>CM070503.1:10088729-12488729 GCA_036346375.1 Guadua angustifolia
TTGAGAAATTGGCACCCCGTAGCATCACGCGGACGCGCCACGCACAGGAGGCGTCCCCCCAGTTCCACCAACCCCGCCAATGCGGCGCCCCCGGAGCCCGCAATTCCTGAGAGGAGCGCACCAATCGTCCCCCAGTCCCGCCAGATCCGGAAAACCCCACCGAGAAACCCCCCAATTTCGGCGCAAAAACCCTAGCTAGAGCTGTAGTAGAGCAGCAGCATGGAGGAGCGCGGAGCAAGAGGATGGTTACCTCAGCGGAGGGGCCGCGTCCGGCGACTCCGGCCGCGGCGGCGACGATGGGCTCCCCGCCGGCAAGCGAAACCCTAGGTATGGCCTTTTCCCCTCTCGGGCTTCGATTCGATTCTTCTCCGTGCGCCTGCGCGACCTGTGTCGTGAGCGAAGGGAAGGGGGGAGAGAGAGAGAGAGAGAGAGAGAGCAGGGTGGGGGAGACAAAAGAGTGACGTTTGTCGACTTGGGTGGGCTGCGTGCTGAACTGCTGACTAGTGTTCGGTTGGTTTGTGCGCGTCACTGCGTCTCCTTCGCGACCGCTTCAGCGGCTACTCCGAGTGTGTGCCTGCCGTGTGCGAGCAGCAGGGAGCGGACTGAGCCCGTGAACGAACCAACGAGTGAGAGCAACGGCGGATCCGGACACTTGGGTGTGTTTGGTTGGCTGATTATTTGTTTACGCATCTTATGGATCTATATTAGAGAGAAGTCTAATTTCTATGTTTCTCTATTCTGTATGAGTAGGTACAATTGTATCCATCTGGCTTAGATAAACAGGAAACCAAATATATGTCTAACAGATACTTACATTCACTCATATAATTCAGACACCATACAAATAACCAAACACACCCTTAGTTTTCTTACTCAGAGCCAGTACAACACGCTCCGTGCAATACGGTCGACTTTAATGTATTCTTACCGGTCCAAAGAAGGTCGTACCTCGTAGCATGCATAAATCATCTTGATTTTCTTAATTCTTAGGCTATAGAGGGTGAAACATAGCAACATGACAGCATAGTGCTGTGCTAAAAGGGTTTCATTTAGCATCTTCTGCAGTAGCACGAAAAGGCACTTTTCATGATCTGTAGCATAGTGAGGACTATTTTTTTTGCATTTTTTTCAAGAGAGAGCTATTTTGTAAAAAAAAAAGATGAAGAGGCTAAATAATTGAACATTTCTGGCCAGTGAGCCCACACGCATGGTGCAGCAGCGTATTTAGGCCCTGTTTGGGGGGTTTAAATCTAGTTTCAGCTTCTGAAAAGTCAATAAACCCTCAAACAGCTTAGCTTTTTAAGCGGTTTTTGACATAAGTCAAAAGCTATATATAATTAACAAAAGTCAAAAACTGAAAATTAGACTGATCTATTTTTTAACTTATTACTGAGAAAAATTAGATATTTATTAAAGAGTCTCTTATAAAAAAGCTACAGATTTTCTTAATAAAAAACTAAAAAAATAGTTTTTCACAACCCCACCCACCCACCCACCCACCCACAACAGCTCCCGGTAGGCCGATGTAGGCCAGGAGGCGAGCCGGCGACGCGTCGGGGAGGGGCGAACTTGGCGTGCGTAAGCGTCCGCCCCGGTAGGTGTGGACGGGGCCGTAGCGTGTTTACACTTTACACCTTCGGTTTGAGTCGTTCTAGGAGCTATATCCCTCTGGTTCACGCAGGCCTGTTTCGTGGCAACTTTGGGCCTTTTGCCATGGGCTCAGAATTGGAAGGTGGGGGGCACAATGGTGCAATCGCAAGCTCCAGTCTCCTCACCAGACACCTGCACTGCCATTGAGCATTGCTACTGCTATCATCATGCGACATGCCGTGCTGCGCATTAGCCGAGCCAGGTGCTCGCTTGTCATACGTACTGACTCCCCCAGCGACGATCATACTGCACGCGTCCGTGGTTAGCTAGGCTAAAACACGTTCATGGCGAGAGACCTCGTACGGCATGAATCCCATCATATCTAAGGCCCTGTTTGTTAGAGCTCTAGATCTTGATTCCATCTCAGATCTAGAAGATCTGGAGTTTATAGATTAAAATAAAATGAATTAAGTTTATATTTTTAGTCTAAAATATAAATAAGATGATCCACCTAAATACTCATATTATACCCACGGCTTCAACTCCATAAATTTCTGAAGTTAAAAATATCATGCTTCATCAACTTTGATGAAGCTGGAGCTGTGCCAAACACCCTATGAATCATCGCCGATTCGATCTTCGCCAGGATTATCTTGTCCTTTTCTCAACTGCCTGCCGATCGACCTTCGGCTTCCTTTTGTTCCAAAAATGGGGTCCTTGCCGCTCTGCCCTAGTTGTTGTAAGTCAGTTTCAATTGTCCTCTGCTTAACCTGGTTTTTTTCTATTGATTCGATAGTTACACATCCCATTTCTGAGGTTTTCGTACGAAGTAACAGAAAAAAAGAGCGCAACTCCGGGGTGATGATTGCAACAGATGGTTGGCAACATGGAAGATTGGCAAGAGATGGTCGTATAGCTGGTTGGTAGTAGTGGTAATACTAATACATGAACAATTCTGGCATCCATGTGGTGGGTAGGGTAGGAGAACATTCTTTACTGTGACCACCAAACCATGCATACCTAACATTCCGGCACAATTGGTCTGAAATGTAATCGGTTGATCACAACGAAGAAGAGCCACCGGTGCCTTTCGAGTTGTCAATCACTATTGCTGCGGTTCTGTAAATGAGGGTCTACTAAATCTTCACACCAGTTCGTAGATTCAGACTGATAAGATCAGTAGAATAAAAGAGAAAAGAAAAAGTAACTTGCCCACGAGTTTGATTTCTGTGGTGCAAACGAACGACTGGTGATGGATGCAACAGTTGCTACTTGCTAACTCTCTTCAGTTCGACAGAAGTGTTGATCACCGAAAGTTCCGTATCGTTGTAATTTAATCCGAGTACAAAGGAATGAATACTGAAATCTAAAAATATATTCTCAGTAACATGAAGATAACAGAAGGATTCAAACAACATATACTACTACTATCTACTACACTGACGTGCAAATAAGCCCTTTATCATTTCATGCTATCAATCAGAGTACTCTGCTAATTGGAACTTGGAAGGAAAACCGAATAGAGCCAGGCACGAACCTAAGCAGCAACTTTAACTCTTCATGGCTCCGGTGGTGGCAATGCAGCAGGTACCTCCCCCACGAGCGCAGGCTTCGCCTCTCGCCTGACGATCCGGCGGGGCGCCCCCCACCAGCACCACCAGCGCCCCAGCCTTCCGCAGTCGTACCGCTCGTCGGGCCCCTCGGCCTGCTCCGCGAACACCCGGCCGAAGATGCAGGACAACAGGGTCAGAACCAGGACCGCCGCGAGCACGGCGAAGAACGTGCCGATGGAGCCCCCCGAGATGTGCTGAGACACGGCGCCCAATCCCGCGCCTGTGGCCGAGGAACCCTGGTAATTCGGCTGCACGGGCGTAAACGTCGTCGGAGATGGCATCGACGGCATGGTGGCTGCCATTCTTGCATTCAGAGGAGGTGATAGAGCAGTGGTGAGTGGTGTGCAGCGGAGTGGGCTCGCGGCGGAGGCTGTGCACGCAGGATGGGCATGAGGTGGGAAACGAAGGCAATTAGAGGTTTCGGCGAAAGCGTCAGTTGCTTTGCGAGTTGCGACTCAGTGATGTGTCAGAGTATCAGAGGTTAGGTGCACTAAAGTTCAGGGAAAAGAAAGGGGAAAATTGCAAGGCTGGCTTTTGTGTGGATCGAGTGGAGAGCAACATGGAAAGGGTGCAAAGTGCGGATGGTTGGTAGTCATCTCCATGCTATATTTTGTAATCCGTGGAAAAGGAGGGAAGATACACACACCTGAACATTCGGATGCAGAAGAAGAGGGGGAGGGGAAAGAATGTGAGAAAACATGTAGAAAAGCGGACCGTAGATGAAGGTTTGAAATCTCTTTTTGGATGACGTCTTAGAGTGGGCCAATATCTCAGAATTTTAGACAAATTTTAAATGAAATACAAAAATAAAAATTCAAATTTAATTTTTTTGCACCAAGAAAACTAATATTTCGGTCGGAATTCCCAAAATCTCAATAACATTTTGGTGGATTTGCACCAAGTGAAAAATAGCTCAAACGACGTCGGAAAATTTTGAATTTTTTTGTAGTATATCTTGACACATCAGTGATGCTCTCATAAAAATTTCAGATTATTATCAAGTTTGAGGAATTTTTAAAAATTTGAAAATTGCTACTATAATGATAAAACGTTGACTGATAAGTTTGAACCGAATGAAAAATAGAACAAAATATTTAAAAAAATTTTAATTTTTTTTACATGGTTATGATGCATCAATAATATTTTCATAAAATTTTCATATAATGATCAAGCTTCATAAATTTTTAAAAATTCGGACTGTGCTACTGTCTTAATAAAAGCTTTACCCGTGAACTTCAACCAAACGAAAAATAGTTTAAATCATGTTAGAAAATTTTTGTGGATGATCTTGATGTATCATTAATGTTTCTATAAAATTTTCATATGATGATCAAGAATTTTTAAAAATTCAGATAGTGTTAAGTCTTAATAAAAGCCTGATAATCAATACATAATTTTGCTTTAGCAATAAAAAAAGGTTTAGAATTTTTGAAAATTTTGCATAAGGGTGCTAAGGAAATTCTTAAGATTTCATAAAAATTTTGAATCATGATCATACTTCAGCGAATTTATAAAATTCTTACAAGGGTACTATACCATTTATGTTCTTTGTGTTTTCAATTTTTGAAATATAACAAATGAAGTTCAAGACTTACATATATTTGATTGACCAAGCAAAAAATGTTAAAATTACAGCGAATGGTACCGAGACAATTCTTAAGCTCTCTTTAAAATTTTGGATCATGATCACACTCGAGCAAATTTATAAAATTCTGACAAGGTTAACATCCCAATTATGTTCATTCTATTTTTGATTTTTTAAGGAAAACAAATGATGTTCAATTATTTTAAAATTTTCTATGTATAATCTTGCACTACTAAAGATAATACCATAAATTTTGTAGATCATGATCAAGCTTGTAAAATTTTATAAAAGTCTAACAATGTTTATGTTGAAATTTAAAACATCTCAAAATTTTGTTTTTTCAACAAATTTTCATAGAAGATGACTTTATTAAGGGTTATTGGATCAAATCTAGCCAAATCCAGCCATAAAATTAAAAAATCTTGCAAAAATTTCTGATATTACTGTAGCAATTCTTTTTTCGTTTTTTTTTTTTGCCCCGCCGGGCCAAAACCCCGTCCCTGACCGAAATCTGAAATCTCAGTCGAGATTTCAGCGGTTTTTTGAACCTTGCCATAGATACCTTTTCCATATTTGGTATGAGTTTGTACTCCCACAGAAGACACATCTAACAGTGTATCACATCTCTTCATTATATCTTTAGTTTGGATGTGACTCTAGTCCATGGCGATAAGTAGCATTGAAAATAGCTGAAGAAGAGAAGTATATAGAAGGAAAAAAATTGTAAGAAAATCATGTCAAATTTGTAGGATAACATGCATTTAGAAACAAAATTTAAATTTAGAACATATATTCAGAAACCAAGGGAATACCAACCTTTTGTTTATTTATCTCTTGCAACGAAGGAACATGATCTTCAGTCCTCGGTCTCCAAAGAAGTTTACATCCACCACAATATTCCATGGGGCATGCTTCAAACATACTTTCTATCAGGTCTGTACAATCAAAAGGCTAGAGCAGCGGCGGATGCAGACTAAGGCCTTGTTTGATAGAGCTCTAGATTCCAGCTTCAGCTAAGATCTGAAACTTGTAGGCTAAAATAAAGTGAATTAAATTTATATTTTTAGTCTAAAATGTAAACAAGATAATTTATCTAAACACTTTTAATGCACTCATAGCTCCAGCTCCACGGATCTGGTGGAGTTAGGAATATCCAGCTCCACCAGATTCATGGATCTGATAGAGCTGAAGCCCTACTAAACACACCCTAAATCTTACCTAGGCGGCATGGATCAATCCCTAGCCCCCATTTGCACCGCAAAATTGCGTCGAAACTCGACACCGCCACATCACTTGACAATGCGCCCCCAATTCCGCCACTATGCGCTGCGCCATGTACAGACTTGACCAGTTGACCTTCTATGCCAATTATCACATGTACAGACTACTAGAGCTATCGTCTATTGGTATGAGCATTGGAATATCTTCGAACAGATAGTCTGCATCAACGAAACAGCCAAATTGGACACAAACCACACCATACCTGCTCGACTGCCTATAACATCCTAACAAGAAGTCCATTGTTGGGCCTCTCGAAAGAGTGACAGTGATGGTCAAACGGGCCGTCTGGCATGGCGCGGCCTATTTAGACAGAATCCACGAAAACACGACTAGCCAGTGGATCGTGCTGTGTCAGTCCACGTGTCGAGGCTATGTTGTTGTTGCAGTCGTTTGGCGCCAAAAATTCAATAAATTTTGAAAAAAATAGTTAGATACAAACGGTTAGAATTTTTGAAATTCGAATAAACGAGCTAAAACAAGCCTAAATGGGCGGGCCATGCTAAACATGTTGAACGAGCCACAGACCAAAACAAGTCAACACGGATCTAAATGGGCCATTCTGTGCTGTGCTGGCACGCCGAGCCGAGGATACATCCAAACACAATCCACTCTTAGGCCGTGCTAACCTGGCCTATTTACTGTTGGGCCGTGCTACCCTGAACAGTACCTTCAGTCTCGTGTCACCGGCCGTTCTGTGCTGTGCTGGCACGCCGAGCTGAGGATACGATCCAAACACAATCCACTCTTACGTCGTGCTAACCTGGCCCATTTACTGTTGGGCCGTGCTACCCTGACAGTACCCTCGGTCTCGTGTCACCGGCCGGCCGAGGTGGCACGGCCCATCTGGCCATCTGTGCGACGGTTTCCTTGCTCTGGCTCAGCTCCCCTGTGCCTCGCGCATCACCTCCATCTTTTCGTCGCGTTCTACGAGACCGAGCATCCTCCTGCGCGCACCGCACCCAGGGGTCTCGCTCTCCACCACCGCAGAACGAGCCAAAGGAACCGGAATGGCGGCGCGGCACCTCAGATCCGGCCTCCCCCTCCTCCGCGCCCACCTCGCGGCCACCGAATCCGCGGCCGTCGCCCAGGTCCCGGCTTCATCCCCCGTTCTCCCCCCCCCCCCCCCCCCCTCCTCTTTTTTTATTCGATTTCGATGCTTCTGCTGAATTCCTTAGCCGATCCAGGTCTGTCCTACGCTCCTGATATTTTCAGTATTTTCCCACGGGATTCTAATCCCTCGTCTGTCTGAATCCTTTTCCCGTGTGATTTTTATTTTGGTTATTTTGTGCGGTTTTGACGTGTTGGTTATGGCGCAGGTCTCAAGGGGATTCGCGTCGCAGGTGGATAAGCCCGCCGCGAAGCAGATCAAGGTAACGCTGAAATCAAGCATTTCGTTGGATTACTGCATTTCTCGTGGTGTGCGGATGTTGTTTGAGACTGCTAGGAGACCCTTTTATATTTATGTTCGTCGTGAGTGATGATTTACTACTCCGATCAACCCATTTTTGGGAACATGAGAATCGTGCAGTTGTTTCTGTTATCCTGCTTGAGGAAACATATCAATACCTTTTTGTTTTGAATGTGGGGCTATGGCCATGAGTGCTCTATTGTTGGGAAATCTAATGATGTACTAGTGTTGGATACTGTTTGATTTTCTATTGAATGTAATTACACTTGAAGCCATCACGGATTGTGTTCATACTCATATCCAAAGTGTGGATCAGTGGATCACTGTACCCAACTCGTATATCTGCTGCTTCAGCGAAGGAAACATTGTTCATATCTCATTTACCTGTAGCTTGATATAGTAATTGCATGACAAAAGAATCCCATGGCATTGCTTGCTGTATTTTCTTGATCTTATATCTCTACATAATTTGTACCTATCGTGGATTAGTACTTCTCCACTCCAATTTATAGGTTAGTTGGCAGGTTGAGCCCTGCTTGTTTTGTCCTTAGATGCTCCTTGTAATCTTATGAGCTGTGTTCATTCTGCCACAATAGGTTCCAAAAGCTCTTTATGGTGGCACAGGAAACTATGCTAGTGCACTGTTCCTTTCAGCAGCCAAAGCAAATGTATTGGACAAAGTTGAATCTGAGATTCGTGATATTGTAGAGGCATCCAAGAAGAGCCCAATGTTTTCTCAATTCATAAAGGACTTGTCAGTGCCAAAAAAAACCAGGGTAAAGGCTATAACTGAAATATTCGCTGAAGCTGGTTTTTCGGATATCACAAAGAATTTCTTGGGTATGCTTCCCATCCACTCATTCCATGTCTAATGAATGCTGTTATCGGTGCTTATAATCACTTCGTTACACTCAAGAGAAACCAAGTTTGTTAAGAGTCTTAGAGAGGTAGTGTTTTTGCAGCATATGCAGTACTGAGGACCAACTCAAATGCATTGGATCATTTTCAGTGCCTTTTGGTTCCAATGGCATTTTCTGTCTACCTTCTATTGTGATACTTTCAATGCAAAGCAATAGCTTTTGTAGGTTTGATCTGCTATCATAATTTGCCATGTGCAATAGTATTTTTAAAAGGTTAGTTAACCAGCTAAACAAAGTATTCGTCCTAGAAGGTTGTTTGTAGGCCCTCAGTGTGTCACTGATAATATGCATAGAATTTAGTCCGTAATTATGAGGTTTTTTTAGCTCCTAATTTTGTGCGTCTATGAAGCTGTGCTTGCGGACAATGGCAGACTGAGACATATTGAACGCATTGCGGAGAGATTTGTTGATTTGACCATGGCACATAAGGGGGAGGTGAAGGTCATTGTCAGGACAGTTGTTGTAAGTAGATTCTATAACACCTTTTCTCTTGCTACCAAGAATACAGTGTGGTTGATCCACAAGTAGGATGCTGGTAGAATTGCTCAATTCCCTTCCACATGTCAAGAGATGTTTGATGCATGCATGTACAATTATGTTCGGCTTGATTGAATCACAATATGAAATAATCAGTTGATGGTTAAGTTTTTTGTATATGAAATTTTGAAGCCTTTGTTGTCTTCCTTGTTTTCTGTTGGTGTTTTTGTTGCTATGTTCTGTCTTTTGAGCCAAGATCTATTTCTTTTAAGCTAAACACTGAATTACATTAGCAATAGCCCAGAGGTGAAAAGAAGCCTATTGTTTGTGAAAATGTGCATCTGCAGATAATATTTGAAATATCACTGTACATTAACTGAAATTCATTTCCTTGAAGTTATTAAATTGATCCGAAACAATCATTATTGGTAGTAGTAAGTCTTCTAGTGCAAATATGTTTTTTTTGGGAGACTTAGTGCAAAGTGTTGAAAAGTGTGTTAAATAATGTGGCACCACTTGTTGTGCATATGCCTTTTTAAATTACAAGCTCTGTCAGGGTCAACCAACTTGATAGGCTTATCTTGAAATTCATATACAACATCTGGTAGCCAGAATCATTGCATTGAGCCATTGGTGATCACCCAAAGTGTTGTTCGTTTATTCCACCTTGACTTATACTAAATGTGGAAGAATTGTCTATTAGAATTTTTTGAAGCTTGTTTACCTCAGTTTGCCAGTGGGTGGATGCATACTTACTGCAGCTTCTATTATGTTCCCTTGAGCATGTATGATCCGTTGATTTTGCTTGCTGACTTCTCTGTTTTCTGCTGTTAGCCACTCCCTGAAAAGGAGGAGAAAGAACTTAAGGAGACCTTGCAAGATATCCTTGGGAAAAATAAAACTATCTTGGTTGAACAGAAGGTAGTTGATCCATGAGTTGTGTTCGTGGCCTGTTAAAAGAATTTCTCCTCAATTGTGCTTTCTCTGCAGATTGACTACAGCATCATGGGAGGACTAGTGATTGAATTCGGGCAGAAGGTGTTCGATATGTCGATCAAGACTAGGGCGAAGCAGATGGAGACATTCTTGAGGCAACCCCTTGATATCTAACTGTGTTTTTGGCGATCAAAAGCTTACACCAGAATGCAGTGGCTGAGCTGCTGAAGGTTTCCTCATGTCTACTACTTTGATCTGGCCTTGAAATAAAAGCTTACCTTTACAAGAGAAGTGCACTCTGTTTTATTTTGTCTTGTGGGCTCGAAGCCTGTGCTGAACAATTTTATGTTCATTTCTCTGCCACTAAAAAAACATGCACCAAAAACATGAAGGGAGGTCATTTAAAGTTTTTATTTTTCAAGTCATTGGATTATGCGAATTGTTCTCTGGAAGTGTCTTTCTCTTTTCCTCGAATGCGGTAAGATATGTGAAAATGATTTGTTGACAATAGATCTTTCTGCATTTTCCCATGAGATCAGGAGATTTTGATGGGACTAGCCATATCTAGAGGCTCAATCTAACTCGGGAAGCACACATGAAAAGGATGTTTAGATTTCATCATGCCATACTACTCTTTTTGCATAACCATAATGATCGCAAATAATTTTGTTAAGTTGTGCTTCCTGCGAACTGAAACCTTATAGAGAATCTTATCCACGCAATCCGCTAACCTCAAATTTCTCATCTTGTATGCTTGCTCTTTGCCATTCGCAGCTATTCTACTAGTCCAAGAAGAGCTTTGAAACTGCATTTTTTTTTTTTTGTTTCGCAATATTTATGCGCTTGTGTCTTATACGAAGAAATTGGCTAACTAATTGCTTAACACAGACGCTCATAACGGCATGTGATGCATTCGCAGAATATGTGTGGTTGCCCTGACGCGTGCGTTGCTTTCGTGCATGCCTTAATGCAGTACAAGAAACACCTAGCTAGTCGCCTATTAAGGGGGTGAGTTGGCTTGAAAGAATCAACGAAATCGATCCATCAGATCACTTGACCAACCCAAGCGTCCTAAGCCACTATCTCACTTTTGCAAGCAAGCCATGCAGTTAGGCTAGCTCTCGCTAAGCTCTCTTCCTCGGCCCTCTTCTCCGTTGCCTCTGCCTCCCGCGTTCTCCGTCCACCGCCGATGTCGTCGTGTGCGGCAGAGACTGGCCTGGTGGCCATGGACTGTCTGGTGGTGTGCTGCTGCTGCCCGTGCCTGGTGCTGCAGATCACCGTGTTCCTCTTCGTCAGGCTGCCCAAGAAGGTGGTCGTCAAGTCCAAGAGGGTCATCACGAGGAGGTGGCCCCAAAGAAGAGCCGCGAAGAGAGGCTGCGCGGTCTCAGGCATGAAGCTGGAGGGGCTATTGGACGAAGATTTTGAAGGCGCATTTGGGATTGGAGGCGAGTGTGGCGACGGCGGCGATGATTGGAAAGGGAGATGCCACGCCGTCGACGACGACGACGGCACGTGGGAGGCGCTCGTAGAGCAAGAAGGGCTCTTCTGGTTCGGGAGCTTCTGGGGCCGGCCGGAGCAGGGAGACCCAGCGTCTGGAGAGGATCAAATGTATGCAGGCTTGAGGTTAGCTGTAGCTTTAGAGAGTGTGTGATTAGGCACGGCAGTTTAATTCAAGCGTTGTGCACGGCACTGTCTAAATGAGGATGTAGGCAATGACTTCTATTCAGAATAGTTGCATCGTTTGGTTAGTGCACTAATTCTCGATGTACATATCATGGTACAACTATCAAAGGAATACACCGGAACAACTGTGGTTAATTCACCGCAGAAAGAAACCATGATTTATACGTACACAAAACACTACCGTCCAAACTCTCCAGACTCGGAATGATCTTGATTTCTTAAGGAACCTGTTCTGTAATCACCTTGTGCTGTTAAATCTGAATTTGTTTGAATGTGTTCCTAAACGCCGTTGTGAGGTGTACTAATCCCTCTGGTACGTTTCGTCCCGCACACCGTTGCATCGTTGATGCGGTCGGTCTCGGTCAATCGACCAGGAGGATCCTGACAAGTGACAACCTGCACACAGAGCTACTGATTGGATCACGTCACGCGCTGGGCTATCGATCATTGGGTTCACGCTTGTCAGCTCCACAGGACGAGAAGTATGTACGACTCCAAATCATTGAAAACAAACACGCCGGAATGATCCTCCCCGCGCTAAAAGAGCCGCGATCGAAGGCTTCGGCCGGACGTCTAGCTAGCTTACGCGTATGACCGACTTGGGCACGAAAATTGACAGAAAGAAGCGATTGACGATCGCGATTGCATGCACGGCCAGCTTGATGTAGGGATGAAAATGGGTCGAATATCTCTGGCTAGATCGGATCCGGTCTCGGATTTTACTATCCGGTCGGATCCGAATACTTGAATTCAAATTCGGGGTCGGATCTGGAGCATCTAATATCCGGTAAATCCGGGACAGGATCTGGATATTTGGATTTTTTCTATTCGGATATTCGGAATTTTCCTATTCGGATATCGGATCGGATATTCGGATATCAGTAAGGCCCTGCCCATTTTCACTAAATTTTTTCCATGTCAGCACATTTATATTAACAATTAGTCGGTTCTATTGATTCTTAAGTAGTATATTCTTTCTACGACGTTTGTTGAGTTTGATTGATATATAATTTGTTACTATAGTCATGTTCTCATATAATTTTAATTCAATACGTAGTACTCTATATATGCGTGCATTATCTGTATATCTTTATTCGTTTCCGACCCGAATCTGTTACATGTCCGTTCCATATCCGTATCCCGAATAACCCGAATCCGTATCCGGCTAATCTGTATCCGATTCCAAATCCGAGAAAAAAATATATGTTAGGATACGGAAAGAGCAATATCCGCCTGTTTCCGACCCGTTTTCACCCCTAGCTTGATGTCACGTCTCTTCGCCGTCAACAGGACGTGAGATCTCAAACTTTTGAATTAGGTAAATATTTTGGGGCCACCGGTGAGGTACGCCGTGACATGAGACAAATTCACAGAGATAGATGAAGGCTCGAGGAAGAAGAAGAAACAGAAAAAGAAATGCTGGTTTTTTCAATTCATTTTATCAATGCCTTCTTAGATGATGCATGTCTTCCTTTTATACCTCTTCACACACTGCCCACTAGAACCCACTATCCATAGATTAAGCCCACACTTGAGTACACATCTCATGCTTAAAAGTACACATATAACCAACGAACGATCGGCAGCTTAGATAGCGAAGAGGTGAACTAGTAAGTAGGTAACCACGACCTCCTCCTCAACTGTCAATGCAGACGGTGCTGTCGTGTGTCAGCCGAGAATTGGCAGGCGTAGGGAGGGACTCATGTCACCACAAACAGAGACGGGAGATCGACCAAAGCGAGCGATGAATTTCAAGCTGACGTTAAAGATTATAAATTGTCATACCCGAGTACGAAACCAAGGATACTGATACCCTGGCAGGTTCCGCCCGAAGAAGCAGGGGCCATCCTGCACGTGCTGCTCGACGGCCACGGCCCCGACCCGTCGAGACCGGACGTGCGGTGCCGTCGGCCAAACTGTTTTCGCGGAAACCGCATTGCACGAGGAGATCCCTCGCGGCAGAACCCCTCGTTAGCCGCTCCTCCCTACGAGGCTACGCGCGCGGACGGAGGACGCCTCGGTGCCGCCGACGCCAAACTCAAGCCTCGCAAGTCGCAACGGCCAGCGCCGAGACCATCAAACGGCCCCAAAATGCGAGTCCCTCCCAGGCACCTACTGAAGCAAAGCAAGCACCGAACCGGAGAACAAACGCGGCAGGCGGCACGGGCAAACCGGGGCGCTTTTCCAACCGCGTCTCGCGATAATCGCAAAGCGCAGGCAAAACAAAATTTCGCGTGCGTGGGCCATGGGCCCCAACGACTGGTCTCTCGACGTGGCCGAACCGGGGCTCTCCATTCTTCGATTTTTTTATTTAATATTTATTTTAATTCATTTTTTCAAAACTAATCGGTGGGAACACAAAATTGCGAAACTACCCGCCTATCGCCCCCTATTGGGGCGACAGGTTACTGTGCTTAACGGCCGTTAGGGCGCCTAACGCCCGACTGCTCGCTCGATCTTGCTGGGACAGCGTCCTGTCGCCTGTCTGGGGCGACAGGCGATAGCCTTTGGCCGGGCAAAGGGAGAGGGAGACCGAGAGCTGCGCGAAGAGAAGAAGAGAGGAGAGGAGAAGAGAGGAGAGGAGAGAAAAGAGAGGAAAAGAGAGAGAAAAAAGAGAAAAAAAATAGATTTGTTGTTTTTGTGAAGGTAAATTCGAAAAACTTTTATGTAATTTTTAGAAATTTAATGTAGTATTTAATATTTTAGTATTGTGTAATATTTAGAAATTTTAGGATTATGTAGTATTTAGAAATTTTAGGATTGTGTAGTATTTAGTATTTAGAAATTTTGAAATTTAATGTGGTATTTTGTATTAGACAATATTTAGAAAATTAATGTAGTTTTTAAAAATATTAGGATTATGTATTATTTAGAACTGTTGAGATTCAATGTAGTAGAAATATTAGCCAATATTTAGAAATTTAATGTAGTAGAATTGTACAGTTAAAATTTTGTTATGCAAATAATATATTAGGCAATATTTAGAAATGTAATGCGGTAGCAATGAAATATTATGATGAAACATGGTAGACTAGTTATATGTTGCGCGAGTAATGTTCAGAAAATTGCGACGTAGAAATTAAAGAAAGTATGATATATTTAGAGTCGGATTTCTTAGTATGATCACCAAACGTTAGAAATTAGTAGAGTAAAAAAAAATTGGAAATGTCAAGCACCGTTAGAAATTAGTAGGATTTTTTGATAATATAATGTAACATTTATATGTTGCGGTTAGATGAAGAAATGATGATTTTTTCGATTCGACGTTGTAGGCAGCATGCCGGAGAAATTGTATTTTCAAGTATTTTATGGAGATGGGGAGATAACACAAGGGTCGGATGGAGTGGATTTATCGGCATTTTCAACAGTATACGGGGCATATCTAAGCCAAGAGATAGGACATACAGGGGTTTGTTGAAGTGGGTGTCTCGGATGTTCAATTTGGATACCCAGTGTTCTACCAAGGTTAGAAGCGATAGTAAGTCGTCTTGCAAAGACTGCTTTTTATGGGGAGTTGATTCCTATTAACACGACATCGTCATGGAGGAGCTATGTTGGGTATGCCGTAGAGCGGGGCTGGCCGCTCATGTTGTTGGTAGAATGGTACCAGGTACCTCCATCGGTGTCGGAAGTTCGTAATGTCAGGGTAGATATCACGGAGAAGGGGAATACAGATATGCAAGAATGCAACGATGAAGGTGGCGAGGACCCCGGAGACGGGGGACACGAGGTTGAAGGTGGCGAGGGGACCGGGGGGGCGAGGAGACAGTCGTGGAGGCACAGGGGGTGGCCGACGAGGGTGAGCAGGGGGCACATAGTTGACTTGATGGAGGAGGAGGACCGCGCGGATGAGGAAGTCCCTGATGGCGAACACTCGGACGAGGAGGACAACCTGAGGTGCCTATCCCTGGTGCGTGGGCTAATTATAATTTCGAACACCTAACAATGAATGAAGGGAACAGAGATGCATGACAGTATCATGAGAACGAGGTCACGCAGGGGGCCATATATAAAGACAAGAAGGCTGTGATGGATACGGTGAAGTACTGGTCAATGTCTCTTCGCCGGTAATTCAGGGTAGTGAAGTCCAGCAAAAAAGAATACGGCGTGAAGTGCGTAGTTGATTCGTGCCCATGGCGGGTGCATGCATACAAGGGGAAGTGGACGGACTACTGGAAATGTTCTATGGTGATGGAGTATAACTGCCAACTGGAGGAAGCGGACCAGGAACACCGCAATCTGTCGTCCACTTGGGTGGCAAATGTGTTTTATGGTCAGATCGTGGACAATCCGCACCTGCAGCCTCGATCTATTATCAAAGCCGTGGAGGAGAGGTTTCAGTACAAGATTAGCTACGGGAAGGCATAGAGTGCAAAAAAGACAGCTTTGCAAATACGGTTCGGGACGTACGAGACTTCGTACGAGAATATTCCACACTTGCTCAGAGCAATATCACATAGGAATCCCGGTACGGTCATCGACCTTGCGGAGTTCCCCGCGGATGGTGTGTGCGCGGGTAAGTGGGTCTTGCAGCGGGCCTTCTTCGCCCTGGGCGCATGCATAAATGCGTTCTGACACTGTCGCCCGGTCATTTGTATGGACGACACATTTCTCACAGGGAAATACAAGGGCCATATTTTAACTGCAATCGCGGTGGACGCCAACAACCAAGTTCTACCGGTCGCATTGGCCTTCGTGAAGGGGGAAAACGCGGAGAGCTGGTACTGGTTTCTTGAAAGAGTCAAGATGGCAGTTGTCTAGGACCGCCCTGATGTATGTGTCATCCATGACCGACATGCAGGGTTGCTAAGGGCGATCGTGGATATGCAACAAGGGTCCGACGTCGTGGGAGCAGCAAAGTGACTAGACTTGAAAAGCAGGTGGTGCATGAGGCACATGGGTGCCAATTTTTTTCGTCAGTTCAGAAACAAGGAGCTTATGAACGTGTTCAAGCGGCTGTGCAAACAGAATCAGCGAAGGAAGTTTGACGCGCTGTGGAGGACGTTGGATAAACTAACCAAGAAGCAATCACTAAATCCAAGGGATGGCGCTAGTTCATCAAGGAACCCTTTGGTCTTCCACGAGCAAGGAGATGACCCCACAGCCTTGTGTGCGACTCCGATCGACGCACCAAACATTCGGCGTAGGCCAGGGACAAACATAAAGAGTTTCACGGACTGGATACGATACGAGCCGTTGGAGAAATAGTCCCTTCTGCATGACGAGGGCAGTTCCCGTTATGGAATAATGACAACCAACCTGGCAGAGATTTACAACTGGGTAATGAAAGGCGCAAGATGCCTTCCGTTGGTGGGCATTGTTGAGGGTGTGTTACTAGGCACCCAAAGATATTTCGTTGAGCGGTACAAGATCTCCGCTGCATGTATATTGGACAATCTCCTGTCCCACTCAACGATTGTCTCTACGTACATGGTCAACAAGACACGGAAGGCACAGACACGTCGCTTAACACCGGAGAGTGGCGTGAAACGGAGGTACCACGTGCACTGCAGTGACCAGGGTCGCAGAGGTGCCCACCAGGAGAGGACTTCCGATCTGTGCATATTCCGAGCTGCTGACTGCGAGTGCTCCTGCCAGAAGCCACGCCTGTTGCACTTTGCCGTGCTCGCACGTGATTGCCGCTACCGCCGAGACACACCAATCATGTCGTCCGTACATCTCCCACTACTACTACAAGCAAAGTGTTCTGAACACCTGGCATAACGAGGTGTACGGGTACCGAGTCGATGGATCGTTCACGGCAGCCCCCCTCCAGGGCATCGATGGGTACCGGACATCCGAATGTTGAAGCAGAAGGTCAGGCGTCGAAGGACACGGCGTATTAGGAATGATATGGATGAGTCGGAAGCGCATCGTAATTGTGAATAATGTAATTTTATCTCGTGTATGTGTAAATGGATTTGTTGTAACGTGTTGTATTCGTCGTAATTCTGTCTTCGCGTTCTTGAATATGTACCAGTTATTTGTTGTCCCCGTCATGTAATGTTTTATTGTATGTGCGCCATCTAACATATATTTGAATGTGCAACATTTCTTTACTTTTCACTTAATTTTTGGTAGTTGTAACGTGTAACATTTACTTATTGTCCAGTTTGCTTCATCTGCTTCGTACATTTACTTATTTTATTGTCCAGTTTGTTTTATGTGCTTTCTAACCATTTATTTGCTTTGTAACAACGCAGGCACAGGCGACGATGGCGGGACTTAGGCGTGCTGCTGACGCTTGCCATGAGCTGCTAGACGAGACCGTGGATTCGACCCACCGGTCTAGGTTGTTTGCAGTTCAAGGCCGATAGCTGACGACACTGCGGTCTAGGGTGCCGAACGAGTTGCTTCGCATCCACCCACGCTGGGTTCCACAGTAAGCTGCCAATTTTTCATACTCTTTTATTTACATGTACTTACCTATTAATGGAATTTTAACGACGTTACACACTACATGCAGGTTACGAGCGCCCGGTTTACTGCCGTTCTGCAGGATGGTGGAGCAGGTGGATGCCGCGGCCGAGGCCCCACACGTCCCACGGTTCGGGTACGACCGGTCCCTGCTGACCGCACTCGTGGACCGGTGGAGACCGAAGACGCACACGTTCCACCAGCCTTGCGGAGAGATGGCTCCGACGCTGCAGGACGTGTCTTGCCTGTTAGGACTCCCCTGTGCGGGTCCTCCAGTTGTGCCACATGACACCTCCATGACGTGGCAGGCGCAGATAGAGGGGCGGTTCCTCTAGGTGCAGCGACACCCCGTAGCCCAGCCGTACGTGCCACTCAGGCTGGGTGAGCGGCACGGACCGATGAAGGCGTGGCTGCTCCAGTTCACGGTTAGTACCTCCTTTATTCCTTCATTGCAATTTAATGGGTACGCGCTGAGCTGCTGAGAATATTGTATGGAATGCTGCAAGCCGATCTTGTCCACCCAGACGCCGACGAGGAGGACCTGGCACGCCACTTGGAGGCGTACCTGATGCTGTTCGGTTGGTACCTATTCCCGTCCTCGCATGGGATACGGTGGACCGACACTTGATCGAGTTCACCCGGGCGATCGCCGACACCCCGACGGAGGAGGTAACACACTCTGTTAAAATCTCTTATGACAGGACATGTCTAACTTTCTCGTTGTAAACAGATGGTGCAGTGGTCGTGGGGCTCTACCTTGCTCGCGTGCATGTACAGAGGTCTTTGCGAGGCTGTCTCTCGGGGGAGGGGGCGTGATCTTGACGGGTTGCGTCCTACTGCTGCAGCTGTGGTCCTGGGAGCGCTTCCCCATCGGTAGGCCTATTGTTGACCCGACGCCGTGCGACCAGTTCCTATATCACCAGCACCCGATCGACCGACCCACCATGGGCCTCTACTAGGTTCAGCGGCGGGTATGCCCCCTTATATCTTATCCCCCACTTTGACACTTTCATAACATGCACTATTTTTTATTTCCGCAGCGGGTGTACGCCAACCTTCAGGTGAGGAGGTCGTACCCCGAGTTCGTTCGGGAGTTCGACAAGCTCCAGGACGAGGACGCAGGATGATGTCTTTGACGCCGCGACGACGTCGTGTCGAGCACCTTACGGGCTCTCCCAGCTTTGCTGGCGGGACCATCAGTTCTGGCTCACCCGTAGGGTCCTCGTCTTCGAACTGTGCGTCGAGGAGTACTCGCCGCACCGAGTGCTGCGGCAGTTCGGCCTCTTCTAGACTTTCCCCCTGTCGCCTACTCACGTTGTCTCACGTGGCGCGCACAGGTACGTCTACTAAGCACACTGCGTACCATTCCCGCGGAATGCATATTGTATGTAAATTGCCGTTTTTGCATTGTGGGATGAACGGGGAGTGCACCAGGCACTCCGTTCATGCATCGCATGGTGAAGTGGGCACGCAGTGGGACGACGCGGAGACGGACACGGTCACCGAGACCCGGCCGTACGACCATGCCATGTATGAGCAGTACATGGAGTGGTTCACGCCGCAGACTCGGCTCAGGGTGGGGTATACACCAGACCCGTATGTCGCTGCTCAGGCATCGGTCTCGGACACGTACCCTTCGCAGATGTCCCAGAGGGACAACTACGCGGTAAGTGCCACAATCGAATCTCCATACGTATGTCTTTTTTCTGTAAATTACCTCATATCAACCTATCATTACATGCAGGGACATATAGTAGGGCAGGCTGAGGCTGAGGCTACGTCCATACTGACGCGCCTCGACGTGGGCATCCAGTTCACCACCGCTGAGCACCGCTCAGCTTACGATCGGATCACGGCTATGCTGAGGCGGGCACATCGCCTGGGCACCTGCCGGCGGGGCGGAGACGTCGTCGAGCGCAGCGCACCACGTCCCCATGGGCCAGCACCTCCCCCTCCTAGTGGAGCTGTCCCCGCACCTCCCCGAGGCAGCCGTCCCCCATGGCCCGACGTCGGCCAGTACCCCTCGTGTCCTCCCGCATAGCCACAGTGGGGACGCTGGGATGACGAGGGCCAGTCTTCATCTCACGCCCCCACCAGGACCCCAGGGTGCTTTCGGCGACGCGGACGATGACGACATCGGGGAGGAGCGAGCGTTCGGCGTGGGCCAGTTCCTGTCCACCGAGTACCTCGGCCCCTCTCAGCTCCAGGGAGCACCGCACCAGGACACACCCGAGTCGCCGACAGACTACACTACCCCTCCACCGCAGGGCCGGCCTAGGAGGGTCGCCCGTTGGCCGTCGCCACTCACGTACCCCACCGACCAGATCAGGAGGCGTGGTCGTGACTGGGTTGTTATACAGCTGTACTTTTGTAATTTCTTTATCTTCACCACCATGTTGTATGACTGTCTGAAATCAGTGTTTGCATTTTTTTAGTTTATCTTTCCCAATTAGTAACGCGAGTGCCTTTTTCGATTTTGGCTGCTGCTACTCCTCTTGGCTTCGGCTGAGAATGGAGAATGAATCTAATGTTGCTTGTCAGGTTTTTATCGAGAATAAAGGAAGGGGGTAAAAATGGCTGTACTACCACAACTTTCTTGGTTTTGGCTAATGGATAAAGGGAGGTGCATCTCTACTAGCTATTAACTCTATACTGCACAAGCAAGAGAAGAATCTTTACTGCTCCTCACTTCTACCATTTTACTGTCTTTTACTTTTATCGCTCTATCCTTTACCACTTCACTCACGCCTTGACTGATTACATAGATAAGTGCTAGCCCACGATTTCTCATATCAGAAGTTACCGCGGAAAATATAGTAGACCACACTCTTCATTACGACATAAAGCTAGGATGCACATCACGAACAAGGAAAATAATGGTTACAACTTCTCGTCTACTGAGTGGATCGAGGCCACTTCCCTTTCGCCATGCCTCCGGTGGGGTTTCTCGGGCACGACGTGCCCTCTCTCGTTTCCTCTCTCTCGGTCTCCTTCTCCTCCGCTTCCTTTCGACGTGCCTCCTCAAGATGTCACACACGCAGGCTTCAAGTCATTCGTCTGAACTCCTCGTCTCGGATGCTTTGATCAAGGAGCCTTTGGTCCTCCGGATCGATCTCCATATCAAACCATTGCTCAAATTCACACAGCGGCGGAGGTGACAGCATGAAAAATAAATTAGCAAATTTTCACGTACAAATATTACGAAACACGAATGATTGTTATCAGCTGGCGATTCTTCAAGCTCTTCTCTGGCGGGTCGAATTCGTAGTTGCGGCACATCCAATACCTCCTCTTCTAAGTTGGAATATCCCAAGAGCGGACGAGCCTGTAAGGATCTCCGCACAGTCACATCGGTGGTACAATCCCGACAGGTACGAAGAGGTCCTGGTACGCGATGTTGTGCGGCCACGCCGAAGCGCCTACGTCTTCCTTCACCTTTCCCTTTCCCTTTCTACTTGCGCGCCTCGGCATTTTGGATTGAACCTTTACTTATATTTTCCTCCCTCTCCTTCCCTTCTCTCTTTTTCTCTTTCTTCTTCTCTCACTGCTGGCTTTGTGAGGCCGTGAGCGAGAGCGAAGGTTATAAAGGGTAGATATCGCCTCGGTATGGGGCGATCGCCCATTTTAGGGCGATATTTACCTTCGGGCAGTGTGCCTCCTGACATTTTCACAGCAGGTTAATTTTTCCTTGTTTATTATATAAAAAAATTGAAACAAATATTAAATACAAATATGGTGAGCCCTCTCCCCCCAGCATCGGGCGACCGACGATTTTTTTTAAAATTTTGATAATTTCGTCGTCAAATTTGAAAATTCCACCGTGAAGCGCCGTTTGTATGAAACACCATACGAAACAAGCAAACTGACAGTCAAAAATTAGATGTTTCGTGACCGCGATTTCCGTGGTTTCGTAGCCACGAGTGTCTTTTCTGATTTTCGCAGCTTCCTGCCGGGGCAACGTCTACCCATCTCGCCCGTACATAAGTGGTACCTCGCGTTGCGTACGTCGCCCTTGATTTTTCCCGTATTTTTTGGGCCATATGCGGCTTGTCCCGCGGGGCTACGAAAACCCCTAAGTGGCCATGATTTTCGTGGTTTCGTGGCCACGAGTGCCTTTTCCGATTTTCGCAACTTCAAGCCAGGCCAACGTCTGGCCAGCTCGCCTGTACATAAGTGGTAGCCCACATTGCGTAGGTCGCTCTTGATTTTTCCCATATTTTTTAGGTCAGATCGGCACATCATGGGCTACGAAAACCCTTAAGTGGCCACGATTTCGTGGTTTCGTGATCGCGAGTGCCTTTTACGATTTTCGCAACTTCAAGCCGCCAACGTCCGCCACTTCGCCCGATACATAAGTGGTTGCCGCATTATGTGGGTCGCTCTTGTTTTTCCTCAGATTTTTGGGCAGATCCGGCTGTCTGCGATATTTACGAAAACCCCTAAGTGGCCACAATTTCCGCGGTTTCGTGGCCGCGAGTGACTTTTCCGATTTTCGCAACTTCGGCCCGGGGCAACGTCCGGCTATCTCGCCGTACATAAGTGGTAGCCCGCGTTGCGTAGGTCGCTCTTAATTTTTTCCATATTTTTTGGGCCATATCCGGCCTGCCCCGCGGGGCTACGAAAACCCCTAAGTGGCCACGATTTCTAGGGGTGGGCATTCGGTTAATTCGGTTCGGTTTTTTTGGTTTTTGCGTATTTCGGTTTTTGGATTTTGTTAACCGAACCGAAGCCGAATTGATCTAAAAACCGAACCGAATTAACCGAACCAAATCGGTTCTGTTAATTCGGTTTTCGGTTCAACCGAACTTCCCTGAACCTGAAGCACGTACTCGCCAGATTCATTGCCATGTACTAACGAAATTTGTGTGTAGATTTGTTCATCAGAAGAGATCAAATTCATCCACGATACATCAGGAGAGATCAAATTCATTCACAATACATCGAGCGAGCGATACTTACGCCAAGACGAGTGCGCCTATGCGGTGGTCGTACGCCTCAAGCCCGTCGCCGGTTGCCCAGGTAGAAGAGTGTCGTCTTCCGCAATCCGCATCATGAGTTCCCAATCCTCATCGCCATTCACGGCCATCAAGCGGCAGCAGTGCCTCGGGAACGACCAGTCGACAAGCAACTCGGTAGAGGCAGGAGTGAGCAGGACAACGAGGACGGTGGCGGCGCCAAAGCCTGCGTAGAGAATGGAGGACGACGGGCGGAGAAGAGCGTCGGAGCCTGCGCCGTGGATGGAGGAGCTCGTTTATTGTGGCTTGGAGAGACTGGAGAGGGGAGGAATCCGGAGGAGACTCTCTCTAAGAGATCTGGTCATTTGGAGCCTGGAGGATTTGCCGATTTGCAGGAGAGACGAGACGATACGAGAGTAATTTGGAGAAGAGGAGAAGAATGGGGAATTGGGGATCGCATTCGGCGTCTGCGCCTCAACGTGAGGACTGAGGAGTGAGGAACTGATGAGGAGAAGAATGGGGAATTGGGGATCGAGCCATCGGGGGTGGACTGGGATTTTGCGGAACACGAGCGTCTGAGTGATAAGCTGATCGGTTTTTCGGTGGTTTCGGTTTTTGGAACAAAGCAACCGAACCGAAACACGAAAACCGAAAAGCAGTAAAATAAAAATCGAACCGAAACCCGGAAACCGAAAAAACCGAAATAATCGGTTAATTGCTTGGTTCGGTTTTGATTCGGTTTTTATGCCCACTTTAACGATTCTGCGGTTTAAGTGGTCGCGAGTACCTTTTTCCTTTTGCAGCTTTCTTCACGGGCAACGTCCGACCATCTCGCCCGTGCATAAGTGGTATCCCACGTTGCGTGGGTCGCCCGCGATTTTTCCCGTATTTTTTGGGCCATATCCGACGGACCCTACGAGGCTACGAAAATCCCTACGTGGGATACGTATCACTAACAAAGAAATAATTTTTCCAGTTCATTATATCACAAGAAGTTTTTTTTTGGTAATTTTTCCCGGTTCAATACAACAATTATTGTAAAAAAAAATTTATAACAAATATTGTAAAAAAAATTGCTGCAGTAACCTATCGCCCTAACATGAGGCGATTGGTCTATTTATTTTTTTTTACCTCTACCGTTATATTTCAGAATTTCGCTGCTACGCGCCGTTAGTCTACCCACCTATCGCCCCGTACTTTCCGCAATTTTGATTTCCCGCCGATTAGTTTTGAAAAAATGAATTAAAATAAATATTAAATAAAAAAATTCTCCAACCTGGCCGGCCCTCCGGCGCACGAACCGGCCGAAAAGCTCCCACCGCGCCGTCAGTTGGTTGATGGATTGTTCGATCCGAGCCCGCGTGCGAAACCCTTCTCCGGCCGTCTCCCACTTCGCCGGCGAGGGGCGACGCCGCCAGGCGGAGTGTGTGTCCTTTCGGACCATGGCGTCCGCGACTCCGGCGGAGGAGCCTGCGGCGGCGTCTGAGACGAAGAGGCGGCCGAGCGGCGACTCCTTCATCCGTCACCACCTCATGAGCCTCGCGCCGTACCAGCCCATCTTGCCTTTCGAGGTACTAATCTTCCACGGTTAGACTCCCTTGTATTGTGGAAACTGGAAAAGCCTGCACCTTTCACTGTGCTCGCGAGGTGCTCGTGGAAATGCCCCGTGGCGAGGCGCTAGCGATCGACCGAAATGTAGCACAATGCAAATTTCTGCGCTTCTCTGGTATCTTAGGTTGTCAAGTTTAGTCTTAATGTTGTAATTTGATACCTTACAGTGGTTTTGCCGTTCTCTGAAAATGGGAACTCTTGCTAGGTGCTATCTGCTCGGCTTGGGCGTAAACCAGAGGATATAATCAAGTTGGATGCAAATGAGAATCCATATGGTCCACCCCCGGAGGTGAGTACTTGTATTTTTGCATACGAAGGTTAATCCGGCAACCGCTACCTTTAGTACATGAAACAAGTCATTCTTAACAAGTAGTATTAGGGCATGTTTGTTTTTGCTGTGGATTCTCCGAAAGCTGATTTTGGATTGTGGTTTTAGAGAAGCTGATTCTGGATTCTAGAATGGCATTTGGTGGGGTAATTATTTAAAACTTTCAGTGGCATTCTCGTATTTGTATTCCTCATAATCGATAGAAGCACATATAAAGTGGATTGCGAATTCTAGTGTATATGAGTGGGCTGGATTATGAGAATCGATTCTTAGAATCAGGCTATATGTTTCTTATTCAGCTTTGGGGGTCAGAATCTAAAATCCACAGTAAAAACAAGCAGTCCTTAAGACAATGACTGTGGAAACTTAGCTAACTTTCTTGAGCATGAATCCTAAAAAATCAAAGTCAAAACAGTAAATATGCTTAGTACACAGTATTAGATATATTTCAACTTATAGTAGAAAATAACATTTCTGTACATGAGCAAGAGAAGGTCCTGATTCCCATTGCACACGATTCATGCCTTCGCTTTGCTTGACTAATACATACCTGTATCTGCACAGGTTGCTACAGCACTAGGAAATCTGAAATTCCCTTATGTGTACCCTGATCCCGAAAGCCGCTGCTTGCGTGCTGCTCTTGCTGAAGATTCTGGTATTGAATCTGAGTACATACTTGCTGGATGCGGTGCAGATGAACTAATTGATTTAATTATGAGGTTAGAGTGTAGCTCATTTTGTACCTCTTTTTTGGTTAAGAGCATCTCAAAGTCGACTGATCATCTATTTCATAAATGGTGCAAATGCAGATGTGTACTTGAATCAGGTGACAAAATTGTAGATTGCCCTCCAACTTTTACAATGTATGAGTTTGATGCTTCAGTCAATGGTGCACTTGTGATCAAGGGTAGCTAGTTCTTTCTCCAATTGTAATTTTATTCGTTGAATCATCTGTAATTTGTTGATTTGGTCCACGCTTCTTCTGATCCTGATTTGGTATGTGATTCGCCATTCTTTAATGTAGTTCCAAGACTTCCCAATTTTTCCCTAGACATTGCACAGATTATCAAAGTAGTTGAACAGGAAAAGCCAAAATGCATATTTCTGACATCTCCAAATAACCCAGATGGCAGGTATGTCTTTCTCACAGAAGAGTGGGGTTATTCTGTGTGTGTGTTGTCCAGATGGCCGTATTTTACTGAATTACTTTAATTCTGTTTACCAGTGTAATCAATGATGAGGATCTTTTGAAGATCCTTGATCTTCCGATACTTGTAGTGCTGGATGAAGCATATATTGAGTTTTCAAGCCTTCAATCAAGGATGGCATGGGTTAAAAAGCATGATAATTTGATTGTTCTTCGAACATTTAGCAAACGAGCAGGTCTGTCACTTGTGTTCTTTTTTTAGCTGACATACAATGGTCATGTGTTCTGAAGAATCCAAAAGCTTAGCACTGTGAGATGAACTCAACTTATTATTCTTCTCATGACATTGCATGGTAATCACCGATTTGTTACTAGTTTTCGGATTCCATTTGTCCTTGGATATGTTTGTCTTTTTTGTTGCACATTATTGTGTGATGTCTAGACATTACTAAGGAGCAAAGAAACTTTTAAGACAATTATCAAATATACTTCTGTTGTTAACTCATTTAAGCTGCACCGTGGGGATTTTTTATTACTGACTGACTATGTTTGAGCAAACTAATTGAAGACATTTTTTTTAATATGAACAAAAGGGAAAGGAGTGTCTACAAGCTATTTATGATGCAGGTTTAGCTGGGCTTCGTGTGGGTTATGGAGCATTTCCTCTAAGCATTATTGAGTATTTATGGCGGGCCAAGCAGCCTTATAATGTTTCTGTGGCAGCAGAAGTTTCAGCATGTGCTGCCTTGCAGAACTCAGCCTATTTAGAGGTATCTCTTTTGCAAAGATAATATAAACATAACATCCTTTTGACAATTTGACTTTGGCTAACTCTCTGCTTCTGTTGGATTTTGCATTTTCAAAGAGTGTGAAAAATCTGCTAGTACAGGAGAGGGAGAGGCTGTATAATCTTCTCAAAGGAATACCGTTCCTGAAACCATTCCCCAGTCATTCTAACTTCATTCTCTGTGAGGTTACATCAGGAAAGGATGCAAAGAAAATAAAGGTTTGCTTTGCTTATTATTGTATGTTCCAAGTTTCTGCCCTATTTCGTTCAGATATTATAGCCACTTTCATTGTGATTTTTTGAGATGACAAAATGTCAGAACTTGGAACTTGAAGATTGGTTATCTGTGTTTAAGATCATTGCTATTCACATTTTGAAAAATGTTTACGAGTTATGACTAATTGAAACAAAACAATATCACCTACATAATTCACCTAAGTTTGTAACAAAATATTTTCAGGAAGACCTTGCGAAGATGGGTGTGATGATTCGCCACTATGACAAGAAGGAATTGAAGGGGTATATTCGTATTTCAGTTGGAAAGCCTGAGCACACTGATGCACTAATGAAAGGCCTCAAAGCACTTGAACTGTGAGCATTTGCACACCATTACTTTGATGGAAGCACTGAAGAGCTTTGTATGTACCCATGGCTAGGATTGTGGTACGCCAGATGCGGTCTATCAAGTAGAGATTGCATCACTCCAACACCAGTGAACTGCATTCTTCAGAGTTCAAACCAACTAGGGTCAATTAGTTTTCAATAAGATTTTTATGTTTAACTACTGGTGTGACTCTACTTTTCTCGGATTCATTGACTTACCTTTTTATCATTTTTTTGGATTAAGATTTTGTAGAATTTGAATTCCCGGTAGGTATTGCCTTGTTTTTTTACTTGTTATACAGTTACGTGCTTGTTTGGTTATTAATGAGAAAATGGAAATTCTTTGGGAAGATAAAGACCCCACTACCGTAAACTTATCTTATCATACTTTTTGCAAGGTTGTTGTGTCCTTGCAACATCACAAAGAGCAGAACTCTGCAAAGTTCAAACTACCTTTGGGCAGGCGATTCAACTTTTAGGATGTTTCAACCAAATACAGAGAAGGAAGCTGACGGCAAGTTTTTTATTCACGGCTTCCACGACGGCAACTCGACTAGGCAGCATGCATCTCAATTTTATTTCTGGTAACTGGTACATAAACTCAAGAGAATGCCGCGCAGCAACAGTTCTTCCCACCAACCACCACCGTCCACCACATGCAGCTGCGAGCCTGCGACTTCATAAGCTCATAGATGCTCACTGGTACTGGCTGGCGAGCTTGCCTTCCTTGACGATGTAGTTCTGCGCGGGGAAGTCTTGGCCTTTGAAGTACCTCTCCAGCATGTCCTTCACCCCGGCCGCGTACCTCAGCTGCACCAGTTAATTGTTTGCCACGAATGTATTTTCGGTCAGTACATGTAGCTGTGGAACATTGTTACATAGCCTTAGAAGCAGAGCATGCTGTGCAACCGACCTGGCCATCAATGGTCGTGCCGGAGCAGTGAGGGGTCATGGCGTTGTTCGGCATGTACCGCCATGGGTGGTCCTTGGGCGCCGGCTGCGGGTACCACACGTCGCCGCCGTATCCTGATCAGAATAGGAGAGTTTAATTTGAGACTTGACAGAAGTAATAAAATGAATGAATTGAGCAGCCCAGAAATATACCAGCAATGTGCCCACTGTCGCAAGCATCTGCCACTGCCTGCGTATCCATGATCGCTCCTCGAGCGTTGTTCACGACGATCACGCCTTTCTTCATCCTCGCGATCCTCTCCTTGTTGAACATGCCTCTGAAAAGCAAAAGAAGAAGAAGCAATCAGAAGGACAGAACAATGGGACATCTGGTACATATGTAAATGTATATCGAGAACTCGACGAGATCATCCATTAACTCGCGTCAGTCTCGAAACTTACTTTGTCTTCTCGGTGAGGGGCATGTTGAGCACCACGACGTCGCACTTGGGCAGCATGGCGTCGAGCTCCTCCTCAAACTCGGCGCCGAGCTCCTTCTCCAGCGCCGGGTCGATCCGGAGCCTGTCGTGGTAGAGCAGGTTGCAGTTGAACGGTTTGAGGCGCTGGAGCAGCAGCCGCCCGATCCGGCCGGCGCCCACGGTGCCCACTGTCTTCCCCTCCAGGTCGTACGCCCGGTACGCGATGCCGGCGACGTTCCACTCCCCGTTGATGGCCTGGTGGTGGCCGGGCAGGAAGTTGCGCATGAGGACGAGGATGCGCATGAGCTGGTCCTCGGCCACCGAGACGGTGTTGCTGCCGGTGACCTCGGCGACAGTCAGCCCAGCGGCCGCGGCCGCCGGCAGCTCGATGTGGTCGGAGCCGATCCCCGCCGTGAGGAGCAGCTCCAGGTTCTTGGCGCACTTGATCCGCTCCGCGGTCACGTACGCCGGGTGGAACGGCGTGGTGATGAGCACGTGCGCGTCCGCGATGTGCTTCTCCAGCTCTGCGTGCGCCAAGAATGCAACGCGACGGTATTATTAGTGCTACGTGGTAACTAACGGATAGATCGTGGAATGGCTCGTAGTTGGAACTTGGAAGGGGTCACAAAATCGGTTCACCCATTTTCGATTATTGGCAAAAAAAAAAACCCGCTGAACACCCGATCGAAACTGAATAAGTATAAAGTCAAAATTTTTAAAATTGGTGACCAAACTTCATAAAAAAAAATTGAAATCGACTGGTTTCACCGATTTTCGATCTTTGAGTAATTTTTTTACGATTTTCGGTACTGTCAAGGGGAATTGAAAAAAATAAGAAAAATAAAAAATCCAAAAAATCTAAATAAATCCCAATTATAAAAAACACCTCCAAGAAATTTCAACAAATTTGGAATTCATTTAGTGCCTCTGAAAAAAATAAAAATAGAAATTAATGAAAAGAAATGGAGACACTATCAGATTTTTTTAAAAAAATTACAAGCTTGCTTATGCTCTGAAATTTTAATGGCATCATAAATAATTCCCAAGGATTATGTAGCGAAATTTTCAAAAATATTCAACTTAAATTAGTACCGTTAGAAAATCAAAACCGGAAGAGTATATACAAAGACAGTAGCATTGTTTCAATTTTAAAAAAATACGTAGGTCTTATATCATCTGAAAATTTTACATAATCATTAGCACTTTCAAAGGACCTTATAAAAAATTTAGAAATATTAGACTTTATTTAGTGCTCCTAGAAAATTAAAAATAAAAGAGTATATTCAAAGATGCACTGTCAGAATTATTTTTAAAAAAATACATAAGTCTGATAATGATCTAAAAAATTTTACATCATTATTAGCATTGCCTCAGGACTTCACACAAAAAAATTCAACACTTTTCGAATTTTTTTTCAAATTTAAATTTGACCGATTTACCGGGTAGTTTTTATTGCCAAGTTGCCTCGATATACGCGAAAATCGATTTTGTGATCTGGTTGGAACTTGGAAGTGATGGGGTGGATGGTCACCGGCTTACCGCAGTTTGAGCCGTCCTTATCGTCGGTGACGATATACTGGTGGCCCAGCGACTCGAGCCAGCCGCGGATGCCGAGTGCGTGCTCTACGCAGCCGACGAAGTTGGGGTTCCGCTCGGCGTACTCGCCGCCCTTGTAGAACACGCCGACGATCTTCTTGCTGCCCTGAGACGACTGGAAAACGAAGCAGATCAACACACAGTAATCATCAGTCTGATATATCCGGATGCTCCTACTACAGAAATAGTGCCTTTTCTAATCACAAACAAGACGCGTCACTAACAAAAACCTTACATACATGAAGGCTCCTAGTCGCCGATCCATTGCGGAGAACGTGCGGCTCCAAGGCCCGGATCGCCTGCCGTGCCGCCCTCCTCATTGCCATGGATGACGCTAAAGAGGAAAACCGGTTGTGCTCGTGAGCTGAACTGGAGTAGCACACTACTGCCGCAGGCCTTCAGCTGCGAGCGAGTTGCCTGGGGCTGGGAATCGACTCGGAAGCTGGCTCCTATATAGCGCGCGCGCGGCCGTGCAGCTAGCGCAGGAGCCGTGTAAAACCCACGGCGCGTTCCCAGTTCCCCGCTCCTGGAGGCACCGCCGAGCGGGTGCATCTGGGCGGAATCACGCGCACGTTTGTCACAGCCAGCAGCTGGGCCCGCGCGCCGCGACGAGGAGACACTGCACATCGGTGACCGTGAGAGGCTACCGATCGAGCGCCACAGGGTGACCGGAGAGGCGGAGAATTGTTCAACAAAATGGATGTAGACTTTAATTTTTACAAATTTAGCCCCGTATAATAAAAAATTGTAAAAATAACCTCCTCGTTGAGATAAACTTGTCCCGGACGTGCTATGTAATCATGATAGGATCTGCCGTAGCACGGCTGCCACGTTGTGGCAGGAGCTGGTAGCAGCACTTTCCTACCGTGGAAGCTGGTAACAGCGTCCTACCGTGGCTGTATAGCATGGCAAGGACATATGAGGAGGGTATTTTTGTAATTTTTTGTCACATAGGAGTCAATTTTGTAAAAACTCAAGGGTCTTTTTGGTTCATATAGTGAGGTTGCCATGCTTAATTTGCTATATTTTTTTCCAAACTTATATGAGGTTAGATTATCAAAATTAAAATCACATTTTAGCTAAAAAAATATATTTACCATGCTTTTCTTAGTCAATAATGTGCGGATCTAAATAGCAGAATTTTTTTTACTATAGGAACATCTAACCCAGTCAAACTTATTAATTTAATATGTAGCAAATATAATAAAATTTAGCTACGAACTGAAGGGTGAACAGCTGTGAACTAGACAGCAGGGGACCGGGGTTGGGCAGTGATCCGCGCCTGGGCACCGTAGGATCCGCTGCTCCGTACGTTTGCACGGTGCGAGACGGGGAGTGCGCCGCGCGATGGCACGCAGGCAGGCGTGGTAGGTGGCGCGCGGCTAGCCGCCTCGGGAGTACGGAGGGTGGTGGGGAAAGTTTGGGAGCTCGCGTGGCAGTTGGCTTGTCCCGTCGGCCCGTCGCATCGGTGCTCCCCGCTCGCGCCTCGGGATTGCGATTTGGATCGTGGGACGGGTCCGCTGTCCGGCGGCGCGTTTCCAAGTCCGGATGCTCTGGTTGGGCTTAGCCCTTCCCTTGAAGATTTGCCTTTTCCAGGACATGCAATCAGTGACACTTTAGCCAGAGATACACGAGAGCCACTGAGTCAGCATGTCAGCACTTAGCGACAGCGAGAGAAAGGGTTATTTTTCTTTGCAAATTATTGTCCTTTTAGACAACAAAATCTACCAAACAGCCATATTGCTTATTCGTAGTGGTATTAGAGAGGTGTTCAAACTGTCAATTAAGCTAACATGAGTAAATCTTCTTAGGTTTTCCAGTGAGGGGCAGATTTATGGACGACTAATAAAGTCATGGTGTAACTGAATGAGTTCAGACTTCAGAGGAGATCCTATGGTGGAGGCGTGGAGCGATGTTCACTTGCCTGACCTTGGCTGCGCAGCCAGGTACTACCAACTTTATGTCACTTCATTTATTTTCTAAAGGTTTATGTCACTCCTAATCTTCTCCGTAGCTGCTCGACCTCGTTGCAGTTTCTTTATCTGGGGACGAAGGTTTGGGTGATAGGGTCTCTCTGACGGGAAATGCTGTAAAAGTCGGGGTAGGTTTCTTCTAATCTTATGTTGCATAAACTACGGAGAACGTTGAGGTTGAACCTTTCAACCTTTAAAGTTTTCTTTGACGGCCCACCGATAAAATTTACTCGAGAATGGACCCCTCCACCATTTCAGTACGTTCCATCGTAGATCGATAATCAGGTGGATCATATACAATAAATGTTTATTTACGGTTTTTCCGATCACTCAGATTTAGAGACAATTACGATAACCAACTAGATGTCTTGTAAGAAGGCCAAATGATATCCTTATAATTGGATCAAGCTAGTCGCTTAGTTGTTGCCATTTCCGTGCACAACCTAGCAGCCTAAAACAGGGAAAAGGAAGCATCACCACATCAGATCCTTTTCCTGTCCTCGTGAGGCTAAACGCTGCCAAAAGGGCGAAGTTCTTACGATGTGAGCATTAGAAGCAAGTGTGAGAAAATCTTAGGAAGCGTTGAACCCCAGAAGGGGCCGCACCTTTGTTAATATACGCAGAGAACAGCCCTCTGCAGGCGCTTACAGATGTGGTAATCTCATCTTGATAAGTTCGGCCAGTTAATCTCTATTTGTTACAACAACCAGAGGATAAGATATACAGCATGTTTCTATCGCTAACAAACTATCCTTAGCCGAACTGTCAAGGAGAGATTACCATACATATACATGGAGAGGATAACAAACTCTAACACCTTCCCTCAATCAAAACTTTTTCAAGTTTAGATTGTACCTTAAACCTGAAAGCTTCGACGCAGTCAATGCTTTAGTGAAGCCGTCTGCCAGTTGATCATGTGTGGATACAAATTGGATGTCTAGCAACTTCTGTGCAGCTCTCTCTCGAACAAAGTGATAATCAACCTCGATATGTTTTGTTCTTGCATGAAATACAGGATTAGCTGATAGGTATGTTGCTCCCAAATTATCACACCAAAGTTTCGCTGTGGGTGGACTATTCAATTCCAATTCCTTGAGTAAGGTTTGTACCCAGATAATTTCTGCTGTAGCATTGGCCATTGCCTTGTACTCTGCTTCTGTACTTGACCTGGATACTGTGGCTTGTTTTCTTGCACTCCATGATATTAGATTGGAGCCAAGAAATACACAGAAACCGCTGGTGGATCGACGATCATCTACTGAACCAGCCCAATCAGCATCTGAAAATGCACTGACCACCATGGATGATGACTTCTGTATCTTTAGACCATAGTCTATTGTCCCCTTTACATACCTTAGTATTCTTTTTACTGCTGTCCAGTGTTCAGTTGTTGGTGCATGTAGGAACTGACACACTTTATTAACTGGGAAAGACAAATCTGGTCTTGTCAGTGTCAAGTATTGCAGTGCTCCTACAATACTTCGAAATGTGGTTGAGTCTTGCGCTCCTAACTTGACTCCTGTTTCAATTGACAATTTTTCTGACACAGATAATGGTGTATTTAGTGGCTTACAGTGTTGCATACCTACTCTTGTGAGGATATCTGAAGCATACTTCTGTTGAGACATGTGAATACCATCTTCCAATTTCTTTACTTCAATTCCGAGAAAATAGTTCAGCTCTCCAAGATCCTTTAGAGCAAACTCAGCTCTTAGGTCCTGAAGTAATTTCTCAACACTCTCTGATGAAGAGCTAGCAACTATAATGTCATCCACATATACCAATATAAACATAGTAACATCATTCTTATTATAATAAAAAAGTGATGTGTCGGCCTTGGAAGAAGAGAAACCAAGTTGCTGTAATTTCAGACTTAGCCTAGAATACCAAGCTCTGGGGGCTTGTTTTAGACCATACAAAGCTTTGTCTAATTTGCAAATATATTGAGATGAGGATAATTGTTCATACCCAGGAGGTTGCTTCATATATACTTCTTCCTCCAGAACGCCATGAAGAAACGCATTCTGCACATCCAACTGACGGAGGCACCACCCTCTTGATACTGCAACAGACAAGATAGTTCTAATAGTGGCAGTTTTTACCACAGGACTGAACGTATCCTCATAATCAATACCATATCTTTGCTTAAATCCTTTTGCAACTAGCCGAGCTTTATACCTGTCTATTTCTCCATTTGCTTTCCTCTTGATCTTGTAAACCCATTTACAATCAATAATATTTTTACCTTTCTCCATTGGAACCAGGTGCCATGTTTTGTTTCTCATGAGAGCATTGTATTCCTCATCCATAGCATGCCGCCAATTCTTATCATTTAATGCTTCATCAAGATTATTTGGCTCACCACTCTGAGCTAGACATCCATACCTGACGCTCCCATCTGTGTAGACCTTGGTTTGCTGATTCTCGCCAAGTCTGGTGGTCGGGCGACTTGATGCAAGTTGGTGAGACGAAGCCGAGAACCACCACGCCGCTGCTCCATCTCGTTCGTTCTGGAAGCCGAGCCTCTGCTGATAACTGGCGAGGACATCGCAGAATTTCTGGAAGCCAAGCCTCTGCTGATAACTGGCGAGGACAGCGCAGAATTCGTGCTGTCCGATTCATGCACGTCTCCCTGTGCCTCGCCACCATGTGCTGACGCAGGTGCATGCTCCATGCCAGGTTGATTTGGCTCGGAATTCTGCAGCTGTGGCGCTTGATCCAAGGCAGTTTCGCCAGGCAACTCGTTCTCACGTCCAGTGCTTGCGCCTTGAACTCCAGGCGATAAATCCTGCAAAAAACTTGGCCTATTTTGTACAGGATTTTCATCATTTGCTGTCAAATCACATGGAGTATTAGTCATCGAATCACATGGAGTATTAGTCAGATGATCAAGTGTATGCCCCCCTGGACTGAGACTCGATGAATTTGAAAGATGGTCTGGAAGCGTATGATTTCGAGCCGAGAAGAGCCCCAGCATTAGGATGAAGTTTTGAAAAAGGAAAAACATGCTCATCAAAGATGACATCTCTTGATATATAGACACGACCTGTGCTAATATCAAGACATTTGAATCCTTGTGAAGATTGTCAGATCCAAGAAAGGCACATTGTTTTGAGCGAAATTGCGGTTTTACATCATTATAAGGGCGCAAGTTAGGCCAACATGCACACCCAAACACATGAAGTGATGAATAATCTGGTGTTTGGCCATACAAGCATTCAAGGGGAGTAGAAAATTTAAGCAATCGAGTGGGTGTGCGATTTATAAGATAAACCGCTGTGATGAATGCTTCATCCCAAAATTTTAGAGGCATGAGCTAAAATAGAAAGGCCAACTTCAACAATGTGTCGATGTTTACGTTCAGCTGAACCATTTTGTTGATGTGTATGAGGGCAAGAGACATGATGGACAATTCCTATTTTGGTGAAGAAATGATTCAGCTTCTCATATTTACCCCCCCAATCTGTTTGCATGGCAATAATTTTGCGATTAAAAGATCTTTCAACAAGATTTTGAAAGTCTTTAAATATTTGGAACGCTTCAGACTTATGTTTGACCAAATAAAGCCAAGTAAATTTACTGAAATCATCAATAAAACTAACATAGTATTTCTTTCTGCCAACAGAATCAGGTGCAGGTCCCCAAACATCAGAGAACACTAATTCAAGAGGAGCAGAAGAGGTACTTTGTGACCTAGAATATGGAAGCTGATGACTCTTAGCCTGTTGACAAGCATCACAGACCGACTCAGAACTAGACACATCAGAAGCACATGGCAATTTATTTTTGCTAACAACTTGACGAACTATAGGAATGGAAGGATGACCAAGACGATTGTGCCATGTCTTGAACGAGGGTTTGGTGGCGCTGTATGCATGCTTTCCAGAGACATGCGATGAAGATAGGAAAGGATAAAGGCCACCTTTACTCACTCCTCTAAGGATTGTTTTCTTCGTTTCCTGATCCTTGACAAGAAAGAAATTCGGATGAAACTCAAGATAAGCATTGTTATCAGTGGTAAAACGCTGAACAGAAACAAGATTTTTCTTGGCTTTAGGGACATGAAGAACGTCTTTCAGAACTAGATCACGACTAGGGGTATGCAAAACACTATGACCAATGTGACTAATATCCATACCTGATCCAATCGCAGTGTGAATTTGTTCATTGCCATTGTACTTTTCCCTCACAGCAAGCATGTTTAGTTCACTTGTAATGTGGTCGGTGGCACCATGTCGATGTACCATGTTGTATCCATGGCATAAGCAGCAGCTGCGTGCCTTTCTTCAGGGACGTAGTTTTCGTCGAAGCGATGCCAACAATTGTCAGCTGTGTGCCCATCCTTCAAACAAACCTGGCACCGAGTTCGCTGGCGAGAGGAGCCGCTGTTGTTGCCGTTGCTGGACCGTAGGGTGTTGTTGTTGTAACCCCCACGATTTCTGCCGCCGCTGCGTCCACGTCCCGGCGCCCGTCCGCGAGTATTCCCGCGACCACCACGGCCACCGCGACTTGCAGCGTTTACTGAGGACTGCGAGCTCCCATTGTAGAGGCCCAACCGCTGCTCGAAACTAAGCAACTGAGAGAGAAGCTCAGCAAAAGACATTCCTTCTGTGCGAGCAAGGACCGCGGAAACAACTGGATTGTATTCCAGATCCAGTCCGGCCAAGACATACTGAATAAGTTCTTCTTCTTCAATGGGTTTGCCGGCACAGGCCATCTCATCTGCCAAGGCTTTCATTTTGCCAGCATATTCAGTAATAGATTGATTACCTTTTTGTGTCATCGCCAGTGCTATGCGCATGTTCACCGCGCGTGCGCGGGACTTGGATGAATGCATCACCTCCAGGGCTTGCCAGACTTGTGACGCCGTCTTGCACGTCGCCACTTGAGCCAGCACTTCGCGTGAGAGCGATGCCAGCAGATAGCTAAGTACTTGTTGATCAAGCACCAGCCACCGTGTGTATTCTGGATTGATCTTGCTAACCACCTTGCCTTCAGCATCCTTTTCTTGGACGAGCTTTGGTGGTGCAGTTTCAGTTCCATATAGGAACCCATCTAGTTGAGCTCCACGCACAGCAGGGAGCACTTGGAGTTGCCAGAGAGGATAATTGGACTTCGAAAGTTTCTCTGAGATTGGCTGAGCGAAGGACGCCGGCGGTGCCGGGATGAATGACGAAGAGCTTGCCATGACTAGGGTGGAAAGGATGTGTTTGTGGAGGAGAGGCTCTGATACCATGTGAGAAAATCTTAGGAAGCGTTGAACCCCAGAAGGGCCCGCACCTTTGTTAATATACGCAGAGAACAGCTCTCTGCAGGCGCTTACAGATGTGGTAATCTCATCTTGATAAGTTCGGCCAGCTAATCTCTATTTGTTACAACAACCAGAGGATAAGATATACAGCCTGTTTCTATCGCTAACAAACTATCCTTAGCCGAACTGTCAAGGAGAGATTACCATACGTATACATGGAGAGGATAACAAACTCTAACAGCAAGTTCCATACGGCACAGCATGCCCATCTAACAAGGCAAAGCAATAAGAGCCTCCCAGAGAAATCCATCTTCTTCCGGCCTTCACTCCACTGCTTCCCTGTGCCAGTGCGATGCGCAATATTACCTGAACTTAACACCACGTGTTTGGAAGAGTAATATACACATTGCAGTGCAAAATACTAGCGAGCACTTGCACATAAACAGCGCACAAGCAACTAATCAATTGTCACCCAATCCCATAAAAAAATCAAATGAAAAAATTTAACCAATTAAATAATTGGAATTCCAAAGGCAATTTGTCCTTTTTTTGTGAGTATTATATTATATCCATGTGCAATCATGGTTTGTTGCGCATAGTTTTGCTTGCCAATACGTACTACAAATTGTCTTATAAGTAAAGCAGTGGGGAATGCTTATATGCTCTCAAAAAAGGTAGAAAGTACGGATTTTAAAGTAATCTGAAGATTTGATTTGCATATATGTAGTCATTACACCGCTACCAGTGATCCCTGTCTTTTCCTTTTACTTGTGCCATTTTTCGCATCTCCCAGATGTCGATGCTTCTTGGTATGATCGTCTTGTTGCATGCTCCATTTTCATCTAAGTGCTGAACTTTGCGATCTTAATAAGTACATCTTTTGTTTGTCTGCACCTGCGTAATTGTGTAACTATTAAGCTGTCGAGACGTCGTTTTATGAATTGAGAGAGCAATTGCGGAATAAAAAAAATGGAAGGCCAGGGAACAATTGAACATGGAGAATTGTGATGCATACCCTCAGTTGCAGTTCTAGTACTAGCTGTTTTGGACCTTTTGGCATCTGGGCACCGCACCGGCCACTAGCTCACAACATAGCCTACAATATAATGGCGCCAATGGCCTGGTGGCCTTCGATCTGTGGTAGTTAAAATTTCCATGCAAAAATTTCGAAAACTACCTCCAAATTCTTTTCTGGCATTAGAAAGAAGCGGTGCCTGCAGAAATTGATGTTCAGAAAAATTGTATAACCTCTCATTTTCAAAAAGAACACATTTGACTCACCCTACCGAAAAAAATGCATATCGCCTAATTAATAGATACTCTCACCTGATTCGACTTTTCAAAGTCAACAGGATGCCACCTTGATCACTAAATTTTATCATTTCATATTTTTGAAAAAAGGTTATAGAAGTGTAATGTTATGAAAAATATTTCATGGCAAATTTACTTATACAATTTTTGTATATCTAAACTACATATTTTAGGTAATATCTTTGATAAAATTAATACGGTTTAACTTAACGCGTTATAAGGAGACTTCTGTGAATGGATGGAGTACGGAGCACATGTGTTCATCGATCTCCGCAGTGTCCGCACATACTATACTATTTTTTTTTTCCTAAAGTTTGAAAGATTCACGCCCTCAGGACGATTTGAGCTCGGCTCGGCAGGCGGCTGGGCTAAAAATTAATTTTGCGTTTAAGTCCTTAAAAAATTCGTAATTACGTATTAGTCCTTTTCGTGTTTTTTAACGAAAAGAACCTTAAAAAAACGCGAATCATTTGTGAGAGGATCCTAAATAGATACAAAAAAAAAACGTAGTGGCATTTGGATCATTCCGGCTATTTTTTGCGAAAAGGGCCTTTTCGATTTAGCACGATCGCGGATCCGGTTCAGAAAATCGCGAATCTTTCGTGAGAGGACCCTAAATAGATACCGGAAAAAAAACGTGGTGATGTTTCGATCAATCCGGCTATTTTTTATGAAAATGATCTTTTCGATTTAACACGATCGCGGATCCTTCATGAGCGAACCTTAGATAGATGCGAAAAAAACATTATTTCGTTTGTGTTCTTTCAGCCGTTTCACTCATTTTTTCGATGATTTAAAAAAAATCCGCTGAAAAAAAAATTTCTACGAAAAAAACGGCACGCGCTGCGTAACACGCCGCGAAAAGTTTTCTAGTATTCTTTATTAGCTAAGCGAATGGATGGAGTACGGAGCACATGACTTCTGTGAATGGATGGGGTACGGAGCACATGTATTCATCGATCTCCGATCGAGCCGCTTTGCTCTTCATTCTCCCGTTCTCATCGTATTCTTTATTAGCTAAGCGGATCTACAGAGTATACAATTTACAGAATAAATATTTTTATATGTCTATTGCTTATTCTAGTTGTGAACCAGATCTTCGATTCTAGATGTGATGAGATGCCTCCAACAACATAGATTGGCCCCCTACTTATATTAGTTGAAGATGCGGAAGTTGTTTTCTATAGGGGCGTCGTGTATCCGAGAGGCGTCTTCCCACTAAACGGTGTCTTTTTGTTAAATGGTGTCTTTTTTAAAGATGACTTCCAGATAGTTATGAATATTGTCGGTGTTTCGTATGACCGGCAGAAAAATTTGTAGGTGTAGGGGGCTGCGCATTCCCTCTCGTCGAATGGTCGGACGCAGGGAGTCCAAGGTTTATACTGGTTCGGGCCGAATATCCCTACGTCCAGTTCGCGGTGGTGGTGTTTGTATTGCTATGGTGGTGTAGCAGGCTGCACGGGGTTACAAACGAGGGCTCAAGACAGGCCTTGAGCGCCCGTCCGAGTGAGAGGAGCGAGGGGTCGGAGGCTCGGGAGCTAGGTGCGTTTGTCTGAGTTGGATGAAGGACTCAATTGCGAAGCGTGGGTTAGTTATCGGCTGGAGAGAGCTGCCCTTCCCGGAGGGCCCTGCCTCCCTTTATATAGGTGGAGGGGGCAGGTTACACGGGAGTTTATAAAAAGGACGAGGGTATGCAGCGTCCGGGAGTCCCGGTCTTCGGTCTTGGTGACTGACAGGTCCCTATTTGCCCCTTACTGGGTCAGTAGACACAACGGATAGTGCTCCGTTGGGAAGGTGCACGCCTGCCCTCCAGGCCTATCAGACGGCGACGACGCGAAGAGACCGATGCTTGACTTTGGCGGCCCGCTGACCGCCTAGGGAAGGGACCTGCAAATCCAAATCGACTGAGAACAGAGAGCTTACTTGCGTGCTTGCATATCTTGGTCTTCAAGATTGGGGAGAGGAAGCCACGAGCCCATGACACCTTTCCAGTCGACTCGTCGTCGGCATCCACCAGACCACCACCGCCGTGGACACCGCCTCGCTTCCTCTGATCCCACGGGGGGCGTTCGGGAGACCGAGAGGAGGAGATCTGGAGACTGGACTACTGGAGGAGATCGCGCAGTGGGGGTAGGGATTTGGAGGAGCAGATCGCGCGGTGGGGAGGAGTGGAAATGGGGAATGGCGGCGTGAGAGGCGAGCGAGACTTCGAGCGAGAGGCCGAGAGCGACTGCGTCTTTAGGTGAACGGTGTAAATGGGCTTGCAGCCCAGGTGCTAGTGGGAAAGGCCAAAGCCCCAACCAGCCACAACCCTCCTGAGGCCCATTTCTTCTCTAAAATTTGGTCATGTAATCTCCAAAATTATCTTAGTCAATATTTATGTATATACCTTTTTAATCATCCTATAATTATTACTGAGTGAAGAGTGGGCAGTCTAAAAAGTTGGGATTGTGATCTTCGTCCTGGACGGCTCGTCCCAAGCTATCGTCCCAAAAATAGTTGGTTCACGTTCCATGTCTCGAACCATCGTTCCTAAGAGGTATACCCCCCTTTGTACCGGGAACTTGGAAGATGTCGATCCCCATCCCGCGTACCCGTTCCTCGACCCCATCGTATCAGGAACCTTGTGACTTAGGTCTCAACAACATTATATGCTAAATATAATTCACTAACATGGAATAAAACATAAACAAAGTGTACCTTTACCCAAAGTGCCACGGCATGATATTCTACTTCTCCAACATTTCCTTGTTATGATCCTGCTACCACTGGATGCAACTTACAAGTAGGAGGAATGTTTGGGGAAGAAACAGAGAAGATTTGGGGAAAAATTGAAGAAGACTCAAGGGCAAAGAGAGGAATGAGAAACTGAGGAAGAGGAGAGCACTGCTTTTCTGTTCTTCCCTCCCCTTCAGAATCGCTGCGTCTTGCTTTGTACTGACGATTCCCCTATCAGCGAGTGGGCCACGCCAACGGGCCTTGCGCCACGTCCAACGGGCCTTGCGGTCCATGACATTCCTATATCCAATTCTCCACCTTCGTAATTGGTATTACCATTACAATTGTTATGGACAAGCTGATCCATATCCATGTTTTTAGGTGAGACAGATGTCTCATTCTCTTCCTGTGGAGAAGATTTCTGACGTATTAAATCAATGCTGAAAGCTATATCTGATAGATCTTGAAGCGTGCACTGCACGAGATCCTACAATATCAGTCCCGACTTCCTTACTTACCAGATCAGTCCTGACTTCCTTACTTTCTGCACCAACATTGCAATCCCCTTTGGCATGTTCTTCTGTCATTTTCTTGTCTGGAGAAAGCAGTGCATCTCCATTGGACTGGCATGATCTAAGTACTGTCTCTGTACTGGGAGGTGGATGCATCCCTTCCTGAGAATGATGCACATCCTCCTTAGTAACATACTGTTTATTAAAGTTGACATCCTCGTTTGGGGAGCCATTACTTTCAGCGCTTACATTCAACTGAAATATTACATCGTTGAAGCAAGCATCCTCACCTCACGATTCTTTTCTTTTTGTGGTTTGGAAAGTGTCTCTTGAGGTAAATTATCCAAGTAAACAGGAGACTTTTCAGAAGAACCATCTAATTTCTCATCTATGCCTGTTCGAGAAGAATTGTTAACTTCAACGGGGTTACGGCTTATCGCATCACTTGTTGGATAAACATCAGAGCCTTGCCACCCAATATCATCATGTGATAAGGTCTGTTTCCTATCGTGGCAATAGATGATGTTTTCTCCACTTCATTCTGTAGTTGGCATTCAACTTGCATAACAGGAGGATCCATTAGCATTTCTTAGGTAATTTCTGATATGCAATTCCGCTAATGAAATAAAGCAGGGCTTCTAAAAACAGTGCAGCAAAAAAAGCCTCTACTGGCTTTAAGTCCATAAAAACCCGTGGCTTATTCAATACCTAGAAACAAAAGCTGCTGTTTAGGAGTGTGTACAATGCTTCAGAGGAAAACATATGTATGGCAGAACAAACAAAAAGAAATAAACTTGAATAGATCTAAGTCATCTAACAGAGCTGCAGTTTAAACAAAAAAATGATGCAAAAATGGAAGATAATGTATAGTGTAACGAATGTGAAGGGACCACTGTACTAACCATGCATAAAGACTTGTAGTTCCTTTTGATTCACCATGCTGATATCTTGTCCATAAAACATTGAGAATTTACACTGAACAAAAACTTGCTTTACCAATCAGCCATTTAAATGCTAAAAAAAATAAGAAACAGAATAAGGAATTGCACTGGAACAGTTGGCAGTAGATATAATAAGTTACTTCTTGACCATAAAGGAATTCAGGACTACATACAAGACGCTAATACAGGGACTGATACCAAGATATGTCGAGTTCCTTTGAATAACAAGCACAAATAAATCATCAAGCCACATTTTGAACCCCGCCGAAGAAATCAAGTTCGCAAGAATTATATGCGTGGAATTCGAGTCCCATGATTTCCACGAAACAGCTACAACAAAATCACATCAGGAATTGTGGGGTTGGTTAAATGTGCAAAACTGGCACAAAACCACGGACATTGTTGTACGTGTGTCAGCACCATTAACCCTAACGGACTGTTTCAATGTCTAGGAAAAACTTGAACGGTAGAACGAAAATCCCCTAGGATTTTATGCACCCATAGGACCCTCCCTACTACTCTATTAGGACTAGTATTCTTGACTTGAGGCGTTTGGGAGCTAAGATCCGTGGGCGCCCAACAATTCAAATCCCAAAATAAGCTGAATGGAACTGGTCCCAGAGGAGAGGGGAGACGGAAGAGAATTTCCCTCCACGACGAGACACCGCAGTAGCGGCGACGATGGAGGCCGCAGCAGGCCGCGCCGACGTCGGCGGGGGCAGGACGATGTAGCGGATCCGGCAAGATGACGCACACAATGGATCCGCGGCGGGAAGGAGCCCATGGTTGAGTTGACCGAAGGCGGTGGCCGTGAGAGGAGACGGTGGTGGTGACTAGAGACGGCAATATTAGCCGATTATCCGTGTATGGACTATGGACGGGTAAAAGTAGTAACAGAGATAAGCATGTTTTTCTTTTATTGTCCACGGATGTATTTATAGGTTAAATTTTCTCTATTACTTCTAATTATGAGTTGGTGATGGTGACCTGTTCTCAGGTGATAGTTCACTCGGCCGATCGATCAATATTTAATTATAGCGTTATAAATTTACAATCTCAAATGCTGTGATGTTATTATTTTAAGTTTGTGAAATTAAAGATAATTTTAAGCTCGAGTTTATAAACAGGTGCTTAGAATTTGTATATTTCGATAAATTGATTTAAATATTTAACTATTGCATATTCAGAGTGAATATTATTATTTAGATAAGATTAGTACTCTTTACAATTAAATTTTTATCACAAATTGAGTTTCAAAGTATCCAAGTAACGGGTACATCTCCATCCATGCTTAAAAAAATAATTGCGTAAATATGGCTCCGTCCCTAAATCATTAGAAGATCATGGAATTAGTGAGATATATTTATATGTAATTATTTTTTAGTATTTTTTTCTGTAATTGGCGACAGAGGCAGAAAAATTCGTCCTGTCGCCAACGGTCAGGCCCATCACGGCAATGCTCCTGCGTAGCCCAACTTTTCTGTCTCAAGCGACGTGTTGCGTCCAAATAAACAGCCCAACATTGCTCGAAACCCACCGCCTGCCGTAATGCGCGGCTGCACGAAAGCCCCGTGACGGCCCGCACCGCGGCCGAGCTCCCAAGCCCGCTTCCTCACGATCCACCTTGTTTCCCGCACGCACACGTGATGCGGCCCAGTTTTCTCGTGTCCGGCCGGCTCCACGGGCACCGCACCGCACCGCACCGCACCGCACGGTGGTCGGTGCCGAAACGTAACTGAAACCGTGAAATCTTGGGAGCTCGCTGCCGCTCTTGGCATCCCCGACTCGTGCCGGTGCGCTCGGCACAAAAAAAAATTGCTTGTCGGGTCAAGAACGCGACGATAGTTGCGGTGTTTCCGCCGTCCAAATCCAATCGCCTTTTTGAGCTATCTTGGTTTTGTTAAGAAGCTAGAATATCGTGATTCGAAACTAATGGATCCCTCGCGCCGTGTTCATTTTGTTCTGGAAACGCTGTTCCAGTGCGTGATTTTTTTTAAGCACACCGTGTGCAGTTCGGTGACATAAAAAAGACGGGCCAACTGAGCATACCGGTTGTTTCCTTTTGTGCACTCAGGGCGTGTACAATCATCTTTCTGTCTTTAAGATTGTCTTTAAAGATTGTAATTTATCTAAAGATACAACTAAAGATAACATTTCCAGTAGTTCATCTATAAAGTCATGCATCTAACTATTTTATATTATTTTTATCATATTCGTCCCTTAAACTCTATCACCATATGTGTTGGTTTGTGTGATTACATGTTCTCTTTCCTCAACTTATCCACGTAAGATTTTATTGATAAAGTAAAAGTAAGAAATAGTTGAAATAATACTATTGGAGGTGCAGAAAGGAAGTATTTCTTTTCCCGGTACAGTGTTAATAAATCAGTCAATGCATCATACGGTTGTCACGAGCCAGCGGCACTTGATAAATTATCAACACCGACAACCAGTACAGACTACATGCAGAACAGCGTTGCATATTTGCATAATGTGTGTGACGGTGTGGCAAACGTTAATTACTTAATTGGCCCATTTTTAAGTTTTAATCACAGCATTGATCGACCAGCCACCATGGAGGTAGCTATCACAGATATCCGTTAGAATGGCAATAAAATTGTCCACCTCGACGAGGTGCAGATAAGACTATCAGGTGTGTTAAGAGTAGTTCCGGGGAATCCATCCAGCCAAGCAAAGGTAGCTCGCCGGCCGGCCGGTGACCAGCAAGTCTCGCCTACCCTGAAGCCTCCATTCTGCCTTCCTACTCCTACAATTAATACATTGTTTTATGCCTGTTTGTTAACTGCAACATGACAACCTTCGTTTCTGCCCTTCCATCGCTTTCTTGCCAACCGATCGTCCACTCTGGCCTGTCCTTTCTCTCCTACTAACAGCCAAGAAGCAACAAAGATAGGAAGCCCTTTCACCCCTTTCAAGAGGAAAACAAAAAGGAGAAAAAGGAAAGGATATCAAAACAGCTCTCCAAAAAGATCTTGGAATCATACACAGGATGGAACTAGATTGTGTGCTACCCAATGTGCTGCAAAACAGAGTATGATGTTTCATGTAACAGCATGGTGCTTTAGGATGTCCAGCTTCAATTGATGAATGTTCTGAACTCTTCAACGGCGGATTAGTTCACAAAAGGTGTACTTGTAACAAATTAATGGGCGTGACACTGAGTTGTAAACAATGGAAGGAAGCTGTTCTGTTTTCTGTTCCCCACTATTGATAGCAATAGGTTTGCACTTGACTCCTCATCCTCCTCTAGCTAGCATAGCACCAGCATATTCTTTCCTTGTCATCTCCTTGTCTGACGTCTCTCTGGTTCCTGTCTTCCTTTTAATTCTAACGATAGCAGCCAGTTAACTTACAATGTGATGGATATTTGATCAGTGGATGGGACGTCCAATCTAACGAGAAATTGAATGCAAAACAGCGCAAGCACAAGGACTTGTTCAGTTCACCAACCATGTATGTAACCTGTATTTTCCAATAGAAACACACAGCTAATTTTAGGAGTTACACCCAGGTCCATGGTGAACATTTAATAGGACCACAGATCAATACTTTCCCTCGTAATACAAATTACACAAATCTTGACGAAGGATCCTCTACGAGGTTGGAGCCTCGCATGTTCAGAGTTCAGAGGTTGTAGCTGGAAGAGACGTATAGGACTATTTGGGTGAGCCATAACTTTTTGAAAATACTGTTTTTTTAGTTTTTTAAGTTGAAAAGAAGCTATATGTTTTTTTAATAAGGGATCATTTGACAAATAGCTAATTTCTCTCAGCAATAAGATGTGAAAACAAGTCCAGCCTAACTTTTCAGCTTTTAACTTTTGCTAGTTATGGCTTCTAGTTTATGCCAAAAATCGCTTAAGAGCAAAGCTGTTTGATGGAATTTACTGGCTTTTCGAAAGCTGAAGGTAACTTTAAAGCCTTCTAAAATAGAGCCATAAGCTGGTTGGCGGGCCATATCCGTGAACTATCGCATGTACGGAATTCAAGTGTGACCTACTGAGTTCCTGCCATAAAAAAGTTAACAAATTCTCATGTGAACTTCAAAATTTTAGTAGGATTAAACAGGTCCCCTTCGTAAGAATTTCCTCCTATTCCTGTAAAATCTAAGGCCCATTTTGGAGCGTGACTTTCTGACATAAAACTCATTTGAGAACTTTAATGTCTTTGTAAAATTAACGTGGCCATGTTTGGAATATATAAATTTCCTCATGTTTCTATAAAAACTTAAAACCCTATTTGGAACACGTAAATTTCGTAGGAATTCTACGAAAGATGTTTCCTGATAAAATTTGCCGATGCAAGGGCCTTAATAATCGCTCGAGCAACTCCTCCGTAGAAGAGTTAACTTTAGTAACCTGGGACAGTTAGGATTGCAAGGTTAGCCTTTTCATCTCATCCTTTTGCATAATTAGCTAACGCAATGCAAACAGAAGTACGTACATGAGTAAGACAATTTTGAGACACGCCACACAACCTGAAATCCCGAAGTTTTCCTCGCCCGTATCAAAGGACGGGCACCCATCCCCTCAATTTCCACTAATCTAATCGTAAGGAGCTAATTACCCATGCCCGGTCACGAGCCACGGAAGAACGCAAATAAATACCGGGTTAATTAGCCTCGTCCTTCCCTTCCCCTTCTCTCTCCTTCCTGCAAATCGAGAGGAGAGGAAGAGAGACATTGGAAAAGCTCGGAAGCTTTATTTCGCCACCCCCCCACAAATGGCTGCCTTTTGAGGAACTGCACGAGTTCTTACCCTCTCATTCTCCCAGAAACTGTTCCATTTCCCCCCTGTCAGGACCGTTTCTTGGTTCACTTCTTGAGGCGTCCTGCCGTATCTTCTTGCCTGGTTTTAGGTACGGTTCATGCACCCTTTTCACTCCCTTCGAATTGCCGGCTTCTTGAAATGTCCGTGAATTATGTTGTTTTCACCCACAGTTCGGCAGTTAGATGTTTTCTGTTGTAATCGTGTCTAGAGTTTCCATTGAAACTTGGCAGAATCATTTCTTTGCCTAAGGATTGCTTGTTTTCTTGTTCGATTGTGCTGTTTTAGTGGGGGTTATCTGGGTGAATTGGGTTGGGGTGAGATCTGGTCAGAATTTAATGTGTGCCCATTTGAGGAATAGAGCAATGGGTGGCGGAGAGGTGGCACCTTTTGATAGATCTGGCGGTGTTTGCCTCCTGTTGTTGCCATTCTAGGTTGCAGTCTTGGATTGTTGCGATCTGTCCCGTTCCTGATGCATTTGCTGCCCAAAAGTTGCAGTTTTGTTGCTATTCATTTGGTCAATTCGTTCCATTAGGTGAAGAAACCTGATCTGATGTTTCTTTACTTGCCCACTGGTTCATGTTTCTTGAGCTGCAGTTAAATCAGTTTGTTAGTCCGGCATTAATAGCTTTCCAATTAGCCGATGTTGGACTTTTCATTAATAGATCCTTGCGCGTTCGATTTTGTTGCATTTACATCTTAGCTTAATTGATTTTGTTCCATTTACATCTTAGCTTAATTGATTTTGTTCAGTTTCTTGCTAGGTATTCTGGAGCTGCTGTTCATCTGTTTCTGTTCTTGGGAGCAAAAGGTGGGAAAAAAAACCTTGGCCTAATTGTCCCCCAAGATGCCTGGAATTATTGTGGATGGAGTTGTTACAGAGGAGGCGCGGAATGAGGTGAATTCCTCTCAAAACAAGGATAATTTGTCCACGCCAAGGTCGCCTGTTGCCTCAACCATGATGGCAAGCATGCAAAGTGAGACACTTGAGATGCATGTCGAGGGTTCTGGTGCTGGGGAGCCCTCGATTGAGCAGCTCTACAACAATGTGTGTGAAATGGAGAGCTCAAGTGAGGGTGGGTCCCCATCACGCGAGAGCTTCGGGTCGGACGGGGAGGAGTCGAGGATTGACTCGGAGCTTCGCCACCTTGTTGCTGGGGAGATGGAGGCCATGAAGGTGATTGAGGAGGAGGAAGAGAGTGGGAGTGTTGCCAATGCGGTGAGTACTGTTGGGAATGGGACCCCTGTCAGGACACAGTCTTCTAATTCATCCAAGAAGTCGAAAAAAGCTGCAAAATCACAGCTTGAATCTGATGCCTCCGTTGGCCCTAATGGCAAGGCATTCCTTGAGGATGGCGAGAGTGAGGTCAGCAAACCCGGAAGCCGAGTTGGCCGTCGCCGGAAAGCTAGTGCCAATCCACAGAATGGAACAGAAGATGCTGGGCTCGATAACCCAGACCTTGGTCCATTTCTTCTTAAGCATGCAAGAGACTTGATTGCCTCTGATAATCCACGGCGGGCATTGAAATACGCTCTCCGTGCCACCAAATCATTCGAGAGGTGCACAGGTGGAAAACCAAGCTTGAACTTGGTGATGAGTTTGCATGTTGTGGCAGCAATCTACTGCAACTTGGGAAAGTACGAAGAGGCTGTACCTGTGCTACAGCGCTCCCTCGAAATCCCTGTTATTGAGGAAGGCCAGGAGCATGCTCTTGCAAAGTTTTCTGGTAGCATGCAATTGGGGGACACATATGGGATGCTAGGTCAGACTGCACTCTCACTGCAATGGTATGCTGCAGGGCTTGAGATTCAGAAGCAAACATTGGGGGAGCAGGATCCAAGGGTTGGAGAGACTTGCCGGTACTTGGCTGAGGCTCATGTGCAGGCATTACAACTAGATGAAGCACAAAGATTGTGCCAGATGGCTCTTGACATCCACAGGGAAAACGGTGAGCCGGCTTCACTAGAAGAAACGGCTGATAGGAGGCTGATGGGTCTTATTTGTGACACAAAGGGTGACCATGAAACTGCCTTAGAGCATCTAGTGATGGCTAGCATGGCCATGGTGGCCAATGGCCAGGAGACTGAGGTGGCCTCAGTGGATTGCAGCATTGGTGACATTTATCTCTCCTTGGGTCGGTATGATGAGGCTGTGTTTGCTTACCAGAAAGCTCTTACAGTATTCAAGACTAGCAAAGGGGAGAATCATGCAACTGTGGCTTCTGTTTTTCTGCGGCTTGCAGATCTGTACAACAAGACAGGGAAGCTGAGGGAGTCGAAGTCATACTGTGAAAATGCCCTTAGGATTTATCAGAAACCTATTCCGGGTACTTCTCTTGAAGAAATTGCCACTGGATTAACTGATGTTTCAGCCATATATGAGACCATGAATGAGCATGAGCAAGCACTGAAGTTACTCCAGAAGGCCTTAAAGATGTACAACAATTCTGCTGGTCAACAGAGCACAATTGCTGGAATTGAAGCTCAGATTGGCGTGTTGCACTATATTTTGGGGAATTATGGAGAGGCGTATGACTCCTTCAAGAGTGCGATTGCAAAGCTCCGCACATGTGGCGAGAAAAAGTCTGCCTTCTTCGGTGTTGCTCTGAACCAGATGGGGCTGGCATGTGTCCAAAGATACTCCATCAATGAAGCTGCAGAACTGTTCGAGGAAGCTAGAACCGTTCTGGAGCAAGAATACGGGCCATATCATCCAGATACTTTAGGAGTATACAGCAATCTTGCTGGAACTTATGATGCAATGGGAAGGTAAGCTCCCTACTGATTCCTGCATCAAGTTAGTTCTTACCGGCTACTGCAAAATAGATCCTATACATCACGAGCTGCAAGTACTCATCTTTACCACGTCTTGCAGCATATAATGTGCTTTGGCAAAGTATCTGTTAACTTTTCATCTGGCCAATAACCCATAGGTTTGGACTTCTCATTATTGCCAGCCGTCAAGGCCCTAGATAACCTTTTCTTTTTTCTGAACATTATAAAAGCGAAGTGTTTCCTTGTACACCTCATCTTTCTTATTCCCCATGATTTATTGATAAGTCAATTATGACAATCATTATGGTTGGTCTTAACTAGGTCATTGATAACTGGTCCATGTGACAATTCACACAATATATCAATTTCCGTTTGTTAGTGCTCTTGATGGCCAGGAGATAGTAGGGGATATGTAGGGTAAAGGTACTCATAAATGGCAATCCTTGATTCTTTCTTTTTAGTGTTTATCATCTTCCAGCTTGGCACATGATTAGTTTCTTTATGCAGCTTTTTGCAACTCAAATTGAATTGAGCAGATATTGATTGCTACAAAGTTGGATCAATTTAATTGAAGTAGGACCATCTTAAAACCATTTTTAGTTGATTGTAGCTGGCTGCTCTGTAAAAGAAGGATTGCAAATACTTTATCCTCTTGCTTTATCTTTTCCATTTGTTTTTTTTTTCTATTGTTGGTGTGGAAGCTTCATGCTACTTTGTAAGACATGTGGACTGTCTGCTTTTTAGTATTCTTTCTAATTATGATGCAAGTTCTGAACTAACAATACAGCTGGCTTCTTGTTTAGCTGGCTAGAATGCTGTATCAGATTTCTACAGCGACAATTCCTATCATTCTGAGATGCTTTCCAAAACTAAATCTAAAGAAAAATTAGTTCCCATCAGCATGCTTGCCAATGCAAAAAGGTTTTTTGTCTCAGAATGTATCAGTTGATGTATCTGCATTCTTTGTTAACCAGACTGGATGGGGCCATTGAGATCTTGGAATATGTTGTTGGTATGCGTGAAGAGAAGCTGGGTACAGCAAATCCAGATGTCGATGACGAGAAGCGGAGGCTTGCAGAGCTACTGAAGGAGGCTGGCCGGGTGAGAAGCAGGAAGGCTAAATCCCTGGAAAATCTGCTTGAGACCAACCCTTATACGGTCACGAAGAGAGGTACAGTTGCAGCATGAACTGCTGCTTTGAGAGGAAAAACCTGATGCAACATGCAAGTATGATGCTACGAAGGTGTATCAATTGCCAATTGGTTTATTCAGATGTGGCGAGAGGGGTAAATGAGAATAGGAGTGCTTTAAGAATCTAGAGATATGAGATGTTCTGATTGATTGTTGTAAAGTTACAAAGGCTTATCATTGGTTACTACTTGTTCAGTGTTCACAGCTCTTCACTGTGCTTGTGGAAGTGAGTACTGCTTTTGCAGCTGATATGTGAGGCTTGTTTGGCCGGTTGCCCTGTCTCAGTATATATTACTATGCACAATTATAATCTTTTTCAGATGATATAAAATTATACTACAGCTCATCTGATCCTGTAAGCTTATTAATTGCAAACACGAATCGCCAACCAGACGGTACCTGCTGTTTGATCATTAAACAATCTGACGTGGTGAGTCGTAGAACGAGCGATCTAGAGTCATGCAGAATTCGTCGATGCACACCGCACAGCAAGTGCAAGCAAGCAATCATAAACGATTTGTTTCGTGAAGCTGAGGTTAAAAATTTTTGGGGCACTTCTTGAAAAATGAGATTAGAGAACTCCAACTTATGATGAGAATGGTACATTTTCATTGGAAATTAACTTTTCTTTTTGAGGAATACGAGAAGATTAAAGGCATGAGTCATGACAGCATCTCTCCTTTCTTGTGTAAAGCTTCTACCACTAGAAATATCACATGCAGACACAAGCTGGAGTAACACAGGTGGGGACGACCTCCAAATTCACACTTAATTTACGCAAAATAGAGATCTCTCGACAAATTTGAGAGAATTTGCTGGACAAAGATACATATGGTCTAAACCAAAATTCAAGCCTCACAACAAGGTTTCAAATTGATTTTTCGAATCACATCTCAGAGTAGCCAAAATCCAAAATTTCAGCGAGATTTCAGAATTCCGACCGAAATTCAAAACCACATTTGAAATATGGAATTTTTCAGGAATCCTAAACCGAAATTTTTGATGAAATCACCGAAATTTCAGTGATTTTCAAACCTTTGTGAAATGGTCTCTCGAGGCTATAAAAATGGGAAAAAATATGAAAAAAATCTTATAAGCATTTATCTACATTTTCTATCTGTTTGAATGCAAAATACTAAGTGTTTGCACTTAAAATTCCCAAGTTAGGTCAAGGGTTTAGGCTGAAATCCAAGTTAGGTTTAGGGTTTAGGTCGAAATGCATCATTTAAGTCCAAAATTCAAGTTAGGGTTTAAGGTTTAAGCCAAAATACATCATTTAAAGCTAAAATCTAATTTAGGGTTCAGGCCCAAATACATCATTTAAAGCTGAAATCCATATTAGGGTTTAGGGTTAGAGTTACATACTTTGTATATATATATATTTTTGCAAACTTTTCATATGTATTCCTCATAAAAATCATTACAATTCTCTACAAAAAAAAGTGCTAAATCCGGTAAAAAAACATGAAAACCGGTCAAAAAAAACCTAAATCTTGCCAAAATTGGTGTCAAATCTGGTAAAAAAACATGAAAACCGGTCAAAAAGCTGAACCAAAATGACTGTAGCAAACCCTAATTTTCTTTCTTTTTTTAAAAAATCCTGCTGAGCCGAGACTTCTGAATTCACGGCGAGATTTGAAACCCTGCCTCAGAAACAGTAACTAACCATCCCTTGCCTATTCTTAACCATCAGTTTTCACTAGTACTGGTATTGAAGTACGAAAACCACGGAGTAAACTTTGCCCCCAAGCCATGCGACCATACTTCTGGAATTCCCACTCGCTGCTGTCTGCAATGTCAAATTAGAACGTCATAAAAGTGAACAGGCACAAGTAACAAGTACATTGATCCTGGTGCAAACTGCCAGGGCTACCAACCTAGAGGGCACACTTGACGGGTCTGGAGAGCCAACGGCTGATGCAGTGGAAGTGTAATGCATGGTTACAAACTCCTGAAAAATGCATGCAGATTATGAACTCAGTTTTTTGCAATTCCTTAGACCTCATAGTTAAGATGTAATTCTTTGCAAATTGCAATGCATAAATTAATGCAGACACAAATCAGAACAAGCCAGTCCAAGGAATCATCAGAAAATATAATCACTGTGATAATCTTCCAGGAGAGAAACAGTAGTCAGGAGAGGCCGCTAATATAAATAAATGCACATAATGTTTGGCTACAGAACTTCCTTGAGAGAAACTATCATCGAAACATATTGCGGCAATTGTACAAAGCCTAAACGAGCAAGAAGCTGTCAAATGTACGGTTAGTCAAGTAGCCAAAAACTGCAGACCCTGCTTCATTAAAACGTAATAGATTGAGGCTCATTACACTTGTGAAGGATCCATAAACTATCTTATCAACTAAGGATCTCATACAAACATGCAATATTCTTGACAACAATCACTTCTGATCTAAAATACACATCCTAATTGAAGTTGGCGCAGTTCAAAAATTAACAGGCTTTTTTACAACCAGAAAAAAAAATCAAGATTAAGTCACATATCCTACTCTAAGGAGACATTTAAATCAAGATTAAGTCACATATTCTACTCTAAGGAGACATTTAGTTCCAAATGGAATAATACAAGAATTCACTTCCCATCAATTCCCTCTCACACCTGATTCCCATCCTCTAACATGGTTTTAGTTTGTGGGAATTGGTACTTTGCCACAAATTTCCACTCAATTCCCCATGCCAAACATGGGAGCTGCGAAGTCACAGCCACCAATCCACATTGTAACCTCTATTCCTTCAAAGTTCAAATGGTTCAAACCAAATGCTCCATAATTACTCAAGGATTAACTAGAAGTGAATAATGATATATGGTTAACTCAGGAAAGTCATTCAGCTATCTCGCCATAAGTGCGCTTTACTTTCTTTCCATTTGAGATCAATAAATGCTCTCTAACAGCAGACAAGACATGCGCAAAACTATCTTTTCATAGTGTACCACAAACTTAGACAATAGACCAAGGACAATCCGATATAGAGTGTGCTCTAACTATGCTATTGTAGCACTAAGTTGCAGTTATGAACACAGGTTAAACCAAACATGGCCTGATTTGTCTAAATTGATTGTACCCTAAATAACTAAAGCATGACAACCAGCATCCACCTCCAAATACATTCATAACTATCCATAATTGTCCTGCAGACATCTATAGCATATCATGATACACTTACAACCAGAATAAGTACAGATAGCAGAATGCATAATAAAAGATGATACTAATATAAAAGTCAAATTGCAAAATCTCCAGTCCCACCTTCATAAATGGAAGATCAACATGTCTAGCCTTAAAGATCAGATTCATCTTTGCAACACCTCCATTCAAGTTCTTGACAGGATTGAGGAATTTCGATCCCTTTACACCCAGGAGAGTAACTTCAGGAATATCATTAAAAATCATCTCATTCATCTTTTAGATATTCAGCACAGCTACTGGAAGAGCCGTTGGTCTGTTCGCTGGATTCAACTTGGAGATGAAAATACAAAATTTTTTCATGCTAAAGCTACTGAGCGTTACCGCCACAACCTAATCACCTCCCTTACCACTGAAAATGGGGACATCCTTTATGATCATAATGCTAAAGCTGGTCTGCTCTTCAACACCTTTTATTCCAGAATGGGGTTATCGGAGTCTCCTGATTGGACCTTTGATTTCTGGAACCTGGTTCAACCTGTTGATGGTTTGGACTACCTGGTGTCTCCATTCTCCAAGCAAGAAATTGATGAAGTGATATCTACCTTTCACCCTGACAGTGCTCCGGGACCTGATGGATTCAATGGTCGATTCTACAAATCTTGCTGGCACATGATTAAGGATGATTTTTACAAACTTTGTTCTGACTTTTATGAAGGAAGCTTATCTCTTTCTACCATCAATCAGTCCTTCATTGTCTTGATCCCTAAAAATAACAACCCTGAATCACCTAGTGATTTCCGGCCCATCTCTCTTCTCAACCAAAGTGTGAAAATTATCACTAAGGTGCTGTCCACAAGGCTCAACTCTACCATCACTTCTGTTATTCACAAGAACCAATATGGTTTTATAAAAGGGAGATCTATTCAAGACTGCTTGGTTTGGACTTTTGAATATATTCATTTATGTCAATGCTCCAAAGATAAAATTGTTCTCATAAAGTTGGACTTTGCCAAAGCTTTTGACACAATTGAACACACTGCCATCATCAGTATGTTTAAAGCTTTAGGCTTCCTTAAAAGTGGATCTTCGGATTACGCAAATCTTAGGCTCGCCTCCACCTCCGTCTCCGCTTAATGGTGTCCCCGAAATTCTTTCAATTGTCTGCAGAGGTGTTCGTCAAGGTGACCCTCTTTCTCCGCTCCTTTTTGCGGTGGTCGATCTTCTCCAACATATCCTTAACAAAGCGAGACAAATGGGTATCTTATCTCTTCCTTTGGACTTGGGTCCTCATACTGACTTTCCGGTAGTTCAATATGCGGATGATACAATTATATTCATCAAGGGCTGTTAGAAGGAGGTTTTCAATCTTAAATGTCTTCTGCAATCATTTGCGGCTGCTACCGGCCTCAAGATTAATTATTCCAAATCTGGAATGTTACCAATCAATGTCCTTGACTCTCATTTGGATCTTCTTCTTGGCACTTTTGGTTGCAACAAGGAATCTTTTCCTTTTACCTACAGGTCTTCCTATGGGCTCCTCTAGACCCGCATTAGGGACTTTGAGAGTTTGATCAACAGGATTAACGAAAGAATCATGACCTTTTCATCCTTGCTCTCCTATGGTGGTAGATTGCAGATGGTAAACTCTGTCCTTTCCTCCATGGCTACGTTCTCCATGTGTTCTTTGAAAATTCCTTATGCGGTGATCAACAAAATTGATAAAGCTAGAAAACTTTGTCTTTAGGGCAAAAATGAAATCAATGGAAGGAGTAAATCGTTAGCCTCTTGGCAGAAAGTGTGCTTGCCCAAAAATAAAGGTGGTTTGGGTGTCATTAACCTCAGATTATTCAACGTATCTCTTTTACTCAAATTTCTGCACAAATTCTATAATAAAAAAGATACTCCCTGGGTGCATATGGTTTGGTATTCTTATTATCAAACTCATTTACCTCAAGTTTCTTTGCTCAAGGGTTCCTTTTGGTGGAAAGATGTCTTATCTCTTCTGGATTACTACAAGGGTATTGCCAATTGTCATATTGGTCGTGGTGACATTGCTATTTTTTGGGAGGATGTTTGGAATGGTATGCATATGGGATCTAAATTCCAACACCTAGCTTCTTTTGCCAAGGATGAGAAAATTTCTGTTGCTTCATTCCTCAATCATCCTGGTATATCTAGGCACTTTCATTTGCCCCTCTCTGATCTTGCCTTTCAAGAGCTTCAAGTTTTGTATTCCAATGTCTCCTCAATCTCAAGGGCTTCTGATCTTTCGGATGAATGGCATTATATTTGGAAGACGAGAGACTATGCTTCTTCAAAGTTCTATAAGTGGATTTTCAGCAATATCTCTGTTCCTCGTCCGGTTCTTTGGATATGGAAGGCCAAATGTTCTTTCAAGATCAAAATTTTCACTTGGTTAATGTGCCTGGACTGTCTAAACACTCGTAATCTTCTCAAGCGGAAAAAGCGCCCTATCCATGGAAGCAACTACGATTGTGTCTCTGTGATCTCAATCTTGAGGAGACTAGGATCATCTATTCTTCACCGCCTTTCGCCTCTCGTCTTTGGAATGCCTTGAACATATTCTGGGATGCTAATGGGGATGTTTTTCAGAGGATTAGTATCGCCGCTAGGACTGCCAATGATCCTTTCTTCCTGGATGTTTTCATGCTGGTGTCTTGGGGCATCTGGAAGTGCCGGAATGACTTCATTTTAGAGCCAAGCCGCTAGTTTTAGGTTTTGGAAAGTTTGGTTTATTGCTGAGCTTAACCTGCAATCCTTTAGGTTTCCTGCTTCTTGTAAAGCTGGTTTGTTAGCTTGGGGTGATAGACTTTCTTAATTTCCCTCTTGTTTTTTGTTTTTTGTTTTTTTTTCTTTTGGCTGGCTTCTCACCAGCTTCTCTTGTTTCTGCTTTGTCTCCTTTTCGTTTAATATAATCTCAATAGGGGCTTCCCCTATTGTTTCTGGTTCAAAAAAAAAGATGATACGTTGAAACAGATGACATTGCCCTTCCTAACGAAAACGTGCACCCTCTTTAAACTCCAAAGCATCCATAATGAATCAATTGAGATTGCACAAGCAATTTTGAAATTGCCAGCTTCAATGATACCAGAGATGGCATTACAAAATCACATGATGACCAAATAATTCAGGCGGATACTGGTTAAACTATGAGCACAATCACCAGAGATTATAAGCAAAACAAATTCACCAATATCCCAACCACACAATTAAAAATAGACAAGCAATATGCTAAAAGCGATATTATAAAAGTACTAGACTGTTAAATATCCCAAACAACAGATAAATAATGTTACGGAAGGACGATGACAAATCATTATCAAACAAAAAATGCTGTCCAACACAAGGTCATTGTTGTAGCAGAGTGCAGAATAACACCTAGATACATATGCAACACCAGTAATTTTACCTCAATAAAACTAAGAGATTGAAGCCAAACAAAGTTACGTTTCCAAATAAATAACACCCCCCCAACATAATGTTGAGAAATTAGACATTTTCCAGATTAAATTCCGAATATAAATCATGAACAGCATGACAGAAACTAGCATGTATATCTCTAACATACTAGATAGCACGAACATCATGATCATCTTGATAAACATGATTAACCACGAGGTTAGGACAGATTGAACGTACTGAGCAGAAGAGGATGACGGCTCGTTGCGATGCGGTTGCGGTGTTGACGTAGTAGATGCGGTTGCAGTGTTGACGAAGTTGACGTTGATGACTGGCGTCGCAGAGTCAGCCGCTACGACGACGCCCAAAGCGAGAACAGGAAGACGAGCCGTGGTGACGATCTTGAGCGATCGCGGGCGCTTCCCAAAACCTTATTCGCCCTCTCCGGTGCAGGATCTCGAAGACGAAGGGTTTCGGAGACCTGCTCTCCCGATCGCGGATGCACGTCGGCGCTCGGGATGGAGAAGGCTGTGAGATCATGTGATGAAAAATTGGTTGAATGGTGAAATTGGCATTGTAAAGTGATTTTGGTTATGGCATGTGTGGTGCTTGTGCATGTGCTATGTTGAGATGTTTATCATGCTGGTGATAGCATGATGAAGTTTGTTTGATGCAATGTACTCATGTGAGTGGTTGCATGGACTGTTTTTGAGGCAAGTGATGGACTTGTGCTCAAATGTTCATTTGATTATGCTGGGGATAGCATAATGGTTTTGCTTAATGCAATGCACTCGTGTAAGTGGTTGCATGGATTAATCTTGAGTCAAGTCGTGGACTTGTGCTCTGGACGCGTTGTTTGTTACTTCATGTGCGTGTGTTGCTCGAGGCTTAACGTGGTCGATGACGGACCGGAACTAGGTTCATGGAGGAACTGAGGTTCGAGACTAGGTTCAGGGAGGAATCGATGTCTTGATGGTCAAGGATGTCATGCGGGACGTTCGGACTAGAGAACATGCATATGAAGGTCGGTTAGTCACGTATGTGCAAAGTGGGGCCGATCATGCGTGCAAAGTTTTGGTTTTGGCCATGTTGGGCCAAGTTGAGATAGATACGAACTCTTTCCATGTTGGAAGTTGAGTTGTATTCAATCTCTCTGTTCTTGCATGCGTGCAAGAGTTGTTTTTGGTCATGTTGGGCCAAGTTGAGATAGATACGAACTCTTTCCATGTTGGAAGTGGAGTTGTATTCAATCTCTGTGTGTTTGCTCAGATAAATAGGGAGGTGTCCCTGCTTATTCTCGAGCAGTATTAGGTTTGTACTCTTGTGTGGGAGTACTTTAGACAAAAGAAATAAAGATCAATCTAGCAATCCAAGTATCTCTGTGTGGATGAGTTTTCTTGCGTGAGTTTTGACAACAAGCGGGTGAAGAAAACAAATCAAGATTGATCGTGCATGCCTGCATCACGTCAACTAGAAGATAGATGATGATCTGGACATAATCTTGCTTCTGGTGATTAGAAGATTGATCCGTGGCAACTGAAGCCCTTTCTGGTGTTTGGTCCGTCACAGCCTTGAAGGTGAAATTTGGTTTCCTCGTCATTAGATGCATTAGTCCAATTGCGAAGGTAATATCTCTTGATCCGTACATCCGATTGGATTGATTCTTATTGGGTTTGATTCATAATTGAATCTAGTTTATACAGTTAAAATTTCACATCAATCCAACGGTTAGATCTTCTGTAATTTGTGGTCGCCCTGATTGATGTCCTGCTCGCCCGACTGCTCGTGTGGTTGCCCAGATTCAGTCATCTTGCGAAGGACATAACTTTAGATCCGTACATCCGATTGACCTGACTCTTTTTGTGTTAGTTGCGGAATTGAGTCTAGTTTTTACAGTTAAAATTTCACATCAATCCAATGGCTGGATCTTCCATAATTACTATTTTAGTAGACGTATATCGGTCTGCTCGCCCAGACTGCGCGCGTGGTCGCCCAACAGTGCGCGTGGTCACCCAAACTGTCCTACTGCTCGCCCAAGTGCCCAAACTGGTCGTCCAGGTGTCCTCTTGCTCGCCCAAGTGCCCAAACTGGTCGCACAGTGTCCTATCGCTTCGCCAGTGATCTCTTCGTCGCCAAGTGCCCAAACCGCCGCCTAAGTGCCAAATCGCCGCCCAAGTGCTCTCTTGTCGCCTAAATCGGTCTATTTGTTTTCCAACTGCATAAACTGATTTCCAAGCAATTTGAGTTTCAATTGGGGTGTTTGAAAAGTTTGAAAATTTGATTTTAGCTTCCGCGCAATCATTCACCCCCCCTCTGATTGCTACATTAGTATATTTCGATCCTACAAGTGGTATCAGAGCAAGGTTTTTCTAATTAATCTTAACCGGTGATTAGAAACTGTAGTGATGGATAGGTATTCGATAAAACCTTGTGTTTTCGATGGTGTTGATTTTCAGTTTTGGAAAGCGAAGATGGAGGCGTACATTCAAGCTCAAGGCTTTGCAATCTGGGAGAAGGTGTACAAGCCATATCAAGTTCCTGATAATGATCAAGTCAATGCAACCAATCAAGCACATGTTGAAGCGAACAGCAGAGCACGCAATTTGATCATCCAAGGATTGGGAAGAAGTGACTTCGACCGTGTGATTCATCTCAAGTCTGCATATGAGGTATGGAAATCTCTTTGTGATTATCATGAGGGTTCGAACACTATCAAAGAGGTTCGTCAAGACATATACAAGAAAGAATATATGCGATTTGAGATGAAGCCTGGTGAGTCACTAGATGATTTCTTTGCACGTTTCAATAAGATTCTTAGCAACTTACGTGCTGTTGGAGTTTTCTTTGATGAGGCTACTAATGCTAGACAATTGCTTGGTGCATTAGACATGTCTATTTGGGAGATGAAAGTTACATCCATTAGAGAATCAACTGTCATGATTGACCTTCTTCAGATGTTCTTTTCTAAGCTAAAACTCATGAATTGGATGTTCTTGCTAGGAGGATGATTATAAATCAATTGCATTGACCTCTCAATCTAGCATGTCTCAAAATAATGCTTCTTCAAGTTTTGTCTTGTCCTTCTTGTCTTCACTAACCGATGAACAGATTGAGGAATTTCGAGAAGAAGACTTGGTATCACTTTCTTCTTGTTTTTATAAAGCCATGCGTAATGTGAGAATGAGAAAGAAAGTTGGTGGTGGCCTCCAAGGTGCTATGAGTGTGGTGATCTCAACCACATGCGTTCAAATTGTCCTAAACTCGCAGTAAAGCATCAAGAGAGGAGGACAATGACAAAAGAAAAGAGAAGAAGAAGTTTTCTCCAAGAAATAGAAAGAAGAACTTCATCAACAAAGAAAGTTGTCCACCGGTCCTTTCCGCTCTTGAACAAGTCAATTTGAGTGATGTGGATTCGGAGAGCAGTGAAGATGATACAACAACTCCAAGCAAACATGAATTGACAGGGTTGTGTCTCATGGCTAGGAGTGATGTAAGCTTCACCGAGGACGATCATGACAGCGATTGCAATGAGGTAGAACCTTCTTACGATGAATTAACTATTGTTGTTGTTCGTCTTGGAAAATTGCTTGACAAACGCGACAAGAAGATTAAGAAACATGATGTTCTTGTGGAATCTTTGAATGCTGAAATTGCTAGACTTAAATCTTTGATTCCTGATGATGATGCTTGCAAATCATGTGACTTAATTTACAGTGAGCTTACTGTGCTTAGGAAAGAACATGCTTCTTTGTTAGAACAAGTCAATGCTGAAAAGAAAGAAAATGAGAAACATGTTAAAAACGCTAGCTGTTCAACTGTTGATTTGCATGATATAACTCATTGTTCTAAATGTGCTATACTGGAATTGAAGTTGCATGATGCAAATGCTAGGGTTTCTCAAATAACAGATGCTATGCTCACTCATGAGGTTCTTTCATGTTCAACTTGTCGCAAACAGAAAGGAAAAGTGGACGTTCCATGTAATAACTGTTTAACTCTTTCTCAAAAGGTTGATTACTTGGAAAAATCTTTAGAACGGTTCACTACTGGAAAGAAAAACCTAAACATGATTTTGGATCAAACAAAAGTCAGTACTCATCACAAATGTTTAGGTTTTGATTCTTATGCTCATTATAAGTCGCATGCTCCTACTGTTGTTAAGAACTTGAAAGAGGAAAACTTGAGATTGCAAATGAGCCTAAGAAAACGATTTTCAAATCTGCTGGTGTGTTATCTTCTACTATGATGAATGCAAATGTTACTTCTGTTACTAAAGCTAAACATCATGTTAAGTACACTTGCACTCATTGTGGTAGAGATGGACACTTAGTAGATTTTTGCTTTAGACTAGCCAAACAGCAAAAGAAAGAGAAGACTAAGGCTAGGTCTAATTTCAGGAAGGCACATTTTACTCCTCATTTTGTGCCTAAGGTGATGCAAACACCTTTTGTTGCAAGAAACACGGGAAAGGGCAAATCTGATTTTGTGAACAAGCATACTCGTGTTGTGCCTAGGGTGATGCAAACACCTTTTGTTGCAAGAAACACGGGAAAGGGCAAATCTGATTTTGTGAACAAGCATACTCGTGTTGTGCCTAGGGTGATGCAAACATCTTTTGTTGCAAGAAACACGGGAAAGGGCAAATCTGATTTTGTGAACAAGCATACTCGTGTTGTGCCTACTCGTCGTGTGTCTTAGTACTGGATTCCTAAATGCTTTATTTCTAACCCCAGTACCGAGGCCTCGACATCTTCTCGTGCTATGTAGGTTTTTCAGATGCGGGTTGGAGAACAGAAGTTTAGTGGATCTTGGTCTTTTGCAAGATGGGATCAAGACTTGGATGGTTCTCACCCTTGAGATGGTTTTCAAGAAGCATGTGCAATAATTCTTCATCTACTTTGTGAGCTATTTGATACACTCATGTTCTTTACATTCACAGATATCTAATTGTGGCATGAGATGAAATGATTGTTTATATGCTCATATGTATCCCCTGGCATGTTCAATAATGTTATATCTTATATCATGCCTTTCATGCTCAGAACTTATTTGTCATGATTCATGCTTATGCTTAACTGAACATATCATGATAACTCAAGTACATGTATATCGTCATCTCCTCTCTGTTGATCTCATTGGTTATCCATTTGAGAGGGAGTTATTGGATTTTTTTTGTGAAAGTCTTTTTCGGTTGCTTTTGGGAGGTTTGTTCTTTCAAGCCTTTTGTTTTTAAGTTTATTCCCTTCAGGTGACAATTTGTAGAAGGTTTTTAAGATGGTTGTTTTGAGGGGGAGTTTTTGAAAACTTTGTAATATTGTGTAACATATTTTTTATTTTGTGTGTTTCTTAAATGAAAAACAAAAAAAAATGAAAAACAGTAAAAGTACTGAGCATTGTATTTCATACACATGTCATTTGAAGCCATGTTTATGCTACAAGGTCTTTGCAACTTTCTGTTTATACATATATGGTGTTGTTTATGGCATGACTATTTAAATGGAATGATAACTTGAATTAAATCTTGTCATGGTTGAACTTTCTTGGCTATCTTGATCCTGTTTAAAAAAAAAGTGCTAAATCTGAAAACTAAGTGCTAAAGCAAAAAAAAATGATTGTTGATAAATGCAAGAACAAGGTCATGTACTGTCGCACTTCTTCTTTACGAGACTGCTTATCATTGCACTTTGATATGAACTTGGAAGAGATTGTGTATGACCGAAACCATGAAACCTTAAGCTTGTGATTGCTTGGCATGGTTGAAAAGTAAGGCTGATGGTACATGTAATTCCTTGCAATTGTTGTTGCAATCAAGTAATGAATCAGTTTTTCAAAGCACAAATAAAGTGCACAAAAATTCAATGTTTTCAGGTTTTAAGATTGTTGAGAAAGGGAGATCATGCCATGCAAAAATCATTAATAGTACTTGATTTCTAGTTATGCTTACTCTACATTGTTTATGTGTAGATTTGAGGGTGCAAGTACTGTTGATAGCATGACTTGGTGATCAAGTTGTTACATTTGTGCATGATTCATAATGCTCAGTACATAAAAAAAAGAAAACATCAACATAAAGGGGGAGAAGTTTCTCTTTTGCTCTCTTTTTGCATTCTTGATGAATCCATTGTCAAAGGGGGAGAAATTTTGGAATCGAAAGGAGAAATTTTTGGTCACACATTGCACATTCACACACACATTTCTTCTTTCTGTTAGGGGGAGTCTTTCTTGTAGATAGGGGGAGATTTTTGTTCTTCTTTATAGGGGGAGATTTCTCTTTCTGTCTTTTGGTCACTTTACTTCTTTTAAAAATGGTGTTGCCATTGTGAGGTGAATGCCAATGTTCGTTTCCAAATGGTGTTGCCAATGTTTTCATCAAGGGGGAGATTGTGAGATCATGTGATGAAAAATTGGTTGAATGGTGAAATTGGCATTGTAAAGTGATTTTGGTTATGGCATGTGTGGTGCTTGTGCATGTGCTATGTTGAGATGTTTATCATGCTGGTGATAGCATGATGAAGTTTGTTTGATGCAATGTACTCATGTGAGTGGTTGCATGGACTGTTTTTGAGGCAAGTGATGGACTTGTGCTCAAATGTTCATTTGATTATGCTGGGGATAGCATAATGGTTTTGCTTAATGCAATGCACTCGTGTAAGTGGTTGCATGGATTAATCTTGAGTCAAGTCGTGGACTTGTGCTCGGACGCGTTGTTTGTTACTTCATGTGCGTGTGTTGCTCGAGGGCTTAACGTGGTCGATGACGGACCGAACTAGGTTCATGGAGGAACCGAGGTTCGAGACTAGGTTCGTGGAGGAATCGATGTCTTGGTGGTCAAGGATGTCATGCGGACGTTCGCTAGAGAACATGCATATGAAGGTTTGGTTAGTCACGTATGTGCGGCAGTGGGCCGATCATGCGTGCAAAGTTTTGGTTTTGGCCATGTTGGGCCAAGTTGAGATAGATACTGAACTCTTTCCATGTTGGAAGTTGAGTTGTATTCAATCTCTCTGTTCTTGCATGCGCAAGAGTTGTTTTTGGTCATGTTGGGCCAAGTTGAGATAGATACTGAACTCTTTCCATGTTGGAAGTGGAGTTGTATTCAATCTCGTGTGTTTGCTCAGATAAATAGGGAGGTGTCCCTGCTTATTCTCGAGCAGTATTAGGTTTGTACTCTTGTGTGGGAGTACTTTAGACAAAAGAAATAAAGATCAATCTAGCAATCCAAGTATCTCTGTGGATGAGTTTTCTTGCGTGAGTTTTGACAAACCGCAGTGAAGAAAACAAATCAAGATTGATCGTGCATGCTCAAGATCACGTCAACTAGAAGATAGATGATGATCTGGACATAATCTTGCTTCGGTGATTAGAAGATTGATCCGTGGCAATGAAGCCCTTTACGGTGTTTGGTCCGTCACGCCTTGAAGGTGAAATTTGGTTTCCTCGTCATTAGATGCATTAGTCCAATTGCGAAGGTAATATCTCTTGATCTGTACATTCGATTGGATTGATTCTTATTGGGTTTGATTCATAATTGAATCTAGTTTATACAGTTAAAATTTCACATCAATCCAACGGTTAGATCTTCTGTAATTTGTGGTCGCCGATTGATGTCCCGCCGCCCGATCGCTCGTGTGGTTGCCCAGATTCAGTCATCTTGCGAAGGACATAACTTTAGATCCGTACATCCGATTGACCTGATTCTTTTTATGTTAGTTGTGGAATTGAGTCTAGTTTTCATAGTTAAAATTTAACGTCAATCCAACGGCTGGATCTTCCGTAATTACTATTTTAGTAGACGTATATCGGTCTGCTCGCCAGACTACGCGCGTGGTCGCCCAACAGTGCGCGTGGTCGCCCAAACTGTCCCATCGCTCGCCCAAGTGCCCAAACTGGTCACCCGGTGTCCTCTGCCGCCCAAGTGCCCAAACCGGTCGCACATGTGTCCTCTTGCTTCCCAGTGATCTCTCGTCGCCCAAGTGCCCAAACTGCCGCCTAAGTGCCAAACCGTCGCCTAAGTGCTCTCTCGGTCGCCTAAACTGGTCTATTTGTTTTCCAACCGCATAAACCGATTTCCAAGCAATTTGAGTTTCAATTGGGGTGTTTGAAAAGTTTGAAAATTTGATTTTAGCTTCCGCAATCATTCACCCCTCCGATTGCTACATTAGTATATTTCGATCCTACAAAGGCTACGGTGGCGGCAAGACAACGAGAGGTGGCAAAACCCTAATGTGTGTTCTCAGATCTACACGGTGGCGGTATGCAGATATATAGGATAGCTCGTAATCGTGACCGAACGTGACTCAAGACGTGCCACGAACGGACTCGATTCTGATATCCTTATCTCATACTAACCGCCACGATTCCGAGTAGCAAAAGAATAAATCGCAAAAGGAAGTCTGCGTCTCACGCAAGGCCTTGGACCGGATTTCGCGGACCATTCACGCAGTGCCGCACGCCTTGCGCCCTCCGCCCCGCCCGAGCCCAAATTTCCGGCATGAGGCGAGGCGAGGCGAGCGTGTGGGCTCCTTTTTTCTCCTTGCCATGCTTTAGGAAGGTAGAGAGATCTCCCTTATAAATTGGTCATCCTCCACTTCCACAAGCAATATGGGACTAATGCTTGCACACATGCCTCCTCATGAATGGGCATTTGAGATTTTCTAGGATTTATTTATCTCAATTAAGTGGGCTTGGCCCAAATAATCCAACAATCCCCACCAGATCTCAAGGTCCATTTAGAGATTTGCCAATACTCACTCTTGCTTAATATACCAATGCTTTCAAAGAGACCTTAAGTTGAACTTCGCTTAGAGCTCCAAGTTACACCCATCCACAACTTGAACAATGGACTACGCCTTGAATTGCAAGTTTTGTATGAACAGTTTCACTCAAAGTCATAATCGACACTGGCCGCCAAGAGCCTTTTCCCATGGTGGAGCATATGAGTCGTACTCCATGGTCTCTTCATGAGCTTATTAGAGATCACCCAAGTCTCATAGATCGCGACTTTAGACAACAAAGCTCATATAGGTGTGTTCTTTCAAGAATACTCAGAGAACAAAGATCTTCGCTAGTTATAGCCAATAGAAACACATTAAGGCATATCGCCATCCCGCCTTACAAACATTTTGAGAGTATTGCATCTTCACTTAGAGAGGGTAACATTACTTTCCTCGGTTCGCTAATAGCTTGTTTTACCCAGACCCAATTCACGGGATCTCCGATCACAAAGGTCAGTTACCACTATTGCAACTTATATGGGTCTCATACCCATCTCCTCGATGCACCTTCTATCACATTCCGTGATAGTCCCTTCGTAAAGGGATCTCGCGTGTTTTTGTCTGCTTTGAATATAAGTCACACTTATTACTCGAGTTTCTCAATTTCTGACAGACTTGATGCGTTTTTAACGTGTCTTGATGACTTCGCATTATCCTTAGCATCGTTCACTTTAGCAATCACAGATTGATTATCACAGTTCATAAGAATAGCCGGTATTGGTTTTTCAACCACCAAAGAAGTCCATCAAAAGCTCACGCACCAATCTGCCTCTCAAGGGTCAGATCTAAAGCGATGAGCTCCGCCTCCATGGTTGACCTTGTCAAAATGGTCTGCTTTGCAGACCTCCATGACACCGCACCACCGCCAATGGTAAACACATATCCACCGGTGGCATAGAGCTCATCTACATCGAAATCCATTCGAAGTCATCAGATCCTCAAGCATCGCAGGTGCCCTGAATAGTGAATCGCATAACTCGTAGTACCTTTCAAATAGCGCATTACCCTTTCAAGTGCATGCCAATGATCGAACTCGGGTTTGACATGAACCTACTCAATTTGCTCACAAAGAAATGATATATCAGTCTCGTTGCACCAAAGAAGATACATGAGCGAACCGACAATCGAGAATATCTCAATTGGTTTAAGCCAATTCTCTTATTCTTTCTCGGTCACACGGGATCATAAGGAGTGGGAGAGGGCTTGTCGTCCATAAAGCCAAACCGCTCAAGACCTTCTCCACGTAGTGGGATTGCGAAAGAGTAATCCCACTCATCCTTAATTAGCTTGATGTTCGAATTACATCGCTTTCTCCCGATCTTTCATATCAAATTTCCTTGACGAAAAGACTTGACCTCATTGATCACATCAATATTTGTGCCAAGATCGATATCATCCACATAAAGGCACAATATAACTCCTTCACCCCCACCATAGCGATAGTATACACATCTATCAGCCTCATTAATGACAAAATTCGCAGAAGTCAAAGTGGTGTCGAACTTCTCATGCCATTGCTTAGGTGCTTGTTTCAGACCATACAAAGATTTCAATAATTTACACACCTTGCTCTCTTGACCCTTTACTACATACCCATCAGGCTGTTCCATGTAGATTTCCTCATCTAACTCTCCATTAAGGAAAGTTGTCTTCACATCCATCTGATGAACGAGAAGACCATATGAGGCAGCCAGGGAAAGTAATACTCGAATGGTGGTCATTCTAGCAACAGGTGAATAAGTATCAAAGAAATCTTCGCATTCTTTTTGGGTGTAACCTTTTGCCACAAGCCGAGCCTTGTACTTCTCAATAGTACCATCTGGCCTAAGCTTCTTCTTGAACACCCACTTACAACCCACAGGTTTACAACCATAGGGCCGTTCAGTCACCTCCCAAGTCCCATTGGCGAGAATCGAGTCCATCTCATTCTGGACAACTTTTTCCAATTATCTCAGATCTCGAGATGCATATGCCTCTACAATGGACGGGGAGTATCATCCACGAGGTACACAATGAAATCACCGCCAAAGGATTTTTCAATCCTCGTCTCTTGCTCTTTCTAGGAGCTTCATTGTCATCCTCCTCTAGGATTTTCTCAAGTGGTTGCTCGAAGACTCAACAGTGTAATAGTCTCGTGAATTATCTCGTAAGAAAATCTAGAAGTGCTATGCATATCTTTCATCGAAATATATTCTCAAAAACGTAGCATCACGAGACTCCATAATAGTATCAACATACATATCGTGCACATCGATTTAACTACTAAAATCTATAAGCGATGCTCCTCTGAGCATATCCTAGAAAGACACAATCCATTGTCTTAGGCCGAGCTTACGCTTTTTGTTAATCGGTACATTGACTTTTGCCAAGCATCCCCATGTGCAAAGTAAGAAAGTGATGGTTTTCTCCCAACCCACTTCTCGTAAGGGGTCTTCTCCATGTTTCATTGGGAACTCTATTCAGACATGACATGAAGTCAACACGCCTCCCCCACCATGCCTTAGATAAACCAAAGAAGGTTCAACATGGCGCTCACCAAGTCGGTCCAACAGGCGGTTTTCCTCTCGGCAATCCCGCTTGATTCAAGCGGTAGGAGGTGTCCTCTCATGAATAATACCATGTTCCGCATGAAATCATCAAAGATTTTGGGAAAAATTCGCCACCACGATCCGACCTAAGACGCTTGATCTTTCTCTCTAGTTGATTTTCAACTTCACTTTATAGATTTTAAAGTAGTCTAGCGCCTCGTCCTTAGTTTTCAACAAGTACACATAGCAAAATCTAGTCGCATCATCAATCAATGTCATGAAATATCTCTTTCCACCCTTTGTCAACACACCATTCATCTCGCATGATCGTAATGTATGAGTTCTAGAGGTGCCAAGTTCTCTCCTCACCGCCTTGTGAGGCTTTCGAGGTTGCTTCGATTGCACACAACTATGGCACTTAGAACCTTTGGCAATAGTGAAATTCGAATTAAACTCATGCTTTGGAGCCGATTCATAAGACCAAAATTAATGTGGCATAAACGAGAGTGCCAAGTACTCGCATCATCATTAACACTACCACATATATGGTTCACAGACTTATTATTGAAATCTGAAGGGAAAAGCGGAACAAGCCTCCGTGACTCATAGCCTTTACTAATAAATAGTCCATGCTTGGACACAACTACTTTATTGGACTCTAACACTACCTTAAACCCATCTCGCATAGAAGGAGCCACTAACGAGATTCTTGTTGATAGAAGGACATGTCAGACGCTCTCACCGGTACGATCTTTCCGGTGAACTTCAGATCCATCGTGCGCTGCCATGAATGAAGCATGTGACCCATTCCCCATCGTGGCGGAGGAATCCGAATGACCCGATAAGAAGAGAACATATTGATGTCGAACACACATGAACGTTAGCACCAGATCAATCCACCAACCGAAGATCGAAATATCGAGAATACGTAGGTAAATTACCATACCTCGCGTCTCCAAAGATTGCTAGCGGTCATCGTGTTGATGACCTTGGACGCTCATTCACCTTGGCCTTTTTCCCTCGACGGTGCCGCTCGATCGGGGCATTCCTTGGAAAAGTATCCGACCTCACCACATGTGAAGCAGGCGACTCGGCCTTTTGTTCATCTTCTTCTTCTTGAAGTTGGTAGTCTTGTTAGGCTTATTTTTCCCTTTGTTCTTGCCGTAATTCTTCCGAACCATGTTGGCGCTGGATCGCCCTCGGCTCCTTTACCATTGAAATCCTTAGCCCGAGCCTTCTCTTCAACATCAAGGACGCCATCGTTTTCGATCGATATCTTTGTCCTCTTATGTTTTAGAGTAGTGCTTAAACCTCCACGAGGGAGGTAGTTTTGCAATGATGCAACCGCCACAAAAGGATCGTAAGACACATTCTAGGAGTTCGAGTTCCTTGACAATGCATCAGATCTCATGGGCTTGCTCTACAACAGAGCGATTATCGGCCATCTTATAGTCATGAAAGTTCTCTATGACATACATTCCTTCGCTCAAGATCCGATGCAATCAACTTGGCGTTCAGCAGTATCCCACAAGACCTTCAAGGTCATATGTGCATGTACACATCACACGACGGTCAAGAAGAACGCTAAGAATGCATCCCACGAAGAGAGTATTGGCATCCGTGAAACTCTTCTGCGCTTCTACAGAGAGATCACCTTCAGTTTGCCTTTACTAACCCGTATACATTCATAGTCGTAAGCCGAGCGTGACCTTGACTTGCCACCTCTTAAAGTGCACACCAGAGAATTTCTCCGGCCTCAGTGCGTCGGCAAAACCACAGCCATTGATAATCCAGGAAATTGTCTATAATAAGGTTTTTGAATTGTTGAGAAATTAGACATTTTTCAGATTAAATTCCGAATATAAATCATGAACAGCATGACAGAAACTAGCATGTATATCTCTAACATACTAGATAGCACGAACATCATGATCATCTTGATAAACATGATTAACCACGAGGTTAGGACAGATTGAACGTACTGAGCAGAAGAGGATGACGGCTCGTTGCGATGCGGTTGCGGTGTTGACATAGTAGATCCGAGTAGCAAAAGAATAAACTGCAAAAGGAAGCTGCGTCTACGCAAGGCCTTGGACCGGATTTCGGCGGACCATTCACGCAGTGCCGCGCGCCTCCGCCTCCCGCCCCGAGCCCGGCCCGCCCATGCGGCGAGCCAGCGTGGGCTCCTTTTCTTCTCCCTTGCCATGCTTTAGGAAGGTAGAGAGAACTCTCCCTTATAAATTGGTCATCCTCCACTTCCACAAGCAATATGGGACTAATGCTTGCACACATACCTCCTTATGAATGGGCCTTTGAGATTTTCTAGGATTTATTTGTCTCAATTAAGTGGGCTTGGCCCAAATAATCCAACACATAATGCAACCGAAATTAAGCAATGCTGCAAACATCCTAGTTCCAAATAAGTAAAGCCCCTCCCAGACACCAGACACACCAAGTAAACCCCCCTCAAGGAACCCAACGCCACACAGGTTGTGTATCTGGCATTAACAATGCTATAATCACAGCAGACAAGCAATGTTGAACAAACATGGCCTTATATCATGTAAATTAATACTAATAGCAGCACAAACCTACCAAAAATTCCATTACAACGTAAGAGTGGCAACCAAAACCATCACCAACAAATAGCATGAAACGCTCTCCAGAAGTGTAATCAAATGCTCCACTGGTGAAACCCCTAATAAAACCCTTCCCACAATAAGTAACTCCGTCTAGATAATCTATCATGGGTCCCAAAAAATACACCGAAATTGACACCACAATCATCACCAAATTGAGCAGCTATACTCTACTACCACCACAGCACATCAAACAACCAATAATATTAACAATCACAACTACCGCCGCCGTATTGCAGAATTATATAGCAGAACGGGGAAAGAAGGAGGAGCGAGGTAAGGGAAAGAAGGAGGAGCGAGGTAAGGTGATGTGTATTATACCCCAAGCGATGGTGCACTCCTCGCTGGTGGCATTCGCCTGGCACTCGATGCCTACACACACATACACACGTGCGCATCCACAACGCCACAGGTCAGATCAACAACCAAAAACCCTATAATTCTAGAAACAGATCGAACGGATCGGGCCGGTGGGACGCGTGCTCAGGGAGGTCCATGTGTGGTTCGGCGGATGGCGCGGTCGTCCACCACGATGTCTGCGCGAGCACAAAACGCGAACAAAATTAGACCAGATAATTGTCAGCACTCTGCCCATGAGACCTGAGCATGAAGCTGCGGCAGAAGGCGCGGCAACTGAGCAGAAGATGGCGGGAACGACTTCAAGCACGGCGCGGGACGGCCCAAGGCAAAAGCGAGCCCACAAGCCTAACCCACATCTCCTGGGTCCAGAATGGATAACTAAGTAATCGATCTAGCCTATTGGCGAAGTCTGTTGTATTCGGGGAGTGTTTTCGGGTGTAATGGAATCTGGGGTGTTTTGGCATATATAGGGGGAAAACGGTAAAGGGTAAAGCAGGCGACGAGTATATGGTGTTGAGTTCATTCTGTATGAGGGTGATTCAGGCGGCGGGGAACTTGTAATCCTTGTCGAGAGTTTATCCAAAAGATTGATTAAAGGAACCTCACATCTGGTATCAGAGCCGGTTCCTTGGGTGTTCGACATCCTGGCGGCGGAACACGACCACTTTACCCGCTTGCAAGCCCGATCTGGAACCATGGCGCCGCCTCGAGCCGAAGATCCGCTCACGACGATCTTGGCCAAGCTGGAGGAGAATAGCAAGGAGGATGAAACTCGGTCGATGGTCGCCGATGTGCAGCAATATATCCGGCGCGTCGATGACTCGTTGTCGAAACTAACGGAAGATCATGAGCAATTGGAGGCTTGGAAGCCAAAGGTGGAGACTCGAGTGATGGATCTGCATACATTTGTTACCGACCTGAAGCAGCAGATTGGTCGAGTTTTGGAGCAATTTCCCTTCGATCTAGCCAAATCCAAGGGGGAATTTGGGACGTCACCTTCCGCACACCTGGAAGGGTCGCCGATCATCGTGACGTCCGGGCCAAATGGCCACCGCGAGCATTTTCATCACCGGAGTGCGGGTGCTAAGGCTGGGGATGCCCTGGTGCCTCCTCCGGTCACAGGTATCCAATTTCAGACCCTTGCTTATCATCATCGACCTCAGTCGAGTCCATTGTCTACCTCCACTTTTGCGTCTATGGCTCAGAGTTTGGGGGCTAATTTACCTCACATTAGTTTACCGGCTTTTGATGGCACGAACCCAAAACTGTGGAAAAAACGGTGTGAGAATTTCTTCGCGTTTTATTCTGTTCCTGAGGACATCTGGGTTAGATTGGCTTCTCTAAATTTTGAAGGGCCAGCTATTTTTTGGATGCAATCCATGGATAACAAAGTTTTTAGTATGACTTGGGAAGAATTGGGTATAGCCTTAACCAATAGGTTTGGTAGAGATCAACACGGGTCATTAGTGCGCAAGTTCTTCCATATTCATCAGACTGGTTCTATGTCCAAATACATTGAGCAGTTTGATGAATTAGTGCATCAGTTATTAGCTTATGGTAGCACATTACACACTGAATTTCTTACTGCTCGATTTATTGACGGTCTTAAGGACGAAATTCGTTCAGTTGTTGTTATTCAGCGTCCAAAAGACCTCGATACTACTAGTGCTCTGGCGCTTTTGCAGGAGGACGTGTTGATCAGTCATCCCAGGCGTGAGGGTCGCCGCATTGAGGTTGCCACCTCTGGGCGATCCTTTGGTCGACCGATGGCGATGCCCCTTCCACCGCCACCTCCAATGTCCAAATCGGCACCAACAGTGGCAATGGACGACAAGAAGTCATCGTCCGCGCCACGGCCACGACATTAAGATGACCGCATGTCCGCACTCATGGCATATCGTAAGGCAAAGGGTTTGTGTTACAAATGTAGAGAAAGGTGGGGACATACTCACCGATGTGCGGCGACTGTTCCTTTGCACTTGGTTGAAGAGATGTGGGCAATGTCTCGAGAAGTTGACGATGAAACAAGGTCGGAATCTTCAGCTTCTCCTCAAAGGTACACTACACCTGAAGTAACCGAAGAGCAAGCTTTGGCCATCTCTTGTGAAGCGATGTCTGGCTCTGAGGGTGGCAAAACCATTCGTCTTAAGGGCTTTGTGCATTGTCAAGAGGTCCTGATGTTGGTAGACTCCGGAAGCTCGGGAAGCTATATTGGAAGTCATCTGCTACCTCGATGCCTGGTGTTCAGAAGATGTCCCAGCCGGTTCAGGTCAAGGTTGCGGATGGCGGTATCTTGAGTTGTAAGTTTGTTATTCCGCACTGTAGCTGGTTGTGTCAAGGCTATACATTTCTGACTGACCTGAAAGTGTTACCCTTGAGCGGTTATGACATTATTCTTGGCATGGACTGGCTTGAAAAGCACAGTCCGATGGAAATTCATTGGAGTCACAAATCTTTAGCCTTCTGTCATAAATGCCGTCAGATTCGATTGCAAGGCATAATTCCCATGGTCAGTCACTGTCCTGTCATCTGTGGCATTCAATTGGAAGCACTCATTAAGCAAGAGGCCATTGAATAGATTTTGGAGATATCTGAGGTAACTCAAGATCGTCCGGTTATAGTGACTCCGCCGAGCGTCAAAAGACTGCTGGAGGAGTTTGCTCATCTGTTTTTGAAACCAACTGGGTTACCTCCTCGGCGAGAATTTGATCATGCCATTCCTTTGTTGCCGGGAGTTCAGCCATTTCGACTGCGACCCTATCGTTATACTCTGCAGCAAAAAAATGAGATCGAAAAACAAGTGCAAGAGATGCTAACTACTGGTGTTATTCAATATAGCTCCAGCCCTTTTGCTTCACCGGCTCTTTTGGTAAAGAAGAAAGATGGTGAATGGCGTTTGTGTGTAGACTATAGACGGTTAAATGCTCACACCCTGAAAAATAAGTATCCCATGCCTGTCTTGGATGAAGTCTTGGATGAGTTGGCCGGTGCAAAGTGTTTTCTAAATTAGATCACCGCTCCGGTTACCATCAGATTCGGATTAAGGAAGGTGATGAGTACAAAATAGCTTTTCAAACTCATAATGGTCACTTTGAATACAAGGTTATGTCCTTCGGTCTTACTGGAGCTCCAGCAACATTTCAAGGCTTCATGAACTTCGTTTTGGCACAGTTATTGCGTAAGTGCGTGGTGGTATTTATTGATGATGTATTGGTTTATAGTTCCACAATGGAAGTTCATATTGATCATTTGCGCCAAGTGTTCAATTTACTGAGTCAACATCGGTTGCATCTGAAGATGTCCAAATGTTCTTTCGCCCAATCTCAACGGGAGTTTCTTGGACACATTGTCAGTGCGGGTGGGGTTGCTACCGATCCTTCCAAGCTTCGGGTTATCCAGGACTGGCCCGTGCCTACTTGTGTGAAGGATATTCGGAGTTTTCTGGGCATGGTCGGCTATTACAGGCGCTTTGTGCAAGGATTTGGAGTTATCGCCAAACCATTAACTAACCTTCTGAAGAAAGGTCAGCAATTCATATGGACGAGTGAGGCTCAACAATCATTTGCCGCTCTCAAGCATGCTCTAGTGTCGGCTCCAGTTTTAGCATTGCCGAATTTTGCACAGCCGTTCACTATTGAGTCCGATGCGAGCGAGAAGGGTATTGGTGCAGTGTTACAACAGAAGGGTCATCCTGTCGCGTTCATCAGTAAAGCTTTGGGACCCAAAAACCAAGGGTTATCTACGTATGAAAAAGAATTTTTAGCTATTTTGTTTGCTATCGATCAATGGCGGCCGTATTTGCAGCATGCCCCTTTTGTCATTAAAACAGATCACCAAAGTCTGACTCATTTACTGGATCAACGAGTTACCACTCCTCTTCAACAAAAGGCTCTCACCAAACTTTTGGGACTTCACTTTACTATTCAGTACAAGCGGCAAGACAACCGAGTGGCCGATGCTTTGTCTCGCCGTCCAGACTTCCAATGTGATAGTAGTGATACTTGTCTGGTGGTCACGGCGGTATCCAGCATCAAACCAGTGTGGCTTGAGCAAGTGGCGCAAGGGTATCAACAAGATCCGGCTACTCAAAAGATATTGACTGCACTTTTAGTGGGACAGACTGTACCTCATTTCTCTCTTCAAGCTGGTATTCTAAGGTTCAAAAACAGGATATGGATTGGAAGTAACTTGGCATTACAACTCAAATTAATGCAGGCCTTTCATGACAGTGCCCTTGACGGCCACTCGGGATTTCCGGTTACATATCGTCGTATAAAAAAATTGTTTTCATGGCCATCTATGAAGAAGATTGTTCACCAGTTTGTTACTACATGTGCTATCTGTCAACAGGCCAAACCGGATCAAGCTAAGTATCCTGGTCTCCTCTTACCTCTTGCTATACCTGAACATTCATGGCAAACAGTCACATTGGATTTCATTGAAGGGTTGCCTCGTGTGCAGTCCTATAATTGCATCCTAGTGGTGGTCGATAAGTTTTCCAAGTTTGCTCATTTTATCCCTTTAGCTCATCCTTTTACAGCTCTCACGGTGGCTCAAGCCTACATGACTCATGTGTATAGGCTTTATGGCATGCCCCGGGCCATCGTGTCTAATCGTGACAAAGTGTTTACTAGTCTTTTGTGGCAAGAATTGTTTAAGTTGGCAGGCACCTCGTTACACATGAGTAGTGCCTATCACCCACAATCTGACGGACAGACCGAGAGGGTTAACCAATGTTTGGAAGGATATTTGCGGTGTTTTGTGCATGCCTGTCCCAAACAATGGATCAAGTGGCTTTATTTAGCTGAGTTTTGGTACAATACAAGTTATCATTCAGCTCTGCAAACATCTCCCTTCGAGGTCTTGTATGGTCATCCTCCTAATTACTTCGGTATTGATACAGCTAAAGTGTGCACTTCCCCAGATTTGCAGGATTGGCTTACTCACCGTGACCATATGAATGAGTTGGTGAAACTTCATCTGCAGCGAGCTCAGCAACGTATGAAGTCTCAGGCGGATAAGCATCGCTCCGAACGCACGTTCGCTGTGGGCGACATGGTGTATGTTAAGCTTCAGCCGTATGCGCAAGCGTCGGTAGCGCCTCGAGCCAACCAGTGACGGTCCTGAGATTTTAGGGGCCCGGGACGAGATTTGAAAGCTATCGCAAAGCTACAAAGGTACTAGATCAACTCAAAAAAATTATTACCGATTATGTAGAACTCTCAAATCCCAATATCATATATGCATCAACACGGTCTAATCAAACGATTACAAGTGGCCTACTACAAATTCATAAATCAAATATGAAATATCAAATTACCGATCCATCTAATTAATATGTTAAACATAATACATGTAATCACGTTTTGTTAGGGTAATTAGCAAAATCAATTAATCAATACGTACCTAATGGCTTATGGCTCATGGATGAAACGTCGGCGACTCGGCGCGTCGGCGTGGGCACTGGGATCAGCGATGATGAATCGCCGTCTTGTCCCTAATCGCCTGGCGCTGGCGTGCGCGTCGCGTCGCGTTGCGGCGTCGGCGCGTGACGGGACGGCGTGAGCGTCGCCCGTGGGCGCTTGGCATGCAGCAGATGCAGATGGTATTGGTGGGGCGCTTGGCCACGGGGCGCTGATCGGCTGATGAGTCCGCGATTCGCGATTCGCGAAGCGTCACGCGCCAGGAGGACTCCTCACGCAGTCACGCGCCGAGGCCCAAGTCCAAGCGACGTTTCGCTTCGCATGCTTCCCAGCCCAGGTAACAGGTAAGTACTAAGTCTAACTAGTAACTAATAGATCATGCATGCAAAGACGACGCCAGTGGGGCCCCAAGGCGGCGGGGGCGGCGGCTGCCTCGCCGCCTCTCAGGCGTGCCGCCGGAGCCAACTACAAGTTAGCTTTTCGCTACTTTGGACCCTATCCAGTGATTTGCAAAATCAATGACGTTGCATACGAGCATCAATTGCCGGCCACAAGCTCGGTACATCCGGTGTTCCATGTCTCGCTCCTCAAACCAGCCAAAGGAGCACAGCACCAGGTCAGTGCCCATGTTCCTGACTTTGAACAGAACTTGCAAATTCCTTTGCATATTTTGGATCGTCGGTTATGCCATCGTGCTGGGAAAGTAATTCCACAAGTGCTTGTGCATTGGTCCACATGGCTGGCATCCATGGCTACTTGGGAGGACGAGCAATCGCTGAAAGACCAGTTTCCTGGAGCTCCAGCTTGGGGTCAAGCTGGCTGTCAAGGGAAGGAGGATGTCAGCACTTTGCCCATGAGACCTGAGCATGAAGCTGCTGCAGAAGGCGCCAAGAATCGAAAGCGTAAGATGGCGGAACGACTTCAAGCACTGCATGGACTCGGCCCAAGGCAAAAGCGAGCCCACAATCCTAACCCACGTCTCCTGGGTCCAGAATGGATAACTAAGTAATCGATCTGGCCTATTAGCGAAGTCTGTTGTATTCGGGGAGTGTTTTCGGGTGTAATGGAATCTGGGGTGTTTTGGCATATATAAGGGGAAAACGATAAAGGGTAAAACAGGCGGCGAGTATATGGTGTTGAGTTCATTCTGTATGAGGGCGATTTAGGCGGCGGAGAACTTGTAATCCTTGTCGAGAGTTTATCCAAAAGATTGATTGAAGGAACCTCACAATAACGCGGAATCAAGCGAGCAAGACCAGAGAGAACGAGTGAGAGGTGGATGCGGCATCTGCGGTTTACTTACCCCAGGCACAGAGCGCGATGGCGTTCCACTTCTTGATCTCGAAGTGCTTGGCCTTCTTCCCCACCGCGACGGAGGCGGTGGAGGGGGCGCCGGGGCGGGGCTCAAGTCCACGGCGACGCCGCCCTAGTCCATCATGAGCGAGGGAACCAACAAACAAACGAACGTACCCTAGGAGAGTGGAGCCGTGGAGGGCAGGAAATGAGACGAGAGGCGGCGGCACCACGAGACGGAGGGAAAGGGTTCCGTACAGTTTGCAGGACTATTCATCCATCTAGACCAGAGATGGCCGGATGGGCGTGCCACCTGGGCTGGCCAATGGCACGGGAGTATGGCATGGCTAGGCTAGCCACGATAAGGCCCAACTGTAAATAGGTTGGGTCAGTATGGTCTAAGAAGGTGGGTCAAACTTAGGTCATAGTCTCGGTCTGGCATGTATAATACTAGATCGATGCAGCATGGTCCATTTAAGCTTATTTTCTCACGTTTATTCGGATTTCAAAAATTTTGATTGTTTGTTGCCAATTTTTTAATTTTTTTGAATTTTTGATGCCAAACAGGCTGGCCTCGATACGGCGCGAGAGCCACTTAGCTCGTGCTTGGATCGTGACCTCAGCGCGTGAGCCAACACGGTATAGCCCACTGGCTAGCCATGCTTTGGTGGGCCATGTCTAAATGGGTCGTACCGCATGTTAAATGGGTCATGCCGTGCTAGGCAGCCTGTTTGGCCATCACTAATCCAAAACCGTTGGATCAAGGCAATGAACTATTCGAATCAGCCAATAGTGCTAAGCTATAGCATCTTGCTATAGTTCAGCTACAATAGAAAATAGCACAACGTTTGCTACAGTATTCAAAATATCTAGGGCATGCTTTTTTATCAAAGGTCCACGTGTAATTGCCAAAGTTGCAATCACAGAGGGAGTACATTAGATCTCTTCCCCGAGACGAAGGGGGTGGCTAGAAGAGAAGCTGTCGCGGTTGGGGGAACGGAGACACGAGGCCTATTACTCCCCTAGTCCATAAATATAGTGTGAATTTCATATTCTAATATAAATTAGCGTGATATTATTTTTATATTGTTATATATTGTAGCTTACATTCTCTATATGCATACATTCGATATAATACATAGGGATAATAATTAAGAATAATCTAGTTATTTTACGTGATAAGAGAAAATACATCACATAAGACCTTAAGTAGAATACCTATTTTTAACTAAGATCCACATGGATAGATCAAAAATTTAAACTAAAACCCTAGCCATCCACGTGGATAGACTGGTACGGTAGCTCAGCAAAACAAGACCTGAACTAGCCACGGAGGAGTAGAAGCGGAAGCCAGAGGCGAGCGAAAGGGTGACAGACTACCTGGATTTCACCGTGGGAAAACCAGGTGGAATCGTAAGAGTTGTGGAACTCGTGTTGACGCAGCGCGGTGGGCACGGCACGTCCCCAATTCCTCGCGGTCGCGGACCGGATTCCTAGTGCGAGTGAAAATCTTCTTTTCTGGCCATGAACGAGAGTTTTTTTGGGGGGGGTAAGTAATTTGTGATGTATTAATGGTGCCAACTCACAAGCAACTTTGTGGTGACTCGTTTCAGAAGAAAAATTGTCAGCTGCTTGAAGTGGTAGGGTAGTACGATTCTTTTTATCTGTGTTACAGGTATTTAACTAGCCAGAAGAAAAGCAGAGAGAAACCACCTTGCCCAGGCAAGGAGAAGCATGGTGCAGTAGTACACTACGAGATTGGATCATTGCCCACAGGTGAGCTGACAGACAACAGCAATTTTCAGTAAAATTTGCCTATGATTTCCAGGAATTTGTTGGCATTACGTCAGGATTACTGGCATCTCCAAAATTTATTGATACTAGGGACATTCCAGTATCCATTACAGGCAGTTTGCGCTGGCATATGAGTTTATCTATCTTGAAATTTATAATCCATTGGAGATATGGTCCCCATCATGTGATTTGATCCCGTAAGGACCGTCTATAGCTTGCAGGAAAACATCAGTTTGGAGTCTGGGGCTCTGGGGTACTGAAGATCAGTTGAGACGGTTGGCCTCCTCTTGTTCTTGGCTGAACTTGGCAGCAACATGCTTTGCCGGATTCAGTTTGGTCAGCTCCGGTTGAGGCTACGGAACATGAGATATCCGACACTGCCAATTGTCAGGATAATAAGTGGACAGATGGCCATGTCGATATCCAGGATTCTACTCGTGCTCATGGCATTTCCTTGGCGGGTCAAGACCAAATATTCATGAAACAGGTTGGTCAGATTGTCAAGCCGATGTATTACTTGGCGTTGGCCTCTTGATATGATCATAATCTGCATAGGAAATAAACCATCCAATAAAAATGCCAAGATTTGTATGAAAGAATGTGTTACATTAAGAACAAAGGAATAAACAGCATAGCCAGCACTCATGTATTATTTTTTACATTCAACTTTACCATAATAACCAAAAAACAAGGGGTTAGACGTTATGTATGCCAACAAAATTAAAACAAGTCGAGTATAAATTCATTGGTGCTAGACATTATACAGTGCAATATCTAAAATATAAAATCATATGCCACTCAAAATTTTCCATAGTCCTGTCGTGTAGAAGAAGCTTTTGCAGCAATGAGAAAGTATTCAAATCACATAGGCAAGAATTTTGCTGAAGCCAAAAATATTGGGATCATTCACCTTGCAATTCAGCTGACTGTCACAAAAGGTGCATATAGCTTTCAATTAGTTGTTTAGTCAGTTAAAATCTTGGGAGTTGGGACCTTGTCAATTGGTGTGTGAATTGTGATATCACAACACCGTATGATACAATGCAAATAGCAAGCACATAAAGTATGTGCAATTTGCAGTCTACACCCGATCCAACATCCATGGCTCTGCTGTTACAACATTGTTGTTGCTGACTATTTTATGTCACTATCTATAGTTCTATACTATATTAACTGATTTTCTTCTTATTTATTTGGAATAGATAAACTTAAGTTAGATCTGCCTCCCTGTTTCTCTATTTGATTTGAGTCAACCCACAGCAACAATGATCTTGTGTTATTTTTCCTCGAATAGCAGTAACCCATAGCTGAAGTCCCACCAATTAGCGCTTTAGTCCAAATTTATGGATCTGAATTCTGAGTTAACTAAATACACTGATTTCTGCAATTTTGACAATAATTTTACACCTAGTTGCCAACAAACGTCTGAAAAAGTGTAGCTGCAAAACAGTAAATGCAACCCATCTTCCACCAATCTAGTGGATTAAGAGAATATTTTGGTATAAATCACTAAATTTCTACTGCTGATGAGATTTTGAATCTGATAACCAAATCCGGTTATTGCTTTAGGGCAGTGATTCTAGTACTTCAGAAATTCTTTTTGGAGAGAAAAGTACTATCGACCTTTCTGCAGACAACTGTGCCTAAGTTCTAGGGTATAAGATAGTAATAATAGTAAAATACCTCTTCCATCAGTAGGGACTCTTTTGAAAGTTGGTTTGATGATGACGAATGAGGTATTAGGGTACCATTGCCCAACTGAGAAACAAAGAGATTTGTTGGTGCAGAACCATTATAACTTTCAATTGGAAGAGCTAAATTTTGCTGACTGGTTGAAGCATTCTTCATTGCAAATTTTGAGTTGAGTTCTTCAACTCGAGAGGTAAACTCATCCATCCTCTCATTCAACGTTGATATCTGTTCTGACAGCTGTGTGATTGCACCCTATCAACATGAGAAGTGGCAAATATGAAGAATTTGCACATCAGTGCTTATGTATGTCAAATATCAGCACAGCAAAAGTTTTAAATGTTTAGCTAGTTATAACTCTATCCTAGAATGGTCACCTGGTTAATCGTTGGAGGTTCAGGGGCTCTCCCACCACCAAACCTTCTGTTGGCTTCTGTAAGTTTACTCAATTTCACAATATTTTTATCTCCATGTGTCGAATATGATTGAGATAGACCACTGGAGATTAAATTTTAACAAGAGAAAGTCAGTTGACTTCATTCAGATTCCAGGGTTTCAACAAATCACTAGGAGATTAAATTAGTAACAGAGATGACATGAAGAAACCTTTTCAGAAGTTTGTTTCTCCTATCAGCAGAAGCCCGGGAAAGAGCTTCTTTTGGACTTGAAACCAGCTCATCATCAATGCTGAGCTTTGTCTTCAGATCATCTGGTAATGCCTGCACATCACCTTGTTAGATACCATCCCAAAACTAAGCAATACAACAAGAATTAAGGTGAACAATATACAATATAACATACAATTAGATAAGCACATACCATAACATCGTTCATCAATTTCTCCAGCTGAATTTGCTCAATATATGTGCGTGGAATATAGGAACCGTCCAAACCAAACTGCTCCCCTACAAATTTCACATAAAGCCTATCTCTTCCTTGCACCTTAATAAAGAAGCAAGGTAAGAATTTTTGCATTTCTTAACGAGTTGTTGGGCTACAAAGAATAATCGATAATGAATTGGCTAGTAATCAAGATGCACCCAAAGACAGATCATATCAACAGAAACTGCAGGAATCAAACAGCAAAGATGATGCTCACCTGAATATACCTTCGGTTAAGTTGCTCCAGCCAGTCAATTTTAACAGTTGCCTTGCCATCAGAAAATACACGACTGCTTCTCTTCAGTATAGCTGCTATAGTATACCCCAATGCCATCAAACCACCAAGAAGACGTACACTGACTTCAAAAGTAATCCTTGGTGATATGACAAAAGGTTTATCGGTCACCCACTCCTTCAAATTACCAATAACACAAGCCAGTTAGTGAAAAATGAACACCAAGGCCGACGACAAGGATTTGTTTAGTGCATATAGAATAGGATATGAAGAACAAAAAAAGGTAAAATAGGGTATATCCACGCTAATTACCATGGTAGAGATCCCCATAGATCTTCAAAGAAGACTGAGCAAATGAACCAAGTTAAGAAAGCGAAGTACAGTTATGACTTGGCTGGTCTTTCCTTTTTTTTCCCCTTATGCTCACTATAATTAAGCTTATAAACAAACAGGTGCTACTGTGGTGAAAGTTTGAATATTCTAGCAAGGTGAAGCATCCTAGAACCTACATGTATCGAATAAAAGGCAGTGATTAAGAAAGTGTGGATGCATATAAAATGGACCTTAAAATGCAATACTTGTACCTCAAACATCAGATTATATTTCCCTTCCCTATTCCGCATTCTCAAATAAGATTGGCATGCTTCTGGATCTTCACCTGGTGGAAGTAGATATATATCATAAGTTTCTTCATTGCTTTCTGTTTGATCTTCACCAAGAACAGCTTTGATTTGATCGGGTGTTAGAGACCTTGGTGACTGCAAGTGTAGACATTGAAGAGTCCGGTCATCTTGATACATAATAAGAAAGCTATTTGGTATTATAGTTATCCTATTGGTGAAAATTGCAACAATCAACCATCTTGCCATCAGAAAACAGTAAGATTACCAGGACATGGATGACAACCAAAGTAACATAATTAAGTTAGGCTTACCTTCAGAATGTACATAGGATTTTGGAACCCTAAGAAAGGGTTGAACTTGTTGATAATTCTTATATGTGCTGTCTGCAAATCTGGCTCAATGAAAGCCTTGTACATTGGATAAACCTGAAAATACCATATTTCATCTTGTTAAACCGCATGGATGGCTGACAGAGGCACTATACATGCAAATATAAACCATGAAACTGCTGATGGATTTTCTGTTCTGCACTATTATAGGGAAAAAAACCTCAAGGAAAAAGCATATATAGAGTCAAGTCAAAAGGTTCAAGCAACCGTTTCTGAGATCTGATGAATTATTTCCTCAGGCTCCTGGCCAGCTCGCTGTATGTCCCTTAGGACCCTCTTTACCAGGTCAAAATGAACACCACCAGTGACAGACACACGCAAGTCCAATATTGGCCGTAGCTTTTCACTCAATGCATAGATACCTTCAATAATAACAATACGGGAGCTAGGGACATCAACTGTTCTGTTGGCCATAAGAAAAAATAATATTAGAGCAGATAAGATCATGATGAAACATGAACCTAAGTTTCTAATACTGTAAGGTGGCAATGATTATGCAAGAAAGTTTTACCTGTATCCAGTCCGGCAGCTCGTCTTGAAATCATATATTGGAACCTGAACTGACCGACCTTCCTTCAGACCATGAATATTTTCCAACAGTGTGTCATAGTCTGTTAGACGTGGATCTGACCAAACATTACAAAGTAGAAACATCAATTCCTCTAGTTAGCATCAAAGCTGCCTCAATGAATACAGCTTCTAACAATAAAACTCACTAATACTTCCATTGTATCATTAAGCATATGCAATAATTATGTTATTATCAGTGCACAGGTGTGCAGTTGCAAGAAATAACTATAAGAGCATGCGTAGAGGAATGTAATGTCAATTCTCTCTTATTGCTTATTACAGAAATCTTCCTATTGTGATGGAAGCAGCAATCCAAATTAGTTAATGATAACACAAGATGCAAAGTGCTTGGAACTTAGGGGTTACCGTCAAAATTGCCATCAACTATGCGACTTGCATCATTGTAGTTGTCCATTGATATGACAGCAACATTAGGCATGAAATTAAGCACCTTCTCAGTAAACACCGTCTTTCCAGCCCCAGAGGGGCCGGCAACTCCCACAAATATCATCCCTTCGTTGTGCTGCACCAGAAGCTGGCAAGCGCGGATCATAACAAAGAAGCCTTTCTCAAAAGACAACGGCTTGGGAAAGGGGACGATTTCATAGCGGTTTGTGTCCTTCCTTTTCACCAGCTGGACCTGGTCTCGCAGAAGGCCATTTCGCTTCCTTGGTGAGTCAGCCATAGAATCGCTCCGCTCCATTCAAGAGCAATCTTCAAGGTAACAATGTAACCTATAATCCAGAACCCTAATTATCAAGAATCCTAATAACACACCGAAAGAATGGCCATTTACCAGCACAAAGAACATAAAGTAACTGTAGATGGAAGTCACACCATTGGCATGGCAGAATTTCTCAACGGCCCTACTCTATCAAGAGAAAAGTTATATACAACAAACAGGACATGGACCTTACTACTGGAGGCGATGCGCTTCGGGGTCCATTAGGGATCAAACCACACTACCGAAACCTTCCACATGAATTATCTGCTAAATGACTAACTCAACTATCACAGATTGGTAAACTACTACTAACCAAACTCGCAAGCAATATAGGCAAAAACTCGCGACAGAATTGGATGGAACCACAGAGATTAGCCAAGAATTGTGTCTGGGGAAGCGAAACTCAAACCAAAGCTTACCGAGATTCCCTGAGGGTCGGGGGATGCGCTGGAAGGAAAAGCGTAGGGCTCGCGAGGGTAGAGGTTTTGGAAGAGAGCGGCGTGTGGAGGGAAGAGAAGGCAGCGCGGTGAGGATGGAGGAGCTGGGTAGGGGCGGGGGAGCGTGAGGAGCGGTGTCCGGGTTGATCAGATATGCATTGGAGTCGATGTCACACGTCACACGTGCCACAAGGGAAGTTGAAGCTGACGAGTTAGGCCAGAGTGTGAGCTGTGCGAACTCTTCACTTTTGTAGTCTAATTTTTTTTATTTCAAAACCGGCTCGCGCTCGATTATCTCTACTGTATAAGACAAGAGTTTCTTTTTACATTACTTTATCAAAATTATTCATCTTTATCACTGCTCTTTAATTATTTACCTTTGCCACTACTCTTTAATTACCCATCTTTGTCACTGGTACTGCTCTTTGCAAATAAACTTTTTATCGCAAATTGAGTTTTCGTTGCAACGCACATGCACGTAACTAGTTTTTACGAATTTGACTCTAACTTGCAAATGTCGCCACACGAGAAGCGTGGTATTTAAGACATGCAGCGCATGAGAAGTGCGGCGATACTAGACGTAACACGTGGTAATACTACATTTTCACTTAGCAGCATTTTAAAATTCAAAATAAAAAAATAACGCTGTGGTACTGTAGCATTGCATTGCTTAAGTACCTTGGTACTGTATCACTATCTTTTTTATTTATTTTGGATCCGCTAAGTAGAGGCGTAGCATTTATCTTGGGTGGCGCATGATATTAGTTAATTCCGCTTTACGGTTGCGTGGTATTCGGTATCTCGTCACGTGTCGTCTCATGATTATTTTAGCGCTCCTTGTGCACGGAATTTGTATTTTCCACACTCCATGCCCGTGGAATTTACAGGTCAGGAGACTATATTTGAAAAAAAATTGCACGGGTCAGTTTGAAAAAAATAATTTTTTTCAATGTTGTTGCCTAAAAAATTATTTTTCTAAAACTAGCTCTGTGCGATTTTTTTTTTCAAATATGACGCTTAGCCCATAAATCCCGCGCATAGAGCGCGAAAAATACAAATCCTGCGCACAGAGAGCGCGAAAATAACCATGAGACACACATGACGAAAAAACGAATACCGCACAATCGCAGAGCGAAATTGCCTAATGTCGCGCGCCACCGACGATAAATATCACGCCTCCATTCAGGATCAAAAATAAAAAAAGACCGTGCTACATCACCATCTACTCTAGTAATGCAGTGCTACAATACTGCATCATTATTTTTTTAATTTCATAATACCGCTATGTGAAGGCGAGGCATTGCCATCATGCCACGTCTTGAAATGCCGTGCTCTCCGTATCAGGGTTCCAAATTTCAGCGATTTTTTGCCGAAATTTCAGATTTTGGGACTCTACGAAATCTAAACTACCGGCCAAATAATAAAATTGAAATTGCTACAGTAATTTCAAGTTTTCGGCAAAATTTCACCGAAATTTCATGAATTCTGACTGGAATTTGAATTTTCATGGCCGGATTTGGTCCAATAATCCATAAGACAGTGATCTTCTATGAAAATTTGTTGAAAAAATGAATTTTTGAAACATTTTAAAATTTTGGCAAAAATATTGTTAGATTTTTATAAAATTTTAAATGCTTTATAATGAGTTTAAAATTTTATGATACTATCTTGAGTAGTATAGGATCATACAAAAAAATTTTAGAATAATTGAAGTTCATTTGTTATCTTTAAAAATTTAAAAATTGAATGAATATAATTGAGACAGTTACCTTGTCGAATTTTATAATTTTTTTGAGTGTGATTATTATCTAAAATTTTTATGAAAGATTAATAATTGCCTCAGTACTATTATATAAATTTTTAAAAAATTTAACTTTTTTATTTGCTCAATCAAATCTATGTAAGCACTGAACTTCATTTGTTATATTATATTTGAAAAATCAAAAGAGAAAGAACATAAATAGTATGTGTCTTGTAAGAATTTTATAAATTCATTGAAGTGTGATCATTATTCAAAATTTTTATGAGATATTAATAATTTTCTTATCAACCTTCTACAAAAATTTTCAAAAATTATAAACCTTTTTTGTTTGCTAAAAAAAATCTATGTATTAATCATGGGGATTTTATCAGGATGTAGCACTGTCAGAATTTTTAAAAATTATTTAAGCATGATCATCATCTAAAACTTTTATATAACTATTAATGCTACATCAGGACCATCTACAAAAAATTTGAAAATTTTATAACATGTTTTGGATAATTTTTTATTTCGTTCAAATTTGCTGATAAGCCTTTTAACAGGACAGTAGCACTGTTCAAATTTTTAAAAATTCACGATATTTATCATCATCTGAAAATATTATGGATGTGCAGGACCATCCACAAAAAATTTCAAAATTTTATAACCTTATTTTTTCTAATTTTCATTCGGTTAAATTTTGCCGATCAATGTTTTATCAGACAATAGCAATGTTTCAATTTTTTAAAAATTCCTCAGATTTGATAATTAGCTAAAAATTTAATGAGAACATCTCTAATATGTCAAAAACCTTCGAAACAAATTTCAAAATTTTTCGACATTGTTGAATCATTTTTCAATCAATTGAAATCTACCAAAATTTCAGGAATTTTGGTCGAAATTTCTGATTTTAGAGCGAAAAATTCCGGATTTGAATTTGGTTTTTTGAATTTTGACCAGATTTTGTCAGAAATAATGAGATTTTGATGAAATTTTGGATTTCAGTTGAAGGCAAAATTTTATACAAAATAAAATTTGAAACCCTACTACGTATATGATATTTACGCAGAGGTCAAATTAAAAAAAATCATACAAAGGCTAGTTTCGAGAAAAAATAATTTTTTTCATAACAGTGAAAAGTTCAAGCTGTGCTTGCTCTCTGGCTTTCTCATCCTCTATTTTCTCACTAAGCTCTTCAATTATCGCCCAAATTCAGTGCTTTTGTGCGATTCCGGCCTCTCGCGCGATCGGGACGTTACAATTCGGCATCGCAGCCCACGAATTTCGCCTCCTCTCGTTCAAATCTGTGATTCCGAGGGAAGGGCTGGTGTTCATCTTGGCACCGTGATCCCCACCTGCGGTTTGATCTGTGGAGGAGGAGCACAAGGTGACACCATGGGCGATTACTATAGGTAGACATGCTCGTTGCTAGGGCTGAGGAAGACGGGGTCCATGGCCGAGTGCAAGGCGGCGTTCGAGGCGGGTATGTACCAACTGCTGGCCTTCAACACCAATTTAGATATCAAGTTTTTCGCGGGCCAGTTTGTCTCTGGCTTGCGTGAAGACATCCGAGCGGTAGTGCAGTCGCAATTGCCGTCGAGTGTCACTCGTGCAGTGGTATTGGCTCGGATACAGGAGGAGGAAGAAGAATTTGAACAACCGGACATCAGAGTGTGTGGGCAGCGCTCATCTGGAGCCTCAAGTTCCTGATGGGGCTAGTGCATCGCAAGTGTTCGAGGAAATGCCTCACAAGGCCGACATGACAGGAGAGGAGCAAGCAGGTGGTGGGAGCGCTACCGTCGCTTAAGGAGAAGCATATCGTTGGCCTGCAGCACCTGAGCATGACCAGTAACCTCAATACCGCGACGCCCACTAGGTTTTCGACGACGTGGCCCAACCACGACGCCGGCTTGCAGACGGCTGCGGCTTCGGTCTCGCTTGTGATCACCTCCATGGTCGTGCCCACCTCTTCACTTGCCGGCACCACCCCGCTCGTGCAAGTTAAGGGGAGCAATCCAGTGCATCCAAGATGTTTGTTGATGCCCCTAGAGGCTGGTGTGATGGAGAGTAAGATCAACGAGCAATTGCTGTGGAAAGAAGGTGATGATGCCTCTGGTGGTGCGTGATGGCCACCTTGTGTTCATCAAAATGCCACAAGACGGCAAGCAGCGAGAGCAGCTATCACAAGAGCATCTCAAGGTGTGGCTCCAACCAGCAACCGTGACGAGCGCTTTGACTGTGGGGTTCGAGCAACGCACAGCGCCCATGAGTGGGTGGTGCATGCACGGACCACCACCACCATGGCAAGTGCGGCTATGTGGCGCGTATGCCACGACCATGGCTGCGGTCGACATCTGGCGCCCATTCAAGCTGGGGGGCGACCGAGACACCTGCTAGCTGTCCTCACATTGTGAAATTGTTAGTGTGCAACAGGTGTGTTCAGGGAAATGCCACCATTGGGGAGAGGTGCTTTCAGTGCAGGAAGCAAAGCCACTATTTCCGAGAAAATAACGTACTCCCTCCTTCCGTTTTTTTATAAGACCTATTTTTTGAATGGTCCTGTTTACAAATGTAAGGTTTGCATGTAGATTTAATGAAACCTTTCCTTCTGTACCCCTATTTATTTTCTCTCATTCATATGCATTTATTAATTACTACCCACACAAAGTATATATTTTATCTTTCAAGACAATTAAGTGGGGGCATATAAGTCATTTTCTCTCGTATCTTTTTTAATTTCAACACAACCTTAATCCTTATGCAAAATCAAAATACGCCTTATAAAAAAAATGAAGGGAGTAAATTGCTGATGGCGAAAAAGTAACATTGGTTAGCTTGTATGTTAACCGACCATGGGATCCTGTTGTGGTTCATTTCCCTCACCAGATTGGTATTGCTATGGAAAACATGATATCAGATTGATGTATAGACATGCTTCTTAGTGGGCTAATTATTGAAGTTATGGATGGTAGATTCCTACCTCCAGGTGAGATCCACTGTTCTGTACTGGAGAGTGCCAAGGTTTGCATGCAGACTAAGTAGCTATTTACAAACAACTCTTCCGTGATTCAAGGGCTCGAATACATGTTCATCATGCTGCACCAATTAAAGCTGAGAGGCTGTTTGACAAAGTGATCTGCACACCATGAGCTGGGCGATACCGTTTGAGCAAAGTGATTATGTGAATTCAACTGATCCCATTCAGTGAGGAGAATAGTTGTTTTGAAAAGGCCTTGTGGTCCTGTTGTCCAGCAGCTTCACTTTGAAAGCACAAGGGCATTCTGTGCAGTTCTGTTGATTGTGCTACTTGCTACAAATGTTATGCTTCAACCTTTTCATTTCATGGCCGCAGCGCCTTTGGTGGAACTCATTCATTGGCCTTCTTGTACTGTCAGAAAAGAAGGTTAAGTGGTGTTCTATGCGATCTCAGGTCAGTGGGACATTGGCTTGGTTTCATGTGCTAGTTTTGTTATCAAGGAGGTGATTCAGCTAATCAGTGAAAACAAACAGTAGCTCAGGCAAGCAGCAACCTACTATTCAGTACAACTTTGTTTAACAGAGATGTCATTATGCTATCAATGCAAGTTACGCTGTCAGCAAGCTTTCGGACAGCTACAAGTTCATGTAGGAAGCTTGTCATTTGCTACTTGGCTGTAATGGCACGTTTGTGATGACTCCTTGCTAACTGCTCAAAGTTCATTCTTCTTGGGTACTAAGCCGATAGCTGAGCTGCTGAGCAACAATTAGTTCTGCATGAGAATAATATTGAAATAGAAACAAAGATTTCGAGATATGCTGTTGTTGCGAATTCAAATGCTGATGGCATTCCATTGTGGATTTTTTTTAATAATACTTTTTTTTAAAATTTCAAAAATATACCACGGAAAAAAATATATAAATATACCTCTGTCGCCCGTTGGTTAGGCGACATTTAAATGTCGCCCAACCAATGGACGATAGGAGGCCACATCGTACGATTAACGCATTTTACAGCGTGGGGACAAGTAGACGTGGTGTTTTTGTCGCCCGTTAATCGTGTGACGTGGCCTCTCGCTGCCTATGTCGCTAAAGCAACCAAGCATGCGAGGTATATTTATGTAATTTTTTTTCTGTAGTATATTTTTGAAATTTTGAAAAAATGTATTATTAAAAAAAAGTTCTTCCATTGTGTAGTGTGTCACAACGGTGTAAGTTCAACCTTCATTAGTTATGGTTTTGGTGTTAATGACAAATCTAATCTTGTGTTAATGATAAATCCAATATTGAGTTTATCCCCTAATGCGATATTGTTATTAATGACAATCTTATATTGAGACTAACTTGTTTATTTAGAATATCTTTGATTAGTCTCATCGCATTGAAAAATGGAAAACCCAAGGTATGTTTGCATATTCATCTTAATATTAGTTGCATACTTTGGATACAAGTTAAAGTATGAATGTCCCCGTCATATTAACCACAAAATGTGCATCATGTTTCCCAATCCATACATTACATGGATGCACACACTTAGGGGGAGTTTGTAGTTTAACTTGATAGTTTCATTGTATTGATCTATTCTTTATTAACACATATAAGGATCAAGACAAAGAAACTAAATCCTTGAGTATATATTTGAATTGCCTAGTTATAAGTATACTCATGGTAATATAGGATATACTCCAATATGATTAAAGTAAGTATGTGCATATTATATCCAAGTCAATCATATTTATGCACATATACATGTGGAGTGTCTTCTATAGTTGATGATTTAGAGTAATGATCATTTCCATACAATTTACACATAATGGATCATTACTTCTCATCAACATGAGTATATGAAAACTTGTGTAGTTAATATATACTCGCATCAATTTAAATGATAATTTAAATTGAGTTCATTTGTCTCATTAATCATTAAAGAACACTTCATCATGTGTTGATGGTGTTTTGTGATTAATTAAGGACAAATGAATAGCTCTTAAGTATAATAAAGCATGAGTTGCATTATTGTACTTAAGACACAATTAAATCATTTCAATTGATTTAGGTTGTGCTCAATTGATCTAAAGGCATCCATTATGTGTTAATGGAGTGCAAGAGATAATTGAGACAACCATGCATCTTGGACTAACTATTTTATGAGTTATGTTTGAGTTAGGTCCAAAGATGGATGAGATGAATGAAAACGGGACTTGGACGGCATCATGAGTTGATAGGAGTCAAGTGGAGATCCCGGGGGAGAAATCAAGTGTTGATTTTAAAGACCCCAAAGGGGATTGCTTGCGGGCGGCGAAGGTATAACTAGATAGGCTAAGGACTTTTGTAGTCTTTGAGTCTAAGGTTTTATCGCCGTGCTATTAAGAGGGGTCGTTCCCTTTGCTTGAGCTTCATCATGTGTTGGTGATCTCATTCCGCGTTCACTCGAGCTCAAATCAGTTGATTTGGTTTTTGCATGAGGGTTAACCATTTGGCATGTGTTGCGAATGGGTTAAACTTATGCTTGGTTGCATTTGGTTTTCGCATAATGCTTTGATTTGCATGTGTTGCAAATAGGATAAGCTAGTGCGTTGGCTTTTGCGTGAAGTTCACTTTTGCATGTGTTGCATTAGTTGACGCTTCACGTTTGGTTCATAAAACATCTTTCTAAAACCGTGTGGTTGCTTGGAGCTAAGTTTTGCATGTGTTGCAAAAGGAGAGAGCTCAAGCACGAATTTGTGTTTGTGTGTTTGTATGGAGCTAGAGGCTTGCATGTGTTGCGAGTAGAGAGCTCATCGGTTGAATTGGTTTTGGTGTTTAGTTGAAGTTTGGTTTTGGTGTTGCATGGAACTAGAGAATTGCATGTGTTGCAATTAGAGAGTTCATGCACCATGATTTGATGTTGCTTGGAGCTAGACTTTTGCATGTGTTGCAAAGAGTAGTGCTCAAGCATGAAATGGGTTCATTGAGTTATTTGCAAGTTCGTTGTGCGAATAAACTGAGGTTTATGAGTCCGGAATCCCGAGAGCGTGTGAGTGGGGCTTGTAACGGGTGTTGGCAAGTTGACCGGGTCTTGTGTTGACCTTCACATGGCTAGGGGGATTAATCTCATAAACTCGAGTTTGATTTGCTTAATACGTTTTGCAAATAGATCTTGAGTTGATTGTGAAATGTGTTTTTGCAATTTGGTTGAAATTCTTTGAGCATGAGCTAAGTTGGTGCAAATGTGTTTTGCACGTGTGTATGATCATGTGTTGATCATCATATGGCTCAAAGAATAGCATTTGGTTTTTGGAGAAATGATTTTGGGATTGAAAATCATGTCTTCTCTGTGAAGCCGGTGCTACCAGTGGTGGTAGCCCGGTGCTACCGGGCGGCAGTAGCACCACCCCTCTGGCCGGTGTGAAATTACCAGAGGAGGTGTTCTTGTGCCTCTGGGCCGGTGCTACCGGCCATGGTGGTCCGGTGCTACTGAGGAGCCAGAGACCGGCCGAACCCCGGTGTGAAAATTCCAGAGGGTGTGTTTTGAGGTTTGTTGTGGTCCTGTGCTCAAGCGAAGCGTGAGCACCGCTCCTAGTTGGTCGGTGCTACGGATTTCACAGGTAACGGCTAGTTTTGTAGCCGTTGGCCCGTGAGGCGGTGCTCTGGGTTCTAGTAGGGCTGAGTAACCGGATTTTTCGAATTCTGCCCATTTCGACCCCCAACGGCTAGTTTTGGCTTGGAGGCTATAAAAGGAGGCCTTGGGGTGTTGAAGCAGTTCTTGGAGTTATTGTGAGTGTGTGGGGTTGTGTGCATGTGTTGCCCTTCTCCATTTGCTTCTTGAGCTTAAGTGTGAGCACTAATTGCATGTGTTGCAATTAGTGAGTGGTTTGAGAGCCTCTTGTGCATGTGTTGCACTTGAGGAGGCCTTGTGCATGTGTTGCACTTGGTGATCACCGTGGAGCGCATTTGTTGTGCCGGTGAGGTTCAAGCGAAGGAGCGGCTTGTTACTCTTGGAGGTTGCCGACTCCTAGACAGCGTGGCGTCGTCTTGCGGAGCTCTCGAGGTGTGAGAAGCCCCGCGAAGTTTGTGAAGGTTCGGGTTGAGCCTACGCGGAGCGTGAAAACCACGACTAGTGAAAAGAGGCGGTGCTCGGCGGAGCCGGTCCAAGTGTGGGCTAGCCTCAACGTGGACTAGAGGAGACCAAGCAAGTCTCCGAACACCACGGAAAAACATCGGTTGTCCTTGTCTCTTTACTTTCAAGTATTTACCTTTTGCATATTATTGATTGCTTGAAAGTATTAGAATTGCTTAGTATTAATTGATTGTTCAATTTAGCAATTCTAGTGTAGAGACTTAATTTAGATAGTGCACTAGTGAGCCTAGTTGATTTAGGCTTTAAATTGTCAAAACCTATTTATCGCTTCCGCATATACTTTGATTAGGTTTTGACTTAGGGGTGTATTAGAGCGAATTGATTAGAGAGCGATTAATTTTGTAAAACGCCTATTCACCCCCCTCTAGGCGCATCCTCGACCCTACAAACGGCTATACCCAACGGTAGTTGAAGCTGACGAGTGGGTCAGTGTGAGCTGTGTGACTAGAGGCCCACAGAGCAGTGTCCGTCGTGTGTATGGGTTGAATAGGGAACCCATGTATTGGATCGATCAGATGTATGAAGTCTAAGGCCCGCACCGCAAGGAGCAGTTTGTCTTTGACTAAAAAGCAATAGCTTTTTTATGAGAGGCAGCTCATATACAACTAATTTTTTTAGTAATAAACTGTAAAAATATATTTTATTTTGATTTTGGTTTTTGACTTTTACTAGTTATATGTGATTTCTGTCTCATGACTAAAGCGGTTTAAAAGCTGACATGTTTATGCCCTATTTGTTTGGGCTTTTTCATCAGCTTAAAAGCAAAAAGCTAAAGTCTAAACAAATCAGTAGCTTTTTATCTGAGCTTTTCAAAAGCCATAAGCCTCCATATAACTAAGGGTATGTTTGTTTAGGCTTGAGCTTGAGCTTATTTGGCTTCTAGACCTCTATAAGCCATAAGCCAAAACAAACAAGATATTTTTCACCAGACGGAGAGAAGAAGCTCCAACCCAATTTGCACTACGCGAGAGAAAAAGAAAACGATGCTTCTCGGCCGACCGAGCTTCTAAAAATCCCACTTCCCTGGTACCCTTACAACTTAACTGTTATTTACTTAAAAATTGCCATCCTCATCCAAATCAAAGAGTCAAATAGCTTCTTCCAGCTCCAAAGACTTCTCCTCCAAAGACCACCTTAAACAAACACAACCTAAAAGCCATAAGTCATTGGAGAGAGGCTTTTTTTTGGCTTATTGAAGGTTGGTTTTAGATTAATAACACTAAAGTTAGATAAAATTACTCCCTCTATCACGTATAAAAGCCGTTAAGTCGATCCGAGATTTCGAGGACCCGGACGAGATTTAAAATGAGGGCCCTTCTAAATAATATATATATATATATATATATATATATATATATATATATATGTGTGTGTGTGTGTGTGTGTACTAATAAACACTTAAGATGCATCAAAAAATTATTCATATCAAGCAACAAGTAAAGCAAAAAGTACATATTACAAGATTACCTTAAAAGTTTCGCATTTCTTGAAGTTCTCGAATTCATCGGTAAAGAATTTGTCCATGGCTCCTCTCTGTGATTCTATAAACTCATCTCGCCTGCTTTCTTCCTCTTCGTTTTCTCACTTGGATGGATACCTTCTAGACGACATGACTATATGTTGAAAATTAAAAATAAACAATTATTATTTGAAAGCTATCGCAAAGCTACAAAGGTACTAGATCAACTCAAAAAAATTATTACCGATTATATAGAACTCTCAAATCCCAATATCATATATACATCAATGCGGTCCAATCAAACGATTACAAGTGGCCTACTGCAAATTCATAAATCAAATATGAAATATCAAATTACCGATCCATCTAATTAATATGCTAAATATAATACATGTAATCACGTTTGTTAGGGTAATTAGCAAAATGAATACGACAATACTTAATGGCTCACCGATGAAGCGTCGGCGGCGTCGCGATCGATCCAGGATAGCGATGATAAATTGCGAATTGGGCGGGCGCCACCGGATTTCGGATTTGTCGTCTCGCCCCGGCGTCGCTCGCCCGATCTTCGCTGACGCCTCGGCCTCGCGTGCGCGTCGCGTACTCGCGTTGCGGCGTCGGCAGCGCTTGGCGTGACGCGGTGACGGCGTGGCGTCGCCGCTGGCGCCCTTCGGTCCTTGACTCCTTGGGGCGCAGGCGCTTAGTCATCCATGAAGTCGACTCGCAAGCGTCCGAGATGAGACTCCTCACGCCACGCGCCGAGCCGCCGAGTAATTTAACGTTAATCGCTGACGCTGATATTTCGGCCAAGGCTCTTAGACTCCTCATGCATGGACGAGGGACGCCAGACTCGACTCCTCATGCATGCATACCACTATACTGTGGGGGCCCATGGGCGGGGCCGGAGGCGGCTGCCCTTCGCCGCCGGCCGTGACAAAAGCCATTAGCTTTTAAGTTGTTTAAGTCAAAAACCGGCTTTAAACTATAAACCAAAAAACTTAAGGCTAAACAAACAGGGCTTTAGAGGGTTTACTGGCTTTTCGAAAGCTGAAAATATCTTTAAACCCCCAAACAAAGCCTAAATTTCCCCCATCTTGCTCTCTGACTTTCTTATCCCCTTGCCCTATTTTCTCACCCAACCTCTTCAATTATTCCCCAAATTCGGTGCTCTGTGTGACTCCAATCTCTCACGCGATTGGGACATTACATTGCATGGATTCTAATGTGTGTATGACACATGTAGTGCTTGTTTAGGGGGTCTTAAAGTCAGCTTTAACTTTCAAAAACTTGGTAAGCCTTCCAACAATTGAGCTTTTAAGCGATTTTTTATATAAGTTAGAAACTACATATAACTAGCAAAAACCAAAAACCTAAGCTGAAAAGCTATAGAGATATGTGTTGGCGATAAATGTATACTTCTGTAATTTTTTCGTATTATTTAAAAAAATTGATTTTGTTGTAAGATGTGATCCAGTCTTAGGCTTCATTCAAAAGACTGAAAATTTGACAAGAATCTCACGGGAATTATATAGTTCCATGTAAAAATTCTATGAAATTTCATGGTTCGAAACACCCAGTCTCTTACTCCTTTTCACAACCAATTATGGATCTCTTGACCCAAGGCCCCAGAGAAAGAAAACAAGTTATCGAGTCCTACTCTAATCAGCACGCATCATAATAATTCACGCTTTGACAGGATGCGAGAAACAAACAAAAACAAGTTCGATAGATTCACAGATGACTCACCCGCTATGGACCGGTGCATGTGGAGCAGGGAGGCCCTACGTGTAAGCAGGAAGCCGTCTTTACGTAGATCACGACTGACGTGTACCCACGGGCCCACCAGACCGCGTCAGCGACGGCCTCGCTTCTCTCCACGTTGGCCCTGCAGTCCCGTACAAGGCGTCAAGCCGTCTGGAAAGTACCAAAGGGAGATCAATATAAGCAATCGATAGATTATTAATTGAAGCAGCTAATGCTTCCCGCCCACCAAAATGTACCAAACAGGTAGTATTCCTGAAGAAACATTTTATCTAATGCCTTTAGAAAATCAATAATCTAGGAGTGCACTTTCTTTGTCAAGTCACATGTCGATCGGAGTTTTTCTAATCGGTTAAAGTCTATTTTTATTTTTTAATGTAATTTTAGAAGATTTATTAATGTTATTTTCGAGCTCTTAATGAGTATGCAACAATTTTCTTTAAAACTTAGTGTCATATTTGGATTGCAATTTTTTTTTATCATTAAGTCATTTTGAAACACATATGCAGTATTGGGTAAAAACACAATTGTTGGACCATTTCTTTTACCCATGGCCATTGACCAATTAGAACAATCAAGATTGCATTGTAATTGTTGCATGCTCTGTAAATAGATTCGACCTAGAATTGGCGTACAATAGTTAGAAAGAAACTTCATTACAGTTGAAATACGCCACACTATTTGCCTAAGGCCTTGTTTTAAAAAGCAAGATTTTTTTCTACACTAGTTGAACTATTTTTCTATAAAATTTCTATGTTTCAAATAGATCATAAATTCATGATTGTAAAGACGTGGAAAAAGAAGCAGAAAATGAGGAAAGATACAATAGTAAGCGGTCAATAATTCTATTAAATTGTTACTTTACTATTCTATGTAACGAATATATATTATCTACACAGTTTACTATTTTATTGTAACAAATATATATTATATGCACTTGTGAGATTCACGTGACACCCCCGAAAAATTGAGTCTTTGGGCCTTTGAAGTTTGAACACTTGGGCTCGTGTAGACGTAGCAAAATGAACGAAAACCATTTCGTCGTATGGCCGATATAAAGAAAGAAAGCGTACAGCCTGCCTTCTGTCCTCTCCACAAAATTTCCCCCAAAACTCCTCTCCTTCTGGCCGGGGAAGGCAGCAGCTAGAGCGAGCGAGCGAGGCGTGCACGATGGCGGATTCGCCGGCGCCGACGCGGGTGATGATGGCGGTGAACGAGTCGTCGCTCAAGGGGTACCCGCACCCTCCATCAGCTGCCGCGCCGCATTCGACTGGACGCTCTCCAAGCTCGTCCGCTCCAACACCGGCGGCTTCCACCTCCTCTTCCTCCACGTCCAGGTCCCCGACGAGGACGGTACGTGTGCCCGCGCTCCCCGCTCGTTCGTTCGGCGGAATGCCCATGTGTGTGGTGAGTGTGGACCGCTTGCTTCCCTCTCTGCGTACTTGAGGTGCTCGATGATTTGCGTCGGTTCTCCCTGCTCGCGCATGGTGGCATAGGTATCGCCTTAGTATGGGATGTCGCGATGTGGGTGGTAGATCTTCTTCGAGCATGACGTAGTTGTTGGTAGCACGCCCTAATGGTGTTCGATTAAATGCGTGGTAGTTTCCTTTTATTGATTGATGCTGTCGTTTCTGCAATCGTGCTGTTTATGTACACGAATCTGTCAACTGTTGCGACCTGTGTAGTATTAGTATGATCCGTCATTACATGCTTCTGATGCATTCGGCCAGTGGCTCCGTTCACAGCATCCTATTTTGGCTTCATATATAGTATTCTTTAATAAGGTGCTTTGTGTGGACCTTGTTCTGTTTCAGGATTAGCCAATGTTATGTACTATGGAAGTAGGCTACCCATGCTAGTTGGTGGTGGTTGTTTGCCTTGTTGGTAGGTGGTGGGGCATCTGAATTAAGTGTACCACTACCAACACCACGATCATAAGCTTCGGTGGGTGTATTGAATGCCTCTTCTTCAAAGGCTGGTTCCATGGTGTGTTTCTCAGCCAAATGGCCGCCCGTGATAATGTACCAATCATGTAGTTTTTGGCCTTTCGCTCTTTTTGGATACCAGTGTTTAGTAAGTTGTGTAGATGTAGATTGTAGATTTTTTCTCTCGTGTAATCTTAACAAATATATGCAGGGGTACTGCATAGTCTATTTTTGAACAGAAGGGATACTGCATAGTTTAAAAGAAAATGCCATTTGATTGATGCTAGTGTGGTCATCCTATACACACTGGTGGTTTTTTTGTGTACAGATGAAACTTGACAAAATGTGTCTGAATATGGAAGTTCATGTTTTACCAACTTCGCGTGTCTGACCTTATGCTTCTTTGACTCCATAATTTGTATCATTGCCACTCTACTAGGACAATGCTCTATGATACTGCAAGTATAGCTCCTGCAAATAGGGTGTTGTTTCTCATGGGAAGGTGTTGATGTGCTATTGACTCTGCTATCTCTGCATATCTTGCATCCTTTGACAGAATAGTGCTCTTATCACAGGCTTTTATCTCAGTTTCCTTTAGATCATCATTTTGTGACTAAATCGCATGTTGTTGACTCGCTTGGGTGAGCTTACTGCCTATGCTTTTTCTTTGAAACATTATCTGCCGCTACTTTGCTCTGTTTCTGCTTCCAAGCATTATCTTTAGTAACTCTTTACTTGTTTCTGGTGTTTGAAGAAATGCTGCTGTTGCAGCAACATTTGGCTCTTAGTACCTACCTATTCCTTGTAATATCCTATTTGGCCCATTTTGAGATTGACAGCCCTGTCAGTTGTTTAGCAACTTGGCGTGTTTTTCCCCGCCCTTTTTGCTATACCATCTGAACTAGTGTACGAGATGAAATAGTTTCTGTGCTTTCAAGTGATTTTACCTGAATTCTGCTTTTGCTTATCAATTTATCATGATTCTTGGAACATAAGACACTTCAGTCAAGACCTGAAATTCAATAGAGGGTGACCATGAAAGCTTAGGGAGCACTTCTCTTGAGGTCTCAATTGGCGTAGGGAGCACTTCTCTTAAGGCCTCAATTGCTTTTCTTTCTTGTATTTACCCTTTCTTTTGTCACTGCTGTTGTGCCAGGTGAAATAGTTCCTTGCCTTTAAGTGATCTGCCCAGCAAACTTGTTCAGTCTATACTAGTATTTTATGTTACAATACAATATAACTGATATAGAAATTTGGTTCGGCCAAACAAATTGTTTGCTATAGAAATCCTGCCTTGAGACGTGCTGTCAGACACAGGACTCATTTTGCGTGGATATTCAGCTCTGATCAGTAAATGACTTGCATCATGAACTTATCTAACTTTTTGTAGAGTTTCAAATTTTGAACTCCAAGACTCTTGGAACATACACTTGCACGTAGCATTTGTTTCCCAGCTAATCTTTCTGTGCAACAAGCAAATGCTGAGTACTTGCTTAAACATTTGGATCTTTGAATCATTATTTTTGTGTCTACCTGATAAACTGTGTGTTTTGTTTTTGTTGTCAATCAAAAGGATTTGATGATATGGACAGTATCTATGCATCACCGGCGGACTTCCAGAGAATGAAGCAGAGAGACAAGATAAGAGGGCTTCACTTGCTTGAGTACTTCGTGAACCAATGCCATCAATCGGGGGTAATTGAACAATTTAAGGGGTGTTTGGATTAGGGGTATTTCATCGGGATGTTTTAGGATCTAGTTTAAATTTGAACTAAATCCCAAAACTTCCCAAGAAATTACCACTTATCCAAACAGAGCCTTAGTGTTTTTCTTCAGTTCAGTATTGCAGGCTCCAATCGGCATCATCTGCCAATTTTGGTGTCTAATGGTTTGCCTTTTGTCTAATTATGTTGCAGATAAGGTGTGAAGCATGGATTAAACAAGGGGATCCAAAGGAGGTTATCTGCAGCGAGGTGAAGAGAGTCCAGCCTGATCTTCTAGTTGTGGGAAGTAGGGGCCTTGGTCCATTTCAGAGGTAATATATGTCAAATCATTGTTTGTTTAGCTTGTATAGCATTTTATGTGAAAGGGTATGTAAGTAATCTTCATTGCGTATTAATATGGTTATGTATATGTTTGATAAGACAGTTCATCAGCTAGGTGTGCACCTCATCTAAACTAAGATCTATTATTATGTACTCTTTATTTTGCAAAAATGGGCTGGATTGTGCAAGAAATGTGTTTTTGCCGGGGGTCTTTGAACCATAGTTACCAGAAATGCGGTTTGTCCAGGTTACGATACGTGGTTTGGGTTCGTGGTTCATCACTTTTTCTTCCAATTTCCATTGCAAACATGAATCCCGCACCCTAAACTGGTTCAGGTTCGACAAATCTAGTTCGCAATTCGCGGGGGGTTTACAGTAAATCTGGTAACTATGGTTGGAACAATTGATTTTGCTGTATTTAGTGGTAGTTAGTGGTTATTAGTAGTATTTTCAGGATATTGACTTTCCTCTTCCTTCTTTTTTCGTCTGCTACCTTATAGTGGGAGGAAAATGTTGATGTATTCTAAAGCAAGACATACCTACCGTTACTCACATGCCAAACGCAACAAATAACTTCTCGCTAATTTTCTTGCAAGTTGTACGTAATTTTAAGATTAGTTGAACCACTGTATTTCTTTTTTCCAAATGCTTTGTACAAATATCCTTTCTTTTTGCAATAAGTATTCAAACAGTACTCTTCAGATGCATGTATAGAATCTCAATCCTTTCATCTTGAACTTGTTAGTTTTGCTTATATAGTTATGACGTAGATCTAAAAAAGAGGGTAGTAACAAAGGAACTTTGAATTAGAGCAATTGGAGAACCAAAAGCTGTCTTACAAACAAGGAAAAAGCAGCAACGGTTTTCTGCCTTAAAAATTCTGTTGAACACCTTGTTGATTAGCTGAAGGATATCTGTTAACATCTCAAGCAAAGTTAACATTGGATCTTTGGAATTGACTTAGCATGGTTATTGTAGATAAGCACATTAGGATTTATATATTGGAATGCTTAATTTGTTTTGCTATACTTGAACTCAATTCTGAACATACTAGAATAAATCTGATGCTCCTGAACTCTTGACATTGATTGGCATGATTCTTTTTGCTGCTATAACTAAAAAAAGATATGTTCCTTATTTCCTCCTTTTTATAATAGAAAACTGCTAACCTTCTCAGATTTTTAAAACCAAAATAATCGGCAAGCATTTAAATAAGATTTTCCTGACTGTCATTTTGAAAACGGAAAAGGGGACCAAATGAACAGAAAAAAAAAACAGAAGTCTCGAAGTCCTTTTTATTTATTTGCTTTGCCCATCCAGCTTCTAGTGAAGTATAATTATGGCCTTTGCCCGTTGGTATGATCTTGTTATTCTCAACTTTCCAAGTGAATAGTGAATGCAGGATGCAAGTTTATTTTTATTCTTGTGCGCATGCGTCTGCTTGTGTCTTTATAATTATGAAAAGGAGTTTTTGATATTTGTGCACCTTAGACAAGATGTTGACTTATAAATCAAGCAGCAGTAGAGCATGCCTATCGTGAAAAAGCCTATGGACTAACCCTAATGATAAACACTCTTTCAGTTCTCCCTCCAATCACGAAAGAAAGTCATTTTGGACATCGATACGGTCCTCAAAATGCAACTTTGACATCTAATTTCTATTGTCATATATGTGTGTGTGTGAGTTCCATAAAAAATTTCCTCGAAGCCCACCCTTTATAATCAAAAGGATAAAGAGGTACAACAACATCATTTAAACAGTATACTAGATGTGGTAGTACGTATACCCAGGAGTATGAAATCATTTTCCTATATATATGTTTGAACTAGTTAGTAAACTGGTTAAACTCAGCATCCTAAGAATTTCGTATGAAAATATATAGAGAAAAATCCTTTTTAGATCATGGTGTCCAGCACCATGGTGCCCTAAGTAATTATAATATATATATAGAGAGAGAGAGAGAGAGAGGAAAAATATCTTTTATTCCCAGGTGTAGTTACTCCCACCTCTAAAATACCACCTAAACGAACTTGAAATACTCCTTTATCACTTTGGGTACACTCATACACTAATTATAAGATACTCCAATGTGAGCCACATGGAAAAATTGCAAGGGAGTCCATGATTTTTAGCGTATTTTTCAAATATCTTCATACATGCACATAAAAAGGAGTATGTCTAAAAAATGTGCATACCACCTCAGAAAAAATGTACATGCCACACAGATGATCTTATATACTCGTATACTACGCGTACATACCCTTCGTCTCACAAGATACCCCATATGTTGTGAGATACGGCATAAGGAGTAATTACTTAGAGAGTAGAAAAGAGGCTTTATATATATATATATATATATATATATATATATATATATATAATCACTATCACATGCTTCAGTCTTCATTACACACGTGTACATAAACTAACAAAGTCACGAAAAATTCGAAAAAATTGTAGATGTACTTCATAGATTGCTCTACCTATGTATGAAGTTTCAAGATCAAATTCATTATATATCGAGTTACAAAAGAAAATTCTGACAAGTTTAAAGAGTTTAAACTTGTCAAATTTTCTCTTTTTAACTCTTGATATATAATGAATTTGAACCTACAATTTTATACATAGGTAGAGCAATCTATGAAGTACATCTACAATTTTTTTCAGAATTTTTAGTAATTTTTGTTAGTTGGTGTGCACGGTGTGTACATGGAAAATCTGTGTGTACAGGATACGTTGATATATATATATAATTAAAACTAGAGTTTCCTTTTTTGATGATAGTTTGTTGTAGGTATGTGCTGATTTTATATATAAATCAGCATAGCATGTGATCCAAACTAGTTCAAAATCTTTGAATTCGTGTATATTTTTTCAAAGCTGTGTGTTTCATTTGAATTTTTAAAGACGGGTATATACCCTACAATTGGAATTTTTGAAAAATATACTCGAATATGGCTTAAATTCACATATTTGAAATCATGGTGCCCCATTTTCGGCTTCATATATATATATATATATATATATGAAAACCACCCAAATCGTGAAACCCACGTGTACAAGTTTTGTAAAATTCTCAAAAAATTACCATACGTAGGGGAGGTAAGCTTCTATAATCCTGATTGTAGAAGCTTACCTCCCCTACGTATAGTAATTTTTTGAGAATTTTACAAAACTTGTATATGTGGGTTTCACGAAGTTTTCACGGTAAAGGTGGTTTGCACTGGATATATATATATATATATATATAACCCTTACGGCAAAAACTCCGTGAAAACCACCTGTAAAAATTTTGAAAAATTCTCAAAAATTTACCATATGTAGGGGAGGTGAGCCTCTACAATTCTGCAAAATTTAAAGATGAAACTCAATCGCATTTGAAAGATATGAAAAAGACAAATTCAGCATAAATAGTAATTTTTCACTGTTTAGCACTATTTATTTTGATGTTTGTCTTTTTCATATCTTTCAAATGAGATTGAGTTTCATCTTCAAATTTTGCAGATTGTAGAGGCTCACCTCCATATGATAATTTTTGAGAATTTTTCAAAACTTTTATATTTTCATATATATATATATATATATATATATATATATATATATATATATATATATATATCACATGTATCATTTTTTATGTGTCTAATCTAAATATTAAAAAAGATGTTGATAACCAAACTAAACAATGTTTGACTGCACATAACCCAAAACAACTTTTGTGCCCTGAGGGAGTATTACTTTAGAATAGTTTACTACTGATAGAAAGACTTGGTGATTTTGTGGCTTATACGTGTAGAACTAATCATATCTCCTGCTTATGATGTAGTGGTCTATCAACGGAGAACTAGTCCTGTAATTCAGAGACAACTTTCCTCTTCGTGTTTGCTAAATTGCTCTAGGTTATTGAGTTATTTGGCTATAATTCAGTTTATATAGTTCAAAGAATACTTTGTGTAGGGTTATTTCTGAATACTGGTGTGGTGAGTGGCAAGAGGCAAAACTCCAAGTATGAAGTTTGATTAAAAATGCTTGCCTAGTCATTGTTTTTCTCCCAAATGAGGGGATAACTGGGATCTATTGTAATTCCGTGATGCATTGTTTCTCTGCAACGCTTTATAGGACTGGTGTGAAAATCTTTATTTACTTGGTTATTTGATTGTTAGTTTTCACATGGATGGTACTCCCTCTGTTGAGAAATATGGCATATTTTTACTTTTCACTAGGATTAAGGAGGTAGTAAAATTGAGAAAATATGTGATAAAATGGCTTAGATAACTGTCCTGAAAAGATGAGTAAGAATACTTTGTGTGGGTGGTAATGAATAAATGCATATGATAGAGAGAAACTAAATAGACCGGATGAGGAAAAACCTCGTTAAATCTATATGTAAATATTATATTTATCAACAAGACCTTTCAAACTATAGACCTTATATTTCTGAGGGAGTATGAAGTTGCCATGGATAGTATGAAGTTTTCACATGGAGTGTTGTCATATGCGTGATATGTTTGCATCTATAGTTATGAGAGTTTTATATTCCCAGAACATTTGTTAAATCAAAATTTGTTCTTTTCGGAGGATGTAATATGCTGTGCATGTTATTTTCTATCATTTGTTTGTGAATGAGAAACTTTACCACCAAAACTCGGTTGAGTGGTTTATGAATCAGACCATCACCTGCGCCCAGGCCACACTGAGAAAAATATTTATATATTCAGTTATATTCGTTAGCTGGATCCCTTACTATGTGAGCATGAAGTTTTTACTATGCAACCTAGATTTTTTTTCCTTGCCAAGTGTACAATACACAAAATATGCTTGGACAGATTTGATTTCCTTGTGCACCATATATTATCCATGCTGTGCAAATTATTTTTCTTTCTGAATTATATCATGGTTCATTCCCGTGGAAACATCAAAGGAAATTTTCACTTATATTGACTGCTTGGTGTTGTCACTTGTAGGGTTTTCGTGGGCACAGTGAGCGAGTTCTGCGTCAAGCATGCTGATTGTCCCGTCATCACCATCAAACGGAAGGCCAATGAAGCTCCGCAGGACCCTGTTGATGATTGACGCTTTCATGTCATAATACTTGAGAATGAAATATTCTTCACTGCTTAAATGGGTTAATGTACAAAATACAATATGGAAGTGCCTGGACCTACTACAGACTTCGCAGAGTGCGCCCCAAATCTAGCTAGAGTGAAGATGAGAACGCTATTGCCGATGGATGATGAGAGAGATTGTACCAAATGAGATACATCAAGCTGTGAACATAAGCTACTCTGATAATCATGTACTAGGCTTTGCGGAAACGAATGTTCCACCCCTTACTTGCCCTTGCCTGACCACACCATTCGCAGGGTATCTGAAACCTGCGTACTCCTTGGGCATGGCGTAGTTTTTCGGCGCGGCAGGCTGGGGATGCCGATGCCCTTTGTTGTCAGCCTTGCTGTCGTTCTTCCATGCTGCAGGTTTCCCCGGCGCGAACTTGATCTCGAAGCCATCCTCGATGTCGTGGATCATCGCGCGGGAGCTCGCCATGGGCTTCATCGTCGGGTACTTGACCTCGAAGCCCTTCTCCAGGTCGCCGCCGGCCCCGTTGAAGCCGTAGAACTGCTGCTCGGCCGACGACTTGTTCTTGGAGAGCCAGCGGCCGCACAGCCGCCCGACAAGGCAGGCGGCGACGGCTAGGAAGGAGATTACGGCGAGCACGGCGAAGGCCGGCCCGAAGGAGCCCTTGGACGTGGTGGCCGGCTGCGCGTGCATTATGGAGTTGGAGGTAGGGTAATAATCCATGGGCTGAGGTAAAGAAGCCATTATCTCTCTCTGCCTCTTCTGGCTCAGCTCTTGCAAACTGGACTAACAGCTTCTCTGTGTCTCTAGAGAAAATGGCTTGTGATGAAGTGTTTCCTGTGTGGTCCTTTTATGGCGGAGCTAAAGGGCCGGATTCGAATTGAGCAATTCCTTTTCGTGTTTACAAGCCAAGTGCCGATATGATGATGTTGCCCATCTTTTTTCTTCTCTCGCAGAGATCTTTGAACGCATCGGACCGCGAGAAAGGCGAGCGCCTTGGGATCTCTTTGGAGCAGCTCAATGCGAGCTTGGAATAACGTCTCGGACATGCAGCGGCAGCGGCAGCCTGGTCTGTGGTCTCTCCCTGTACTGCGCTTTGCTTTTGCTTTTGGACGTTGCATTGGATCAAAGCAACCGTAGCAGCAGGGGACATCACATCGCTTTGGCAGTTTGGCTTCTTTGATTGTTTTCCCCTCCCGCTTTAGCAGATTGTGGGGCAAAGAGGAATGAGCGTCCACTTGACTAGTCACCTTTCTTGGGCATGCCAATGCCAGTGCCCAGTGCGGCAGTGCCATTGCCATTGCCTCCTCCCGCGGCCCCTTCAAATTCCCTGAGGTGACATCTTGGGGGCCTGTTCATCATAGGGTTGCTCTTTCCGTGATATTTTTTCACGACCCGAATCCGGCCTGGATGTGCCCGGTGCAGGATCTTGATGGACCTGGTAGATGAAGTACGTGTGCGAGCACGATTATTATACCTACACCTCTAACGTATGTAGCAGCGATGTTGGTTGACTTTCCTTGAGGCCAGAAATGTATGCAAGTTATCTCCTTAGTCTAAAAAAGGTATGTAGCGGCGTGAAACTAGCTGTCATACGTTGTTGAGATGTAATGTAATGGTTTGTTTAGGGGAGTTGTAGTTTTTCTAATTTTTTTTTTAGTTTTTCAGTTAAAAAGTAGCTATAGATTTTTTTTTTTATGAGAGGTTGTTTTTTAGTTTTCTAAGCTAAAAATCAGCTGTAGTTTTTTTATGAGAAATCGTTTGGCAAACAATTAATTTCTCTCTATAATGAGCTGCAAAAGTACTTCTCACCTTGTTTTTAGTTTTTACTAGTTATACGTGACTTTTAACTTATATCAAAAGCCGTTTAAAAGCTGATCTATTAGGAGGGCTTAGGGTCTGTTTGGGGGGAGCTGTAGCTTTTTTAAAAAATTATTTTTTTGGCTTTCTAAACTCAAAAACAGCTATAACTTTTTGTAATAGTCTGTTTGATAAAAAGTTAATTTCTCTCAGCAATAAGCTGTAAAGGTAGGTTCAATCTAGTTTTCAATTTTTTGTTTTTGCTGGTTATATATTATTTCTAACTTATGTTAAAAACCGTTTAAAAGATGAATTGTTTAGAGGAGACGTTAACTATTCAGAAACTGTCTTTAGTCGATGGATTGAACCAATGAGAACTAGGCCTTGCAAGGATTGCTCCAAGAAGTGGAAACCGAGGTTATGCCTTTGCCAACAGAAGACAAACGAGGATGTCTCGAACCAGGCCATCTGTCTCGAATCCAATTTTCAATGAGTTCCAGCAAGCTCCAGATAAAAATTTACCGCAGAAAAGACTAATAAACCGTGCAATTTTCGGATTATAAACGAAATGGATGCCCGGTGGATGGATGGCAGAGGAGGGCCTGGACTGAACCCTGGCAGTGGCAGGCCTAAAAAAGTGCTTCCATTTGGGCGACCAGCGGCCTGTGGCATGATGCTCCATCCCGTAGGACACCATTTGGTCGCGCCACGCTGCGTTGCCGCTGCTTTGCTCGGCCGAGCTGTCCGCCGCACTCGAGAGATTCTTCCTGCCAGCTCCCAGGTGTCGTAATCCATGCCCGTGTTGTCACCTCACACAAGCGTCGGGAGTTTGGCTACAAGTGGCTCCGACAACGGCGTCCAGTCGGAGCCAATCCCTCTGATTCACAGACTGGAGCATTACGTACAAACTGTAGTAGTACAGATTGTTACGAACTCGTCAAAAATTATTGTTACGAACTGCCATGGGCTCATCTATCGGGGTACATTTGAGGGGGGCCCCACAGAGCAAATAATGGGGGAGTACGGAGAGTTCGTATTGTTTACTGTTTAGTACAGCTAGCTACAAAATGCTTTGTATACTTTGTACTAGGCCTCTCCATTGTCCATTGCCATTTCGTGGGCCTTTGCATCGAAGGTAGGCCGGTGGTCGGTGGAGTATCAAAGGCTGAAATGGGTGGTGGCGCGATGGTACCCTTCTTTAGGATGCCATGGACTGATTGTTGCTGTTGTCCAGCCAAACTAAGGGTATATTTGTTTTTTTTCTGTTGGTTCTATATTTTGGTCTTAAAAGTAGAATCAAAAATAAATAGATTGATTCTAGAATTCGATTATCACAATCCACTTCATATGTGTTTTTATAGATTCTAACTTTTAAAGAATCAGCTTCTCCATCACCATAATTCATAATCAATTTTTAGATATTCAAAAGCTAAAACAGACAGACCCTATGAGTATAGGGAAAAATTAGCCCAGCGATACCCAATTCGTTGGCTTTTGGTGGTGTGTCTATGACATGTGGGTCCGTCTGTGTCTATGACAGTGGGCCAGGGTGTCATTTGGTGAATCGTGAATTTTAAAGAGTGTCGCTGGGCAAATTCTCCCATGAGTATAGGACTCCAGGACCTGTTTGTTCTTGTTCTATAAGCTTACGTAATGAGATTATGGCAGACTATACGCGAGGTCTTGCAAAATCGAAGATTCCATTTAGATCACATCAATTTTATGGAGGGTTTCGTAGAGAAAGGACTATATACTCTCATTTGATGTATCATGTATGATTTTCTACGAAATTCTTTTAGAACTCGTGCATTCCAAAAGGGCCTAACTAATATTCTTGACTAGAAGGATATTTCACAAAGTATCAGTCTTTTCCCTTGTGAGTTGTGAACTCTCAGAAAAGAATTGAGACCTTTGCATACGAGGCTCTGAGCCATCTGATCGTGCGAGGTGAGATTTTCGAGCGCTGATTTTTCTTCTTTTTTTTTCTTGAGAGAGAGAGATTGGTGCGTCTGAATTTGCCAGCTTGGGTAAAGATGCAGAGCAGATCAATGAAATTGTAGGCACCGATCAGACGGCTATAGACATTCTTCTATTTGAGATGTATGGTATACTCCTGATATCCTTGCGCTGCATAATGTGTAATGGAAGTCAAAACTTTCCGATAAATCACCGCAGGGAACGACTGTTAGTGTTTACTGTTAATCTGGCTTTGGATATTCGTTGGTATGTCGAGGCGTCAAAAGGGTCCAATCCCCTCTGGGCCACTTGGCGTGTACTGTTCTTAGTCCGGCCCCCTTAAGCATTGGGTGGTCATGGACTAATGGCTCGATGACAATAACTGCTCCCAAGTATTTTTCAGCCCCTAAAGTACTTTTCGGCCTTTTAGTGCTCCTGACGTCGTATTCTCTGTGATTCCTTCCTTTCTATACAAGACCTCCTGCCATTTGTTAAAAAAAACTATTTTTAGCCTAACAACAACACCAACAAAGCCATTTTTTTGAGGGAGGGGTGTTCCTGAGGAAGAACTCCAGAAGGTGCAAGGTCTTTATGGGGTAATAATCGCTCAAATATCATGATTATCATGTGTATCAAGCTGGTTCAGCATTTGAAACCGTTCGATAAACTGATATAATTCAAATAAAATATGAAAAATTATCAAAATGTGTAAATTTTTTTGAAATTTTTATATGAGGTCCTAAGGCAATGTTAATAAAGTCTAATATTTATGAATTTTTTATGTGATCTCCAAAGGCAATGGTAATGATTATGTAAAATTTTCAGATGATTATCATACCTGTATATATTTTTAAAAAAATTATGATAGTGCTACTATCTTTGTATATGCTCTTTTGTTTTTTATTTTCTAGATGCACTAAATGAAGTATAATATTTCTGAAAATTTTAACACATGATCCTTGGAAACTATTTATGGTACCATTAAAACTTAAGATCAAGATTATTCACACCAGAATTTGTCAAGACATGACCAATGTCAGGCTTAGGATAAAAAGGATGTTTTTGGACGATATCACTTAAAAAATGAAAAAGTTAAGTTAAAGATAGAATTACGACCAATATTGATTAAAAGAAATAATTGTATCTGTGTAAAGGCCAATATGGGTCATAGTCAGCAATGTATTGGAGAAGGATACAATCGGCCGATACACCATAAAAAGGGATCAAAGGCGAGCAAAACAAAACAACCTCAACCAATCAAACAACTCGCATCTATTTTTTATTTACTTTCCTACCAACTAGGAGTAGCTTCATAATTTAGAATCTTCCTTGTAACCTATTTTGATCAATAAAGTTACGCATCGCGGATTATTTATCTTTCTCGATTACGCTATGTTTGGTTTTCTCTGATCTTATTGCACATCGCTTTCTTCAAAAAAATGTACCTTTACCAACTATCTAATCAGCCCTAACAGGCTATTTAGACTTATCATTACTCTTGATGATTAGCTTTCTATAGCTGTTTTTATCTTTGTCGATTGAGATATTATATCAGCTTTTCTTTTGAATTTTGGCCAGGGGCTCTAGCATTCAGTGTAGAAGGAGAAATAAAAGGCTAGCTATATACGCACACACTCCACACACACACGCACTCACCCCTCAAGCGTGCCCACGTCAAGTAGTGTTCGAACGCGGGCAAGCTGAGCACTCGGCAAGTGACTCAGCCAATCGAGTTGAGGCTCGACCGCATATTATATTGGCTTTGAGCATATATTTTTTATCTATCATGTTGATTGCAGAATTAAATCGGTTGACACGCCTCGAACCTCATTGAATCTGGTGTTCTCGTGTGTTTGAGCCGATCAATCATTCATCACATTTTTCGACGCAACAATGATCAATTTTGTAAATTTTTATAAAAATCTGACAATGCTTCTATTCTTTTTCATTAATTGTTGTTTTTTTATTTTCTAGAAGCACTAAAAGAATTTGAAAATTATTGAAATTTCTCTGAGGTGTTTTGTAGATTATTTTGGATTTTTTTTCCAATTTTTTCTAATTTTCCTTGATTTTTTTCAATTTTCTTTTGATGTGCTGAAAATTGAATAAAATAGCTTGAAAATTGGTCGACAAAATAGGAAAGATCACTCAGTTTTTTATTTTTCGCTGTTGTTTGATTGTCAAGTCCAAAAGTTTTGAATTTGAATTTCTTCTGTTTCTACTAATTTTTGACCGGGTGTTTATCAATTTTCAAAAATAACAAACCATTCGATTATTGTGATATCGATACTGTGAACCTGGGCTATACAAGTGATTTCATGATCTATTTGAGTGGTTTCAGGGCATAAGTTAGCAGAAATCGGCTAGGGTGGCCGTTTAGCTTTAGTTCATCGACACCAGTTGTGACCCACCCTTAAGCCAATAGTAGTTGAGCTGTTTGATATGGATGTTTTGCTTTACAATTAATCATCATAAGGGCATGTATAATAAGATCACTTCAGTTTATTTTTAGCATATCTACGTCAGCTTTGTTCTATGTAAAAGAGTAAGAAAAGAGAAGAAAACTGGCTCTTATTTAATAATAAGCATAGCACGAGAGTATAGTTAGACTAGTTCTGTACAAGAGAGAAAAGATAGTTAATGCACGGTATCTAGAGTCAATCTTTAGATATAGCTATTGTACAAACTGGTTTTAGTGCTTACTCTAAATAACATCGATAGAAAATAGAGTAAGCAATTTATTTTGTTATTGTACTTACCCTAAAGTTTGCAACTCGATTAATCGAACATATTAAATTTTTTTGCATTGGCGGGGCCTGCTCTGCTTTCAGTTAAGACTTCCTGGATATATGTAGATTTTCAACTTTTCCATCAGCGAAGATCTCATGCAAAATCTCCTTTGTCTGGTCTACTTGTCTAGTCTTAATTAGCTAGCTGAAAAGCCACCATGAACTTACCACACCACACGAAAACCGGACGGCAAACTCGACACTGAGGGCGAAACAACCCCATCAGAGACTCAGAGTACGATGCTTTCCTCTCCTCAGTCAGGCCAGGGGTAGATAGCAACCAGATTTTATGGTGTCAAACGTCTCTGACAGAAGAAGACATCATTAGGGATACTGGCAGCATGATCGAACAGTTACTCGCATAATCAGAAATTCAGTTGGCTCAGAAACATTGTAACACTTGAATCTCGTAGGAATTACATAAAAATTTCATAGAAATTTTTCAGGAAAATTTTTAAATCTTTCAGAATTCCTTCGAGAATCGCACGTTCCAAACGGTGGAGTAGTACATCATTTTTTTTAGTGAAGAAGCAGCTGCAGAGACCGGCGTTGCTCGGATGGGGCAGAAAGAGAGGGGTAAACTTGGAGAGACAGAAACCAGGCAGGTTAGAGCTTGAATTCAACACAGACCACACGCATTGTCGGAGATGGTGACTGGGAGCCAGCAAGCTCAAGATGCCAGGCATGGATTGCAATCGGATTAGGACGACGACAAATTACCCTTACTTGTACTGTTTGAAATCGCGTTCGCCATCCACTGTTGATAGATTCTTTCTACATCTTTGTGCAGATTTGATCTGGACACCAAGAACCTGACCTGCGGCGGTTGCGTGTCTCGTTCTTCTCCCTGTGAAACATATTAGTAGTCGTTTGTCGTTTCTATGGAGTAATGCATAAGATAGAGAGGTTGAGACGAATGCCGTCTTTCTCCTGTGCGTAAGGACTGAGATTTGAGTCGTATATTGCTGTTTCCTGCAACGGATTACGCCCCTGGATTAGATGATTCTCGGGCAAAAGAACTTAAAAGTGGTACTATGACTATGAGAGATACGAGAGAGGTATGGCATTGGCAGCATACACAGATCAGAATTGGAGCCGAGATTGTTAATCGTATCATGTGCTGAAAACCGCGATGCGTTCGATCGACACACGCATGCTCTGGTCAAAGATGTGAAACGACCTGCCGAGCAGCGACTCGCAACCAACCTGACCGATGGCTGTCGCCGTGTCCGTCTCGGCTGGAATCTGAACGAGATGCAACACGTGTGCACCCGTTTGATCACGACGCGGCACATGAGCACACCAGAGCACCAGGTGAACCGACCACCGGCACATAATTAATGTGCGCACGATGAGGCGGAGGTGACTCCCGACCAACCTGCCCCCCGTGCCGGGCCGCCTCATTAAGCCCGTGCGGGTTTGGGCTAGCCGTAACGTGACCGTCCATCGACACATCACCGGTCGCGGTGAGGATGGTGCTAGACCCGTCATGACGGTACAGACTTGATACGGAGAACGGAGACTCCAGGACATCGGACGGAGGCTAGCTAGCGCACGAATCTGGCGGACGGGCACCTTCCGGTCGAGCGAAATGAGACCCGCGAGCAACCGTGACGGCGGCTAGGCTAGCGTGTGCCGTGCCGACACGCGTCACGCCGGCGCGGGGGAAGAATGTTGGCCACGCGCGGCTCCAGTGTCCACACGGCATTTCACGCCTCCGCGCGAGATGGTACGCCGCCCGCAGCACGAAACGTCCGACCCCGCGCGGGCGCGGGTTTTTCACGGGCGTTGCCGCTGCCTGCCGACACGGTAGCCACTACCGCTCCGGTTCGGACCAGCAAGGACGCGCCGCGCGCGTGGCCTCACCTTCAATGCGAGGCGTGTCGCGAAGACACGGCAGCTTACCTTGGGGACGCGCGCACGCACCGAGCGCCAGGGGAACCGAAAGGCTGGTTAGGGTATCCGCAATGGTTAAAGATAATTGTTCTCTATAGTAAGATTTATGGTATCTATATACCATGCTATAGTAAACCCTTACAATGGTGAATCTATATAGATGTCTATAGCTATTTTTAATTAATAGAGTGCCTCTCTCTTTCTTCATTTAATTAATAGACAATCTACAGTGCCTATAGATAGCAGTCTTTCTCTCTTCATTTAATTGCTTGCCACATGGATAGATCTTGATATGGACTTCTTATAGATAGTGACTAGGCACCATTATGATGCCCTTAGTGGTGTGGTGCAACCGGTCACGCCTGGACTGGCGGTCCGATCAGATTCTATCCGCTCAAAAATATAACATATATTTTAACTTTATATAAATATTAAGATTAGAGTAAAATTTTAAAAAAATATAAGTGAAAATAACTTAGATATGTCACTTAATTATTTTGGAAGATAAGAGGTATGAGTGAAAATGACTTAAATATCCCACTTAATTGTCTTAAAAGTTGAGAGATAATATTTTGTATGTGTGATAATGAATAAATGCATGTTGTTGAGAGAGAATAAATAGATGTATAGTAGAAAAACCTCTTTAAATCTAAATAGATGTATAGTAGAAAAAAACTCTTTAAATCTAGATGCAAACCTTTATATTTATGAACAAGATTATTTAAACTATAGACCTTATAATTCTGAACGGAGAGAGTACTGCTTAGGACATGTATAATAAGACCACCTCAGCTTATTATTATTAGCGTGTACACACCAATTTTGTTCTATGTAAAAGAGGGCATAGAAGAGCTTCCGCTTTTATTTAGTAGCTAACATCGTACAAAAAATATATGTGCTATCGCCATATACAAGCCAATGTTGAAGCTGGCGCGAGTGACTGCTAGTGTTGAAGTTAGTGTTTTGCCAATAGCTATGAAGATGAAGTTAGTGCTGAATGCTCAAATTAAATGTTTTAGTATTTCTCTAAAAACAACTTTTAAAGATAGTTATTATACAAACTAACTTTATTATTTACTCTAGATGATATAGACGAGAAATAGAGTAAGCGGTAGTCTTTGTTGTTATACTTGCTCTTATGATCCTCTGCTCTGCACGCCACGGTCTTGTTGTACTGTAGCTAGGGTGGTCTAATCTAGCCTGCCATGTGCTACTTGCAGCTTGCTCATCTGCCATCACTTATCAGGATTCGGGCGACACCATTGTGCAATGGGGGCGGAGGGCTCTCCATGCACAGTGCCTAGGTTGTGTCAGGGTTGACTGGTCAATGACCCCTAGCTGTCCGCTGGATCAAATATAATGGGCTCAACATTCTTTTAAGTACGTACAAGTTAGGACGCACACTACGCATACATAACATTTTGAACGAGAAATAGTTGAGCTTATGGACAGTCTGCTGAAGAGTGAAGATTGCTGTTTTGGACACATTCGTAGGTATCCTCTACGTCGTCAATGAGGTAATGGCGTATGGATGTTTTTTTTTCATTAGTCGAGCATTTGTGAAGTTTTGATCTATATTCGCTTCCACACACTCACGTTTCATTTTAGACAATGGATTGACAAAGATACATATAGTTATATTTGTGATGGCCCGCACAATTAACCTAGGATAACAACGGAAACTCTACATTAACTCTGAGGTAATTATGTTGATATGGACATATTAGCTAATAAAACATCGAGCGAACCCAATATTTTATTAGTTAATACACCACGTTCAGAGTATTATAGCATAACAATAATTAGAGACTAGCAATAAAACTTTATTACAATCCAGACCATGCAAGCTATAAGTTTAAAGTTCATAAGTCATTATATAACTTTCATAGCAAAAGCTTACATATAAATAGTAATATAATTATACTCCATTAAACGGCGATCACTGCCATGAGGGTTGCTACTTCACCCAGTCTTCCGGGTAGTTCTCCATCGCCTCATTAACCTGATCCTGCGGGTGACTCTCCAACCACTCTTCCCGTCGGGTTCAACTTATAAGAAAAAGGGATTTATACGAGTGTGAATACAATAGGTACTTAGTAAGTGTTAATAATAAAAGGTATTATATAAATTTTCCTTCCCAAAACCACCTCGCAAATCCTTTCACTGAAAATAGGTTTTGTTAGAAGATCCGTATTTTTTATTTTTAATTATTAAAATACTACTAGCACTCGTATATGATACAAACATAGCTTCCGTATTCTCCAATCTAGGAGGCAGGCATGAATTCACGATTTTTAACCTTACACGTGTTTTGTACCACTTTACTCATAGTGAATCCAACCTCACTTAGGAACCTAGAATGTTTATCACTACTTAGATATTAGATCTCCAACCCTAACCACCTACCAGTTACACTCCTTGAAATCGGTGGTCTATTACATAGGGTGCCCAGTTTGAACTCCTTCTCGAAATCGGAGTTACTCATTTCGTGGCGTTTAAATATAGCGTCCAATAACCAACACTGGTTATCAAATATGTCCCTCATTGGGCCTCTGGTATATTCTAGTTTCACACATCTCTTAGTTATTTACTATTACCCAATGTGGAGACAATTACCTTCATAGGACAACCTTCTCTGATCGTTTCTATACACTATGGTTGATATTTTTTAATATGACTCATTGCTCAAATATAGTTGTTTCAGCTTTATATAATAACCTATGTAGAGAGCCCTTCCGGTAATGCTCAAACATGACACTCTCTACCCACCTCATATATACAACACACCGACTTCAATTGTCGAGTGAGCCAATTCAACATTTTCAAACTTCACATACTACATCGGCAGTTCATCAAAACTCATTTCTTCCAAATAATTTGAATTAGGTTTTTCTTTAAACAATATTTTCCATGCATTAGTGATATCACATATATTTCAAAATAAATTTACTGAAATTTAATCAAGAAATGTTCGCCTAGATTTTGGTCAAAATAATCGTCTTCACCTGATTGGTACTACGGATAAGCGGATTGATTGGACTTAATTCCTGAAATTATATAAAGGTTGTATCTTAGTGGCCAATAAATTTTTACATATTTTAAGATTTTCAACCCCTATTTATTAATATTTTAAGATTTATAAAATTTTCGCTGCGCTTTTTAAGGATTTATATAATTTTCTTTTGTCACGCTTTGATTAAAAATTTGATTGACTAAAATTACATATTTTAATTGATTCAACTTATTTGGAATTGCGCACAAATACACATTGATTACTATTTTATCTGCTAAAAAATACATATTTCTTATTTTCTCTTATTTTTATTTTTTGATAAATCATTAATTGCAACTATTTTATGCGATTACTAGCGTAAACATTATGTTGTTATTATTTTCTTTGATTAATTATTTATTTTTACACATTTTAGAAATTTACCCATTTTTTCTTTCTTTCTTTTCTTTTCTTCATCCTTATCTATTCAACTGGCTCCTGGTCTCTTCTCTAGCTCTTCTCTTCTTCCTTCACGCTCACAAGTCGACGCCATGGCCACCTCTACCCCCGAGACCGCACCTTACCTAGACTGTCGGCCCCCAGGTCTCCTTCTCCTCAGCTCCACACTGCCCTGGGCTGTGCTAGGCCTTGTGCGCGTGCCAAGGCCGCTTCGCTTCAGCCCTCAGGCATCACCTCCTTTAGGCGACGCCTGGCACCCGGCCGCTCCCTCTCCAGGGCGGCTCCTCCCTCTCTGGTTGCCCCTACTCCCTGGATGATTCCTATGAGCCATGCTAGGGTTTGGTACACCACAAACTCCCTATGATTCAATACCGACTTTTGCTTTATTTTGTTCTTCGTTGTGATGTTGAATAGTAATATTCGGTTTATGATGATCTTAAGTTTGATGCTCGGGTTTTGGATAGTGTCATGACGACACCCTTTAATCTATCGTGCGCCAGGGAGCATGCATGGGTTACTGGGCACGCTCGGCGCAATCCCCGTAGCATCAACTAACTGAGACCACTAGGATTGTTACTGTCTTAACTTCTAGTTGATTTTTGCTATTACTATGCATATGTCTACTATTGGTGGTTAAAGAATGGATGGTTACTTGGGGTGGTGAATAAAAATGTAGTGCTGGTGGTGTGTGGATTGTGCTAATGGTGGTGATGCAGAGGTAGTTGTCCTACTCCTCTGGAGCTTCTGGCTCTTGGGGTTGCTCCTTGCTTGAGCTCCTCCTTGCTCCCGTCTCTGTCTTCCCAGAGACTTGAGGAGTTTGTGATCTTGTGTGGTTTGCTTCGGAGGCTTGGTTGAGTGGTGTCTTCGGGGCTTTGCTCCTTATGCTGCTAAGACTCTGAATATATGACTTCGGTTGGAAGCTTCCTTTGGAAGACTTAACTAGAGAGACTTGGTTGGGGTTCTGTATTTGGTTGTGTTGTTCTAATTCATAGTGGACTCAGGTTTATCTTGTTCTACTGCGAAGTTTTTTACCTTTTTACGGTGAAAATTTTATTTTTCTACCGCGTGATATTTCCACTATTCGTGTGTCGACGAATGAATTTATAGGTTTGTTAAATGCCATGTGATAAAACCCTATTTTCGTGAGAGGTGCTAATTTAGCACCGGACGAATCTGATATCTCAGTAAACAATACCATCTCATACGGGTCTGATGGTAACTCTTTATTTTAAATTTTGCTTGCCTTTGTAATTTATTGCTTTTATTTTATATACAATTATACTGATATGTAGGGCTATCGAAGATGATCAGCACAAGAGTAGATTTTGGAAATCTTGTAAATTTTTATCTTTGCGATGTAATTAATTATTCATGTAATTTGTATTTAATTTATAATTAAATTATTGTGTAATGTAATTCAATCTGTTGTATAAATTTGTAATAATTAAAATGTGCAGTTAATCTTTATTGCTTAATTTTATTTTGATTATTATTAAATTATGTTAATGAATTTATTTAACTTAATAAAATCATGGTTGTTTCAGTACTGCTAACGATAGTCCATTGGAGAAGCTCAGCCAAAGCATTATCACGCGCTAACTTTGTCCTTTTCCGGAGGCGGAGTGTCCCATCTCCAACACTAATTTTTCTCACGCAAAAGTCGTCTCCAAATATATTCTGATAAGAGTGGAGATCTCTCACGGAGGTAATTACCGATTGTTTACTCGCATCTGAAGCCATCCGTGCCGCAGAAACAAAAGAATTAGGCGGCGGCGGCGGCGGCGGCATATATTTGTTCTCGGGAGTTAACAATCATAAATCGTAATGGGATGGGGATATGCAATGCAAGGACGACCCGCCCGGCAGTCTGTTCAAAGCGTGTGGTTTGTTGATCGTCATGGAATTGTACAGCTGGTCCGCATGTAATTGATCGACTTGGGCTGATCGATATATGTCGTTACATGAGCGATTGACATCTGATAGCAATCGATCACTACCTTTTCAACTCGCGTTATCTCAGCATTCTAGTCATAGTATTAGACACAAGATCATTTGCTAAGATGGAGTGCAGGGGAAGCACTAGTATTAAGGCAACATATCCGGTGCAACCCTCTCCATGAAATATCAATCTTGTTGAATCTAAAAAGTTTCAAAAATTCTGAAAAAAATCATGGATGTACATCTCAACTTCACCTACATATAAAATTTCATGATCAAATTCATCCTATACTAGCGGTTACAAAAAAACAAGCAGCAAAATGAATAGTGATGAACAGTAAAAATCACTGTTCATGCGAAATTTGTCTTTTTGTAACTGCTAGTATAAGATGAATTTGATCATGAAATTTTATATGTAGGTGGGGTAAGTTGAGATGTACATCCATGATTTTTTTCAGAATTTTTTGAAACTTTTTTTAGTTCAGTTGCACGGTGGTTTCACCGGGAGGGGTGATTGCACAGGATATTTTTCCTAGTATTAAATAGGAGAAAGAGTCCATCAAACTGTCTATCAAACTTGTTTGTCAATTGTTCTCTATGCGTTAAACTTAGTAGACACGTGGGCGCGGTGCACACCACGCCGCAACGCGCCAGTTGTGATGTGAAATCCGAACCTTTCCGCGAATGAAGAAATTCAGATGTTCTTTTAAAATATCTTCGCGACGAATCGTAGAATTTTTGCTGAACGCGTTGTAATTCCGGAAAATATATGGAACTCAAGGATAAATTTTACGCGATTCTAAAAAGATCTTGGGACATGTTTTTTTCTTGGGTTGTATTTCTGGGAAACCAGGGGCTCACAACAAAGAAAGGGACATGGGCTAACCTTAAAAATCTTCGGGGAAAAAAATTTAGGCCAATATGTAATTCCAGCAAATTTCGTGCCGCCTTTCGTTTAGAACCACGCACTGAAAACAAAGTTTGAAATTTTGGAGGCCTCCTGCAAAAAAAGACTAATTTTTGAAAAATTTTGGAGCTTGTGGATCTTCTAGTGAAAAAAATAGCCAAAACCTTTTTTAAAAACCTTGGTTGCCTTTTCCGTAAAAAAACAAAATTTTAGGGACCTTCCCGACAAAAAAAACCCTAAAATAGGTAAAAACAGGCTAACCTGTAATTTCTAAAAAACTTGGCCGCCTTTACACAAAAAACTAGAAGCTTCTGCAAATTCTGAAAAGTTTGGGCGCCTTTCCACAAAAAAAAAACACAAGTTTCAAGGGCCTTCTCGTAGAAATGAGGGGCTTCGATGTAATTCACAAGTATCTCAGCGGCCTTCCCGAGGAAAACAGCTCCACGCAGCGTCGTGCCACGCGTCGCGTGGAAAAAACAGGGCAGCGACATGAGTGCACGTGTGCAGGGAGGATCGAATCCGCGTCGTTGGCTCGGTAGCGAACAGGTTTACCACTACACCGTGTGTTCATTCGTGCTAACGGGCGTCGACAAAATATTTAAACCGGACACACGGCTTAATAGCGTGGACGACGTGGCTCAACGCGTAACGCACCGTACGGACGGCGGGGCGTGGGGGATCGCGTGCACGCGACACAGCGAAGCGCCCTGTGTCCACATCACGCCCAAAACAACGTGGCCGCGCGAGCAACCGAGAAAACTTCCACCTTTATATACGATAGTATTTGTGAACGGATACTTGTGAAACATTCATAAAAAAATTACCAGTATTTTTTAGGACTATTTACGACATGAGAACTGACATGAAAATCAACAAGTACACACAGTACACCAAGAAGAGATCACTTTTCTAACCCTTCTACTTTTTTTTGTTTTTACAAATTTAGTCCCTCTGAGCGGAATTGCAAATCCAACCCCTCCCCCACCTTGGAAGGTGCTAGGGAGAGTAGGAGTGGCGCCCTGCCGTGGCCAATGAGAGCGGGAGGTGGCCTCCCGGGAGCACGGAAGACACTCTTAGCTATATTTACAATTTCGTTAGGAGGAGAGTTAGAATTATAAAAAAAAAAGAGAGATAAAAATGCTAGAAAAACGATAACTTCACCAAATCACACCAGGTTCATGCAAGCAAGGCAAGCAGTTGTATGTGTGGTAAACACAATTCTACTGACTGGCACCAAGCCTGACATGCACACAAGCAAAGCCACAGAGGATGACGGGGAATCAGAATAGATACTTTGCTTGCGGGTGGCGACCTTGGAAAAGCAAAGGAAACATGATTTGAATCTGGAAAGAAAGGGTGCAAAAGACAGAGAGATGCTTCGCCTCTGCTATCTTTGTCTCTTCTTTGATATCACATGCCTTTCAACCCCCGAAAAAACATGCTTTTGAACGCCCCCAGAAAAATTTCCAACCATCGGCGCGTACGTAGACTAGGAATCTGTGTCGCCGTACTCTACAACGAAAAATTACTGCCAGTGTTACAACTATATTAGTGCCTGAACTGGATGGTGGAGTGCCTTTTTTTTTAATTCTCTGGATTTTGTTTACTCCAGTAGAGTATGGACTCTGCTTCGTGGTGCGGCGAAAAAAACTCTCAAATTTAAATAGGCTGGCATTTAGTGCGTATATACAGGCTGACAATTGAAGGTACGTAGGAGTACTCGCTGACATAAACTAGATTACATTGTTGTAAGGGCAAGTACAATAGTAAAATTTACTGATGATTAATAGTAAACTAAAAGCTAGCTTGTACAGTAACTATCGCTAAAGGTTATCTCTAAATATTGTATAATAACTATCTTTTCTCTCTTGTATATAAATAATCTATTTATGTTTCTATACAAAGCTGACTACTAAATAAGAGCAAACTCTCTTATCTCTTCTTTTTTCTCACTCTTCTATACAGATCAAAACTGATGTGTACAGATTAAGAACCAGTTAAGGTGATCTTATTATATATGCACTAACCCTTACATCAGTAACAGTTTGTCAGCCGATTTGATCATTTTGTTGTTTATTTGGAGGATCCCGTATTGGTCTTAAACTAAACACTTGCATCCAACGTTTTCTACTTCTGTAAATTGATTTACAAATATAAGTACCTGGTTACTTTTTTCAATCGTTTTGGTTACTTTTAACAGCACTAGGGAGATGGTTAAAAACAAATCAAAGTGAGACGCTAGGGGAGATAGACACAGAGAGAGAGAGAGAGAGAGAGAGAGAGAGAGAGAGAGAGAGAGAGAGAGAGTGCTCATCTATGGAGTACTGTCTTTGTCAACAGGGTACCTTTCGACTAAAATTTTGTATGTATATTTTAAGAATCTGCAGAAAAAATACGAAGAAAGACGAGATGGCTCGATCGAGTCATGAAGAACAACACATGGGGGTCCCAATTGGAGTAAGCTTTCGGTTTTCTCATCGCTCCTTTTTCACGAGGACCAAAATATTCCACGTGGCTCTGGTGTCGTCATGGCCACGCATTACATGCCACGTTGCTATGTTAACTCTTTTTACTGTTGTTAGGCCAGTTACAGTGGAAGGTCCTATTTGAAAGCATAATTTTTCAAAACTATAGTTTTGATATACAATGATTTGCAATTATTTTGTCATGAATACCATGATTTTACCAAACCTCTTTGAAACCATGGTATTCCTTGGAACTATCAGCTGTTTGGATGCAACATCACAAACCATAGTATTTGAGTGAAAATAGACAAGAAGCTAGCCAAAATCATAAAAACTTTGGGTTGAAGTGGAGTTTCAAATACTCCAAAAATACCATGGTATCTACCAAACCATAGTTTTTAATATAGAGTTTTTGGAATGGTAACCAAACATTTTATGGTATAAAATACTATGGTATTCTTAGAAATCATGGTATTACCTAGAAAACTATGAAAATACATTGCTTCTAAAGGGCCAAAGTTTCATTATTATCATTTAATGATGTGACAAATCAGTAAAATGGTGACATATCAAAGAAATTATGAGAAGAGAGAGGAAACTAGTTTCATCTGGTTGAAACCGGGTGCATACCGTTTCCAACACATTGGAAACCGAATAAAACTGCACTGAGAGCGCATTGTTTCATCCCACGCATTCCTACGCACTGAAACCGAATGAAACTGCACCAAATGGAATATTTGATCACAACACCATGCAATAATTAAATGCTATAGCTAGCCTATGAAACCGCGAAATGAAACTGTGTATTGGGAGGTCTTATTTCATTTATCAACCCAAACCCATTTAGATGATGTGACGCCCCTGAAAACCGTGAAATAAAACTTACCACTAGGAATGGCCTTAAGGATTCTTCTTCTTTAGAGTATCATCCAGAGTTAATTACTACTCCCTTTTGTTTACGAATACTATGTGTCATTCTTGCTTTTAAATCTTGTTTCTAGATATATGTCATTTTATAATTTTAATATGACTTTTTACTCCTTTCTCCTACTACACCTCTTGATTTTAGCTACTATCAATGCTATTTGCTACCATGTTCTAAAGTAAGACACAACATCCAAAAAATAATAAGTGATCTAATGAATATGGGTAATGTAGTCTTCTTGTTATGCGACTTGATGGAAATGCAATATGCAAAATAGTACTCCTTCCGGTTTTTTATAAGATATATTTTGACTTTGCACAAGAATTAAGATTACGTTGAAATTGAGAAAAATACGAGAAAAAAATGACTTAGATGCCTTGACGAATACTTATACCAGGGAGTACCCCACAGCAAGGTATACATCTATTTCAAGATCGTTTCTCTCTCAGTCGTACGGACATGGCGGCAAGATTGGCAGCGATGCAGAGTGTTGGAGGGGGTATTGCCAAAGTCTCCACCCCTCACAGATGGGATTATCACTGAATATTGGCTGGAACACCAAATGACCCGTCTTGGGTCCAGCTCTAGGCCTCGCTGGGCCACGAAGGACCCCCGGCCTCGATCAAGTCCACCAGGAGCGGTCCGACCTGGCCCCAGGTCGGACGCTCCCGCAAGCTCCGACCCGTCCACAGGTCGGACGTGCCCGCAGGCCCCGACCTGGCCTCAGGTCGGGCGCCCCGCAGGCTTCGACTTGACCTTAGATCAGGGCCCAACGAGCTCCGACTCAGCGACCTCCGCCACGTCACCAGTCAACTTCGAGCTGGTCACCTGCCCCGTGGACACGACGGCCATGCTGGGGCAGGTGGCTCCTTCCCAAGGTGGCCAGGAGGCCGTCTTAGTCAAGCGCCCGTCCCTTCGCCCCGTCATGCACAGTGGAGAGACGCGCTCCCTCCCGAGGCAACGCTAGGGCGCAGCGTGACGACGTCAGCATCTGACAAACGTGCAGAGGGCAGGTGCGCACCTTCCCGACAGAACGCTGCCCGCTGTGTCTACCAACCCAGACGCGGGGTGACCAGGAGCCTGTCAGTCGCCAGGACCGATGACCGGGACTCCCGGGTGTAGCATACCCCTACCTTTTTTCTCCAAACTCCCGTGTAACCTGCTCCCCCCGCCTATATAAAGGGGGACAGGACCCTCAGGGAAGGGGATCGATCGATCGAGCTCATAAGCATAAGTTTACGAACTTTAGCACACCCGGCTCGAACGCTCCTACAGCTTTGAGCCCTTAGCTTCCCCCGAGCTCCCGAGCTCCTCCACTCGGACGAGGTGCTTAAGGCCAGTCCTTTTGCTCTTGCTTGTAAACACCGTGTAATCCACTACACCCCGAGCAATACAAAACCACCACCACGAACTGGACGTAGGGATATTCGGCCCGAACCAGTATACATCTTGGACTCCCTTCATCTAATTATTCGAGGAGAGGGAACGTGCGGCCCCTATACTTACAACTTTACTTACCAGTTGTACGAAACATCGACATGCCTCCACTTAATTGTCTTGGAAGATGAAAGATATACTTTGTATGGGTGGTAATGAATAAATGCATATGGATGGGAAAATATAAATAGGGGTATAGAAGGAAAGGTCTCATTAAATCTACATGCAAGCTTTACATTTGTAAACAAGATCATTCAAAAAATAGGCCTTATAAGGTGTATTTCTTCTTTACATATGGACTAAAAAGATATTAACAATAACTAGATTACCCCTAATTATTATTATTAAACATTATATTCAATGTATGTATGTATAGAATATGAAGTAAAGACGGATATTTATTAGGGATATATCGGGTACATCACACTAATTTTGTATTAGAATATAAAATGCGTCCTGTATTTGTAGATCATTTTAAAAATAAGTCTTATAAATTTAAACGGAAAGAGTAATATCTGTTCAGGAATGAATGAAGTAGTTTGAATGTAAGCCCCTGTATTAGTGTACTATGTACTGTAATTTGAAATGTCACACGGATGTGTGTATTCCAACAATAATCGAAGTACTATTTCAGAGAACAGATGCACACCAAATAAAGCAGTATGACTAGGTTTTTTTATTAACCTGTTTTCTATGAATTTTTGTTCCGTTCCAAACAAGGCAAAGGCACACATCCTTCGAAATTCCAGCGTACCTGATGAACAAAACCTCATTTCTTTTATCCAACTATCGACAAAATCAAAACACTTTATGCACTATAACATGGACATAATGCTGAACCAAATGGCACATATTAAAATTTAGATAACATCCTAATCAAGAGAACGTGCTAAGATAATTTCAGATTTTCTTGCCATATATAGCTAGCGAGCGTAAAACAATACTATCTTTGTTTCACAATATTTGTCCAAAAATCACCATATGTATCAATGTATGGGCAAAAAAATATAAGAAAAAGTTAATAAAAAATAACCCTACATACTCTATTAAACAGCATACTACCAAAACTTAACCTCCTGTAAATCATTAACCAGGGATGGATCAGAATGAAAATATTACAGTAACTACACTTTTAATTCTCTCAAGGAACAAATATATTAAAGGAAAAAGTCAATGTAACACCTAAACTTTGCTCAAAAGTCTATCCGGCACCCCGAAAAATAAAACCATACATTTGACTTCCCGAACTTTACAATCCAGTTCAAATAACACCTTGATCTGATTTCGCATAGTGGTATTGCCAATGTGGTGTGATCAAGGTTTTAAATCATGATTTTTATGGTTTCACGCTAAAGTCCTAAAAAAGCTATAGCAGCTATCACGGAAGCTAACCTTCATCGTGTTTTCAATATTAAAATATTTTTTAAAAATAAACATGTATATAATATAAATCACTTCCAAACAAATCATTAAAATATGGTATTTTATAAGGTAATAATATTTTTATAAGAAGAATAAGGGTTAAGTCTAGAACCAACAAACATACTATTATATGTTCAAAAGACCATAAAATGGTAACTATATCATAATTTCTTAACAATAAGTACTTAATCAACAAAAAATATGGATGTTGGATTATGGCAAAAGGGTGAGATGAATTCTTTTACAAGGTTTAATCATAGTTTAGTCTTATAAGAAATGTATTTAGGCCTTTTAATAATGTTAAATTTCAAAATAGGTTCAATATTTTGACCCATGGATATCTTTGTAGGATAGTGGAGCTATCACTAGCTACAAGTTATGTCAAATAGCTAGCGGAGTTGTCGCTAGCTGCAAGCTACATCAAATAGCGGAGTTATCGCTAGCTATAGCGTTTGTAGCTAATATAACGGAGCATTGGCCCGTAACTTTGCGTTTAGAGTCCAAAAAAGCTATAGCACAGTTATAGTTAGCTATTTAGAATACTGGGTGTGATAAGTGGAAGGTTTTGCCACGTATGATAATATGTTAAGACAAGTTTAAATGAAGGACAGGTGGGACTTACATGTGTTTCTCTTCCAAATTGAAATAGAGAGTGTAGAGCTATAGGGGGGACAGACATGAAAGCTTGATTGAGAATTTGGCGGGAGAGAAGCAAATGCGAGCACATTTATTATTGATCTAACTTAGCCAATATGTCATCGTACTTAGCAAAACTACTCACATATTGCATCGCATGGGCAATACTGCTGTGTAAAACCGGGTCAGGTGTCATTTGAATCCGATTGTAAAATTTAAGGGTAAAATAACTAGTTTTACAGTTCAAGGTGTTGGATATACTATTCATCAAAATTCGATGTGTTATATAAACTTCTTTCTATATTAAAAAAATACTCGACGTCATACATAAACATTAGAAACCGTAGGGAAGTTTACCGCACACAAGTACAGCGTGTACGTGGAATTTTTGACCAAAGTCTTGGCTCCGCTCCGCTCAGCTCAGATCGGCCAAGCTAGCAGAGCTGGAGCCAGTCGCGTTCCATTCCTTTAACGCCTTTCAAGCTTTAACTGCACTTCCTTAAACAAACAACTACCCCGAACAAAATGGCAAAATTTACTGCGCATATGTATCCGATGATCAGAGTATTGACGCCGTGTATATTTCGCCTTGGAAACACGCAGCTAGCTAGCAGCCATACATACATTGGACCATGCACCCACCCAAAGCAAAGCGTACCCACCCGGCCAAAGGCCGCCGATCGAACCGGCCGCCGACAAGCTCACACGCCTCGGGATGCGAAGCCGAGCCGAGTATAGCTAGGCCCCAGCATGCAGGCATGCACCGATCCCACCACCGGTGGAGATTGGAGAAGCCGATGAGGCCGGCCGTCTTCTCCTCCGCCATGTCTCCACACGGATATATACGTACGTACGTACTCTGGCCTACTGCTGCTCTCCCGACAGCGTGGGCCACCCGTGCCACAGCAACCGGCGTGCATGCACCACCGCGCTCCGAGCGCCCGGCACGCCGTTAATTAGTACGAGTACCAGTCGCTCGTCCTCTCACTCCTTCGGGCCATGCAACTTTTCCCTCCCTTCTTATTCACATCTCGCTCTCGTTCACATCTCTCACCAACCACCAGTACCACCAGCATCAACTTCTCCCTCCTCTCTTCACCCTTAGCTTAGCTTCTCCTCCTCCTATCTCCATTGAACTTTACTCCTTCTTGATCTCTCTTTGTTCTTCCTAAGCTTGCTAGCTATCTACATCGATCGGTCTTAATCTGCCTAGCTATCCTAATTACACTTTAATTCGTCGACAAGCCAACAACGACGTACGGCAAGAAGAGAAGGCATGCTTGCAGTGTGATTATATATGGAGTAGTTTTCAGGTGTATCTATATATAGGTTTTATTGCTCGATCTTTAGTTCTTTACTTTGGCAGAAACACAATAGCAGTCGATGCTGTTAGGTTTCGGTGCCCTTGGTTAATTGAGAGGCTAGCTAGCCAGCGGTCGGTCGATCGATGATGGCAGGATCACCTCCGATGCATATCTGCATGGACTCCGACTGGCTCAAGGTATGTACATACTATATGATGATCATCGAAAGCACTTATTTTTGCATCTCATGCATGCGCATATACACTGATCTGCTGCACGAATCTCTCTCATATCTTAATTTGTTGTCTCTTCATGTTCTCAGAAAACAAAACTGTACTTGCTTCCTGATCGTGTTCACATATGCTGATGCGTAGCTATCTAGCTTATGCAAGATATTTAATTAACCACTATTTTTGCCATCTGTACAATATATGATTACGGTCGGTAGCAAGCTAGCTTGTTCGTAACGAATGTTGTAATTAATTGACTTAGCTAGATAGGTAGAAACAAAGCTTCTCTTTGTAGTATTTTGCACCAAGATTAAAGACTGATCGATCAAGGAGAAAGTCTTAGATCTGCACTGATCTCCCTATTTGACACAGGTGATTAGATTGTAGATCTTTAGGCATGATCCCGGTACTTGATTCCACCAATAACTGGTGAAATTGAAGAGATTTCTGGTGTTGATCACATGAGCTTATGCAATTAATTTCTTTTAATTGGTGTTTCTCAGATTAGTAGTAGTGCATGCATATAGAGTTATCTGTTTGAACGTTTTTTTCCATTTTTCTGTCTAGTTCATGTTGTTTTAACGAAGATTTAGTCCATCTTGTTACTCTTTTTGCCCGTATCCGGAGTTTTGCTTTCATTTATATGTTTGTTTCACAAATATGTTACAGCTGTTCTTGTGATCTTTGTTTTCACGAGTACAACTGTTAGCCATCACTTTAATGAGAGGCGGCGGCGCCCCTTGTTTGTTTGGAAGAAAAATCTACATGAACTTTACCTAATTTACTGTAGGATAGATGCAGCATGTCCATGAAAAGCGTGTTCCATGTGATGCACTCATGCATGGGTATATGTAAACAACCAAATTAAACATCATCTAGATGTTTCAGTTTTTCAGTTTTGGACCATATATAGGTATTTCTGAATGCAAATCACGATTTCATGATGTGTTTTTGGAACTCTGGTCCTGTCCATGTTACACACAGAAACTGTAGAAGGAAAACTAGCAAAGCATTGGCAAAAATGAGTATACAAGAAGACATTAATGTCCATTTTAAGAAACAACATAAAGTGAATGATCTGGATCATAGACACAGATATTGCAAGAAAAAGCAACAGCAAGATAAAGAGATTCAAAATAGTACAGTTTGATCATCTGGTCTGTTTTACTTTAACTTTCGGACAAAGGCTTCCAAAAGATGGATCTGTTCAGAAAAATGTTAATCCCTCCAATCACAAAAGAATATATCTTGTTCTGAAGATCGACTTGGTCCCAAAATGTAACTTTAACCACTTATTTCTATTATAATATAATTATAAAGCCTAACAAAATTAGACTTTTATGAAAGTTTTCAGACAAATCTATATATACAATTTTCATGTGTTCCATCTAAACATTGAAAAAAGATATCAATTGTCAAAGTTTAGAAAATTTGACTGCATATAACAAAAAATGACACTCTTTTTGTGACTGGAGAGTGTAATATGGAGGAACAGCTAGCAAAATAAGCAGTACAGTTAATATTGAGTTCAATTATGTTATTCAGGGAGATTTTACCTTAGTATGCATTGTCTTTAGCATGTTTGTCGTATTAAGCTCAGGCAGATGCATGCTAGGGTTACGAACAGCAGAATGCGGCCATTCTTATCTCACTAGTCACTACAGATATAGTGTGCCATATGTCATCATATAAAATGCATGAAACATGATTAAGAGATCAAGACAAAAACAGTTGGCCCCTCATGATTAATGAAACCTATAGATATATATATTTAATGCAACTTTAGCATGTGATGAAACGTGCCACCAAGCAAATAAAGAAGAACACGCAGCCAGCTGAGTACCATAGAACAAGTGATCAATAGGAGCCAAAGTATAGTCAACCAGGATCAAATCCAGATCTAAACTAGCTTTAATCTACTTGATGCTTCCATCATAAGCTATATATATCTTTGCCTTCGCACTTTACCCTTTGAGAAACCCATGATCAGCTTCCAACATGCATGGGACCATGCACCAGCCAAAAACCTTTCACGCATTCCGAGGCTTCCATTCTGTCACGGCTGAAGATTAGGACAACGTGTTCTCGTGCTTTCAGGGCATCGTCCCCGAGGAGCCCGGGATGGGGTCGTCGTCGCCGTCGGCGGAGCTGATCGCGTGCCCGCGGCCGATGCAGGCGGCGGCGGACCGGCGGCTGCGCCCGCATCACGACCAGCCGCTCAAATGCCCGCGGTGCGAGTCGACGCACACCAAGTTCTGCTACTACAACAACTACAGCCTCTCGCAGCCGCGCTACTTTTGCAAGACGTGCCGCCGCTACTGGACCAAGGGCGGCTTGCTCCGCAACGTCCCCGTCGGCGGCGGCTGCCGCAAGAACAAGCGATCCAGCGTTAGCAAGAAGCCCGCGGCCGCGGCTGTCGCCCCGCCGCCGCTCCACGGCCGGCACATGGAGACCGGCCTCCGCTTATCCTTCTCAGGGGTGCAGCTGCCGCAGCCCGCCGCCGCCGCCGACCCGCTCTGCAGCCTCGGCCTCTTTGACTGGAAGTACGACTCCATCCTCGCGGGCTCCGGTGGAGCTGGTGCAGCCGCGTTGGAGAGCGCGAACTCGGAGGCGCACTTCGCGGGGGCGGGCATGATGGGCATTGCTGGCGCGGAGTGCCATGCTCTGAACGCGCTCCGGTACGCGGCCGGCCTGGGCGAGCACCTGGCGCTGCCGTTCGGTGCGACGCGAGCGGAGCATGACGCCGTGGAGGTGAAGCCGGCGGCGGAAAGGCTGCTGTCGCTCGAGTGGTGCGGCGAGGCTAGCCGCGTGGCTCCGGAGAGCTCCATCAGCTCGCTGAGCGGGCTGGGCCTGTGGAGCGGCATGATCGGCGGCACCCACCATCACCATGGCTCCTCGGCCGCCATCTGAGGCGATGCATGCATTAGTGGTTTGCTAATAGCATTAACAAGTATGACTACGTAGAAGTGCTTGGCTTCTCTTGTTGTTTTCTATTTCATTTCATGCACGATCTATCTTGTTTCTTTTCTTTTCATCGTTTGTTTGGATCGATGCTTGCAGCTTTTATAATTCAGTACTGGACGATATAATGTTCTGTTATTGCGCAACTTCAAACATTGTTGTGGTTCGATTAATTAAGTTGTGGCTAGCTAGCTGTTGCTACCTAAGATTTACTACAAGAATTTTGGTTCAGATGTTCAGATGCATGATGCATTAATATTAATAATATCACAGTAGTAGTATAGTATGTAGGAGGTGTCTAGGGAGCACTTGAATGTTTTCTTATTAAATAGCACTCAAATTTTGAGTATTCCATACATGGCTTTTTTTACATCAATTATATACTAGTTTTACACACTAGGTGTCTAGGAGCACTTGAGTGTTTTCTTATTAAACAGCACTCAAATTTTGAGCATTCCATGTATGAACTTTTTTACATCAATTATATACTAGTTTTACACAAATTAAATTATGTAAAAAATAATGTGACAATTTGTAAAAAAAAAGAACAAACCAAACTATAAGGAACACAACAAACAAAAATGTGGATCACAAAGTTAGATATTGACAGTCAAAATGAGGAAGCACAATATGGATCACAAAGTAATATCTAATAGACAAAAAAAAAAAATTGAGTGCTCATAAACAAAAAAACACTCGAGTACTATTTAGCAATTCCCTAGTATGTATTTTTTTCGAACTGAAGCAATTTACCAATAGTAATTTCATGGTTATGGCTACCAATCGTGCAAATCATTCAAAATTTCTGGCCGTCGGATGGGCATCCAACAATCAATAGACTCCACCCAAAAGCCCTTAACCCTACTACCCTCCTCTAGCTCCCTCTCGAGGGGCGAGGGCCGCCACCCACCTGGCCTCCACCCAACTAGCCACCGTCCTGCTGCCTTATTGGCGTCGCTTTCAACGTGCGTGGCCCTCTGGCGAGCCCATCACCAGCCACTACGGCCTCCTCTTTTGGCACTCTGCCATCGCACGCCTCCCCTTGCCGTTGTCCGCCTTGCCTTGATCCCTTGTGTCGCCATTCTTCTCGATCTCCGCCGTCTACCGTTGCCCACCGCCTCCTAATGCTCGTCGGTCTTGCTGCCTACGTTGTTCACCACCCTCCTTCAACCTGCAGCAAGCAGCGCCACCACTGGTCCTCCCCGCCCTGGCCTTCCTCTATGATAGGCCTACGATGAATATCTCTACAATACAAAGTAAGAGTTTCTTCCTGCATCATTTCGTCAAAATTACTCACTTTTGCCACTGCTCTTTAATTATCCACCTTTACTACTGTTAGTGCTATTTGCAAATAAACATTTTATCGTAAATTGAGTTTTAACCATTGTACGTTCAGATTAAACAGTATTATTCAGACAAGGTTAGTGCTTTTTGCAAATAAACTTTTGACACAAATTGAGTTTTCGTTACAACGTACAGACACATGACTAGTGAACCCTAATATGACAAAACCCTGCCCGAACCGCCACTGGAAGAAACAAACTCGCCGAAGTCTTGTCAGAGACAGAGACGGGGGGTGGTCAAGTGCCCGAGTCTTGATGCAAATTGTTAGGTCAAAAACTCGAATGATTTTTAAAAAAAGACGTGCATGATATATAGCAATTTTGTAATTTCATCGTGGTGTGATCTAATGAGTAACTAAGTCGAAAAGAAGTTCAGGAGTTAAAAGTGACTAAACAAAACAGCTCACTACCACAAGTTGGCTGTGATACACGAATAGTTTGACACACTGATAAAGTTTGCCATGACGAAGAAGTACAAAATTTGCCAGCTTGAATTAAAGGCATGAAACATTTCCGTCATAAAGAGAGAATTCAGTTCACTAGATGATTTGATGGGGTCTAGAAGGGTAAGCCCCACAAGTGTCGCTTGAAAAGAGAAGCTCGTTCCTCCGACTAATTAACCCGGCCGACTCCTAATATAAGTCCAGTTCTGCTAGATTGACAAGATGTAACTGGTACTGATAGCTTCTGACTTTCTGAGGAACTCAGAAGCCAACCGTCCTGGAAACCGGTTTATTATTCACTATGTGCCAACGAAAAAATGACTCATCGAGTCATCGTGAAGACTATAACACGCCTGGCATGCAGTTTCATGTGAATAAAATTTTTTCTCAGTATCAACTTCCTTGAAACATCAGAACTGCTGAATGCCGCGTCTGAGCAGGCAAGGAGGTGAGGGGGCCCATGGTATTGGTCGCTCCATACTCCAAGACCTGCCTAAAGTGAACATCTAGAAGATTATATGAAACCAACCTCCCCCTCCCTGAGCTCTACTCCGGGGGAGGTCCAACACGAGTTGGATGGTACCGCTCGTCCAACGCGCGTGAGACCATCAGATAGGGATTGCTGTGCGCGCCGCTTATCAAGGAAAAACATATCTAATACGCGGCTCCGCTCGGCTCAATCGGCTCCGCTCATAGCGTTTAGGCCCGCTCAAGCCACGGTCAGGCTGGACTTAACACGCGTGCGGCAACAGGTACTCATCGTTGGTGGTTAATTCGGCTTGGTGAGGAGGAGGAGATGGCAGCAGCCGCGGGAGGGCAGGGACTGCAGGACACGCCGACGTGGGTGGTGGCGCGTGTTAGATACGTTTTTCCTTGATGAGCGACGCACACAGTAGCCCCTATCTAACAATCTCGCGCTCGTTGGACGGCGGTCAACGCGCGTTGGACCTCCCCCAGAGCGCCCTATAGCTCACTAATCCCGTTGTCCCTTGAAATGTTTGCGGCTTCGCTTCAATACAGTATTATACCAGGAACTTTTTGTTTGTCTGGTGTACCTGCAAACCGTAGGATGCAAATTTGAAAGCGATCAATATCTGGAGCACTTCATACGAGCCAACATGTATCATGTATGGCATTTATTAACTGCAAAAAAGTTTAACCATAATCTATATACACATAAAATTGGCGACCCTAAATTTTATTACTGCGTGTGTTTTATAGGTCAGACTCTCGGTGCAACAGTTTATTGATGCTGACAGGCAGGGGCGGAGCTGGGCCTCGGGCCACTGGGGCCTGGGCCCGAGGCCTAGCCCAAGTTATAGTGTAGTTATACTGTATATATTCATTTGGGCCCCAGGTCGGCAGGCCCAGTCTACGCGCGAGCAGCAAAGGTCCAAAGGATCGAGCCATTAATCGCCCTCACGCCTGACGGCCCGACCGCCCGAGCCCTCACGCGGTCACGCCCTCACGGCCCTCGCGCCGCCATCCACCGCCCCTGCGGCCGCCACCGCCGCCGGCCTGCCCTCGGCTCGGCCAACCGCCGCTATCGCCCGAGGCCCGAGCCCCGACGTCCCGACCAGCGATCGCAGAGGGCGCCGAGGCGCAGACGAATCGAATCCTCCAGAGTCCGGCCGCCGCCGCCGCCTGCCTCGACCACGCCCCGCTGGCTGCTGCTTTGCTTTTGCTCGCGCCTCGGCGGCTCCGCCTACTCCGGTGACCGGCTCTGCTGCGATCTTGCTGCTCGCGCCTCTTCGCGCCGACGCAGCCGCCTGCCCGAGACCGGTTCGTAGATCTCGCCGCACCGAAGTCGCCCCGACTCCCGCCGATCTACACGGCGGCGTTGCCGTACCGCAGCTGAAGCCGATGTCGCTTCTTCATTGCTCGCTCTGAGACCGGAGGCCGAGATGGCGAGATTGAATCGGTGATTGAACCGTGAACAAGAACGAGTGAAGTGTGGATAGTGATTGTCTGATACAGTGATACTCTGATTGATCAATCGTCTTGATGCCACTCTGACTCTGGAATCTGAAGGTAGACTGGTATTGCTTTTTTGCTTATTTGCTTGATGGTTGATGCCTTGATTCAATGCTAGAATGACTAAATGATAGTTCATAGTTGGTAATTTACTAATTTAGTTGAACTTTTGAAATGTTGAATGATTATAGATTACTAATTGTATTGCTTGATGTCGGTATTATCTGCTATTTGTTAGTTGTATACTTGTATGATTGTATATTTGTATCTATGAATTAGTTATTATGAAATGTATAAATTGTTCAAATCAATATACTCAAATCTAGCATCAGTGCATAAGCATAATAACTAATTCGTAGATACAATCATTTTCTGCTATTTGTTAGTTGTTACAGATTATTGATTGAACTGTTGAAAAGGATAGTTGTATGATTGTATCTACGAATTAGTTATTATGCTTATGCACTGATGCTAGATTTGAGTATATTGATTTGAACAATTTATACATTTCATAATTAATTGATTGAACTATTGTTGATGAAAATATGATAGTCTCGGATGCACCCAACATTCCTTAATTAGGTATTAAGTTTTCTATCACTCCACTACGTTATATTATTTTGACATATTTTATATATTTTATTAAAATATTAAGCATTGAATTCAAATTTATCTTTAATTGTGTATTTGTTTAGTGTTTTTATTGTACCTCGGTGTGTGTATATTTTGACGTTAGTTATTATCGCTTTATTTCCGGCCCCAGGCTTTGACGAATCCTGGCTCCGCCACTGCTGACAGGATTCCTGTGAAGTATGATAAGGGCATCCTTTTTGGCTGCATGGTTGAAAATAATCAAAACAGCCAGAAAAGTATATTCGTGACTCAAATAAAAATCAGCTAAGTGAAGATATCATACGATCAGGCATGTGGCTGTGCAGACAAACTTACTACTGAGACTAAGACAGTATGCGGCATAAAGCAAAGCATGAACCAGGCCAACTAGATGCAAACATTTTAACAGTTCCACATCGAAATGAGCTACAGAACTAGTGATGTTCCACCTTTGTTGGGACACTACTAAATACATCTGAGTGTTGAGAGTGATAAAAGACTTGCTACAAAAGACAACGGGTGCAAAATAATGCTGTTGTATTTCACAAAGACCATGGGGTTCTTAGACGATTTATAGAAAAGTCGATTCAATCGCATCATGCTATTCTTGACAGAGCTTATCAGAACAAACAAATAATGCAACAACAGGAAATTCATAACTGATCTCAGTACCTGCTCGTTGCAGCCTGCAGATCGAACATAGTAGGAACAAGAGGCAAGCAATAGTTTGGAATTGTATCAGCATATGTGGCATATTGCCCTACTCAAAACAAGAAAACAGATCAATCAACTTTCCATTGGAAGGCAATATTATCTGCTTAAAGTTGCGTTGATCAGGATGTACAAGGTGCTGTCGTGCTGAGAACTGCAGATGAATTTGCTCTGCAAAAGCGTTGGAGCTTAGAACAATCAAATAGTCAATGGGGACCTCAGAGACATCTAATCGTTCACATATAGGTTCAGACCTGAGCAAATACATTCTCCAATATGCATCTGCCTACAAAACCCAGTAGTTAGTTACATAGTTCAAGACACCGTGCTGTCATTTTGTCAATAACTTTCTTTAATAATAAAACTTTGTCATGCTTTGACCATCACTAACATATATAGTTACCTTAGCATCGCCTAGGCGATCCTTAGTCGTCCAGGCGGCCTTCTAGTCATCTAGGCGTCGTGGCGACAGAAGTGAGGCGGGCGCCGAGAGGTTACCAGGGAGCTCCGCGCCTCCGCCAGACCGCTGCCGCCTCCGTCGCATCAACCGCTAGCGCCGCAAGCTCCGGACGTCAAGTGCGATCCTCCTTCCCGATCCCCCTCTGGTCCTCCTTCCAGATCCCCCGTACTGACACGGTGACACCCCTTCCCGATCCGGCGGAGGCCTCTTGACGCCGCCGCCTCTTGACCACCAGCAGTAGCATCAGTGGCGCTGGCGCATCAGCCGCCTCCATCGGAGCACAACAGCAGCCTTTGCCCTCCTATCCCCGCTTCTGTCGCCGCCGCCGCTACTTTGCTGCTACTGCTGCTTTGCCGCTTGTCGCCGATGCTGATGCTCTGCCGCTGCTGCTGCTTTTGCTTGCTGCTGATGCTTGACGCTACTACTTGCAGCTGATGCTTGATGCTGCTGCTTGTTAACTTGCTACAGATGCTTGCTTACTGCTACTCATCGTCTAATCATCGTCTAAGCGGCCGCCTAGGCGTCTAGCCACCCTGGGTTCACCGTGCTTAGCCGGACCGCCATGACAACAATGATCAGTAAGTTAAGAAAGTTGCAAAACAACAAAATTGATTTTTAACCGAAATATGACTATACTCTTCTTGAAGTTTCTGCACTTTGCAAACTTAAAATTAGTGCAAGTTTTTTGTTATAAGATGAATTTTCACTTTGCACATGCTGTTTTCTTCAACACTTTTCTTCTAGAAATCCGCCGTCAAGTGAGATGCATTCATGATTCATGAACTATTCTTCAATTCAGAGAAGAGCAGAAATCTTCAAACACTAAGTGTCTAATTGGGCGAAACAATCCTCGCCTCTCAACTTTCGTGACAACTCCCAGAGCAATGTAGAAATCTTTTCCCAATCTCGGTGTGATCTCTCCCCAGCAATGAATGTGTGCACTAAATTATTGACCTCAACTGCACTGTAACTTGGCACCTTATTCAGACCTCTATCTCTGATAATGTCCCAAGTCTCCTTTACACTGTCCCACTTTTCATCAAATGCATATATATTGGTCAAGAGATTGCAGTAGCCAACATAGTTAGGATCCAGCTGATCGAGGATTTGGTAAAACTGTGGAACGAGGGGGTCGTGATGTGGGATGCATACAAAAGAGAGCATTTCACCTTACGGGCTATGGTATTTTGCACTATAAATGATTTTTCGGCCCTTGGTAATTTGATGGGCTACAATACGAAAGGAGACAAAACGTGTCCTATTTGTGAAGAGGACACTGATAGCTGTTGGCTGCCAAATTCGAATAAAACTGTGTATATAGGTCATCGTAGGTTTCTACCTCACAGTCATCGATACCGTAAGATGGGTGACAAATTTGATGGAAAGAGGGAAGTTCGTTCGCCCCATAGCCTATGACTGGAAGGCAAGTATATTCACGTGTGGAGGATATCGACATCCGATATGGGAAGAGCCGTAAATTTGTTTGTACCAGAGGCATGTGGAAGAAGAGGTCGATATTTTGGGAACTACCATACTGGAAGGAGTTAGATATACGACACTGTATTGATGTGATGCACGTTGAGAAGAATGTCTACGACAAGTTGGTTGGCATCCTGCTGAACATACCTAGGAAGACCAAAGATGGTGTGAATGCTCGTCACGACATAGTTTATATGGGAATCAGGCCTGAGCTTGCCGTGATAGAGGAGGATGAGAAAAGTCCGTACATCCTCGCTGCATGCTACACCCTCTCTAAGAAGGAGAAAGAAGACCTCTGCAAGTGTCTCCAAGGTATAAAAGTTCCGTCGGGCTACTCCACAAATGTTAAGAAGCTCGTACCTATGGATGATTTGAAGTTGGTTGGGATGAAGTCCCATGACTGCCATGTCTTGATGACCCAAATGCTCCCTGTTATAATTAAAAATATTCTGCCAGAGGATGTCAGATTCGCACTCACAAAGTTATGTTATTTCTTCAATGCGATCTCTTGCAAGGTTATCAACCCTGATGTGCTGGACAACTTACAGAGTGAGGTAGTGCAAACTCTATATCACCTTGAGATGCATTTTCCCCTGTCCTTCTTCGATATGATGGTCCACCTTGTAGTACACTTTATTAGAGAGATTAAGATATGTGGACCTGCATTTCTACGTTACATGTATCCTTTCGAGAGGTATATGGGTATATTAAAGTCATATGTGAGGAATCAGTCGAAGCCTGAGGGTAATATTGTTGAAAGTTATGGGACTGAAGAGGTTATTGAGTTCTATATGGACTATTTTGGAAAAAGACAAGCAATCGGTGTTCCTATATCTAAATTTGAGGGCAGACTTGCTGGCAAAGGAATCGTTGGGTCGAAACTAACGAGGCCACGGTTTGATATGTATTACAAAGCGCATTTGACAATGTTGCAGCATAGCGCAGAAGTTGTAGGGTACGTCGAGCAGCACAAGTTGGTATTACGGGAAGAAAAGAGAATCCACATATGGATGAGATTTCCATCACGCAGGCACACAATGACAGATTTCTCCCATGGTTCAAAGAACAGGTGGAGGTCTCTGCTAGTGAGAATGTGAAATGGTTGGCTAATGGATCTAGATTTAATGTACAGACATGGCAGGGGTACGATATCAATGGGTACATATTTTACACTAAAAGTCAAGATGCTAAAAGTACAGTTTAAAATAGTGGTGTAAGCATATATGTTTTTTCCGATGATCATCACTCGAAAGGAGGATCCTCATTGGCAATCAAGTCGTACTACGGGACGATCGAAGATATTTGAGAGCTCGATTACGAATATATCAAGTTCCACTATTCCAATGTAAATGGGTGGGACTCCCACATGCATGTAGTGAAGGTCGATAAGAGATGTTTTACTCTGGTGGATCTGAATAGACTCGCCTACAAAGATGACCCGTTTATCCTTATGAAGCAAGCAAATCAAGTCTTCTACGTGCGTGATCCCACCAATCCAAGGTTGCATGTCGTCCTTCATGGCAAGCGGCGGATCGTTGGTGTCGAAAATGTCATAGATGAAGAAGAATACGACCAATTCGATGAAATACCTCTATTTGCGGATGGGGCCTGTCTTAGCGGGGTCGACGACGACACACATGAAAGCAATTACGTGTGAGTCGATCATCAAGAAGGGCAATATTGTAACTAAATGGACAATTGTAGATAAATGGACTATTGCAATGTTTGTAAAATATTTTTCAATGTATGCAGTGTACAAATCCAAGTTGAATAATTGCTTTTGTATATATGCTGTGAAAGAAAATTTGTGCCATATGTTGTGAAAGAAAATTCCTTTGAATGAAATTATAGTTGGAAAAGCTCGTAAATAGTTGAAAGTTCATTTCTAGAAATGTTCGAACAACTCAGGAGTAATTTGAAAAATGTTTGACTTTTCTACTCTTTACGCAAAAATGATGCATACAAATTGAATTTCGGCATATTTCTTGAATGAGGACTCTTTTTGGAAATATTCTTTGAAAAGCTTTGCAGTATCCTAAAGTATGTTTTTGCAAAATTTCTAATAATTTCAACAATGTATGAAAAAGTTATGCCCTTTTCTCTCTTTGATGAAATGCTGAAAATTCAGAACTTGCAGAAATATGATTACAATGGAGAACATGAAAAGCTTATCAGAGTCGGTTTCCTTTGTGCACCGATACAGATAGTGACTCATCAGAATTGGTTTTCGTAGTAAACCGATACGGATATAAGTATTATCAGAATCGGTTTTCTTTGAGAACCGATACAGATGGTATACTCATCAAAATCGGTTTGCTTTATAAACTGATACTGATAATGTACATCAGAATCAGTTTTTAGTCTTGAAACCGATACAAAATGCCTAGCGCGAACCTCGACTCCTCCTGCGTAATTTCACTAGTAGCCTTAGATCTCAAACGTTAATTATTTGCGTCGGTTTTTCAACTAAACCTGATAGAGACATTGTGAGTGAGTAGCTTAAAGTTGGTATTAAACAAATTAAAACTTGACGTTAAAAAGAATAAAACTTGGTGTGGTGTTTATCAAAACGCTACAGACACATGTAGTTCATGCAATTTTGTCATAAACTCTAAGTACTCATTTCTAATCATACATTCATCGCTACAGAAGGATTCGAAGTCCTCCCAACTGCAGGCTATTTTCCAGCAGCACCTTGGGCCCTGCTTCGGCAGCACAAGCTCCTTTCCCCGCATGCTGACCATTTTCCTCCATATAGCTAGCTGCTCGACCGTGGCGAGGACGATCTTCCGATAGTGCTTGCACTCCCGGTTGAAAGTTTTGGCCGTGTCGACACAGACGCAGTCGCAGCGGCAGGGGGACCGATCGCTCCTGAGCTGGGCAAAGTAGTGCTTGGCCAGATCGGTCTCAGCTCGGGCGAAGTAAAGGAGGCCGAGCATGTAAGCCGCCGCCTTGTCGCTGCCAGTGGTCACCTGTTCGAGCCACGCTACACGTCCTCATGCTCGGACTCGGAGAGCACGGCCTTGAGGCCATGCTCGAAGCAAGCCTCTGGGTTGCCGACCCTAGCTAGGTGGCTGACGACAGTGAGGTAGCGCTCATTCTCCATCCACTTCATCGCCTCCCTCCGCAGCGACACCCACTTGCCCATAGACCGAGCCTTGGCCACCTTAGACAGCGTCTTGCAACTGCAATATGCCAAAAAATTAAAGAAAACTAATTAAATAATCAAATCAAAAGAGAACCAATGAAAAGAGAAACGAAACAGTGAGTACATGGCTCGTAGGCTGCAAAGGTCATCCATGGGGCGAGACGAAGTCGAGGCCACGAGGCTGACGATATGGACGAGGAGTTCAAAGGGAAGAACGACGTGGAGCGTCAGCGCCCTTGCCATGGCTTGCGGTGTTGCGCACAGTTGCTGGCTTGAATACGAATGGTTGCGGACGCTTGCTGGCTTGAAGACGAAGGGAAAATGAAGAGCTTCTTGTGCAGCGCACAAATTTATACCACCGAGAAGACGAAGGGTCTGATACGATCAGTGTCAGTTTCCTTGTGAAAACCGACTAAGATTGAATTTGTAGCGTCAGATACTATCGGTGTCGGTTTCTGTGGGACCGATTGAGATTACATACTATTAGTGTCGGTTTTTTATGTAAACCGATTCAAATGACTTATCATCACAATCGGTTTTTGGCGAAACCGATTCAGATAGCCTTACATGAATATATGTTTTACTACGGACTAAGCAAGATTTAGTCCAGAGCAGAAAGTGGTTCATCACGAACCCAGTCCGGGGTGAAACTCTTAGGCGTCGGACCAACCGGCCGTTAGAATCGGTTTTATATGAGAACCGATTCAGATAACATGTAATCAGAATCGGTTTGCTATGGAAACCGATTCAGATAATGTATCTCAGAATCGGTTTTTCTATGAAAATCGATTCAGATGACTTATCATCACAATTGTTTTTTAGCGGAACTGATTTAGATAGCCTTACATGAATATATGTTTTACTACGGGCTAAGAAAGATTTAGTTCGACGCATAAAATGGTTCATCACGGACCCAGTCTGGGGTGAAACTCTTAGGCGTCGAACCAACCTTCCATTAGAATCGGTTTTATATGGGAACCGATTCAAATAACATGTAATCAGAATCGGTTTTTCTATGGGAACCGATTCAGATGACTTCTCATCAGAACCGGTTTTTTATGTGAACCGATTCAGATGATTTGTCATTAGAATTGGTTTTTTTAATGGAACCGATTCAGATGATTTGTCATCAGAATCAGTTTGTTTGGAACCGATTCAGATAATCCTAAATATTTTGGCGGTTTGCTCTCCATTTCATCTGGTCGTTTGCGGTTTTGCCTCCTTCCTTGACGCCTCCTCCTCCTCTCCTCCTGTCCCCTCTCCACCGCGTGCCCTCCTTCCCCGACGCCTCCATCGCCTCCTGCCACCACCGCCTCCTTCCCCGACGTCACCGCCTCCTCTCCTCCGATCACCTCCCCACTGCGCGCTCTCCTTCTCCAACGCCTGCGTCACCTCCCCCCACCGCCACCTCCTTCCCCGACGCCGTTGGCCGCCTCCTCTCCTCCTTCCAAGCCCTAATCTGGTAGCTACTGGACTTCACTATTTTAGTTGATTTGGTATGATGTATCATTTTGATTATGTCATTGCTGCTACCTTTGGATTATGTAATTTTCGTATTGTTATTTGGGGTTAGCAATTTATTCTTGCTCTTATTATCAGCATGATGTTAGAGTTTAGGTTGCGTAACCTACGTCTCCCGTTGGTACGTATTTAGTTGGTCAACAGATATACTTTTCTTGAAGATCATTCGTTCATCTAGAAAAATTACATGCTATGAATTATCCATTCAATTGTTGCTTCACATGATTTATTATCAAGTTCACATAATAGCTACGAATTGCTTTCTCTCATATCAAATATATGACCATGTCAGATAAAAAACTCAAAATGTCGCAATTAGAGAGCATCGGCTCATCGCCAGACAGAGTTCAAGGCGCTTCTCAAGGGCCGAGCCAAGTTTCAAGTGTTGAGGCTCCGAGTAAGGTGAGGAAGGCTCGAGGACCGAACAAAGGGGCCACAGGGAGAACGTTGCAGGTTCTCCAGTTCAATGCCATGGGGGTTTGCACGGGTCCTCCCAAGAACAAGGGGCGATACCGGTCATTCCTCGGGCAATTGGTGAGAGAGAGGGTGCCCCTAACGGTTAAGGATTAGAGAAATGAAGTCAACGCCGAGCAGAAGAGTTGGCTGTGGGATGAGGTTAAGGGCAAATGGATTATAGAGGAGGTAGATGAATGCAACGTGAGGCGGTACGCCATGAAGAGAATGGGTGTGGCCTTGAGGCACTTCAAAGTCCTCATGCACAGTGAGTACGTGCTAAAAGGCTGCACACCATTCGAGAGGTATCCGTTCGTGACTCCTGATGTTTGGGAGGAGTTCACAAGGATGAATGGCATGCCCAAGGAAGAGCAGCTGAGAGAGAGGAACATCGCTATCCAGAGGCATAACACGCACCCACACCACCTCGGTACAGGCGGCTATGAGGGGAAGAAGGCAGAGTGGATGCGACTAGCCGAGGAGTGCACGAACTCTGGGATGGCGATGCTTTACTCCCACATATGTGAGGAGTGGGCACGCAACTGGGTATTAGCGAGGACAAAGAAAACCGCCGATGGGTAGCTTGTAGTTGCAAACCCCGCTACCGTGCACGTCGTCTCCACCATCGTAAGACATCTAACTTAGTGTGTTGCAGTAGACCCAACGTGTGTTTCATATTGTCGGTGTTTCGAGAACCGGCAAGTGAAATTTGTAAGTCTAGAGGGGCCGCGCGTCTCCGCTCCTTGAATGGTTAGACCCCCAAGAGAGAGAGAAAGGAGGGTCCAGGATATATACTGGTTCGGGCCGAATGTCCCTACTCCGTTAAATGCGGTGGTGCGTGTTTGTATTGATCTTGATGAACCCGTCGGATTACAAGCGAGGGCTACGCAGCGCCTCGTACACGGAGGTGGCGAGAGAGCACCTTGCGGAGGACTCGGAGCTTGGGGTGTGTGGGCCTTCGCTCGTTCAGTCGCGCTCTGTTTGTATGTTTGTCCTAGTGTGCGTGCCCCCTGTTGGAGGGTCAACCTCCCTTATATAGCCGGGAAGTCGGTTACATAGGCGTGTAAAGGAAAAAAAAATGATGGGGCTCCCTCGCCCGAGTCAGCCTTCGCCTCGGCGTCTGGTCTCGGACTTGACCTCGATGGATAGTGGTTGGCCTGCGTCGGGTTGGTGAGGCGGCCCGAGCGAGAGCGCTTGTCCGCTCCTCCGGAAGCAGCCTTTGCTCTCTGTGCTGTCAGTCTTGACGTCGGGTGTCGACCTTGAGGGATTGCCTAGGGAAGGCGCGCGGCCTCCCCTCCCTGTTTGGTCATACTGAAACGCCGCATCAGTGGGGTAGGTGGCCGGGTCTGGCGCCGACTTCTGATGATTTGATGTTGGCTTGTTGACGAAGGGGGTTCGAGTTTGATTGAGGCTCTCGGTCCGTCCGACTCGTCGGTCGGGGCATCCCCGAGCTGCTTTCGCCGTAGCCCGTGGGGAGTCCGCCCTGTTGTGTTTGGTCGGACCGTCCCCTGGTCGGCTTGGCCGGAGGCCTTGGGCCCCCGGGTTTTAGGCACAGCGGCGGCCCATACGCTTTTCCTGGGCCGCTGGGGATACCTGTGTGCCGGGTATCCGTCAATAGCCCCGAGCCCTGAGCGGTTGGGAAGCCGGTCGGGGTTTGTTTGATCGGCGGATGTTGGTCGGCGTAGCACTTCGAGATGGCCGGATGTTCGAGGCCGCGCCCACCGCCTGTGTTTAGTCGATTTGCGGGTCTTGTATGGCGCGAAAGATCCGGTGGATGGAACCCGAGCCCCGGCGGTCGGAGAGCTGGTCGGGTTTGTCCGAGCGTAGCGATTCTTTGTAACCGTCGGGCTCGAACCCGGCGAAAACCCGCGAAGTAATCTGTCGTGTTAGTCGAGCGGGGCTTCCCGATTCTTGCGGCGTCCGTCGAATGGGTCGGCCGCCGTCTGGAATGCGCGAAGGCGCATCCGGTGGATGGAAACCCGAGCCCCGGCGGTCGGAACGGTCGGGGTTTATCCGCATAGTAAGGCCCGTTTGCGAAGTGATAAGGCGTCGGCCCCATATTTGGCGGAGGCGCTGCGTTTCCCACAAGTCGCCCGTCGCGGTGTGGGACTGGAGGGTGAGCGAACGCTGCGTTGCCATCGTTAGCTCGAACGCCGTGCTCGTGGCGGTGATAGCGGAGTGGTTCGAGTGGGCCTGGTGGTTTCGAGGAAAGCCATTTCGAGCGGGCGTTATCCGTCGCGGCGTCCACCCAGAGGCGACCCATGAGAGCCTTTCGTTACTCGATCGAAGTCGGACCCAGTCGTCCGCCGACACAAGCGCATTGGCCGCCACCGTCGGCAGGCTCAGCGAGAGTGTGACGTATGACCTCGAACACGATTCAAGGCGATTGGGTCGTCAGCCGACCCAACAAGGGCCCACTGGGAGCTCGCCTTATCCTCGTCCCTCGCTCGATTTTTTCTTCTTTTGCGCAGGGCGACGCGTGCGTCCGGTCGGGGGCGGGGCGCTCGGGGCCCACAGCACTTGGTCGAGCCCTGAGCATAAGTCGGTAAACCTTTCGTGGTTTACGGGACCGTGGCGTTCTTCGCACGTCTTCCCCCGGTCGCAGGGCGACCTTTGGAATTCGAGGGCGAGGCCCGAGGGGCCGTACGCCTCTCTGCCCGATGCCCCTTTCGCCTGGCTGCGGTCCTGTCAAGGATTAAATGCGAGGGCGATCAAGAGTTTAGGGCAGCGTACCGTTGAACCGTCTTGACGGTCGGGGGAGCGGAATGGGCGCCGTTTCCGTTCGCGACGCTCTGTTTGGTTGACGCCCGTCCGGTTGGCGACCGTTGCGTTCTTTATAAGCGGAAAAAAAAAAGGGGGGGCCGTAGGGCGGGTTCCCCTGCGTTGTCCTGTTCTTCGCTGCGAAAGGAAGAGAGGCGAGGCGGCCGTGAGGGAAATCAAAGAGAACTTCGAGAGAAGGATTCTTCGTCTTAGCCCTTTCTTCACCCAACGGTCCTGCCCCTTTGGAGATGACGTGGCGGTCTGCGATTCTCGGCGCCGGGTGCTCGGCTTTGAACGCAGTTCTGCCACCGCCGAGGTGGCTCGGTGGAGGGTGCCGAAACGTGACTCGGAGCCGCGACGGCGAGTCGTTAGTAGCGCGTCCTTCTTGGAAGCGGGTTCGGCCTCCCCTGCATACATTCGTCTGCTGGCTTCTCCACTTCTACAAGGTGGAGGTGCACCATCCGAACCCCAGCGGGTCTTTGCTATCGCGATCTTCATCACTGTTGTCGCGAGGCTTTCTGAGGATCGAGCCCCATTGGGCCCTCTGGAGGTACTTCTTCCATGTGCGAGGGAAGGGCAAGTCGGGCGTCGTTGGCGCTAATCGGTGATGCCGCCATCCACTCGGTCAATCGATTAGGAGTACCTTGACATGAAGCGCCTACTTGAGCCGGGATGGCACCTGAGTGGTTTACATTGAACAGGGGACAAAGGCCTCGGCCTTCACCGGACGGCCGTGGCGGTGCCGAATGGGGTCGCCCGTGACGAGAGGAGAAGCGGAAGATGGTGGTGATTCTTGAGCGACTTGCGCGCTCGAAGAGGCGAGGCTTGACGGGGTACGCTGTCGTGCGGGCGTTCATGGCGAGGCGCGTGCAACCCCTCATGGACAGGCCCCACCCGATGTTCCGATACGAGGGGGCGTCCGACCCCATGAGGATGGAGGGTTCGGACCTCCCCTCGTCGGAGGTGGAGGCTCGGGTGGCCGCCGTCCTGACATTGAAAACCACGGTGGCGGCGGGTGGCGTCCCCGAACCTTTCTCGGCGGAAAACCCTCCGAACTTGGTGAGTGGGAAGCTCTCCTATCCCTTCTTGCGTACCTTGATTTCCCGCCTTCCGACTCGGACAGAGTTCCCGCCACTTCGGGGCTCGCTTTCGGGCGTCTTCGGCGTTCTTTGCCGGGAGAAGGAGATGAGGGCGGCGATCCGCCAAAGAGCCGAGTTATGGAGTCCGCCGAAGGAAGGCGCTGGAGAGCAAGAAGAAGGAAAAGAGGCGGGTTCAAGAAAGCCGCGACACAGGGCGCAGGAGGCGTCGAGTCGACGCGCTTTCTTGGCGGATGGGGTCGCCCACCGACGACAATGAAGTCCCGGCGTCATATCGAGAGTATGACTTATTGCCGCCACGACGCGACCAATGGAGGATGTTGATACAGAGGTCGTCGTCGCGGCGTCTCGGGCAGGGACACCACCGAGGGGGGTGCCTCTGGAGGAGGGGGGTGATGGCCATCCCTCGCCAGGAAGACCGGCGAAGAGGGCGCGGTTGTTCGGCACCCGCTCGGCGTGGTTAGCCCTGTCCCCCTCACCGTGCATGTCGATTTTGTTCGAAATGTCCCTCACCGAGCCTCGCTTTTTAGGGATTTTGCGGGGGAAGGCTTGGCGAAGCGGCGGCGGCGAACCGCCACGGATCGGCCGCCGGCGCTCCGCCGTGCGGGAGTCGAAGATACACCGTCGACGAGGCAAACGTCGGGCGGCGGTGGCGGTCGCGCCGCGGTCATCGACGCGTGGAGATCGCCGGTGGTGATCTTGAGGCGTCCGTGGAGTTGGCGTCCACGATGTCCGGCGGCCGTCGAGGCTTCGCCGCCACGAACGAGGGCGAGGAGGCGGACGATCCTCGCGCCGCCGGGCGTGCGTCTTGCCTCCGGAGTCTCAACACTGGGCGGTCTGCCATCGTCGCCGATGGAGTACGGTAGAAGCGTCTTTGCGATCGGTGGTGGCGGAGGCCGCGGACCCGCTGGCGGAGGTGATGGGGATCCGACCGTCGGAGCGGGCCACCGGGACGACCGCGGGGGAGCTCCCTCAGTCGCCTTCGACCACCCCGATCCGGCCAGGCGATGACCCCTCCGGCGAGACATCGTTCTCGCTGGATGACGGGGCGGAGCTTGCAGAATGGGAGTCCCTGCGGGAGGGTTCCCAACTGGCCCGGATCGCGTTAGAGCGATTCAGGTAGTCTGAATCTCCTTCTTGAGTCTTCCGGAGGCGTTGGATCTCGGTCGCCGGGGATCGACCCGGTTTGGTCGCGATAAGTTATGCTCGGAACTTTCTTGTTTTTCGGACGCCGACGGATTCGAAGTTGGCGGTGGTGCTGCGGCGTCTTAGTGCGTTCGGAGGGCAACCAACTCCTCCGTCGCTGCCTGACAGCCAGAGGGCCGCCTCGGAGGATCGCGACCAGGGGACTCCGTCTTTGCGGGAGGCTCGGGAAGCCGTGCGAAAGGCGATCGGCGGCGGAAGAGGCTCGCCGGATGGTGGGTGAGAGGCGCGCCTGCGAGAAGAGCGCCGGTTGGGTGAGTCCACGAGGCGAGGGTATCCGAGCTGAGTCCCTCTGGCGGAGGCCAATGGCGCGAGGGCCGCCACGAGGCGGATCTTTGCCGGCGGCCTGAAGCTTCGGGAGGAGGCTCATGCTTGCCGGGCGTCGCCCTCGAGGCGGCCGTGGCGGTGAAGTCCGGCGAGAGACCACAGGAGACTTCAAGCCATGGAAAGCGCCACGTCCGTGAGGTTGTTCTTTGTCTGGGTTGGTTCGGAAGGTGGGCGCGTTCTAACTTTTGCCTTGATCTTGAGTGCAAAAAGATTCGGAGAAGTCGCGGAGGCCGGCGTTTACGGCGGAAGAGCGCGACGCCACGGCCGTGGCGCTAAAGAAGCTCGACGACCGGAAGGTGGAGGATGAGTGGGTCCAAGCGATCGCCGAGTTAGGGACCTTAGGGAAGGTCGGCGGACCGTCTGCTTGATCGCCGGGGCATGAGAGAACGAGCTCGCCATGACAAAGCTGCCCGTGTCGAACATGTCGAGAAGGTGAAGACGAAGCGCTGCCACAGGGGCCACTTCGCTTCGTTAACGCCATGTCCTTCTACAATGGTCTTGACCGCCAAAGTCGGCAGGGATCGCCGGAATCGGACCGACGAGGAGGTCGGCGCTTGTCTCGGCCGAGCCCTATGCCCGGCGATCGCCGATCAATATCCCCGCAGAACGTCCTCCACGGGTTTACGAATAGCGTTAGATATTTATCACGAATGTAAAGAACTTCGTGCATAATGAACCGTTTCGTTTTTGTGCTTGCTTGCGAATTTTAAGCTCTTCCTTTGCTCAAAAGTGTGACCACGAAACCACGGAGGGTTTCTTGAGCGTGGCGCTTTTGATTTTACTGGAAGGAGCGCGAAGAAGGGCTAAAGAGAAAAGACCGAGGTCGGATTCGTTCATTCAAGCCTTACGCAGGAAGGAGTAGCCCGACCGACTCGAGGCTCGCACCGTATGGGTATCCCCTTGCCGTAAAACGCTACTTCGAGACCGTAGCAGCCGTGGCGTAGGTCGCAGCGTTTGGGTCAAACGGGTACCCACTAGGGGGGCCGAGTAGTCGGTCGGGACGCCGACCTGTATGAACATGAATGACGTGGGGAGCGAGAGCACCTGCTCGTACTTTGGTCGGGGAAAAGGACGTCTCCGACCGGCCCATGGCTCGTGCCGTATAGGTAACTTGCTACCACGAGGTGCAACTTCGAAACCGTAGCCGCCGGGCGTAGGTCGAGTCGCAGCGCTTGGGTCGGACGGGTTACCCATTAGGGGGGCCGAGGGGTCGGTCGGATCATCGACCCGTATGAATGTGGATGTCGTTTGGCGAGCGGGAGTACGCATTTCGCATCTTGAGCGAAGGGGACGTTTTTTTGGCCCATGGCTCGCCCGTCTGAGTTACCTTCCTGAAGCGCTACTTGAGGCCGTAATCGGCATGCGGCGTGGGTCGTGGCGCTTAGCCTGAACAGTTAAATTTGGTTAGGGAGCCGCGCGGTCAGTCGGATCGCCGGTCTGTATCGATGCTTGCCCCGAGCCCCCGAGCGATGCGTGGCGACCTGGGTGTGGTCGGCACGTATCGCTGGTCGTTCAGTAGAATTATGAAGGAGAGGGAGTCGGGTGACTTATCTCTTTTGGGTCGCCGTCGCCGTCTTGACCGCGAGCCTTGGCGGATTCCGAGGATGTCCGTATAATTAGGTGCGCTGGAAGACCGGCGCGTCGCATCACCGGGCGAGGGCGCGCGCTTCGCGACTTCGTGTCGCCGGCGCATTGAATGTCAAGTCGATTTTAATGCGCGTCGCATCGTAGCGTCGGGCCGAGGCGCGCCGAGGACGCCATGGGCAGCGCGAGGCGTCGGCGGTTGCGGCTCGGTGAATCCGCCCTTATAAATCTGGGCGTGGGAGGTGGTAAACCACTTTCAGCTTCTAACGCCAAGATGTTGCCTTAGACCCTTGCCTTCAAGCCCGTTCTCCGGAGGAAGCTCTCGTCGGTGTTATGGCAGCGGTGGCGAGAGCGAGAGGGGGCCGCAAGCGAGTGGTGGGGAGTCTGGGGCTCACCCTCCAAGCGTCGGACGGAGGGCCCCTCCGCGCCAGCCAGGGCGGGCGGACCCTACTGGTCGCCAAGGTTCTTCATCTGGAGCCCCGTCGCGGGTAGGTGCTCTTTCGTTGTTACGGGCGTGGCGGGGTTGCTAGGAGTGTCGGTTGGCGTTGTTTCGCCTTGCTTCTCAGGTCCGACCGCCTAGCGCGGTGCCGGCGAAGCGACGTCGAGGTGGCTCAGCGCCCAGGGGCCGAATCGGCTTCTTGAGGATCGGGCGGCGGCATGGTGGGCGCTGTGATGCGCGGTCCCATGCCGACCGGTGTCTCGGCGGGCTCTTCCGCCCCTAAGGGCGCGGTGACGCGCTGAGGCGCGGTCTGAACCGAGGACGCAGGCGGCGGCTCGGGCGCAGCGAGGAGGCAGCCCGAGGCGGAGGTGGCCATGTGAACGAGACTTGGCGCCACGCTGGTCCTCCTCTCCATGCTCATACCATTTAAAGCATGGGTAGGAGCTGAGGCCATCGGGGCGGAGCTCAGCGAGCGATTCGTCCAAGTGGCGCAGATATGCTCGGCCTCACCCGAGCGGCCGTTGGAGAACTGCCCGAGCCTGTGAGGCTCGCCGCCGCTGGCGGGCGGAGGGTTGCCGTTGGCGGCGAGTATGTGTTGGCGTCTTTGCGCCCGGCGTGCAGCTCCTTCGACCGGAGGACACCGTCTCCCATATCCGAGGCAACGCGCCCAAGCGCGGCCCGAAAAGGGAGGCGGCGAGGAGCGATGGCGGGAGGCGCACTGAGGTCTCGGATGACGAGACGGACGCCAGCCGAGGTCTCTGGGAAGACGCCGAGGACGCCTTCATTGGCCCCGACCCTTAGGTAGCCGCCATGTTCCGCTGGACTTTGTCGTCTGACGAGGTATCTCGGGCCGGGCGGTCTTTGTTGTTTTGCTGATTTTGCACCCTCTTACGCTTCAGTGCATAATAGATATGCTTCGTCCAAAGTTTTCGTAATCTGGCGCTTTTCATATTTGTTTTGTTCTTTGAGCGTCGATGGTTGTGGGATGCTTGCGAAAAAAACCTTTGCGTGTCGCCGTGGGTTACCCGTATGAAGATTGCTCCGCGTCGCGGGCCATCACTTTAGCGGCCGTAGTCAAGAAAAACCACCGGGGTTTTCACGAGACGTAGACCGTGATAGTCGGGACGAAGCGGTTTCTTCAGGGGAAGGCTTGCGGTCGACTAGGGCGCTACGTAGCAAGGCTACGTAGATTTGCAAGCCCCCGAGCGGGTTCGCGCCGCTCGGGAGGGTCAGGTAGATAATCGTGTTCAGCAAAGGAGCAGATCGTTTAGGGGAAGAACCGTCTGAGCTTTTCGATGTTCCAGGCGTTTGAAACAATGTCGCCCTTGGCATCTTTGAGTCGGTAAGTGCCAGGCCGGATTACCTCCACGACGGTGAAGGGGCCTTCCCACGGGGGCGAAAGCTTGTGTTTGCCGGCGTTGGATTGAACTTGGCGTAGGACCAAGTCGCCCACGTTGAAGGTTCGGCCGCGGACCTGGCGACTCTGATAACGCCGCAGCGTTTGTTGGTATTTGGCCGATCGGAGGACGGCGATGTCGCAGCGCCGAAATGGGTCGACGGCGTCTTCTTTGCGAATCGAGCCCGGGCTCGGTCGAAGACTGGCCTAGGGCGCCAGTACTCGGTCGGTCGGCGGGGCTGACCTCGGCGCCGAACACCAAGAAGAATGGTGTGAACCCGGTTGACCTGGTTGGAGTAGTCCGTAGACTCCAAAGGACGGAGGCGGCTCGGCCAATACAGCGCCCGATCGCTTCGATCGATCAAGATTCGCGCTTGAGCCCTTGAAGGATCATGCCGTTCGCCTTCGGCTTTGGCCGTTGGTTTGCGGGTGGGCGACGGCCGCCCAGTCGACACGGATGTTGAAGTCGTCGCAGAATTCGAGAAATTCCCTCCCGGTGAACTGCGTACCATTGTCGGTGATGATGGAGTTCGGGACTCCAAACCGGTAAACGATGCCGCGGAAGAAGCCGGCCGCCTGCGCGGACGTGATGGTAGCGACAGGCTTAGCCTCTATCCACTTGGTAAACTTGTCTACCGCGACAAAGAGGTGGGTGAAGCCCCCGGGCGCTTTCTTGAAGGGCCCGACCAGGTCGAGTCCCCAGACTGCGAACGGCCATGTGATGGGAATCGTCTGGAGGGCTTGAGCCGGGAGGTGTGTCTGCCGAGCGAAGAATTGGCACCTTCGCAGTCGAACGACCGACACCATCGGCATCGGCCACGGCGGTCGGCGGTAGAAACCTTGACGAAAAGCCTTTCCCACGAGGACGCGGGGGTGCGTGGTGTCCGCATATTCGGCATGGATGGATGTCGCAAGAAACTCCTTGCCCCGGCCTGTAGGGCGACGCCGGAGAACCCCGAGGACTCCTCTTGTAAAGGTCTTCACCGACTAGGGCAAAAGACTTTCTTGGCTACGGGCGGCGTCGAGCCTCGGTCGGGTCTTGGGGAGAGTCCCATCTGTCGGCGGTCGGCGTAAGGCTTCCTCGGTCGGATTCGGTCATCAACACGTCTTGGCTCGACCGGTGGGGCGGCGGCCGGGCGGTCGGCGCTGGTTGAAGCGGGCAGGCGGGCCGGCCGCTGATCGACCGCCAGTCCGTTCGGACGACGGTCGTTGAAGGTCGTGGGCAAAGACTCGGCGGAACCGGTCCCTTGCGGCGATGTTGGCGAGGTGGTCGGCCTCATTGTTGTATCGTCGGTAGAGTGTGATGGAGCTCGAAACCCTTGAATTTCTCTTCAAGTTCGCGCACCTCGCGGCGATATATCTTTGCCATGCGTGGAGTCTCGGGGCTCGGAGGTCTTCATGACTGATCGACCACCGGCTTAGGTCGCCGTATATGTAAAAGCCGTCGACGCCGAGGTCGTGGCGATCCGGAGGCCGTTAGCGAGGGCCGTGCTCGGCGGCGTTGTTGGTGGCGTCGAAGAGAAGTCGGACAGCGTACCGGAGTCTGCTGCCGAGTGGGGAGACAATGACGATTCCGGCGCCCGCTCCGTTCTTGGTGTAGGACCCATCGAAGTACATTGTCCAATATTCGAGGTCTTCGAGTCTTTGGTGGCGCTGGGCTTCGGTCCACTCAGCAACGAAGTCGGCAAGGGCTTGGGACTTGATCGCGGTTTTGGGAACGAACGAGATGTCGTGGGCGTTAAGTTCGAGCGCCCACTTGGCTATCCTCCCCGCGGCGTCACGGTTGCGGGTAATCTCGCCTAGCGGCGAAGATGTCACCACTGAGATGGGGTGCTGGCTGAAGTAGTGGATCAGTTTTCTCTTGGCGATTAGCACCGCGTAGAGCAGCTTCTGCACTTGCGGGTAACGAGCCTTGGATGCCGAGAGTACCTCGCTGATGAAGTAGACTGGCCGCTGCACTTTGAGGGCATGGCCCTCCTCCGTCCGCTTCGACGCGAGTGCGCGCTTCGACTGGTCGTGGCGGCTATGTAGAGGCGAGAGGTTCACACGGCGACGCGCCGCCGTCGAACCGGGGTGACGTCAGAAGGCCTTCAATCGGTCAAGGGCCTCCGAGCCTCGTGTGTCCAAGCGAAGTGGTCGGTTTCTGGCGGTTTGTAAGCGGCATCCGCGCCGCCGAGGCGAGACACGAACAGCTCAAAGTGCTAGGCACCTGTCGACTTCGGGCGCCCTTTAGGTTAAATGGCGCCCCATCTTCATGATCGCGGAGACCTTCACCGGGTTAGCTTCGATGCCGCGCTCGGATATGATGAATCCGAGGAGTTTTCCCTTGGGGACCCCGAAAACACACTTCTCGGGGTTGAGTTTTATGCGGAACCGGCGGAGGTTCGCAAAAGTCTCTTCTAGGTCGGTGATGAGGTCGGCCTTTCTGATTCTGACGATGTCGTCCACGTACACCTCGATGTTACGGCCGATCTGGTCTTCGAAACAGGTGTACATACAGCGTTGGTATGTCGCGCCTGCGTTCTTCAGACCGAAGGGCATGGTTACGTAACAAAACGAGCCGAACGGAGTGATGAAAGAGGTGGCGGGCTGGTCGGACTCTTTCATCGAGAATCGTGGTGGTAGCGAGTAGGCGTCTAGGAACGAGGCGACTTCGCACCCAGTAGAATCAATGACTTGGTCAATCCGGAGGCAAGGAAAATGGTCCTTAGGACATGCCTTGTTCAGCCTGTGTAGTCGACACACATTCTCCATTGCCCGATTTCTTTTTACAAGGGCAGATTGGCGAGCCACTCGGGGTGGCGTACCTCTTTTATGAATCCGCCTCCAAAAGCTTGGCTACTTCTTCCCTATGAGCTGCGCTTTTCCTCGTCAGCTTGGCGCGGCGTTAGGCGGCAAACTGGCGCCAGGTCGGATGTTCGAGGTGTGCTCGGCGACCTCCTTTGGGATGCGGCATGTCGGAGGTCTTCGGCGAACATCCGATTTGCGGAGGAAGTCGACGAGCCGCCTTCCTATTTGGCGGGGGGCGGACCCTACCCGCCTGATCTTGGCGGGTCTTGGGATCGATTGCGATCCCCTTCGTGTCCTCCGCGGACTCGAAGGACCAGTCCCGACTTCTTGGGCCGGGATGGAGTCGGGCGCCTCTGTAGCCGCCGAGCTCGGCAGACGCGATGACCGCCGAGCTAGCTTCGCAATCGCTTCGCTTCGCGATTGAAAGCAAAATTTGGAAGGATGAGGACACGGTGATGATGCCCGTGGCCGGGATCTTCACCCGGTAGGTGTAGTTGGGGACCGCCATGAACTTGGCGTATACGGCCTCCCGAATGGCGTGGTAGGAACCCGCGAACCCCACCACCTCGAATCACGAGGATTTGGTCGGAAGTTTTGGGTCCTCAAAGGTAACAGGCGGTCGACCCGCCCAGGGTAGGCTTGATGGCGGGATGGCGCCGTGGAAGGCGCCTTGCTCGATCGTAGGGTCGGCGGGGACGCCAGGCGTCGGCGTCTCGACATCTGGGATGTTGAGACCGCTGCCGCCGTCCATGAGGACTTTGGTGAGGCGTTTCGATCCTACGATGGGGTCGACGACGAGTGGGTACCTTCCGGGGTGCGGGACGCGGTCGGGGTGGTCCGCCCGATCGAAGGTGATCGGGGTTTCCGACCAGCGAAGGTACTTTGGGACCACAGGGGTCACCGTGTGCACCTCTCGGTAGGCGAGCTTCTGCCGGCGTTTGTCGGCGTAGCTCTCTGGTCCGCCGAAGATCATAAGGCACCCGTCGGGTTCCGGGTACCCGGCGCCAACTTTGTCCTCCCCGGCCTCCGGCGTCGAGTCGCGCTTCTTTCCTTTGCCCCGCGGTAGCGTGGGGTTTCGGAGAGCGCCTCGGGACTTCGCGATCCGGTATTTGTGCTGACGGGTACCGTGGTTCGCACAGGCTATCCATTAGCTTTTGAAGTGGTCGGTTGGTGCGCGCGCTGCTTTTGTCGGGGCCTTCGGCGGCGCGGCCGTGTGGTCTCGGGCCTTCTTCCCCCGCCGCCGCGCCGTCGGCGTGGTGAGCGCGTCGGCTTCGGGGCGGGTTCTCGCTGTCGCCGCTTTCAAGATGGCACCTATCGCCTCCTCGCCGGGCGTGGTTGAAATGGCGATGTCGGCGAGTCCTTGGTGGTCCTAGGCTTGAGGGAGCCCAGTTTGTGGACCAGGGCCCTGCATGTGGTGCCGTATATGAACGCCCCAACGACGTCGGCGTCGCCGATGTCGGGGAGTTCGTTGCATTGTTGGGAGAAGCGCCGGATGTAGTCGGGCGTCTCCCAGCCGCTTGCTTGCAGCCTTCGAGTCAGAGTTCCCAGGCGCTTATCGTGCCACGAAGTTGCCGACGAAGACGCTCTTCAAGTCGGCCCAGCTCCTGATAGTCCCGGCGGGCAGGTACTCGAGCCAGGCTCGAGCCGAGTCCGCCAGATAGAGGGGGAGGTACTGAATGATGAAGAGGTCACTAGAGGCCCCCCCGGCCCGACAGGCGAGCCGGTAATCTTCTAACCAGACGCCGGGGTTCGTCGCCCCCGTGTACTTGGCGATGTTGGCTGGTGCCCGAAATCGGGCGGGAAAATCCGCCTGGCGGATCTCCGTGAAAAGCACAGGGCCTGGGCCCTCGAAGTCGAGCTTGGTTGGCGGCGACCGTATCGGCGACCAGGAGCGAAGCCGCGACGTCGGCCGCTCTTCTTCGAGCGTCGAGAGTGTCGCGGCAGTCGTAGTCTTGCCAAGGCGATGTGGCGCCACCGTGTAGGAGGCTGGGGCGCTCGGCTCTTGTGCGCCCTTCCCGTTCATGGCGGTTCTGCATTGTGCCCGAGCGAGACCCTAAGTGTGGCGTCGGGGGCGGTACATCTGCTGACGGCGTGCTCTACCGATTCCGGAGGTCTTGGTAGGTGGCCTCGCCTCGGGCTCGTTAGGTTGGGATGCAGCGGAGCAAAGATCGCGGCCGCGGCGGTTTTGCTCGGGAGAGGAAGCATGGGGCGCTAATCGCTCTCCCGCCAATCTGTTGAGTGTACGACAGCAGCGTCTGCGCCGCTTGCGCTGCGGTGGCTCGTGTTGACTTCGCCTGGTGAACGCGCGTGCCTTCTGTCTGGCGCCATGATTCAGCTCCGTGTCGGCGGGGCTGGTCGAGGTAACCTTGGGATGATCCGCCAGTCGGGTGCCGACCACCTCCGGTCTTCTTGAGCGCCGGTGGCGATCCTCGACTTGGCGAATCGCGGCCGGTGATCGTTTGCACCGCCACATTGCACTTTCGCGAGTGTCTGGCTCCCTCGAGGCGACTCGGTGTCGGAACCGGAGTCGCCATCGGTGGAAACCTCTCAAGATCTCATGGATGGAGACCGTGGCGTGGCCGGTCATTGCTACTCTGGCAGACGCCGAGAGGCATAGCGCCGCCCTCAAAAGCGAGCGCGCCGGGCGGTGGCGCTGCGCCTGGCGGGCACCGGCCGGAGGTGGTCTGCGAGGCCTTGAGCCGAAGGTCGCCGAGGGCGTGGATGGCGTGGCGCGAGCACCCCAGGGGCTTGGTCTGGGGGCGTGGCGGGAGCAAGGTTGAGCTCTCCGCCATATTGACGATGAAGTCGAGGCAACCAAACGGATTCGGCTCCGGTATGAGCGTTATCGTTGACGAAGAATCCATCAAGGAAGCCGAGTGGAAATCCGGAGACAATGGTGGCGAAGGCCCCCTACCGCGCGCGCATAACCGCTGTTTGAGAACCGCAAGTGAAATTTGTAAGTCTAGAGGGCCAAGTCTCCGCTCCTTGAATGGTTAGACCCCAAGAGAGAGAGAAAGGAGGTCCAGGATATATCTTGGTTCGGGCTGAATGTCCCTACTCCGGTTAAATGCGGTGGTGCGTGTTTGTATTGATCTTGATGAACCCGTCGGATTACAAGCGAGGGCTCTGTGCGCCTCGTACGGAGGTGGCGAGAGAGCACCGGCCGGAGGACTCGGAGCTTGGGGTGTGTGGGCCTTCGGTCGTTCAGTCGCGCCTCTGTTTGTATGTTTGTCCTAGTGTCGTGCCCCCTGTTGGGGCCGAACCTCCCCTTATATAGCCGGGAAGTCGGTTACATAGGCGTGTAAAAGGAAAAAAAATGATGGGGCTCCCTCACGCCCGAGTCAGCCTTCGCCTCGGCGTCTGGTCTCGGACTTGACCTCGATGGATAGTGGTTGGCCTGCGTCGGGTTGGTGAGGCACGAGCGAGAGCGCGGTCCGCTCCTCAGGAAGCAGCCTTTGCTCTCTGTGGCTGTCAGTCTTGACGTCGGGTGTCGACCTTGGGGATTGCCTAGGGAAGGCGCGGCCTCCCTCCTGTTTGGTCATCTTGAACGCCGCGCATCGATGGGGTAGGTGGCGGGTCTGGCGCCGACTTCGATGATTTGATGTTGGCTTGTTGAAGGGGTTCGAGTTTGATTGAGGCTCTCGGTCCGTCAGGACTCGTCGGTCGGGGCATCCATTGCTTCGCCAGAGGCAGTGGGGAGTCCGCCTGTTGTGTTTGGTCGGACCGTCCTGAGTCGGCTTGGCCGAGGCCTTGGGCCCCGGGTTTAAACACGCCGGCCCCCATACGCTTTCTGGGCATTGGGGATACTGTGTGCCGGGTATCCGTCACATATCTAATTCGTATTCGCTTATTGCAGGACGAGATAAGCCAGCGGAAAGAGCAGGGGACCTTTCAAAGCCAAGGGTCGAATGACATCCTGTCGTTTGCAATCAGGAAGCCCAACTATAAGGGCAGGGTGCTTGCTACAGGGACGGGGCATACGAAGAAGTCCTACTTCTAAGATGGCGCTGTGAGTACCAGATCAAGATCATGGGAGGCACGTGCGGAGCGCCTCAAGGACACTCTCGGGGAGCAGCTGACGGAGCAGCTGAGGGAGTATATCAAGGAGGAGATGAGGGGGGAGATGATGACACGTGAGGATGAGATAAGGGGGGAGATGATGGCACGTGAGGAGAGCCTGAGGGCCGAGATGATGGCAATGATCTCCTAGAGTCAGAGCCAGATGCCCTCACCTCCCGTAGAGAAGCCTAAGCCCCAACCCAGCAGCGGTGGTTCCAAAATTGATAATACTGGTCCCCAGCTAAAGGTAATAATTAAATTTTCTTGACTTAAAGTTACGAGAGTAACTCTTACAATGTTTTTCCTCAAGTTCCACACTTCTTGCAGGCGCCTGCCAAGTGCCAGCTCACCCTGACGGAGGACAGATTTCCCGTGGAGGCTGCATGCGGGGTTGCATTTCCAGGAAAGGAGACCAATACTGTGTATGGTCAGCCCTTGGGGAAGGGCTACATGAGGGTGCAGGTGGACTACGTCCACGAAGACTTCGTATCACATGTGCTGCAGTTCCCCCCAACAAAGATATCACCACTCTCAGGCAGGCACGCATGTTGTTTATCAAGTGGCTCACTACGGGTGTCATATTGGTCAAGGTAAAAAACCATCCCATCTACTCTATTATTCATATAGTACTTTAATAAGTTACATATGTGTGTGCTTCATAGGTTTCTATCGTACCTGCACCTGCTCCTGCTCCTACGCAGAGTGCAGAGCTCGCACATAAAAGGGCTAGCACGACAACTACTGAACCGCAGGAGGTCTCGGCGACTCCTTCGAAGAAAGCAAAGCTAAGAGAGACCATAACACCCCCTACAATACATGCAAAACCCCTTGCCACGACCTTGCATACTTCTTCTGCGAAGAAGGAAAAGTTGGCAGGCAATGTGAAGTCTGATTTCAAGGGCTACGTACATAGAAAATCCTTGATTACATCCAAGGAATTGAATTCTCTAGGTAAATTTAGTCGCTTGCTCCATGGATGGTACATTGATAAGGTCAAAGAGGACGAGAGTCAAGAGGACTTCACTGTGAGGTATACAAAGGGACAGTTCCACCGCGATGAGGATGGGACATTCCCAGTCAGTTTCGATGATCTATTCCATATGTACTAATTGAATGCCGTCGATATTTCTACTTTACGATCTTGAACGCTGTGAGTAACGCACCATACACCTGATGACTTTCATAAGATTTCGCATTACGCTTTCTAACGTTCAACACGAGTTGCAGGGTAATGAGGCAGCGAGCTGTGACGCATCAACAACCAATTGGGTTTGTCGACCCCGAGCTAGTGTCTACGACCGTGGCACGGCTTCAACCGGACTTCCTTGCCGGCTACATCAAGCGGGTTTTGAATGCTATGTTCAAGAAGAAATTCTTTCTATTACCGTACCATGAGAAGTAAGTAGTATTTTACCCTTCAATTATTTGTACGCACTTACACCATATGCGAACTCATTTCCTTGCACTGCATGCCATTTAATAAGTAACCATTAGGTTCTACTCATCCTCGTTCTGAGTGAAAACACGGTCTACATTTAAACTCGGTCGAGACCAAACCGATGGCTTTCGCGATCAAGCCTCATTTGGAGAAGTACATCATTGTAACCTAATACATTTTGAATTTAACTACATTCATTTTTTTGACTCAATGGCATCTCTCCAATGTATGTAGGGGTTTCTCGGCCTACGTCGATGGAGGAGGGAAACATGATGCTGAAAAGGGCAAGACGTTGGAGTATAAGCCCTTCAGGGTACAAGTGCCTACCATATATACGATTAATTTTTTCTAACATGTAATATTCGTGTGTTAAATTCTTTCTCTCTTCACAGTGTCATCAATAGGGGTGAAAACGGGTCGGGTTTTTCCCGCCCGATCCGGGACCGGATCCGGGACGGGATTTAAATATCCAGTCGGATCCGAGACGGGATCCGGATATTTAAATCCAGATCCGGGATCGGATTCGGGATGCCTAATATCCGAAAAAACTAGGATGGGATCCGGATATCGGGTAGTATTCCTATCCGGATATCCGGTTAGATTGGGCCTGATGGCCAGCCCAACGCCCCAACAACAAGGAAAGCCCGGCGTAGCTTCGATCGCATTCGGAATACCTAATAACCCTAACTGGCTAACTCTTCGATCTGTGACTCCTGAGTCTCCCCTATCCTGATCGGCCGACCCCAGGCTGGCCAGGGACCATCACGCCGCCGACTCCTCCAAAATTTCCAAATCGGCGGCGGCTCCCCAAAATTCAGTTAGCGGCGGCTCCTCGGATCGTGGCGACTCTAAAATTTCAGTGCAGCTCAGTGCTTCTATCCAGAATCGTGGCGGCTCCCCAGATAAGCGAGCAGCAGCCGCTTTGCTCCTTGGATCGACGGGCGATGGTCTGCTGCTCTCTCGGATCGGCAGCGATGGGTCTTCTTCCCCTCTGGTCTAAGCGCTGCTTCCTCTGGTCTAGGCGGCTACTCCCCAATCCGGTTGCCACCATTGCTCCCTGCGAGCACCGGTGGTTGCTCCCTCCAGCGCCTTGCATTTATTTGTAAATCTTGCATTCTGGTAGATGGTTGCATTAGGTGGTAGGGAATAATCGTGAAAAAACTCTTGATTGAGGTAGCACCAAAACACGAGTCCTTCGGTTCTTGCTCGCAATTGATTCCTTTGCTATAAACTTCGGGCGTGTTGTCGTTGTTTCCGTTTTTGCGGGAGGCGAGGGGCGACAAACATATGTATTGCTTCAAACCCATTTCTAGCCGGTGGTGCGATGAAAGCTATAGATGCCATTGTTCTCTGAACTTGTGGAGAAGTCAAACAAATTAGAGATTTACCACCCCATGCACATCAAATAAATCAAGAGATACCATAGCGCACTAACCAAATTAATGTCTGCGAGAACTTATTCTTAAGTAGATGGACTCTTTTGATCGCAAAGATGGAACCAATATGTGCTCCAAAGCTTTACAATGTTTAACTTTTAACATTTGTCGCTCACATGGTTTTCCTCAAGAGAGCATATGGAATTGAGACTTGAGTTGTTGTATGAATGTCGAAAAATGGTTGTGCCTCAGTAGAAAGTATTTTTGCAAATGCATGATATCTTGTGCATGTGAGGCATTTCTAAAGGATTTAAAAGTATAGATACGAGGAGATGTCAAAGAAAACTAGCTCAATTCAGGTCAAATAGGAACTCCTACAAACATTTAGGGGTGGAAATGTGGACTACCAACATGATAAGTACAGAACTTAAGCCTACATCTATAGTACTATCATATTTATATGCCATAGGATGGTTAGCATTCTCTTTGATCCACATGTATTTGCCATCGTTACGCTTTAGAGGTCTGCAAGTTTCTTTTGTCATTGGATTCTAAGTCTCTGTGACCCCAAGGGTGCTCTGTTTTGCATTTGATTACTTTGGTCTTGTGGCTTAGATATGAAGAATGGATCTTGTAATGCATATTGTTGAGTACTGTGAATGTTTATTGGTCTTGTGGCTTTGTTTGAGATATATCTTACTATTACTGTCATGTATTCGTGTGGTTTGATTCAGCATATATTACTTTATGTATGTGTGCATTACCCGTTCCCGAATTTTTCGTTCCCGACCCAAATCCGTCACATATCCGACCCATATCCGTATCCCGAATTATCCGGATCCGTATCCGGACCTGGCTAGCCCGTATCCGGTTCCGAATCCGGGAAAAAAATATAGGTTAGGATACGGGAAGAGCAATATCCGCCCGTATCCGACCCGTTTACACCCCTAGTCATCAACAGAGCAGCGGTGACCTGTGCGGCTTCTACATCATGCACCACATGGCGTTCCTGATCGACAGCTTACATAATTTCCCTCATATATATGTACATGCATAATAATACACTTAGCCTTTTACATACAAAATTTAAAACTTAAATTACTGCACTACATTTTGTTTTACAGGAGCTCACTATCATCCATAAGAGCTTAGAGAAGAAAGCACTGAATGCCATACAAGATCACTTATGCCAGTGGTGTTAGTTAGAAGTTATATCGGAGGATGGTAGGTTTAGAGATCCTGAATCAACATACTAGTCTATATGTAAACAATATTAATTAGTACTGATTGTTAAGCATGCTTATGTTGTATGTTGTTACTGATTGTTAAACATGCTTATAATGTTACTGATTGTTAAGTATGGTTATGTTGTACTGATTGTTAAGTATGCTTATGTTTGTATATTGTCACCGAATGTGTTATGTGTTGTAATTAAAGTGTTTGTGTTCTGTGTTCTGTACTACGAATGTGATACATATATATGTGCAAACTGATAATATGTGCAATTGATTCTGATGAGGGTCATCACAATTGGTTCTTATGTGCAACCGATTCTGATAATAGGGTTATCAGAATCGGTTCTTCTGTGAACCCGATTCTGATGATCCATCATCAGAATCGGTTTTTAAAACAAACCGATTCTGATGACCATATAATCAGAATCGGTTCTTACATGAAACCAATTCTGATGATCCTACCATCAGAATCGGTTGCAACTAAGAAACAATTCTGATTATAGGGTCATCTGAATCGGTTTCACAGAAAAATTGATTCCAATGAGACAGTCATCAACATCGGTTTTAAGTAAGAACCGATTGTGATGATATTGTCATTAGAATCGGTTTCTATGTAAAACTGATTGTGATAATTTGGTGATCATCAGAATCGGTTCGACAAAAGAACCGATTGTGACAATATATCATCACGATCGGTTCTTTATAATAACCGATTCTGATGACCATATCATCACAATTGGTTTATCAAAAGAACTAATTGTGACGACTCTCTGTCACAATCAGGCCAAAACCGACCGTGATAATGCCTCCTTATCACTATCGCATGACTTTCTATCGCCACCAGAACCAATTCCAATGACAAAAAAACCGATTCTGTTGTACATTCCTGTAGTAGTGCACTACTGCCTCTTTGTCTGCCATCGCACACCTCTGGTCCCTTGCCGTTGCCCGCCTTGATCTCCCCTATGTCGCCATTCTTCCCAATCTCTACCATCTACCGTTGCCCACCGCCTCCTAATTGTCGTCGGTCTTGCTACCTACGTTGTTCACCACCCTCCTTCGACCTGCAGCAAGTAGCGTCACCACCGCCTCACCACCCCGCCACCCACCACTGGTCCTCCCCGTCCTAGCCTCCCTCTATGGTGGGCCTACGGTGAACATCTCTACTATATAAAGAGTTTCTTCCCGCGTCACTTCATCAAAATTACCCACATTTACCACTGCTCTTTAATTACGCACCTTTGCTACTGTTAGTGCTCTTTGCAAATAAACTTTTTATCGCAAATTAAGTTTTAACCATTGTACATTCAGATCAAACAGTATTATTTAGACAATGTTAGTGCTTTTTACAAATAAATTTTTGTCACAAATTGAGTTTTCGTTGCAACGTATAAACACAAGACTAGTGAACCCTAATATGACAAAACCCTGCCCTAACTCACCGCCACTGGAAGAAACAAACTCGCCGAAGTCTTGTCAGAGACAGAGACGGGGGTGGTCAAGTGCCCGAGTCTGGAGGCAAATTGTAAGGTCAAAAATCCGAATGATTTTTTAAAAAAAGACGTGCATGATGTATAGCAATTTTGTAAGTTCATCGCGGTGTGATCTAATGAGTAACTAAGTCGAAAAGAAGTTCAGGAGTTACAAAACAGCTCACTACCACAATTTGGCTGTGATACACGAATAGTTTGACACACTGATCAAGTTTGCCATGCCGAAGAAGTACAAAATTTGCCAGCTTGAATTAAAGGCATGAAACATTTCCGTCATAAAGAGAGAATTCAGTTCACTAGATGATTTGATGGGGTCAAGAAGGGTAAGCCCCACAAGGGTCGCTTGAAAAGAGAAGCTCGTTCCTCCGACTAATTAACCCGGCCGACTCCTAATATAAGTCCAGTTCTGCTAGATTGACAAGATGTAACTGGTACTGATAGCTTCTGACTTTCTGAGGAACTCAGAAGCCAACCGTTCTGGAAACCGGTTTATTATTCACTATGTGCCAACGAAAAAATGACTCATCGTGAAGACTATAACACGCCTGGCATGCAGTTTCATGTGAATAAAATTTTTTCTCAGTATCAACTTCCTTGAAACATCAGAACTGCTGAATGCCGCGTCTGAGCAGGCAAGGAGGTGAGGGGGCCCATGGTATTGGTCGCTCCATACTCCAAGACCTGCCTAAAGTGAACATCTAGAAGATTATATGAAACCAACCTCCCCCTCCCCGAGCTCTACTCCGGGGGAGGTCCAACATGCGTTGGACGGTACCGCTCGTCCAACGCGCGTGAGACCATCAGATAGGGACTGCTGTGCGCGCCGCTCATCAAGGAAAAACACATCTAACACGCGGCTCCGCTCGGCTCAATCGGCTCCACTCGTAGCGTTTAGGCCCGCTCAAGCCACGGTCAGGCCAGACTTAACACGCGTGCAGCAACAGGTACTCATCGTTGGTGGTTAATTCGGCTCGGCGAGGAGGAGGAAATGGCAGCGGCCGCGGGAGGGCGGGGGCTGTAGGACACGTCGACGTGGGTGGTGGCGCGTGTTAGATACGTTTTTCCTTAATGAGCGACGCGCACAGCAGCCCTTCTCTGACGATCTCGCGCGCATTGGACCTTCCCCAGAGCGCCCTAGCTCACTAGTCCCGTTGTCCCTTCAAATGTTTGCGGCTTCGCTTCAATACAGTATTATACCAGGAACTTTTTGTTTGTCTGGTGTACCTGCAAACCGTAGCATGCAAATTTGAAAGCGATCAATATCTGGAGCACTTCATACGAGCCAACATGTATCATGTATGGCATTTATTAACTTCAAAAAAGTTGAACCATAATCTATATACACATAAAATTGGCGATCCAAATTTTTTTTACTGTGTGTTTTATAGGTCAGACTCTCGGTACAACAGTTTATTGATGCTGACAGGATTCCTGTGAAGTATGATAAGGGCATCCTTTTTGGCTGCATGGTTGAAAATAATCAAAACAGCCAGAAAAGTGTATTCGTGACTCAAATAAAAATCAGCTAAGTGAAGATATCATACGATCAGGCATGTGGCTGTGCAGACAAACTTACTACTGAGACTAAGACAGTATGCGGCATAAAGCAAAGCATGAACCAGGCCAACTAGATGCAAACATTTTAACAGTTCCACATCGAAATGAGCTACAGAACTAGTGATGTTCCACCTTTGTTGGGACACTACTAAATCCATCTGAGTGTTGAGAGTGATAAAAGACTTGCTACAAAAGACAACGGGTGCAAAATAATGCTGTTGTATTTCACAAAGACCATGGGGTTCTTAGACGATTTATAGAAAAGTCGATTCAATCGCATCATGCTATTCTTGACAGCGCTTATGAGAACAAACAAATAATGCAACAACAGGAAATTCATAACTGATTTCAGTACCTGCTCGTTGCAGCCTGCAGATCGAACATAGTAGGAACAAGAGGCAAGCAATAGTTTGGAATTGTATCAGCATATGTGGCATATTGCCCTACACAAAACAAGAAAACAGATCAATCAACTTTCCATTGGAAGGCAATATTATCTTCTTAAAGTTGCATTGATCAGGATGTACAAGGTGCTGTCGTGCTGAGAACTGCAGATGAATTTGCTCTGCAAAAGCGTTGGAGCTTAGAACAATCAAATAGTCAATGGGGACCTCAGAGACATCTAATCGTTCACATATAGGTTCAGACCTGAGCAAATACATTCTCCAATATGCATCTGCCTACAAGACCCAGTAGTTAGTTACATAGTTCAAGACACCGTGCTGTCATTTTGTCAATAACTTTCTTTAATAATAAAACTTTGTGATGCTCTGACCATCAGTAACATAGTTATCTCAGCATCGCCTAGGCGATGCCTAGTTGTCCAGGCGGCCTTCTAGTCATCTAGGCGTCGCGGCAAAAGAAGTGAGGCGGGCACGGAGGTGTTACCAGGGAGCTCCACGCCTCCGCCATACCGCTGCCGCCCCCGTCGCATCAACGGCTAGCGCCACTAGCTTCGGACCTCAAATGCGATCCTCATTCCTGATCCCCCTCTGGTCCTCCTTCTAGATCCCCCATCCTGACACCCCTTCCCGATCCGGCAAAGGCCTCTTGACGTCGCTGCCTCTTGACCACCAGCAGTAGCGTCAGTGGCGCTGGCACATCAGCCACCTCCAGATTCGGAGCACAGCAGCCTTTGCCCTCCAATCCCCAAGCTTCTGTCGCCGCCGCCGCTACTGCTCTGCCGCTACTTTGCTGCTACTGCTGCTTTGCCGCTTGTCGCCGATGCTGATGCTCTGCCATTACTGCTGCTTTTGCTTGCTGCTGATGCTTGACGTTACTGCTTGCAGCTGATGCTTGATGCTGCTGCTTGTTAACTTGCTACAGATGCTTGCTTACTGCTGCTCATCATCTAATCATTGCCTAAGCGGCCGCCTAGGCGCCCAGGCACCCTGGGTTCGCCGTGCTTAGCTGGACTGCTATGACAACAATGATCAGTAAGTTAAGAAAGTTGCAAAACATACAAAATTGATTTTTAACCGAAATATGACTATACTCTTCTTGAAGTTTCTGCACTCTGCAAACTTAAAATTAGTGCAAGTTTTTTGTTATAAGATGAATTTTCACTTTGTACATGCTGTTTTCTTCAACACTTTTCTTCTAGAAATCTGCCGTCAAGTGAGGTGCATTCATGAACTATTCTTCAATTCAGAGAAGAGCAGAAATCTTCAAACACTAAGTGTCTAATTGGGCGAAACAATCCTCGCCTCTCAACTTTCGTGACAACTCCCAGAGCAATGTAGAAATCTTTTCCCAATCTCGGTGTGATCTCTCCCCAGCAATGAATGTGTGCACTAAATTATTGACCTCAACTGCACTGTAACCTGGCATCTTATTCAGACCTCTATCTCTGATAATGTCCCTAGTCTCCTTTACACTGTCCCACTTTTCATCAAATGCATATATATTGGTCAAGAGATTGTAGTAGCCAACATAGTTAGGATCCAGCTTGAGCAGTGTGTTAGCTACTACTTCACCCATCTCTGTGTTGTGTTGTGCTCTGCAGGCCGCAAGCAAGGCACACCAAGTATGAGCAACAGCTCTCCCATCCATTTCATGAACGACCCTCATGGCCTCTTGCAGTTCACCGGCCCGGCCAAGGAGATCAACCATGACACTTTGATGCTTTGCATTTGGCATCACTCCATAAACTTGAGTCATACTTTCATAAATGCGCCTCCCATCCTGGACAAGGCCGGAGTGACTGCATGCTGATAACACTGATACAAATGTCACACTACTAGGTTTAACCGACGAGGCAGCCATCCTTTGGTACAAGCCAACAGCTTCCTGCCCAAGGCCATGGATTCCATAACCTGCGATCATTGAGCTCCATAGCACAGCATCCTTCTCGGTGGCACTTTCAAATATCTTGATAGCACTATCCAAGTTTCCACATTTTGAATACAAATCCACAAGTGCAGCTGCCACAAACACCTTATTACAGAAACCAGCGTTAACCAGATAGCCATGGAGACAAAGAGCTTGGCATGTAACACCAGATTCTGAGCATGCAGCAAGTGCCTTCACCATAGTGACTGCGTCAGGAACAGGACCATCGAACAACATGCATTTGAACATTCGCAGAGACTCATCAGGGAGACCATTTTGGGTAAGGCCACTAATGACCGCAGCCCAAGCCACTACATCTTTCTTTGGCATCTGACAAAAGAGGTGCATTGCCTCCTCATGACATGAGCATTTCATGTACATATCAACCAGTGCAGTTGCAACAGCCATCTCAAGCTCACACCCTATCTTGACAGCAATGTCATGCACCCTCTTACCTTCCTCGACATCAAGAGCAAGTGCACAAGCGTGCGCAACACTCACTACAGTCACCGAATTGGGCTCCATTCCTACCTCAATCATCTTCTTATAAACCCCCAATGCTTCACAGGTTTCCCCAGATTGCACATATCCAGCAACCAAACAGCTCCATGTGACGACATCTCTCTCCGGCATTCCCTCAAACAACCTCCTTGCTGCTTGTACCGCGCCAATCCTCATGTAAAACCCAAGGACAGCATTCACCAGAGCTAACTTATACTCAAAGCCATTCCTGACAACAAACGCATGGCACGCCTGCCCGTTGCGGACATCCCCCAACTGTGCTGCCGCCGAGATCACGCTCACAAGCGTGACTGGACTCGGCGTGACTCCCTGACCAACCACATTGCATGCAAAGAACTCCAGTGCCTCCTCAGCCAGCCCATTCTGCTCGTATCCTGTCACCACGGACGTCCGGAGCACGACGTCCGGTCTCTCGAACGCGCCGTACGCGTTCACCGAACCAACCATGTCCCCGCACTTCGCGTACATCTGCACGAGCGCGGCCGCGACGAATGCGTCGGCGGACGCGGCGCAGGAGCGGACGGCGAGCGCGTGCACTGCGCGGCCTTGGGCGAGGGAGGGGAGCATGGCGCATGCCTTGAGCAGGAGCGGCAAGGTGAAGGCGTCCGGGCGCGCGCGGAGGCGCGGGAGGAGGAGAAGCGCAGCGCGCCACTGGCGCGCGCGGACGTGGGCGCGGAGTAGCGCATTGGCGAGGCGCGGGGTCGGGTCGGGGATTTCGTCGAACAGGCCGCGGGCGAGGCGGGGCGGGTAGGACGCAAGGACGTGGGAGGTGAGGTGGTGGGAGGAGTGGAGTTGGCCCGAGCGGAGGAGGTGGGCGTGGAGGCGGGCCGCGGCGAGAGGGGTCGAGGAGTCCGCGGCGGCTTCTAGAAGCTTCTGGAGCTGTTGCCGACCACGCATGTAGATGGGGCGCGTGGAGGGCGCAGAGCGCACGGGTGAATTCAACAAGGTTATTCACGTCTTCCTACTGATTCACAAAACAAAAAAGTACAATTTAGGCCCCGTTTAGAAGTAAGACTAACGAAATGATGATGTGGGCATGTGGCTGTTTTTGTAAGTAGAATTTATAGTCAAGTTTAACTTCAGACTAAAGATATATACACAAGAAAAGGAGGATTCTTGCAGAAAATAGCATGAATATTAGCAATTTTCTCTTGCCATATATTTATGTTAAAAACAGTGCTTCAATACTTTCCCTCTCGATACAGGTTGCATAAATCTTCAAACAAATAAAAGGGTAAGTAATCATCATTTATCATTCATTTATGCTTTAATATTTACCAGTTGAATGCCCGTACGTTGCTATGAAAAATAAAATTGATAATAAAACATAAAAGCTAAGCAATAAAATAAAATTTTGCTACAAGATCAAATATATATTTATCCTGATTACAAAAGTTTATACGGTTTCTCCTTGATGAGATATCGCTTCATCTCGTCCTCGCCCTTCTCGACGTCCATCCGAATCGCCTTTGCAGCGGCCACGGGGTAGCGGGCTCCCGTGCTGCTGCTGGTCCTCCCCAACCGCTGCCGCCGCCTTGAGTACGGACTTCATCACCTACTTGCCCGGCGTCGGGAGGCAGAGCGTGGTGCCGATCTTGTCGATCCCATCCACCTAATCCGCAACCAACACCCACACACGTCAACAACCATCCCAAACCCAAATCGTCCCAAGAACGCACGCGAGATTGAATCCCACACTGAGGTCTCGCGTGGCAGTGGGGAGGTAGCCGACGCGCGCGGGAGATGATAAGGCGTCGGTGTTCTTCGTGACGACGGCGTTGTTGTTACCTATGTCGACGAAGGAGTCGCCGAACACCAGAATAGCCGGCACCCGCGACCTCTCGCCACTGCGCCTTGCGCCGGGGCGCCGCCGTTGAGGTCCTTGCCATACGGCTTGAAGTCGGCCTTGGCGAGCGTGACGACGGCGTTGTTGTTACCCGTGTCGATGAAGGAGTCGCCGAACACCAGAATAGCTTGCACCTGCGGCCTTCCGCCACTGCGCCTTGCGCTCGCCGCCGCCACAATTGCAGGTCGGGAGGTAGCCGGCACCCGCGGCCTCCCATCGCTGCGCCTTGCGCTCGGACGCCGCCATTGAGGTCCTTGCCGTATGGCCTGAAGTCAGCCTTGGCGAGCGTGACGACGGCGTTGTTATTACCCATGTCGACGAAGGAGTCGCCAAACACCAGAATAGCCGGTAACCGTAGCCTCCCGCTGCTGCGCCTTGCGCTCACCGCCGCCAGAATTGCAGATCGGGAGGAATGAGGAGTCGGGAGAACCGTGGTTTGCGCCACCAGCTATCGCGAGGAATGAAAGCGAAAAAGAACATACCGTTTTTTTCGTCCACCGGTTCGGTTTTTTTCGATTTAGAAGTGGGTTGGTGGTGGAGAACGGACGTATCACCACCAACTCAAAATTAGAAGTAGTAGAGATGCAAATGTCAAAAAGAAAAACATAGAAACACCTCTTTCATATTAATCATACTTATGTCTTACTTGTGGAGATTATATATCATTTCTAGTAGATATTTAGCAACGTTGTGAATATCTAAGCAGGAAAAAATTATTGTAGGTGTGTAAATTGGTTCAAGAGCGAGTAGTGGTCAAGGTTTGAATTTTAACCCTACATCTCAATCCAACACCTTAGATAACTTACTATAAACTTGATCAAAAATGGCCCAGTCTAGCTTAGCTGTCGAGCAATCGTCTCGTGATTGTTTAACTCTCGACTAACCTATGAATCAATATGGATAACTGCATGTATATACTCACAGAGTATGAGCTAGGTCACAAAAATTACGCCCGTGGTAGATCAAGTTAGCCCGAGTAAAGTCTTAAGTTATTTTTTCGAAACATATTTGCTATTTGTAACTTGCACAATCTTTTTCTTAAGAAGCTACTATTGTACATACATATAATAGGAAGCTTCTCAATGGAAAAGCTCATCTATATTCAATCTTTGGCCACGGTTGCCCCTTTGGAGCTCCAACTTCTGGAGGAGGAGAGCGGATAGCCTCCCTCAAGCACGAGCGTTGGCGACCCTAGACCAACAGCTAGTGTTGGAGCTTGTGATACTGGTGTTAGGGGTTATACCGTTGGTGGTTGTATACTTCTAAAGAGAAGGTATGAGAAGAGGATGATCTCCCGACCACTGTTGGCTCACTGAAGACCCCACTTACTAGAGGGGCAAGAACAATACAGGAGGAATAAACCAATTGGTTGCAATAAATTTACAAAAAAAGATGCAATGTTAATACAATAAACATACAACAAAATTATCTATTGGTTGCAACAGCCAATCATAGCAAAAATAACGGAATGAACTAACAGCAATTGCAACAAAAAAAACTAGTTATTTTCGGTCCCTTTTGGAATGCATGATATTTATCGGTTTGTTACGAAAATTGAACTGTTTCTCGTCAAATTTCAATGAAATTTATGTATTCCAAACGGGCCTTATACATAGAAAATTCCTTTCTTTCGCATTAAAATCAAACAAATGAAGTTCCAAAGCTCTCCGAAACAAGTAGGCCCCATTCCGGCTCCAACACACAAACATGTCCCTTCCACAGATTATCCATCCGCAACGAAGAAAAACCTCAAATAAATCACCAAGAAATTCCACCCTCCACGTTAATCAAGCCCGACGTTACCCGCGTTCTTCCTTGACCGCGAGGGGAAGATAACACCGACTGGACTGGGCCCCACAGGCGACGCATCATCTTATTCATCTCCCCCCACGGCTCCACCGCTACCCCATACGACTCGCACAAGCCGGGGAGGTCAGAGAGAGCCGCGGCTGCCTAGCCATGGCCCGCATCTAAGGACGTGGACTGGATGGGGCGCGCGTTCGTGTACGTGATCCTCGGCGGCGGCGTGGCCGCGGGCTACGCCTCGCTCGAGTTCGCCCGCCGCGGCGGCTACTCCCGCGGCGAGCTCTGCATCATCTCCGAAGAGGCCGTACGCGCTTCCTTACTGCTTCCTGAGTACCTTGTTTTTCTTCCGTATTTTATCGTCTTGAGTATTCACTTCCCTTAGCGATCGATTCGCTGATTGGTGGGTAGAGCTGCGCCGGCAATGTTTGGACTTGCTTGTTTTGGTGTACTTTTAACTGTGCTAGGAATTGTTTTTGTTGCTTGAGCTGTGCCAAGAATGACGTAAGTAGGGGCACTCATGGGCCAAGCGGGATGCTATCTAGGGAGTCATGGATTAGTCTGCAGTCTGCAAATGGAAAATTGATCAGTGAGCTGGTAATGGGAAAATCTTCCCTCTTCTGGATTGGATCCTCTATTATAGCTCCAAGGAATAAATGTATAATGCATTTTTCAGTCTAATTAGGTTCAACCTCATTGAGTTTCCATCAAGGAGTAAGAAAGGAATGCCACATTTTCCCTTTGTGGCCTTTAGATTCAGAGGGAAGGAAAAGTAGATCATATGATCATTCATCACTGGGCGAATAGTTACTGAAGCAGTGCCTGAATAATATTCTTTCCAGACTAGAAATGATTTTTTTTTCGCGGAAGGTGCATGTCCGCTGATTTTTTGGGGGCAAACAGAGGGGACAAATACGAAGGAAGTGTACATGCGGACCTTTATCTAGAAAGCATGGATAAGAAAGTTTTTGGCTTGTGGAGCATAATTCAGAATTATCGCGTAGTTGCATGCACTATGATTCTGTTGTTGAACACTTATTTCTCTGGTGATAATTTCTATTGTATGCTTGCCAGGTTGCTCCTTATGAACGTCCTGCATTAAGCAAAGGCTATTTACTCCCAGAAGGTGCATTTCACACACTTTTGAGTTTCGGTAACCCAAGTAGCATTCTGCTGGTACACTTGTGTGTATTCTAAAACTCTAAATATACGTCGCCACAACAGTGAAATAATGTGAGGCATTTTAAAAATAGTTTTGGTGAAGATTAATGTTGCTCCTTTTGAATGTTTTTAAAAATTGAAATACCTCTCTTCTGTCACTAAAAAACCAGTTCTCTTTACATGTTTGTTAAAGCTTAGTTTTATTTAACACATTGATAGACGCAGATGGTAAGGTAGATATTCACTTTTGACCCCCATACCAGTGGGTCAATGGATGGCTGTTTTTGTGCCTTTCAACTTTCTATCCAACTTAACCCCCACAAATCCATATTAAATTGTTTATTTTTTATCTTGCTCAATGGTGTTTATCAACTTAGAGAAAGCTTATAATGAAGTGCCAAGAAATATTATGTGGTGGACGCTTGAAAAGAAAAAAATCCCAACAAAGTACATTACCTTAATCAAGGATTGGTATGATGATGTTGGGACTAATGTCAGAACATGTGATAGTTATACCAGTGACTTTCCTATTAAGATAGGACTAAATCAAGGGTCAGCATTGAGCCCCTATATTTTTGCCCTAGCGATGTATGGAGTCACGAGAGGCATACAAGGAGTGATTCCTTAGTGTGTGCATTTTGCTAATGATGTGGTGCTAATTGATGAGAATATGATACGTGTTGATAGAAAACTTGAGTTGTGGAGGAAGACTTTAGAATCAAAGGGTTTTAGACTTAGTAGGACTAAAACTGAGTATATGAGGTGCATTTTCAGTGGTGCTATGGCAGGTGATGGAGATGTTAGTCTTAATGGAAAATAGTGACCAGGAATGAAACTTTTGGATATTTGGGATTGATGCAACATATTGATGGTGAGATTGATGAAGATGTGAGCCATAGGATACGAGCGGGATGATTGAAACGGTGCCAAGCATCGAGTGTCTTATGTGATAGAAAAATCCCTCAAAAGTTAAAGGATAAGTTCTATAGGACGATGATTAAACCTGCGATGTTGTATGGAGTGGAATGTTGGGCGACAAAAAGATAACATGTACAAAAGATGAGTGTTAGAGTATATTAGGCAGCACCAGATATGGTTAGTTTAGGATTGATTGTAATCCCGTGATAACCTTCCTTATCTCTAGAAGAGGCATCTTGCCCTCCAAGCCATGTACTCCTATATAAACAGCCTGAGGGCTCAGCAATACATTATCCCACGCATTATACAATTCTCTCCTTCCTACATGGTATCAGAGCTTAGGGTTCTCATCCTAGACCTAGCCTTCCGTAGCCGCCACCGCGCCGCCCCCGGGGAGATCGATCTCCACCGGGGGCAGTGCCCTCGTAGTTAGGTTGCGTGGCCGATCCTTCTGATCCGCCACGTCCGTCGTCGTCGCGTCACGTTGTCAGCAGCAAAGATCAGAGTTCTCCCCGGATCCGCGTCGTGGTGGTCGTCTTCTCCGTCGTCGGTGCGTCCACGCCATGCCTCGCTCCGCCCCGCCCACACGCCTGTTGTCGTGGTAGACGGTTGGGCGCAGCCGCCGCGTCAAGCTTCCCTCCGCCGCCGTCGTGTTGGCCGGCGAGGAACGCTGATCTGTAGGTTCCTCTTCCGTCCGCCGGCGGCCCCTCCGCGTTCCACGCCGCCGTGGTTCTGCGGGTCCTCCTCCACCCCCGCCCGGCGCGCCATCTCGCCACCGGTCATCGTCTGCCGACCGAGCCCCTCCGCGGTCGGGCCTCGCTCCATGGCTCCGTCGCTGGGGCCCTCCGCCGGCCGGCTCATGCCAGCCACGCATGTGCTGCCGCCCCGCCGATGGTTCATTGGGCCATGAGGCGATGGGGCTATGGGTACCAGATCTGCTTCTTCTTCTTTGTACCTTTATTTTTCCCGTCGAGATCGGGTTTATCGCCATCGCCGGTCGACCTCGCGCATCTTCGACATCGGCATCGTCATCACCGGCTTCCTCATCTTCTTCGACTGTGCGGCATGGCATGGCCTGCGGCGTACCCGAAACGCCTGCGTGTGCCGTGCCTCTTTTGCCTGCACATCAACCTTCGTCGGCTTGTCGTCGCCATCACCGATCGGGAGGCTCCACCTTCGACTCCGTCTCGCACGCCCTCGGCCTGATCAACCGATCACGTGCGACGATCCTCCGTGGCGTCTGGCGTCTACTACGCTACCGCTTTTCCAAGCACAAGAAATTGCCATTGCGTCGCTTCCTCGAGCGGCCGCCGCCCGTCGTCGTCGTCCTCGCCGTTGCACCTCCATCATTGCCGACTACGTCGCCGCGCCTCTCGCGCATGGTCTTCTCCATTGCTCGAGTTCTTCGCCGACTTCTTCGAAAGCACCGCCGTCGTGACACTCGGCGCCACCGTGGCTCTCCTCGTGCGTTACGGCTCTATCGCCACCGCCGGTCCGAGCCTTGGTGCGTCGCCCATCTACTTCTTCGACTTCGTTCACCTTAACCTCGTCACCGGCGTTGCCTCTCGTCCTCGCCTACGCCGTCCACTCCGACAACCGCGGTACGCCGGCACCTTCTTCCCGCCGTTCTTTTGCGCCGCAACCGTTGTGGAGGCCTTCTCTCTGGTCCTTTAGACGCCGACGCATGGTTGGGGCCTCTACCTAGTACGTTGATCGGGCAACACCGTCGCGTGCCTTCGTTCCCGACGCGTTCCGGGCTTAGCAAACCCGGCGCCGCGCCTCGTCGTGGCGGCTCGGCAGTGTCGACTTCGCATCGACCTTCTTCTTCATCGATCGTCGCCGTCTTCGTCTATGGCGCTCCCTCTTATCGCCCTCATCACCTGGCGCCCTTGCGCGCCCGAACTTGTGCGGCTCCTCCTCTTCGGCGACCTCAACGGCTCCTCGACCACAGCTACCCTTCAGACGGCACCTCGACACGGCTTCTCGCCCGTGCTTGGCTACTTCGACATGGGCACAAGGGCTACCGCCTTGCTTGAGCAACCTCGTCGGCTTCCACTCCGACCCACAAAGATCTCGTGACGATCGACCGATTCTGATCGCGGGGATGTCACTTCGTCTGCTTCTTCTCTGATCTCATCGTCAGTGCCCTCCCGCTGTGGATCGGGGGATGTTAGAGTATATTAGGCGACACCGGATATGGTTAGTTTAGGATTGATTGTAATCCCGTGATAACCTTCCTTATCTCTAGAAGAGGCATCTTGCCCTCCAAGCCATGTACTCCTATATAAACAGCCTGAGGGCTCAGCAATACATTATCCCACGCATTATACAATTCTCTCCTTCCTACAATGAGTGTAGTAGAGGTGTGGATGCTACAGTAGATCTGTGGTCATACAAAGCATGATTGAATCCGCAATGATGGTAGGGTTGTGGTAGCACCAATTGAAGAAAAGCTTGTTCAAAATAGTCTGTGATGGTTTGGACATCTTCAACGGAGGCCTCCTGAGGTACCAGCGTGTAGTGGAATTTTAATTCGTCTCGAAAACATACGAAGAGGCAGAGGTCAATCGAGATTGATGTGGCAAGAAGCAATTAAAAGAGACTTGCGAGATTGGAATGCTCCTAAAGATTTGGCGTTGAATAGGAGTACATAGAAGTTAGTGATCTACGTACCAGAATCATGACTCAAGATCGAAAGTTTAGGGATTTTATTGATTTTGATTGGGTTTCTTTCCTAATCTACCCCAACTTGTTTGAGATAAAAGGTTTGATTGTTGTTGTTGTTTGTAATGGCTTGCACTACAACAGGGAAACAAGCAGATCTTGTTTACCGTGTATTTGTTCTTTTTCCCTGTGTACGACCACTGTCTGCAACAGTATGTCTACTTGCTTTTTTCCTACACTGATCTCCTACGTGAGGTCGCAAGATATTAGTAGAATGGAGCACAGGCACACCAGATACATGCAAGTGCTATGCAGCCCTCTCGAAGGGCTAGAATGTGAAGTTGCATGATAGAAATAAATCAAACTGAGGGAAAACTGGGGTCAAAATAGACCATACAATCTTTGTTTCAATTTAACCCAATAATTACTTCCAGTGAACGAAAAATAGATGACGAAGGGAAAATAAGCTAAGCTTTACTCTGTTTACTTTCAAAATATTCTAGCATGTGATTAATTTCATGATGCTACTGGTAACACGTTTGCTTACCAGTTACCATGGTATTTGCAGATGTGCCTTGTCTTCCAGCATTTGAAACTCAGATTGTTAATCTTGCTAATTGTTTATTAACCCCTGTTCTATTTACAGGTGCCGCTCGTCTTCCAGGATTTCATACTTGTGTTGGTGATAGTGATGAACTATTGACAACAAAATGGTACAAAGAACATGGTAGGTTTTATTTAAGGTTTTCTACTGGATTCTATCTTTCATCTTATGTATTACATATTGGCAAATGAGATAGTTGATTAAATTTCCAAGTAAACATAAAATCTGGTAAAAATCTATGCAACTTATTATATGGGTTTATGCAATGAATTTCATTGATTCAGTTATAAAGATGGCGTTATCATCCAGTTACTGTTGCCATCTTTTGTGTGTGCGCCTATGTGGAAATGGTGTATTCTATCTACTAACTGTGAATTTACTTGACTAGGTATTGAACTTGTTCTTGGAACAAAAGTGATAAATGCTGATGTGAGGCGGAAGACATTGCTTACAGCTGCTGGAGAAACTATCAGCTATAAGACTCTTATCGTTGCGACAGGTGCTCGGGTATTGGATCTATTTATACCTCTTTTAGTCCGTCTTCTCTTGTTTTTCAAAAAAAAAAATTCAAAAATTGCTGCTCTCTTTTTTTAAAAAAAAAAATCCTGATCTGGGATATTGTATTTGAATTGTTTGTCTTCTTAAATTGTATCTCTGTAAATAACTTAGGCTTTGATGCTGGAAGAATTTGGAATAAGTGGCTCAGATGCTGAGAACATATGCTATTTACGCAATCTTGACGATGCTGATAAGTTAGTGAATGTGATGAAATCATGTTCTGGTGGAACTGCTGTTGTCATTGGTGGTGGCTACATAGGAATGGAATGTGCAGCTGCATTGGTTACTAATAAGATAAAAGTATCCATGATCTTCCCTGAAAACCACTGCAGTAAGTAGTAGATGTTACATCTCTTGAAGAACTATTCGAACTATTTGTATTAGGACTCCCCAGATATGCTGTAAAGACCTCTCCTGCTCATCTAAATATGACCTTGATTTGTTCTGCAGTGGCCCGCCTGTTTACACAAAAAATTGCAGAATATTATGAAAACTACTACACTTCAAAAGGAGTTACATTTATAAAAGGAACTGTGCTGCAATCCTTTGAAAAAGACTCGACGGGGAAGGTGAGTTTCCATCCCATGAAACTGGCAATGCTTTGCAGTAGATGGCTAGCAATTTTACATTGTACTAACAAATTACAAAAAACTCATTGCCTTGTACTCCCAGTCAATGTCCAGAATTTTATTTCCTGGCAGTCAAATTCAGGTAGCTGGTAGGGGTTAGAAGGGTAGGAATTATGGATAACTGTTGAAGTAACAGACAAACTCAGCCACCTAAAAGTCATCTCGATAAAAACAAGTAAAAATCCTGGCCAGTTTCCACTGATAACTGGCAGTAAACTAATTGGGTTTTTCCCTTTTGTGGGACAATTGTTTAAATCATATGTGTTTTAGCATAGGCCTTAATCTTGTCCAATATTAGCTTGGATTTGCCTGGACCCAGCCTATATGTAATAGGGATGAGGTACCTAGTTTGTCATGTCTTGGCATCGCTGGCTTTGATCGGAGATAAGGTAACCCTGGAGAAAAATTGGCTTGATTTTCCGATAGCATACTGTGGCAGCATTGAATATGATGAACTTAACAAGCTTCGACTTTTCCTTTTATTTTGCTTTGTTATTGAGTGGAATATGTCCAAACCACTATTAGCTCAACTATTTTACAGTGCACTTCCCCAATCCTGTCAATTTGAATCCTCCAACGATATCAGAAATGTGAGTTACTGCCTTTATTTGTTGACAATGGCAGTGAAAATAAAAATGTTACCATGTATGCACAGGTGACTGCTGTAATCCTGAAAGATGGTAAACACCTTTCAGCTGACATGGTTGTGGTTGGTATTGGCATCCGTGCAAACACAAGCCTTTTCGAAGGTCAGCTGTTGATGGAGCAAGGTGGGATAAAGGTAAATGGACAAATGCAAACAAGCGACAGATCTGTGTATGCTGTCGGTGATGCTGCCGCATTCCCTATCAAGCTTTTTGATGGTGATGTCCGACGGCTAGAGCATGTTGACTCAGCTCGCAGAACTGCTAGACATGCTGTTGCAGCCATCTTGGAGCCTTCCAAAACTAGGGACGTTGATTACCTGCCATTCTTCTACTCCAGAGTCTTCACATTATCCTGGCAGTTCTACGGGGATAATGTTGGAGAAGTAGTTCACTTTGGAGACTTCTCAAGCAGCAGCCCGAGGTTTGGTGCATATTGGGTTGATAAAAGCCAGATTAGGGGTGCATTTCTTGAAGGTGGAAGCCGAGAAGAGTACAAAGCGTTATCAATTGCTGTTCGTCATAAAGCTACAGTTACAAACATGGCTGAACTTGAGAAAAAAGGTCTGACGTTTGCCATTCAGGAAAGCCAGGAGGACTCATCTGACAGTGGGCGTACTCTTATTGAAAAGCCTACTTATGCATTGTACGCAACGGCTGGTGTTATTGCAGCTGCGTCAATTGCTGCATTTGGTTATTGGTACGGCAGGAAGCGCCGCAGGTGGTGAATTTGAGAGCGGCTTATTTGATTTGCATGTTAACCATCTTCTGTGCCTAGTTGCCTACAGTGAAAGTCTCGCGGGATCTCAGGTCGAGCTGATGGAAGAGGAAGATCTTAGAGGAAATCCTGTATAACCTGTATGGATGTGTAATCTTTGTTTCAAATGTAAACAAACATACAAATCCCATCATATACTGTTTAATGAAGTGTAATGCTGTTATGAAATCTGAAGAGCCCTCCTTTCCTACCTGAGATCCATAATTTTGCAAATGTCACCATAGCCTTCCCTGAAAAACACTGCAGTAAGTAGACAATGCTATTACCTGAAGGACAGTCTGAACTCTGAATAGTTAAATACTAGGAGTCTAACTTGCAATTTACAGTACACACTCTTTTTTCTCTAATCTCAGTATGAGGTGCGATTTGTCATCTGCAGTGGGTCGTCTGTTTACACCGAAATTAAATTGCTGAATTTTACGAAAACTACTACATTTCAAAAGGAGTAACTTTCATCAAAGTAACTAAAGTTACATCCTTGGAGGTCTCAGATGGGAAGGTGAATTTCCATTTATTCCATAGAACTCGTGGACGTGGAGGAGCTTGAGAGGCAAGGCCTTGCTTTGTCACTCAGGATAGCCCGAGGGGAACGCATGGTAATGGGCTTGCTGCTGGCGAGAAGCCTACTTCTGCGAGGCATGCCGCAGTTGGCGTCGCCGCGGCGGTGTCCATCGCCGCGCTCGCTTGCTGGTACGGCTGGAAGGCGCCGTACGTGGTGAAACGAGAATTCTGAATAAATTGTCTAGCCAATGCATGTGGAGGCAGGCCGTCAGGCCGACCCTGTGTGTAATGTTACACGTAGTATGAAATGCTCACCCTTGTTTCAAATTAGAGGTGCTTTAGTGTTTTTTTCTCTTGAGATAAGTTGCACAAATTTTAAAGCAAATAAAACGGTAAGTAATCACTATCTACTATTTATTCGTACTTTAATATTTATGTGACTATCAAAAAGAGGCATGAAAACACCTCTTGACTCAAATTTAAATTTATCCAACTTACTTGGCATATCGTTTGACATAACAAGAGATGAAATAATAGTTGCATGGACATGGAGGAGATCCTTCCATTCTCTTTTCCCTGTTGAGAATTGTCACTGTCTGTCCGTGCGCGCGATACTTGCTACCACATAGAACAAGAGGGAAGCAGTAGGGTGAGTTAGCTGCAACAATCCAAGCTACCCGCCTCCCGCACGCTCTTGTCCCCATGCCTCTCTCTCTCTCTCTCTCTCTCTCTCTCTCTCTGGCTGCCGGCGGGCCCCGCGCCACCCAAACCCTACCTGTCCTTCGGCCCGTCGACTTCACCGGCCGTTACACCGCCCCTTGTTGCAAGCGCAGCCCATACGAGCACACCTCACCTTCCGGCGACCCCTCTTCCCTCTGCTCCTCTATTAATACAAGCCCATCTCGAACGCTTGAGATATAACGTACACTACACACACTAGCACACTACACGTAGGTAGCAAGAAGCCAAGAACAGCTAGCCAAGAAGATGGTGAACTTCATCGAGGCGCAGAAGCCGCTACTGAAGCGGCTGATGAGGATGGCCGGGCTCCGCCCCTTCGACGTCGAGCTCGAGCCGGGCACCACCATGCACGTCTGGGCCCCCAAGCACCACGTCAGCAAGAAAGGAACCACCATCAGCCCGATCGAACCCAGCGCCCGCGACACCGCCGCCAAGAGGTCCGGAAGGAGGGGGAGGAGGAACCCCGACTCCAAGCCCAACGTTGTCCTCATCCACGGCTTCGCCGCCGAGGGCATCGTCACGTGGCAGTTCAACTTCGGCGTGCTCGTGTCGCGCTACAACCTCTACATCCCGGACCTGCTCTTCTTCGGCAAGTCATCCACGGCGAGCCCCGACCGGTCGCCGGAGTTCCAGGCGGAGTGCGTGGCGACGGCGCTCGCGCGGCTCGGCGTGGCGCGGTGCGACGTGGTCGGGTTCAGCTACGGGGGCATGGTGGCGTTCAAGCTGGCGGAGGCGCGGCCGGAGCTGGTGCGGTCGCTGGCCGTGTCCGGGTCGGTGGTGGCCATGACGGACGCGGTGAACGGGTACACAATGGCGCGGCTCGGGGCGGGGTCGTCGGCCGAGCTGCTCATGCCGGAGACGATCAAGGGGCTCAAGGCGCTGCTCTCCGTCTCCATGTACAAGAAGATGTGGTTCCCGGACAGGTTCTATAAGGACTACCTCAAGGTAAGCAAGCATGCATATCCAAATTAGTACAGCACACTGCACACCAGTGGTACATACTTCTTTTCTTGCTTAATCAATAACTAATTTTATCTTTCCAATTTTTTGTTTGGACTTAGGAATTAGGATAGAAGTTTCTTTGTTTTATTTTTGACTGGTAATATTGCTTTAGTCATGGTTGCTCTAGCGTTTTTCTTAGGAATGCAGTGTTGGTTGGGGTTTGGCTGGTTAGTTGACACATATTTATGTGTCGTTTTGGTGATGAGTAGGCGATGTTCATCAATAGGAAGGAGCGGATGGAGCTGTTGCAGGGGCTGATAACCAGTAACATGGATGCCAAGATCCCTACATTTCAACAGGTAAGTGATATCCTTGTTAAGTCAAACCAACCAACAGCTACTTAATTCGTTCTCCTACCTAGAGATGCTGCTGCAACAGGTAAGTGATATCTTAGAGGTACGCAAGTGGCACACCTGAACATAGCACAGTTGACTAATGTGAGTGACTGGCAGAATGCAAATATGTCATCATCACAGTTTATACATGTGTCAAAATTTGCTCATCCAAGGGGCCTTGCAAACCTTCAAAAATTACAATTGTTTAAATGACAATCGTTACAATCTACAACTGACGTAAAGTATTTAGCTTCAACTTTTTTTAAAAAAATTTCTGTCAAAATCATCTGAACCGATGTGCTCATGGTATCATTTTCTTCCGAAATGTTACTTTCATCGAGCTGCTTGTTTAGTGCAATTAGGCCAAGTACTTTTTTTTAGAAAAAGGCCAACTACCAAAATTGTCAGATCCATGGCCCATGTAGCGTTTACTGGCTGATGCTCATTATGGGCTCTGATCTGACTTGGGCCACCTTCTTGGGCAAACTAAGGCCCTGTTTGTTTCAGCTGGAGATTGTGAAAAGCAGCTTTTAAAAACTAGATTGTAAAAGCTGGATTGTTAAAAAGCTGGAGGTTGAAAGCTCATGGTTGTTTGGTAACCCAAATTATAGTTGGGGGCAATGGTGGGTAATTTTGGTTGAAGTTGGGGAAAGCTAGGGAAAGCTGGGGGCAATGGTGGGTAATTTTGGTTGAAGTTGGATGAGTATTGTGGTCTTTTGCAAAAAAAAAGCTGGGAAAAGCTGGGGAAGAGTGGATTGTGGGATTGCTACAATCTGACCTCCAGATTATTATAATCTAGATTAAAAGCTTGCTGTTTGTTGCCTTTCTAGCTTTTAAAAGTTGCTTTCGAGCTACCTTTACCCCGGGCGACAACCTGGTTTTGTCCATATATAATCGTTCTCTTCTAAAAAAAATGGAATTGCTGCCGTGGTTGCAGAAAATAATGCTGATCTGGGGCGAGGAGGACAATATTTTCGACATAGAGCTCGCCAAGAAGATGAAAGAGTAAGCATCTCTCTCTGTCCTTCCTCACTTGCCGACGCCATCTTCAGTCATAATGCCATATTATCGTTTGGGCGGTGAAAGCTTCATAAAAGCAACCATTCCAGCATGCACGAACATCCACCTCGAAACCAGTACTACATGTGTTTCAAAGTGTCGGTTCAATCAAGCAAATTGTTGAATCAACATAGCACAGAGTCATGCATCGAAAAACCTCTACGAGCAACTCACTGAAACCTGCTGCAGGCAGCTGGGCGACAACTGTTTCCTGCACGGCGTCCCGAAGGCCGGCCATCTGCTTCACGTCGAGCGGCCGTGCGCGTACAACCGCCAGCTCCAGAGGTTCCTGGAGTACGTCAACTCCCAGCAAGAAGAACGAACCAACTAATTCGTTCGATAGAAACAAGATTTCAAGCACTCTATCTATGCATGCGCGTGGCACATCGTCACAGACAGACAATTTGCCTGGAGAAGGACCGTGGAAAGCTATCAGGCTACAGGACTATATCCTGCAGATAATTGATGAGTTGATATGGCGTGATCTTGTTTATATCTGTTCCTGTTGTTGTTTTGGTGTTACTTTAAAAGCAAGTATTGCTGGGCTGGCCTAGTAATTACGTAGGCCTCGTGTTGTATGATTCATCAGTTCAGTCATTCACGACGCAAAGGCCATGAGATATAATATTTCATTATCTAAAAAAATCAGTTCGTTTGGATTCTTTGTAATTCTGGTGTGAACACATGTAATACGTATCGTTCTTTATTTGATTTCGTATCTATGAGATGATCGAACTCAAATTTCAAACAGCTGTTGCAGGAACCGACCGAACGGGTGTCGTCGAACGCCCCACCCACTCGACTCGAACCTGGAGCTCTTGGCATAATTGAAGAATTCCTCAGTACATATTCACAAACATGACTGACATGTTCAAGTCCAACTTGCGCGGTAGAACTATTTTTTTCTCAAAAGAACTAGGGATGTTTTCGTGGCGTGATATGCGTGCCTTTTTTTATAGAAATAATTTCGTTTTTTTCGGCGGTGTTTTTTCTTAAAATCGTCGAGAAAACGCGTAAAACGGTTGAAAGGATGCAAACACAATCACGTATTTTTTTTGCAATTATCTAGGGTCCTCTCACGAAGGATCTGCGATTGCGCTAAATCGAAAGGTCCTTTTCGTGAAAATAGCTGGAATGATCCAAACGTAATTACAATTTTTTTGTATTTATTTAGGGCCCTTTCACGAAAGATCCGCGATTTTTCTGATCCAAAAGGTCATTTTTGTAAAAATCTATGGGAAGGACCTACACGTAATTACACATTTTTCGAAGGACCTAGATGCGAAAAAACGAGCCGAGCCGGCTGCGCGCGGCTTGCACGAGGCGAGGCGTCGAAACCTTCGAAGTTTAGTATAGGTATTACTGAGAGATTTGGTTATTTGCTATTTCAAATATGTGGCTTCGTAAAATTGTCACTGGACCCACATTTCATTGACTCAGATGGTCCTATATACCATTGGCTCAAGTGACATCATATCTAAAGGGTCAAATCTTTAAGTGGCAAATAGCCAAATCTTACAGGTATTACTAAGATAGTTTTCGCGGAGTGATACGTCGCGTGCGTTGCTTTTTTCGCAGAAACAATTTCGTTTTTTTACATTTTTTTAAATAGTCAAGAAAACGCGTGAAACGGTTGAAAGGATACAAACGCAATCACCTTTTTTTTGCATTTATCTGGAGTCCTCTCACGAAAGATCCTCGATTGCGCGAATCGAAATCTCTTTTTCGTGAAAAATACCTGGAATGATCCAAACGTAACGTAAACTACGTTTTTTTTGTATTTATTTAGGGTTCTTTCACAAAAGATTCGTGATTTTTTTAAACTGAAAGATCCTTTTCATAAAAAAAACCGCGAAAATGACCTACACGTAATAACGCATTTTTAAGAGACCTACACGCGAAAAAAAACCAAGCCGGCCCGGCTCGGCGCGCTCTCAGGCGGTGAATCCTCCGAAATTTAGTATAGGTATGATTCCTTATTGCCTGACAAACAGGAGCTCGGGAGTGGACTAGCACGGGGACAATCCGGACGCCTAACCAATCAGAATGAGTCGTGGGGGTACCACGCGCGGGGTGGTACGAGCAAACAGTGCGGCACTAGGTTGGAGCATCCGATGTTGGTCTGGGCGGGGCAAGTTTTCCACATGCGCGCTGCTGCGTCGCTGTTTGCATCCCAAATCGGACCTCGCCGCAAGCACACCCATGGTCGATTCGGGTCGGCACGGAACGGCCCATAATTCCGCAGCCCCGTGGGGTGCCCGAGAGGGACCAACAGCTTGCCCTGAACAAGCCTCGCAAAAGTACGCGACCCTCTTTATGGCCAGGTCAAATACTATGTGCTACGCAACGCAGATTTCGTCAGGCCGCTTGGCTCGGCTGGACCACACGCGGCGTACGTAGCCCCGTACTCCCTCCCATCCATGTGTGTGTGTGTGTACGCCAACACGCCCTGTGCGGCTGAGCGATGTGATAAATGTGGCCGCTGCGTCTGCGCGAGCGGGAGCCCGGGGAGGCGCCGCGCCGGTCGGGTCCGAGATTTTGGCTGTGGCAACGGCTCGTGTGCGTGGCGCGGCCCCCGTCTCTTCGCCGTTCCTGCGCATCTCGCTCGCGCGCGCAAGGGGAGAATTCGTGCCTTTTCGAGCCGCTCTTTTCACATTTTTTTTTACTTTCAAATTTAGCCTTCTTACAGATATATTTATATAATTAGTCATATCCTTAATCGTGAAAGTGTCGACACACTTCTCTATTATAGAAGGAGCCTCCCGCGTTTCTCATCCGTGATAGCTAGGCTGCCGCGTTCTTCAAGAGTGCTGGTGAGAATGTTAAATCTACCGATAACTTTAGGAAGGTGCTAGATTTGAAGAAAAAAACCGAGAAATGATAGGAAAGTGATGATTTCGTGCGCCGACGGGACCGGGCCCGGGCGCAGTGGGCAGTAAGGCGTCACGAGTCACGACACGGCTGGGGCATGTTCTCCTCACGTATGATTCGGCCACCATTTAAGCCACTCGGGCTTTCGACACGGCCAATGGGAGGGAGCGCACGCGCCGAGGGCGCAGAAGCACGCGGTAGACTTCGTGCGCTGGGTCGTCTCATCTCGTCCTTTTTACAGTACGCTATCGGAGCGTAAGTCGTAGAAACTTCTAAAAAAAACAAACTTCCATTATCAACTCTCGCCTCTCTGTCGATTTGTTTTATCTCTGAGTGATTAATCGATCCATGCTGTGTAAGCCTGCGAGGAGCTGCGTGTACTTCCATTATCGATCCAGCTGAAGTGATCGACGAGTCAAGCAGAAGTTAAATTGGAGTCATTGTACGTACGTAAACGGTACATGTCAAGTATTAATCGGTGAGAGCTAGACAGTTATATTACTACATATCTAGATGCATCATGCACCAGGGAGGCATTATGCAGTATGCAGTGTGCGGTACTGTTGATCTTCGACTTTCGTCGTGGAATCGATCAGCACTGCTGCGAGCATGGCCATGCATGAGCTCGCACGATTTGCATCGTCCGATCGACGAATTAAAGGGGGTACGTGGTCCTTGTGTTTGCATGCGGTTTGTGCTGCTAAATTCTGGTGTTGCCGTGGATCGATCGTGCTATGACATTAATCATTCATCATGCTTAATAGTGTTTGATCACACGTATATATACAAGATTAGGGTGTGTGCTTGGAGAATGACATCTCTCCGAATCGACACCTTTTGGCAATTAATTAACAACCGCTAATTGCATTGATCAAATAGTAAATTTCATAACACTACCCCTTATCAATTTCTTCACTTGTATATATCTTGTAAGTTCCTCAAAAAACCCTGCGAAAAATATGAGGAATAATCGCATGATAATAATATGTCATTGAAAAACCCCTGTAAAACCCTAAGTGAAAAATATCAGGAGAAAACTAATATAGCATATATATGTATACTTGTATTTATATTGCCTTATTAAAAACCTTATATGAGAAAACCATATTGGAAAAACTCGTAAAGGAAAAGAGTGTAATATAATTTGATGATTATTAATAGGTTATAGATTAGGAGTTTACTCCCTCTAAACTTTGCAAATTTCGAAGTCGTCTCATACCAATTCCATGAATATATTGTTGGAACATGGATGTTGGTAAAGATTTTATGAATAAATCTACAAGATTTTCACATGATTTTGTTTACAATATATTTATTTCTCCACTTTTCTGTAATTAATGTGGAAAAATAATTTAGGAGCAATGTGTTTAGTGATATTGCTCTTTATATAACCGTATTCATTTGAGTAATACAAGATGTATTATCTTCACAGATAATAGTAGTTGATTCTAATGAATCAATACCACATGATTTTTGAATGTGGTTAATCATTCTGCGAAGCTATACACATTCCCGTGATGCTTTATATAATACAATTATTTCAGAATGATTTGTGGAAGTAGCAACGAGAGTTTGTTTCGATGATTTCCACGAAAATGCAATACCTCCGTATAAATAAACAAAACCAGTCTGTGATCTGGCATTATGGGGATCTGATAGGTAGCCGGCATCAGTATATCCTACCAATGTCACATCTTGATTTTTCTTATAGAATAAACTAAGATCTTTTGTACCTTGTAGATATCTGAAGATATTTTTTATATCAGCCATATGCTTTTTTGTTGGTGCTACACTATGTCTTGCTAATAAATTGAATGAAAAATGCAATGTCAGATCTTGTACAATTTGCAAGATACATAAGGGCTCCAATGGCACTGAGATATGAAACTTCAGATCCCAATATCTCTTTATTTTCATTTTTTTGTCTGACTGGATCCTTATTCATATCTAAGGATCTAACAACCATAGGTGTTTTTGATGGGTACGATTTATCTATATTAAATTTTTCTAAATTTTTTTGGATATTTGCAGATTGGTGTACCAATATTCCAGAATTAAAATTCTCAAGTATCTTGTGTATTTCCGATGATGTTGAGATCATCAACATATACGGAGGTGATACAAAATCCAGTTGTGGATTTCTTTATGAATACACATGGGCAATCATCGTTATTGGAGTAACGCTTTTGTAGAAGGAACTTACTTAGCCAGTTGTACCACATTTTACTCGACTGTATAAGTCATAGAGTGATTTTTTTTAATTTTACACAATACATGTTGCGATTTGCATTAGGGTTCGGAATCTTATGTCCTTCAGGGACTTTCATATAGATATCCGAATCTAGTAACCCATATAAATATGCAGTCACTTTGTCCATCAACTACATGGATCAATTCATTTAAAATACCAATGATATTAAATATGATTTAGTGACATCTTTGTGATCAGTAAATGCATTTGGCAGATTGTTTGCAATATGTTGCAAATTTATGATTCTCTGGACTTCTAGTTCAGGTTCTTTAATACGTGAATCTAAGGACTGAATGCTTGTGACATTCCAATCTATTTCCCATCATTCATTGTGAAACTGATCCCCCTAAAGTCAAAAAATTATCCTCATAAAAAATACAATCAGCATATCGGGCTATAAATAGGTCCCCTGTTAGGGGCTCGAGGTATTGTATTATTGATGAAAAAATATACCCCACATAAATCCCTAATTTTCTATGGAGGCCCATTGATGTACGCTGCGGTGGTGATATCGGTACATATACTACTCAACCGAATTTTTATAGATGAAAAATATTTGGTTTATTTCCACGTATTAACTATAACGGGGAAGTTGTTTGATATGCAGTTGGTCGAATTTGGAGCAAATTTGCGGCGTATAATACCGCATGTCCCCAACATGATATTGATAAATTGTAATTCTGTAGGAGTGGTCTTACAATTAATTTAACTCTTTTGATAAAAGATTCAGCTAGACCATTCTGAATGTGTACATAAGGTACTGAATGTTCCAAATTAATTCTCAATGACATACAGCAATCATTGAATGCCTTTGAAGTAAATTCAATGATATTATCCATTCTAATGGATTTTTTCTTGTGTTCAGGATAATTTGCTCTTAGCCTTATGATTTGAGCAATTAATTTAGCAAAAACATAGTTCCTTGTGGATAAGAGTTATACGTGGGACCATCTTGTAGATGCATCAATGAGCACCATAAAGTAGCTAAATGGTCCAGATAATGGTTGAATTGGACCACATATATCTCCTTAAATTTTTTCAAGGAAAGTAAGTGGTTCATTTTTAATTTTAAGGTAAGAGGGCCTTAAAATTAATTTCTTAGTTGTACATGCAGTGCACACAAAATCTGATGATTTTGAAAATTTTGCAATAGATAGGGTGTGACCAAAAGAATTGTCAATAATTTTTCTCATCATCCCTAGGCCGGGATGATCAAGGCGATCATGCCAAGTCTTGAATTTATCAAGATTTTGAAAAATTATCTTATACGCAATATGTGGTACGGGTTTGATGTATGTATAGAACAATCCAGATGGCAAGGAAGGAATTTTCTCAAACATTTGCTTTTCATATCCGTTATCTTTGGTGAGAAAGAGATATTCCTCACCATTCTCAGGATGAGTTTCAACATAGAAAACATTTAAATGGATATCTTTAAAACTGAGTAAGGTATGAGTTGAATCAGGATACAGAAGTGCATTCTTGATTTCTATTTTTGTACCCATAGGAAGAGTAATTGTGGTCTATCCTGAGCCAACAATCAATGCATCATATTCTGTGATGGTCATAATATTTTCATTTTACTTTGTAAGTGTATGGAAATATTTTATCTCCCTTCATATGGTGTTAGTGGTACAACTGTCCATTAAACAAATTTCTTCTTCCATTAGATTGATTCTTGTAACTCTATATAGAGTAAGAGAAAATTCAGTATGAATTTTAACTCATAAAAATAGAATACATACAACATATATTATTAAATATTATGTCTAAAGTACATAACAATATTCAATGTATAACATTTAGTAGTACAATAATAGGCTAATGACATTTATGAGATAATAAGGAGACTAATTGAGGTCTCCAAGCATGTCTTGGGAAGTGAATTCCACAAGCATTTCATTGATATTGAGAGATTCATCTTTTTTCTGTTGCTCCATATCTTTATTCTGTTCTTGAGGAACACTTATAGAACATCCGGCTTCCAGATTGTCTTCTAGTTGTTCAATGAAGTGAGCTTCAATCTTATCCCTTTGAGGTTGTTTGCCTTTTCCAATAGATTTGAGATATAACTCAACTAAATGTTTTAGAGTTCGGTATTTATTTGTATGATGATTCGTACAATTACACCTCTGACAAGCTTGAGAGTTGTCATTATGGTCATTTTTCTTGAATTGATCTTTGCCCTTGTTAAATCGACCTTGTTGCTGCTTGTTGTTGAGTTTTCACTTTTCTTTGAATTTCTTGTGGTTCTTGTTGCGACCATGAAAATTTTTCACATTTTGAGTATTAGAATGTGCTTCAGGCAATGGCATAGCACCAGTTGGGCGACTATGATGGTTTTTCATGAGGAGTTCCTCATGTTTTTTAGCCTGAAGTAAAGTATATGTTAGCTCAGAATGTTTTTCATATTGTTATTGACAGTATTGTTGGTGCAATACTCTCGTGGAGGGATGTAAAGTGGATAGAGTTTTCCCAATCATATCTGCGTCAGAGACTGTTTGATTGCAGAATCTTAATTTTGAGTAGATTTTATCAATAGCAGAGTTATAAGCTGCTACGGTTTTAAAATCCTAAAAATGAATGAGTGCCCATTTGCAAGTGAATTCCAGAAAGTAAGTGGATCTTCCACCATTAGGTACTCGATTTTGAGATCTGGGTGGAGGTGATGTCATATAAAATGCAAAGATTCATTTTTATACGTATCTAAAATGGCAGGGCATTTGGTTGAGGTGGAGTTATGGTAAGCGTGAGGTCACGAGATGCTAAATAGATCTTCATGTCCATTACCTAAGTTAAATAATTACTCCCGTCCAAAGTGAATTCAGCAAACTCCTTTTTAGTAAAGTCAGCCATGTCTTACATGAAATAATCATGTGTTAATTTACTATGAGAGTAAATCATATGCATATAGCATAATATAATTTTGGATGAGTAAAAAAAATGAATTTGGTGTAGACCTATAGTACAGGCGACTTTCATCGCTGCAAATGTCTTAAGACATAGACTTTGTACTATTAAGGGCCTGTTTGGTAGAGCTCTAGATCCCAGCTTCACCTGAGATCTGAAATTTGTAGGCTAAAATGAAGTGAATTAAGTTTATATTTTGGTCTAAAATATAAACAAGATGATCCATCTAACACTCTTAATGTACTCATAGCTCCAGTTCCACGGATCTGGTGGAGTTAAGAATACCCAGTTCTATCAGAACCACAGATCTAATGGAGCTGGAGCTCTACCAAACACACCCTAAATATTGGGTAAACACAATGAAAGTAATCATTATATTGTAATACAATATAATGTAGATCTCACAGCAATGGGCAAGATATTTGCTACTATAAACACACACTCCGTTCCATAGGAATAGGCATCGCTACAGATGCAGCCAGTGTCATAGACTCCATTACCTTGTGCCAATATAATAGAAGGTAGTCACCAATTTTGTAAAAACACAGTGACACATATATCAATATGTAATCTGTAAAGACTTGAGGGTCTATTATGCATATTTACAAGAGGTAAATTAAGTACAATTGAATTATGTAAAGCTTGTTGGCTTAAATAAGAATATGCAACATAAAGTATTATGTGATATATTTAAAACATGAGGGCTGAAAAGAATATTTACATAATGTAAATATAGATACTGTGCAATTTTAAAGAAACCTGAGGACTTTATTGCATAAATACATAATATATTTATTCAAACCTATATGTAATTTGCAAAAAACTGGAAGGACTTTTCACAAAAAATACCTATGGCATATATACATCAGCCGAGCAGGCAGTGGGCCCATTTCGCTGCCGCCCCAACCCGAGCTAGGGTTAGGGTTTACTCCTAACCCAATGCCGCCATCGAAGGGGAGATCCGTGAGCATCGACGCTTCAAGCCTGTGCATCCAGTGGCTGTTGTTGCCACAGAGAGGGCAAGGCGATGGATGAGTCACTCGGAGAGAGACGGTTTTGCCGAAGACGAATGAGGCAGATCTCTTGAAATCGGAGGTGGTGGCGCCTGGTGGATCACCGATGCAGTCAGAGGAGGAGGCGGAGCCGATGGGTTCGCCGAAGGGGGTGGCGCCTGAGGGGCCATCTCCACCACTACCGTTGCGGGAGGAGGTCCAACTGTTGCTGGCGCGGGGACCTCCTCTACCGAAGTCTTTGCTGACAGCCGAGGACTCATTGGAGGACTAACGGCGGGTGTCGAGAGCTGGCCTTGGTATGTGGCGAGGGCCGTCCCTACGACGACCAGTGTGTCCTTGACAATCGAAATGACCACAGCGGCCGAGACGACCGCGGTGACCAAAGTGGCCACGACGACCACCAAGGAGGCGGGCTTGGTTGAATTGGTGCAGAGGGAGACAATGGTGTCGTCGAGGAGAGTGAAGGAGGCGCAAAACGATGGTCTTCAGGTTCATCAAAGAGGTAAGAACTTTGTTGATTGCTCTGTTTTCTGAAAGTGCCACGGTGCTTACACTTGTTGAATTGCTCGATGTGGTAGAGCAAAGTAGTGTTGATAACATGTTATAATATGGAGAATTGAGAGATTATTAATCATTCATCGTGCTTGATAGTGTTTGATCACACACATATATATACAAGGTTGGGGTGTCTGTTCGGGAGAAGACATCTCTATGAATAGACACCTTTTTGTTTGGGAGAAGACATCTCTATGAATAGACACCTTTTTGGCAATTAACAACCGCTAAGCTAGTTGCATTGATCAAATGGTTAATTTCATAACAGATCGATCGAGTAGTAGTTCAAACTCTTTAACTCCAAAAAACATGGGGTTTTATGCTGTCAATAAATCCCTGTGGCTCCATCAATTCAATCAAACGAAGCAAGGAAAGACATTAAAGGAATCTTGAACACGAACGCTAGCTACGACGACGAGCTTTGATCATAAAGGCATAGATCGATGACGTGGTTAAATGGGTCCTAGAGACCTAGAGTCTAGACTCAAGCATCCGTGCATTCATGTTCCATAACTTTGAGCTAGCAGGAGAAAATTTCTTCTCCTTTCCCATTTGTGTTTTACTCCTGTTTTCACCGAAACTTGTCGGTTTGAAATATGTGCAGTCAAACTTTTAAAACTTTAGCTATCGATATTTAAAAAAAAATTAGATTGTATGCATGAAAATCATATATGTAGATTTACCTTGAAATGTACTTTCATAATATTATAATTTTATGAAAATTTCTAAATATATTACAAATAGAAATTAACTGTCAAAGTTGAGTTTCGGGAACCGTGTCAATGTCCAAAACGATAACTATTTGGACCAGAGGGAGTAGTTATCGTCCGACTGCACTTTTCCTGTTTTTTTAAAAAAAAACTCTAGATGCTGCCTTCTAGTTAAATATAACTTTCTATTTTTGACAACATGCGTGCTACATATATAACGAGGTGCTATTAGAAAGAGCTATGTATGCAAATAAGCACCATGGACAACGAGCTTAGACCGTTGTTTCATACTCTCACTAGCTTTTCATAGCCTAAATAGGACTGTTTATAGTTAGTATGTGTGAGGTCAGTCAGACAAATCGGCATGCCATCAAATAAACACGCTTGATATATAGCTATAATGCAGCAAGTGCATAGCATCTAGCTACATATAAAAAAGATGGACAACTATCACTTTCAGCTAGCACTCCAGGCATGCTTATTTGGATTACCTTTCTTATAAAGATCTTTAGGTGCTGATCAGCATTGCTTTCTGTTCCAGACAATGGTCACCTAGGATACCTAGTAATTCTTCAAAGCGAAGCATTTCTTTTGTGTGCTGAAAAGGGGAAAGCCCAGCAACAACCACCCCCTCCAACAGTGGACAGGGTGCAGATGTGCAATGGCAGCTTGTTTGCATTGCCTTCCAAAATGGGTTCAAGACTTGAGGGCTATATGTGCCGCATGCATGAGCATGACCAGATGGTTTGAAGTCAGTGATGGCCTTCTTCACGGCTGGGCTAACTTGTTGCCATTGCAGCACGTCTTTGTTCCTTCCTAGTCCTAGCTCCCTCAATTATCCCATCTCCGTGTACTACTAATGTGAAGAAGAAACTTCGGTTGTGAGGTGGTTGGTCGGTGAGACACTTATGTGTAGTACTAGATGCAACAGATTTTATATGGGTGTCTTTTTGCAAAAAGGCACCCCTCAAATTGCTATGAGATGAGGATTCCTGACCTCTTGGGGGAAAAAAGAACAATTGCTAGATGATGAGTGCTAGATGATGAGATGAATCATGCAAGATATAGTCTGGATAATTTGCATGAATACTCTTGGTTCGTAGAAGAAGATGAAATTAATTTGCGTAGCAGCAGCTCCCTCACTACTAGACTGAGATCAAACTGTTTTTAATCTGTATGCACTTTTCAGGGCGTCCAAGCTTCTCTAGGGCCAAAGGAGACCATGACCCACCTCCCTTGAGAAAATTAAGCTTCTCTAGGGCTAAAGGGGGACAATATGGCCTCCTCCTAAAGCTTCGTTTTAGCTTTAAATACTGATATAATACATCTAATCCTCTCTTCTTAAATTATCTAAATATATAATGTTCCATCAGCCATGCATATCTGTATTTTCTTCCAAGTTCTGCCACTGCTTCAGGGGATTCCAGAGTCCCGCAGAATTTCCGTGTCTTAAACATGCCTTACTTTGGAATTAGGAGAGCGTATCGCGTATATAATTCTCACTATCACCTGCTTCCTTTACCGTTGTACACTTAAATATATTGTAAACTTTGAATTGGCCGAAAGAGCTCCATAAATACTCAGCTACATTCCTCCAGATTTGAGAGTAACATTACATTGTTCTTCCGCATTGTATAGCGTACGTGTATAGCATCTAGTACGTATAGTACGTGTACAAATGGGCGCGATCTGCTTCTGCCGGCAAGTACTAAAGCAGCGTATTTGATCAGAAGAAGAAAGTTCGTTCAGAAAGATCAGGAGCTATAGCCACCTCAGCTTATCGTATAGAATCGGATTCTCAAGTCTATTCATCTTTGAATCCGTATGCAAAGACATGCATGTTGCTTTTGGAAGAGGGTATAAGTAAATCCACTAACAAAGGTGTTTACAGGTTAAGAACCTTCCATCTCCTGATGCATGTTGGCAAATGAGTACACGTGGGGTTGACCAAAATAAAGAAGGTGATACAATGTGAAGATTTTTGTTAAACAAATACTCAAATAGACAACTCAAAAGGAAGGAACAAATTTTAATTTGTACACCTCATTCTTTCAGTAGTCACCCAGTAAGGTCATATTGTTCTTTAATTCCTGCCTCGGTTCCTAGCGCTTTGATCCAATGCAGCCAACTTTAGCAGCTACACGTAGCCGGTGGATCAAAAAGCGATGATTCAGATAGTTTAAAGCACTATCACAAAAGCATCATGTTAATTTTCCACTGTAGCTGGTACTCCACGATGCTCTATAAATTATCGAATTATCTCACGTGTATACATAGATAAAAAAAATTATCTTCTCTGCGGCTTATGAGACTGACATGAAATTCAAAACTTTTGGCAAAAAAACGGCCGTATACGCTTTGATTTTCCAACTTTTATGTGAGCCGTGTGCCGGCCCTGTGATGGTTCAGAATAATGGTCCAACTGTCCAAGTACCACAAAACGGTCCACACATGCTGCTGCCTGTTGACCAAAACTGAACGATGGCACAGTGGATCCGGGCTTCCGTCTGCGAGGCGCAGATTTTAATGGCCGGTCCAGCCACGTGGCTCCACGTTTTGGGGGTCACAAAGCTGTGTTCGTTGAGTACACCTGTACACGTATTTAATGTATACTAAATCGTGCTAAATGCAATCATAACACAATTATAACGCCAATAATTGGATAAATTTCAGGCGTCAATGTTAAGAATGATTATGCACTGATTTAGCAAGAGTTTAGGTTTCATTTACTAACCCTGACATGACATGGGCTGTTTTTTTTAATAAGACTACGCACACAACCCACATACGTTATACTTACAAATGCTAAGAAACCCTTTTTCGTTGAATACGTTATACTTACAAATGCTAACATAACACACGCGTACACAATCTTACAAATGCTAAGAAACCCTTTTTCGTTGAATACGTATGCGTGCATGTACTAGATGAGCGCATAAGCTCGACTCGTGCCAGCTGCTTGATTGCAAACTCGACAATCAAGCTAAGCTCAGTTCTGGGCGGGCTCTGCGGCGGAGCCAGGCCTAGGGTAACTGGGGCCTTGGCCCGAAACCTGACGTTAAAATACTGTGAAAAATCTGATCCAAAATCAATGATTCAGCTAGTAGATGGTCCATAACAGCAGCCTGGCTCGAGGCTTAGGCTCATGCTAACTCCGCCCCTAGGTGGGCTTTTTGTGGCGTCTTTAGATTGTGCTTTGCAAACATGCTACATGAGCTAGCTTGCAAAATCAGTAAGTAGATCTGTAGTGCAACTAAAAATGACATACCACATTTTTCTAATGATAATAGGTTTAAAAAATAAAGCAAATTAAAAAAACACTATATATGAAACACCTTTTCTCATTCAAACGCCTGTAGCGAGGAGATATCCAAATCCTCATTTCTACCGGTTTGTTTAATTGGCTACCACACAGTTGGGCTGGTTAACTTTTTCATGCTAACTTGCATGGTTAAAAAGCGTAGCGTATTCTTCAAAGAAAATGCAGTGTACCTTTTTCGCAACGAAAAGTGTAGCACATTACACAATACTACATTGCATTTGGTTACCCTATAAATGTGATCAAAATCTGCGTGATGAGCAGTGCTTCAATGTTTTTCCTCCCAATCAATACAAGTTGTGCAAATCTTGAAGCAAACGAAAGGGTAAATAATCATTATCTACTCTTCATTCGTACTTTAATATTTGTGCAACTGTAAAAAAGAAAAGCATAGAAACACCTCTCCTGCATGATACATTTCTCCAGCTAATTTGCTATGCTATAATGTAATACATGCTAGTTATTTTTTTGTCCATTTGTAAAGTAGCATTTGTTTAGTCCACTATAGAAATTATACAGTCACCTTTATCGTGTAAGCCTACAAGTCATATATTTAGACGAAACTCAACAAGAAAGCTATTTTGCGAACATCCACGCTTTCGCCGGGCATATTATTATGCACCTTTCCAATTCCGCTCCCCCATTTTAAATGTTAGATCAATCTATTATAATATTAAAGTATAGGAAAAAAGCCACTACTGTCTTTTCTTTTCTTCTTCAATTTCCCAAGCATCACCCCTCCTCTTCATCTTCCTTTCTTCTGATTCGGCTACTTCCCATAGTTTCCCTCTCTAGTGGTCAACCCATATTGCCGGTATCTCCTACTCATGTTATTCATATTTATTGACCCCCTCCTTCCTTGACCCGTCGAAACCCTAGGCGCCTGAATAAAGCTACCATTGCCGAATCCAATGCAATCAGCTAATGATTCGACCATCGGGACAAGTATCCCGATGGCCATTGAGCCACACTTAGGCCATCAATGGTCACCTTCATCTTTTTTTCTCTATCTTACATTCTTTCTACCTCATAACATCTTTTCCTTTCTCATCAACACTGCTGCACGATGTCCCAGCCATGTCAGTGAGCTGTCATCTCCCTTCCTATACAATATGAGGCACTTGATCATCCATAATGTCATTGTCATGGCCATACCCAATTTTTTCAATGGTGAGGAAAGACTTATGTCGATGTCCAAGGCCTAGGGTACCTTAATCGAACTTACGAAAATATAATTGTGGGCTCCTAGCATACAAAATGAGGAAAATAGTATATAGAAATTGCTTCTTTATTAGCCAAGCGGCTCCAACAGAGTGTGTGTGTGTGTGTGTGTGTGTGTATATATATATTACAAAGTGATTGTGAATAAGAATGATCATAGGGTGCTAATGCTAGATGTCTCCAAGAACACATATTGGCCCCCTATTTATATCGATTGAAGAGGTGGCACTTATTCTCTGTAGGGGCGTCATATAACCGAGAGGTGTCTTCTGGCCAAATGGTGTCTTCTCACCAAAGGGTGCCTTTTCCAGAGATAACTTCTGGGTAGTTATGCTTATGCATACCTGTCAGACAACTGTCCGCACAGAGACATGTGTAGGGATAACCGCCTGTTCCCAACCAGTTCATTGGTTAGGCCGACTATTTTCACAGGTCAGAGATGACCAGTATGAAGCAAAGTCATTGACCACTTTGACTGAATTGGTTGAAGACTTAACTGTTCAATAATGGTGGGCTTCGTTCTACATATTATGGGCTTTATGCACCGTAGGCCCATTAAAATAGAGTATAGCCTCGAATAGTTGAGGGCCCAAATGAGTAACAGATATTCAATCCTCGTCAACTTCGATGTGCACATGTGAGATTTCTTTTAAATCCTAAACAAATTGAAAGTTCATAACTTTGCCCTGACTAAGTGGAAACATTTTCTTTTATAACATTTTTTCTTTGTTAAAATTTCTAATATCCTATTCAAAAGTTCATAATTCTTCCTTTTTTATCTATCCATTCTTCCTTTTTTCCATCATCGTCATTACAAGATTCTATGGTGTTTGGTTGTCTTAGTTTTGTTTCAAAAGTTCACTGCATCAAGTAAGCAAAATAGCCATTGGAACAGAATTGCTAATTTGAGGGTACGCTCATCAAATCTTTGGTGAGGACAACCTCCAATTGTCACATGTGGGGATATCTACTTTCTTCCCCTACTTCCCTTCTCCTTAAAGGTTCTCTGATTGCAACACTTGGTGGCATTTCCTTTATTTCAGTTTTCTTCCCAATTCTCTTCCTTTCAAACTAAAAAAAATCAAAATTTCTACCAAGTTTGTTAACAAAAAGTATTTTCTTAACAATTTTCAAAAATTCTTGATTTGAAAATTTTGAACAAAATGTATATTGAATCGAAACTTTCCAGCCAAGAGTTTCCCGATTTGAAACTTTTTCAACTGAAAGTTTTTTAGGTCAAAAGTTTCAAACCGAAAGTCTTTTGGGTTGAAAATTTTTGAATCGAAAGTGTCGATGATTCGGGAATCGGTCCCCCGCCGAACTTACTTGTTGAATGAGGGATCAACCTAAGGCCCCTTTTCCGCGGGGATGCAATGGTCGCCTAACGAGAATATCCAATCCCCGACAGAAAGTTTTCTGAGTCTAAACATTTCGAACTGAAAGCCTTTTCAAATCAAAATATTTGACCTAAAATTTTTCAAATTGTAAATTTTTGAATTGAATATTTTCAAACCTAAAGTTTTGAAAATTTTTGTTCTGTTGAAATTTTTCTTATTTGAAATTTCTCGAGTTAAAAGTTCCCAAATTGAAATTTTTCTTATTGTTCTGACATGTGGCGGCACCAACTTCCTTCCCCCTTAAAGGCACTCTCATTGTGACAATTGGTGACATTCCCTTCATCCCACTTTACTCTCCCATTCCCTTCCCCTCAAACTCAAAAAAAATATTTTCAAATTCCCCTAGCTTTTGAATAAGAAGTATTTTTTTTAAACATTTTCAAACTAAAAGTTTCTTTGATTGAAACTTTTCAAACCAACAATTTCTTGATTCGAATATTTTGGACTGAAAGTTTTTTTTGTTAAAAAAATTGGAAATGAAAGTTTTTTAAAATCAAAAGTTTTGAACCAAAATTTTTTGAATAGAAAGTGTTCTAACTGAAAATTTTGAATCAAAAGTTTTTTAAATTTACCATTCGAAAATTCCCCACTTAAAATTTTTCTGATTTGAAATTTATCAAGTTGAAAGTTCTCAATTTGAATTTTCCCGGGTTGAAAATTCCCAAATTGAAGTTTCCTAAGTTGAACATTTCCTATTTTTTTGAGCCTTTTGAAATTTTCTAAGATGAAAATTTTTTGTTTAAAATTTCTAGAGTTCAATTTTTGCCTAGTTAATTTTTTAATTGAAGTTTCTGAGTTGATTTTTTTTTTGATTTTTTTGAGTTGAAACTTCATGTTTAAAATTTTCTGATTTGAAATTTTGTGTTAGAGAGGAAGTAAGGGGGTGTGGGAAGTTAGTGAAGTGGGATGGGTGGATGTGGATAGAGAAGATAATATATGATATCCTAGGAGGGTGTGCTTAAATTTTTTAGTTGGAGGATAACCTCAAACTAGTCGTACCCACATGCAATTATACTTTCTCAAACCTATATTTGTATAGTCCATGGCTCTATTTACGAATGCAAGTGCACTGAACATAGGACATTTAGTAAAAACCACTAAAACAAGAGAAACCTCCACAACCACCTTAGAACAATTTTAGTTTCTACAAAGATGCATCTATTCCTATGACGCATCCCAAACAAATGCTAGAGAGAGATGCATATCAGCGTGTAGGTAAGCAATTTTTTTTCAGTAAGCCCACGTACAACATGAGACTCTACCTATGTATACAAGTGAACCAAGCATAAGACTACTATACTTTTCTAGGTACTTTTTCCCCCGGGATACCCCTATTAAAAGTATCTATCATGAATATGAACTGCAAAAACATAGAATAACATCTATTTAAAAATGGAGTGAGTATTATCTCTCTATTCAACTCTATTGTTTCCCACAAATTGGTGGTTAGCACTAGGATTTACTGCTGGTGTGTTAAATTTGTGTGAGATTAGTTAAAGACATGACTACAATCAAGAGGGGGAAAAGATGTCACAAGTCTATTAAGTAGCGCACTATTCTATGTATAGAAGGCTAAAACGACATTAAAAAAAGGAGGGAGTAATACCTAACAAATGTCGGAGATAAATGCATGTCAGAATGCAGGTAAGCATATTTGTTTCAGCACCAAGGCAATGTTGGAAGACATTTGTATAGGCTATGACTCCATGTATGTATGCAAGTGAACTAGACATAGACTTAATTTATTGCACTCAACCAAGAGAAGCCTCCACAACCATATTTGAACAATTTTGGTTTCTTCACATGCATCCATCCTTGTGATGCAGCCTCTAACAATGCTAGAGATAGATACATGTGTCATCATGTAGGCAAAAATTTTTTAGCCGTGAGTCCATGTAGGTTTGTAGGAAGACATTTGTATAGCCTCTCACCCTATCTATGCATGCAAGTGAACTAGACATAAATTTTTTGGTTAATTGCACTCAACCTCCACAACCATTATTGAATTTTTTTTGTTTCTTTACATGCATCCACGCATGCCACACAACCCCTATCAATGCTTGAGATAGATACATGTCAGCATGTATACTCTATAACTTCACACCTACGTATGCAAGTGAACTGGACATAAATTCATTTTGAGAGGTGCTTCTATACTTATCTTTTTTAATAGTTGCATAAATATTAAAGCATGAAAGAAGGTAGATAGTGATTATTTACACTTTCGTTTGCTTTAAAATTTGTGCAATTTGTATTGGAAGGAAAAGCATTGAAGCACTGGTCAATTTTTTAGTTAATCGAATTCAAACCAGAGAAGCCCCCACAATCGTTTTAGAACAACTTTTACATTCTACACATGTGTGTATCCATTCTTGTGACTCGATCCTTAATAAATACTTTGTATTGAAGATAGATGTATGCAGGCATACAAAAAAGATTTTTTTAGACACCGAGCCCACATAAGAAGGCATTTGTATAGTATACAACTCTATCTACATATAAAAGCAGCTTGAACACAAGTCTTTTACTTAATTGCACTTAAATAAGCGAAGCCTTAAAAACCATCTTATAACAATGTGGTTTGGACATGGTTGCATTCGCTCTTGTGACACAAATCCTAATAAATATTGGAGATAGATGCATGTGAACATGTAGGTGAAAGACCATGTGGAGGTCTATCCATGTTTGTGATGAGTAATTGATTATTTTTTAGCATATGACCTTCAAGTTTGAGGTTGATTTGTGTTTAGATTGAGCAATTTGAGTTGAGTTGTTGTTGCACCATTGAGTGGTCGGAGTCTTGACTGATCAGAGCCTTAGCTGGTTGGAGCTTTGACTAATCAGAGTTTTAAGTGGTTATGGACTGGTTATGAGATAAGGTTGAATCCTTAGATGTGTGATTGTTCAGCTGATTACTTATTGCATATCATTTTGAGAAATGTTATGTGATGTGTTTCTATTGTCTATGATGATTGCAGAACTTCAAAGCTAGGTCATTGTGAGGCGGAGGAGATCGAGACTAGGCTATAAGAGCTGAGGTCTAGATGGTCAAGACTCAAGATGTCGCTAAAGGATGACTAAGGCTAGGAGTGGCTGCAAGCTGAGAAGACAAGTGGATGGATGAGATGCTAATTTAAGCCCTACTCAAGCGAAGGAGGATCGTTGGATCAAGGGTTCGCGGGTGGAGTAGTGGCTAAATTAGTATGTGTGAATAAAACCCGTTATGATGTTAGGTTGTGGGTTAGGCCATGTATAAGTGAGGGAGTGGATCTCAGCCCTTGATAAATCTTTTTAAGGGCCAAATTATCATTTAAGGGTAGAGATTACTTCCAGTATACTATAAATACAGGGGAAGAGGGGTATCTCTCTCTTGAAGGTTTTGGTGCTCATTTAAGTTTTGCCCACTATATTGTGAGGCTTTGTAAACCTTCCTCCTAAGAAATAAAAGTTTTATTTCTCTATTATGAATTTACTTTCAACATTTATATTATGCTTTAAATTTAGCACTTAAATTTAGTATTTACATTTCACAATTTAAATTCTTGCAATTTACTTTCCATACATTTGAATTTTCATTACATCCTTCAAATGCATGTGTATTTTATGTCAAGGATGAATAATTGATGGATGAATCTTCTTTAGATCATATCCTAATCATCTAGGCAATTTATAACCTCTTATTTTCAATTTTTGCAAGAAACCGATCTTTGTACTTGAAAGAAGAAATATTCTTGTAGATCACATTCTTGTTTGTTTGAAGGGATGTTTATTGATATTCTTTTTTGCTTTGATATGTGAGGGGGGGGGTCATCTAAGATCATCTTGATCATCAATTCCTCACGAGCAACATTCATTAAACTGAAAAAGGTTAGAACTGTGACGTCAATCCTTAACGATTGAATGCTGGAATAGGTTTCTGACATCCATAGAAAGGTGCACACAAAGTTTCACGGGTTTTAGTTCAGCCGATCAAAAGTTACATCGATTGTTGTTTTGAGATTGTGCTATTTTTACTATTCATCTGAACACTGTTCATCCGACCTATGCCGCTGACCAGTTCACAGTTGTTGTTCATTTGACTAGTGCAGTTTGCTATTCATCCAACATTGTTCGTTCGAACACTTTGTTGTTTACTATTCATCCAAATCAATGCAGTTTTTTGTTTATCTAAGCACTGTTCATCTGACCTTCTGGTCAGGGGTACTGTTTATCTAACCACCTATTTAGATTGTACAACTATTCGATCTGATCTCTTGGTGGTTTGATTTTTAGAGAAAATTTTTATATGTGATCATTCACCCCTCTCTGATTGCCATTTTTGATCATTCAATTAGTATCAGAGCTTGATTTTACTCTCTTTAGATTTTGACCGATCTCGAGAGCCATGATGATAGACAAGTATTCCACCAAGTCTTCGATTTTTTCTGGAGTCGATTTTCCTTTTTGGAAATCAAGAATAGAGTCATATATAACTACCTAGAGCTTTCAAACTTGACAGAAGATGAAGCTTCCATATGAGATTCCTGCCGACGAAAGTGTTACGGCCGGCAATATGGTTGACATTGAGGCGAATGCCATTAGGGCACCTCCGAGATTAAGACAGTGAGGCAGGATCAATACAAGCGTGATTACAACAAATTTAAACAGCATGCTGGTGAGAACCTTCATGAGTGTTTTGATCATTTCACAAAGATTTTGAGCAATTTTCATGCAGTCGGTTGCACATAATTTGACTCGGAGAATACTCGACACTTCTTGACTGCACTCGATCTTCGGGTTTAGGAGGTGAAGGTGACTATTATTAAGGACACCAAAAACTTATCAACTCTGATTCTTGATAGGCTTTATTCCCGATTCAAGACTCATGAGATCGGCGTTATCTCTCGTAAGACGAAGTCACAATCTATGGCCTTGGTCACCGATCCCATTAGATTCTATTATGAGACTTCAGTTGAATTCTCTCTTTTTGCCCTTTGCAAGCTAAGCGATGAAGACTCGATTTTTTTTTCAAAAAGTGAGTTTGCTCTTTTAGCCCATACATTTTCTCATGCATAAATAAGGGTGAAGGAGAGGAAGAGAGGTGGCACCAACCACATTCAAGCGAACTGCCTTAAGCTGGAGAAATGCAAAACGACTCTAGCAGTTTGGTTAAGAACGACTACACCAACAAGAACCACAACAAAAAGCCTCTAACTCACAATCCGACATGTGAGAACAAACACCGCAACTTCTCGAGAACAAAAACTCTTCCACCGCGTCCTAGCTGCACTTGATGACATCAGCTTCTCCGACATAGAGACATGGAGCAACGAGGACGATGATGATCCGCAAGAGAAGAATAAAGGTGGTGACGACTTCACCAGCATGTGTTTCATGGCCGATGCCAATGGCATCAACGATTCCGAGCTCTACAGTGACTCGAACGAGGTACGCTCCTACGACCAGCTCAACGATGCTTTCTGTAAGTTAGGAAAATTTCATGCTAGAGCTAAGCGTACAAAGTTAGAAAAAAAGTAAATACCTTGTCTCGGGAGTTAGTTTCACTTAGATCTTATTCCTCCCGATACTGATGACTGTATTTTTTGCGATGCTTTACTTATAGAGCTTGAGAATCTAAGGACCATGCATGATAGTGTGCTTCTGAGCTTGAGGGTCTTAGGTTGAAGAATGCTAGCACTAGTCATGTTGATACTATTCATGTAGATATTAGTTTTTTTTATGCTTACACTATTGTATCTTATGAAAATTGCCAAAAACTGTCATCTGAAATTGATGCTATGAGCATTTACCTTAGGAAGCTATCTGCTAGAAATAATGAACTTGAACTGCATGCTTCTAAGGACTCAATCAGCTCATGTGAGGGTTGTAGTCAATTAAATCTTGACAATGAAGTGTAAATGTTAAGTATGCTGAACTTGCTAAAGACTTACTAGCTAAGTCACAAAAAAGTTGCCTGCGATGTGCTGAGAGGGAGACTTAATAAAGTCCAAATCGAGTTTAGGAAGAAGTTAGAGACCCAGACTCTTAGAATTAGGAATACCCTGTGTGTATCCAAATCGGTTTGGACACCGTTGCATTCGTTCTTATGACACAAACCCTAATAAATATTGGAGACAGATGCATTTGAGCTTGTAGGCAAGATTTTGTTTTTCAAGAACCCGTGTAGGAAGACATTAGTATATATGTATGGTCCATAACTCTATCTACGTATACAAGCTGGTTGAACATAAGACTTTTATTGCACTCATACGAGAGAAGTCTTCAGACTCTTCACACCTACCTAAGAACAAACTTGGTTTTCTATAGATATGCATCTATACCTGTGATGCAGCCCCAGATGATTGCTGGAGATAGAGTATGTCAACACGTCGACATGCAATTTCCAGCAATAAGCATACGTGGGAAGACATTTATATAGCCCTTCGGCTCTATCTATGTACATCGATGAAAGAAACACAGTACTATTAGACTATTATTCTCTCTATTTTCAAATACATGTCATTCTATCTTTTAAATTTTATTTCTAAATATATGTCATTCAACAATTTCGAGATAATTTTTATATTTATTCTTCTATATTCCCTTGATCTATTATAAATATCATTTACTAGTATGAACTAAAGAAAGACACATCATTTAAAGATATAATAAATTAAAAAGAGTAATACATGATTTTATAGATGTGCCTTAATAAAACTATAAGAGTCCAGAATAGCACCGAAACGGAGGATCGAGGAAGCAGCAGTTGATTGTATTAAAACAAGAGGAACCTTCGCAAATCGCAACGACCCTGGATAAGTCTTGTTTTCTATATATATACGCGTACGTGTATCCATATCCCTGTGAGTGTGAGGTAGCCATAGGCAGCAAATGCTGGAGATAGACGACCATGGCAGCGTAAAGGCGAGCGTTTTTTTGGCAGCCAGTCCGCGTTGGAGGACAGCTGTTGTGCACAACACACGCATGCCAATGTGAGTGAGATTGCAGCGGGAGTACGTGCCAACAAGACACTTTTCTTCTTCTACTACGAGCTCTCTTTCTTCCTCCTCCTTGGCCGCGCGTGTGAAACACAGAAGGCACAGGCCCAAGCCGCCCCCCTGCTCACACGAGCGGCTGCTAGGAACAGCATGCTTCACCAGTTGGCGATGGATGCATGGCAAGAAACTGCATAATTGCGTTGCATTTCATCTCTGGAGGGTGAGAGAAAGAAGAGGAGAGAGAGAGGGAGAGGGGCATCAATGGTAGTGGCAGACCATGGCACACCAATTAGAGTGGCCTGACGATGGTGTTTGTGAAAGGGCCCCAGCGTTCTCAATTCCCAAAGCTGTCCATCCTCCCGTGACCATTTTGCCCCTCCCCTCTGTGCCGGGGTGAGACGAACGTCTGCTGGACTGGACTCTGCCCCCCCCTCTGCTAGCGCCTTCGTGCCATGGAAACGGAGGCTCAAACTCGAGCTGGCTCGGCTAGCGAGGTTGGTTGGGGGTTTAGGTGGTGCTCCAACACGTAATTATCGTTTCAGACGCTCGTGATTTAATTCAACGGGCCATGTCAAAAAAAATCCGAATGTCGCATCAACCCTGTTCGATCGGAAATAGTTTCATGCAGCTACACGCACGCACTCTGTCGATATGTTATGGACTTCGTCAGGCAATGCAATTAGGGCAAGTGAATTTTTGTTGTGGTGCTAACCATTCGTCCGTGTGGTGTGCATAAAACGTATGGTGCAAAAATAGTTAATAAAACATGCCCTTGATGTCTACATTGTTCTCCTTTCTTATTTTCTTGAGCTAGCAAAGTGATATACTTTTGAACTACGATACACCGATACTCTGAGAAGCCACTGCCGATATCAGACACTGGCGCCAATACTTGTTCGATACGTATGGACATAGATATTATTCTGTATCAACTGTGCTTAAGTATTGTCTATCAATCATGCATCTTTTATAAGTACTGTGGTCGTAGGTTTAGAGAATATACTTGAGCAGGTGATTCCCATGTATACGCTCATATTTTACTACCTTCGTGGCACTCCGATCCAGTTCATATGCAGCCGGTGTAAATGCAACAGAAGTGCAAGGCTTACGAGTAGGAGACATGGATGTACTTGAGAGTCAATGGTGGTAACGCACTACAGCACTTATGGCTAGTGTGGTAGGTCACTGCAAAGTAAAATTGGAGCGTGGTGCAATTAAAAGGGAACCAAGCTAGGGCAAGAGAGAGAAAATGCCAATGGAGGTGAGAAGCCTTGGTGTTTACGGTCGCCCCCAACATACGCATATGCACCCCCCCCTCTATCAACCATGAGAGGAGCGGGCGGTAGACATCGAGTGTCTTCTGCTGTAGAAGGTTGGTATCACTACGGCAGCAAGCATGCACACGGGAGGATAGCCTCTTGCAGTGGCAAGGCAAGTTGTTGCGATCGGATAGCACAACAGGTGATTTGTCGTAGTTCGATAGTGCAGCAGGAGATCATGCTGTAGTCCGATAGCGCGGCAGGTCACCAGCCGTGATACCGCTTGTTGCTACGCTAGCACAAAACTTCTACGATACCGGATCATAACAAATATCACTTGCCTCTTTAGCTGCGGTTGAGATGTTGCCAAATCTGCGAAAACTAATGGATGTGAGCTAAATCCGAAAAAAAAACTACGGCGAACGGATCAAGTCCGGACTGGCTTCCGGAGGTGCATGGAGGACGACATGGTTGTCGAGGAGGTGGTGGAGGAGACGGTAGAGTGGCGTTGCAGTAGGCCATAGTGGAACCGTGCAAGTGTGGGAGGGGGTGAAACACGGCCCTGTCGGTGGGCATAGGCTTCTTCCACCTATCTCCACCTCACGTCACCTTCTCCGTTCTGGGGTAGGGTAGACTGTAGACTCCTTGAAACAAAACCCATTCTAGCTTCTCTCTCTCTCTCCTGTCACCTGTCCCTCTCCTCCGTGCTCCTGCTCTCTTCTCCTCTCTCTCCCTCCTCCTGCTTGACCTTCTTTCTTTCGGGATGCATAGACGGGGCATGGATAGATATATAAGATAGCTGGCTAGTTCCGTCTCAAGGAAACATTCCCCACTTTATTACATATATATATTATTGTTGTCATTGCTATTGTTATTAATATCAATAACCAACCGTGTTACCATCCTCCCTTTGTTACCTAGCTAGCCAAGCAATTCCTCTGCTTGCCTATTCCCTCCCTCCCCCCGGCCTTGAGGGAGGCCAACACCAAGCCACTGTTACCCCTCCTACTTCTAGCTCAAACCTAGAACTATAAGTTGGAACACAACCCCACAACGCCCTCCCAAAAAGAAGTGCAAGAAGGAACCATCCTAATAAGAATAACACCCACCAAACACTCAAACCGGCCCCAAGCTCCCAAGCTAGCCAAGCCCATGGAGTACAAGAGATCATCACATGTGGAGGAGGAGGATGAGGAGGAGGAGGAGGAGGAGGAAGACGATGAGGAAGAGGAAGTGGATGAGGAAATCAAAGGCCACCACTACGCGGCGGCGGTGGCCACAGGTGCTCCGCAGCAGCTGCACGCCCAAGTTCTTGGCTCGTCAGCTTCCTCCCCGCCCTCCTTGGTGGAATCTGCCGCCTTCTCGAGGCCTCTCTTGCCTCCCAACTCCTCCCTCGTCTCCCCCCCGCCGCTGCCCCACGCCTTCGTGGCACCGCACCGCCACCTCCATCTGAGAAGGGCGGAGAGGGAGAGGGCTGTGGAGGCACCTGGGGTCGGGGAGGCCCAGCACCAGCACCAGCTCCAACGCCATCAAGAACCGACCAGAAATGGCGTTCTTGGCGGAGGTGTCACGCCTCCCCCGGCCTCTACGCTTGCCCTCGTCACTGGTGGTGGTGGCGCCGTGGAGGCGTCGGCATGGAGGTACAGAGAGTGCCTGCGGAACCATGCGGCGCGGCTGGGCGCGCACGTGCTCGACGGCTGCGGCGAGTTCATGTCGTCCACCGGCGACGGGGCCGCAGCGCTGGTATGCGCCGCCTGCGGATGCCACCGTAGCTTCCACCGCCGCGAGGCGGTGGTCGTATCTCCCTCGCCTTCCCACGCTGCCGTCGCCGCTGCGGCGGTATCCCCATCGGCGACCGCCACCGGCGCCAACTCCTCCCGACTCATACCGCTGCTCCTGGCCCCGCCGCACATGCAGAAGCGCCGGCCTGTCCCGGCGTCCCCGTCGTCGGCCCCCGCCGCGCTGGCCGAGTCCTCGAGCGAGGAGTTGCGCCCACCGCCGCCCCCTCCGCCTCATGCGCAGGCGGCCGTGGCGTCGGCCTCGGCGCCGCCGGCTCCGAGCAAGAAGCGGTTCCGGACCAAGTTCACTGAGGAGCAGAAGGAGCGCATGCGGGAGTTCGCGCACCGCGTGGGGTGGCGCATTCACAAGCCCGACACCGCCGCCGTCGACGCCTTCTGCGCCCAGGTCGGCGTCTCCCGCCGCGTCCTCAAGGTGTGGATGCACAACAACAAGCACCTCGCCAAGACCCCACCCCCGCCCTCGCAGCCGACACCACCGCTCCACCATGACCCTCCTCACCATCACCACCACCCACCGCAACACCAGCAGCAGCAGCAGAGTGATGCATGAGTGAGTAGCAGCAGTACAATGCGAGAGGATGCATTAGTTATTAGCTTTTCTTTAGCCTTTGTCTTTTCTCGGTTTCTCCTGTGTAATTTCAGTAACCTCCTTGTTGTTGAAGTGTTAACTCCTGCAGCAGAAGTTACTGGGGGAGTAGTAATGCGAGGTAATCTGAGGCATGCATCCTTCTTCCTCCTCGCTTTCTTTGATAAACATGATTAGGTTAGCATGATGAGAGACAAATGCTTCCTGATTATGCCTACTTACATTTTATTAGGTCTTCTCTCTCCCTCCTTCCCTCTCTCTCTCTCTCTCTCTCTCTCTCTCTCTGCTGGTGCATGCGCGGCTGTGTTTGTATGTATGTTGTTACAGAGTTGCAGTTGCATTCGTTGATGCAATGCCAATGCACTCTTGGCTTGGGCACTCCTTGCTTTTGACTTCGCCTTTTGGGCTTTGTTGGATTCCTTTTGGCAGGGTGTATTGTGCTGTGCAATGCTGCATGCATTGCGGGTTTGGTATTGGTGAGGGCACTGAGGGGTCCCTTTGCTGGGAATGTACTTAGGCATGGGGGTTTGTCATTTGGTGTGCAAAGTACCATTAGGGGGGTCATTAATGAGGTTTTGCCATTTGGTGTGCAAAGTACCATTAGTGGGTCATTAATTAGGGTTTGCTTCTGCCTTCTAAGCTTCTGTGCTAGCTTTCTGTCCTGATGGGGTGGGGCCTTCTCTCCTGCTTGCTGATAACCCCCTTTCTTAAGGGATTTTTCAGCCCTTTTTTTTGTGCTGCTTCTAGCCTTCCTGCCAAAGCTTTCTTTCTTTCTTTCTTTCTTTCTTTTCTTTCTTTGCTGGTGTTGGGCTGTTGGAGTTGGGCTTCGGCCAGAAGCAGGTGCATGTGAGAGTGGACTGTTGTGTCAGAAACTGATCAAAGAGAAAGCAGCCGTGTTCGAGTGTTTGTGTGTGTATGATGGATGGTAATGCAAAGTGAATGATGATATGTATATGTCGGCAATTGAAGGCTTGGATTGGAGACATTATTCAACTATGCATTTGATGTGGTAAGGAAAAAGTTGTGCTTCGGTAATGACATTTCATCTCGCTATTTGTTTTTATGTAACCAACATGATGATCTATATTGTTGTTTCTATATAGCTGTCCTGAATGGGGATTGAGGAGAGTATCTTACACGATACATTTCAAGTATCTTAAAGGTGATAAATAGATTGATCACGGGTTGCATTTTTGCACAAATATATGCTCAAATTTTACGGGATATGGCATTATAGCTGCTGCATGACATAAATATGTTATGAGGTCATTCAGATAACACTAGAACTTCAAATTTGATGTACTGGAAGAGCTTCTGAAAGTCTTGCTTTATTATTATGTCAGCAATAGCGGCCATGACAACAAACTGACGAAACTAATAAATATGACCCCGAAATCTCCAAGAATTGTGTACTAGCTATAGTTCAGTTTTGATGGCTCCAAACGAGAGATTTCAGAGCAGTAGTATGTTCATAAAGATGTGAGACAGTGAGAGACCAAGCTTATTTATTTGATCGGAAACTACATCATTCATATAAACTGGACAATACTGTGCTGACACTGTTGTGTTCTTTACTCTGTAGTTTTTGTTTCTTTTCAGTTTCTTCTGGCTACGAAGGAAATAAAATACAATTATCAGCTCGAGAGAACCTATGTTGCCCAAGTATCTGTTTTTCCACTGTTAATCTGGAGTAACTACACTTCCTCTTCTGAATTTGAGACGCACATTGAAACCAGAAAACAAGATGGTTTCAGTGAGGAGACTGGGAATGAGTTGCAAGGCATAAATAGAGCTCTCGTCAATCCGTACACAGACGACTTGTAGGGCAACTGGTAAAGTTTAACCATTAACCCCAAATTATGAACTTTTCGTTTTAGCATAAACAATCGTACGGATATTACCAAGAACGGGGACATGGCCCCCGTATGCTACACGTACTTCCTATTTGTACACACGATTTATCCGTGTCAATCAGTGGGGAAAAAACGGGGCAGTAATCAAAAGAATTTGGCGAAGTATTTGTTCATCTAGCATTTAGCACATGTTATCATTTATTTCTACCATATGACCTGTATGTATGAAAATTTACTAGCTTAATCACTGAGCGACAGAGAGACAACGGGCTCATCGGACTAAAAAAACAGAGAGTTAACCTAGATAATTGTCTATTTGGCTTAACTACTTCCAGTTCTTCACCATACGCATATCTCCACCTATTTGCCTGTCTGTCGGGCAACAGCTCAGGCTAATTTTGCTATAGGCAAGCACATCGAGCAAAATTGACCGGGAAAAAAACCAATGACACAAGATTCTGTCTCCAATGTAATTCAAAATATCGACTATTGAAGTCAGTGGCACGCAATTAAATCTCACTACCATACCTCATCAAAGAATAAATGAAGACAGTCGACCTGAAAAACTGGCTTTCAGATAAATCTACAACATTGCTCAAGTTGTAGCCTCAGAAGCAAGCTTGATGCGCTGGTGATGCTCAGCCACTTTGTATTCAACTATCTCCGTAAATAATTGGGGATCCAATATACAGTCAGGACGGCCGTAAACAGCAGCTTGCACACTTGCCATCAGCTTAGCAATCTCTCTGCCAGAGAAGCCATTGATCTTCCGTGCAGCCTCCCTGAGCAGATCATCAGTTATGTCCTTAACATGTATCTTCTGCTGCTGCTGCTTCAACAGTGAGCCCCAAGAAGAGCCTTTGCCATCTTCCTTAAGCATATAGTGGTTCAAGTATAACTTGAGCAGCTGAAAGCGCTCCTCCTCCCCAGGTAGTGGGAACTCAATAACTTCATCAATGCGGTCAGTAATAGCAGCATCAAGATCACCAGGTCGGTTTGTTGCAAGCACAAGGACGATATCCCTTGACTGGTCACCAGTTCGAAAAAGGAGTGCATTGAGAGCACTCCGCTGAGCTTCGCTCATATGGGTACTGTTACGCCTAGTAAATTGAAAAGAAAAACAAGAGATTGAGGGAGATAGATGGAACTTGTATTGATGTTATTACGCACCTACCAGCTAAAACAGATAAAATTACAATTTTAAGCAGTTGTTTGGGTTCTCACTACGCTGGGCTAAAAAAAAGCTTTCATTAAATTCAACAGTTGAAAGACCTGGTAAGGAGAGTTTGAATTTACTTTAGGCTCAAAATTACTGCTTGAATGTCAAGTTCCAAACTTACTCGCACAAGAATGCATCAGCCTCATCAATGAAAAGCAGCATGCCTTTTTTGGACTTCTTAGCCCAGTCAAATATTTGATGGATCTTCGTAACAGCCTCAGATCCTAGGGGTGCAACATCTCCTCCTGTCATCATGGCGTAATCCAGACCCTGTCATGGAGAGTACAACAGTGTGAGTATCAATAGATACCAGAAAGCATCTTCATACATTAATTAATTAAACGTCTTCAATGTCAAATTGAGTACCTAGTTACCACTAGTCCACTCTCTCAAAAAAAAAAAAAAGAGGATCCCACTTGTCAAAATTCAACAACTAATAGTATTATATAGTCTGGGTTTAGAAAATACTTGATAGTTCCACCAATAAAAAAAGATTCTTGGCAAAAGACTACCTAGGGATGGTGCAATAGAAATTATATCTATTGAAAACTTACAGATTTGCGAGCCATCTCCCTAGCTACTAAAGTTTTCCCGGTTCCAGGAGGTCCATAGAACAACATGTTTCGGAATGGTGCATCATGAGACTTTGTATTTGCAGTTGCTCGTGCGAGATGTTCAATCCTCCGCTTGAGTGAAGGGTGAAGAATAACATTCTCAAAGCCCACCCCTCCTGACAGAGATGCTGACCTAGGTATAAAAGCCTTAAATCCTGACAATGGAAACTTCGGCATTGATGATTCACGGATCAGTGAAGGTTGACCCAAGATTCTATTGATGTAACCCCACATTACCCTGGCTCCTTCCCTGAATGTAAAGCAAATAAAACCATCATATGTTTCTATTATTGCTTGGGATAAAATACAGTTCCTGTTGCAGTTTCAGTATGATATCCATACAAACCTAGTAGTATAAACTCCAGCAGCCAGTGCAGTAACTCCTCCAATACCCATTAGGAGTTTACTCCTATCAGTCAACAGCATTCTAAACCCACCTGCAATTTCACATCAGAAAATAATATCAAAATTACTGATAAATTGACAATTTCCATGATTCTCATATAAATGTTTTCCATTAAAAAACCGAAGGCTAGTCCCTATCTGAAATTCAAAGCACATACACAAATAATAAAGGCTAAACAATAATTTTGGTACATCAAAAGATGGGACAGAGTTTAGCGTAGAAAGATCAGATGTGCTCACAGAGTATGATGTATTAGTTTTGACATGAGACCATAATGCCTCCTACAGTAAAGTACGTAAATTCACTTGATGACATTTAAAATGATCGTATGCACCCAATAAGTACACGAGGGGGCAGAATCCCAGCTAAAAATGCCAACACCCGGCAGTTTTGTGAAATTAATAAAAAACATAGAATGCTAGAATACAGAAACAAGACATGAAGTTAAGCAGAATCCTACTCATTTAAGTGTGAAGAAACATTCAACATAAGGATGCTGATCAAATGCTTGAAAATGACATGACTGGCCAAAATAGAGATGAATCTTTTCAATGAGTAACTGACAATAATTTAGTAAAATAAAGGATTGGCAGATTAACATCAGAAGAATTACTACTAGCAATAGGCATAAAAACCTTCAATATGCGAAAAAGTTGTATTTATTGCAGCAAGCCACTTTTCTCTTTCGCCACTCATGCGTTCCAAAAGCATTCTTCTGTTGTAATCTTCTGACAGCCTTGCTTCATGAGCACGAGCTTCGGCTTCCGCTAGAGCTTTAGCTTTGGCTGTTTCGAGGTCTATTTTAGCCTTTTCTTTCTCAGTCCGCAGCATTTCTTCTAAAATCTTGTGTTCTGTGGCACGCCTAGCTTCTTCTTTTCTTATGGCAGATGCCTCTTGCATCTTCACAAGTTCGGCATCTTGTCGCCTCTGGGCTTCACGTTCTGCCTGTCAAAATAGGTGCTTCATTAAATCATGTGTTGCTGTTATACTTATCATCCAAGGCACCACAATTAAAAGCACCAACAATCGTATAAATACAAGCATTTAAGAAGGCGGTTACAGGGGAAAAACTTCTATACCTGCATCCTTTTCCTAGCTAATTCATCATCATAGCGTAACTTTTGGGCCTCCGTCTTTGCTTGTAGTTCTAAATCATTTCTGTATTCCTCACCTGCCTTCTGTATCCTCTCCTGTAGATCAGATATTAGGGATCAACAGTGAAAGCAGTCAATATACCAAAGCACCATAATAGTTTGATGCACAGATGAAAAAAAATCTCACAGAAAACAAAAGTTCCACTTTTATATTAACACGTTTTCCATTTGTATTGCCACGAAGTTTTAAATTTGCAGTCCTTGCTATTCACAAAGATCAAAGCAGAGGTAAATCATTTACACGTCCACCACTAGGATATCTTCAAACCTACAATGTTTTGAGGTGAGACTGGTAACAGGTATGCTTTATTAAGCAGATTAATGGTGATAAAGTCTGATGCTCTTGATTGATTCTAGAAAAGTCATGAACTCACACACCCAAGCAAGGAAAAGCTCGACAAATTAGCCGGTAGGTAAATTCAGCTCCAGTAGTTTAGCATTGGAGTTGCGTTAACAAACAAATCTTCTGGCACCGGGCATGTCCCGACTACCATATCGAACACTATTTTGCATCAAAGAAGGCAAAAAGGAATTAATAACTCACGATTGCCCTGAGCATCTGGTTGATGGCGAACTGGACCTTCTCGGCAGCCAACTCCGAGAGGCGCGTCTCCTCCTGCTTCCGCATCAGCTCAAACAGCTGGAGCCAAACAAGCAAACAACCACAAGATGACAAGAAGGGCGTCAGGATGGGCGATCCCGGTTAGGGCAAAAGAGCAAACACCTTGCCTGCTTGGCGTATGGCGAGCTGTTGATCTTCCGCAGCGCACTGGCCCCGCGCTCCAGAGACTCGGGGTCGAACGCGTTGGAGCTGGACGCGGTGGCGGGGGCTGGCTCCGGGGCGGGGCCCCCGGTGCCGGCGGCGGGGGGAGGAGAAGGAGGGGCGGACTGGCGGCGGAAGAGGGAGACGCCGTCGGCGTAGGCGACGTCGGAGAGCGATGCCGCCGCCGCCACTGCGGCGGCGATGGCGGCGGACGCCGTGGCCGGCGAGCGGAGGCGGCGCATGGAGAGGAGGGTTTTCGAGGGGTTTTGGCGAAGCGGCGGTTGGAGGCGAAGCGAGAGGAGTGGAGGTACGGAGAGAGTGCTAGAATCTTTCTTGCGTTCCAAGAGAAGGTATTAGAATCCGGGTTGGGCCTCGGCAACGAATCCTCGTTTCGGCGGGTCCGGCCCATCAAGCTCCTAGGCTCGTTTGCAGCCGGCAACGGTGGGTGGCCGTGGTCAGAGGCGGAACTGTACTCGAGATATGGGTGGGCTAAAGTCTCACCCGCGGTTCAATAAATCTCTTATACCCCTCTCAAATAGACCCTAAAACAGTCCAGTACTAGTGACAGTCTCTTAATTCTCTTATCCTCTGTATTATTACACACTTATATTATATACGACTGTTAAACAAATGTTTACAAACTTATTTGAATATGGTTGACTTGTTAGGCTTTCGATGTCTTAGCCTTAGGTCATGTTTGGATCCATTAGCACTAACAGTTAGCTACTAAAATTAGCTGAAATAAATCCAAACAACTCAACTAATAACCCAGCTAATAGTTAGCCAACAATCTAGCTAATAGTTATCTCATTAGTTGGTTCTCCCCTGCTAATTTCAGCTAATAGATAGTCAAAAGACCAATTTGCCCTCGGCCCTCTACCGTAAGAAATTACAGTAGCCAAAAAGCATGCAAACAGCTAATTAATGCAAGGGTACAATGAATATTTGCACCCACAACCAAATTTTCAACCACCTATTAGCTAGTAGATCAAACAACCCCAGCTAATAGTTAGCCAGATATTAACCATTAGCCAGCTATCTATTAAAACTAATGGATCCAACAAACCCTTAGCCCCCTTCGTTCTAATTTTGTGAATACGCCTTTGGCCGTGGCCCGTGCCGCGACACGAGGGAGGCAGTGATGCGGCGTGCGCCAGTGCACCAAGACCGGCGGCGATACACTCATACACAGCCAGAGCCAGCGGGGTTTCCGCACCCACCCCGCCGACTCCCTCGCACGCGGCTGATGGGATGGCCCGATGCCGCCGCAGCCAAGCATTGCACGACGTCCCGATCTACGGGGCGGTACTTAACTGAAGGGGAACATATCCTGTGCAAATAAAATTTCGGTGCAACCCAACTAACAAAAGTTTCAAAAAATTCTGAAAAAAATCATGGATGTACATCTCAGCTTACCCCATCTACATATAAAATTTCATGATAAAATTCGTCCCGTGCTAGAAGTTACAAAAAAAAAAAAACAAAGTTGATCATGAGCGAGGCTGCCTCGCTCATGATCAAGTTTGTTTTTTTATTACTCTTAGCACGGACGAATCTGATCATGAAATTTTATATGTAGATGGGGTAAGCTGAGATGTACATCCATGATTTTTTTTCAGAATTTTTTGAAACTTTTATTAGTTAGGTTGCACCAAGGTTACACCGAAACTTTATTTACACCAGATATGTTCCCTAACTGAAGATCATATGAATCGTTTCATGTGGCAAGCAGATTCAGCAGTAGACAGTCAACAACAGGACTGCAACAGAGACATGGACGTGAAAATGTGATTCGGCCTGTCAGGTTTACAAGTCAATCTTGTTCCCCGACCGGGTCATCCTGGCCACATTGAAATCCAGAACCAAGTCGCTGTTATTTTCACGATCTAATTAACCTGCTACTGACCTATATAACAAAACGGACGAAGGGGAGAAAAAGGGAGAGGATGAAATTACGAAAACACGCAAATCAAACGAGCAGGGCGCCCCAAGGCAGAAGGTGTACCTCAGCGGCCTAGGATTGCAGAAGAAATCAAAGCAATACATCAAGAATCATATGCAACTAGACGCTAACAGAAGTTAAAGCGCTGCAGTAGGCCTACAACATGTGGAGTTAGAAGTCATCCTCATCGTCCAGGTCTGGATCATTAGATGGTCGTATTCTCCTGCCGTCTCTCCCTCCAGGACGCCCTCCCTTCCTTGGTTTTCCTCTGTCAAAATACACGAGGAATCATGACAAGGCAGTTATGCTAAACAATTTCCGCGTGCACATCAGTTTTTACTCAAAACCTTAAGATAAACTTTCTTCACTGTGTAGATATTAGTAAAGTTCATAAAGATTGGCCGAAAATAGCTGCAAAAATTATCTGAACACTTACTGCCCATTTATAGGAGTGCTTGCGCCCTTTGAGCGGCCTGATCCATACTCTCTTCCGTCTACCAGGATGGGACAAGCATTGAATTGAACTCAATATCTTAGCTGTTGCTGATTTCAACTTAAATGAAAAAACAAAGAAAGCTTACCATCTCTTACAGTCAAATGTTCGTCAACCTACAAATGCATAGGAAAAAGATTCATAATACACATTAGCAAATTCTGCAATATGGGGGAGAGAGATAGGGGAAGAAAAATCAAAACAAAGCAAAGTGTGTGTGTGTGTTTTAACGACTGCTCGTACGGCTGGAGAGGTAACTGATGACAAAGAGAACAGCCTCTCATCGGCCTGAAATTTTCTGGAGCGCTTGAGGCTGAAATAAATCAAGCAGAATCCATCATGAATAATTTTATGTGAATATTTATCATCCGAATTGCTTAAACAGAGCAAAAAAGTAAAGATAAGGTGTGTTGCTTGTGCAGAATAATGACCCCAGAGCATAATCTCAATAGCCAATGATTGTCATCAGGCCAGAACAGATTTCATAAATACAAAGCTCCCGTGCTGATGCTGGTTATAAAGTACTCATGCAGTAGGGAAAGAAACTGGTGTAACATGACGTAACACTAGCATAAAGTATATTTTCTTCAGGATGATAAATCTCTTACCGTACATCTAGCATTGCATATTCTGTAATAAAATATTAGTTAAATTATGTGATCAGTGACCAGGGTTTAAAATTCAAAAGGAGGTGATATCTTGACCATTTAAAAGCCTTATTCTGAGAACTGGTTCAGAAAATTACATATAGTAATCAATGAGTGTAATATCAAAAAAGAATCAGAAGAAGAATAAATGAACAGAGTTCTCAAAATAGAGAAGACTGCACCAGTTTATTCAAAATTCAAAAACGAAATAACAAAATATGAGGTTTCTTACTTAGCAGTGTTTTTTGATGACGACAGAAATGATTCAAAACCCTTTAGCACGCTTCCATATTGATTACACTCTTGTAGGTAGGTGGTCTCCATATCATAAACCTGGTAGCATATAGACATTACCATAAGTTGTACGATGCAAAATAATCGTAACAATAATAACAAAAGAATGAGCTGTAAAACTTCTCTGCTTGTTTCAACATTTGACCAAAGCCAGTCAGTAAATAATATTTTCCCTCAGCTGTTAAAGATAGTTGCACATCTAGCTATTACTTTGTAATAATTATGTAATAACAGAAAAGAAGGCATCATAACAAGAAATTTTATAAGTATTTCGACATGGTTCGATGCTTTTCAGCTATAGTGGTTCCCCTTAAAATCACCAATAGATTTGACTAGATGCTTAGGGATACTACAGATCTTGTGCTCTGCCTAGGATTACAGAACACTTTTGGTAAAATTTATTTAATTAATGCTACCAGGCAATGTGCTTCGCCAGCTGGATTGAATTGAATGAAATAGTTGAAATAAGACCAATAATTCCTTTGTTTTATTAGAAACCCTTTCCTTTCTGCTAAGTCAACTGTTTCATCTGATTCAATTATTTTGGACAAAATACCAAGAGTCCAAAATTCAATACCAGTACCACAAATTTGGACCATTTTCTGTAACGCTGGAACGCTTCAGAGTACACAAAGAGAGAGTATAGTGCATACAGCTTAAAAAGTTCTCGATCATCATATAAGTGGAAGTAGCTAATTTATTGTGATTGATTTCTGAAAAAGACAAAGTAATTAAATGCAAAATTGTGACTTGATGATCAAAACAGAGGATTAGTGTTAACTAACTATTCAGAGCGTCAAGATTTTCATACCACTCGATTTTAGACCAATCAGTATGCCGGGTGTCAAGCACACTGCCCAATTTGGCCGATCATATAATGAAGCAGTAATCTTGCCACATTCAGCAAACAAGCATGTTTGAGCAAACCGACAAATTGTTTTCTCCGTCCCTCCCTCCCTAATTTAACTCAATCGCACATTTCAATTCGCTGCAATAGGGCCTCCACCAAATTGAGCCCACCGTTCACACCGTGGATTAACATTGAGTGGTCCAACGTATTCGTTGTGAAGTCTATTATTCAGATTTCTATTGTTATTGAGGCATTAAGATAAATTCAGGTTTCCACAGATGTCTACAACTCGATTCTGCAATCTCCCAACCGTCTCAAAACACATGAAGTGGAGCGGAGTTTCACATCTTAAGCAACGGCAGCGCAAGATTCCCAAAGGAAGAAATATCACATCTTTGGAACAAGAATCGGGCCCGCAGATACAAACCCTAACAAATATAAGAGCCCCAAGTGACCTAACCTGGCGCTCGATGGAGCGGAGCTCCTCCTGGAGCTTGGCGCGCTTGCTCATCAGGGCCGAGAGCATCGCCGTGGGGTTTGCCGGCGGTGGCGCCGAGGGTGCGGAGCCCGACGCGGCCTTGTGCGCTCCCCCTCCGCCCCCTGAGTCCATGGCTGCGTTCTAGGGTTCGAGTGTTCGGTTTTGGCTCGAAGCTAGCTGTACGGTAACAGGTTCACTGACGACTTGCCTCCAAACAACCTGTCTCCCGCGAATCCTCAAACGTCTCTCTCTCTCTCTCTCTCCTCCCTTTTCGATAATGCTACCGAGGAGACGTCCGATGCGACGGAAAAAAATTCCGACGGTCGGTATTGCAAAGTCCACTCATTCCTACCCACTACAAAGCCCAGTTGGTTTCAGTTTCTGCTTAAACTAAAATCGAATTGTGTGCCAAATGGTTGGATTCTAAACAGATTTTTCTAAAATCAGAATCAGCCTTACAACACAAAATAAAAAACGCTCCTATGCCCAATTCTCGTGGAGAATCAACGCTTCGGACACCCGTGCGAGGAGGTCGGCATGCGCCTGAGCTCGCCGCCCCTCCAACCGCTGCCACGGGTCCTCCATCTGAGCTCCGATCGTCATGGGTTGTCTGCCCGCCTATCCCCTCCGCCCGCCGCTCCTCCGCCCAGTGATCCCTTTCGCCCATCGCTCGCCGAGCTGATCCTCCGCCTAAACCCCTCTGCTCGATGACTCCTCTGCCCGCCGAGCCCTTCCGCTCGCCAAGCCCCTCCACCCAAACGCTTGCGCCCGCCACTGGCCGAGCAGCTCTTTCGCCTGAGTTCCTCAACCCATCAACAATCAGATTCTTAAACAGACTGCCGAATGACCAGGTTCTTCAGTTAGCAGATTTTTCAGGCAGCCACTTCTCTAGACAGCTAGCTCTAATCCATAATTTGTACAATCAGAAGCTGTCATGAACTGGGCCTAAACTTATTCCTAGGAGCTATCTAGCATGTTCCCGTTACCACCTACACCTATGTCTTTCTATCTCTCCCACTTCCACGAGTGTTATGGTGTCTGGCCATGATCCACTGTCGTTGAGCATAGATTTGTCGTTCGTTCCCCGACGGAGGCTAGCAAATGGTGAGAGAGATACATAACTAGACGAGTTGGATGCGTTCTCAGACATCGTGTTGGGTACATCAACCGCATGCTCATGGTCGAGGACATCAATGAAAAGTTTGAGCACTACCTGGGGCACGCCGCGCTGCTCATTGTCGAGAAGCTATTCCTTGAGATCCTCACTGACCAACTGCCCTACTTGGGTTGCAGCGCGGTCAAGAGCCCCCATAGTAGTAGTGTCACCAACTTCTGCAACAGCATCAATTCCTGCAACTACGGAGCAGCGTCGAATGTTCTTGACGTCGTGCAGACACCGCTAAGTGGTGCAAGCCAGCCTCGTTCCCTTCTTCTATGCCTATCTCAAAATGATGACATCGGTAAGTCGAGTTACGACAACAATTGGTTTCAAATGTTGCGACACGAAACTTCAAGTGTTACAAGTGTTCAATGGTTTCTTTGTTATTGCAATAAGTTATAATTTTTGTTGCAATACATCTTTGCATTTGTTGCCTAGTAATTCAAATTTATTACACAATTTTGTTTATTAATTTTGTGTTTGTTGCATCCAGAGCAATTTTTTTGTTGCAAACATATGAACTAATTGTTTCTCTTCTATTTTTTTATTGCGCCGAAATGAATTAATTGTCTCACAATTATCTTTGAATGTTGCCACAATTTTTCTTTCAAATTTTGCAACATTGAAACACCATGAATTTGTTTGATTCGGATATCTGAGCTAGTTTTAAACCATACCTCAGTTCTATACTTGTTGTTTTCATCCAATTTTCAGTAAGAATTTTTATAGCTTCCCCATTTTTTTAGATATTGTACTTCTTTTTTCACATTTTATTGTACATATCGATTACAATTACTGTACATATTATTTAGAGTTGTTACGCCAACGCGTACGATGGTAAGTTTATCATCGAATGTCCGATTCCTAATCGTATTGCTATTCTACCTACCCGATCTTTCTATTACTTAGGTCCTGTTTGTTTAGACTTAGCTTTTTTGGCTTATAATTTAAAACTAGCTGTTTTGCTTAAACAGTTTAAAAGCTAATGGCTTTTGTACGTGATAAAGGTGGGTAATTTTATCTAACTTTAGTATTATTAATCTAAAACCAATCATCAATAACAAAAAAAATCTCTCTTCAGTGGCTTTTGGCTTTTACTATATGGAGGCTTATGGTTTTTGAAAAAATCCAGATAAAAAGTTACTCGTTTGTTTAGGCTTTAGCTTTTTGATTTTTAAACCGGTGAAAAAATCCAAACAAATAGGACCTTAAGCACGAGCTGGATCTAAGTGTCACAATCAAGCAGATGTTGTATACTCAAATTGAAGTGCAAGATGAAAATGGGGGAAGTAGCAGGGTTCAACTTTTCGTTTTGTAAAAAAATTCGGACCCTCCCGAAATCCGAAATTTCGACCGAATTTCGGTTTTTCGGCTGAAATACATTCAAAATTCAAAAAGCAAAATTCAAATCCGGTTTGTTTGGCACCGAAATTTCCGAAATTTCGCCGAAATTCGCCGAAATTTTGGACAAAATGCACTAACTGAAAATTGGTTCAAACGATGTCAAAAAATTTTGAAAGTTTTTTTGTAGGTTCCTAACATATTAGAGATATTCTCATAAAATTTTTAGGTGATTATCAGTTCTGTGGATTTTTACAAAATTCACATTGTTACTGTCCCGATGAAACGTTGATCGACAAATTTGAACCGGATGAAAAATAGTACAAATGACGTTAGAAAATTTTGGAATTTTTTTAGATATTCCTGACATATTTTTGATATTTTTTTTAAAATTTCAGATGATGATCAAATTGAGGAATTTTTAAAAATTCAAACATTTGTACTGTCTTGGTAAAGCGCTGAGCGGCAAGTTTCATCCAAATGAAAATTAGAACAAACGAGGTTATAAAATTTTGAAATTTTTTTTGGATGGTCCTAACACATCCATAATATTCTAATAAAATTTTCATATGATTATCAAGTGTCATAAATTTTTAAAAATTCAAACAGTGCTACTATCCTATTAAAAGGCCCATGATCAATAATAGATTTACTTTAGCAATAAAAAAGGTTTAAATTTTTTAAAAATTTTACATAAGGGTGACAAGGAAATTATTAATATCTCATAAAAATTTTGAATCATGATCATGCTCCAGTGAATTTATAAAATTCTTATAAGGCACAGTGCCATTTATGTTCTTTCTCTGTTTGATTTTTGAAATATAATACAACAAATTAAGTTTAGTGCTTACTGCATTGATATATTTTATTGAGCAAACAAAGAAAGTTGAAATTTTTTAAAAATTTTATAGAATGGTACTGAGGAAATTATTAATTTTTCATAAAAATTTTAGATTATGATCACACTCGAGAAAATTTACAAAAATCTAACAAGTTTACTGTCCCAATTATGTCCATTCTGTTTTTGATTTTTTAAAGATAACAAATAATGTTAAATTATTTTTAAAATTTTTTGTATGATCCTAGACTACTAAGGATAGTACCATAAATATTTTAGATCATTATCAATCTTGTAAAAAAAATTTAAAAATCTGACAGTGTTCCTACCTAAATTTTAAAAAATCTCAAAAAATTAGTTTTTCAACAAATTTTCATATAAGATCACTTTATTAGGGGTTATGGACTAATTCTGACCTAATCCGGGTATTAAAACTTAAAATCCGGATTCAAAACCCGAAATGTCACCGAAATTCCCGAAATTACTGTAGCAGTACTGTAGCGAAATCAATTTTTTTTAAAAAAAATTTAGATTCGGCCGGTACATCAAAATTCGGCCTGCCCCGAAAAGCGAAATTTTGCCAAAATTCGGCGAAATTTTGATCCCTGGGAAGTAGTACAAAATTGGAGGGCATCTATGGCAATCTATTCTCTCTCTCTTACATCTTTTTTTTAGAGCAAACTCGTTTTTATTATTTATTTACTAGGAATGTTTTCGCGGCGTGATACGTTGCGTACGTTGTTTTTTTGCAGAAATAATTTCATTTTTTTCGGCGACATCTTTTTTTAAAATCGTCGAGAAAACGTGTGAAACGGTTGAAAGGATACAGATGCAATCACGCTCTTTTTCTGCATTTATCTGAGGTCCTCTCAAGAAAGATCCGCGATTGCGCTAAATCGAAAGGTTCTCTTCGTGAAAAATAGCCGGAATGATCCAAACATAATTACGCTCTTTTTTGGTATTTATTTAGGGTCCTTTCACGAAAGATTCACGATTTTTTTTTGAAGAAAAGGTCCTTTTCGTAAAAAAATGTGAAAATGATCTACACATAATTACATATTTTTTGAAAGATCTACACGTGAATAAAAAAGAGTCGAACCGGCCGACCAAGCTGGCTGGACGCGAGCCACATGAGGGGAGCCGACGCGACGTGGAAAACCTTCCAGGTGGTGAAGCCTTCGATCTTTAGTACAGGTATCATGTCTAGGGGTGAAAACGGATCAGGCTTTTACATTGTACAGATGTTAGCTTGCACCTGGAAACTCTATGCACAGAGAAAAAAATCAGTATCAATCTTGCCCAAGACAAGAAATATTACTGTTTTATATATACCAATAAACATGGTTTGGTCTCTAATAGTGCAGTCAATTTAAACCAGATTCATTTTCATTTAGTATCTGCTTGGAGCTTGGTGATAATAATTCGTTTTCATTAGTTGACTGGTTGATGCATCAGAACTTGGCTTGCAATTCTGGTGTCACTGATTTGTCGCTGGAAATGGGGGTGCGTTTTCAGCTTTCTGGAAGTGCTGGCGTGAGGCTGGTGGATTTTGCCTTGAACTGGAGGAGTGACTGCGTAGGAAATTTTGTGTTCCTGGGAGTTGTTACATTGATTAGTTCTCACTGCATTTTGCTTGTCAGGATGGTGGTCGTCAGTCTCTAAGTGCTGGAGTAGGAAGTATTTTGTTGTGTCTGTTAGTTACCCTTTTGCTTGTTTAGATAATTGCTTCCTTACTCAGGTGCTAGCAGTGTTCATAGAAAATGTTTTGACGTGGCCGTTTCGGTCTGGTGTGTGGGTGATATTGTAAGCTGGTAAACCCCAGCAGAACAAAAAAATTACACACAGATTGATATTTTGATGCTATTCTCTCCCAGCTTGCTCGTGATGTGCTATCTATTCAAGTGTCAACGGTTGCTTCAGAGTCGGCATTCAGTGCTGGTGGACGGGTTGTCGACCCATTTTGCAGCCGTCTAGATCCTGAGATTGTGCAAGCTTTAATTTGTATTAAAGATTGGACCGCAGCATCAAAAGGTAACTTTTTAGTTTGCTTCAATAATTTGTTCATAATGTGAAAATATTGAAGCCTAATCAGTTTTTATTAACCATTCAGGTGGTACCATTGCATCTATCATGACTGAGTTGGATGTGGATAGCCTTGAGCAACATTTTGCAAGCTCGATAGCAACGGTTTGTCTTTTTTATCTAACTTACAAACCATATTGTGCAAATCAAATAAAATTCAGTTTAATGTGCTTCTATTTGTCTTCTCAAGAACATTAATATTGTTTCATACTTGTCTTTGTAGTTGGAGGAGCAAGATGATGACAATGGTACTGATATGGAGGAGAATATAATGGACTGATATTGGGGATAGATAGCTTGAGAAAAAACTGAGTTTTGGTGATTTGAAACTATATGTGTTAGCTATTGTGGTATGATGTGGACTACATATATTTGCTATTGTGGTATGATGTGGAACTACATATGTTTTCTATTATATTATGATGTGAAACTATCTATGTTTGCTATTATACTATGATATGCTTGCTGGTTATAAGGTAAACAATGTTTACATGCTATTGTACATACTACATACTATGCTCGCTCAAAGTTGGCTAATGTTATCAAGATGTTCTTTGTAACTTTGCATAGATCATGTACTACATTCTTGTGAAATTTTCCATTTTCGTTTCCGTATCCGCTCCGTTCCGTTTCGATTCCGTTTCCGTCACTATCCGTTTCCGTATTCGTTTCCGGAGTTTCCGATTTCGTTTCCGTTACCGATAAAAATATGGAAATGGAAACGGAACAGCTATTTACCGACCGTTTCCGTTCCGTTTTCACCCCTAATCATGTCTACACTTGAGAAACTTAGGGCGTAGGCGTAGCGCAACAAACTTTGCCCGACCTACGTTAGTCTTAGGGCTAAGCTGGCTCGACTCGACATGTTAGCCTGCGAGAAACAAGGAGTTTATTTTTTCGCAAAAATACAAAAGCACAGGTACATGCATTATCTTTTTTTTTATCAGACATGCATTATCTTAGGAAGTAGATCGACCCTCACCTTTTTACAACGGAACATTGTACCTGTGTGTCTTAACGCTTATCTCAGGCACATTTGATGTTGTGTATGTACCGTCATGTACAAAAACCACATTCTTTTTTTTTTAAGAGGAAAAGAAAAAAGTAGTCTGTGACTATGGCTGACTTGGCCTGACCCAATTTGGCTAGCCTAGTCAGCAGGCCAACCCAACCCAACCCAATCACGTATGTTATGTTGGTTGCAAATTGGGCCTAATCAGTTATACTGAAGAAAATCCTAAAACAAATTCTTGACTATAAACCGTTTTAGTCAGAACAAAGTTGCGTAGCTCAAAATTCTTTTTTTTTTAAAAAAAAATGCCCTTAAGATAGCATCTGTAATTTATCGCTATTCATCAATCATGGATGCCACGTACGAGTGTGAACTGTATACACCAGAGTACTTCGTATTCAGATTTCAGAGACTCTTTGGACTATCTATGCCAGGCCAGTCTACAATCGGCAGGTAAAGTCGCACTCTGGCTAGAATGTGGAGCCCGAATGCCAGCCTAAGACTGTAACTGTGGATATGATCCATTAATCACTACAGATTCCTTATGCGATCTTAGCCTCCGAGAGCCTGAGACCTCTCTCTCTCTCTACCTGATCAACAATGACATGGCAACCGTCATGGACAAGTGTCAAATGCAAGCTTTTGCTGTCATTATCTTTACCTTCATTAGGATCTGTTGTTTTGCTTGCATGCCTCTTACACTGATGATCATCGCGTTGTTCTTCTCGCTGGGCGCTAGCATACAAGGATCGATCGAGTTTGCCGCATCTTCAATGGATCACGTAGAACTTTGCAACTGCTGCTTACATGCTTAGGGACCACCCTGCACAGTTCATGGCCTAATCACCAATACAACATGACCAATTCTCCATATCATATGACTGTTGAGTATGTACATTCAAATTTGGTACCTCAGAAAGGCCTGGATTGAATTTGGTTAGGGACCAAATCCAGCCTGCAGTGTCGTGTAGCTCTGCTCTGCAGAAGCAGGAAATAGTACTTTGAGACAACAGAGATGCATTGTGCTCCGACAATTCAGCATCATAGATATGACACAAAATGAAAAGCTTGGAACAAGTGACAACAAGCACATAGCAACCATCGATTTTCCATCAGATAATATGCCCCATTTGGCCATATCACATCGCATAGATGAATACACCAAACCAGCCATAGCTCTTCTAGTATTATTGACTACTGCTGAGTACTACTAGTTTTGTTTCTATACCAAATCTCAAGGTGACATATACAAGCACAAGACAACACGCATAAAATCAAACGAAGTAGCACGGATAACATCTTCAGAGAGAGTCGACAATGTTTCAGTCTTGCTGGAAAGCGTGCTGCTTAGGCTCTAAAGACCGGCTCTTCCAAGATCACGTTCACTGAAGTTTGAGGTACCTTCTCCTGGAACAAGAAACCACAACGCAACACCGTTATCCATTAGCACAAATAAAAACAAGAGGAAGCTAAAGCTGGCAGTCTTTTTCATTCAAGACAACAAAATGCCCACTATTCAGAAAATGCTTTATATTCATCATAAAGGCGAAAAACTTTAAGGTGGTGGCATTCTGTATTTAATTGCCTGCAAATCTTCAGAAAAAAATGCACGGTTGCTTACCACTGTGCAAGGAGTAATAGGCATGGGGCCTTCCTTTCTTTTGGGAGGGATGCAAAGGCAACTTCCAGAAAAGAACGCCATTGCTGGCGTCCTAATCCTGCCTATTTGCCTCAGCCACATGATTTGAGTATACAATTTTAAAAGCACACTGTGCAGCAGCAGCGCAAACAGACTAATGGCAAGAATACCAGTTGCTCACTTGCACAAAATAATTTCCAGACCAGCAAATGCTAGATTACAAGACTATATTATGTAGGCCAGAGTCTCAGACTTATTTCTCTTTTCAGGGGAATGGATTTATCTGTTCTACTACAAATAGTTAAGTGATCAGGTCATGTTTAGAGATTAACAATTAACTAGGAGCACTAGAGTTTCTCCATATCTTTCCCAATATAATGAAATCTTAAATTGAAACCAAATTGGATCAGATAGTGGCGACTGGCCATAGTAATCTACTAAAAATGAGATCATGGACAGGTGATGTTGTCTGCGTCTGAAATTTTGACATACTGATTATTTCTGGTGTATCCTCCAATTAGTTGAATTTGCATGTTGCCAAACAAAGCAAACGGTGGCAACTAAATAAGGGAGAATAAATAAAAAGGAACAGATGTGATTTTTCTCGTTGAAATGAAGTCTCAATCAACACACAGAGCATAAAACAGGTAGAAAGACCAAAAAATTGTATCACTATTTGGAATGTGGACATACTCCTTATAAGCAAGGCCCACGTGCTAAAAAACATTTTATCATGAGATGGAACACGGCAGCTGTTATGTAGATAAGTTCAGAAAAAGGACAATTTGCAGAGCCGGTCAAATTTCTTATTTTGCCAAGAATATCTAAATAGCAAACAAATCACATAGGTAAAATATTCAGGAAATAAGTCAAATCTAGCAAAATCCTAAGAACAACGGTTTTGACTTACCTTTTGGAAAACACATGATAAGGATAATCAAGGCTGGGCCCACACACACACTGGAAAGTGAGCAAAGGGAACATAACAGGAGGAACAAGCTATAAAAGGCATGTCGCGGATTAGAGGGGGAAAGATAATCTAGGTGGAAAACGGAATATAGAAAGTTAGAAACCATCAAACGAACAAAAGCTTCCAACTCACGTGACTGCGTCCAGAAAAAAACAACGCAGTTCTTGAACATATACATATACCCAAGACTACAGTGTATAGCAGCATAAGAATAGGATGTACAGGCGTCAAACTGGAGCATCGCAGGAGCGGTGGGACTCAAAAAACTACTGCAGCGGCTCCACACAAACACCTGACTCCCCCCCCCCCCCTCTTTTTGTTCCATTTTCTTTCTTCTCTGTTTTTAATTTTAATTTTATTTCTCTCTCTTCTCCTGGATTGTACTTAATCTCGGGTGCATTCCCGTGCATCACTTGTTCTTTGTCTTCCCGCTAATATATTGCAGCTTTTGCTGCTTCAAAAAAAAGAATAGGATGTACAACATGATGCTGCATATATGGAACAGTTATGGACAGAGTAATGGACTACTTAACTACCTCTGGTCCTCATTGGCACTGCCCCAAGAGTTGCTGTTGCTGCTGCTAGCGCTGGAGCTGCCGTAGTGGGATCCTTGATGACCTCCTGTTGACTCAATGTGCTGCAGGTCCTTCAGCAACTCTTCATAGTGCCTCTTCACCTCGTCGGCTGACTTTCCACCACCGACTGCTCGTGCCACATTCTGCCAGCGGTCTGGTGTATCCTTGTCATATGTCGCCAGTGCCCTTTCAAACAGCTTGTTCTGCTTTGCTGTCCAGGATGAACTCATTCTCCTTTTTTTTCTTTTTGCTACTTCCTCAGCAAGAAGAAATACTTCAAAAAAGGCCAAGGGACTAGTAATGGCTACTACTTACGGCTGCTTGTGTTTCCACGGAACAATGAGTGAGTGCAGCGTTGCTATTTATATAGAGGGAGCAGCGAATAATACCCAGTAATGGTGGGGGTGTATTGTATTAGCAGTAGGCAATGAGTTGACAAGCTTTTATAGGAGCGAGCCACAAGGGAAAGAGCAAGAGAGGTCATTGTTTCATTAATTTGGTGTGTATTGAAGTTGTCGAGAGGAGTTACACGTTTAGCACACCTCAGGTTTTCTGGGGCGGATGAGATGAGACCCCTTTCATCTCTTTTTGTCCCCACTCCCCACTCTTGTGGTTTGTAACCAGCAGGACAGCAGCATGCCAGCATCCTTATTGATACTACCAACTTGCAGAATATTTGTGTAAAGGTGTTGTTCCGTACTGATATCCAGACAATTGATTGGCTGCAGAAACCACATACAGTTTGCACCATCAATTGTAGCAATGATTATGAGAAGCAGACAATTTCTGGAACAGAAGCCCTGACTATTGCACCTCCAAGGCAAAACTAATGGCTAGCAATTTGTGTTGACATCCTCCTCTCTGAAAGAGATATCTTCAAAGATTTTCTATCACAAGCTAATGATGGGATTTGTTATGTGTAAGGCCTAACCAGTCTATGCATGCATATATATTGTACTCGTTTTTTTTGGTAGTATTAGAACCTTTACACTCAAAAGGACAAGAGAAGAGCAGATTCATTTCTGCAATCCATATGTAGTGGGCCAGACTTCACTATTAGCTCTGCATCTTCATCAGAACTCTTTAATGGAGATGCCGCACAATTTAGTAGGAATTAATGCACATTATATATATGCCTATTTGGCCTTTATCTTATTCAGGAGAAAGGAGCCTTTGTTGGGTCAGAAAGGATAGCAGTAATTATCCCCTCCAAATTTCCATTCAACTAATCTGTAACAGTATATGGATTCCAATGGGCAGAGAAGAATGGCATGCAAAACGGATTATATTAATCAACTGTGACCTGTGGTCGAACAAATTGGACAAAATCCAAATCAATCCCTACTATCTGTCCAGTGTCCACTTTGAGTGTAATGATGACAAGTTGGACATATTATTCAGACAGTTGCTTCATTCAAATGTTTTTACAGGTTTCTTCCAATTCCAAAATGATTAATAAGATCCAGTGTATGATGAATTGACATAATTAGATTTGGGATTCATCAGATAGCTTCTTGTTACACGAAAAGTTACACATTCAATATTCATGGGAAAATGATTGGTGATTTGTCAGGGTACTACAAAGTACAAACCTCCAATTTTCTAAAGAGCAAAAAAGGTCAGAAAATTAGATCTTATCCAAATCAGGATCCAAACAGCCTAAGGTAAAGGAACTTTATTTTTCTAGTAATCCTGTAGGATAATGAAATACCTAATTATTATAACCAATCTGCTCCTTTTACAACTTTGCATTGAATTTCCATCAATTCTTGGTATTCATATAAACCTTCTAGTGGTTCCATTTCAGGAACTTCTAAAAAAAGACTGATTTCTTCAAGAGCATTTCAACTGTAAGCTACACAAATGAATTTGTAGAGTATTTCTAAAGGTCATATATTTCAGAATAACAAGGTCATTCTTTAATCCCGACTAAAGCAAAGCTATCATTAGATCTTCTTTTGTTTTCTTCAAGGAAAAAAGTCCTAAAAGAACGTGAAATTCTAGGCCGATAGCCTTCTAGGAAACTGGACATACTATGACTTCCAACTTTTCAGAGCATAAATGCAAAATGTCTATTCTAGGACCTACCTTATATTCTTAAGATCAGTGATTCAACAAATGATGCTGTCTCTTACACAACATCTTGTCAAAATTTTAGAAAAAAGAAAATATCACGATTTTTTTAAAGGTGTAAACCATTCATGTGTCTCAGGTCAGAAGTTCTTAACAAGTTTGCATGATAACATGATTATTCAGTGTAAGTTAGCACCAACATTTGGTTGAAGTTTTGTAGACAATTACAGTGAAGTTACCTTGTTGGCTTGAGCTTTATTATATCAAATGGGATAACTTCCTCAAACCTGCATTGTTCCAAAAGTTTTATCTGAACAATGAAGATTAAAAAATGCTTCTGGCTTTAAGCTTGCCTCAAGTTGATACAAAAAGATGCACGGAAGCTATTCCTGTAGTGTTGGACAATGCAAGGTCAGAATGTAGCCTGCCAACAAGCACCCACTACTGAACTTAATAGAAAGCAAATAAAGAGCATAGAGATAGTAACGACAAAATGAAGACATAATGGCCATCTTGTATCAACATGACAACTACAGACTACTGAGTATTTATCCATTGATAGTGGGTGGAAGCATTGTTCCCTTGCCTTCTTATGTTTCCTATTTACTAAAACAACATGATGAAAAGATGCCTCAAGAAGGCACTTAACATTTACAAAGTAATAATTTATTGTCAAAAAATTGTATAGTTGTACCATCTTAGTCCTCATGACTTGATTCAATTAAGAGCATAGCACTACTACACATACATCTTGGCCAGCCTCCACACAATTGACTTGGCACACATTGGAAGCTTCTAACAAGAGAGATTCGAAAGGCTCTTGCACATGCATATTTCCCACGTGGTAGTTCAAGTTCTCAACATCCTAAGGCGTGGGCGGGTGGATTCGAGATGATGTGAAAGACCTCCACCATGGAAGTCGATAGGATTCTCAATCAACTTGGAATACACAAATCTGCTGTCAAGTAATATGATGCTCTCTTCGCAACGAATCTACTTTTATAGACACGGTACTTAAACAAGATTGGACTCAAAATATTTATTTGAATCTTTATCATCTCACACCCGTACCAGGCAAAGGTGTGGCACTGGATTTTCTCTTTTCAGTCTTCAAAGGAAGGTATTTGCTTTCAATTATTTTGGCCTTTTTATAAAAGTAGGAGAGAACCGTGACAATCTTCGAATCTATATCTTAATGGAATTTATGCTGACCGGCAAATCCAAGATTCACTATGCTATCAGCCTGCCATGGTATGTGATGAATGGGGAAAACTGTATGATGAAACAAACAGTCAAAATTAAATGCACCAAAACAGCAAAATCCACAATCACACAAATGTAAGTGCTACATGGCAGCAATGATTTTAGTTTAAAACAGACGTCTGATTGTCTCACCTATGTCCCTAAGCATGCTGGCCCATGCAAAAAGAAGGATGTGTGCAAGATCTTATTAGGAAGAATGGTATATGCTGATCTCTTAATCTTCTGACAATCTGAAAAGAACGTAAGAGCTAGATTTCTCTGGTTTAAATATGTATTGATCTACAAATGAGTATGGAATTATGTGATGGTGATGTCATAAGGATAAAAGAATAATCAATATAGCATCTGAAAGATTGGATTCTCAACACAGATGTGCACTTTCTGAAAAGTAGGGAACCCCACATGAAAAGGTAGCTGATAATGGATCTGTGGCATAGGAGCCAAAGAATGACACCTAGATAAGATATGATAAACCCACTGTGAGAGGAGGAGGTGATGAAGTAAATAGATAAAAACAGAATAAGATCTAGCTGATCTCGGAGCTCAGATGTTCCTTCTGCTAACAGAATAAGTGGTCCAGTTTTTTGTAGACAGCCAATTGCCACGTATGTTCATGACAACGGCAAAATTAAGACATGGACAAGAATGACACAAGAAAACGAATTTAACTGTTTAGGGGATCGATGCGCATAATATTACAGTCTTGTGTACTTAAGTGTAAAAAAATTCAAGGTTCAGACCACAAATAGAACTTGCAGTACACTTTTACAGAGTAATAATTATACAGATGGCATGTTTACAACGCTATGCTAATACTAAGATTGAAGTTACTGAAATGAACGTAGGAACATTTGCAATATATGCCTTTCATCATGAACATGATCATACTCCATAAAAATTGTTACCATCCGCTTAGATAAACGCAACGCTGTGCGTTTGTCCATTACATCAATTCTGCCCAACACAACTGATCCAGTGAGCTCATGCATAAAGGTTTCAGTCAAGGCATTGGAAAGCCAACATGGGAACGTCGTATACGCACCGAATTCGCTTCATCAGACACTCTAGGGGTTTACGTGATAATGCCACCTCACAAAAGGCAATCGAAACATTTCTGCTAAACGCGCTCCAATTTCTGCTAAACACAAGGGTTTCCAACTCAGAATGCCACCCCACCCCACCCTACCCCTAGTGCCTTTCTCCTCTCAGAGGCATACAAGCAAACACCTAGCCTACGCGCGTAGGAACGTTGGGGGCGGGGTATCGTATCCTCACCTCGCGGTTACCTCGGACGGCCGACGGAGATCTACAGCGGCAGCTTGGACGCCTTGCGCCTCTGGCTGGACGCGCGCTCTGTATTCAAAGAGGTGGAGTATAAGAATCGGATTCTAGAATCAGTTTATTTATTTTTTATTTTATTTTTAAAGTCAGAATTCAGAATCAAAATTAAAACAAATAGACCTGTGAGACTTGAGAGGTGCAAGAGGCCTCCCGTGCTCCAATGGTCCGAGTGGATCACAACCGTCCAATGGAAATGGAGGGACAGGATGTGCTGCGGCCGCCACCTACGGTGCATTGCAAAAGAAACTCCCAAAATCTAACTACGGCATGCTTTTCAGTTTTCACCCTGCCACGCTACGCTAAACACTCTATTTTCTACGGTAGCTATCTAAAGAAACTACAAAGATGACGTGTGAATCAAACCACCGTAGCTTTCCTGGTTCCGTTGGTTAAAGCATCCGTTTGGTAGGGAAAGGGCTTAAGTCCAGACGAGCGTTTTCTATAAGCTACAGTACTACAGCATTTTTTTTATTATTTTTTACTTTCATTTTTTAAGAAATATTTCTATAATTTTTTAGAAGAAAAGCGGTACTTTTTTCTTTTTTAGGTTTTAAAAAGATTTTCTCTCTGTTAAAATTCCTGTCTATCTTGACGCTTTCTTACACCCGCAGCAACGTGCGGGCCCGTAGGTCAACTAATATTTGAGATTGGTTCATATATCTATGAGGAAGTATACGATGAAAGTAGATATATTGTGAAATCGTAAAAGTAGGTAAACAAGGACGATGGATTAAGCTTGAATGGTCCAGATCTAGATGGAATTTCACCTTCTCACTTAAACACGTTTTACACATAACTCCCCGTATTTAAATGGAGGAGGTGGGATTTAATGTAGATCTAAACCATTCAAATTCGATTCAACGCTCTTATTTGCCTACTTTCATATTTTCAACATATGTCTATTTTCACCGTATACTTCATCTACATGTACACCTCATTTTCCCATTTCTCTCCCCGCTTGAAAGGAAAGAAAAGAAATCAAACAAGAGATCGGAAGCACAAGATATGTTTTCCTTTTTTATTATAAAATAAAAAATGACACACACTTTCACACTATATCAAATACATGGAAAGAGATCTAATGTAGCCTTGTAGTTGTATATGCACCGTTGGATTAAAAAGCGATGGATCAGATCTTTCTAAAATACAGCTAAAAAATACTATAATGATTTTGATACTAAAGTAAACACAAGATATGTTATCATTTCTTATTTTATAATAAGAAAATAACGCAGTCTCACTCACACCATGTCAAATACACACACCGGATCTTCGTACCTATGGATATCGCTAGTTTGAGTATGAACATGCATTTACTCCTTTTTAGAGTATAAGGCGGACACATGCAACTCACGTACATTATACTCACACATACGCGTACGTATCCACTACATATGTTAAGAAAGTAATTGGAGACTCTACGACCTCTAGAACGCAGGAACATCTTGTTCCACTTTAGCATGCATGCGCGCGCACACACACATACATACACACTATTCTACAGTTGTGCCTGCATGTAGAATACTACATTTCCTATTGTTGGCAGAGTCCCTGCCTCCACACGCATTTGAGCCGAGCCGGCCGGCCGGCTCAAAAAAATATTTTGCGTTTTGGTCCTTTTGTAAATTACGAATAGGTTCTTCGTGATTTTTTGTGAGGAGAAGATTTTTTCCCCTAAATCACGTTTGGGTCCCTCGTGCGCCATTTTACGGAAAAAAACTCCCGTTAAATTCAAATCACGAACAAGCCATTTTCTAATTTTTAAGGATAGCGGATAGGTCCAAAAACGTAACAATCAGATCCTTGCTCCTTACGTCTAGGTCCTTTCTCCGTTTTTCCCGAGAAAAAATGTTTTCGTCACCAGAAATATGTGTGCAGCTCTATCTCTAGCCTTTTTCTCCATCTCGATCTGTGATATTTTTTAAACCATGTATTATTACTCGGTGAACGCGTAAAGTGTTAGACTCGACAAAAGAAGGTTGTCATCTCTAATAATTTTTCACCCTTTTCCCTCTAGACTTTTTCCACACCGCGGTTTTCCAGCTCGGTCTCCAATATTTTCCAAATAATTCGTCGAAAGAGATATTTCTGCAACTCTATCTCTCTATTTTTTTCCCCGTTTCGCTCATTATTTCGACGATTTAAAAAATTAAACGCCGACGAAAAAAAAGAAATTTTCTCTTTAAAAAAGCGATGCAGCGGCGTGTTACAATCGTGAAAAAATTGTGTTTTTTCAAATTGCTTTACTCATTATTTCGAAGCTCTAGCTCTAGCCTTTTTCCCCATCTCGATCTCTAATATTTTTTAGACCATGTATTATTACTCGGTGAACGCGTAGAGTGTTAGGCTCGATAAAAGAAGGTTGTCATCTCTGATAATTTTTCACCCTTTTCCCTCTAGACTTTTTCCCCACCTCGGTTTTCCAGCTCGGTCTCCAATATTTTCCAAATAGTTCATCGAAAGAGATATTTCTACAACTCTATCTCTCTATTTTTTCCCCGTTTCGCTCATTATTTCGACGATTTAAAAAATAAAACGCCGACGAAAAAAAAAGAAATTTTCTCTCTGAAAAATATACATGGCGTGTTACGCTAAAAAATTGTATTCTTTCAAATTTATTTCGCTCATTATTTCGACGATTTTAAAAATAAAAACGCCGCCGAAAAAAAAGAAAATTTTCCTACGAAAAACGGCGCACGCGGCGTTTTACGCTGCGAAAAATTGCCTAGTAGTATATTATATGTGCCAGCCAATCAATGGAGTTCGACCGAGCCCATGTATTCACTAATCAATACAACATTCACGTCGTTTGTTGACTAAGGGCCTATTTGTTTCAGCTTTGGATTCTCTAAAAGCTGATTCTGGATGTTGTAGAGAAGCTAATTCTCCAAAAGCTGTAATCCAAAAGCACATATGAAATGGATTGTGGATTCTAGTGTATATGGGTGGGCTGGATTGTGAGAATCAGATTCTAGAATCAGGTTGTTTATTTTTTATTCTACTTTTAGGGCCAGAATCCAGAATCAGAAGATAAAACAAACAGACCCTAAGACAATGAGTTACGTGGCCAACCACTAGTAAATGCATTCCCTACTTTGTACCCTTTTCTTTTTTTCTTTGTTTTGGCTATAAATTTTTATTGGTAGTTTCGATTTGTGAACAATTTTCACGAGTTACTTACTGACGACAAGAACGATATAATGATATAAGTCTCGCCAGCAAACACTATAGGTTGTTGAACCCTCTGTTATGATAGTGTTTGCACCCAAATTTGGCAGGTCTGATGTCGTAGAAATCGGTTTTGGCAAGGGATATGTCGGCTATAGCAAGCTGATGCGGTTTCGGATTGGAAGGCCTCGATCCCAAGGAAATCGAGTCCAATACGGGCAGGATAGGAGATTGAGAAGGATACGATTGGACTTTACATGGTAAGGAGAGATTGAGGCCGATACGGGTGATTGAGGAAACCAAGAAGGACACGTTCGAACCGAGTGCTATATAAGAGGTCCAGAGGCGAGAGGAAAGGACGCCCAGAGCCACCCTACAAATTTACACATTACTTTTTACCTTCTGCATTAGGTTTAGATTAGAACAATCCCTTCAAGTCTTGTACAGTCTTTCGTCGAATAATACGAATTGCGCATCGCCGGTTATTGTTCTTCGTTGACTCCTATCCAGGTCTGATTTGCTCTGTTTTGTTGCGCATCGCTTTCTCAGAATTTATCTGCCTTTTACCCTTCCAACTAGCCTTCATCGGCTAGTTGCTATCCTTACGTTCCATCGGCTTATAGCCGATCGATCTAGGCCGACCAAAGACTTTGGTATCGGCCTTAACGATTCACGTTCCTTGTCGATTGTTCAGTCAAATCGACCGCACGCCACAAAAACCGAACCCGGTGTTCGTTGCGGTGTGTTGTGATAAAAACCCCACATCACGCTTTTGGTGTCAACACATTTTGGCACGCCGGTGGGACCAAAGAACCAATCTACAGATGAACACAAACAAGTCCATCGCTCCGGTAAGCGTCAACACAGAGGCGATCATCGCCGCCACAATGGAGGACTTGACTCTGAAGCGACAAGAGATCGAAGAAAGAAAAGCCGCTTCGAGGAGATGATGCCGAAGTTGCTACCAAAAACCCGACGAGGGTTATCCAAAAACAGCTCTCCCGACGCTCAACCCTATCGGCGATACTAACAAACCAAACCGATCGTAAGTCGATACATGTCGGCTCAGCCGAAGTTATCTTCTATGATTGAGCGATCGGTACATCATGCGCCGATCAACCAATCATCGCCTTGGTCACAACTTTGGGGCCGATGATAGAAAACAGCGTTAAGACAATCGCTCAAGAGTTGGCCACGTCAGGAAGTCTGTTAGAACCATTGCAACAACTTCCGACGTATCCTGCCTACGCGGGGGCGCCAACTAACGTGGCAGTTAAGTCGGCATCAGCAATTCCTGCAATGCCGACTCAACCCACGGTCTTCAAACAATCCGATGGATTCACTCAAGATTATGCATATACCGACGCTGCAAAACCTAGCACGTCGGCTACACTATTGCCTTCGGACGCTTGTTGCCTATACCCAATCGGCCACACACCGAACGAGCACATGTACAGGCCGATTCCGACCGTGAATCAGCGACTACGAGTGGTTTCACACGAACCCTTTGCACCCGTGCCAGAGCCACCTGAACCCAGAGCGGATAGACGTGATCGAGCGCCACAACAATACCAGGAGGTGATACCCAATCAGCGACCCGAGTTTGCACTCGGAGGACAGGATGCCTTCTTCGGGGCTAGACCCGGTCGGCAACCCAAGCTAGCACTCGGGGGGCAGGATGCTGTTTATGGCCAAAGGCCTAATCGGCAACCCGAGTTGGCACTCGGGGGGCAGGATGTCAACTAGGTCGACCAAATCTCGACCGTATTGAGAGACCAGTTTGGCCTGCAATCAAGGGATAGGACGGTCGGCTACCGAAAGCCGTACCCGGATTACATTGATCACATGGACTATCCACGCAATTACCGAGTCCCAGACTTTGCCAAATTCTCAGGGGACGATTCCGTTACTACTTTAGAACACATCGGACGATTTATTGCCCAATGCGGTGAAGCTGCCCAGTCCGACGGGCTAAAATCAGATTGTTTCCTTTGTCTTTGTCAGGAACCGCGTTTACATGGTTCACAAACTTATCTCCAAATTCGGTCCACTTTTGGAACGATTTGGAAAACCGATTCCATGAATATTTCTTTTTCGGGAACCTAGAGTTGCGAATCTCTAACCTAAGTTCCGTCCGACAGAAGTCTGGAGAATCGGCAATTGAGTACATTAAGAGATTCAGAAAGGTTAGGAATCGGTGTTTTGGTGTAACCTTGCCCGATAATCAGTTAGCCGATTTGGCTTTCCATGGGTTAATTTCCCCATTAAAGGAAAGATTTGGCGGGCAAGAATTCACTGATTTGAGTCACCTCCTACACCGAGTATCGGCTCAAGAAAATCATTTATCTAATAATGACGGTTTCAAAGAGGAATTCGAGAATAACAAAAATGAGATACAATCGGCTATAGAGGATGGTCGATTACAATTTGCAGAAGAGCTGACAATTGAGTTGGATCCCAACCCGTTTTCTGTGAACATGGTTCACTGTTATGCAAAAGGGAAAGAGCTGATACAAGATACTGAATCTGGTCGACAAGTACAGTTATCGACATCGGTTGAAACCAGTCAACAAACCGATATGAAGACAGACGACGGTAAGGAGATGATACAAATCACAGTCGGTTCAATTCGGATTGAGACCGACCGTGAAGGAAAGCACTCCAAGATAATTAAACCAAAAGAAGAGCTTAAAGTCGACAAGAGGTACAAAGCTGAGAGATCCGTACCACTGAGGAAGCCGATACAGAGGCATCAACTCCAACGCCTCCGGACGCAAGAATTGCGCGAAGCCGACCAGGAAAAACAAAGGAACGAAGCGTCATGTGTAAAACGAAGCAAGGAAGATGGAGCGGTACCACGCATGAGCTGCCGAAGGATTCATGAGTGCAGTATTCCAAAAGCGGTGGTCTCGAAAGTAAAAGATGATGCAATTGAATGACATTTTACCAAGAGAAGCGCATTTGGAAAGCCGATTTGACATGTAATTTTGGGGCATGTTTAAACATACCCCAAAATTGGGGGGCATATGTTTGCACCCAAATTTGGCAGGTCTGATGTCGTAGAAATCGGTTTTGGCAAGGGATATGTCGGCTATAGCAAGCTGATGCGGTTTCGGATTGGAAGGCCTCGATCCCAAGGAAATCGAGTCCAATACGGGCAGGATAAGAGATTGAGAAGGATACGATCGGGCTTTACATGGTAAAGAGAGATTGAGGCCGATACGGGTGATTGAGGAAACCAAGAAGGACACGTTCGGACCGAGTGCTATATAAGAGGTCCAGAGGCGAGAGGAAAGGACGCCCAGAGCCACCCCACAAATTTACACATTACTTTTTACCTTCTGCATTAGGTTTAGATTAGAACAATCCCTTCAAGTCTTGTACTCAAGTCTTGTACAGTCTTTCGTCGAATAATATGAGTTGCGCATCGCCGGTTATTGTTCTTCGTTGACTCCTATCCAGGTTTGATTTGCTCTGTTTTGTTGCGCATCGCCTTCTCAGAGTTTATCTGCCTTTTACCCTTCCAGCTAGCCTTCATCGGCTAGTTGCTATCCTTACGTTCCATCGGCTTATAGCCGATCGATCTAGGCCGACCAGCACTTTGGTACTGGCCTTAACGATTCACGTTCCCCTTGTCGATTGTTCAGGTCAAATCGACTGGCACGCTCGCGCAAAACTGAACCCGGTGTTCGTCTAGTGTGTTGTGATCAAAAACCCCACATCACGTTTTTGGTGTCAACAGATAGTATATATTTTACTATCTGGATATATAGATTTTTCTATCCATACATATAGATTTCACTATCATGTCAACTGGTTTGACAACTTGTGGAGTCTGTGAAGGAGATATGTAGATTTTGCTATCCGTATAAATAGATTTTACTAATCATATCCATATATTTTACTGCTAGCAAACAAGCTAAAACTGACCATTGAGCACTGTATTATTACGTGGAATCGAAAGACAGGAAGCCCTTTGGTAGCCGTATGAGTATTGAGTACGTTAAGGTGCACGGTGTACAAGTGACGAAGCATACATCTGACTTTTAATGTATGGCACATTGCTACCGGCTGGCTTAATTACCGGGACGGTCATCGGCGTGACGTGGTCGAGGCAATCGAGGGTTACACGCATGGCGGCACATGTGCAGTTTTCGGCTGACGAATCACGCAACTCGTCGATATTCCGACGTGATCATCCTCTACAGCACCTGTTGAAGATCCTTACTTCCAGTCATCCCATCGCTATGGTGTTTCTTTTGGCCAAATCAAATATGGTTCTGCACCGTTGGGGCTCGCTCTACTTCAACGTTGCAATATGCTCGAATCCGAGCTGGTAGCAGTATGAATGACGAAGCTTACGTCTGACTTTTGATGCATGGCACGTTGCTACTATCGTCGTTTGCTAAATGCTAATCAGTAGCGTACGAAAACTTCTTCTCATATGTATAAGTACATGTTAGGGAGCAAGTATACTACACAATATACTCATTAAGGTCAATATATATATGGAGTAATATGCACGAAGACACTATATACTACACATTGCATCGATCACGTTCGCATTCGTATTAAATCCAAACTGTTCAGCCTTGTCTGAACTGTTGCACCGTGTTTACAAGTGATAATTTCTCATGAACCATATGAACTGCTCTAGTATATTATATACCATATATGAACCGCAAGTTTGGTTGGTTGATACGCATGCGTCCGTAAGCTAGCTACTCCTCTCTGTATACTGATTTTACTGTCAAATGAACACCAAATCATCATCACCTAAATAAAGATGGAAGATTTACCGGATGGAGGGCACGTCACGTCATCCTTTTTTCGGACAAGCGCTCTGAAAAATTGGAAATTACAATCGGGTCCTTCCGTGGTAAATTAGAGATCACGAACGGGTCCTTCTACAGGTTGTTTTGCAAAAAAGACCCCGTAGTCCAGTTCTTTCGACTCAGGAGATTTAGAAAACTTGAAATAGCGAATAGGTCCTTTCGACGGTTTTTTACAAAAAGGACCTTTTGGTTCGGTAAAATCACGGTTTTTTCATGAAAGGACCCTAAATAAATGCCAAAAAGATCGTAATTACGTTTAGACCGTTCCAGCTATTTTTCGTGAGAAGGACCTTTCGATTTTTTGCACTCGCGGCCAATTAAAAATAACCACCGCCGAGAAAACAAAATTGTATTTTTTGCATAAAAAATTTGGGTCATATTTTTTTACGGCGCGGCATTGCGCGCCTCGTGTCTTCCCTCCGCGAGCGCCCCTAAAAAAATGTAGTTACGTGTAGGTCCTTTCAATAGTTTTTTTTTCAAAAAAAACCTTTTGGTTTGGCAAAATCGCAAGACTTTCATGAAAAGTCCCTAAATAAATGCCAAAAAGAATGATGTAATTACGTTTAGATCATTCTAGCTGTTTTCCACAAAGAGGATCTTTCGTTTTGGCGCAAACGCGGACACACGCGGCGTGTTACGCCGCTAAAACATTCCTAGTTACTTAATACATTGTAAGATTTTATTACCGCACAGACTCCATTTATTGTTGAACCCTCTGGCAATGTTAGTACATATTTTACTACATACACACACATATACATACATACATACATACATACATACATACATTACTATCCTTATATATAGGTTTTACTATCAGACGGTAGTAAATTAATTTTTATTTTGATAGTAAAAATCTGATTCATGTGGTGTTTATTAGCGAGACCTATATCATGTTGTTCCTCTCGTAGTCAATAAGCTACCGGTGAAAATCATTCATGAATCGGAGCCACCAATAAAAAGTTATAGTTAAAAATAAAGAAAAATAGATCCATGTACAAACTATGAAACTTATTTACTAATGATTGGCCATGTAACTAATGATGGTTTGCACACGGTTATCCGAGGTTAAGCAGCAACAGCGGCACAAGAAAGCATTTAGCTTAAACAATTGATAGAGAATCTCTATTGTCGGCGTATTCCGCCTGACAGGTCCGGAGTCTACAGACTAGGTTTGGTTCGATAGGAGGGCGTCTTCGCGGCTGGCTAACCCTAGCGGATGAAAACCCTAGAGACTCCCACACGAAGGATTCTGGCGTCTATGAACTAAGGATGACATAGAGATTTTACCCAGGTTCAGGCCCCCTCAGCCAGGGTAATAGCCTTACATCCTACTAGATTTTTATGGAGTGTTTGAGGTTAATACAGAGCTCTCAGATTACAAGTTCTTCCTTGGGTTCTACAGCTGAACTCTTGGTTCTTCGACCCCCTTCCCCATGCACCGAGGGCCCTTATATAGCCCAAAGCTAACGGGGTAGGTAAAGGGGGTCATCATGCTTGATCTTCGACATTTATTGCTCCTTCCGTCTTGTCCCGCTCCTCCAAATTCATTAAATACCGACGCATGGTTTACTTTGGTCCGCCGGGATGTGACCCTTTCGTCGGTAGGTGAGAGGCGTCAGAGGAATGGGATTGTAGCGTAAATCTCGCAGCTTGATAGATCGACACAGCCAGCTCGCCGTCTGCACGCACAATAGGGAAGGAGACTTCGAGGCAAAGCCACCATGCCCCACCTTTTGCCTTGCGGCGTGGCGGCGTATGTCCTCACCACCTTGCCGCCGCGCGGACGCCACGTGGCCGGCAAGACTGGCGGCGGGCGTGCTCGCCGCCCGATCGCCAAAGCCGCCATGTGGGCTGGGCGCCGGCGCAGCAGCGTCTCGCCCACTGCCGCGGACGCCACGTGGCGGCTGGTGGCGCGGGCGTGTTTCGCCGCCGTCGCCGAAGCCGCCACGTGGTGGGCGCCGGGCGCGCAGCGTCTCGCCCACTGCCGCCGGACGCCACGTGGGTCAAGACTGGCGGGCGGGCGTGCTTTCGCCGCCCGACGCCAAAGCCGCCACGTGGGTTGGGCGCCGGCGGCAGGCGTCCTCGCCCACCGCCGCCGGACGCCACGTGGCCGCACTGGCGGCGGGCGTGTTTCGCCGCCCGATCGCCAAAGCCGCCACGCTGGTGGCGCTGGCGGCAGGCGTCTCGACTCACCCACTGCTTCCAAAGACTGCCGGCGGGCGGCTTTCGCCGCCGATCGCTAGGTCGCCACGTGGGCTGGGCGCCGGGCGAGCAGGGCGTCCTCGCCCACCTGCTCGCCAGACGTCACGTGGGCTGGTTTTGTGTGTCGGAGAGGGTACCCCAGCGTAAAGTACGCTGACATCTATGAACTGACAAACTATCAAGTAAGCTACTATGTGATAATCTATCATCTATACGTCTGGAAGAGAATCCAATCTATCATGTAAGGACAAAGCACATAAAAGTGCACTCTCATTACATAAGAGAAAAGGTCCTCATAGGAGATATCAAGATAGCGCCAACAAATACAAATGAACAAATTATGGATATCCTCACAAGGAATCTCAACAAGGCAAAGTTCAAAAGCTCTTGAAATTGTCTGCAAAAACAACTTTGAAAATAAGTATGCATTTGAGGAAGAGTGTTCAGAAGTATGCAACAAATACTTGATGCTTTTATAATAGATTGAAAAGTTACATGAGGTACATATTATTTTAGGAAATTCCTAGAATAAATTACTTTACCATGCTTTATGGTAAAATAGAGAAATATATAGAAACTAGATATTATTGAAGAAGAATATAGGACTTAGATATTTTGAGGAGAGAATTCTAGAGAGGAGATATTTGTAGCTGTAGGCTTTGGATGGTTGCCACTTGGCAACAATCCAATGGCTATGTAATCCTAGGAGTGTGCTAGATGGGTATGCCATGGCAAAGTACCATATGACATCTGAAGCATAGTAGAAGTGTGGGTGTAGGTAGCCATCAAAGGATTATGTGTACACTTTTATGTAATAGTATCTGTGTTTTGTTAAAATAAAGAAATATTTTGTAATGGTAAGTCTCCTGGTCATGCCATTATATTTTTAAGTACTTAGTGTATTCTTAAGTTGTGATTCAATGTGAGCAACTCGGCCACATGGAATCTTTAAGTCCTAGCTTCAACATAATTGGATTGGCCACCCGAAAACAGGACAGTCTTGGCTTCAATGTGAGCGGCTCAATCGTCTAGAAGCCAATAATAAATAGTGTACTAATTAAATAGAAATTAAAAGACTAACTGACAATAATAAATAGACGGTATAGCATTAAGTGTTGGTCCCCTCAGAGTGGGTACTAGGTCCACACTAGTTTCCAACATTTAATTTAAAATATTGAATCTTTGTAATGTACCTTTCCCCCTCAAGATGTATTAGTAGCTAGCGTATGTACAACTCCCAACAATATGCAAGAATAAGGTGACCGGCCATGATGACAGAACTAAACACTTAAACCAAGATCAACATGTAGAGCGACGAAAAAAATGGTAGAAAATAGAGATAATGGTAGAAATAAAGACGGCCATGATCACAACATAACATTTAATGCACTGTTTACAAACTGCCAAAATATTGGATTATCTAAATCTGTTCCAAACAAACTGGTTTTGATGTCAAATACATCATCTAAATCGGTTTCCATAGAAAACCGATTCTACTTACATGTTATCTGAATCGGTTTCTATATAAAATCGATTCTAATGGTCGGTTGGTCCGGCGCCTAAGAGTTTCACCCCGGACTAGATCCGTGATGAACCACTTTCTGCGCCGGACTAAGTCTTTCTTAGTCCGTAGTAAAACATATATTCATGTAAGGCTATCTGAATCGGTTCCGCCAAAAAATCGATTGTGATGACAAGTCATCTGAATCGGTTCACATAAAAAACTGACACTGATAGTATGTAATCTCAATCAGTCCCACAGAAACCGGCAATAATAGTATCTGATGCTACAAATTCAATCTTAGTCGGTTTTCCCAAAGAAACCGACACTGATCGTATGAGACCCTTCGTCTTCTCGATGGTATAAATTTGCGCGCTGCGCAAGAGACTCTTCATTTTCCATTCATCTTCAAGCTAGCAAGTGTGCGCAACCATTCGTATTCAAGCCAACAACCGTACGCAACACCGCAAGCCATGGCAAGGGCGCTGGCGCTCGACGTCATTCTTCCCATTAAAGTCCTCGTCCATATCGTCAGCCTCATGGCCTCGACTTCGTCTCGTCCCATGGATGACCTTTGCAGCCTACGAGACATGTACTCACTATTTCGTTTCTCTTTTCATTGATTTTCTTTTTGATTTGATTAATTAATTGGTTTTCTTTAATTTTTTGGCATATTACAGTTGTAAGATCCTATCTAAGGTGGCTAAGGATCGGTCCGTGGGCAAGCGGGTGTCGCTGCGGAATAATTCGACGAAGTGGATGGAAAATGAGCACTACCTCACCATTGTCAGCCACCTGGCTAGGGCCAACGACCCAGAGGCTTGCTTCGAGCATAGCCTCAAGGTTGTGCTCTCCGAGTCTGAGCACGAGGACGTGTAGCGTGGCATCACGTGGCTCGAACAAGCGGCCGCTGGCAGCGACAAGGCGGTGGATCACGTGCTCGGCCTCCTCTACTTCGCCCGGGTTGAGACCGATCTGGCCAAGCGCTACTTCGCCCAGCTCAGGAGTGATCGGGCCGCCTGTCGCTACGGCTACGCTTGCGTCAACACGGCCAAAATTATCAACCGGAAGTGCAAGCGCTACCGGAAGATCGTCCTCGCCACGGTCCAAAACCTGGCATGGAGGAAAATGGTCGGCGTGCAGGGAAATGAGTCTATGCTGCTGGAGCAGGGCCCATGGTGTTGCTAGAAAATGACCTGCGGTTGGGAGGACTTCGAATCCTTCTGTAACGATGAATGTAAGATTAGAAATGAGTACGTAGAGTTCATGACAAAATTGCATGAACTACATTTGTCTTTAGTGTTTTGTTAAATACCTAGTTTTGTTCTGTTGAACGTTAAGTTTTAATTTGTTTAATACCAAGTTAAGTTACTCACAATGTCTCTGTCGGTTTTAGTCAAAAAAACCGACACAAATAATTAACATTTGAGAGCGCGGGAGGAGTCGAGGTTCGAGCCAGGCGTTTTGTATCGGTTCAAGACTAAAAACTGATTCTGATGTACATTATCAGTATTGGTTCATAAAACAAACCGATTCTGATGAGTACACTATCTGTATCGGTTCTCAAAGAAAACCAATTCTGATAATACTTCTATTCGTATCGGTTTACTAAGAAAACCGATTTTGATGAGTCACTATGTGTATTGGTGCACAAAGAAAATTGATTCTGATAAGTTTTTCATCCGTATCGGTTTACTGAGAAAACCGATTCTGATAAACACACTATCTGTGTCGGTTCACTACGAAAACCGAATCTGATAAGTTTTCTATGTTCTCAATTTTAATCAATTGTGATGAACATGTGCACATCACAATCGATTCTTTTATTAGAAACGATAATGATGTGCATAATCATCACTATTGCTTCTCATATAAGAACCGATTGTGATGTGCTCAATGCTATATCACAGTCGTTTCTAACCTCAGAACCGATAGTGATTATTTTTACTACGCCTCCTAAGTCATATATCACAATCGTTTTTTCCTAAAAATTTAAAAACCGACTCAGATAAAGCGATAGTGATGTACCATTCTATAGTAGTGGATTGGGAATAAAAGGGAGAGGAGGCGCAGGCTTATATATCTTTTGGTTTTTGGTAGCGTGGGCCTACTTTGTCTGTGGCAGTAAGGCCTAATGATCTCTGCTATGTGGGTTTGTATAGGGGTGAAAACGGGACGGATAATTCCCGCCCGATCCGGAGCCGGATCCGGTTTCGACCGGATCCGGGAAGTAAAACGGATATCGGGTCGGATCCGGATCCGGATATTTATAAACGGATATCGGATCGGATTCGGATCGCCCACTATCTGAAAAATATGGGTCGAAAAACGGGTATTAGGTATTCGGGAATTCGGATATCCGGATTGCTGATATGGGTCATAGCCTCATGGCTGCAGTATCCCCTCACGGCCTTACGCCTCGGCCTTACCCTTACGGCCTTACTCACCCCGCCCGTGACTTGAGCCCGACTGACTGACCGAGCGCTTGAGGCTTGACTCCCGTGACCCCGTCCCCGTGTGCGAGCTATGTTGTGGAGTTATGTGAGCCCGTCCCCGTGTGCGACATCAGATGAATTTTCTGATGTAGCTTCGACTCTAAGGCTTCATCCTTTCCAGTAACATTCTCGAGATTTCTGACGCATAAGCTGCCACCAAGCTTCTTCAAGTCCCTCAGCTGTCATAACTCATATCCCTTCTGCTTGTGCACAGAAAATTCATTAAGGTTTTGGAGCGAAGCAAGCTTGCCTATGTTAAAAATTTGAGGAAGATTTGTTATTTCTTCCTCTAGCATTGCATGTCGGTACCATTCAAGATGCCGTAACTTACTTAAATTGCAAAGTTTGTGAGGCAAACTCTTAACTCTCTGATTTATCCGAAGTGTCTGTAAGTGGTAAAGAGTACACAACGATCCCGGCAATTCAGAAATCAATATATCGACGACGTTCAAATACCGAAGGTGCTTCAGCTCACCAACAGATTCAGGCAACTTGCTACTGTTGTAAGATGACAAATACAGTACTCGCAACTTCTTCAAATTCTGTAGTACGTGATGGGAAAATTTCACTTGCGTCATCCGTAAGTGGTTCAATGCAGATAACAGTGTGTAGATGGTGTAGCTTGCAGATACTGTCCTTATGCTGTTTGACACTCTTGACACGAACATATAGATGTCGAACAGTCCATGGTATTTCTATCACCTTGTCATCTTCTAATCTAAAGCAGTCTTCTTTGGAGAGTAACTCGGCCATATCATGAAGGAGATCATGCATAACACAGAATTCGACAGTGTCTCCATCGTAAGCTGGTTGAAAGAAAGATCCAGAGACCATCTCGTTGAAGTAATCCTTTCCAATATCTTCCATTTTCCTGCTCAGGTTGCACGAATCAACAAGGCCCTCTGCCACCCAAAGGTGAACCAACTCATCAATTCGATATACGTGACCTTTTGGAAATAAACTGCAATACAGAAAGCACCTCTGCACACATGGATCTAACTTCTCATAACTCCACAACATAGTTCTCATGGGCTCACTTAAGTTGTCAATCTGATGTCGCACATGGGGACGGGGTCACGGGAGTCAAGCCTTTCTATGTTGTGCGAGTTACTCTGAATCTCTGATGCATATCTTAGCTTGTTACTGGTTAATTACTGGTTATGCATTACTTAGCTTGTTGCATATCAGATGTCGGGTTCTGGATGATATATCAAAGCATTCTGTTTAAAGAGCTTGGCATTTGAGTTATTGTCATGTATTCGTGTGGTTTGATTCAACATATATTACTTTATGTATGCGTGCATCAGTGGCGGAACTAGAAATTTTTTGTTGGGGGTGCATATTTATACGTACAACTCTATAGTTTTTTACAATTATTTCATAACATCGTAAATCTGACACATATATTTGAAATTTACTAAAAGCACAATATAAATAGTTCTAAGGTCTTAAAAATCCCATACTATTAAAATCAGAACCAATTCAATAAACAAATATAGAACAATAAAAAATTAATCTAATGCAACTTTACAAAATTTTGGGGGTGCCGGGGCATACCCGGCACCACCCCTAGTACCGCCTCTGGCGTGCATTATCAATTCTCGAATTATCTGTTCCCGATCCGAATCCGTCATATATCCGATCCGTATCCGTATCCCGAATTATCCGGATTCGTATCCGGATCCGGTTAGCCCGTATCCGGTTTCGAATCCGGAAAAAAAATATGAGTTAGGATACGAGAAGAGCAATATCCACCCGTATCCGACCCGTTTTCACCCCTAGATTTGTAGCTTTTTGACTCGTCTTGCAATGCTGCTTGGTCTCCACACCTATGGCAAAACGTAACAGCGTAGCAACCCTTAAAAACGTAACAGTGTAACAAATGAGATGTCGCTGAGTTCATGCACTAATTAAACCTGCAACTCTTTCCTTCCGTATGCATGAGACTTTTTTGTACCATCGTGGGCGAGAAATTTTATGGTGCATTCTATTAGTAGTAAGCGATAGTAGTAGAAGTAAGGCAATATATCCTATACACACAGGTCTTTCTGTGTATACACCGTGCACATCAACTAACAAAAGTCATAAAAAATTTTGAAAAAAATTGTAGATGTACTTCATAGATTACTCTACCTATGTATAAAATTATATGTTCAAATTCATTATATATCAAGAGTTATAAAAAAGAGAAAATTCTGACAAGTTTTTAAACTTGTCAGAATTTTCTCTTTTTTGTAACTCTCGATATATAATGAATTTGATCTTGAAACTTCATACATAGGTAGAGCAATCTATGAAGTACATCTACAATTTTTTCAGAATTTTTCGTAACTTTGTTAGTTGGTGTGCATGCACAGACATGAAAATCAAGTGCAAGATATGTTGCCTAGGAGTAAAATCTAACATTGTTTAAAAAAGGGCAATTTTGACTAGTTGCTTTAACTCTAAATCTTTCTGCAGTAAATAACACCTGAAATTTCGGGGGAATCAACCCAAAGGATCAATCTATTCTTGTAGCAAGCTTCTTCGTTCTTCCATGTGAATCCGTGACACCAACAACCATGGCATGACGTTGCTGCCCAACACCTTGCCACATACAAGTGAGCGGAGATCGAATAGTTTTTACCAAGTATAACCAGGACAATTTTGTGTATAAATACATCGTGTATGATCGATCTTCATGGCTGCCTCTTGCAAATTAAGGCCTAAAAATTAGATCAATTTGCTTGTGAATCAGTTGCTCCGATATAGAATGTGTTCTCAATTTTTTATACTCATGCATGAAGCGATTTTCACCGATGACTTCTTTTCTTGTGATCGCCCCGGATCAGCCGATCGCTAGCTACAGACTTGCAAGTAAGGTCTAACATATTTATGAGAGTTGCGACGCCAAGATCGGCTTTTTTTAACTAGATCGGCTCCTTGGATGAAAGCAATTCAATTACAATTTTACCCCTTAGAAACGATACTACTGGTACATGGTGTAGTAATTGTTGAGTACTGTAAAAGACCTCTTATTAGGAGTATTAAAGTAGTACCGAGAGGTAACAAAAGTTATACCTCCACCTTTTAAATTTTTATTCCCTCTTAATAGATACTATCTCAATATAGATTTTGGTACCTCTAAGAGATGATAAAATGTCTTCCATATATGTAGTACTGTAGCTGTATAGCACCGATCGATTCACACGAGGGATGGACACAGCCAAGTTCACTCGGTGTACAGTCGTCCGCAGGAACGAACGAGTGAGAGCTCCGTGTCCTTACGTCATCATATGCTGCAAGCCTGCAATAGCAAGGGCGCAAGGAAATAAATTTTTTTTCCAGGGTGCAAGGCTCCCTTTTCCCGGTACCAGTGGCGAAGCGTGAGGAAGAATACAAGATGGGCCGGTCCTGTTCGAGTTAGAAGCTCCGAGTTCGGGAAAAAAAAAACACGATTTGGGGGCTTCAATTTGGGAACCACCGGCCCGAGGAGTGAAGGAACAACGAGAATGTGTTGCCTATGGAGAAGCACTTGTAAGCTAATGAGCAAGACTGCCCCAAAAAATGGTGGTCGTTGTCACACTGGGGAAGTGGGGAACAACAAATGGTCAAGGCAGAGGAGTAGCTGATGCGTTATTGAGCCAAAAAAAAAAAGTAGGTATGTAGCGCTCAGTGGACAAGCTATTAACTGTGCCAAGTACCAAATATGAGCTTATACATACCTACGTCCTAATTAAGAAAAAATTAGATTGAAGGTGTCAGGGGCGAAGCCATAAATTGGACAGAGAGGGGGGCTGGGGCAAGTTGAGAAGTAAAAATATTTTGTACGGCAAATGAGACATACTAAACAGATCAATGTAAGTGACTGAAGGTATTTCCTACGAGGCCCATGCATCCACCTAACACATCCGAAGGCTAATTGAGCAGTTGAGGAATGCCAGGACGGCTCATCACATACTGTTTTTTCTAGGTAGCAAGAGGGATACCTAATCCCGAACATTAATATATCTCGACTATAAAAGAATTCGTCCACACCCTGACAGATCGACCTAAAAGAAGATGTGATCTTCCCCTCTCTGTAGTCTGCACTCTACGGTACGTCGTACAGCCTACGTACGGACTGCGAACTTGATACTCTAACCGCGGGAAATTGTAAGTAGACCGTGAGTTGGAAACGCAGTCAAATAGAGAAGAGCTCCTGGCGCCCATGTACTGCACCAAGAACTCTTACTGGTTCCAAGTTCCAACTTCCAAGTCGCATCCTCCTTCCTCTCGAGCTCTCGCCAATATTCCCAGAGACAATATATATCAATCACGGACGAAACTAGGGCGATTAATTAGAAGACTTGCGTGGAGACATTAAACCTGACCTGGTGCATTAAATGTTGGTGGAGAGGTCGACCGTCCATGATGGGCTAGGGGTGTCACCGATCGAGAGCCTTGAAGATGTTGCCTTCATCGATGGTGAAGGCATTACTGTCTGGGGTGTGGAGTTGGAATGGCGACTACCACATCGCCCCAGTCGAAGACAAGTCAACTAGGAGGGAGGAGAGACGGCAGATACGACGAGTTTTGGGAATTTTAGGGTTTGTTTGTTGGACTTGATTATTTTTAGGACACAGCGGGAGGTGCAAGGTGGAGGACGACACGTGAGTAGGATTAGGGCAGTCCCAACCTATGGAGACCTATGTTTAGAGGAGAGAGAGAGTAATAAACCAATGCATAGTTTCTCAACTCATAGTTTCTATAAGCAGTGTCTAGAGGAGAGATATAGCAATAAACCAACGATGCACCACAAACACAAATTTGTTAATACAGCAAACGTCCAACCCCGATTTTGCTTCGTTTCTTGCGTCTTGGTACTGCATCACCCCGGTTTCTTGCATAAGACACGGTTTCTTTGTTTTTCCTTCTCTCTTCCTTAATTCCTATGCCACATCAGATTTTTGCTTAGTTGACAGCGTAATTAATTCTATAGACACTAGCTAAGATGGAGGGTTGGGACTGTCCTAAGAGGGGGAAGAAAGGACCCTTTAGTCCATGGTATGATAACACTTTATATTGCCATGCATGCACATAATTTTCCAACACCACCATGGCACTATTTGCTTTGGACACTATTCGAGGGTGGATGCAATGCAACCCAGTACTCACACACACTTAATTGTAATACCAAGAGCTTTTGTTTCACGTACCAGTTTCTCTAGTCTTTTATGCTTCGACAGTCCACTGGGACTCCTGAAACCGCTCACACGTCTACTGTTGTGTTTCGGTTTCGTAGCCATGTCAACGTCGAGCACCATTGACGGTGGCCAAATTCGGAATCGTTCGGTCATCTCCGGAAGGCTTATCTATCGTCGAAGCCTCGGTTCGTCAACCTTTTCCTTTTCATTGAAACGGGGAACCTTCGATCAACTTGTACAAAAAAAAAAAAAAGAAAGAAACGTCGGTGCTGGTACATGTTAGAGCTACTCTATAGTACATATATATATATAACTAGCCGGAGTAAGTGGTAATATCCTAGAATGGTACTAGCTGAATACATCATATATATACGCGTGGGCTTTTCTGGCTCCGCTCTACTCGGTCGGGCTCGTCCTTATTTTCCGACTGTGAGTCTGTGACTCCGTGAGCTTACCGGTTGGTGGTTCTTGTAAAGAAAACTACTTCAGAGACGCAGACCTGACTACTTGAGCTAGATTTAGTAGCGTCGGTTGGGACTTGGAATCGTGGTGGGGGTGGGTGGGGGCTGTAGGCTGTATAGCCCATCGACCCATGGTTTGTGACTTCAATTTCCGATCTACATTGCGGTGCATGCATGGTGTGTGATGCAGACCTTGGAGCCCATGGTTTTCTGATCGTTTTGCAGTACAATGGAACAGTCTAAGCATATATACACATCTTTGCTTCGTTTTAGGTCAGATCGATTGTTCTAAGCTGACATAATATCTATAGAGAGAATAGGAAATACCTTTGCCTAATATTGGACAACTACGAACTAAATGATGAGCTCTCTGTGGTACACTAAATTAAATGTAAATCGTTATTATTTACGATCTAATGGGTTAGATTGGTAATTATTTATTTGTACTTTCTCTGATAACGAAGTAGTAGAAATACTATCAATAAATCAATGACTAATTCTGATTTAAACGACTCGTCTTATACTACAGTATAATGCCTCTAAACCATTTTGTCTTGTTTTCAGAAAAAGTCTACGAAAAGTGCATTCCATTATGCTTTATTATGCTAATCATTATCAGTGGGAATCACTGAAAGAGATGATAATCAACCCATGCGTAACATCGTTCGTTGCATGCGTTCCACTCACCTATACATGCACTGTCTGCCTTCAAATCAAGAAGCGGTCATGCATATGTACTAATGTTTGAACAGTTCGTAAATATGCATGTCACTGTATTATGTGTATATCCTCCTTGCGTTTGCCCTCGATTTTGGAATTTGGATCCTAAAAAGAGACTACTCGCTATAGGCTATAGCTCTTCACCGTGTTCTGATCACTAGACAAAAGATTTCTACATGTACATTTCTTACTTAACTAGTTAACCCAGCTTTTAAGGTAGGGACCATTCTCCGATGTTCACTTTCACCACAGACGAAAACATTTCCCGGTCAAGAAAATTCACTTTTCCACTACTGCAAATTCGTACTATGCAACTGCTGCATATATATGACGATATATAAAGCACCACGACGTATATCTCCTGACAGTGCTAAAATATTGCACTTTTCTGACTCCGGTGATCTGATCCGGAAGGACGACGTATGCGTGCATGCGGGTCAATCACCGAGTTAAACGAACGCGACGACGAAGTTTGAACACAACTATGTTCTTTTTAGCACTTTTTAACATCCTTATGAGTATAGGTGGGTACTAGGTCAGATTTTTTTGGGCTATCACGCGACACGATTGGCTTAACCTGACCTATGGCTTGGCCTGTTCTATTTGCAAACGGGTCGTATCAGGCCTATTAACTGGACATGATGGGCTACCGACACGGCATGGGGAGGTGGGTCGTGCTCGTACCAGTATAGCCCGCAACAGTGCCCGCGTGCTACGACACAACACGACGGGCGGCACGTCGGCCCATGTGTGGCATGGTCCGCGGCACACGGTAGGGCCTGCGGCCAAGCAAACGGTGTAGGGGAAGGGGGAGGGCGCTGTGCCAGACTGTCGGAGGGGGAATGGGAGTTGTACGTGGCCGAACTGTCAGAGGCAGAAGGGGAGGGCACTGCACCAGCACTCATGCTATGCATCACGTCATCGTCGCCGTGCTTTAGCCGTCGCATCACCATCACCGTGTTACGTCGCGTTGTCGCCGTTGTTGTGCCACGCACGCCTATCATGCTGTTGTCGGTTGGGGAGAGGCCGAGGAAAGGCAGGGGCGGTGGGGAAGGCGAGGAGGCGGGGGCAGCAGAGGTAGCGAGGTTGGTAGTGAGGACGGGGGAGGCGGGGGATGGCGAGGATTGCGGGGGAGGCAAGAGGCGCAGGAGTTTAGAGGACGGCAGGGGAGGCGATGGGCCGCGTGCAGGCGAGAGGCGGCAGGGAACGGGGGTGGAGGAGGTGGAGGAAGCGAGGCTTGGGGTAGTGGGGGAAGCGATCGATTTAATGATCAGCTACTTATGAGGTATTAAGCTAGGGTTTTGATATACATTACTAGGATATTTTCTTAGATAAAAAACATCTACATTATGAAGCGTTGGATCTATTTTGAGATCCGTAAGCCGTGAAGGGTTTTGTTGAAGGTAACATGTTTAAGGTCCGCATACTTTGATCTAAGGGTCCAAAATTTGGATGTTTTAAGAAAAAAAACATCCGGATGAAGGCTAAGGTATTTATTGAGCTAGCACTACTAAACTTTTAAAGGATAGTTATACTAACTGTCAACAGTTTAAGAATAATTTAGTGGTAATATCTCTCATGATGATAAAACTCTCCCTTATAACGCTTCTTTTCTGACCACGTCGAGCTATGCCGCTATGTGCCAAATGTACACAACCAGCGCGCGCCTCAACGTACGTTTCTACGTCATATCGAACTTAAACGTGTATAAAAGTGAACACCACGGAACGGGGACAACGGGGGTAATTAAAGGTGTAAAACGAATACGAGAGTCTCTCGTTGGAGTCGTCGTACATGCTCGTTCGTCAGCGTGGGCTGGCCGGCCGAATGGCCAACGACCGCGGATTGAAGCCGCTCGCGCGGCCGGCCGGCCGGCGGGGACAGACGAACGCGAGAACCAGCATGTCGCGGCCTTTTTTTACGGTCGCGTTCACATGCGTAACCGTGGACTGTGGATGCATATATACTGCCTGACCCCGGCTGTACACGTACATATATAGTAAGGCCATTCTTAGTGCATAGTTTTATTTTTCAGTTTCCAAGAGTGTCACGTCAGATTTTGTCTAGGTAACTGTGTATCTCAGATTTCATCTAGATGCAACCCTCTCACCTCCTATGAAACTCTCTCCATCCCCCTCTTCATAATTATCTTGCCATGTCACCAAACATGATGATGTGTCATATCATTTAATGAAAGTGAAACTCCCACTGAGAATGGGCTAATACAGTACCTGTGCATCCATGATAAAGGAGACCTGTTCCTGCAGTGTTTCAGATATTCGGATAGGCTAGCTGTACATACGTAGCTAAGTTAGCGCAAAAGATTATTTCACAAAATCTATTGAACCGACACTGGGTTGATCGGCGAGCTAGCGTACATGCATGCACAAATCGCAGTGTACTAAAATAGTAGCACAATCATTTTTTCTGACTCTGGTGGTCTGACCCGCGGGAAGAATGACGCACTGAGCAGGCAGCAGGTCAATTACTCGCTGGGGGCGCAACACAACGACGACGCCGTCTACACCTGCCGGTTCCCGATGAGGTCAGAGGTTTGAACTTTGAACTGGCAACTCGATCGGCTCCCCGGCGGCGTACGTTTCTCTGCGTCCTCGATCGTCAATTATTCGGCGCTAACATACGCGCCAAACGCATACACAGCAGCGTCGACGCACTCACGCACCGCCCGTACTTGCGCTTTGATCGGATCAAAGTAAGCAGGCAGCGCCATGACAAGACCGAGAGTATCATGTCTCGAACGAGGTGTGGCGCGCACGTCGTCGATCCTCGATCGTTGCAGTCGCCGCATGCATGGGCCGCCCGGCCGGCCGCGCGCGCGAGCAGTAACTGCGAATCTGGGGTTCGAAGCCGTACGTGTTGCCACGGTGCCGGGCGCGCATGGCAACGGCATGGGGTGCCGCGGGGACGGACAGACGAGCCGGGGGCGCACGTACGTACGCCGCGGTCTTTTTCTAAGTCTTTTCCTGCACGGTCGTGTTCACGTGCCAAGGACTCGACTGCGACGGATGGCTGCCTCTCGGTTCGTGTTTGATACAGAGATACGGACGTGATGCCCACAGGATGCATTACCAGATAGGCTGTGCACATCCAGTACTGCCTGATTGTTGAGTGTACATGAAGTCAAGCGTCGCACGTGTGCTCGTGCCCACCAGCCAGCCAATGGTCGTCTCGAAGCAACCGTTGTTCTGACGCGACCATATTGCAAGATGCATGATCGGTATCAATGTGCTGTGCAAATGCAATGATCACACTCTCATCAGGGCCTCAGACGTTTACAAGTGACACTTCCGCCGAGCCAATTGCGCGGTCACATCTAGAACCCAAACCACGCTCTAGCAAGGCACAAATTTCACTGCGCATCTTAAGAAAGCTTTTCACGAAACGTTGGTTAAGTATATTTACCGGCTTCTTCTTTTCCTCGCCCTTTTCCTCACAACCTCCGGACGTGGTGGTTGCAGAGAGGAGCATGGAGGAGGTCGGTCGATTGAAACGGAGCAATCAGAGAGATTCGCTCCACCGACACGTCTGGGCAGGTGGACCCGCCGTGTTGGCCAACGCCAAAGCGAAGACGGCACTGTTGGTTGCATTGGGTGGACGGCCTGAGCTAATTACAGCCGGCCACCTTCTTTCGCCGTGGCGTCAATCGCCCTCGGCGAGCAACTCGCCTTTGCATAAAGCAGCTAGCGCGTTTGCCTGGTGTGGTGCCGAAAGCCCGATAGCATCCATCGATCGTTTGTTTCTTTTTTCCTTGCTTTCTTTCTTTCTTTCTTTCTGAAGGAACAAGAGCATCTTTTTGTTCCATGAGAGTCAGCTGGGAGTTGGGCCGGGCTTTTCACGGGCGGCCCAAGGCCGGCCGATGCGTCTGGCCCAAGCACGGGCCCAAGACGAATGGATTCGGTAAGTCGGCTTACCGAAACTATAGGGTCAGGCCGGCCTAGAATGGGGTCGTCGGTGGCGCCCGGCGACGACATGGGTTGTTCGGTTAGACTTACACTTTAAAGCCCGAGAAGCCTGTGGGTGGCTTGAGGCTGTGGGCGTGACACGTAGGGGTAGGCAATTCAACCTAGTATAAATTAAATGAGCTAACTAGCTTTAGCAAACCATGCAATTTTTAGTATAAATTAAAAATTGCATGCTTGTATGCTTGCATGCAATATATACGTACTAGCAAACCATGCACCATACGCATTCAGCAAACTACCAAACCTTGCAAACCATACTAGTAACGCCTATACTAGCACGCAATTTTTCCCTGCATGCACTTCCAGCGCTAGCTTCCATGGTTGACGAACGAGGCAAGGCCGCGAGGACCCATTAGGCGTGGCGTCAACGCTGCTGAGAGAGTGAATGAGTGTGGGGTCGGGCCGCCCGGCCGGCCGACTCGACCCGCCAGTGCTTTTGGTAGGGCCGCCTCAAAACATCTCTCGGGCGGCCGACCCGCCCGCTAGCCTTCCGGACCGGGCGGGCGGGCCGGCTCGCCATGGCCCGAAGCCCATCATGCTGGGCGGGCGGCCGCCCGCCCAACGCCCAGCTCGGATGAGAGCAACCGCCAACTTACTCTGCCCCTGTTGCGTTGCCTGGGTGTCAGTTTGTTGATCACCCGTCTCGAATCAATCGCCATTCGCTGGTCTGTGTGCTCTATCATTCACAAGGCACGATTCGTGAATGATGATGATCGAATCAAGACGCAAGGTTTCATAGCTCGTGCTCTCCACTACTAATGAATTTGCTACTGTCGTGTGGAGTTTGTCGCACAACATTCTTGTCCTGTTCCAACTTCTCATGCTGTGTTTGCAAGCTTTAAAGTTCAGTTTAAGACTATCGAAAACTTGACACCCTCTCTACGAAGAAGTGGTATTCATATTGTCAAAAAACAGAAGTGGTATTTACAACTCATCAAAGGATCAACCCCCTTATCCTTATATACACAAGTATATATTTAGCTCTTTTTAGGATGAGGTCAACTACCTTCCCTGAGAAGCCCGTAACGAGGGGCTTCAACTCCATAGTATAAATAAAGTGTGGTTAAGCTTCTCCGACAAGTCCAAAAAACCACACCTAGTTTGCAAGAACTGAGACCTCCGATAGCTTTCGCTTTAGCATAGCACCCTAAATACGGTCAAATCAAAGCCAAGCTAAGCTAGATTGAACTTTCATAAAAGCCTACTAAACATAGTATGTCCGAACAAGTTTAAACTTTTGGTGGCTTTAAACTGAAGGAGCAGAACAATCAGGGTCTTACCCTACTTGCACTAATAAGTAATGCTTGTATGCACCATTCTCCTAATACAATGTGCATTAGGAAGCAAACTAAGAGTTACGTAATCACCGTTCCCCTTCATTCATGCGTTAACACTTAAAAATGTTTTAAATGGTAAATGCATAGAAGCGTCTTCCCGAACTAAATTGTCATCTCAAGCACCTAATGCCCTGAAATCAGGTAGCCGCGCCGTGCAGCGCATGCTTCGGAGCGGGCAGGGGTGGGTGGCCAACCGCCGTGGAGCGGAGCCGCGTCGCGCTCGCGTTCGGGATGCATGCCGCGTTGCGCTCGCGTTCGGGTCTCGGGATGCATGCCCCGCGCGCCCAGCCCAGCATGGTGGAAGGTGGTGTCCGCACGCAGCCACAAAAAATCATTTGTCAATCGCGGGCGCGGTGCGCCGCTCTCCCTGCCGCAAACAATCCACCCTCTCTTTCTCTATCTACCAAAGACGATGGAGATAGGGGGAGACAGAAGGAGGAGGTGGCGCCATGGCGGGTGGGCCCCGCAAACCGCTTAAGGCGGAGACGACGACCGGGAAGGAGGAGAAAATTAGACACGGACCCGAAAGGGATAATAGAGCGGGTGTGTGTACCGGTGGCGTACCCGTCTCTCATCATTTCCACGATTCCATTCTGTCTCTCGTCCGTCCCCCCTTGGCTCTCTCGCTGCGCTGCGCCATCTTTATCCCGCCTCGAGGCTGGTCCGAGAAAGAAAGCCCGTACGTAGCCTGCCTTCCCCGGCTGCTCCTTGCGTTCTGATCCTGAAAGGAGCCACCGAGCCATGGTTCAGTGAGCCAGGAGGGAGGGATCCTTCTTGCGCCGCGGACGCAAGAATCTCTTTCGAGAGGTTGGTTTCTCTTCCTCCTCTGCGCTTTCCGTTCTCCTGTTGTCGCTGGGATAGAGGTGAATCAGTGGGTGGGTCTCAGCTTGATTGGTTCTTCTTGCGAGTGCAGGAGAACTATCTTTCTTGTTTCTGTTCAAGGGGCAAGAACAGGAGGTCCTTTTCTTTCTCTGCGTGCCTCGGTTGGGCTTTAAATTCTCTCTAGCTCGATTCCTCCAACAAGTGCAGGGAAATCATCGCGCGGGAAGCCCTCGACGAGCAGGTTGGTCGCCTTCCTTCCTTTCACGTTTGTTCTGTTTATGCAACTACAATTGATGCTTGATTGGAGCCCTGTCTATCCTCTGCTGCCTTTCCCCCCTCTTAATAATATTTAAGATAATCGTTTCCGTGAACAACAAACACTGCTATTGTGTGATTTGTAGTTTTATCGAGTTATTAATTGTTTGCCTACTCTTGTCCTGTTCTTTCCCGGGACCAAAACCCTTTCCTTTATCTATTTATTTATTTTTGTTTTGGTTTGCACCTTTTAGGTCCACACCTTAATACAAAAAGAAGTCTAATTTTGTACTGTTCTATCCCCTTTGTATGAATAGTCGGTTCGGTCGGGGTTTATGCCTCATGGTGTAGTATTCTGTTATCTAGGCATGATGCAGTAATATAATACATAATAGTTAGACAACAGCAATTGATCGGAGGATCATGTAAACTAGAATAATTATCGTGCTTCTGTATTGAATTTTTCCTGCAGCAAGCTTAGCACTTGGCAAGATGTAGGTATGCTTGGTTGGATGTTGATACGACTGCAAGTTTGTGAGGACTGAGGAGTGCGTAGTTGAAGTACGCATCGATACAGTTGGTGCAATGTGAAGTCAGACTATTTAGAAACTTATAATACAACTTCTTTGTTTGTCCTTTGTCTTATCCTATGATTTATTTCTGCAACAACAAATTGTATAGGGGGGAAATGAAATGGTCCAATAGGCTTTAGGAAGAATATTATGTCAAAACCAAAAAAAATGACAAATGCTTAATGCTCTTCTTGTGTATGCTCGGAAACACGACACGAGAGAATGGGTGGACATCAGCCGTTTCACAGGCCGTCGTCCGAAAGAGAAAGAGTGGACGCAAGGGTTTATACAGGTTTAGACGCTAAGAAAATGCCTTACTCCTATCGGTGCGTTCCCCAGGGCTTGGTCTGGGCTCCCGAGGGACACACAAGTTGTGAGACTTATATTCAGTGAGAGTTCAGGTTACAGGTTTAGGTATAGTGGGCTTTTATAGGCGTCCAGCTTGTTACACAAAGTATCATCCTACCCCTATTGGTGCAGTTCAAGTGAGGGCATTTTGGTCTTTCCGGCGAGGAGGTAGTGGATCCCACGTTATCGTCTCGTAGGAGTAGGCCTCTGACTTCGGGCCCCACAGGGTACTTGGGGACCCCACTCAACAGTTGGTCCCAAGTGGCTCGAGGGTGCCCACCCATCTGCATGGGCGTCTGGTGGGCGCCCTCTTGGACCGGGTGTCTTGCCAAGTGCTTTGCGGTCAGGGGATGAGGTGATACCCCTTGGAGGACTGGAGACCCTCCGGATACCTCCTCTAGAGAGCCCGCGGGGGTATGAGGGAGCCTCCCGTAGCATGCCCGCGGGAGCATGAGGGAGCCTCCTGGAGCACGCCTGTGGGAGCAGGAGGGAGCCTCTAGTGGCACATCCGCGGGGGTATGAGGAAGCCTCATGGAGCATGCCCGCGGGGGCAGAGGGGAGCCTCCCGTGGCACGCCCGTGGGGTTAAGAGGAAGCCTCCTGGAGCACGCCCGTGGGGGCAGGGGGAGCCCCCCGTGGCACGCCCGCGGGGGTAAGAGGAAGCCTCCTGGAGCACGCCCGCGAGGGCAGGGGAGAGCCTCCCGTGACATGCCTGCGGGGGCACGAGGGAGCCTCCCGTATCACGTCTACGGGGGCATGAGGAAGCCTCTCGTAGCATGCCCGCGGGGGCATGCCTACAAGTTACGCCCGTGGGGGGTGAGTAGACCTCCCTCGGGGTATGAGGGGATCCCCAGAAGCACTCCCGCAAGGTACGCCCTTGGAGCCTGAGGAGGCCTTCCATCAACAATCCCTCTGGGTGAGCCCACAGGGCACGGGGGAATCTCTCTCAACACATACGTCTTGCCTCAAAGAGAGGAATTATTATAGTAAACATATAGTCAACTGAAAAACACCATTTTAAATTTTATCCAATGTCAATTGAAAGAATAAAAGACGATTTGTTGACCAATTAGTTAACTTTCACCTATGGTGGGAGTTCAACTGAAAAGTATCACGTTTCTTTTATCCATTTAAACACCTTCATGTTAGAAAGAACAACAAGCAGTATGTTGACCAATTAATTGACTTTTGACTATGCTGGGAAACTGGGAGTTGGCATGGCATGGGACTGTAGCTTCTTCATTTGCAAAGGCTGTATCTTGGTCTATTGGGGATTAGCCATTGTTCATATAAGTGATTTAGGTAGCAGTTGACCCTGTAAGACGAGATTGATTTGATAGTTGACTATAGCACATGAACCATGCAAATTTATAATAGTACTAGTTGCTAGAACCATTACCGAGATGAACACTTTCTGAAATATCCAAATGTGATTTGTTGTTTTGTTTAGCTAAGGTTAAAAACGAATAACATTGATAAGGATGAAGTTTTTACAAAATTCATACGATGAATAGCTCATATGAAAGAAAAAGCAATTGACTTACCCTCGATGCAATGAACCATTATATCACTTGAGATTAGACACTGTGTTTGACTGAACTATTCTATCCTTTACAGCTTGTTAATCATGCATTTATCGTATGCACTTGGATTTGATCCGATCTTAACAACGTAACATTCTTCAGTGCCATGATATGGTTGGCTTTCCCCCAACTTATTTCCCAGCCTTTTCCTCACATTATTATCTTGTGTGTTGAACAGTTCAAGACCCTTGAGATTAAGATTTGCAGTCATTCATCGCGGATGGAGAACATGAGATCATCTCAGAGTAATTCTTACCCAAAGGTGGAATACTGAATTGCCCCTCCTTTTTTTACTACCATTTTACTTTTTATTCAAACATGTAGTGTGTGGTTGTATGCCACTATCGTGAAAGTGGAAACCCTCTTTGCATTTGGTCAGACTCTCATGTTCTTTTTCATGATCCCAATTTTTGCCCTGTCTATCATGGTTAGCCATGCAAATTGCTAAGTTTAAGAAAAGTAAACCATTGAAATTATTACTTATTACAAAAGTCGAGCTAAAAATCTCCATATAAAGGGAAAAGAACAAATCCTCACATTGTAATGTATGTAAACCTGACAATAAAAAATAGGAGCCCATTTTGCTTGGAATGTTTAGAATAAGTTAAAGGCTTATGCACGTGATCTAGTGATGTGGACCTGTTGGAACCGGCGGCAGCCCTAGCATGAGAGTACAATGACAGCAAACACACAAGAGACACAGATATTTGTTTATGAGGTTTGGCAAACACTTCCATATGAGGCGTTTCTTTCTTTCCATGTTTAGGATTACAACAGGTAGGCAGTATATATTTATAACCAGGTTGCATGTTCGAGTCGGACCCCTAGTCCGTACCGCGGGGGGCTTCAAACCCCCCCCCCCCCCCCCCTAGCCCACAATATTTCATAAAACCCCATACAACTGCGTCCCCAGCAGCCCCTTTCACCTTGCATATATGAGCCATACACAACAGGACCTAAATCGTCAATCTCAACATGGTTCTTTCTAGCTTACTTAGACCTATTTTGCTGGATGTGTATGAGTGTCATTCATATTTGCCCTTTCCATCTTCTTGTGCCTATTATCTTTTATGTTTATTGTTCAATTGTTTTGCTTTGTTAGGTTCACAGCTCAATGTGCAGTGAGCTGACAATGATGTTAGATAAAATCTCCTCCATTCTTCCATCAATTGAGGCAGCTCGACCAGGATGTAAAGCGGGTATACAGGAATTGTGCAACCTATACAATATAGTTGAGAAAGGGAAACTCATAATTCAGCACTGCATCGAATGTAGTAAGCTCTACTTGGTATGTTATTCCTTTGTTGATGGGAAACTTAATATTCTAATATGCTACATTTATTGCTGATTTCCTGATTTTTTTTGTGATTATTTTACGGTTTTTGGTATTTATTTTTCAGGCTATTACTGGAGAAGCAATTGTATCGCGGTGTGAAAGGATTAGAGACTCACTTAGGCGAAGCTTGTTCCTGATTCAGAATATGGTCCCACCAGCATTAGCTAATCAGGTTAGTCGATTTGGTTAGATGTTTTACTCTCTATTTTGTCAGTATCACAAACTCAATATGCTACTATGTATAGATTACAGAAGAAAATGATCAGCTTCTCTCATGCACACAAGTTGTACATGGTTTTCTTATAACCTATAAAACAAAGTACCACTAAAATACCTCTAGTTTCTTGGACTTCAATTTCATCTTCCATGGCCACAAATAAACTGTTCTTTTTTAGGTTCTCCAAAACTAATTCTTCCAAATAGTGTAATTTAACTTGAAATAGTTTTATGCTTCTTTTAACTTGCAGGTGCTCTGTGGGCCTATGCATATTGCTTTATCCTATAATTTCATGTATTACTACGATAGCATATTCACTACTACTTCCCTTTGCTTGGTTGTTTACTACATTGCTATTTAACACAGATTGCTGAAGTCCATAATGATCTTCGGGATGTAAAGTTCGTTCTTGATCCAATGGAAGAAGAGGCTGGGAAAGCCATTTTAGAGATGCTTCGGCAGTCTGATGCAACTGAAGAACTTGAACTTGAGACATTCCTGCTGGCAGCTTCAAAGTTAAACCTGACATCTCCTAAAGCTATTTTAATTGAAAGAAGAGCAATCAAGAAACTGCTCAATAAGATTAGTGGTACAGATCCAAAAAAGGAGGGGGTCCTTAAGTTATTTTTGTATCTTACTAAAAAATATGGAAAGAACATTAAACCAGACACCGGTGAGCAGAATGAAAATTTGCAAGCTGAAAATCAGTCTTTGACTCCTAGCTTAAGTTTTGCTAGCGATGCTAGTACTCCTTGGAAATGCTATACACCCACAGACTTTCAGAGATACGAGGATCAGGGTAGTATTTCTGGAGCAGCCACACCACCTGCAGAGTTCTGTTGCCCAATATCAACAAAGCTAATGCATGATCCTGTGATAATAACATCTGGGCAGACTTATGAAAGAGAGTGTATTGAGAAATGGTTCAGTGAGGGATATGACACTTGTCCCAGGACAAAGGTAAAGCTCGAGAACTTCTCGATGATTCCAAATACTTGCATGAGGGATCTCATTTGCAGTTGGTGCAAGGAGCATGGTTCCGCGATCTCTGATTTTCTTCCACCCAGCAAAAATGCTTACAGTTACTTGCCGGAGCAATTGTATGGTCACTCTGTGTCAAGTTTGCACAATGTTTCAGTACCTCTCATTGCTGGGAATGCCAGGGATTTTGTGATTAATAACGGCAATTCATCTGTTGCGTTATCTGATGCCAGTTTTGTCTCAGATTCATCCCATGTGAGGGATATGGAGGATCCGAAAGATAGTTTCTCTCAGCTCTCTTGGAATGCGGACTATCAGAAGTATCTGTCATTCCACAACTTCAACCAGGACATGTTCCTGAGGTTCTTTTGTGAGCTGTCCAAGCTCCCATTAGAACACCAAGGCAACTCCATTAAAGATTTGAAGAGCATACTTCGTGATGAAAATGAGGTTTCATGCGCTATGGTTTCCAATGGATTTGTAGAAGCATTCCTCGAATTCTTGATAAACGATAGTGGTAGCTACAGTGTTCTAGCTCAGAGAGCTGGATTTCAGTTTTTTCTTGCTTTTCTATCGAATAGCAGGTAAGAGCACTTTGCCTGATAAATCCGCATCATTCTGTCATTAATTTTAAATTGGGACTCCAGTACCATATATGCTTTTCCACTTTTATCATAAAAGGGCAAAGTAGGGTTAGACTTACTAACTTCCTGCTCTACTAAGTTTATCTATTCTACTAGTTGGTTGCTCTTGGGTAATTAGTTTTATTCATACCTAAGGCCCCATGGGAACATTCTCAAAGACATTTTTCTCTGACATGTAGGACTAAGATTATGCCCATGAATGAAGCAGCACTCTGTTTGATCACATCCTTTCTTGATTCTGAGCTAAAAATTGAAGCTTTGTTGGTACTGCATGAACTGGTTCAACACCCGAGTTGTCGGCAATCCCATCTGATGGCCTCTGTTGTTACTCCTCCAGTGTTCAAAATATTGGCATCCGAAGATACCAAGGGCCTTGAACTTTCCTTAAAGATTATCTGTGATATTTCATCTGATGCTGATGTTAAGTCTTACCTGATTTCTCTGGGAATAGTCTCAAAGCTGCCTCCCATTTTTACTGAAGGAAGCTTCGCTGAGTGTTGCTTGAAGATTTTGCGAAACTTATGCGATATGGAAGAAGCCAGAGTGCTTATTACCAGAACCGATCGATGTCTTGGTTCCATTGCAGAATATCTGGATACAGGAAGCCCTAAAGAACGAGAGCATGCAGTGGTTATCCTTTTGTCAATATGTTCCCATAGTATGGAGGATTGTTTACTTGTGATGAAGGAGGGTGTAATCCCTGCCCTTGTGGACTTGTCAGTTAATGGAATTGACGAGGCAAAAAGTTGTTCAGTCAAGCTACTTCATCTTCTCAGGGATCTGAGGCAAAGCAACCAGTTTAGTAACTCATGTTCACAAGAAGTGGCTTCCACAGATGTGGTAGAGGATCCTCCTGACAGCTCAATTCGCAAGCAGCCAATATCGAAGTCATCTCGTTTTTTCCAAAGAAAGTTGAATATTTTCTCAAAACCTCGGTCACTTACGCTGTTTTGAAAATTGGCAAAGGCCCAAAGGTCGATTGAGTTGGTAGTCCTTGTACATGTTACGACACTAACCGTTTTTTGTATAGATAATAGAAGTTGTATTGCCCAAATGAAATGCTTGATGAGATGATATTTTTCATCCTCATGTATTTCAGTAGAGTTTGATTAGCAGTTGTTGTGCATCTTGCTGTATGTAAAAAGTAAATGCAGTAGATATAGTTAATATTATTTTGGCGAAAGGTTTGCCCTTCTGTTTTCTGCTGTTCCATGATAGCTGGAAAGCCTGAAAAGAAGTTTCTGTTTATCTTAACAAACCAGGACAAGTGGTTCATCCTTTTATTGGAAGTATTTTTGTTCTTTTTATGCCTGATAGGTGATAGTTGCTGATTTGGCCCATGGTCTTACAAGTCCATTACTGGTCACTGTAATTTTGAGTGGACATTTGCTCTTCACGTGTTGTATTGTAGTAGTAGTTTAGAAGTCCGAAGAACTCACCATTTATTTGTCATCTCGAGCATGTCCTTAGGAATTCTCAATTTTTTTTAATGTTGTTCACGATAGAAACAAGTTGCCATCGGTCAGCTGGAGCTGTTCTGTTGTACTCTTAAAAAATTGGTAGCATCACTACCATATAAGATGCAATCATGCAATCCCTTTTGAAGTCCACATTTTCCATTCTTGTTGTACTCTTAAAAAATTGGTAGCATCACTACCATATAAGATGCAATCATGCAATCCCTTTTGAAGTCCACATTTTCCATTCTTGTTACCAACTGTTGAATGCACATATGCTCTAAACTAATCTTTAGACAGTGCTTGAAAGAGTTGAGTATTTGTTCTTTTTGCGTTGCACGATCGCTGGAAATCAAGAGTTATGTCAGTTTCACTCATCATGATGGCTTAGGCAGTAGTACATCCAGGTGTAGCTCAATAACTCCAGATCGGGACCTCAGTTCGACTGTACGTTCGTCCACTGATCACTGGAATTCGATGCATGGAACCTAGCTAGCTACACCATCACCGTCTCTCTCCATTCCCCAGCGGTTCAGAGTTGAGACGCGCGAACACATTCGCATTCTGAACCTGGTATGTGCATGTATGTTGCGGGAGTTCTCAATCTGATTTCATTCCTTCTTCCTTCCTGAATATTCCTTTTCAGTCTCATTTCATGACAAGGAGGGGAGCACACTCCTCATTGATGCTACGGTCACATGGTGGCTACATCTTGTCCAATTCGGCAACTTTCAGACCGTTGTGCATTGGCTGTATGCCTTCTCTGCCTGTTCAGGTGCAGTGTACATGATCATTTGGGAGCTTATTTCTTCCTTCTGTGAAAAGGCATCCATCACCATGATCATGTCATCACCTCCATCTTTGGCACCAGGGGAAGAAGTTACAAGCAGTAGATGGCGGTAATCAAGCATGGTCTCCATACTCCATACATGTTCTGAAACACCACCTTTACGATGTTTGTCGACCTCGTGTCACTCGCCTATGCGGCTTGACTGCCTGCCTGTCTGGCGTGATGAATCTCTCCGGTGTACATCCTGCCTTGTCAAGGTGCAATGGAATCACCCAGCTGCTCAGTGCAGTACAGTATCTCAATACCTCTGTTTTACTGTGTCTGACCTGCATTGTACGCAGATTAGTGCCCGGTTTCATCAATGTTAAGTCCTGTCATGTATGTCCAGACACTTCTCTAACCTTACATTTCATACTAGTTTGCTCTCTGCCTGTTTAAGCTGAAACTTTGAGCCTCTGTGCAGAGTTCAGAGTGGATCACAACAACGCAGGCTTTAGCTCTGCCTTTACTGATCTGCCCGGCTATGTGTCAAGATTCTGTGATAATTTCTCGCTCTCCCGGCTGGCTGCCCCTTGATAGCTGGAGCGCAGAACGCTGTCGGTCTCAGCCAGTGACGGCCATTGTAGCTAAGCCTTAGCCTCGCTGCCTGATGGACTGATGGATAGACAGATAAATTCCAGAAGGGTTCGGGTGCTGTTGTGCTATATGTCTGCCTCACACCCCTTCTCTCCCTGCCCAAGTTCAGTGCACCGTGCCCAAGCAACCCTTTTGTTGCTGAGTGCGCAGAAAACACGCTTGCTTTCGTGTTTGCCCCTCCGAGGCTGCGAGTGAGCGTCTGAGCGAGCGACAAGGACCGAGCAATGGTGGCAAGCTCCGAAAGATGACGTGACTGGTTGCTTCTGTCAATCAGGGAGGTGCTTAGGCTTAGCTCCTCCTCCTAATGGAGGTGTAAGTGGCGACATGTTCTGTCTTGACGAGGACTTTGGTTAAGTAAAATGCAAGGTTAAGAGGATCGACGGGCGGTGTTGGGGGTGGTGCAGGATAAGATTTTTAGTGGCACACGCAGCCCTGATGAGAGGGCTCTGTGCAGCGAACAGTTGTGCCGACACCGTGATTTGATTTATATTTGTGGGAATGAAAATGGAATGCTCTGCGAATTTGTTAGTGGAAACGTGGTGACCCAAGGCAAGGATATACACCGTTGAAAATGACTTTTAACTGGCGAAATTGTTCGGCACGGTTCGATATTGCAAATATTATATTTGTCATACAACTCAAACGCATATGGAAAATTTAATTGTTTCTGCTATACAATTGTAACGATTGTGATATCAAAATATGATTAATCTACAACATTATAATCTAGACACACTAAAATAAGTGATATAGATTCTTCTCTTAAACTCATGATTAGTAAGGGAATTTTAATACTTTTATTTTTAAGGATTAATATGGGAATTTTTAGCCCTTACAATGAAGGAGACACTTTAGAGCTTAGATCTCATCAATTGTTTATTTACATAGATACCTCTCCGTAAAGATGTACACTGTTCACACCTTTAATTAATACTCTCTCGATCCAAATTTATATGTATTTTTTAATAGTCCTGTCCATAAATATAAGAGGTATCTCATGTTCCAATACAAATTAGTGTAATGTTCCCTCTATACCCTTAATTAATAGAGTAATACTATTGCACGGTGTACCGTTCGAATTGATTCCAATGGTATAGCATGTTTAACTGGGTTTCAATCATGTGTATCCATGTTTTGTAGGTTTCATGATAATGGGTTTTATAAATGTTTCATCATGTCTCAACAAATTTCAATGAGTTTTTAATATTTAACTACAAGTTTTGTCCAATTTCAAATCTGAAACTTGATTTAAAACGAGATTCAAAAAAATTTTAACTGAGTTTCAAGAGTTTAACTTCAAAGTTTCACAAGTTCTAGGAAAAAACAAATGAAAACCAATTTCATATGAGTTTTATGAGATTCGTCAAATATTCAAAAAATCAAGTGTGTTTTACGAGGTTTGCATATCTGGCTAAAACACTATGAAACCTCATGAAACTTAGCCCTAAAACATGAATCTACTGAAACATAATCGTACAGACTATCAATACATGATGAACTGTAAACTTAGACATAAAACTATGTGGTGAAACATCATAAAACGTATTAATGAACGTTCGTGGAATGTCATGAACCTTATCTGTGAAAAGTTATGATACTTGATTCTACTGTAACTTACAAAATATCATGAAACTTTATAAAAGTTATTTATGAAATGTTGTGAAACTTAGCCATGAACTCATGAAACCTTGAAAAACTTAAATATGAAACCTACTGAAACATAGTCGTAAAAACTATCAAACACCTGATAAAACTGTAAACTTAGACGTGAAACTATGCGATGAAATATCATAAAATGTATTAATAAAACGTCATAAAACTTAGCACTGAATCTTCCTAAAAATTCATGAAACCTGATGAACTTAACGAAACATCAATCTAGCCTATAGAAAAACGAGAGTCAACCCATCACAGAACAACTAATCGGCACCAACAACCCAACACCATTAATTTCTGATTAATATATGTACCAATCATACGTGCAAATTAGCTAGGACTTAGCCGACAAATTGCTATATACTGGCCAGAAAGAATGAAAAGATCAACAATACATTTCATCAGGTATCCTACAGATCACGGCACGCACCACTTTGTCAATCTAAATTTACAAAATCAGCAGATACAAAGCTAAAACAAAAAAAAGTTAATTGCGAATATCTCTAAGTGAAGTAGTAGAAGTGAGAGGACATGCTAGTAAGAATGGAGTACTCCACTATGTTGCTGGCTATAGTACTGTCCTGCATGAGGCTGTATCATTGAAAAGCTAGGGAACAATATATCATTCCCTAGCATTTCTGTAATAAATATCCAGATTTACTTTGTATACTTTATATATATGCATTGAATATAGTGTTTAGAGATAATAATTAGATGTGATCTAGTCATTTTTAATATCTCATTAATCTTATGTACTAAAAGAAATAGATGTGATCTAGTCATTTTTAATATCTCATTAATCTTATGTACTAAAAGAAAATGCGTACTGTAAGATTAGATGGAGGGAGTGTTTCCCTTCGGAGGAAGTCTAACCCAGTATCTCTGTGGAAAGCCATAGTCAATGGAGAGATAGTAGGATCAAACCTCCAGAAATCAAGTAGCCAGTAAGGTTTGATTGGGAACTATAAAATCCTGGTATTCAAGAGGACCAAATTGATCATCAACTTGCTGGACACAGCCTACAGGAATATTGCATTTGATTATTACATATTTTGCATTTCTTCACTGCAAAGTTAGGTCAATAACAGTCATTTAAAAATTTACAACAGGAAAATAAACAGTTTTGCCAAAAATATTCTAGTAAAATATACTGTAATTGAAGGAATATTGTAATATCATTAAAAAAAGAGAGAGAATACATATGAGGAACTACGTATTTTTTCATTAAAAAGAAAATTGACACCCAAAATTCGCGTGGAAGAAGACTTGAACTTGGTTGGCAGGAGTGTACATCCACACCTCCCACCAATCCTAATATGATAATGTCATTATATTAAGAAAGGTGTTTCTATCTAACTTTTTTTAAAGTTAAATGAATATTAAAATATGAATGATGGGTAGATAGTAATTACTTACCCTTTCAATTACTTCAAGATTAATGCAACTTGTACACTACAGTTTTTCCCTAAGCTAATTCAAGTATTCAACACCCTTGTCTAACCATCGGGTATACTGAAGAGCTTAAAATTTTAATCTCTTGGAAATTCCACCAAAGTTCGTTTCGGGTGTATTCTGCATTGCAAATTCTAAAAATGAGCACCAATTACGGCGCCACGAAATGAAAGTACATTCTTAAGAACTCATATTCATTTTTCAGTTCCTTCCTCCTCTTTCTTGTTTTCATGCGTGATGTTGGCGGTGTTCCTCGAAAGGTTCGCAGCAGTTTCTTCATGGGGCAGTTTAGCTTCTCTCGAAAGATGGTAAAGATTATTGTCAAGCTGTATTTGTCTTAGATCGGTGTTGTTTTCTTTGCTACCTTTTTCTAATATATGACAAAGCTCCTACCATTCCTTTCAAAAAATATTCATCTTTCAGACCCCTAAAAAAAATATTCATCTTTCAGATTTTTCTTGATGGTTATGTGGTGAGCATGACAGGAGCTAGCTAGCCTCTGTTGGTTCTGTCGCCGCATATGGACGGACGGACCCCATGAATACTATTTGAACTGAAATGCCAATTTGGACGCCTTGGAACCTGTATGTCTTCCTTTTCAGAAGCTGGAAATCCTGTTTCCACAGTTGTGAATTGTACATTGCCTGTTATACTTGTTACACTCTTATATCCCTTTTATATATAGAAACCCTTATATTAGATCAGAGTTTTATGAGATATGCCACGAATGTGCACGGTCTTAAGAACGAAGAAGATGAATCTCATATAGATAACTAAAATAACAATGTTGAAGTAACCACGACGAAGGAAAAAAGATTTAGCAATTTTGATCACAATTTATTTAAATACGACCTCAAAAAAAACAAAAACAAAGGATTGTCACTCTCTCACAACCCTCTCAAAGTGCTCAAGAATAGTATAGCCTCTAATACTCTCCTGTACCTCTACTTTGAATGAGTTCCTTTTGCTTGACTTACTCTATGGTTGCTTAGGTTCTCTATAACCATCGATATAGGTTTATATAGACACTTTAGTCCTCGTCCAAAGGAAAGTAAAAATAGGAGCCCTAATGGTATTAAGATTTATCTATAACTTATGATAGCATACCTTTCATGATCCTAAAAAACTGTAGACGAGACATCATTGTTAATATTGCCCTTATCTTCACAGCTATGGAGGGACCGGCCAAAAGACACATCGGCCAGGAGAGAAGAGGAGAGAACCACCCGAAAGAATATATGGCAGAAAGCTACTCTTCACTGGGGCCTAGTTTGGAAGCCAACAAACTTGACGAAGACCAGATGCTGCTGCCCCTTATGATTACTCCAAGGTCTTGTTTGGAGGTCAATACATGGCTAAAATCTCCATCCATTTCATCTCTGCTCTCCCTGATGAGTAAATTCGAGCATGGATCATTAACCAGGTAGATCGTTGGGGACTAGTGGCCGATGTCAATAAATGGGGGAGAGGCTCTCCGTGAAGAGTTTCGTTGTTCTAGGTCGTATCAGGTGCATGATCAATCCTAAATACTGGCGCGCCGCTTGCATAACATACGTACGATTTTGCTGTTCTACACCACGCCGGCTTTGTAGTTCGCTTTTTTTAAGACCAGGTTTTCAGTTTGCCTTTTTGTAAGTTCTTTTACACGACATAATGTGAACTTGTGAAGAGCTTGGTATGTGAGCTGAAAATCCACTAAAACGTAATGCCACTTGGTTTCTGACTCATGGCCACTTAGATTCATCCGAGTCAGATAAAAGTAAAGCTAAGGCTGATTTGTTGCCAAGTTGTGGTTGCATCAGATCAAAAGTTTCAGTGCCCGTAATAATGAACGTATGGTGACTTGGTGAGGCGCATCGTTAAACATGGGATGATGAGGATCTGAGAAGTAACCACTTAATTGTGCAGTAATCTGGTCTGTTTCAATCAAAGTCTGGGGAAAGGATAGGGCTGGATCTGTGATGGAAATTCCACATCTTTGGTCACTTTTGGGTGACAGCCTAACAAGAGTTGGTGACACAGACGCAACAGACAATTGATGGTGGAGCCATCTTCTTACTACTCCAATTAGTTCTTCCATGTGCCATTAAAAATCTCCTTTTTTCTCTCAAATAAAAAAAATCCTTGTACGTAGTATCTTTGATTCTTCGCACAAATATAAACAGCCTACGTAAACTCATAGGATGGAGATCCTTACTGCATAGGGCCCATATGTTAGTGGCTCAACTACCCTCTGTAGTACAGCAGAGGATTCACGTCTATCACTTGTTCAATACGTGGTTGAATCAAGTTAATGGGAAAACGAAAAGGCTTATTAACTGTTGGTGGTGTGGCAACTGTGTTATGGGCAATCTGGAAAGCGAGAAATACTGCATGTTTTAAACATACAGCTGCCATCTAATCCCTTATCTTCAGTTTTTCTAACGGTATATTGGTTGAATCATTGGTCACTATTGCAGAAAAAGTAACTAATCAGAGAGGCGCTTTGCAGGGGAGCAAGGGTGCTGGAATAGGCGCTTTGCCAGCCGTGAGTTTCTGTTCATGGATTCATACTTTTCTATTTTGCTGACAGAATCTGGCGTGATGTTTGGAACTAGCTGGAGTGCTAATATGTAGCTTAGATAATGGAGGAAACTGCAGTCACTAACTACTCACCATTGCTACTCTTTTTACTGAGTATCCTGTGTGGAATCTCATTATTTTCTTCTCTCTTTTAACCTGCAGGTGGTACGTAAAACCTTAGTTTCTACTTTCTAATAATAGAAATCGGAGGGTTCCCTCCTCTGCAAAGAAAAAAAAAACATCCATCCAGTTCCTACCATCTGTCTGTGATGAGAGGATGCCACGTGGACTTCGGCCAGTCGGCTATGGATCCCACGGCGGCATGTGGGGTGTCTGCTCAGGGGTGGTTTTCAGGCCCCTGTTGGCTGCATCGGCGGAGATCCCCTCTGCCGTGCCTACCGCCGGCAGCGACAAACAGAAGACAGGCCGCAGACCCCCACACCGTAGTGGCAGCTCTCAACAGTCCGTACCATGCATCTGCCGATCGAGCTGCGATACAAGATCAACTTAAGCTTGGATATGTACTTGCACACTCGCGTCTCCCCTCAGTTCTGCTGAACTTGGCCGCGTCGATCTGCATCTGCGTCTGCGTGCCCACAAAGAGGAGAAGACAAGAGAAGGGAACAGAACGGAAGGCTCCGTCGATCCGGGGCGAGCGAATTTTGAAGTACAGGTCGGTGGCATGTGATCATGGGCATGCATACATACACGTACCGGGGGCTATAGGCTATAGCTAGCTAGCTAGCTAGCGAGCATGCAGTCGTGGTTACTGCATGGCCGTGGCGCTATCGAGTTCTCGGCCTGTGTTGACGCTGGCCGCGCACATGCTGCTGCCACGTCGGCGCAGGTGTCTGCTTTCTCATTAGTCATCACTAGATAGCTAGGATCGATTGGTCCTCTTGTTTTTTTTTTTAAGGAAAAGAGTAATTTTTTTAAGAGGGCCACGAAGCAATTCCTGTTGAACACGCATGCGCATGTAGATCTACCTATTTTATTGCTTGTACTTGCCAGTACCATTTTTATTACTAGTGAGCGTAAGTGTTTGACTAGAGTCAAACATGAGCAGGCAAAAGCGGCGACATGCTCCTTAGCCAACTGAGCTATGCTTCGTTCTCAGGAAAAATGTTAGACCGGTTTGTTGGTGCGTGGTGATATTAGCTATTGATAATACATTTGTTAGGGACCTTAGCTTGAGTCGATCCAACGATGGAAATAACTGATAAATGCATGTTTCATACTTCTTGATGTTCCTTTTCTGATTCAGGTGTACCACAAGCTATAGAAAAATCTCTGATGAATGATATTGAAGGGGTTGACATGCATCTACAAAACCACAATTCCACTTCAACTGTTGCATATTTTAATGGCGTGGAATCTTGGCTCTCTGGGTGATGACCAAAATTTATTACCTGCAATTACATGTGGGGTGGGTTGTTTGTATGGATTTCTCTTTGTGATTTTCTATGTGATTTTCCAGGGTTGTATCCAGTCACATGTGGGCTGTGAGCTTTAAGGTGAGAACATTGGTCGATTGTCCTCACTTAGAAAAAGAATCAACTCAGCATTTGATTATTCTAGGCAGGGATTACAATACCGGAAATCGACCACCGCTCAACACCAGGGTTTCAAAAACCTTTTTTCGAAAAACCGTTCAAAATTTGAAAACCACTCAAAAACTGTTAAAAACCGAAGGGTTAAGAAATGGCCAACTGAATGTTCTTAAAAAAAGGTTTTCGAGCTGTTTTCAATGCATAAATTTTTTTCAAATTTTTTGAATTAGACCAGTTTACCGAATGGTTTTGGATCTTGAAACACAGTGGTATGCTCCAAAACTGTGGTTTTCGAGCGGTTTTCGTCAGTTCTGTGAACCCTGCTCGGCACCAATTTTCGTCAAAAATCGGTAGAAACTGAACGGTTCTGAAGTCAAACTCTTTGAACTTGGCAATAAAAAAGAACAAAAAAATTCAAAAATTGACTAGTTTTGTCGATTTTCACCGATTTTCTTCGAAAAATTGGCAAACTAAGCGAAACAATTCAAAAACTGATTTTTGAGTTATTTTATCGATTTTTGAGCAATTTTCGACCGGGTTATGTCGTCTAAAATTTTTGAAATTTTTGATTTTTTTTTAAATTGAACCAGTTTATCGACCGGTATAGTTTATCGAGACGGTTCGATACAGTCGAAAATAGCAATTTTCAAATGATTTTCATTGATATTTGAAACCCTAATTCTAAGAGATGCTCAAATTAAGTTTGTACGATTGCATCTAAAACGAAGGTTGAGATCCAGCTGCTGAAACTGGAGGTGGAGCTGTTCGACCAAACGGAGACAGCAAATAACCTACCCTAAGAGCTTCAGAACCTATAAGAACATAAATGGCTTCTCTAAAATTTTCATGAAATTGTAATTCTTACAGCTTTGCTAATCAGGAGTCAAGATTCAAATCGCGTCGTCATAAATGCGAACTTTAAACGAACGGAAGAACTATTGCATGCCAACTGATTGGGTTGCAGACTTATGAAAATAAGATATCATTGATATGATACATATTGACATGATGTTTAAATAGTTGTAATATACATCAACTATTTTGAAGTACTTGTTTCTTCAGAAAGATTGCAATACAGGAACTCATTAAAAGTTCAGATCACTAACAATTTCTCACATGTATCAGACGTAAAATTCATCCAGGTCAAAGTTAATTGTATTCTAGCCGCAAAAACAACAGTAGTAGTCCAGGCTTAATTTAAAACAGCCTCATGCATGCATGTAACGTACCATTACTATCATAGAACAACCACTAAACTATTGCAGATTTTCACTAACCTATTGCAAATTTTATCTAGCATCATACATAGTGACATACCACTGCTTCTAAAGAAACCAATTTCATTTGCTGAAATTAATAGCCCTCAATTTTCTGCTTCCATACAGTAGAATGCTTCCAAATTCTACTGATCATTACTGATCACTGAACAAATCAAGCCGGCCGATGTGCAGGTGTACCGCCCATTGTATTAACTAAGACGAAAAGTACAAGTCCAACAGTCATGGCCAACGGGTTGTTATCATTAATCCGGCGATCTCATTTCTTAATGGAATGTACACGTGGCAGGCATGGTGTGGCGGGGGCGGGCCAGTGCAGAGAAGATAGAGCTGTCCATGCGGTTATTGGAGCAACTGTAGTCACCTCCCCATTCGTCCTCTTGTAGCCTCAGCAAAAGTTCAGAAGCCACCTCTCATTTCAGTGGATGCACAAAGAGAACCATATTATCTCACTTACTATTCCATTTCACAGAAAAGAAGAAGGCTTTAAGCATATATCTGTGAGAGACCCAGTTGATACTTGGGAATAGTATGATCTGCCTATAAATCTAGGGGTAATTCATATTATACCACTCCAAAGGTTGGTATTTAAGAAATACCACTTACCTCAATGACATATGGGTAGCATTTTTTGAAGTGCCAACGAGAGTGATATAGTATTTCTATGTTGCAAATTTCTTATACGTATGATTGTACCTTATGCCCTTTCCCTTCATCTTAACTGGGACGGTTAGTCATCTCATGAGAAACTCTAAAGGTCTCATCCATCTAGTTTTGGAGCGTTCGTTTCCGAATTCTAAAATATCCAATCACTTAAACAACCTTTGTTATTTTTCACATTATAACCACATTACCTCACAGTGCTCACACCGGATAGCGATCGACAACGAATAATGTTTTTTTTTTCTAAAGGTGGGGGGAAGATGAAGGAAAGAACCCAACTCCTAATTTGTGGGTCACTGGAGGGCCTAACTGATGCTTATTAGCCTATGCATATGCCAGCTGAAACACAAGGACCCACCCTACTTTATCCAACGCTACCTCACATGATCACACCTAAAGGGCCAAATCCAATCTCATAGCATAAGTACAATTACACAAAGGGTCCTATCCACCTATCGTTCTCTCTATATATATGGATTAGGAAAAAATTCAGGAGGCACGAAATAGGAGGGAAAGAAAGGGACACGCAAACTTCAAGCCCAAGAACCCCCCCTACGCTACACTGCCCTGTTGCTTATCTTCAAAGAGACACACATCTATATCTACACCAGGAGGAATCAACCTAACTTTGCCCCAAACTAATCCTCCCTTCTTCTTAGGCCTCGGTCTTGATTCTTGATCTCTGAAGCAACTTCTAATGGCGCAATGCGGCGGCGACGTTTCGCACCAGCCGCTGTCGTCGCAGAGGGCTCAGCAGGAGACCATCGAGAGCCTCTGCCAGGGACTGCTCGACGACGTGCTGGTCGACGATGACAAGTACCGCGCAATGTGCGGCGCGTTCGGCTACCTCCAGGAGTGGCCGGACCTGAGCAGCGTGTGCTACACGGGCTTCGGTGCCCCACCGGGTGTGGCGCCGGCGCAGGAGACCAGCAACGGCAATAGCTCCTTCTGCAGCGGCGGCGGTGGCGGCTCCAGGAAGAAAAGACCGGACGCCTATCTCGACACAAAGGTGAGGGACTTATGTATGCACGGTGCAAGCCCGTGTGTGAGAAGTGCGATACTGCTGTAAGTTCAGCAGTGTCGTTGGCTGACGTGTGTGTGCCCGGCTAAAACTTTGTTAGGGTGACAGCAGCAACGTCTGCAAGAGACCAAGAGGGAAGCAGCAGCTGTGCGATCTTGATCGGATTGTAGCAGGGGTAGGGAAAGGCAAGCAGGAGAGACCAAAGCCAGGCGCCAAGAAGAAGGCGGAGCTGACATGGTCCAAGGATTCCCGGGCGACGACGGCGGCATTGACGGTGACCACTGGCCAGAACACCGACTACATCCACGTCAGAGCCCGCCGTGGCCAGGCCACGGACAGCCACAGCCTCGCCGAACGGGTACTTGCAGCTCTGAATCAATCGATATTTATATATAATGTGCATAAGCTTGTGTATGTTCTTGTTGCGAGAACCAATGGCATGACAAAATGAGTGAATGCGCAGGTGAGGAGGGAGAAGATCAGCGAGAGGATGAGGTACCTGCAGGAGCTGGTGCCCGGGTGCAACAAGGTCACCGGCAAGGCAGGCATGCTTGACGAGATCATCAACTACGTGCAGTCCCTGCAAAAGCAAGTCGAGGTAGGCAGCAACCAGCAGTCACCACCACTGCACTGCAGCTCCTGCATGCAGCCCCGCTTCTGCTCCTCTGCTTCTTTCCATGCTCATGGAAGGTTTGCTGTTGTTGATCTTGCAGTTCTTGTCCATGAAAATCGCTGCTTCAAATCCGGTGCTGAACTTCAATATTGTGGAGGACCTCTTCGGCAGGCAGCAAAACCAGGCATGCAACCCTGCAGCTCTGTCTGCTATGACACTGCCAATTGGGCTGTTGGAGCAGTCCTGCCTTCAGATGAGCCCCATGCAGCAGATGCAACCAGCTGCTGACTCCCCAGACTTTGGGTTGGAGATGGTCCTCAACAACCCGTACACACCGGCGCCGAGCGGGCCGATGTCGGCCGCCACGCCGATCGAGTCATGCCTCAACGTAGGTGGCGGGAAATCAGTCTTCCTTGACAGGGTGTGGTTCTAGTAAATGTCATTGCTGAACTTACGGGGTTTTTCTGTATGTTGTTGCAGTTGAATGGAGCTGCTGCTTGGAACATTGAGTCTCAGAATTTGTTCAGTGGATTTGATGCACAGTTTCAGTCAGTACAAAGTGAGTAACTGACTCTGTGAGGCCAAAGCTTGCTGGTTACTTTGTTTTTTTGATAAAGGAAGCAAAGTTTTATTAATACCAAGTACAATACATCAAGAAGATACAAAGCCTTGGCACACTTCCGGCTTCTGTTTGAAACACACAGCCATGTGCTGGTTACTTTGTGCAGACCCTCGAGTGAAAGAACACTAATACTAGTTACTTCAGGGAAAATAAGATCAGGTTTATAGTTCAGACTAGAGTAATTACCATACAGTGTTGTTAAATTGATAGCCGATTGAAGAATTCTAGCAAAATGAGCACCTCGAACAATAATTGCTTAATTTGTGCAAACTTGGGTAAACTGAAAGATGTACTGCTATAGTTAATATCAAGCACAGGTAGCACATGCAATGAACACATTGAGACATGAATAAACTATGTCGCTGCTCCTGTGATGCACTTTTAGAGTCTATTTTGTATTTAACTTCATAACAAGCCATTGAATACAGATGCTACTTTCCCCTGCAGGTGATTGTTTGCTAGACAACCTCAAAATGGAAATATAAGAAGAATTAGTTCTTATTCCTGGAGTTTTACACCACGGAAATATTTGTGGCTTAAGATTCTTTATTCATAGCAACTGTACTAATGCAGTATTTTGTCAGCAATGGCAATACAAGTACATTTGTGTGTAATATTTTTGTCTTGCTGGTCTACCAATTCTTACAGACAAAGCACTTAGCCACTTACAACATATTCCCACTACAAATATATAACAATAATATACAATATTCTATCTCATCAAATTAAAAGCACAACATCATACCAATGCACCGCTGTCTCCAACTAATATTCCTCCCTTTAAAGCACAGACTGTTCACCAGCTTCTGCAAAGACAGAGTCAACCTTACTTGTACTGACAGTTAAAAAAAAAAGTCTGCACAGTATACACTGACAATGAATTCGAAACAAGATAAGTGCATTCAGATCCACTAGAGCAAAGTACCTTATCTTGTTTCAGGATTTTTCACGAGTACTACTAAATTTAATTTCTTTTTGAATTATCAAATATGTTTTGTAATGAAAAGTCAACAATATATGATATTTTACTCTCATGGTGACTCAATAGAAAAACTACGATAAAAAACGTTGTTTATCATGTAGATATTTGTCCGTCAGGAAACATCATATTACTCTCTTGTTCTGACTCATCAGTCATCACTCATCAGCATAAGTACAATTCCAAAGAAAATAATTCCTTTACACAGATTTGCCGTATGGAAGATCAGAAACGACTCTTATTTAACATGAGGCAGACTCGTAGAAAATGGCAAAACTATTTCCTTGTGATTGAACATAAGTAGATTCTTCTTGGACTTATCCACATCCATCACGTTGCATGTCAATGTGGACATACACAAATACACGTGATAAGTTTGGCACTAGTAACTCGATCTTGTAACAGTCTTTATTTCATGAAATGTTCATGAACCATATAAGAGTTAAGAACTTGAACTGACCTTTGCCTGGGACAATGATAATTGGTGCTGCTTTACAGTTGTGGAAGCAATATTCACTGACACTTCCCTGCAACACACTACAGCAGAAAGGCAAACTTAGATTTGGGGTTATGGACTTGGAAATGCCAACTTATGTGCAGCAACAAAATATGACTGTGCATCAAAAGGTAGAAAGAGACAAACAAGAAAGAACATTTTTTAAAGCAATTTGCACTAGTGTCAAGGTCTTGTTGTAATTTCAGATCAACTCACGAAATTATCACATGTTCTCTCAAAGGGCACTCTAGTCAATGCTCGTTTTCATGCATTAGTTGAAGCACACATCACCATAACTGGTAAGAAGGCAATATGTTGTTGCTTTACTGGTAAATCAGGCCTGTCTTCTTGAATCACTGAATTCGTACATGGGCTGAGCACTTGGCATTTCATAGCAAACATGAAAAGTAGAATATCCAGAACTACAATTATGAGCGCTTATAGAGTTGCTTTACACAAGTAGGAAAAAAACTTGCAAGATTTAGTTGCCAGTTTTTGCAAGATCTTTTTCTTCAAATAGTACAACAATTCTTACCAACAATACCACTAGTGGTGCTCATTACAAGAATACTCACTAGATTGTTCCAAGCAAGGCCAATCAACCATTCCATAGCATCGAGATATCTTTTCCATTAATGTCAGCGGGTGCTTCTAATGATGGTATGCAATTAGAATTGGAAAGATACGTTTTTAGGACTCTGAAGTCCCTTATGAGTACTGTTAGATGGTGAATTAGTGAGTGAACATTTGGGTTCACAAAAGATATATCATATAAGTATGACCTGCAGTGCAGGAACGTAATTATGACAACACTCCAAAGAAGATATGTAGATTGAACAACAAGAAAAAGAAGGGACTTTGGATGACATGACTGCCCATGATATGCAAAATCTTATCTTGATGAGATAACAGTAGAATTATGTCTCCAAATGACCAGAAAATTTGCTACTTACAAAAGTTGGCCAAGACCATGAACTACAAAGCTAATTTATCAGGTCCGGAGATTATCTAATTTGCCAGTTGGAATTGAACTGCGGTTTAAGAGTCAGATACCCCTGAATAAGGCCTCTACCACGTGTGCCAAGAATGACTGCTGCTGGCTTCAGTCACTCTGCTTCTCGGCAAATAACCTTTCCAGCATCCCCTTCAACAATTCGTGCCTTGGTATGGACCTTGTAAAATTCCCAATTAAAGGCACATGTATCAATCCCTTGTGGAAAATATGGAAAAGAAACAAAACATAAGATTTCACAGATATACACATTACACAAGAAAGAGACTACATAGTTTTCACAAAAAGGTGTCCATAGAATCATCATAGCATCGTGTTTCTAGCTTACAACTCAATAACAGAGTAATGCAAATGAGCCTTTTACATAAAGGCCAACATAAACTGCTTCTTTGCTCAACAACATAATTAGATGCACAAAAGGAAAAGAGCGTACCAGTAACGTCTTGAATGCCTCAACGGCTAATTCCTCCATTAGTTCCCGGCTTTTCTCATATACCAGATCATTATGCACACCTACACATATTGAACATCACATTCAGCCCTATTTTCAGTTGACCACAAAATTGGAAAGGGAAATGTGTTTCAAACTTTCAACAAGTAAAAATTTCAATTTATTTTAAAAAATGTAGACTAATCCTCTGCCTGTTCATCTTATACAATTCAGATGCTCTCAAAAACAAATTCAAATTATGACTAAATGCCCCTAGATTATTCAGGACCTGAACTGGCTCTGTTATAGTATCCTGTATTTTCCATCAATCTATAGCAAAATCAACCCATCGTGGCCAGTATATAAACCCACAATCTTCCTAGTTGTAACTCCCCATGATGGTAATATGAGTACAATGACCAGATTTGCCAATTGATCTTTGTTTTTCCATAAAGATTTAAACTGATGGGGACTGGTGTATTCACCGTGATGGTACCCCCAGCACTACTATTCCGTTCAATGACTTCAGGCATAAGACATTATTATTTTCCTCTGACATAATCACACAACATTACATGCTTGTAGATATTCTTCCAAAAATAGTACCATATGCTTGTAGAATGTAGAATGTGTTCCCTTGTGGATTGTTCTAAGTCCATTACTAGGACCAGCATAGAACTTGTATAATGTACCGTGTTCAGACAGAGTCCGCGCAAGCTCATCTAACAGCAAACAAGAACACAACATGGTGATGACAGCTTGAGTCAGAGTTAGCTGACCTACAGAAAATTATGGGAATTGCTAAATAGCACTCGAGTGTTTTTTTGGTTTGTGAGCACTTAATATTTTTGTCTATTAGATATTACTTTGTGATCCATGTTGTGTTTCCTTATTTTGACTGTCAATATCTAACTTTGTGATCCACATTTTTGTTTGTTGTGTTCCTTAAAGTTTGTTTTGTTCCTTTTTTTTTTACAAATTGTCGTATTATTTTTTGTATATAATTGATGTAAAAAGGCCATGCATAAAAGAATAATGTTACTCATCCAATACCTCAAAAATTGATTACTCCTTGATAAATTAGTACTCAAATAGGAGAAGAGAAGGCAAATTGATTTCATCTATTGGACATAGATCTGAAGGCTCAAAATTTAAGTGCTATTTAGCAGAAAAACACTCAGTTTCTGCCTAGATACCCCCATGTAGTATGAGTGTATGACGATAAATAATTGGGTGAAGTACACGAACAAGCCGCCAAATGGGAGGCAAATATATTAATTAATCCATACTAATCAATTCGAGTTGTTGATTTGCTCAAACAATCAATAACCAGGCTAGGACATGATTTAAAATCTCCGCGATGCTGATTAACGCAGATATATAGAAAGCTCGGTTTTGGAGGAGAGGCGATGGGATGGGCTACTCAACTGGAGACGGTGTGGACGAGGTGGAGGGTGTCGGCGATGCGGGCGAAGTGCGCGAGCGCCCAGTCGAAGGCGTGCTTGGAGTTAGGCCCGAAGTCGACGGCGACGAGGAGGTCCCGCCCCCGGCGGCGCTCGCCCGTCTCCCGCTCGAGATCCAACGGCGGGTCCGGCACCACCGGGATGAGGTGCGGCAGCAGCACCTCCCTCCAGCTGTACTCCTCCACCGTCTCCATCGATCTGCCCCCTCCCTCGTCCCAAGCAATCTAATCGCGCCGACGGACAAAGACGTCGAAGAGTACGTTCGATGAATTTTTTTTAAATAATACATTTTTTTTCAAAATTTCAAAAATATACCACAGAAAAAAATTACATAAATATACCCCTATCGCCCGTTAGTTTGACGATAAGCCTCATATTGCCTGAACCAACTGACGATAGGAGGCCACGTCACAGATCAGTGCGGAGATGTGGCGCTTTTGGCACCCGTTGATCATGCGACGTGGTCTTCTATTATGTAAATTTTTTTCCCGTGGTATGTTTTTGAAATTTTGAGAAAAAAAAGTGTATTATTAAAAAAAATAATTCTACGTTTGATTGTGTCTCGCAGCTAGCAACGCTAATCACAAGTTCACGACACCTCGTATGGACGTGCGGTATATAAACGTGTTTCTGGGTGGATCCGTGGATGCATTAAATCTCGGGGTTTCGCACAAGATCATGTACAGTACAACTGTTATCTATATACTACTAGTTATATATCTGTGTATCGCAATAAAAATTTAATTTGTGATAAAAATTTATTTATCAAAAGTAATAATCTTATCTGAATAATACTGTTCAATCTGAATGTACAATGGTTGAAACTCAATTTAGATAAAAAAGTTTATTTACAAAGAGCACTAATAGCGACAAAAGTGGGTAATTAAAGAACAATGGCAAATATGGGTAATTTTGATGAAGTGACGCGAGAAGAAACTCTTGTTTTATATATTAGAGACTAATTATGTGTCCATGCGTTGCAACGGAAACTCAATTTACGATAAAAAGTTTATCTGCAAAGAGCGCTAATAATGGCAAAGGTAAGTAATTAAAGAGCAGTGGCAAATATGGGTAACTAAAAAGCAGTGGCAAAGGTGGGTAATTTTGATGAAGTGACGCAGGAAGAAACTCTTGCTTTATATAGTAGAGATTACCATGTATAATGGTAGAGACTATTGCATGTATATACTTTTCTATATTATCTAAAGATAAAACCTAAAATCTTCTATAGTAGAGTGTCGCTAAAATTTTATATAAGATCCCACGATCTTTTTAATTAAAATATAAAATTTGTTTATTATAAACAATAACTCTTATAGTACTATACTCTCTTTTTTCCTTCTCTTCACCACATAAGCAAAAAAAATCCTACTTAAAAATTTTATATACGACTAATATCACACTATTTATACGTGCCCTAAGTGTGGCTTTGTTCCTCGTTTGAATATTCCCAAATTCGTGCTCAAATAAGGAAGGCAATTCCAATCTATTTTGTGCTAGTGTTAGTATAAATTACTAGATTACTATTAGTAGAAGATGCATTAATTTCCGGGTGCCTGTTTTTTTCTACGGGTTAAAGGGATTAAGGGAGTGTTTGGGACAGCTTCAGCTCCACCAAAATCTGTGGAGTTGGTGGAGCAGGGTATTTCTAGCTTCAGAAATTTATGGAGTTGGAGCTGTGGGTACATTAAGAGTGTTTAGGTAGATCATCTTGTTTACATTTTAGACTAAAAATATAAACTTAATTCACTTTATTTTAGCCTATAAATTTCAGCTCTAAGTTGGAACTGGGATCTGAAGTTCTCCCAAACAGGATCTAAGTTACGACGGACTAATCGCAAAGTGCTTAGATTACTAAGATGTGACACGTCTCCCTTGAAATGAGTAATCAGGGTTAGAAAATACATGTACGTGGACTAGTGTAGCAGTCAGGGCCAGGAGCTTCTGCTTGCGTTCTAGAAGGCTGGGTTGGTGCAGGGATCTATTCTTACCCTGTGACGACGTGAATCTCAGTAGCGAGATAGGATGGATTTTGATTTTATATAAGAATTAAAATTACATTAAAATTAAGAAATATACGAGAGTAAATAATTTAGATACCCTTATTTAATTGTTTTAGAAGATGAGAGTTAATACTTTATGTGGGTGGTAATAAATAAATGCATATGGTTGAAAAAGAATATATATAGTGGTATAGAAAGCAATGTCTCATTAAACCTATATGCAAGAATTATATTTATAAATAGGACTACTTAAAAATAAGCCTTATAAACTTAGACGGAAGGAGTAGAAGTAAGGAATAACCTAATACACGGGTTCTACAATTATATCTAAAAACATCCATGTTATCAATAAATAGTACTAGATGTTACCCCTCTAATACTTTAGAATATTAACATAAATACATTGAGAACATGAAATGAATATCATGCAAGATATATAATGTAGTTTAATACAACCCTCATCTTCCCAATACATGTTTTCTAGTGTATCATCCTTTGTTTTTATGTGCACGAGCTGTTACTCATTTAAGAAATAGCTTATATCTTCTCTTCTTCTATCCTATCCCCATGTAAGCATTAATCCTAGATGGCATGTTACAAAAAATTATTGACATAGGAGCGTTGAAAATGCTATCAATTGTAGGGGTGAAAATGGTTCGGGTATTTCCCTCCTAATCCAGGATTGGATTCGAGACCGGATTTGACTATCCGGCCAGATTCAGAACGGGATCCGGATAATTGAATCCATATTCAGAGCAGCTAATATCCAATAAATACGGGACGTGATCCGAATATCCAGATTTTTTCTATTCAGATATCAGTAAGGTCCAGCCCATATTCAACACATTTTTCCACGATAACCCATTTATATTGATAATTAATTAGTTCTATTAATCCTCAAATAGCATATTCTTTCTACGACGTCTTGGGTTTGATTGATATATAACTTGCTACAATGGTCATGTAATCGTATGGTTTTAATTCAATATATATTACTCTATATATGTGTATATTATCCATATATCTTTATCTGTTTCCGACTTGAATCCGTTACATATCTGTATCGTATATGTATCCCAAATAATCCATATTCATCTCTATATCCGATTCTAAATCTATAGAAATAATACAGGTTAAAATATTGAAAAGACAATATCCATCAGTATCCACCCATTTTCAACTTAGTCGGTGTCACTGTGTCGACCAGTGCTGCTAGGTACACGGTCACCAAGTGCAATATCCATAGACGCGATGCACAAAACACAGCACACGCAGCATTTACGTTACCGTAAGCCCAGGCCCATTCATTTTCCGCGAACCAAAATGGGCCGATACGGCCCCATCGAGGGCCTCAGAGGCGACAGCAATCCAAATTCATGTGGTCTGAGTTGGGTCGTGATTTTATTCGCCCAAATGCGAGTGGGCTGACATGGGCCGCGCCGTTTGTGCGAAACCCAAACTCGAGGGGCCCGAACTTCGCAACATATCCACCGCCGTCCACTTACCATCCTTTATCTGGACCGCGGAAATTTAATCGGACGGCGGAGAGGTACCCGAGGGGACGTCTTCGCTGGGATCAGCAAAACCGTCTCATCCCAGTCCACAGTCGCCCAGCGTGCTCCGCCGCCGCCGGTCGCCGGAGCTCCGCTGCTTTCCGGCCATCGCCATCATCATTGCGTACCCGCCTCCAGTACAGTGGATGCCCAAAGTGATCTCAGTCCCTCTCAGATATTGGAGACCATGTATGCAAGGATGCTCAGAACATTCGGAAGCAACTCATGCGCCGCATGCCACAATACTGATCCGATGATGATTGGAGGTTGGCGCTAGCCACTAGGAAAGAATAGATACAACCTTCCTTTTCCGCAATCTTTTACAATAACTTGTTTAGCAGATTCAACATAAACCCTGTAAAATAGTTCAGGCACGAGGCCCACACATCAGCGACAGAACTGTCCTCTACAGTGCTGCAGAGGATACACGTCCTGTAAAATGCATCCCTTTTTCATCGGAAGGCGAAATAGGACTGGTAAGCATGAATAGGATCGTAGGACATGGAAATGGGCAGCATAATCGTTAACCTCGCTAGCTAGCGTGAAACAGCTGCAGGAGAAAAGAATGAAGGGCTGGACAACCATAGCATGGGGCATTTTAAAGAAGACAAGATGAGCAATGTCCATATTATCCATAAGGCAGTGATATTTCACCGCTAAACATTCCAATAACCATAATACATAGCAGTTGATTACAGCAGGCCACTCAAATCTTCCTGGGATTTGCGAAGAGACAGATGTCATTGCCCACCTTGTTCTGACAAAACTACCATTTTCCCCAGGCAGCGTCCCACATGGCAAGATTGACAATTTACAACATCCACGGGAGTAGATACTGTCTGAGCTAAATAGAAACAAGACCCAGTTGATACCATCTTAGGTTATTCGCAGGCTGGTTTGGTGTCAAAGCTAGTCAGGCAGATCGCAAATGCCTGGAACGCCGAGAGTGGGTACCTGTAATCCATTGTAAATATATCCTTCCCGATTTTCCCAAACTGGAGGATGACTTTCTCCTGCTCGGACGCAGGGATACCAAGGGAAGGGTCAAGAGAGGCAACAAGCTGGAAGTTCTTGACTGACGCTACGGTGACACGCCCTCGGAAGTTGAGGCACCAGCACTGCAGCTGCTCATGCCAGCGCGGAGCTTTGTTCTTCAAAACCAGAGGAACTTCATTAGTACAAACCGGTCCAGACAAATCAGCGCTCAGGCTTGTTGACGAAAATTGTAACGCTTGTTCCTTTCCTTTGCTAGTTGATAAGGTGGACACTTGTTCATCAAGTGAGTGAATGATGCCAGTAGGGGTTGGGGCCTTCCCACCTTCTTGAATACACAAGGCTGGTATTGAGTGCATGGTACATTGCATTCTCCTTGGTCCTCGATTGCGTAGGACAGTGAGCTCATATGAGACGGTACCAACGTTGTAATTGCCTAGCGGCAACCTTGGTGATACTTGCTTGAAATGTCTTTTGCTTGGTCGGTTGTTCCGCAAAACTGCAGCATCACAAGGAGGTTGGCTGTCAAAGATTGTGAACTTTGTGCCAAGGAAGTTTGGTCTGATTCAGGGAAATAAAATTCCAGTGAGCTCACTAAGACAAAGTAGAGATTTAGTGAGATTACTAACACACCAAATAACGCAAGTCAATAAGAAGCTAGGCTTACTTCAGTTTGCCAACGTAGGTGCTACTAGAATGAGAGAAATCATCGGAGACGAGCGAGATCACAAAAGAAGTCCTGGTCGTGCATCTGATCTTGCGGGCTGCAAGCAAAAGCTTGTCGTTTTCCCCATGCAGAGCTGTATGTATAAACAGAAAACAGTTAGCAATGTGGTGGTCGACATTAATTGAGCACATATAATCTGTAGTATAAGCTCTCTGTTTTAAATTTCCATAAATATGCAAATTTTAAACAGGAGATGTGGTGCTTAACCATTCTGAATGCATCATACTCAACGGCATACCAAATTTATTGTGGACTGCACGACATCCTGGTTGATTAGGGAGGCAGGGTGTAGATATTTATGCATCTAGAGTGGATAGGGCATAAGCAAAAAAAGACATGCGTACCATGGATAGTCTGCACAGAGTCTCTAGCCTATTCCGGTAAAAATTAATGCACCGCACGTTCAACGGCTGTATTCAGTTTTGGGTCCTGCTACGAGGAACCCATATTTAATGTAGTGAAGACAGGTGTGCTACAATAGTCTATAAATGATGCTCCGAGCTAATTCTAGTTACAGTTGGCTTCTTTCTCCAATCTGGACTAGCAATTGTTCAGCTATGGCGGTGAAAAAAATTCTTTGTTTAGTTGTTTTTTATTGTTCCGTATGTTGCATCACGTACAATTGTACAGAACAGACGGGCAGGAGAAACAAACTATCAATGTGTGTGGTGCAATATGGACGATCTTGTGTAAAGAAGAAAAAATTGTGATACATATAAAATAACTGAACCAGAATGTCATTCCCCTAACCTGAACCATGTATCTTCGATGCAATCTCATTATGAGTTTATGACACAAGATTCCACTAGAGTAGAATTAATCATGGAACCGATGTCCCTTGCATACAAGGATGCAAAGCGGTGAGTCGTAAGGTAACAGCTTACAGCTTATTCTGGGATTTCATCCTTGCAAACAATACATCTTGATGCAGATGAACTGATGATACATGGCATTCGAACAAGAACGCTAAACCATATCTTCCGTCAACAGAACATGATTAACTTACATGGGCTGAGCCCCAGGAAGAGGAGATAGGTGGACGTCGCCCTGTCCCTCCTCACAAAGCACTGCACCGGATAATCCCGAGGCCCCGGCTGCGCCAAACCACCAAGCATCCAAATTATCACGTCTTAACGAGCAAACAAATCATGATGGCAGAAGGCATTGATGTGGGTAGGCGGGAGATATCAGATACCTGTTTGAGGGAGATGGGAAAGGTGATCCTGCCGCACTCCTCAAGCGTCTTCACCACCTCCTTGGTGACCTCGCGCCACGAGCGGCAGACGGCGGCGCACGCCACGACATGGCGCCGCGCCGGCCACATCACCTCGCTGGCCTCCACCCTCTGTATCACGTCCAACAGCAGCTCCGGCGGCAGGTTCGCCCACCGCCCCTGCTGCTGAGTCTCCTGGCTCTGCCGCTGCTGCTCCGGCCACAGGCCGGGCCACGAAAGCCGCGATCCCCCGCGGCCGTGGCCGTGGCCGGCGCGGCCGTCGGAGCCGCCAGCGCGCCTCGACATACTCCCGATGCCGTCCCTCAGCTCCCGCACAATGCTCTTCAGAGACATTGCAACCTGCAGCCCGTTCTTTTCGCCCTCGCTGAAAGGGCCCCTTACTGCTCCATGGCAAGATCCGCCATTACTGACGAATCTACCCTAAAAATGGCAGGCGACAGCTCATAAAGTAGTCGACATCACTCCCACATCTACCCCCAACTAAAAAAATGGACTTCCTGTTAAGATTTGAAGCACAGGGATAGCAGGAACACCTCAAGAACACAAATATTGGGCGGATTCGAGAAGATGGCGAGCAAAGATCCAATTTTTCCCAGCCCGGCAGCCTGGATCTGGAGGGAGGAGGCAATGCAGCAATAGGGCACAAGAAAACTCTAGGCTTTTCACTTTGTGGCTTCAAGATCCAAAATTTTCCAGCTTCCGCATCTCAAAAGATAAAATATTTCAGCTCAAGAACATCAAGGAGCCTCTTCTTCCCCCATTTCTTCACCGCTTCCATGGGATTTTCCCCAGCTCCTTTCCCCCAAGAGTTCCAGATCACACAGTCACCCTCCCAGCCTCCCTCTAAGCTATCGATTTCTTCACACCATCCAACCTCTCGAGCGCCTTTATGCTCTCTCTCTCTCTCTCTCTCTCTCTCTCTCTCTCCACCGCAGCTCCTGTGAATTCTGTGTGTTTGTGCGTCTGAGAGAGTGTGTATTAGGCAGAGGATAAAAAGGATTGGAAAAAAAAACGTGGAGGCGATTTTTTTATGCACGGTGGGGGCAGCTTTTTAGTTTTCTATCTCTCACACTGAGTTTTCACTTTTCAAGGTGTTTATTTCTCCAGTGCGGTACTACTACTTGCTCCTCCCAAAACTCAACTGCCCAAGACGAATCCTATCAATCCCATGCAAGAACATGGAGTATACACAACTACCACTCTACCAGTGGTTGTTCTGGCCTTTTGCTGTTGAGCTGCTCTGTGAGGTTGCTGGCCAAGTTAGTACATGGTAAAGGCATTTTATGCTAGAAATATTGCATGGATGACGAGAGGAAAATTTCGGTTTTTGCCATAAGTTATTTTACCGTTTTGTCTTTTACCATTGCTTTTTGCTAAAATGGTTCGATGACATTACAATCATAAACTTCTTTGAATTTTGTCACTATTAGATTACTTTTTATCAAAATTCCAGAATTGCCACCACTTTCTTCCCAAAATTATCTCTATATTGTAATCCGATAGGGCAATCCCACACGATCCACATCTCATCCGCATTGAAGTAAATATCTACAGTGGAGGAGGCATGACCAACGGTGAAGGTCCTCCTCGATGGCATTTGATTGAAAATTCAACATAGTTGGAAGGACAAAAAGAGTTCTTTCCACTCACTCAGCGGATACTGACCTTGTCAGAATGATGTTTTCGAAAGAGATTTTACCATCCAATGGCAAGGTACCAATCAATTATGCAAAACGTAGGCGAAAACCAAAAGTGCAAAATAACTAGTGGCAAAAACAAAATTTTCCCATGGCCAAAAAACAAGGAATGAAAAGGTGTCGAGGGATTCATTTTAGGGGATCGGAGCTTGCCAGTTTATGTTGTGGAAACTAGTTCCCTCCCAGTTAGAAAGGAAATTATGTAGATTCCAAAGTACACTGAAAAGTATAGGCAGATCGCACAGTGATCACAGCCACAAGTGTCTTAGCATTTGTCTTCTATGGGAAGTGTACAAATACTCCTCTTTCACTGAAAGAGCATGCATCATAAGTTGGTGGTGGGTAAGTTTCAGAGAAAGGAACAGGAACTTGCGGGTTAGCACTTAGCAAAGGCATATGTGATATATGGCAAAATATCTGGTGCAATCAAGTTTTCGGTGCAACCACCGTACAACCTATCTAAAAAAAGTTTCAAAAAATTCTGAAAAAAATCATGGATGTACATCTCAACTTTCCCCGTCTACATATAAAATTTCATGATCAAATTCGTCCTATGCTAAGAGTAATAAAAAAGACAAATTTCTAACAAACTTGAATAGTTCAAATGCACCCTAAATTTGTCTTTTTTGTAACTTCTAGCATAGGACGAATTTGATCATAAAATTTTATATGTAGATGGGGCAAGTTGAGATGTACATCCATGATTTTTTCAGAATTTTTTAAAACTTTTTTTAGTTGAGTTGCACGGTGGCCGGACCGGAAGCTTGATTGCACCGGATATTTTGCCATGATATATGGCCTTAAAGTGCATTACAAATTTCCAAACTTGGAGTTCTCTATAGTAAATTACCTCCTCAGCTTGTGGAATATATCCTGGACAAATAAACTTCCTAGCACTTCCACACAACAACAAATCCATGAACCCATGCGTGCCTGACAGTCTTGGTGGCTCAAGTCCCTGGAACTTTGGATATGGCTATGTTCAACGAATTTATTTATAAAAAAATGGGAGGAGGTCCAGTACGTGAAACTATCCTGCCCATAAAATAACTTTTGCTCCTACAAAAATTCCTCTTAAATCATAATAAATTCTGCTGTAGCACTACTCATGACTGCATAAATTGAGCAAGCGCATAGATTAAGCAAGCTCCATGTGACCAAACTTTCTCTCAGATTTATGGCAAATAAGCAATGGCAACGGTCAATACAAGAGGGGTTTTCTTCTACACTGCACAAAATCAAATGATCGGCACCACTGATCCTTCACATAATGGCAGATATATACTTGCACATTTCATGAGGGTGACAGCTTGTTAGTTCCCATTGGCACATTATTGGCATCATTGCATCGCTTGCCATGTATTTAAGGCATCAACATGCGTGGCTGAGAAGAGATTGGAAGACATTCAGTTCATGGGCGTGGAGACCACACCTACACCATTTCCTTGTATCATGCCTCCGTCTGGACGCCCCGCGGGGCGGGGGGCAACTCTCCATGTTCAGGCATCATCCCTGTGAAAATGTTTTTAAAAAACAATGATAAGTAGGCAGGGGCAGTATGAACATGAAAGTTCGCCCAAGGACCCCAGTTACCGTCATTTTTTGACGAAATCCATCATGCTCCATGATCTCAAAATATGTTTTTGGAGTTTGCACATGCATGATGACTCATGAGACTCTCAATCATGGCCTGTGCAACGCGAGCTTGTTTTTTCTCGCCCTTTCTCGTCACACAGTTCAACAAGAAAGCGTGGAGTTTAACTTTGAAAACTTCAAATTTTTATAAAGTGGTAAAATGGATTATATACAAGCACCATTTCCAAAAGATGGAACATCAAATGGATGTTACACGAGCCATGGAATTTCTATATCATAACAACACATTAGAAACATACATCAATTACTGTCAGAGAAAAGGAACACATCAAAGCATCAAATCCCCTAGAACCGTTGAATGCTTGATTTCAGATCACATTACATGCTGCTGGCCTTTTCCCTTTTGGCGACTTTTTCCCTTCTCGTTATCTTCGTCCCCTAACAGCCATTACTCTTGTGTACGTTATTTCTATCGCTCGGATCCTGACTTGTACTGTTCTTGATATCCCATCAGTCGGCATCATTTCGCCTTCTTGCTTAATCACGTTTGCGTTTAGTTTCACGCATGCAACACTTATAAAGCATGTTCAGACAGCTACCATGCACACAGATGATCATAGGAAATTAACAAACTTACCTAAGTGTGACAATGCATAATATAGCTTATATTGATCCATATATAGATCCCATTCTTACGGCGATAAAGATACAGGAGAGATCGAGTTGCACTTCACGAACAACGGGGCACAGCTTCACCAGCTTCAAGATCTACAACAAAAGCTGTATTAATTAATATTCGATGTCCTTAGCTTGCAGTTGAAGGGACGATTTACCTAATTTTGCGACGATTAATCATGAGGGGCTAATCCGTTTAGCAGTGGGCCAAATTAAGTGAGGACCTTCGGCACCTTAATTCCATTGCAATTTGAGATGTTCGATTTAGCACACGGTATGTGATGACCACCAAATTCCTCTTTAGGACGACGCAGACAACCAATTAAGTTGCCGTACTTTATATATATCCTTGGAAGAGAAAGTTGCCGTACTTTTAATCACACCCTCTGATCGATACTTTTCTTTTGTTTAGTCTGATCTGAAGAGGTTGCGACAGGGCTTTCACAATGAGGTCTCCAAGAGATGGGGTCGACCTTCCCGTGGACACGGGGGTTGGACTTGAGCTGGAGCGAGCTCTTCTCCGCGAGGCTCTGCTCGCTGTACTCGTCGTAGGCCACGGCGGTGTGCCAACGGCTGGGCCAAGCTGGAGGAGCGGAGGCGCGAGAACGTCACGTGATGGCGGCAAAATTAGGTTTAGACACAAAGTCAATAATATCCCTGTGGAGAAATATCGTGTTTTGAACACGTGCAACTAAATTTTTAAAATTTCAGCTATCGATATAGTTTTAAATATTTAGATTAAATACGTGAAAATCATATGTATAAATTTATCTCAAAGAAATATTTATTGGATGATCTAAATATATTGCAGTTGTTAAAGTTCCGCTTTGTTGAACATGTAATGTCCAGAATACATTTATCTGTGATGGGAGTAAGTACTTACTATCTCTATAAAGGCAACATATCCGGTGCAACCCCCCTCCGTGAAACCACCGTGCAACTGAACTAAAAAATATTTTGAAAAATTCTCAAAAAATTACCATATGTAGGGGAGGTGAGCTTCTACAATCGTGCAAAATTTGAAGACCAAACTCAATCGCATTTGAAAGATATGAAAAAAACAAACAGCAAAAATGAATAGTGATGAACAATAAAAATCACTGTTCATGCTGAATTTGTCTTTTTTGTAACTGCTAGTATAGGATGAATTTGATCATGAAATTTTATATGTAGGTGGGGTAAGTTGAGATGTACATCCATGATTTTTTTCAGAATTTTTTGAAACTTTTTTTAGTTCAGTTGCACGGTGGTTTTACCGAGAGAGGTGATTGCACAGGATATTTTTCCCTCTATAAAGCCCTCACCGTGGCTGACAGGTTGGCCCAGATGTACTCTGGGCCCACCGGTCAGTAGTCGGACCCGGTTTGGCTTGCTCTTGAATTCCCGCTGCAATGCAAATGGAGTACGTAGAATTCGTTTTGAAATGAGGCTAACCGACCTGCGCTCGGAGGTCCATGTCCATGCCATGCCGATGCATAAACTAATGAAGCAGTGGCTTCGCGTTTCGCGCTTAGTCCCCCTCTTTTTTCAAGCCCCAGCTGCGAACGAATCATGACCACGAGCGCAACGTCAGGAGATTCTGAACTCGTAGTGCCTGTATTTTTCGAAGTAAATGGTTGTATGAGGAGTAACTAGATTACTACCACATTCCGTCACAATCAGTGAACCAAACCATGTGCATTTTATTCTGAGATCATCGCTTATCTAGTAATTTATATCTCTTTTTTACAAATCTAGCCACCCTGCACCTCGTATATATCTTTACGAATTAGCTCTCTTCCTACCATAAAAGACACAACAAACGACACATGTCCCTTATCGTATCCGGGGAGTATGGAAGCGGGTTGGCACCACGGTTTCTGAGAATGACAGGGGACACGTGTCGCCTACCACGATGAAGAGAGGACCGATTTTGCAAATGCATATTCGAAGGCTAGATTTTCAAAAAAGAAAAGAAAAAGAAGTATGGAGCTAGATAAGCAATGACTTCTTTTACATTAGACTATTAGAGCTTGTACCATCCTTAGAAGATAGCATAGATTACTTTTAAATTACCTTTAAACTTCTGCACATCTTGATAGCTTCGTCCTTACAATTTTTTATATCTGTTAGCACTAGCTTAATTTATATTTTAAAACCTGCCAATGATAAAAAGTCTTATTTTACGTATTTAGGTATGGTAAAATATTTCATTAAACTATTCATAAAAGGGCGCTTCCGTGCATATATATAGATATGAAGCATTTAGCGGGCGGTGACACATGTTGATTTGATGTTTCTCTGAACTCGGGTACAATATCCCCGAGTTGGCCAAGAAGTACAAGGTGTTCGCCATAGACCTGCTCGGATCTTGCTGAAACATGCGAGCCTGCGAGGCATCGTCGTAACGCTCACGTGTGTGGACATCGATGGTGATCAGGTTAGGGTGCTTCACGACGCTGTTCGCGGCGACCGAGCTGCCGGATCTGGTCCGGGGCGTCGTGCAAGTCAACTAACACCGACGTACTTGATCAGCAGTCGCCGACAGATATATCGTGCTGCCACGTAAGTGTGTAACTTAACTAAAACTGACGTAGACACGTAGTGATCAGCAGTCGCCGACAGATATCTCTCACAGTGTGTCCATCGTTATTTCATTGCTGTATGCAGTTGTTCATAGATCCCAGCAACGTCGACGACTGCCTCATCGACTCCATCACGGCGCCGGCGGCGGACCCCAACTCTGGGGAGGTGGCGAGGTGTACTGCAGGTGCGACTTTCAGATGGTCTGACCATTGTGCTCAAGTATCCATGGTTAATTCTTGATGTGATTGTGCCGATCTGTGCAGGCTCACGTTGCGTTTAATGCGAACCAGAGCCAGTACCAGGTTTCACTGTATCATTGATAATCGCTCGAATTTTGTGATTATCCAGCGTATTGAGTCAGCTCGTCTCGGCATCTGAAACCGTTTACTAAACCGGTGGAATTCAAATGTAATTTTTATAAAAAAAATTAAAAATTGGAAAAGTTTATCAATTTTTAAATGAAGTCTAATAAACCGTATTGCTGTAAGTTCTTTTATTTTTTATTTTCTAGGGGCACTAAATGAAGTCTAATATTTCTGCAAATTTTAATACATGATCCTTGGGAACATTTTATGGTACCATTAAAATTTAAAAGCATGATCAAACTTGTAAATTTTTATAAAAATTTAATAGTACCTATATTCCTTTTCATTAATTGCTATTTTTGATTTTCCAAATGCACTAATTTAAGTAAAAAAATTATTGTAATTACTCTGAGGTGTTTTGTAGATTAATTGGGATTTTTTGTAATTTTTTCTAATTTTCCTTCGGAGTGCTGAAAATAAAAAAAAATCGCTCAAAAATCAGTGAAAATTGCTTGAAAATTTGTAAAATCACTTGGTTTTCAATTTTTTTGCCATTGTTTGACCGTTGAGTTCAAAATTTTTGAATTTGGACTTATTCAGTTTCTACCGATTTTTAACTGGTTTTTACCGATAATCAAAAGTAAAAATTCGTTCGATAGTCATAATATCGATTTTGTGAACCTGGTTGGTACACAGTAGACAAGCTGCTGAGCAAGCTGTTGTGCCCATACATGTTCAAATGGGCGGCCCCGCACGGCCGATTAAAAAGGAACACAACTCGACTAACAAACAGGCTGTGCCGTGCCAATTCACATGCCGAGGAGCCGGCCCCAGCACGCCCCGCCGGGCTTGTCGGCCCGTTAGCGCCAAAAGAATTCAAAAAAACCGAAAAACTAGAAAAATATAAAAATACGAAAAAAATGCAGAAAAATATGAAAAATACAGAAAAAGAGAAAATTTAGAATAATTAGAAAAACTAAACGGCTATAAAACGGTTATTTTTCAAACTAAACGGGCTAAACGGATCATGGCTACCCCTAATCGTGTTGAGAGCAAGACGGACCGAACGTCTCGTCCGCCGTAACAGTAGCCGGCCCAAACACGCAAGACGACTGCTTACTGGTGAGCCGTCTTGTGCTTGGACCGGGCCAATAGTGTCGTGCCTCGGACTGGCCCATTTAGACATCTACAGTCGTGCCCACTCCTACTGCTGTGGGGGGCCCTAGAGTCCTATACCCATGGGTCGGGCTGGCCAAGGCCGTGCGGACCAAGGAGTTCTACCCAAACAGGGCGCCGTCAACCTGCAGGCCGGCCTGCCCGCACGACGAGGCGCCGGAGCAGATCAACAAGGCGCTGCTCGAGTGGTTCACGTCCCTGGAGGCCGGCGCCAAACCGGCGGCGCCCAGTCTACAAGCTGTGTGATTCTCGGTTCTTGTTTTTGTGTTAAACGAATGAGAGGGTTACACATGAATCGGAAGAAAACTAAGGGTCTGTTTGGTAGAGCTCCAGATTCCAGCTTCTCTTGAAATCTGAAACTTGTAGGCTAAAATAAAGTGAATTAAGTTTATATTTTTGGTCTAAAATGTAAACAAGATGATCTATCTAAACACTCTTAATGTACTCACACTCGAATTCATGAATCCGGTGAAGCTAAAATTTTCACTTCACCGATTCTCGAATCTGGAGAAGCTGAATCCCTGCCAAACAGGCCCTAAGGATGACGAAAATAAGATGTTTTTAGCTCCAAAGATCGATTTGGTTTTGTTTCCTTCTCTAGAACTCACCCTCTTAAACGAAGCGCTGGTTCTCTAAATGAAACCATGTTTTGACCATTTAATTCTCACTGAAACAATAAACAACAATGCCTCTCTACATACAAGAATTTACCTTTATGCATTAGCTTGCAGATTCTGGTTGACTGCAAGAACTGTACGGTTATTTTATTTAGGATCCACCAGGACTGGGATTGTTTCAAACTGTGCAATTTTCTAAACCAAGCGACAATCTGCCTTGCCACTACTTACCCAAAAAAAAATTTTTGTCTCAATTCATTCTATTTGCGTTGGATTTGATCCAATTTTCTTCTTTATTATTATAATAAAATTCTTAGTACCTAAATATCCAGAAACCATAATAATGATTTTTGGATTGTTTTTACTTTGCAAAACAAAAGAACAAAAAAAATGCTGATAACCAATATTTTTTCGTTGAGAAACTACTAAGTGATACTTCGTGCTTCCAGTTGTTTGATTAGAGCGAAACATGGAAAGATAGGAGGGTCAATATAACTCAGTGAAACAGGGCATCTGATCACTATGACTTTGTTTATTCCAAATCAAAATGCTCAAAACCACCAAAGGAGGCGCAATCCATCAAAGCAATGGGAAGAAGGCCTTGGCATGTCTTCTTATACGCCTCATGGAATTTTTTTCCTGAAGGTCTCAAACTTACAGGTGTAATTTTTTTTTTCTAACAGCAATACTCAACCATCATTCCATGTGCTATTATGTTGATGTTAACATTATCTAGTTCAAAGAAACTTAGGTGTACTACTCTAAAGCTGGAGGCATTTAGTACTGTCATTGGTAGGTAGCACACAAAATTGATGTCTTTCTGTTTTACGTATCTTTGATAAATTGAAGTTTGTAACAAAGATGGAGCAACTTTCATTTACGGATTTTAACCCTTTTAACTGTCAGCAGTGCAAAGTACAAAACCATTTTTCTCTGCTAGTCAGCACCGGATATAGTGGAGTGTAGACATGAATAACATCGTGTGTCTCAAAATATGCTGTTGTTAAGTACCCAAGTATCATATATACGTGCTCTTCACATATTTTACTATTTGCATATAAATTGATTACATACAATCTCTAACTCTGACCTCTTTGGACTTTCCCGCGAAGAAAGGGATCTAGATGTAATTTTAAAAAATCTCGGGGAAGAATCGAATAATTTTCGATACGTGCGTTGTAATTCTGAAAAGCTTTCGGGACTCTGGGATAAATTTCATGTAATCTTAGAAAGATTTCGAGACTCCGGAATAATTTTTTTGGGTGGTATTTCCGGAAAAACAAGGCCTTACCGCGAAGAAAGGGACTTAGAAGTAATTTTAAAAAATCTCTAGGGAAAAATGGGCTAATATATAATTTTAGAAAGTTTCATGTGCCAGCGCCTTTTTGGGAAAAAAAAAGGTTCACGAAGAATCAAACTAAAGAAGCTCTAGGGGCCTTCTAGCAAAAACATGGACTAATCTGTAATTCTAGAAAATTTCGGACCTCTTTTTCTCAAGTGTACGGAAGTTTTGAGGCCCTTCACAAAAAAGGCTAATATATAATTTCGTTAAATTTCAATCATCTTTTCGAAAAAATCCGGAAGCTTCGGGGGTCCCCCTGCAAAAAAAAAGGACCAATATGTAATTTTGGAAATATTCAAGTGCCTTTTCGCGAGAAAACACGCACCAGCGCCCCGCTCCACGCGTTCTTGTGGGAAAAATCGCCACGAGCATCATCGGTGGGGCTCGAGCGTCGATCAACAAATGAGTGTGTCTAAGCGTTACATTGCGCCACGCCTATTGTTGTAAAGCAACGGCGTTAAAATATATGACCTATATAAGCGGCTGAGTCAAGCGGGCGACGCGGCCGGGCATAGAGCGAACACGTTGGCGAAAAACGACATGGCCGTGCTGAGAAGCCGTAAAAGCTTGGGATTTAATATCCGTATAGGAATATTTTCACGGCGTAACACACCGCGCTCGTCCGCGTTTGCGCTAAAACAAAAGGTCCTTTTCACGCAAAGCAACTGAAATGATATAAACGTAATTACGCCATTTTTTTGCATTTATTTAGGGTCTTTTCACAAAAGCTTCGCGATTTTGCTGAACCAAAAGGTTCTTTTCGAAAAAAAATTGCTGAAAGGACCTACACGTAACTACATTTTTTTAGGGGCACTCACGGAAGGAGGACACGAGGTGCGCGATGCCACATCAGTCAAAAAAATTTAACCCGAATGTTTTATACAAAAAATACAATTTCGTTTTTCTCGGTGATTTTTTTTAAATTAGCCGCGATTGTGCAAAATTGAAAGGTCCTTTTCATGAAAAATATCTGGAACGATCTAAAAGTAATTACGCTTTTTTGTTTTTATTTATAGTCCTTTCACAAAAGATTCACGATTTTGTTGAACCAAAATGTCCTTTTCGTAAAAAACCGTTAAAATGACCTAAACATAATTATTATTTTTTCTAAGGGGCTCTAACGGAAGGAGGACACGTGGACGCGCTGCCTGAGGAGGAAACTTGCGATCTTTAATATAGGGATTTAACCTGATTTTTTTATACAAAAAATACAATTTCATTTTTCTCGACGGTTTTTTTTAAATTGGTCGCGATTGCACAAAATTGAAAGGTCCTTTTCGTGAAAAATAGATGAAACGATCTAAACGTAACTACGTTTTTTTTTGTATTTATTTATGATTCTTTCACGAAAGATCCATGATTTTGCTGAACCAAAAAGTCTTTTTTGTAAAAAAACACTAAAAAGACCTAAATATAATTACTATTTTTTTCTGAGGGGCTCTAACGGAAGGAGGGCACGTGGACACTTGCGATCTTTAATATAGGGATGATTATGAAAAAGCTGATTATAGATTCTGAAGAATCAAGTAGGTGATATATTCTGATTTTGTGTACAAATTATGTTTTTGATTATAGGAAAAACTTTTCAGAATCAACTCCCACAATCAAAAGCGGAATTGTTACATAAAATCACCTTCTCCTACAATCAGAAGCAAAATTTGTAAACAAAATCAGAAACTATCATCCACCCAATTCTCTCATAATCTATAATCAACTTTTCTATAATCTGTCCCAAAAGAGGCCTAAATCTTCTAGTTAAAAAATGGTAGCATCCAAAAATACTTTTTTAGTGTTCATTTACTTGCTAAGATCTCGGAAGATCTGATGTTCCATAATAATTGTGCCTACGGTACTTGTACATTTAAGCTAACAATTGAGAGTTTCTCAAAAAATGTACTTAGGAAATAAAAAAGTTATTTTGCATGATTCAGTGTTTCAATTAAATTTAAAAAAAAAGACCTGACAAACATGCTAGAAACAATAGTTGCAATATTAATTAAAGAAGTTTACTAAAGTGATGAAGAATTTCCACAAGGTGTAAGCTGCAATATTAACAAGCATATTTTGTTAATCTTTTTTCTCTTTCTTTAGTTCTTTTTTATTTTCTTTCTTTATTCCTTCTATTTTCAATTCGTCATAATTCTTATAGTCTTAGGATTTTTTTGGCTTCGACGTGAATAGCTAAAAACCAACCGCGTTTAAATTAAAAAAAGTGAACCTTAAAACATGGATCTAACTTGACTAAATCAGTTTATCTAAGACACGGATAAGCTCGAGCTCAGCATTAATGGGTCAATACACAGTTCAACCATCACAAAATAAATGTATAATTCACCTTGATAGGCTGGACAACATTTTATAAAAATAACATGTAGAACACAAATACAAAGTTGATGTGACACTAACTTATCTGTTGCTCGAGGGCGAACATGGTCGACGACGGGACCGGAACTAAGTTCATAGAGGAACTGAGGTTCAGGACTAGATTTAGGGAGGAATCAAGGTCTTGGTGGTCAAGGGTGTCATGCGGGATGTTCGGGCTAGAGAACATGCACATAGAGCCTGGTTAGTCACGTATTTACAGCATGTGGACTGTACATGCGTGCAAAAATTGTTTTTGACCATGTTGGGCCAGGTTGAGATGTATACGAACTCTTCCCATGTGGGAAGTGAAGTTGTATTCAATCTCTTTATGTTTGCTCTGTATAAATAGGAGGAGGTGTCTCCTGTTTATGTGGAGAGTCAGGTTTTAGGGTTTGTACTATTTTGTTTGAGTACTGTAACCAGATCAAAAATAAATATCTTTCTTGCATCTCCAGCGGCTGGCGATTTTTCGTTTTGCTCTTGGCTTCGGCATAGTTGATCGATCTCCTGAAGTTTTGTCTGTCACAGCAGTCACGAAGTTCATCACGGAGTTCGGTTTCTTGCAAAGGTATCATCTTGCGAAGGTAATATCTCAAGATCTATAGATTCGATTGAATTGATTCTTTTTGGATTAACTTCGGAATTGAACCTAGTTTCTACAGTCAAAATTTCATATCAATCCAACGGTTGGATCTTTATGAATTACTATTTTAGTGAATGTATATCCTTCTGTTCTTGCTTTGGTCCGGCGTCTGACGATTCAGTCATCTAGTGAAGGTAATATCTCAATATCCGTAGGTCCAATCGAGTTGATTATTTTTGAGTTAGCTTCATAATTAAGTTTAGTTTCTACAGTTAAAACTTCATATCAATCCAACGGTTAGATCTTCAGGAATTATTGTTTTACTGAACGTATATCAGTCTGCTCGCCCAGACTGCTCTACTGGTCGCCCGACTGTTCTACTGGTCACCCAGACTGGTCTACTGGTCTCCCAACTACGTAAAATGGTCTCCCAACTGCGTAAACTGGTCTTCCAACTACGTGAACTGGTCTCCCGGCTACGTGATCTGGTCTCCAAGCAATTTGAGTTTAAATTAGGGTGTGTTAGAAAAATAAAATCCAAAAATTTTATTTTAGCTTCCGCGCAATCATTCACCCCCCTCTAATTACTACGTTAGTATATTTCGATCCTACAGTATCCTTCTTTATGTTTCTATCACGTATGAACTAAGTAATGCTTATCATATAGTCATATCTTCATCTGTCTTCTATGGCGTCCCTAGTATCTCTTATGAATGAGGGGAGGGCTCCTCTATTTTATGATATTATAGGTCCCTTTAAGAAAAGTGTTATAAGGGTATCTTAAAAAGTTTTAAAGTGATTAATTGGACATCCGCCATTGATCTTAGGCCTTAATAACTAAATATCTAGCGATTTTTTAAAAAAATCTAGACCCTAGAAACGTACTCTAAATTATCTATTTTTAGACAATTTTTTTTGTTATGAAAGCTCATTATGCATTCTTTTTTTAAAAAAAAAACCATTATGATGAGGCGAGTGAAGGCCACCTGGACACCAGGGAGTTCATCCCCAACACGACCATCTTTTTTTTCGATTGTAAGAAAGACGTCACGCGTGCACTATCACACACAAGTGCGAGCCCTTAGTATATCCCTAAGACAACATCACAAAATTCATGATGAAATGTACTCGTGTATGAGTAAATATGGACATAAGGATTTGAACTAGGATGAGTGGAGTTGTCAAGGTCGGTTCTGTATTTTAGGGACCCAGAGCCAAAACTTATATGGAGGTCCTTCCACCTCCTCATATATATATATATATATATATATATATATATATATATATATATATATATATATATATATATATATATATATATATATATATATATACAGAGAGTGTGTCTTATAAGCACATATCATTGAAGAAATTAATATTTGATGCACAAAAAATAATTCTATAGAACAATTTAAAGTTTATGAAATGACAAATGTAAATTGTAATCATAAACACTTACTTGACACTTGGCATCATCTTAAAAAATTTCTTTTAACATTTTGTAATACAAAGTCATCGATTATACTATTGATATCAATCTCGTCCAATCACTTCTTCTTGATGCATAAAGTTACCAAATCATTTAACCTTTCTTGAGTCACTATTGATCTCGAATAGTTCTTCAACAATTTCAATTTTGAAAAGCTTCTTTCAGCCGATGCAATAGTCAAAGGCACAATAAATAAGATTCGATAAGCAATGGAGATATTAGGATAACAATCCACATCTCTGACATGCTCGAAAATCTTCATAGCAGACAATGCGCCATCTGGCAAAGTGAATTTCATAATCTTTAATTCAGAAATAAGATCATGTACCTCAACATCAGATGAACCATCATGAGAGAAAGTGTCTGCAAATTTAGTGCAACACTCTTCAAATTCACTATTATTTAATGACTTCAGGGTGCTTGAGCTCAATAAAAATCCGAATATATCTTTAAACACCATGAGTTCTTCGAATCTAGTGTAGTTGCTCGCTGTCGGCGTATTTCGCCTGACAAGATTCCACTAACGAGGTTCTACTCCCTGGACGGAAAATATGGTTCGGTAGAGGGCATCTTCGTGGCTGGAAACCCTAATGTCTCTCAACGATGGATTCCGGGAATCAGTAAGCTGGTGGGCACAACGGTTTACCTAGGTTCAGGCCCCCGGTGTGGGTAATAGCCCTACGTCCTGCTGGTTCTTCGTTTGAGGAAATGGAGGAATGTTTACAAGGGTGTTCTAACATGTCTACTTCTCTATGCTTTCTGCTCTAGCCGACCGAGCTCCTTCTTCATGCACCAAGGCGCCCTTATATAGACGAGACGGCCTGGGCAGGAGAGAAGGTGGCGCTATACTTATCTACAACACATTAATTACATCCATCAATCCAGCTTCCACGTCGACTCACGACTCATTTATTAAGTACGCCTCCGTGGCCTTGTCCTTCGAACCTCATTTAATGTCGGTGAGAGGCCTCACCCGGTCCGTTCGGGACAAGACGCCCATACGACGGGTTGGTAAGAGGCGTCAGGGGAATGAGTTGTCATCGTGTCGAAAGCTGAACCCTTCACAATTAATGACCCTGACACGAGTTGCCAGGGGAGGGAAACTTCGAGGCGAAGCCTTCCTCCCATTCTTTTGGTCGCCATTGGCTCGACAAGGGGCCCGAACGCCGCCCACTCGTCGAGCCGCCACGCGCCGCCGCCCGTGCGGCGTGATCGCCAGTTACTCCCAGAGGCCACGTGGGCTCCTCGCTCGGCGGTGGGCGTGCGTTTCGCCACCGCCCGCCAAGACGCCACGCTGGCCGCCGCCGACGAGCAGGCGTGATCGCCAGAGGGTTACGTGGGCTCGCTCGCCGCCGCCACGCTGTCTTTCGCTCGGCGAAGGTAGCGTGATCGCCAGATCGCCGCCAGGTAGGGTGCTGTCGGATCGGTTTGGTCGGATATCGCTATTTCCATATCCTAAACCATATTTTTATCGGATTCGAATCGGATTCGGATAGTAACGGGATACGGATCTGGCGCGGATAATATCGATAGCGGATTCAATCGAATCGAGCGGAATCGACACTGATCGAATAATTTTTGTCGGATAACGCAAGAAAACAGATACTGCATAAAGCACACATATAACAACGATTAGCCACCGATGATAAGTTTCAAACACGAATGATACATAAATAATATTACAATAAGTCAATAAAATGACTATGAGGTCTACAACTCCATATTTCATATAAAGAGACAATACAACTCTATGTTTCATAAAGAGACAATACGACAAATCAATAATATTTGGATTACATCATAAGGAGTACTAAATAAGGCTGGTAACATCTCAAGCACTCAATTATTATCAACCGCTACCGTAGTCTCATCCTACAAAACAAAAGGTAACAATAAAGGGAATTGGTAGCCACAGATTTCTAAAACCTTGCTACAGTTGCACCATTAGGTAAGTCAATAGTCCAACCATGTAAATCAACAGTAATCTGCACATACCTAGCCAATCATAAGCACATTTGCTCGGTTCCATCAAAGGAACACCCATTTGAATTGACTAATCGAGAGAGCACAAACAACAATTATTCTTCCAGAGCGACCAACATAGCATTCTTGATTAGCATGAACACAATCGGAGAGCGATGCTTACCGAGGGAGTCGTGGAAGTAGAGGGCGCTGTAATGGCACAAACCGTCAGAGTCCGCATTATCGTCATCGGGTAGGAGGGGGGAAGTCGAGCCAGAGCTTGGGCCGCATGGCGGCATCCCGCGCGAAGGTGACCAGAGACCACCTCCTCGGTGACTCCAGTGGCCGCAGCCCCTTTTGTAGACATTTCAGGGGAGACGCCGCCGAGGCTCGGGGGAGATGCCACCGGTCGTCGGGGGGTGGGTGTGAGGAGCCGCCCAGACTGTCCTCGGGTTATCGAATGTCCCGTCGTCCATATCGGAATTGGAGGTTAGCAACGGATCGCCGATGGCGCTCGCAGTGCTAACACCCAAGCCCAATAGAGACAACGTCAGCCCCATTCGATGAACGCGACAACCGTCCCCAGATTCCCCGATATGCGACCGAACTCGCCAGATCGCCCAAGATACCGGTTTCAATGCGATATCAATTCAATTTGCATAAAGGGGCAACGAACTCAAACCAAGCAACCAAACACGCACGCGAAACACCCGCACAAAGACAAACCCGACAACCACCAAACCACACTTAGCAACAACTCCAAGACTCTAAACCACACCGAACTAAGAATTTGACCAAGACTCCAAAATCTGGAAAATTTCGGCATGACCCTCCTAGAACCTATGGACATCCACTCAAAGAGACAAGAAAACACAGTTAGCAGATATATATATATCCAAAAGTAATGCAACAACCACAACAAAGAAGACGATCACAATTAGAAGCCATCCACGAGACATTGACAGAGACTTAAACAACGCATTTAAACACAATTTAAAAGGCTATCTATACAACAAAAATGAATCCAATCGCAACACATTAGCAAAATACAACTTCTCCTAAGTGTTCTCGCCTCAACACTTCCCAAGGCGTAGCGATGTCGCTAAGCCTCTACTCGGTGCCCCGCCTGGCCACCGAGAGGCGAGAAGGCAGAACTCGCATCCGCCCACCGATCCTCACTGAAAACCACAAAGTAGAAGCATGAGTATGAAGGTACTGTAAGACTTACCCGGGTCCATATATGACCGACTCCAAAGGAGATGCATTTAGCGGTAGCAAGGTAAACAGCTTAGGTTAAAAGTGCGGAAATGCTTAACTTTGTTTCAATTTTAGTCATCTACTCAAGTTTTTCTCAATATAATTAGCAATGTAAAAGCACCTACCTCTAGCATGATATTGTAATTAATGAAATGTAAAGCAAGTCATCTCATATCAAAATTTAGCTCAAGCCCAACGGCGAACCACAAGTTCAAGTTGTTTACTACGCAGAAGAAGTTCGGACCAAGCGTGCTCATATCCGAGAGCGCGCAATTCGAATCGCTTAATTAACCTGCGCAGGAAGCATTGATCGCACGACACTTACCACAAGGGCCTAGTGTCAACCCTCCCAATCATACCCAATCGCCGGCGCCCTCCTCGTGGTCCGAAAACCTAGCACCCTCGAGCAGCCCCAAGCCCGCTTGGCGCCGAGAGTCGGCCTAAGCCTCGCCTCAACCACGCCCAACCACGAAGTTACGGTCCATCGATTCCATATGAGAGAAAGAGCGGCTTACCGTACCATAATCGGGCATGCGACCAACCGGGGTGTGCTCAATCTTATTCCACTTACGGATCGGTCCTTAACTGACACAGACGGGGCTACACATTTGAGTCTCCGTACCCAAATGAACCAACTCCCCGCCCGGTCCACAATTCATTTCTTTCCAAAACCTTTCCCAATTCCAAGTCCGACATAATGTAGTATGTGTGTAATGATAACAACCGCAAGTGACAGAACCCTCCGTCACTTGGCCCAACCCCGACATCTAAGCATTCTAAGCACAGACTCATTAATACCCATAGTCTAGCTCAAAAGGAGATATGCATTTAATACAAGGGGTGTACGTGCAACAAATAGGATCTATTCCTATCCCACATGGCAATTCCTAATGCAATACTTAACATTTCAATTAGTCACATTATTCTCAAAAATAATGATACATAAGGATAAACATGTTTAGGTGCTTGCTCAGCTTCTGGGATCCTCAACGGCAACTTGCCCACCGATGTCCCCTCGACCACGGCCACGTCACCCTCCGCATGTTTCGTTTCTACACGAAGCAAAGGCATATGAATGAGATGCATGCAATGCATATGAAATGAAATGCTAAATGCATATGAAATGAAAACACCAAATGAATCATCCAAGCTAGCTCCAAAAGTGCAAACATTCAACTCAATTTAAAACTGAAAACACAAATGCTAAACTCCACTTCTATTCTATAGAAAAAAATCAAAATACAAGCACATTCCTCTAATCAAGCATAACTCTTGAATGCTTATCCTAAAATTTTATTTCTTGGACTCTAAAAGACCACAAGAGGTTGATCTAACTTTACCTTGCATCAAAACATTCAGATTACAAAATTAAGGTCTGCAATTAAACTCTGAACTTTAGTCCCAAGTCTGAATTTTCAGAAACACCGGTTTCAGGACAGCATGTATACAAATGACCATAACTTTTTGATCACTTAGCCAAATTGAGCAAACTCAGAGCCTACACGACCATAAGACATAGACCTACAAATTAGCTTTAACCAATCACTCAGATTCTGCCCAGGTAACTCCCAGTTCAGCCAGCAACAGAGGGCAGTTTTCAGAGTTCAGTATTTTTCAAAGTTTCAGACAGCATGCACAAAATTCAACATATAAATTGCTATACTTAGTAGAATTGAGTAAAGGATGATATTTTCACAATCTACAAGAAATTTCCTAAAACTTTACAGGCAAAATTAATTTCTAATTCGGCCTCTAACTAATTCTTATTCACAGCTCAAGTTTCTACCCGAAATCTTCAGCATTTTCAGAGCAGCAAGCACTAAAATAGACATAACTTTCAGCTGGATTAACGAATTGAGGTGATTCTAGTTGGAAATGAAAGATAATTTGATTACCCACAACTTTCTCTACAGTCAATCTAGCAGGAGATGCTCAGAATTTTCTCAAATCAGCCCGAAACAGTAGCTAAAAATTCTGCTCGAAAATTCAGAACTTGCTCCAAACCCTAGATTGGTTATTCCCCATTCAAACCTTGATTCTCCACTCATCTAAGCCCCCAATACATCATGGCAGCACCCAAGACCAGGAAATAACCCATCAAAACCTAAACCCTAGGGAGCCTTACCTCATGGAGTGGAGGAGGAGAGAAGAGGCTGCACTTGGAGAGGGAGGAGGCACCACCAATGGAGGCTGCAGGAGGAGCTCGACTGGAGGTGCTGGAGGGAGGTGCCCAGGGAGAGGAGGAGAGCTTGCTGCAGGAGGAGCCGAGGAGACGCCAGGAGTGCTAGAGAAGGGCGCCACCAGGAAGCAGGGGCGGGCTTTGGTGCTGCTTGGGGAAAAAAAAGAAGGAGGTGCGGCTGGGAAAGAAAAGAATTGCATTCGGTTTTGCTTGGGGAAAGAAGGAAATGAGTTGTTTGGTTTTACTCTCGCAGCTTGGAGAAAAGGGTGCTTTGTTGACTTGAGAAAAATTGAGTTCTTTGGGAGGGTGCTGAATTGGGTGGTGCAATACATTTCCTTTGTGCTAAACTTACTTAACCTCACTAAGCAAGAGCTAATTTGGCTAAGTCCTCGAATTCAGCACATGGATTAAAATTTTATGCTACGATTTAAATTAACATTTGATGTTGGATTAGGCTCAAGACTCAACCATTGCATAGAGAAAAGTTTCTAGTTTCTATTTTTCTAACATGCATGCTCTAGATCATTATAGACCTCAAGCTACAAGGCTTCAAATTTTGATGAAAATCATATTTGCACGCTGACATTTCTAGCTCTAGATTTGCTAAGTTTGGAATTTCTCCTAAATGGCAGTTTAGGACATTCACATAAGCCGGAGTTGATCGCATTTGCGGCCGAAAGTTGGTTGGCGCTAATGTTAGCCGCAAGAAATGAATTTCGAAATTTGGAGCCATGACAGTGGGGAGGCGACTCGCAGAGATCAGATCTGGGCAGGAGGCACTCGGCTCGCTTCTCGATCTGAGGAAGTGAGGATTGAGGGATCGGGAATTAAGGGTTGACGGATTGGAACGATGAGGATGAGGATTTAAGCCGGGAGGAGGAGGCGTGGGGAGGCTGGGCGACAACCAAGCATTTGTAGGCCGAGCGCATTTACTCGCACCGTGTAGGGTCGAGGATGCGCCTAGAGGGGGGGTGAATATGCGTTTATAAAAATCGATCGCTCACTAAAATCAATTGCTCTAATTCAACCCCTATGTCAAAACCTAATCAAGAGTAATGCGGAAGCGATAAGCGCGGTTTTGACAATTAAAGCCTTAATCAACTAGGCTCACTAGTGCACTAACTAAATTAAGTCTCTACACTAGAATTGCTAAATTGATCAACTAAATAATACTAGCAATTCTAATTCAAGCTATTGATAAATATTCAATAATGTAAAGTGCTTGAATATAAATAAGACAAGAGACAACCGATATTTTTTCGTGGTGTTCGGAGACTTGCCGGTCTCCCCTAGTCCACGTTGAGGCAAGCCCGACCACTCGGACCGGCTCCCGCTCGAGCACCCGCCTCTTTCCACTAGTCGTGGTTTTTCACGCTATGCGTAGGCTCAACCCGAACCTTCACAAACTTGCCGGGCTTTCACACCTCGAGAGCTCCGCAAGACGACGCCTCGCTGCCTAGAGTCGGCAACCTCCAAGAGCAATAAGCCGCCTTCGCTTGACCTTCACCGAGCACAACACATGCGCTCCGGCGATCACCAAGTGCAACACATGCACAAGGACCTCACTCAAGTGCAACACATGCACAAGAGCTCACTCAATCACACTCTTAATTGCAACACATGCAATTAGTTCACTCTTTAGCTCAAGAACCAAATGAGAGTGTGCAACACATGCAACACCTCTCCCAAATACTCACACAAGAGCCAAAACACTTCTCAATAACACCAGCACCTCCCCACTGCCCCCCAAGGTCTCCTTTTATAGCACACAAAGGAAAACTAGCCGTTGGGGGTCGAAATGGGCAGAATCAGCATTTTTCGGTCCGACCGGGCCTCGGCCGGTCCGACCGCTCCTCACAGGGCAACGGTCGGATTTCGGACCGTTACACGGCCGGTCCGACCGCTCCCCGCCCGGTCCGACCAGACGGCTGGTCGACTCGCGCCTCGGCCGACCACCGCAAAACCCGCACAAACAAATTTCTCGAGAAAACACACGCATGAAGTGGGTTTGCTAGACCGCCTCACGGCCGACCAGACCCCCAACCAGACCGCTTCCACACCACCAGCACGCAACGCCTCTCGAGATTTCACGCCAAGACGGGGCCGGTTGCATTGCACGGCCCGACGGGACTGGGCGGCCCAACCGCCCCATCGAGACAACTCCAGATTTTCGGCGAATCTTTTCCAAAACCAAATGCAATTCTTTGAGCTTCTAGATGATCAACACATGATCATACACATGCAAAACACATTTGCACCAATTCAAACCATGCTCAAAGAATTCGACCAAATTCGCGAAAACACATTTCGTAAACAAACCCGGACTTATGCAATCAACCCTCTAGCCATGTAAGGATCAACACATGATCCCGACACTTTGCAAAACACATTTGCAAATGCCAACACATGCTCTAGGATCGAAACACATAACTTCAAGGCTCATTTGCAAAACACATTTGCACAACCGCAACCAACTCCAAATGACGAAAACACATTTCGCCAACAACTCAAGATCTATTTGCAAAACGTATTAAGCAAATCAAACTCGAGTTTATGAGATTAATCCCCCTAGCCATGTGAAGGTCAACACAAGACCCGGTCAACTTGCCAACACTCGTTGCAAGCCCCACTCACATGCTCTCGGGATTCCGGACTCATAAGACTCAGTTTATTCGCACAACGAACTTGCAAATAACTTCATTAAACATATTTCATGCTTGAGCACTACTCTTTGCAACACATGCAAAAGTCTAGCTCCAAGCAACATCAAAACAAGATGCATGAACTCTCTAATTGCAACACATGCAATTCTCTAGTTCCATGCAACACCAAAACCAAACTTCACACTAAAACCAAATCACACGTATGAGTTCTTTACTCGCAACACATGCAAGCCTCTAGCTCCATACAACCACACAAACACAAATTCGTGCTTGAGCTCTCTCCTTTTGCAACACATGCAAAACTTAGCTCCAAGCAACCACACGGTTTTTGAAAGATTGTTTTCGAACCAAAGCATGAAGCTTCAACTAATGCAACACATGCAAAAGTGAATTTCATACAAAAACTAACGCGTTGGCTTATCCTATTTGCAATACATGCAAATCAAAGCACAATGCGAAAACCAAATGCATATGCTCTTCTTCTTTGCAACACATGCAAATCGGAGCATAAACCAAACAACCAAGCATAACTTTTAACCCATTCGCAACACATGCCAAATGGTTAAACTTCATGCAAAAACCAAATCCAAATGGTTGAGCTTGAGTGAACGCGGATTGAGATCACCAACACATGATGAAGCTCAAGCAAAGAGACAACCCCTCTTAATAGTACGGCGATAAAAGATCTAGACTCAAAGACTACAAAAGTCCTTAGCCTATCTAGTTATACCTTAGCCGCCGCACGCAAGCAATCCCCTTTGGGGTCTTTATGATCATCACTTTGATACTCCCCCGGGATCTCTACTCGACTTCTCTTCGGGATCTACTCTTGACGCCCATCAACTCATGATGCCGTCCTTGTCCCGTTCTCAATCATCTCATCCATCTTTGGACCTAACTCAAACATAACTCAAGAAACTTGTTAGTCCAAGATGCATGGTTGTCTCAATTATCTCTTGCACTCCATTAACACATAATGGATGCCTTTAGATCAATTGAGCACAACCCTAAATCAATAGAAATGATTTAAGTGTGTCTTAAGTACAATAATGCAACTCATGCTTTATTATACTTAAGAACTATTCATTTGTCCTCAATTAATCACGGAGCACCATCAACACATGATGAAGTGTTCGTTAATGATTAATAAGAGAAATGAACTCAATTTAAATTATCATTTAAATTGATATGAGTATATATTAACTACACAAGTTTTCATATACTCACGTTGATGAAAAATAATGATCCATTATTTGTAAACTATATGGAAATGATCATTACTCTAAGTCATCAACTATAGAATAAACTCCACATGTATATGTGCATAAATATGATTGACTTGGAGATAATATGCACATATTTGATTTGATCACATTGGAGTATATCCTATATTACCATGAGTATACTATAACAAGGCAATTCAAATATATACTCAAGGATTTAGTTTCTTTGTCTTGATCCTTATATGTGTCAATAATGAATCGATCAATACAAAGAGACTTTCAAGTTAAACTACAAACTCCCCCTAAGTATATGCATCCATGTAATATATGGATTGAGAAACATAATGCACATTTTGTGGTTAATATAATAGGGACATTCATACTTTAACTTGACTCCAAAGTATGCAACTAATACTATAATGAATATGCATACATACCTCGGGTTTTCTATTTTTCAATGCGATGAGACTAATCAAAGATATTCTAAATAAACAAGTTAGTCTCGATATAAGATTTGTCATTAATAACAATATCGCATTAGGGGACAAACACAATATTAGATTTGTCATTAGATTTGTCATTAACACCAAAACCATAACTAATGAAGGTTGAACTTACAATTGGGGACGGCAGTTCGGGCGACGGCAACAAGCGCTGGGGACAGCAGACGGCGGAGGCGGAGGCCCAGCGATCATGGAGGGCGGCAAGCCAGCCATGCGCGAGAGGTGGCGGCGAGGGACTCGAGTCGGGAGGCTGAGTCTGAGCGAGGGATTTGGATTTTGGAGGCTAGGGTTCGAGGCCGAGGCGCCGCCACCGAGGAAGTGACCGAGCGAGGTAGAGCCGAAGGAGGCCTGTGCGGCTATGGGCCGGATATCCGAGAAATGACTTTCGGATATATCCGAAAAAATCTTCGAAAAATGCCGATCCGACGGATAGTTATCTACCGAATCCGAAACCGAATCCGAAACAAAATATCCGAAACCGAATCCGAATCCGAAAAATATCCGAAAAAATTATCCGAATCCGATCCGAACCCATCCGGTCGGTCGGTCGGACGGAAAAAATCCGATCCGATTGCAACCCTAGCCAGGGGGCTACGTGGGCTCCTCGCCCGGCTGCCCGCCACGCGGGCCGCTCACCTGGCGAGCAGGGCGTGATCGCCAGACTGCTCGCTAGGGGGCCACATGGGTCAGGCCACTTCTTAGGCCTATTTCTTTTACGGCGGAAAGGGTACCCCGGTGCAAAATACACCGACACTCGTGTTTGCTCGCGATTGGACCAAAAGCCCATAGTGTAGTTGTATACCTAGGTGGCCCATGACTTTGGGAGCCCGGGGCGGCCGCCCACCCTGCCCCCCACTACAAGAAACAGGGAAAAATTCGTGGGTTTTTTTAAATTCGTGGGTCAAAAATAAACCCACGAATTCTTCGATTTAATTGTCGGTTTCTAAAAACCCACGAATTTAATTAAATTGTAATACTGCAGAGACCCACGAATTTAATTAAATTCGTGGGCTTTTTTACATTGGGCGCATGAATTTAATTAAATTCGTGGGCATCCGGAGCCCACGAATTTAATTGTTGGCTTCTTCCGAGAAAAAGCGCCCTAGGGCAAAGCCACTAATTTCCTCCCCATCCTTCTCTGGTCTTCGGCACCCTCTCCCTGCTCCCCCCCACTCGAAAGCGAAGCTACCTCCTGCGCCCTCCCTTCCAGGCCACCTACCTCCCGATCGCCCTGAGGCCTGCTCCAGCCCCAAATGGCCACCGCCTCCTCCTCTCCTGCCGAGTCAGGCGCCCTCCTTGCCCTCCTCTGGCCGGTGCCTCCTCCGCCTCCCCCACCCTCCTTCATGGACTTCGAATGCGACCAAGAAGACTAACCGGCAACCAAAGAAGAAGAAGATCCAATGACGCCGCCTGCCCTCGCCTCTGCGCACGGCGCCCCTCCCCTTCGGCCGGCAAGATCTCCACGCCGTGGCGCTTCTCCCTCGCCCTCCCCGGCAGTCGGCAAGAAGAAGGCAATTTCAACCGGTCAATGGTGCCTCCCCTCCCACTCGCCACGCAGCCCTGACGTCGCCCGCGCCTCCGGCCGCGCTCGGCCGGCGCCCTCCTCTCCTCCATGGTGTGCGCCTCGGCCAGCACCCTCCCCACCTTTCTCCTTCCTCCTCCCGAGTCTGTGAAGGTATAGCTTGCTCACCATGTGTTCGATGAAATGCTTAAAAGATTTACATTACGTAATTTCAGTCGATCTCTGTTTCTTATTGTTGTGGTGCATTAGATACCTAACGCTGAGGATATAATGCTGAGTTGTATCATAGCATATCTTGTTATTACTGCAAGTATACTACAACAAATTTTGTGTGAAATCAATGGAACTGTAGAGTTATAGCCTACAAGAAATGACCTTTGAATTCTTTTCTTGGTATTCTATCAATGATGTTGGAAGAAACCTGTTTCTTGTTCAAAATAAGGGTTGGCGATTTCAATGGGGAGCAATACTCATAGCATTGCTGATTATTTCCATTCCTTTTGATGGATGTGTGGTTATTTTCTTGTTGTTTCATATATTGAAATTCATTGGTGACTGCTTTCATTGGTAAGGAATTTATAATTTGAGGACTATCGTGAATTGCTGTTGGTTAGTTGGGTTGTAGTGGCATTGCAAGATCGGAGCCTCAGATATTGCATGAGTTTTCTTTCAAGAAAACAATGTAAACTTTTGCGTGAATATGATAATATATTCCACTATTTTGATAACTGTGGTTGGTGTTCTTTCATTTTTCTTCCTGAAGGTGAAATTGGTCAATACATGGAAATTCATGCTTGTTCCATTGCTTACTTGATGAATTCTGTCATGTACAGTTGAACATAGAAATCTAGAACATGTCGATGGTCTGACACTGATAGCACTGTAAGTTTATTAATCTTAATTAATGTGTTGTGTACTTGATTGCAAGTGCTTTATAATGAGTATTGCATGATGGAGCATCGCTCGCTTATTGTTACACTTAATTGCCTTACTGAATGCATGTGTTCTATTACCACGATTACTCATGAATAGGATTAGAGTAATGACCTTTGAGAACTCAGTAACTGTAGAAATGCTAGAGTGCTAATTTCAGTTTTTTAAGGTTTCTTTGTAACAAAGTCTGGTTCAACTATATTTGGTTTAAGTCACTTATTTTTGCTTACAAAATGGAAGTGGTTTTCCTTTTGTAGGTTCATCCTCGTACAATACCGCAAGAATATCAGTGGGCATTCTCGCAGTCGAGATGGATTGACGCCCTTATTCCGTATCCTTAGCTTCAACTATGCCATGTAATCTTGTGCTGGATGGATTGACCGGGCTGGGACTGGGACTGGGTTGTAAAGAATTGTACATTTCATGTTGCAATCAAACATGTTTGGCGTGAGCGTAGCGACGAGGGGACGGTCGATTCCTGAGAGATCTTATGACGCGCGAGCCATTACTATACGATTGAGATATATCTGATCATTCAGTGATTGATAATAATAATAACAAGAACGATATGAGCCTTGATATATTTGTAAGCATGATATCCTCCTACATATTTGAATCTGAATTCTTGTACTCTGCAGGGCTACTGCATCAGAGTTTATTGTTCCTTATTGGAAGTTCTTGAAGAGCTTGAATCATCCTTTTTGTATTGGAATGAGGTTTAAGATTCAGTGTGAGAGTGAAGATGTTAATGAGAGGTATATCCTTTTCCACTCAACTAAAACTCACTTTTGTGCAATATTTTATTCGAGTCTTACTTTCCGTGTTGTAGGCGCTCTGGAATTATTGCAGGCATTAGTGAAGTAGACCCCATTAGATGGCGAGAAAGATGATAATGAAGCACGTATGGACTGTAGTCAGTGCAATCCATATCCATCACATCCACATATAGGTCTGCTCTCCATATTCTCGACCTCATTATATACTTACATATCCTCTGCAATGAAACAAATTCAACCGGATATGGAAACATTGCGTGAAGATAAATCTAAACCGGAGGTTAGTTATAAATGTCTTAATGCATCTCATTACATATGGCACACTTATCGCTTATCGATAATTGGGTTAGAAATATGTGTACAGATGAATTGAAAAGTCGATGCCAATTGAGGTCGCTTTTCTTGGCCATCGACCACTTGATTACAATTTATGTTTAGTTGCATATACTATTTGCATTGTTCCTTTTTTTTGGTTATTTTGTCCTTAGTCAATAGTCAATATGGTTATCTATGCGAACTTTTCTGTTGGGGAATTTAAAATGTTCAAGTTTTGTGAGATTCACTTCATTGAAATGTGATCATGCATTCATGCCGAGGAACTGCTAGTTTTGCTCTATAAACTATGATGCCAAATATTGATGAGTAACAATTCATGATTGGGCAAATATTGACATGGAATCAAGTTCTAATTGAACAATAAGATGACTAGTTAGCCCGTCATAAGTGGCCCAAAGGAGATGCCTTTTAAACTTCTCTCAATTGTCATTTTGTACTTGCTTATGGTTTTTCTTAAGGTGTCTCGATTTTCTTCTGCGATAGCTGCTCATTTTGTCTATATCTGAATATTGCACTCTATTTAATGGTTTTATCATAGATGATATTGGACAAGAAGATTGATGAAGCACGCGTACTTTCTACCGAAATAAATGATCTTGAATCGCAATTGAACAAAGATAAAGAAGATTGCCAAGGTTTTCGCTTCTATGACGATGAGCATACTACTATTTACTTATTTTTAATACCGCTTGATGGGTTACTTCAAGATAAGCTAAGATTTCCAAGTATTTGGTTCTTTATAATACTTCTCTTCGATATAGGATGACCTCAAAAGTAAAGAAACTCATCAGAGCACATGGGCGTTATGTGAAAGCACAGGACGATTTAAAAAGGCATGTTCCTTTTATATGAACCACTCCTGAATTTCTATTTGGTCTGAATCAGCACGTAGTTGCACTTCTACTTTTAGTTGTATAGCTATTGACACATTCAAGTTCTGCAGGTCTCAAGCCCGTTTTGAGAGGTTTGCTGATTTGCTTGCTTCAGATACCATGAAGTCTGGTACCAAGGAACAAGGTTCCGGTGGGAATGCTGGTAATAAAGATCCATATAATGCTTATGAAGTCAGTCTTGGTGTCTTTCTCCATAAACTTTACTACGAGGACACCTCGTAGTAAAGTTTATGGAGAAAGACACCAAGACTGACTTCGATACGTACTGTCAACACTACCATAAGGTCGCTGAAGATGGTATTGTTTTGGGTTTGCGCCGCCATCGATTTTTCAAGAAGTTTCTTTTTCTTGTAATGCGTAATCTATTTAAATTTATGATCAAGTGTGGCAAGTTGATGAATGTCTGGAATGTAGACATGATTTTTGCATTTTATGCTATTCCACTAGAGTAAGTGCTTTGGTGGCTTCACATAAATAATTGTCAGGCTTTTCTTTATGACATGAATTTAAGGTGTGTTTGATTGGGTGAATGAGTTCATTCCTGCATGGGATGGCGCAAGTGGGTTGGTTGTAAGTGTATGTGATGGAGTGAGATTTTGTTTGTCTGATGTGGTTGCTTGTATTGCTATAGAAGCAATTTCCATACTGGAGAAGATGCACTCAAAAGGGTATGTAACATTCCTCTCTTGGAAATGGAGCCTAATAGCTTTTTTTATGGCACGCCGCGTATAAAAGCGTAGTTAACAACTCTTGTTTATGACAGATATGTCCACGGTGATGTAAAACCAGTATTGACGTTGAGATTGTCCGCCCCCTTTAATAACCATCTGAACGGAATTTCCTAAAAAGATCCATACCTATTTTTTTTCTTCCTGTGAAAGTATTTCGTGCCCTGTTTTTTTCTGCGAAATTAATTTAATCGCAGCGAGAATTGTAGTGGTTTTGGTTCGACAAGAACAGCGGCGATTCTTGTAATCCCCTTCCTTAAATTGTTGAGAATTTCTGACAAGAGGTAAATGCTCTTAACTTGTATCCTCCTTTCTGACAGAATCATTAATGGCCGTATGTGCTGTGCTGTGTTAGCTTGGGCGTTCTACCTCAATTCACGCATGCTACTGATGTCAATTGATGCGTTGAGCAATCACCAGTAATGATAGGTGAAAGTACATGTGCAGCATTCACATTCCTCATTTGCTATTTCACCAGTAATGATAGGTGAAATCTGATCTCCCTGGAGTGTAGTTATTTGTTTGCATACAGTCACACTATTTGCGTCTAGCTAGAACATGATGCACTTGACAAATCTGATCTGATGGTTTTTTAATTAGGTGCTGTTAGTGTAGTAGTTGAATGATGTCTTGAGTGGTTACAAGATAGAGAATGAAAAGCTTGTTGAACCAAGTGAAAAAATGGTAAGATGAAGATAATACAAAGCGCTCTTCCAATTCTTCAAATTGTTTAGATTTTTTTTCAAGATCCTTCATCTCAGAACTAACTTCTGAATATTGCTTTTCCGCTTCTTCAATAGCAAATTTAAGTTTCTTTTCTTCTTCCTCTATCTGAAATGGCGAAACACACATAATATGAGTGAAATTTGTAAGAGTATTTGCATGTAACTACAAAATTGCTACAAGTTTCTTTAAATTCAAGAAAATAATGACTAGTGACCAGTTTAGAAGAAATTATCGTTGATTTTAAATTCAAACACATAAGAAAGTTCTTTACGTAATCCATCGAGATCCGATTGCATACAAGTGGTGCTTTGATTTAGGAATGTGTTCTTAATGTCAAGAGTTGTTAAAGATCAGTTATATGTTAACCTCCTTCTAGAACACCAGTACTTGCTGAGGATTGAAAATGTGTGGCAGAAGGAGCTAAGCAAAAGCACACTGAGCAAATCTAGTTCTTGCTGTTTATTTTACTTGAAATTAACCTACACTATTTGATGTCATATTTGCTTGTTTAGTGCTAGCTGACAACATAGAGCTGCTTAAAGGATCATGTGGCAAGTCGCTGGCACCTTTTCCACAAGGTAATGTTAGCTCGCTATGCAATGTTAGAGCATGTGACAAATAGTTTTTCTTATATCTTGGCACATAGAGCAGTTTTTTGGTTATGTTCACTGATTTCATGCTTCACTGCAGTCGCTTCTACTCTAATGCTCTTGGAGGCTTGAAGTGCTATTAGAATCCCAAGAACAAGGTGATCATTGTTCTCGCAAATGAAGAAGAAATTTGTGGTGCAACATTCAAGGTAAAAAGTGATTTGTTACCAAAAGTAGTAGGGAGTGCTGAAATTTGGCTTGTTATGTTAGTTCCGAAGAAAAATGTAGCTTTATCGAGCAATCTCTCGAATCAAGTTGATTTGTTACCCAAAAGTAGTAGGGAGTGCTAATTTTGGTCTCCATTGGGCAAGCAAACCTTTGTACATGGTGGTGTAAGAAAATGGCGAGGCATGCAACCGATCAGATCATCATCATAAAGGGTATGGTCAACATGGCAATCACTTCGTGTTTGGTTGTGTGTATGATCTTGATCTCAGATTCGTAGTTGTTCAAACTGCAATGGATATATATATTATAACTGCAAATATTTTTTTGTCTGCTGAGTGGATGTCCTATTTACTAGAGAGGTTAGAATTCGTGGGTTTTATATGGCCCACGAATTTAATTAAATTGTGGTTTTATTCAAATTTACGAATTTAATTAAATTGTGAGTTTTACCAACCAAATTTAATTAAATACGTGGGCTTTTACCTGTCCACGAAATTAACTGTTAAATTCGTGAGTTTTTCTAGTAACCCACGAATTTAATTGATTAATTTCGTCGAGTTAAATTCGTGAACTAAATTCGACGGTATGCCCACGAATTTAACTTAAATTGTGGAGTTTTACCTAAATTGTGGGTTTTGGCCCACTAATTTTTCCCTGCTTCTTGTAGTGCCCTCAGACCGCCCGAAGTTGTACACCGCACTCATTTGTGAGAAAAGATGGAGACCAAGATTTGAACTATGATGAGTGGAATCATACACCCTTAACTTCCCCATCATATCAAATTGTGGGCCTGTGTTGGGATTGTGGCAGGGCTAGAAAACTGCTTTTGGCTTGTTGGACTGTAAAATAGCTATAGTTTTTCTTGAATGACCGTTTGGCAAATTAGTAGTTTTTCAGCTTTTGACAAAAAGGGAGGAGACCATAAGGGAAGGAGGCGGTCAACCGGGAGGTGAGGAGGAGGGCGACTGACCGGCATGCAGGGAGGCAGTCGCGCGGGGCTCCGAGTGGGGAGGGGAGAGGAGGGAAGCAGTAGCGATCGAGCGAGGAGGTGGTAAGACAGCGAGGCTCTAAGGTTGAGGAGGCGGAGGAGGTGGGCAACTGGGATGCGGGGAGACGAGCAGATGCAATCGAGTAGGGGAGGGATAGAGGCGATCGAGCAAGTAGGAAGGGAGGCCAAGTGAGACAGGGAGACGATGACCGCGCGAAGCCACAGTCGATAACACCTCTCTGCCCACTACGGTTGTGGCTTCGCCCAGTAGCCAAAGCACAGCTGCCCTGTTTGGAGGGGCTTTCAGTTGGCAGCTGAAGCCCAGTCCCCCAAACAAGCTTTGTAGTTCTCCACTATGTCTATGTTCATCATGTAGGCCAACCACTACCCAATGCCCATCTAAGGAGACGTCGAAGTAGGGCTACTCCAGTGGCTGGCGAATTCATCACTTTCCTAGCTCCTGATAATCTTTTTTTTAAAAAAATCTGGCCTCTTTCTGAGCGTAATTATAAATATAGACTTCCTCGTTGCGGAAATATAGTAGGTGACACGTGTCGTTTATTAGGGCTTTCATGGTTAAGGTGGGAGTTTTTTTTTTTTAATTTCTCCCCCATGGTGTTTCTTGCCTGTGCATAGCAACTTTTCGAGTACCTATATCCATTTTCCCTTCTCGAATGTGTCAGCTTAATTATACACCGGCATTTTCCACTTTGGGACGGAGGTCGTGCGTTCATTTCGAACAAGGGGAAATCCCAAAGAAACGCGTCCCTTTGCAGTTCACTTGTCATCCCCGTTGGGAGTCGGAGGCTCGGAGCCGTCTGATTACCGATTACCATGTGAATCAGAACCAATCAACGGCGCTTTAATGTTTGTTTCGATCTGACCTGGTGAGGGGCTATGGTTCAGTTCGTTGTTCTTGCCGCACCCACCTGGATCTTGGTCGAGCGGCGGCGCCGGCGATGTCTGAGGAGGCGACGAGGAGCAGGGTTCTAGTGGTCGGCGCCACCGGCCGCCTCGGCGGCAGCCTCGTGCGGGCTAGCGTCGCCGCCGGCCACCCCACCTTCGCGCTCGTCCGCCCTCACCACCTCGCCCTCCCCGACTCCGCGCCCCTCAAGCCGCTCGCCGCCACCGGCGCCATGCTCCTCAAGGTAAATGCGCGTCATGCTGAGTCCTTTCCGTAGTCTTCTGTGCCAAAACCTGCGTTCTGCCTGCTCAGCGTGCCAATGTCTTCCGTGTGGTCTAGGGTTCGCTGGAAGATTACCCGAGCTTGCTCGAAGCTGTGCGGCAGGTGGATGTTGTCATCTGCGCGGTGCCCACGAAGCAAGCGCTTGAGCAGAAGGCTCTGATTCGGGCTATCAAGGAAGCTGGGTGCGTGAAGGTGAGCTCACTAGTCACGATGAATCTCTAGTTAATTGCGTTAATTGGTTACTTTTTCTACACGGGGCTGAGAATCATGTGATGTTAAAGGTTTAATCTCGAAAATAAATGATTAGAAGCTGGAAACATCCACTCGCAGAAATGCCATAATATGTGTTAAATGAAGTGAAATGAAATCTGGTGTTGTGCTGATTGGACTAAATCCTACTTGATCATTAGAAAAACTGGAAGGGAAATTCCCGCAAAAGATGAGAGCTGTCAAATAGTCAGGAAAACAAAATAAGTATAAACAAACATATTTTGTTTGAAAAATCTCCCTCCTTTGGTAGCCTTCTGACTTCTGAGTTTTTTTTTTATTTCACTTATCCATAGCTACCTCTACTCATATGAGCTGCACAACCTCCACAGCCTAAGTGCTTGTATGCAGGACTTTGTGATGAGGTATGTGCCTAGAGAAGCATATTTTGTGGCTCGTGTGTGCTCAGCAGCTTATTCTTGCATGTAGCCAGTGTGTGGCTTATAAATGTTAGGAATAGCACTTGTATTCAACATGAGGCCAGTGAGCCAATATATATACATGTACATAAGAGTATAGAAGGAAAGCCTATATAAGGCAATACATATACAAGGCTAGCAATCTCTATACAAGGCAACTATCAATCTCTGATATAAGATAACAAGGATACTACCTAACAATCCCCCCTTCAAACTCATGGTGAATCAACAACACTGAGTTTGGAGAGATAAAAGCTGTGCTAAGCTCTAGTCTATGTCTTCGTGAAGAAGTCTGCAAACTGAAGCTCGGAAAGTACATACTGAAGAGCTACAACATGATCATGTACCTGTGTCCGCATGTAGGAAGCATCAACTCCAATATGCTTGGTGAGCTCATGCTTCACTGGATCTTGAGCAATGCTAATAACACCTATACTGTTAGATAAAAGAGGAGTCGGTGTAGAAACAGAAACACCAAAATCCTCAAGTAGCCACCGTAGCCAAGTAACCTCTGCTGTCAAAAGAGCCATAGCTCAGAATCTCGATCCTCAAAGACTAAAACGAGAATCGCTGCGCTTCTTAGTTTTTCAAGTAATGAGAAAACCACCAAGAAAAACACAATAAGCAGAAAGAGACCGCCGATCGGAGGGATCACTAGCCCAGGTAGCATCGGAGTATGCCTGAAGCTGGAGGGAGCTAGAGCGAGGAAAGAAAAGACGGCGAGAAATAGTTCCACGAAGATATCGTAGAATACGAAGAAGATGACTATAGTGAAGCTGAGTAGGAGCAGAAACGAACTGACTCAAGATATGAACTGGATATGAAATGTCAGGATGAGTGACACCAAGATAAACAAGACTCCCAACAAGATGGCGATAGCGAGTAGGATCCTTAAGAGATTCACCATCAGTAGGTCGAAGGTGAACATTAAGCTCCATAGGAGTTTCAGCGATGCGCTAATCAGTGAGAGAAGCACGATCAAGAAGATCCTAAGGGAATGTTTGGGACAGCTCCAGCTCCACCAAAATCTGTGGAGTTGGTGGAGCAGGGTATTTCTAGCTCCAGAAATTTGTGGAACTGGAGCTGTGGGTACATTAAGAGTGTTTAGGTAGATCATCTTGTTTACATTTTAGACTAAAAATATAAACTTAATTCACTTTATTTTAGCCTATAAGTTTCAGCTCTGAGCTGGAGCTGGGAGCTAGAGCTCTCCCAAACAGGGCCTAAATATACTTCTCTTGAGATAGAAAGAAATCCTTAGGTGTAGAAGAGACTTCAATCCCAGGAAAGTAGCGAAGAGGACCCAGAACAGACATGAGAAACTGCTCACTGAGACGTGCCTTCATAAAGGCAATATATTGAGAGTCATCGTCAGTAATGATCATGTCATCAACATAGAGAAGAAGAGTTCGTCCATGAGGTGAAATGTGAACAAAGAGCGCAGGATCATGAGCACTAGCAGAAAAACCAGCAGTAATGACCACAGAAGAAAAACGCTCAAACCAAGCATGAGGGGCTTGCTTGAACCTATAAAGAGAGCGATAAAGGCGACAAACCATACCCTCAGAAACAGAATACCCCAGTGGAGGCTGCATAAAGACCTCGTCACGTAGCTCACCATTAAGAAAGGCATTCTTGACATCAAGCTGAGAGATAGACGACTCGCGAACAGAAGCTACAGCAAGAAGAATGCGAATAGTGGTCATATGAGCTATAGGAGCAAAAGTCTCATCATAATCACGGCCATGCTCTTGCTGAAAACCACGTGCCATGAGACGAGCCTTGTAGCGCTCAAAAGAACCACCAGAGCGAGTCTTAACCTATAGACTCACTTGCATGTAGATGGACACGTAGAGGAAGGGACACAAGATCCCACGTGCCAATGTGCTTAAGGGCAACAAGCTCCTCTGCCATCGCATGCTGCCATTCCTGATAAATAACAGCCTCGTGGTAAGAAGTCGGCTCGGCAAGAACAGCACCAACAAAGCCAAGGCGCTCAGTAGGCCGAATAGACTAACGATCGTGAAGAGCGTAGCGAGGAGGAGGCACGGAAGAAGAGGACTCAATAGGTGAAGATGACACATCAGAAGAATCCTCAACTCGCGGATGATGAGTGTAGTAGAGAGGATAAGAAGGAACAATGCCAGAAGAAACAGGTGGAGAAGACACAGGACGTGAAGACTCTTGTGGAGAGGCTGACAAAGAAGGAGACGCCAATTGTGGAGAAGGAAAAGTGACAATAGGAGTATCAGGAAAAGTCAAGACAGAAAGCGGCTCAACAAGAGATGCTGAAGTGGAAGAATGACGAGGGTAGAAGGGATGAGACTCATCAAAAGTAACATCCCAGGATATCAGCATCCATCGGCCAATAGTATCCCAACAGAGATATCCCTTGTGCTCAGCACTATATCACAGAAAAACACACTCAACAGACTGAGCAGTCAGCTTGTTGCGTTCACGAGGTGCAAGGAGGACATAGCACATACACCCAAATAGGCGAAGACTAGAGTAATCAGAAAGCATGCCACAAAGATGCTCCACCGGAATCCCACCCTGAAGAGCAGAGGAAGGTTGAATATTTATCAAGTAAGTGGCGATGTAAACAGTCTCAACCCAGAAATGAGGTGGAACAGCGGAAGCAAGTAAAAGTGCACGAGCTGTCTCAAGAAAATTTCGATGCTTGCGCTCAGTCGCACCATTCTGAGTATGAGCACCAGGACAAGAAAACTGAGAAAGAGTGCCCTGCGTAGCAAGAAAAACACGAAGGGCACCGGACAGATGCTCTCCTGCTGAGTCAGCATGAAGAACTCGAATGGGAGAATCAAGCTGAGTACGGATCATAGTGACAAAATTCTTATAAATGGATAAAACCTTCTTGCGAGAAGACATAAAACATATCCAAGTGGCGAGAGAAATCATCTATAAAAAGAAAGTAATATTTATGACCCCTTTTTAAAACAAAAAGAGCCGGACCCCAAACACTAGAATGAATAAGATCAAAGGGACGCTGAGATACAGACTCACTGAAATGATAGAAGAGTTGTAGCTATTTACCAAGCTTATAACCCGCACAATCTAAAGAGGTTTTACCAGACATAGACCTTAAAAGACCACGACGAACTAAAGAAGACAGACGTGACCCACAAAGATGCCCTAACGGTGATGCCACTGAGCAAATGACCCGGTAGAAGATGCAACGGTGGCGGAAGCAGTAGAGGAGACAGCGAGACTGGCAGAGGCAGCGGAAGAAAGACGAAGCCAATCAAGCTCCTAGAGGTGCTGAGAGTCACGACAACGAGGGCCAATACCAACCAGGGACCCTGTCTGGTGATTTTGAACACAGCAAGAGTTAGAATCAAGGATAGCACGACAACCATGATCAGTGTGTTGGCTAGCAGATATAAGCTGCATGGTTAGTTTTGGGAACATGAGAAACAGTAGGAACATGAAAAGAGGAAAACAAAAGAGTGCCTCATCCTGCAACAGAAAGAGAGGTACCATCTGCGGTCTGCACAGTGATAGGAGCAGCAAGATGACTAATAGCATAGAGACTTGTGGGATCAGATGTCATATAAAAAGAAGCTCCAGAGTCAAGAATTTATGGTGTGATACTTGATGAGGAGGAAGGTGGTCTCTCACTGAAAGACTGAGTAGCAGAACCAGCAGAACATGACGGTGCAGAGGCGGCCATGCGACGTAGCAGCGTAAGAATCTCCTGAGTGGGGTCAGAACTAGCAGATGCCTGCTGAGGAGAGGCACCTAGAAGTCCAGTGCCCTTAGGAGGGCACCCACCGCGATGAGCAAGATTCTTTTTCTTTCGATAGCAAAACTGCTCCACATGCCCGTTCTTGTTGCAGTAGGTGCAGTGAAGCCCTGCACCCTAGTACCCTAGTAGTCGACACTGAAATAGGCGCCACCGGTGGAGGAGTAGGATGAGGCACCGCTAGGACTGAAGGAGATACTAGCAGGCCCGCACTACGAAGACGAGTCTCCTCAGTACGAATAGTTATAAGAGCCTCTAACAAGGTCACACGAGGATGACGAGCAAGCAGCTGAGCATGAATCTGCTCAAATTCAGCCCGAAGATGGGTCAGGAAGTCGTAAATGAGATAAAGCTCCAAGTGAGAGTGCTGACGCTGGCAGCACTGACAGGTGCGATAAATCTCTGGTCCAAGAGAATTAAGCTGACGCCACATTGAGGACAGTTGAGCATAGAACTCATCCACGGTAGAATCACCCTACTGTAACGACTGCTCATGTTGTACAACAGCAAGGTACAAAGAATCACCAGCAGGCTCATAGCGGTCGCAAAGATGCGTCCACATCAACTGTGCTGAAGACAAACCAACAATATTATCAGCAAGATGCACCTCCATACTAGCAACTAGAATAGTAGAGGCACGAGTATCTTCATCAAGCCATATCTTGTATGTAGTAAATTGAGTTTGAAAAGACTCCACAACATCAGTATAGTCATTGGTGGCCTTCTGTTGAGCAACAGCATCAGCCTCCTTAGGAATAACAGGCATATCAGGAGTAGGACGAGATGGACATGATAGCTCGCCAATAAGAAACTCCCACAGACGTTGTCCTCACATGTGAAGGCGCATATGAAGAACCCAGTCGCGATAATTGAGACTATCAAAGATAACCGGGCAGCGAGGAACAGAGACGGTGCCCAAAGAAGAACCTGTAGATGACGACATTTTTTTTGGCCGAATAGTTAAAAGCGCCTTAAGTCCGGCCGGCCGAGTGGATTCACGTCCGGCTCAAGCAAAAGCCGAAGTGGATCGGGCAGCGGCCGGCAACACGGGCGGCAGTCGGTGGCGTAGGTGGTGGCCGGCGGCGCAAGCGGCAACGGCGGTTGCTCGAGTTCGTCGGCGAGGCGCAGAAGATCGGCTCGGGGCGTTGATCGGGCGGCGGCTTGGGGAGCAGCAGGCGCCGACCGAGCGGCGACTTGAGCGGCGGCGTCCACGAACGACCGGGGCTAATGCAGGCCGGAGTTGCAAAGGGGCGTGCACGGCGGAGTTGCGAGGGCACCGGGGAAGGCACCAGCGGGGCAATCGACTTGGAGGATGTCAACGCCGGCAACGCAGTGGCCAAGGAGGACGGCGTCGACGCACAGATCTGGAGCAAGTTGTCGCCGACATCCACGAGCAGCCGGGTGCGGCAGTGACGCCGGCGGCCGAGTAGGCAGAGATGAAGAGAAGCTGGCAAGAAAACGGCCAGGTAATGACCGTGGAGAGCCGATAGGAAGATATGCGAACATGAGGAACCAGCCAAGCAAGGATGACGCAAGTGCAACGTTAGGTAGAAAACCCTAAACCTAAGCCTGGCTCTGATACCATGTTAGGAATAGCACTTGTATTCAACATGAGGCAAATAGGCCAGTATATGTACATGTACATGAGGGTATAGAAGGAAAGTCTATATAAGATAATACATATACAAAGCTAGCAATCTCTATACAAGGCAACTAGCAATCTTTGATATAAGGTAACAAAGATACTGCCTAACAATAAACACTCCAGAGTGTCTTAGAAGTTGTATTCAATTTGATTGTAACTTCATAAACACCGATGAATGAAACTAAGTTCCTGCTTGATTTAAAAAAAAAAACCCTCCGCAGCCTAAGAGGTGTTACCCAATAGTAGGTCACTCTATGGTGGTACTGTTAGCTAAGATGTTAGTTTTTCACAACATTTTTTAAGGAGGTTCATTTTGGACATTTGTTTATTTTTCGATTGTGTGCACCAGAACTTTTATGAAGGCAATCCTTGCATTATGAAAAAAAAAATGAAGCATTGTTTCTGACTTCGCGGTGAGTTCATGCAGAGATTTATTCCAGCGGAATTCGGACTTGATCCCACAAAGGCTCAAATTTGTGACATGGACCATGGCTTCTATGATAAGAAAGCTGAAATTCGCCGCTTAATAGAGAGTGAAGGTATTCCACACACCTACATCAGCTGCAACTTCTTCATGCGCTACTTGCTTCCTTCACTGGTGCAGCCAGGTCTAGATGCTCCTCCAAGAGATGAAGTTAAGATATTTGGAGGAGGAAACACTAAAGGTCTGGTGATATTACTTCTTCCAATCTGCTGTATGATTCCTGAAATGTGAGAAGTTTCTTCCACATTGTGTTTTCCCTCTCAAGGAAGAATTTGTAACTGCAGGTGTCTTTGTTAAAGAGAGTGATGTAGCTAAATTTACAATATGTACCATAGAGGACCCGAGGACATTAAACAAGACATTGTATCTGAGACCTCCGGGAAATGTCTACTCAATGAATGAATTGGTTGGCCTCTGGGAGACAAAAATAAATAAATGCCTAAAGAAGATATATATAACAGAAGAGCAACTCCTTAAAAACATCGATGGTAAGTTAAACGTGATCTAGGTTCCATGTTTCCTTGATCTGTCAGTTTTTTCAAATACCTCTTGAGCGGAATTTTTTCTGTTGTTTTTTTTGTAAGAGCCCTGTTATCAGGGCTATTCCTTCCATATTAAGTCACAATTTTTCCTTTTAGCTACCAGTGTTCGGTTTAATCAAATCCAAGTCTGAGAAAGTTTCTGATTCAGTTTCTTGATCTGAGATGCTTAATAATTTTATTTTCATCTTATTCTACAAGTTCAAGCCCTGACATTTTGTTTTTCTGCACCTTCACATAAATAGTTGTAAATGTGGACCTATATATTTGACCAGGAAGTAGAAGTGTGCTGCTATGTTTATAAGTACTTCGTAAATAGAATTTGGCTGAAGAAATAGTAAAAAAATTGTGAAGCCTTCCCTGTTGCTATTCTTGTATAACTGTATATGTCATGTATCTCATTCTTTTTTTTAATTTGTTTTTTTTTTAATTTGCAGATGCACCATTTCCCTTGAAGATGGATTTAGTATTTATATATTCAGCATTTGTTAAGGGTGACCACACATATTTTGAAATTGACTTGAGAATTGAAGGAACTCAGCTGTATCCTCATGTAAATTATGCCACAGTGAATGAATATTTGGATACACTAGTTTAGAAGATTTGCTTGATTTGTATCTTGCTCATAAGCAACCCTTTGTTTCAAATGGAATTTTGAAAGAAGTGGAAAGTGATGCGTATGTATCGTGTTCTGTATGCTCAGTTAATTCAATAAGATGTTCTTCTTTCTAATGCAAATGATATGCAGTACTCCTGCATATTCTACAAAAAAAAAAAGAAAAAAAAAGATGTTCTTATTCGTTTTCTGTTGTCTGTTAATTAACTGGCTCTTAGTCTTTTCATTACTGACGCTTTTTGCTAATCTTGTAAAGCATCACTGTTAGCTTTTGGCATGTGGCCATGTTCTTTGAATCGTGTGGATTCCTTTGCATGTATTTGTATTATATATTAGTAATATAATTATTTTTAGTAGGGCTGTCCCCTACTGTTCCCATAAAAAAGTATATCTCCCATCATCAGTAACTAATAAGTTATTTAAACATCATGAACATCAATTGGCCTGATTTTTAATCAGTGATCGTCTAATTATTGGAGATTAATGAGAATTCCAAAAGTTCTTCCAAACATTCTTGGTTTTGTCTTTTTTCCCATCACCTAACTCAATTTGCTTCTTCAAGCTGGCAACTACCTTTGCCAAAAGTTACTAATCAGCGAGCAAAACTCTGTTGGTATCAAATCTACTCTAGACTGTGCTGATGATGCGATAAAATTTAATCTTGCACGATATGATTTTTTGCACGTGTAAATCAGTAAAAGACCCATACTCCACCCCACAAATAAATTACGTGCAAATGAAAGTTTGTGATGATTTAGCAGATGTTTCATACTCTGCTTATCAAGTCAGTAAGATCCACTGAATGCAAAAAATGTTGAGAAAGGATCAACATCAATATTATGTCATATGGGAGCTATAATGCAATATTCTACAGCTCTGGGTCCTACATATGCTGGATCCTTTTAGAGACATGTTTAGTGTTCCTAGGAATAGGTGATGATTTTTAGAATAAGCAGCCTAGGGAATGCAGAAGAGTGGCTGCTTCCTCTCTTCTGCTTTGGTTTCTTCTCTCCTTGGCGGAGCGGAAGAAGAGAACAAGAATGCCAACACAGCCAAGGAAATCTGTGTTTCTTGTCTTTTTCCTCTTATTTGTCTCTTTATAGATCTTTTGTCCTCCTTTTGGCCTTCCAACTGTGGATGTTGGAAGAATATCATACTGCTCTTGGTCCTTCAGCAGGTAACAACTTTCCTGATTCATCTTTGATCTGTTTAGTTATTTGATTCAGAATTTACATTCACATTTCCTTTGTCTGAAAACTGCTACTTCTTAAGAACGAGGTGGCATGAGGTCAGTGAAAAGTTGTCAGTGTGATATTTGATTCTAGATACTTTATGTTCTGTATGGTTAAATCTCACAAACTAAGGTATGTGCTTATCCAATATCCTCATCCAATTCAATAATCCTACCTTATACATATACATTAAGTCGTTAACATGTATATTTGTGCTGGTGATAGAGTTCCATCCAATCTTAGAAAGTAGTAGGTCGTTTACTACAAAGTTCCAACCTAAACACAAAGTAATTCGCATATCCTTGCTTTATCCTTCTTTCAACTGTTGGCAGTCCAATTAGTAGCTTTTCCTGGTGAATACTATATTTCAAATCCCACCACCTGCATTTTAGGGAATGGACTTATCTGGGAATATATCTACATGAAGAATCAAGGGATGAGTAAAATCTGGGAATGTATCTGCATTTTACTGAATTGACTGTGGTCTTTGGAGTCTGAATAAAATGAACCTGGGTTCATGTTAGCTCAGTTTAAACTTGCACTATTCAGTAAGTTTATGTTTTACATATCAATCTAATATTGTTTTTTTATGGTACAAGTTGTGCTGGATTGCTGTCAAGCCAAATTATTTAGCAGAATGACTTACCATTGTGTTAGTTAATTGCATTGTGAACTAATTATTGCTATGGTATTATTATGCAATAGAAGATGAAACAAAAGTGAATTGAATTTGTTTGAACTGCAAGCTAGGCCATAAAGAATCTTGGTTCATTTTAATAATTTAACTAATGTTGGCATTTTGAATTTGGATTTTTTTCTAATTCTTTTTACTTTATTCTGTTGGTATTACAAGATTGTAAATTTTCTGAACCACAGAAACTTTGATTGAATAATCAAGTATGCTAGCTGCAGAGAGCAACTCAGGGCACAATAGGCATTCTCGCAATGATCCTCCCACAAGGCACAAAAGTGGCTATGAACCTTCAGACACAGAAACTGAGTGGAATGAAAGCCCTTGGAATGATGCAGTATTGACATCAGAGAGGACTTGGCTGCCTAAAGATCCTGGTAGGAATCCCCAAGTTGGTGATAGAAGGCAAAACACATCTCCTAACCGTACAAGAGAGTATCCTGATGAGAAAACTTCAGACTTGAGAAACAATCGCACTCCTTCCAGGGTCACAGAACAAAGACGCCAAACTTCTCCGTATGCTGGTGGAAAGAATGAATCACACAAGAAGAGCAGCCGAACACCTCCCAAATTTCGGTCTTCTATCGAAAGCTTTAGTCGATCATCAATCAAGGAGAATATTTCCCGTAACCGGTCAATTTCTACACCGAAACTACGACCACATAAGGAACATCCTGTTAGAGTTCCTGCATTCCCTGGCACTGGTCCTGTCTCTACACAGGCAGAAAGAGACTCAGCTGATCTTACAAAAGAGGGTTCACATGCAGAAAATTGTTCCCAGGAGATCAATGAGTTGATTGCAAATGGCAAGAGGCCTAATTCCAGATATAATGAGTATGCATATACAAGCACAGAGTCAATTCCTACAGGTGACATCTTTTTCTCCCGTGATTGTAAGGCTCCGCTTGAGAAAACATCAATAAAACATAACAATATTGAGAAATTATTTACCTTGAATTCAAATGCCCATGATGATAGTAATGGTGCTGTTACTCGAGAAAACAGCAGTAAGTTGGGCCAGACATCACAATTCGTTTCAGCCCGGACAGGTCTTTCACAAACAAATACAAACTCCAGCTATGTTACTGGTCGGCACTCCCGAATAAGCAGTGGGACCACTTTGAGTAGCCAGTTTAACAGTGGCAGATTTAGTGGGGACAGTGGAAAGTTCAGTGATTTCACTGGTAAAATAGTTGGAGGCGTCATGAAATTCACCTCCAACATGCAAAAGGTGCAAAATGAAGCTTGGCTTCCATGTGTGTCTGGCAAGTCATGCCGTAAATCAAAATCACCAAACTGCAAAACTACTGATGAATCCGAATCGAGTTTTATTCAGAAGGCACCCGTTGTAGAGAAGATTAGACTTTTCTGGGCTGATAAATATTGTCCACGGACTTTGAGTGGATTTACTTGTCACAGGGAGCAAGTTCAGCAGCTTAAACAATTGGTAACCTCTTCGAGCTCTTTCCTAAGCAAACAAATTTTTATCCATTATAATTTATTATTCTTGTTGTAACCTTAGCATTAAACAAGAAATTTTTTGGGATAATTTCTCAACTGAAGTCTTTATGGTATATTCATGGTTCCAAAATTTTCAGTCAATATTCAAGTTATGCTAGTTCATTGTATACCTTCCAATTATATTAGTTCCAGAAATTGCTTTTGAGTATGGATCTACTTGAAAGTGCATGGCCATGCTGTTCTGCAAATTGTCATCCCAGTACTCCAGCCTTCTAAATGCTAGTGCCCTGCTGTGACAGGTTTCCCCTGAGTTTTGCCCTCATATCATTTTCAAAGGACCTCCTGGATCAGGAAAGAGATCATTATGCAGAGCTGTACTCACTGAGATCTTTGGTGATTCCTCTCAAAATGTACATACTAAAACACTGAAAATGACAAGCCCTGTTAATATATACTCAATACAGATTGCATTAAGTATTTCTTGTTGTTTTACAGTTATCTCACTATTTGAAGAGCTGCAATGGCCAGGTTAGTTCTGTCCTACAGGCGTACAAATTATTCTATGCATTCTAGAGTACTTTCCATTTGGGATGGACATCACAGGATTCAAAATGCTCTATAAAACCCGAATACATTTTAATGCTGCAGTAAGGCTAATAGGAATCGTTGTCGTTTCTAGTTTGCATAAAGTAATCGTTACTTTCTGGTTAATAGACAATATAAAATGTCTAGTATCATTAAGGGAAGAAGAAATAACTTTACTTAAGGCCTGTTTGTTTTAGCTTTTGATTTTGGATTCTGGTCCCAAAAGCAGAATAAAAAACAAACAGCCTGATTCTAGAATCCGATTCTCACGATCCAGCCCACCCATATACACTAGAATCCACAATCCACTTTATATGTGCTTTTGGATTCTAAGTGGATTGTGGATTCTAGCTTTTAAAGAATCAACTTCTCTACAACTACAATCCAGAAACAGGTTTTAGAGAATCCACTGAAACAAACAGGCCCTTAGTTTCTCGTAGTTTGGACTGGTAGCTAATCATTGTTTTAGCAAAAGATAGGTAAATACTAGGACCATTACAAATATCTAGCCAAACTTATACTACTTCTCAAATGAACTTAGTAAAATGTTAAGATTATGTGTACAATTTCATGTCGCGACGACATTGTAAGGCCATGGATGTCTCTGGTTTGTAGCTTGCATCTTGTATTTTTCATCATTCTAAAGAAATTTGGTAATTTCAGAGGAACTGTAATGTTGATGTCTGTAGTCTCTATCTAACTTGTCTCTGTGGCAGGTTACTTATTTGATTTCTTATTAGTATATGTTTTCTTTACTGTAATTAGAAAATTGAAATTTGCAACATCAATTTCATCCCAATAACTTTGGAGCCAAGTAAAAACAGAAATTCATCAATCAACATTTAAACTTGTGCATACTGCATAGTGTATACCATGTGCACTACTATCTACCTATTGTACAATATGGTATGTACTTAGTTGACAGGAAAAGGTTTTTCCATCATTATGTATATTTTTAAAAAGTACCACATGGGTGAGCAAAGGTTTCCCTGATTTTGGTAGGGACCTGCATCGTTGCCCATTTTTGTCCCATTGTCATCAAGTGATCACCATGTGGAACTCAATATGAGGTTTCAATCCAAGAATGCTAGATATGCTTTGATGGCTCTAGCGAATGAAATGGCAAGTAAGCGTAAGACCACTGAGCCAGCTCTGAGAAAGAACTTTAAAGGTATAATTCATCCTCGGCAAAGTTATTACTTGAAATGCCATTTCATTTGAAATCTTCCTAACATGATTATTTGTTGATTCCAGTAATTGTTCTCTATGATGTCGACAAAGTCAGCGAGAATAATCAACGTTTGATAAAATGGATAATTGATTCCTCCTCTGATGCATGCAAGATAATAATGACTTGCCAGGATGAGTCCAATCTTCTTGATTTTATAACGAGTCGTTTCAAGGTTATTACCATTGGTGTGCCTAATACACGTGAGGTGAGTTTTCTGTTTTGTTGCTCAAGAAACGGTTATGGATGTGTGTCTAATGTCTACATTATGTCTCTGACATAAATCCAGCCGTTGCAGTCCACGTTAAGTTTGTATGTACTAGCTAAGTTCTGAATTCAAAATCATGTGAAATAACTTGTTCAACACTAACGCTGTACTTTCACTTGACATGATCTCTATATACTATTTATAGATGACCCAATCTTCATAATTTGAGGAATGGGAAAGCTTTTGCTTTTTATATGCATTGCATTTAACTTCATTATTTTGTTAGCACCACTGACTAACATATCAAAAAATCGTCAGATTTTGGAGATTCTTACTTACATATCAAAAAAAGAGAGGTTTGATCTTCCTGAAAGTTTTGCTGCTACCATCGCAAGTCAATCTAGGCAGAGCATGAGAGAGGCGATATTGGCTTTGGAGGCGTGCAAAGCCAACAAGTACGATGCAGTATTGATCTGTTATGAAGAGTTCATAACATCCTTTGGATTTATGTTATAATTCTATTATCTGCTTTTCATTCCCGCTTCCCTTTCATCAGTTACCCCTTCATTGATGGACAAGCTATACCGCTAGGATGGGAGGATGTTCTGCAGGAACTTGCAGCAGAAATTTTAGATGATCCCAATCCTAAAAGGTTCGGCACTTGAATCAGGAAAATTTTAGCCATTAAAGTTTTCACTGTCCTATCTGACCTTCATTGGTTGTGAGTGATCAATATACTATTACCACAACCAAATTTTCACTTTGTAAATTGTATCAACTTTGATCAGTCATTTAGTGCATCAATTTTGTTAAAATAGAAAAACGATATTGAATTGTGTGATCACATGTTGCAGCTCTATTCACATAACAGATGAAAGTATTATGTAGGTTATTTTTGGCACGAGGCAAGCTCCAAAAACTCTTGGTTGAATTTGTTCCTCCTAAACTAATACTCCAGGTAATTTATGCAAAACAAAGTAACAAACAAAAACTTTCTTTTTATGGATTATGTAAATTTAACTTCAAGGATGTTACTATCTTCACAGACATAACCATGGAAATAAACTTCACTTTGAATCTTTTGCAGAAGCTTGTAGAGCTGTTTCTGAAGGGAATTCATGCTAGCATAAAGAGGAAAGTTTATTATTGGCATGCCTACTATGTGAGTTTGTTCTACCATGTTTCTGTTTTACATGCACTTCCGCAATGAGCTACGATAACCATGTATGAAAGTAATGAATTTCAGGATAAGAGATTGCCAGTTGGTGCAAGTGCACTGCTGAAATTGGAAGGTAGTTTTCCATTTGTTCTGTATTCCAGTATCTGTCATCCTTGTTCAGTATTCCAATATTGCATAGAATAATTATGGTTACTTGAAAAATCATTTTCTATTGAGTAGTTCCATTTTCTATAATACTACTACAGTATTACGCCATTTCATGTTGAAAGGGCACCACATATTTCTTTCTAGAATTGCATAGTGTCATCTGAATAGTTTTTCATACCATTTGCACAGTCTTCATGAATAATCTTGATAGCTAAACAGTCCAAAATCATATCTTGTCATTGTATTTCTGCGAGTTCTTTGTCCATTAGCACTGTAGATTACTGACAGCCCTTAAAGTTAACGCTTGTCTTTTTTCTTTTTCTTTTCTCTCTTTTTGCAGAATTTGTTGCCAAATTCATGAGCATCCACCGGAATACCTTGTCAGTTAGTTCATGACCATCAGCCTAAGATTCCTGCAATCCTGCGATGGTGCAAATGATGGAATAACCAAAGAGAACATGTTTGCAGTGTCTCTGTGCTATCAGTCATGGAGCCTGTGGTCTATATTTCGAAAGTGTGGAAACCAAAACAAAGCCGTCATAAAATCTGTTTGTTGAGCTTTTTTTTTTAATTCTGGAATTACAGTTTGTTGTGCAGTTAGTCTATTCTACATACATCCTTGTGCATTTGTTCATGGGAAAGATCCGACGAACCGACTATACTTCGATATGTAAAAACACAGGGAATGAGTTTCTATATCTCCTGTGTTATGAAACGTGCTGTTTTAGAACTACGAAAGTAAATGTATAATTCGTGGTCTGTGCGTTGATGCCAATTAATGAAGGTGGCCTTTGTGTTGCAATCTGAATTCAAGAACGTCGATGTGCCCTTTGTTAACCTGGTCGCTTGTGAACGTACATGGGCAGCGTTTCTGCCGGCCGTATCGAAGGTTACACCGATTTTGCTATTTGAATGATACATTCTAGTATAGTCTGTATCGTTTCGAATCTAATATAAAAAATATATATTTATAACTGTATATATATATATATATAAATAGATTTCTCTCCTCTAGTTGGATCGGATCGGTTGTTGCGTCGTGCGCTTGCTTGGTTGCCTGATTCCTACGTGCCCGTTGAGCTTATTGTCTATCTATATTGTCGTGTTGTTGTTGTTGGTATGTATGTTTGCCAGGAGCTATGCTGTAGTACTTTGTTGTCTGTAATGTCGATGAGCTTTTTATGTGAGCATCCTCAGCCACTATCCTATCCATGGTTGCAGCCGCGGTTGCTGCTCGGCTTCAGAGGCTCGCACCGCTCTCATGGCTTAGCTCGTTGTATTGCCACCGGAGATACAGAAGCCCGCGTAGCTCAAACAATGCGGTGAAGATTGTTTGATTCAGATAGTACCATTCGGACTTTCTCGCGCAGAACTACTCTCTTGATCGACGCATGAATGAGCAGAGAAAAGGTTTCAAGTACGGCTGAAGAGAAAACATCCAGCATTCCAGCTCTGAACAAGACTGGGGTCTGGGAGTCGACACTTGACACAGCATGGAAATGGATAATAAAAGTGCGCTATTTATTCAGGACAACAAACCTGTCACAGCACTATATGCTGCCTCCAAAGTACAAAATACAATAGTTATTAGACAATGCAGAGCATCTGAATACATTGAGATGTTCCAAAATCTTTAACCTCATGCCTCCAAAGAAAACTCTAGGATTACAGTGCGAAGAACCAAAAGAACCTCAATTCTTCAGCAACGCTCTTCAGATTTTAGCATCGTTGTAACACTGGCATGCAACAGGGAAATCATGCCCCAAGCACATGAAGCATGATTGCATTCTGAGCGTGCATTCTGTTCTCTGCCTGTGGGAATACGATTGAGTTGTGAGCCTCAACAACACCGTCTGTCACCTCCACCCCTCTCTCCGCAGGCAAACAATGCATAAGGAAGGCTTTTGGGCCAGCCATCTCCATCAGGGCTTCATCCACCTACAAGAATAAAGAATCACAGGAGTATTAGCTTAGGGCCATCCCATGTGTAGATTACTAAGAAACACTAGAAAACAAGACATACTAAGCAAGTATTCTGACATTTGTACGCTTTCAGTTTTCATTATTACCAGGGCATCATAACAAATTATTATGAGCTAAATTATAGTATTATTATTGAATCTTGTAAAAGTAAGAAAATAAAAAACAGGTTCTTTGGTTTCTAGTAAATTGCCATGTGAACCTTTCCAAGTAGATGTAATTAGCATCTAGCAAAAAAAAAGAGAAATAATAGGCATCAAAGTGTAGATGACATGTGCACAGATTCAAATTATAGTGTAAAACAAGACGTAGACCAACCATGAAGCCTTGGAATACTTGTTTTCTATATTCAGCTTCCTCCTTTTGGCCCATGCTGGCCCAAACATCTGTATACACAACATCTGCTCCCTTAACTGCTTCCTTAGGATCATTTGTTATTTCAATCTTACTGATCCCAGCACTCCTGGCGATCTCCACAGTCTTAGCATCTGGCTCAAAGCCCTTAGGACAAGCACATACGAAGTTTAAAGGAAGTACAGCAGCCAATAGAAGCCATGAGTGCACAATATTGTTCCCATCTCCAACATAGACAACCTGCATAAAAATAAAAGAAAATGAGAGTTGGTTGCAGTATAACAAAACAATCATATGTTGTTACTTTAAGGGCGCTCCGAATGACCTACCTTAGTGTTTTCGATATGACCAATGTGTTCAACCATAGTAAGTGCATCAGCCATTATCTGGCATGGGTGGTTATAGTCCGTGAGGCCATTTATGACAGGCACAGATGCATATTCTGCCAAGTCCAAAATATCCTGCCAAAATCATGTGAGATGTCAGGAAGCATAGTTACTAGAAACACAGTTTGTCCAAGTCGCTATACGGGATTTGGGTTTGCGGGTCATCACTTTTTCTTCCAATTTCCACTGCGAACACGAATCCTATACCCTAAACCAGTTAGAGTTCGACAAATCCGGATCGCGATTTTCAGGGGTTTACAGTGAATCCGGTAACTATGTTATGAAGTAATGAGAATTTTTCTTGATCATAATCATTAAGCAGCATGGAGCAGACATATTGAATATGTAGGAATTTGATTCATAATATGTGTACAATCAGGTTGTGCTGGTAAACAGGTCAAACATAAAATTCATAATCATCTAACTCATGATCATACCTGGTGAGCAAAAACCCTGGCCATTATGATGTCATTATAGCCAGAAAGTACTCGAGCGACATCACGAGTCTCCTCACGCTTGCCCATCTGGATATCATCAGGGCCCAAATAAATGGCATGCCCACCAAGCAAGAAGAATCCTGTCTCAAATGAAACACGGGTCCTCATCGATGGTTTGGCAAAGATCATTGCCATTGATTTCCCTTTGAACGGTTGGAAGCTCCTGTCTCCTGACTTTATCATTGCCTTCACCTCAATCGCCCGATTAAGGATCTTCATGATTGTATCCTTGTCAAAATCATTGATATGAAGAAAATCTTTAGGAACCTGTTTGGCTGCAAGAAATGACTAACAGTTAATAAAGAAATTTACACATTCAGTGGTGAATGCCCAAAACAGTTAAATTACAGATCATAGTTTCAGCTGATCACATTCTAAATCTAAACAAAGCTAAACTGGTTGTACATTTACTTCTAGCTCAATGGTGATGAGAAACAAAATCCAATTAAGCTAAATATCACAGTGACGAGGAGGCCAGGGAAAAAGGCAAGCTTTGTTTTCCATTGTCAAACAGTAATATTCAGTCCTATTCTTTCTTGATCACCCATAAATTCAATGTGGTCTCTTGATATGGAATCTCACGGCATATCATTGCTCATCCTGTAGGCACATAAAAACGAAAATGATCGCCCGAAATTCGCCATAGCTGACGATGCATCATAGTTCTGTCAACGTTTTGCACCACCCTTTAATTCTATTTCAAAACCCACCTGAGACAGCAAGTCTGGAGCACTATCGGTTACTAGCTCCTGAGGAAGTAAGGATACACACAACATTGGCATCTAAAAAAATATATAAAAAAAGCCATTCATATTTTACTGTCCTAAATCGCACCACAATCGAAAAAAAAATACTTCAACGCGGCGTTAGAAGACCTAACCATCTTTCCCCGCGGAGGAGGCCACGGCGGGGCTGGACACCGCGGCGGCCACGACCCCGTGTAGGGCACGAGAGGAAGCTGTGGCGATTGGTCGCGCCGTGGGCGGAGGGAGGGGGAGAGGCTGCCGGAGACGGCGGGAGGAGGTGGGGGAGGAGAGCACTAGGTGGCCGCCGGAGATCGCCGCCGCTGCCATCGCGGGGAGCCACTGAGGGTGTGATTGGGATGCTGAAGTGGAGGGAGGAATGGGTAGGTGAGTGGAAACTCGGATACCGGATACATGCTGGTAATTGTAGGTTTACTAGGGGCAGGTAAAATGCTACATGTTCACTCTCTCTCTCTCTCTCTCTCTCTCTCTCTCTATACTCTAAACTTATATCACATGAAATTTTAGATAACTTAAGAGGGGAGAGAGATAGTCTCTATTATTTAACAGATATTTTTATGGATTGTTTTTTGTTGTGTATATCATTGTATAGTTATATAGACTATTCATTGTATGAGTTATCTTTTTGTTGTTTATAAGGATATGTATAGTGCATAGATTGCGGTTGTCTGTAATACATATCAATGTCATTTATAGACAAGACTAAAGATAACTTATACAATAGATTATTTATATAGTTATGTATAGTGGTCTCTCATATAATTAATATATTATATATATAATGGTACACACAATATAAAAGCTATGGACTTATAGATAACTAGCATGTACCACTGTACATATTCTAATGATATGAAGGTGTATTAAAGACAATCACTATCTATACCTGAATTAGATTTACTACTATTAGGATTAGTAAGGAATTAGGTGAGGTGGAAACGAATACATTGGACCATTGTACATACTCTAATGATATGAAAGTGTATTATAGCCGTCACCGTTTATACCTGAATCAGATATACTACTATTAGGATTAGTAAGGAATTAAGTGTGGTGGAAACGAATACATTAGACCATAGAATATGACTTGTCGTCCGATGGAAGACGGACGATCAGGATGATGTTTTGGTGAGCAATTAGTATAACTTATTATAATTATTCTTATCGTTCGATCCAAGTTAATCCTATGACCTGTATCATTTTCAGCATAGTTCTCATCATCTCCTATTTAAATTTCAACGATAGTACCCACTACATTAGCTCCCATCTGTCAGTCATATGTTAGTTGAACTCTAGAGAAGAAGTAAGGGAGCAAGTCACACCTATATGTTCAGTTAATCCGCCCCATAGGCCGTAGGGAACTTACGCTTTAGTCATGTTTGGATGGATGATAATTTCTCGAAAGGTTTTAAGATTTAGTTTAAATTTAAATCAGATCTAAAATATTTTAATAAAATACCTCTAGTCTAAACACCCCTTAGTCTCGAAAGAACATTCGGTTCTAACCAAACTAAAAGGCAAATGATCTGATTTCTTCGATGACAATGTACAGGGCTTGCTATTGCCAGATTGAGCACACTGGTGGCTCACTAATTGCTTGTTTTAATAATGGAGAAGGTGCCATGAGAGCCGGGGGGGAGGGCCTCACTTCGGCGCTGTAAAAAAGGGATTTTTTTCCCCCTTAAAGAAAGGTTCACGACAAGGAATAAGCAATTTCCCAATCATTCCCTTAAAATAAGCGATTTTCTATCAGGATAAGATAAGCAATTTAGCTTGGCGAGAAAGAACAATTGGTGCGGGAACTAAGAATCTGAAAGATGTCATGAACCTGTAACTCAACAACCAATAAATCCGTCGTATGTTATTATAACTCAACAACCAATACTTGCTGAACTAGAAGACCGCACACAATCTTCTCATGTTCTCGGATAAAAGTAAACAAAGCCCTCGTTACGTCGTCCGTTGCATCATCAGCGGCAGGAAAACAGCGGGAAGGCTCAAGACTTGTCCAGAAAGACGAGAGATGTTTCCTTCCTTCCGCACGAGAAAGGTAAGGCAACCCACCCATCCACGCTGTCCAGGCGGCTGCGTGTGCGTGCGTCAGGTGGTCAGCCGAGCTCGCCCACGCGGCGCGGTGCGGTGCGTGCGCGGGAGCCAGATCCAACAACCGAACCCCTGCCCTGCGCCGTCCGTCCGTCCGTCCGTCCGTCGTTCTGTTCCCAGCCCAGCCCAGCCCAACCCAACCCAACCCAAGCACCGCGGCTGCGTGCCCACCAGACAAAATCTGCGCGAAATCGCGAGACTTGCCGCTTCCTCTTCCTTTTCCGCGCCCGTACGAGCACCCACCCACCCCACCCCGGTCCTTTCTTCCCTTCCAAGAATAGAGGAGTCGCCGCACAGGCGGAAGGGTTTCTTATGTTCGGATTGCAACTTAAAACATCGTCACCCATGTTAGGATAAGAGATATTTCGTTAGAATATTTTAGAATTTAGTTTAAATTTAAATCAAATCTTAAAATCTTTTAAAAATTACTGCTCATTCAAACGGAGCTTCAAGATTATTAGACCGTGACATGTCACGAATAATCCGAGTCATCATCTATTGGTACTCTTTCCCTGCGTGGCGCTGCGCATCCGAGCGCCGCTGACGCCGAGGCCCCGCGCAGGGCCAGCACAGCACGCCCGCGCCGTGGTGGGTACGCAACGCAAGGGATTGGGTGCTAAGCGGCAGCCTTTTCTCTCCTTTTTTTTTCTTTCGTGTTTTCCAAGCAGTAAAATCCCCGAATAAAAATCGCGGCGTGCACTGCACCACCGTCTCTCATTCCTTCTCCGCGAGCAGGTAAGTAGTATTTTTGTTGGGTTTGCTGAGGTCGTGTGATAAAAGATTTCTGGGCTGGCTGTGTTTCTGCTACGTCACGCGCCGCTCATGTTGCCCCCGCGGCCCGTACAATAAATTCGAAACGCGGGCGAGGTGCGGCGGGGCCTTGGAAAAGGAGGACAACACAACGCCGTGCGCATCCCTCGAGAAGCGGAGGAGCTGGCTAGGGTTTCCTCGGACCCAGAGCGAGGTGGAGGCGGGCGCGCCCCTGGCCGGAGGCAGGTGACTATTTCAGACGAATTCTTTTTCGCCGGCCGTGTTTGGGTGGTGATGGGGAATCTTGTTCCCGGACGAGGACTTCGGTTCGAGCTGTCGAGCTGCCGGCTTTGGGGATGGTGTCTCGCCTGATCCGGAGGTGGATTTGTTTTTTGCGTGGCGGATTTGGTCGGGGTTTTTGGTCAAATTTCTGAAATGGAACTGTTCGATCTGGGTGTCGTCTGATTCTGGTGTTCGTTCGTTTGCGCGAATCCTTGTTGGTGATACTTGTAAATTTGTTAGGTGAAAGAATATTGTGCGTTTCTCCCTTTTTTTGGGATGATTTGAGCTGCTTATCGTTGGCATCTTATGCATCCATCTCTTTCGAAGGATAGGGTGCCTACGTGTTCCGTTGGCGATGTTTCCGAATAGTTTGGATCGGAATCTCCTAATCTTGGCGGTCTATCTCTTCTCTCGAAGAACGAATAAGGAGTTTGATCCATCCTAACATCCTTGATTTTGTCAATTGCGATTCAGGGCCTCGTTGATGCCGGGAAGGTGCAATCTCCGGTGATTCCCCTCCTATTCCGGCAGCCGCATCCCCATGCCGACCATCACGCGCTACGTGCTGGACCCCTTCCTGGAGACCGGGTCGCCTACACAGACCCAGAAGCTTGTTTCCAAGCCGCCGCCGGCGCCTCCGCTGTCGCAACAGAAGGCTACCGAGAAGCCGATACCTGTGCCGGCGGCTCCTGCCAGGGGGCACACGTTGCCGGCGCTCTACACCACGCCTGAGAGCACGCCACTGCCGGACTCGCCTTTGTCGTTCCCCGGAACCTGGTCGCCGTACCTCGTCAACCATAAACGGCGGGGGGCCTGCCTGGTCAAGACACTTTCCCAGGGGGATGTTGGGAGTGAGGGAAGCCGGCCGAGGCTCCCTGTGACGCTACCTGCTTTGCCGAAAAGGAAGGAAGCCTTTGAAGTGCATGAGCCTGAGTTTGCGTTTCAGCAAGAGCGCAATGGTGTGGCTGTAGGTGACAATGATGCGGAGGATACCTTGGACAGGCAGAATGAAATGCTCCATAAGGGCAAGGGCACTGTTTTTGGCGACGATGAGCAGAATCAGCCTGAGTTTGAGTTTCAGCATGGAAGTCTTGATGCGTTATTGAGGCCTGTCAATGTTGGAAGACCTGTCAATGATGGAACACCAAGAAATGGCGAGAATGATGCCTTCTTTGAGCTTCAGGACTCATTGAGTGTGGCTAGCAACTCTGAGGCTGAGGATGGTGGTGGGTATGAGCGGTGGTGGAAGCCCAGTTCCCCTCTTGGGACGTCTGTTGGCACACCTGGTGCAGAATTTTATGACGCATTCGAAGGTACTAATCAGTTTATAGTAATGCTGCGTTTTTCTTATTTGTTTTTATATCTGGATAGGCTCCTTGTTTGGATATCTTAGATTGTTACATAATATCGAAGACGACCAATTACTTATTGTAATATGCTTCGCATCTTTATTTGAACTGATCTCTGTGGTTGCACTGGTCCTAAAGGCCCATAGTATAGTTTATCACTAAAAAAAATTGGGTTGAGTGAAACATAACTAGTGAAGTGAAGAAGAAACTCCATAGGATGGAATATCCTGATCTTTGGTTTAATTTCCCAGTATATGAGGTTAGCCATGTTCTCTAGAGGATTACTCTGTACATCAAAATGGAATTTATCATAGCAGTTTGGTATGTGACATATTACTGACTTTCTAGTAGGTCAGTTCTGTTCTACAGTTTAAGGGACATGTATTTGCTCCCTTGTTTTAGTGCAGAACAATGGTCCTCACAGCTTAGTTTAGTTAGATGGGCATTCCTAGGTTTCAGGTGCTGACTTGGTTCCTAAACTTTATGATATGAGGTAATTACAGGCTATGTAGGATTGTAGGCTTATTGTGTGTAATCTCTCTTTTGTTTGAACTTCGAAGTACGATCACTTTGTGCTCCTATCAGTCATGATCTATAAGGCTTTTGATATTTACAGAGGCCTTATTGTCAATTTGTCATCTACTCATCCTTTTTTTGGTTGATTGTAATCTATCTTTTATTATTGAACCATGTGAACCAATCATCTATTGCATCATGCTAACTAATTACTATGGCTATGAGCCAATTGTTTTCACAGTGATATCACAAAGACGTGTTTAATGTTGTATACCTGTAGTAGTCTTGTACCATGCTGCATCAAGATTTTTGCTAATTGCTCAGTTTCATTCTGTTAGTGAAGAGATCATCTCTGCCCTCAAATTTTGGATGCTTGTTTTATTTACTGACTAGTGGCAATCCTTCTGTTTTCATGATGTAGAAATATCCAGTGATGGTGCAACTCGATCTTCGCGATGCATTGATGACGACCTCCGTGAAATGAGGTTAAGTCTGTTGATGGAAATTGAGAGGAGGAAACAAGCTGAGGAATCACTTGAGAACTGGCAGGAGGAGTGGAAGAAGTTGAGTCATCACCTGTCACTTATTGCCTTGACACTTCCATCTCCAAGTGTAGCTGAGAAGACTGATGATTCAAGTATTGATCCTGGAGCTGAGTTGTGCCAGCAAATAACTGTTTCACAACTTGTAGCTGCTGCTATTGCACGGGGATTTGCTCGTGCAGAAGTTGAATCAGAGATGGAAACTGTGATTGCAGCAAAGAACTTTGAGATTGCAAGGCTATCAGATAGGGTCCAGTACTATGAAGCTGCGAACAGGGAGATGTCGCAAAGAAACCAAGAAGCTATCGGTACTAGTGCTGAACTTGATACGTTTGTCTTTGCAATTAGTACATTTTTCTCTGATGATATATTATTTGCGAGACGATATGCTTTACTGTGTCAACCTTAATCTAGTATGACCATGCTTATTGAATAGAAGTACAATAACATATTCAGAACCAGGATTAAAAAAAATTACAAACTTCCATGTTATCTGTGCAGAAAAATCATTCTGGCTATCAGGTTTGAAATGTCTAGACTCAAACTAACATGAAATATGTTTATAGTTGTCTTGATATTTGAGCATCTTGTTATTGGCTTCTTTGTATCAGAAACATTCAATAGAAGATTGCAAATGAGCATGCGCTGTAGATTGATCCATGAAGTCTTTTTTGGTATGTCTTGCAGAGATGTCCAGGCAACAACGGAACAAGCGTAAGAATAGACAGAAGTGGTTCTGGGGTTCAGTTGGGCTTGCAGTCACCCTTGGCGCAGCGGCCATTGCCTGGTCCTACCTACCTGCAGCGCAGCCCCAGGCCAGTGCAGACTCGAATAGCGCCAACAGCGATTAGAGCTAGATGAAGATGAAGCTTCCTCGCCTTTCACAAGTCCTAACAAGCTCTAACTATACTTCCTAGAGGAAAAAGGTTGTATAAGTTTTCTGTTTTGGTGATCGGCTGTGATCACTACAAATGCTCATTTGCCGCTTCCTCTGTAAAAATGGCGAATGGGCCATCTCCGTTTAGGATTGGCTCCATTCCCTTACCGTAAATCCTCTCTTTGCATAGTTGGTTGAGCAAATAATACGAGGAATGTGGATATGAGTAGTAATCCATGCCCAACTCAAGTGAAATTGATTATGTTAATCGCAGTTTTGGTCTGGTCTTCTTTGTTGTGTTGTGGAGCTAAGATGGAAATTTTGCTGTTTCTGTGTTTCACCGTGATATTCCTTCGTCAGAAAAACACTCCAATCCCTTAATATTGAGTAGTGTTTTTATGCATCATCCTTTAAATACAATTTGCACAAATCTTGAAACTAATGGAGGGATAGTTAATAATTATTCATCTTTGATTCATGCTTTAATATTTGTACAGCTTCCAAATAGTAAAAGCAATCTCCCTAATATTGTTCTTACTCTTTCAAGTGACGATGAAATGGGCAATTGGGCAGGTGATGCTAGTTTTTAGTCTAGTTACATCAAATAGTAACAGGAGATATCTCACGCGTCACTTCACAAGGATACCTGACTAAATGAATTAGATCTTACATGTATCGCACGTCACAGCTTTTTGAGGCACAACAAAATTCATTTCTTTTTTTTTTCCCCATCTTGTTTTCAGATTAGCATGCAAGCAACAAAGCATTAGAGCTGACCTTCGCCATATCCTAGCTCCTTCTCCACTTCTTGCTTAGCATTTTAACCTTGTCAATCAACATGGAAACACGGAACAGTGTTAGTAAGTAGCCAAAACAAAAAATTGTTCTACAACTAGTGGACATAAATTTTTTTGGCAAAACCAGTATCCGCATAGATTTTAGTTATATAAGACTACATCAAGTAAGCCAAGTGACAACAAACTTGAAGGGCCCTCATACATTTAATTAGTATCAAGAGAGGAACACTACTGAAGGAAACAAAAGGGGGTGATCTGGATATGGATGGTGATAGTGCAAACTGATAAACACAGATTACTAGAATTGATGTTCATACGTCATACCATTAAAATTATGATTATCTACAATTGTTTTACTCCAAACTTTAAATTTACTTAAGGTTTACCATTTCAGTATGTTTTATCTTTAGGGCTAACAACACGAGAACAATGAGTTGAAGACTGCAGAGCAACTCTCGTGCTACATATTCCAAGCTCCAAGCTTCGGCGTGCTCTGAAGTCTGAATCATCAAATCGATTAACTGAAGAGGATATATCTAATCTAATCTGAAGTGTCACATGTATGGTCTCCACCCTCGAATCTATTATTATCTGTAGCAGCCATCTCAATTTTTTGGGGGAGAAATCCCCTCTCCCATCTGTCTGTGCTCATTCACATGGATGACTTTCGCCTTGACATAGGGCAATCAAGATCAAGAGAACCTTGACGAAACATGCCCAGAAACAGATAACTTTCTTGACGCAACAATTCCTCAACACTTACGACAGAAACAGGAGCAGGAAAAAGGATTAGGAAAAGAGAGTTTCTTGCATCTGGAATTCATTCTCCATATTTGCAGTCTCGCACGCCGCTCTTGCCTTTCCCTTCTCTTTTGCATCTGGACCACGGTGGAGACGCGGCTGGGGGAGACAATGGCCAAGGGGAGACACCACCGGAGGGTGCTGGCCGAGGGAACTAGGACTAGCCATTGGCCGAGGGAGATGTCGTTGGGGGGTGGGGGCGAGAGAGCTGGTCAGTCGGGACTTGAGGAGGGCCAGGAGGAGCTGTGTGGAGGGTCCGGCCATCTATGGGCTAGGCCAGGTCCCAAGTTTCATCCGGATATCCGAATAGGTTCATTATCTGATATTCGAGTCCTGTCCCAATCCGATCCGGTATTCAGATTCAATTATTCGGATCCAGTGTCGGATCCGACCGGATATCTAAATTCCATCCCGAATCAGATCCAGATCTAGATCGAGCGGATAATATCTGGCCCGTTTTCAATCCTAATATGGAGACATTGCGACACTCGTAACCATAACTGCACATAAGTAGGATTATAGTTAGATTGCACTAACTGAAGAACTTGAAATTACAACCTAATGAAAAAAGTATGGTGCTTCTACCAAAAAGATGACTAAAGATGTAAGTAAAAGTTTGCCAGGAAACGCTCCCCAATTGAGTAACTATGATATGACGAAATTTACTTGGTCAGATAGAATTCTTACTAGATAGGAGGCCAATGGTAGAGTTGCAGCACCAAGGATCATTGCCAGAAAATTTGTACCAAACCAGTAGAACACTGCATTGCAAAGGTGCCACATAAGAAGTCACGCATTCCATTTCGCTGGAGAAGCTGGTATTTGATTGCTAATGTACATGGAGGTACTGTTATACCCCAATGTTTTACAGTGATAAGTTTCTTTCTCTTACATTTCTTTGTCCTAAAAATCTAGAGCACAAAGTAAACATAATATGTCTAATTTAGTATTCATTTCGCTTAATGGAATAGAAAAGCCAACTAGCAAAACAATATAATTTAATAAAAAAAGGAAATCCAACAGTTAATTGAGTTTGATTGTAATATCTTGCATACCCTACCAAACATTATATACATTGAAAACAACTAAGGAGCTATAACCAGAATTTATGCTTTTAATGTTGGCAGGAGGGTATACTGGCATATTGTCTCATAATTGAAGTATATTTGAAAGTGCTTACATGAAAGAACTAGAAACATTTCAGCATAGAAAATGGATTGCGCATGGGATGATGGCATTCCAGGATCAGATTGTAAAACCAGGGCAGGCCTTTCATGGTTGAGCATCTGTTTAAGAACTGATGAAAGCAGTGTGTTCACAACAGCAATCAAACTATCAAAGCCCACATAATTTCGGAATCATGCTTCCAGGTAGCTGCAAAAGCAAAAGAACCAGCCACCAGCCATTTACTCTGGCACACAATATAAAAATTTCAGTACAAGGTCCAGAGGTCCAAGTTGATAACACAAAGTTAAGCTCAAGTTCGAGTGAAAAGGTCATTTCATATATAATGGTCAATTACACTTCAGTAGAAAGCTATAACATTCTAAATTTATCTCAAAACTTCGCGGATACAACTGTACAAAATCAGGCATTACATATGGATAGATTCCATATTTAACGAAAACTGAACGCACGCCTGTATGAAAACGGTCTAGCTCATGACTGTATATTGCAATTAGACGTCTATGATGATATACTAAAGCAATGGATATTGCTTACAAATCAAATAAGAATATCCTAGTGCTTGCTTTAGTGCCTTTTGGTAAGCTAAATGTTTACATCAACTTTTTTTGTTCAGCTTGGAATGCAAGTTTCAAGCATGAGAGCTCACTTGAATGGCATTAACAGAGGCGGACCAACTAAAACTACAAGTCTATAGCTAAGCTCATGTTTTTCGAACTGAGAAGCACAAAATATACTAAGCTTGTAGCCACTAGGATGCACATTGGAGTCACAACTCACGACTAGGGCCGGCAAAAAAAGCTCGTTAGCGTTCGAATCAAAATTGTTTCGATTATAATAGTTCAAATTAAAATGAGTTTATTTCGAGTGAAAAAAAGTTCACGAGACTCAGGCTCGATAGTGGCTTGTTTACTCGAATTTGAAATAACCCTTTAAATGATAATTAAAATGATTTTATATCTAACTATATGAATTTCGAAAAAAGCTCGATAATATCTCGTTAATCTTGATAGCCAGCCCTACTCACAGCTAAACTTACCAAGAACATCCATATATAGTTGCATACTTGCATACCAACAAGCATTAACAATCCGATTCAGCGCCACCTCGACGGGCGCCAACCGGCTCCCGCCTCGGGCCGGGCAGTTTCTCGCCTCCCAGGATCGCATCCCCCTCCCAGAACCCCGATCTCCCGCGAGGACCCGCTCCCGACCCTGGCCATCTCCGCCATGCACACGCCAAGCCGCGGTGTTCTCGGCCGCCTACGGGGTAGTAAGAACCGACCCTCGCACTCCGGGAGTCGATTCAGGCGGACGGGCTGCTCGACGCGCGGCCACGGGGTTGGAGGCGACAAGAGCACGGTTCTTGTGGTGCTGGCCACCAGCGAGGGAAGGCGGGAGAAGCGGTGCTAATGGAGGATAGCACCTTGAGGAGGGCTTGAGAAGAGGGGATTTGGGGGAAACTTGAGTTTGGATGGAGGATCGTGATGCCTCCTCGTTGGTGGTTTGGTGGCATAGGAAAATGTGAAGTTATTGGAGGTGCGGTTGGGCCGTTGGGGAGGAGACAAGACAACAAGGCAGACTCGGGCGCTCGGCTCGGCTGTTTCCAACGCTGGGCAGGCCTCCAAGCCTCCAAGGATGATAGGTTGGTCAATGGTGACTGTTCTTGCCAAGAGGAGCTTTGCCGATCTGGAGGTGTACCACGTGGCCATTTCTGACTTCTTATGTAGGAATTTTTCTAGGGAATTGCTATATATCATGTGTATGATTTTTTAAAAAAACTTTTGAATTCCTAACCTTGGGATTTACATTACGATTTGTGCGTCCATCCACCCTGATCGCTGTCTCTAACAGGTTTCGTTTGTCCTCTCTAACGCCAGCAATGGCTACTTAGGGCTCAGGTTAGCCGGATTAGGGTTTGGTGTTCACTAGGGCTAGCTATAGAGAGATTGGCCATTTTTCTATAGGAATTGAGAAAAAAATTCGTCCAAACCAAGCGTTAGAGTGTGATGTTTATTGTTTAATATCTGAGTATGTTATGAAGTAATACATAGCTAATAAAACTGTGGTATTAAGCGATGGTAGATGATTTTAGGGTACTAAGGGGGTGTTTGGGACAGCTCAGCTCCACCAAAATCATGAGTTAGTGGAAGCAGGTATTTCTAGCTCCAAATTTGTAGAGGAGCTGTCATGGAGTACATTAAGAGTGTTTAGGTAGATCATTTTGTTTAAATTTTAGACTAAAAATATAAACTTAATTCACTTTATTTTAGCCTATAAGTTTCAACTCTGAGCTGGAGCTGGGATCTAGAGCTCTCCCAAACAGGGCCTAAATTTGTCTTACTAAACTTTAACAAAATTTGGTATTGTTAAAATTTGCTCACCAAATTGCCTACTAATTTTTTAAGCTAAGGATTGGCAAGAAAATGAAATAAAGAACCAATGAAGTAGAGAATCTTGCTAAAATTTAGTAGCAAATCAAATGTTTGCTAAATTTGGTCAACATTACCAAAATTTGGTAAGACAAGCATTTGTAACATTAGAAGCAAACCAAATAGACCCTACCTTTACATATTTTTTATATTTATTTTTAGTCTTTTCTTGAATAAAAATGTAAATATAGCCCCTTTATCAGTTGTAGAAGTGTAAGTAGTGCCAATCTCTGTAGAAGAATATCTATGATGCTTGATCATTTGCAGTAGAGGGACGCGATAAGTAATACGTGTTACTTATCTGTACTTCCGCCGGTTGAGGGGAGCTATGTTTACAATTTTATTGGAAGGATAAAAAAAAAGTGTGCATGGTTGCAAATAGACCGAAGCTTCGCGGGCGACTGGAGCGCGGCTCAGCAGCAGCTGCAGTCGGCCACCCCGGACCGCCGTGGCCGCCTCCCAAAAACTCATCGGAGCGCGTCGCGGATGGTGCTGAGCCTCGGAGCAGCAGCCTACCTAAACCTGCCCTCGTCACAAGTTCAAATAGCGCGGGAAGCAACGAATGTCGTTTGCACCCCCAACCGTGACGCCGGTAAGACGTTCGTTCTGACGCCTGCGAGGAAAAACTGGCCATCCATCCTCGCGATTCTTGCGCCTTTTTATTGTGGTCGGTAGCAATTTACGGACGCTTCTTGGAATTTTGGATCTCTTATCTTAAGAAGCTTGCAAGTGAATCAGTGAATCTGCATCCGCGCAGCATCTGGCCGCGCCGGCGTCTGCGTGGACACGGGGAATCGCGGGGCGATGCCAGCGGGGAGACGACGTGGGCGCACGACCGCGCGGAACCAAAGCGGGAGACGGCACTTTACTTGCTGTGTATGTTTATGGACGCTAACGTAGCCGCGACCTGCGCCACCGGTTACCGCGCGCCGCTCTCGAGCCATGGGATCGCGAAAAATATCAACAGGCTTGGAAGGATTCAGCTGCCGAGCTGAGGCGCCAGCCGGTCGTTGGTTCGTTTCTTGCTTCCTTCCCGCGCTCGCCTCCTCCCCCGGCTGCCTGCGCGACTGCCTCCGCCGGCAGCTGGGGCCGTGTGGGGGCGAGCAGCGATGTCTCTTGATCTCCTCTCGTGTAGGTTCTTGTTCTCCTCCTGCGCCGCGGCGAAGCCCCCGAGCAAGAGAAGGATCACGTTATTTGCGGCTGGTCCGTCGTCGTCACAGTCAAGGTCGCCGGATATCTCTTCTTTCAGGCAAAGGCGTGTACGAGCTGTGCCATCGGTTCCCAGCAAGCAGGCGTCCCGACCTGTCGATAGCAATGGCCGGACGAAGAGGACGCGGCGGAGGAGGAAGGTTGAGGAGGAGCAAGAAAAGGAGGGGTGCGTGCCGTCGATGGAGGAGGCGTCGATAAGGGTGGGGACGCTGTACCAGAACGGTGACCCACTTGGGAGGAAGGAGCTCGGCCGGTGTGTGGTGGAGTGGTTAAGGCAGGGCATGCGGTCCATGGCATCCAAATTCGCTTCGGCTGAGCTGCAGGGCGACATGGCGGAACTCAGCGCAACAACATTGACTCTCGATTGGGGATCAGCAGAAGGCAAGCTTGGGTTTGTGATCCAGGCACAGCCTTACCTCTCAGCCATCCCCATGCCAAAGGGTCTGGAGGCACTCTGCCTCAAGGCCTGCATACACTACCCCACCCTCTTCGACCATTTCCAGCGTGAGCTCCGTGATGTCCTGCTGAGTTGCCAGAACCAGGGGCTCATCTCCGACTGGCGCTCCACACAGTCATGGAAGCTTTTAAAAGAAATGGCCAATTCTGTGCAGCACCGAGCGGCTGTGCGCAGGACAGCACCACGACCTAAAGCTGTGCACAGTAGCATCGGCGTAAGCCTCAACAAGGTGAGACTGATGCAGGACAGAATTGAAGACTTCGTGAGGCATATGTCAGACTTGCTGCGCATCGAGCGAGATGTGGAGCTGGAGTTTACACAGGAGGAGCTGAATGCCACACCTATGCTCGGCGACAATTCTGAGCCACCCAAGCCAGTTGAATACTTGGTGAGCCATGGGCAGGCTCAGCAGGAGCAGTGTGATACCATTTGCAACTTGAATGTAATCAGCAGCTCAACTGGTGAGAGAGAAAAACTTGGCTACTTTCTTTTCTATGTATGTTCAGATTTCATGGACAGTTACTTTGGAAAATTGAATAAGACACTGCTTGCTTTTATTCCAAATCGCCATGCATGTAGGGTTGGGAGGCCTACATTTGGTTCTATTCAGAATTGAAGGTGGACACAAGCTGCCTCCGACCACACTATCTCCTGGGGACATGGTTTGTGTGAGAACATGCAACAGCCGTGGCGAGGGAGCCACTTCTTGCATGCAAGGATTGGTTTATAATCTCGGGGAGGATGGTTGCAGCATAACTGTGGCTCTGGAATCCCGCCACGGGGATCCTACATTCTCCAGGCTATTTGGGAAAAGCGTGCGCATTGACCGGATACAGGGATTGGCTGATGCACTTACTTATGAGGTATTCTAATTCTGCACATGAACTACATTAAATCTTGTCACAGGAATGAAGATTCTTTGAAACTTGACAGTGATAGATATGAATCTTATTGTAATAGATGATGGTATGTTGGCCTTCAACTTTGCCAGGAGCAACTGTAGCTTCTGGCTATTACGTAATTATTTAACCACAATATTTCCCTTTGATGATCTGCAACCATGTTCTATTTATGGTATATATCCTATATTAGAGTAGTAAGAAATGGACAAAACCAGAACAAAGGAAATTCCAGCTTTAAGAAAGAACAGTGAACTGGGGAATTCCCATTCCTTACATGACAATATCATTCTTAGCTTACAACATGATTGAGAAGTTCATGTAATTCATCCAAGTATTTTAATTGGCAGCGCAATCTTGAAGCATTGATGCTTCTTCAAAGGAACGGATTACAGAAAAGTAATGCTTCCATTGGCGTGGTAGCCACTCTGTTCGGGGACAGCGAAGACGTGTTGAAGATGGAGCAGAATCGCCTGACTGACTGGGGCGAAACGAGTGTACCTGATCCGAGGCTATCAGAGAGGTATGCATTTGATGCCTCCCAGCTAAGGGCTCTCTCATTAGGCTTGAACAAGAAGAGGCCTGTTCTAATTATCCAGGGACCTCCTGGCACGGGCAAGACTGTCTTGCTCACAGAGCTCGTTGTACGTGCTGTCGGACAGGGTGAGAATGTCCTCGTGACAGGTCCAAGCAATGCAGCAGTCGATAACATGGTTGAAAGGTTGTCAAGTACTGGCTTGAACATCGTGCGTGTTGGCAACCCTGCTCGGATATCACCATCTGTTGCTTCAAAGTCCTTGGCAGAGATTGTGAATGGGAGGCTTGGGCAGTTTAGGAAGGAGCTTGAGAGAAAGAGAACCGACTTACGAAAGGACCTGAGGCTTTGCATAGAGGACGATTCTTTAGCTGCTGGCATCCGTCAACTGCTGAAGCAACTTGGAAGGGATCTCGAAAAGAAAGAGAAGGAAACAATCAGGGAAGTGCTCTCTGATGCTCAGGTTGTGCTTTCTACTAACACAGGGGCAGCCGATCCACTTATCAGGGGACCTGGTTACTTTGACCTGGTGATTATAGATGAAGCAGGGCAAGCGATTGAGCCCTCTTGCTGGATTCCCATATTGCAGGGCAAGCGTTGTATTCTTGCTGGTGATCATTGCCAGCTTGCACCTGTAATATTGTCGAGAAAGGCCTTGGATGGCGGGCTTGGTCAATCTTTGTTGGAAAGGGCTTCATCATTGCATGATGGATTGCTGACTACAACACTGACAGTCCAGCATAGAATGCATGATTCAATAGCCAGTTGGGCATCTAAAGAGATGTATCACGGGTTGCTCAAATCTTCTCGATCAGTTGCTTCGCATCTTCTTGCTGACTCTCCAGTTGTAAAGGTATATATATGTACATGCTTTCAGTTTCAGTTGTCAAGTGTGTATGATCATGTCTGTTAGTATCTGATTCAGTGCTCAAGATCGAACCTGACTACCATGCGGGCAATCTTTTATTTAAAAATTCGTGAATTCCACTTAGCATTGGATATAAATTAGAATGTTGGACTCCACTGAATGAATTTACCCCCGTTGTTTCAGGGGATCTGAATCCCATTCCATTTGGTCTCCAACCCTTTTCTAAACCATCTGTTCACTACCTTTTTAAGACTAACTTTTATCTAGACAGTAGTTGTAGATAATTTAGACTGCGTTTAGGAGGATGGCGAGTTTTAAAAAAGTAGATTTCTTAAATTGCTTTACTAGATTTGTCTGGAACAGAACTATTAGAACTTAGAAGGGTCTTTTTTTCCCACCGTGGTTTCTTTAAGCACTTTATGATGCTTATTTCAATTGCAGCACATTTTAGATGTGTCATTGGCATTTTAAACGTTGTTGTCTTACAATATCATGTGAACATGTGTTTCCTGATATAATTTACCTACTTCATTCTTTTTTTTCTTGCGCTTAGTGCTTGCACCTATTAAAGGTAAGGGTTACAGGTATAGACCATTTTTATCAAATTTATTTCACCCTTCAAGCTGTGTTTGGCAATTTTGGAAAAAAAATCCCCAATGGAACAAAATCCACAATGATATATAGGTACAAATCTATTCTGGGGGATTAGAAAAAGACCTACCTATGTCTTCTTTTACAATCATCACGGTTTTACTCAACTTGGACATTGTGTGGCTACACAACATTGGAGGGTAAGAATCATGATATTTCTTTGAGAGAAGAATCATGATATTATTTTATTCAAACAGGCTCATGCACGGTTTTGAATTCAATTTTATGCTACATTTCCAACTTCCAAGAAAATTTGGCCATATCCATCCGGTGTCCCTGTTGAAAGTTTGGTCATATCCATCCTGTCACCAAATCTTACATATTGGAACCACACACTTTTCATGATGGATGATCCAGCCATATGGAGTCATGATGAGATCTCTTTTCACCAGATCCATGGGTAGAAAGCAGATTGGGATAGCCTGGATTTCACTCTCCCATATTCGAAGGATTATGCTGATCCACCAGCTAGTTTCCATCCCAACACTCAAAATGAGATGGGGTTAATTTTATATATTGCATTTAGATGTTGGGGTTAATTGTTTACTTGGAGTGTTCAAGTTATATGTGAAACAGATGGTAGGATCTGAACTACATCTGGGACCAACCCACAATGCCTTCATTTAATTGTTGTGCCTATTCGTTTCAAATGTGTGCATTCTGTGTTTAGGATTTTTGGCCATGAATGCATCTATATGATCTTCTTTTGTATTGCTACTTTGTAAGTTTGATCTAAATCGTACCTTTTGATTTCAGGCTACTTGGATAACACGGTGCCCACTGCTCTTACTTGATACCCGAAAGCCGTATGGATCCCTAAACATTGGCTGCAAGGAGTATTTAGACCCTGCTGGCACAGGCTCATTTTATAATGATGGAGAAGCAGATATAGTTACACAACATGTTCTCAATCTTGTGCATTGTGGTATTTACATATATTTTACCTCTTTAATTGAATACCACATCAATATTTTTATGCTATTTTTAAATACTCTTATCCTTATTCAGTTTAGTTAATTTTACACAATTAGGATAATCAGTCAGCATACTCATTCATTGATCAAACTTACCTGAATTTTTATGCTTAGATTCTTGAACTTATAGGCATATCAAAATCATGATTGCAGGAGTGTGTCCAAGTGCGATAGTCGTTCAGTCGCCCTACATTGCTCAAGTGCAATTGTTAAGAGAGAGGTTAGAAGAATATCCAGGGCTGTCTGGGGTTGAGGTTTCAACCATAGACAGCTTTCAGGGGAGGGAGGCAGATGCAGTGGTCATATCAATGGTAAGCACAGTAGCATACCTACTATCTTTCCGATTGATATGTCGCGCAAATACAATACTGAAGCAAATGACATTTACAAGGGCAGCACCGATCAGAAAATGATCATTTCGTCCTCCATTTCCAATCCCATGAATTTTTAACCCACTTCCAGGGATGTGTATTTTTCTTTTTGCTTCTAGGTTCGGTCAAATCCACTGGGAGCTGTAGGGTTCCTGGGCGACAGCAGGCGCATGAATGTGGCTATTACAAGGGCATGTCGGCATGTCACTGTGGTATGTGATACCTCTACTATTTGTCACAGCACCTTCCTAGCCAGGCTCCTTCGTCATATCAGGCTGTACGGGCAAGTGAAACATGTTGCTCCTGGTTCCTTAGATGGGGTCTCTGGCCTTGGCTTCAATCAACCCACTCTCCCGTCCATCAGTTAGCATTCACCAAAAATTACTCTTTTTGTGAAATCATACATATGCCCGTCTGGGCTTGTATATATGCAAAGAGCTGAAGGCTGTATATATACACAAAAAACTGAAGGCTGAGAAACCACAAGGCCCGTCCGATTATCTATCTGTGAAGAGGATACAAACAGTGATTCGTGGATAGACATGGAAGAGCTTGGCAAGGTGTGGTTGACATGATGCATGACCAATCGATATGCTGTTGAACTTAACTGGAGGCTAGTGGGTCCTGCATTTTTGAATTTATGATGCAAAGGATTGACCAGCAACAGGAAGAGTACTTCAACTGTCCTGGGCATTTCTAACCTGTTGCTTGCCCGGTACGATGCTCCTGTTCCTGTAAATTCAAATACCGTCGACAAGGATACCCCAGTACATACATGTATAGTAAATTGACAATTCAGAATTGAGTTGAAAAAAATACATTTTGAAATTGCAGGCTTTGAGCTGCGTGTCACATTATCAACATTATTACAAAGGGATTAATTATTCGATTCCGTCTTCCAAAAAATTATTTGATCTTGTGTCCCATTATTATTGTCTTGATATCTTTGCCTTTCTGCGGCTGTTGAATTTCATTGGGAAATTTCATCTACATGTCGCATTATCTAGACCTCGATAGGTTCGCGCGAGCGCTTCGCTTGCGCTGGCTTTGGCTCAAGAGCACTGATCCGGAAAGACCATGGAATGGATTGCAGATGCCATGTGACACTACTGATCAAATGCTTTTCACGGCGGCAACTACAGTCAACATTGGAAATGGCCGCAACACGACCTTTTGGACTGCAAGATGGATACAGGGTCAGGCTCCATCCCAAATTGCGCCGCTTCTACATAAGCATTCCAGGAGAAAATCAAGATCGGTGGCGGATGCCTTGCTAAACAACAACTGGATACGAGACATCCGTCACAACCTAGACCAAAATCTTATACACGAATATGTCCGCTCGACAAAAATCCATCGATGGCGCTTGAAAGCAGCGAACACGACGTCGTCACATGGAAACATTCCTCCAAAGGCACCTATTCGGCAAAATCGGCGTACCAAATGCGCTTCATCGGCAAGATCCGCAGATCTTTTGTGACTACAATCTGGTCGGCTTAGGCGCCAGCTAACAGTAAGTTTTTCATCTGGCTTGCGCAGCTGGATCGGCTATGGACGGCACAACGCTTGCAGATTAGAGAATGGCCCAACCAATATTTCTGTCCAATGTGCTGTCGAAGCTTAGAAACGGTTCTCCATCTCCTAGTTGAATGCCCCAATGCTCGACAGTTGTGGTCGTCCATAGCGCAATGGGTTCACATTCCGTCGCTACAACCAGATAGACCAGACAGATCAGATTACCCTACGAATATTGAGCAATGGAATCTGCGGCGGCTAAACTGTCCACCGGCTCTTAGGAAAGGTGTCAAATCCTTAGTTATCCTAACTTGTTGGAATTGGTGGAAAGAACGCAACAATAGAGTCTTCCGAGCGTCGTATGCGACTCATGAAGAAATCCTACAATCGGTCAAGGATGAAGCTTTAACCTGGTCGTTCGCAGGGGCGAAGCACCTTACAAAAGTATTAAGCCGTTCAAATTAGCAGTCGCTCCTTTGTTTGTTCTTGTTATTTTTCTTTTCTTTTAATTGACTCTCGCATGTAATCTCTCCGTTTTCTTTTGTTTGGTGCAGCATCCTGCACCGTGTATCCGTTAAAACTTTGTGATCTGCTCTCTTCCTTCTCAATAGTAAACAGCTCGACTGTTTTCTTTCAAAAAAAAAAAAAGAGATTACTCGTTTGATTTCGTATCACGTGAGTATCCAGTCCTGTCTTTCCCTTGTCATGGCTGTTGAATTTTAACGGTGTTGCAACTTCACATCATATAATTTGATGAACTTAAGTATAGTCTTTTGTCTAGGGAAACCAAGCATGAAACCATCTTCGCCTACGTAAATGGACTTGCCTTGTACCACTCTTTCATATGCAATAATGCAACTGCAACTTACCTATATTTTGTTGTTTTCTGAATCTCCACATGACAGCAATGTGCCTTCTAACCCTACCCTGGGGGCAAACCAACCGAAGCGCATTCCCTACAATAACACAGGAATGAACATGTAGTATCATAGGCATGTGCATTTCGTGTGTCTACTTTTCCGTACTTTTGTTTCGATCGTATACTATATATATGGAGCTTTCAGTGTGGAGTACAGAAGCTGGAACCGGTCATGTGCATGGAACGGGCTTGTGTACTGAAAGTGAGAGATATTGCCAAAGACATGGCTGGGAGACGATGTCACTGTGGCAGGGTGATAATATTACTTTGCAGCACTGAATCACACGGAAAACTTTTCTGACAGGATGGCCAGCCACTCAGCTGAGGTCAAATGGCTGGTGACAGGGTTCACAATATTGTCGACAACCGCTCGAATATCGCAATTATCGGCCATATCGAGCTGGTTCAGCATTTAAAACCGGTCTGATTAAATTTTTTAAAAAAAATTATGCGACGTAAAGCATCGATAATCGGTGAAAATCGCTCGATAATCGATGAAAATTGAGCGAAAACCGCTCAAAAAAACAGCTCTAAGAAACATTCAATTAGCCAAGGTTTTCAATCAAAATCATTCGAATATTGATGAAAACCGGTCAATTTTTGAATTTTTTTTATTTTTTCTAAAAAATAGATAAGTAGATTTCTTAACCCTTCGGTTTCTGGTGATTTTCGACCGATTTTTGGTGAATCAAAAATGAAAAATTGTTCAAAAATCACAATTTCGATATTGTGAACCCTAGTTGGCAATCATCCCCTCGCCCTGGGAATCTTATGGCACTGGATTAAAGGCCATATAGTCTCAATTGTCGGGTTATTGTTAAACCTGGGCATTGAACCAGGCTTTTTTTTGTTGGCCCATGGCACAGCAGGTACAACACAACCGAAGCTCGACACGACACGTATGCGCATGAGTCAGGCTAGTGCAACACGAATGACAGGGTCATGTCGGACATTACGATCGGACATGATGGGCAACACATCACATCTGCATGAACCGTGCTTAGGCTAGCACAGCACAAAATAGGTTCAATGGGTCCGAAGCAGGCACGGCACAAGGTAGGGCGTTTTGCCGCGACATTATGTTATATTGTGGCTCACTCTACGATCAACGCCTTTTGCTGTCTTCACATGCGGAGATAAGGGGATACAACGGAGATACTAAAAGGTAGAGAATGAAGACTGGAGGGTACATACCCACTAACATTGAGCACGTACACCAAGCTACTCCACGCTAGGATACCCTACACTAGGTGTAAGATTTTTAACAAGGCAGTAACTCTATACCTGTTTAAGAATGAATACAATTTAGTTCTTTTTCCCTAATATTTATGTCCGTTGTCTTAGTTAGCTCTATGCGTTTTCGGCTCCTTTTCTCTCGTTGCAATAGTGTAAATGGGCTTACCGAAGATGAGCCAGACTAACACAGCACAGCACGGTGGGCTGACCGGCCCGTGATAGCACGATATGGTTTAGGGCCGTGGCAACATGATACATCTTTTTGTCTATGTTATGCCATCTCCGACATAGCACGATGCTCACCTTTTTTTTTCGAAAGGGCAGCACGAGAATATGCTGCACATTGTATTAAGAAGAAGGATAGGAAAATGGGTCCTGTTTTTTAAGGGAAAAACCAGACCCTTGAAAAAACCTTACAGAGACAAGCACCACTAACTACTATAAGTGGAAAACTACTAGAATAAACATAATGACAAATCGATTATAATAAGACACCAAGCTAACCCGTCGACCTCCTCGACAGTGCGTATCCATGGGTTTGGACCGCGTCCTTGATCATAGTGGCCACTTGCTCTGGCGTGCTGTGCACCCCCTGAAAAATTCGTCGGTTTCTCTCTAGCCAGAGATTCCACCAGAAGTAAATGAGAAGACCATCTAGATCTCGTCTTCTTTCTTTGTCAAAGTGGGTTCGCAGTCTTGTCCACCACCTGTATAACGATCCATTTGGGCTCAGGTTCTGGCATCGATCCAAATTCCCCCAGCTTAGCAGGAGGTTCCAAACTTGCGTAGTGAACGAGCAATCTTTACAGAGGTGACTTGGAGTTTCCTGATCCCCGTTGCATAGGCAACAAGTTGCACTGCAAGGCCATCCCTTCTTGAGTATGTTATCTGCTGTTAAAATTTTGTTGTGAAGTAGCGTCCATGCGAAGAATCGACATTTAGGTTCGGCTTTCGCTTTTCATATTGGGGACATCTTCATCTTACAGTACACAGTGTGAAATTGCATCAGGTAGGCACTCCTAGTTGAGTATTGCCCGTCAGCGGTCCAACGCCAGGTTATCTGGTCCTCTCTTTCTTCGTCTCTGTTGATTCTACGTATTGCCTCAAAAAGTGCTACGAACTCCCTGACTTCTTTTTCTGAGTTTACCGGTGTACAGAAACGGATCCAGTAGTTGTTTGACAGGGCACGGTGGACGGAAATATTTTTTCTTCTTGCTTTTTGGAAAAGGTTCGGTGCCATGTTCTTGGGCGCTTGTCCTTCCACCCAGCTAGATCTCCAAAAATCTGCGAGTTTGCCATTTCCTATTGTTACAACCGTTGATGCATTGAAGAGAGTAACATCAGTTGTATCACAAGGCAGATCAAACCCCGTCCAGGCCCTGTCGTTATTTTTCCATCTAAACCAGAGCCAACGTAGACGTAATGCTCTGGCAAAGCGCTCCAGATCTTTGATACCAAGTCCACCTTTGCTTTTTGGCATGCAGGTGATTTGCCATTTAATCAAACAATGTCCTCCACTACAATGACCCGGGTCTTCTCCTCTCCAGAGAAAGCTTTTTCTGAGTTTATCAATGCAACGAATTAGCCACTTTTGAGCAGGAAAGACCGTCATATGATAAATTGGTTGCGATGTTAATACAGAATTAACAAGGGTCTCCCTTCCAGCTATGGAAAGTAGCTTGCCTTTCCAACCTGCGAGCCGACTGCTTATTTTATCAATCAGGGGCTGGATTTCAGTCTTCCTTAGGTGTCTAACGTGAAGTGGCAGTCCGAGGTATTTCCCTGGGAAACTTGAAAGCTTCCCCGGGAAAGTATCCAGCAAGGCTTGCACTAGGCCATCATGGCATCTAATAGGGTAAATTTCAGTTTTAGAGATGTTGATTTTTAGGCCCGAGCATTGTCCAAAAGTATCCAATAAACGGCTAAGAACTTTTAGCTCTTCTACGTCTGCGTTTAAAAATACCCCCGCATCATCTGCGTACAGAGAGCACTGAAGTCTCGCTTTTGCTGGTAGAACTGGCTTGAGAATACCACGATTCGCTGCCACCTGGAGCAACCTTTGCAGGGGGTCAATCGCAAGGATGAAGAGTAAGGGCGATAACGGGTCCCCTTGCCTTACACCACGAGCATGAGTAATTGACTCCGTCGTTTGACCATTGATCAAGATCCTTGAAGATGAAGTCCTGAGAATTGCAGCTACCCAATCACGCCATTTACTGCCAAAGCCTAAGGCCTGCAGAACTTCGAGAAGATACGCCCAGTTTAGCGAATCGAAAGCTTTGGAGATATCAAGCTTGATGAATAGAGCCGGCTTTCGTTCTCTGTGCAGCTGTCGGCAAACTCTTTGGACATAGAGGAAGTTGTCATGGATGCATCTCTTCTTTATGAAAGCGTTCTGTGAGGTTGAGACCAGCTTGTCTAGTCTTGTTGCAAGTCTGTTTGCGAGAATTTTGGTGATGATCTTTATGAAGCTATTGATCAGGCTGATTGGCCTGAAATGTTCTAATTTGTCCGCATTCTCCATTTTTGGGAGGAGAATAATATTTGCATTATTTAACTTGTGGAGATTTTCATGACGCATATTGAAGAAGTCCTTAATTGCTTCCACCAGGTCTTTTTTGATAATTGGGAGGCATGTTTTGTAGAAAAGACCGATATATCCATCAGGTCCAGGTGATTTTTGCGAAGGTAATTCCTTTATGGTGCTAGTCACTTCGCTGTCCGTGATCTGGTGCTCTAGGTCGCTGAGGTCCCTGGCAGCGTAGCCCAGTGATTCCCAATGTAGCGCTTTGTCCCTCACTCCGCGGTCTCCCAGTACTTTTTTGAAATATTGGTACGCTTCATTTAACTTTTCATGTTGTCCGAATATTACTCTGTCTTCTCTTTGAAGGACCCGGATGCAATTTCTCCGTCGTCGTGAGTTGGCCATCAAGTGGAAAAACCGAGTGTTGGCATCCCCCAGCCTGATTTTTGTTAGTCTTGAGTGCTGTCTCGCCCTGGTTTTCTGAATCGCCGCAAGACCAAGCAGTCTGTGTTTGAGAATTTTCCGAAGTTCTACTTCGTTGTGTGATAACGAACGTCTTTCTTGTGTGCATTCTAGGATCGTGATCGTAACTTGTATCAAAGCTGTTTGTAACGCTATTGTCGCAAAAATTTCCCTCCTCCAACTCTTTAGCGCCTTGGCAGTTCTGCTCATTTTGACATACAATCTTTGCAACGCGTCCGAGTTTCGAACAGGCTGCATCCAGGATTGCGTCACTGTTTCGTGGAATCCTGGTAACTCTGCCCAGCAGGACTCGAAACGAAAGCCTTTAAAGAACTCAAAGGTTGCGTTTCCATGCATGAGAAGGGGACAATGATCCGAAGTCATAGTTGGCATTGCGCACAGATCTGCATTTGGGAAGGACTCGTGCCATTCTGTTGTAGCCAAGAATCTATCTATCCTTGTCATCGTGGGTTGCTCTTGTTCATTTGTCCATGTGAAGCGTCTTCCATGTAGATCGAGCTCCAAAAGCTGAAGACTGTTGATGACTTGGTTGAACCGTTGCATCATTCTTCTATTTGTGGGGCCTCTGTTCTTCTCGCTCACTTGCCTGATAAGATTGAAGTCTCCTAGGATCAAACCATCTTTTCGAAACCGTTCCTCGCAACCCCTCTAATTCACATAGAAAACATCTCTTGTCCTCATCTGATTGCGGACCATAAACTCCGGTAATGTCCCATGTCGACGCGTCACATCTTGAAGTTAAAGTCGCCGTGATCGTGTTGGTTGTGGTTCTGGGGTTTTGCAAATCATACAGGTCATCCAAAGCCGCCAGAAGAATACCACCGGAGGTTCCATTGGACGGTAACCAAAAGGTCTGTTTGGCTAGTCTCGGTCCGACAGTTTCAGTTAGCAAGCATGTAGACCAATTGGCAATTTTCGTCTCCTGGAGACATACAATTGTAGCACCCGTTGACAGAATTAGCCGTTTGGTGCTCTCACGTTTTGCTAGGTTGTTTAGACCTCTAACATTCCAAGAAAAAACTGAACAATTGGTAGACATTTGAAGCTTGAACTTCTACTGCAAAGCCAAAACGGCGGCTAATAGCTGAGTAACAACACATACAGACCATTTCCATACAGCCCATACACAACCGGTACCTGAAAGGGTCCTGACCCCAGCCGACTAAGGGACCAAACTCCAGACAAATGACCCGGGTCCATTTAGCTGGGCAACATCTCCTTCTACGCACAATACAACTGGGATCTAGTTCAAGACGACTCAGAATGGTAAACTGACAACCTTGGCACAGTACACCCGACGTAGTACAATACCAACAACACCGACCAACTGGACAATACATAGCACAATACAGACAACAATATTGAAACCAAGGCCTGCCGGCCCCTAAAACAACACTGACCAACTGGGCTACGGAACTGGTAATCGCCATCATACGCACACATGGCTTAGGGCGAACCACTTTTGCAGCATGTATTGAAACTGGAATTTGCGGCCACTCATGCTGAGCCATGAGAAGAAAAAGCAAATTCCTCCGCATTTGGACTCACTTCTCCTGATCAGGCCTCCCTGCGAAGGCCTTCCCCTGCCACCACATAGTCGTTGTTTATTTTCTTTTTGCCTTTGTGCTTGTTCTTGGCCTGATTCACCAATTCCAGGATCGCATCCATTTTTTCCTTGCTCACCTTTAGTTATTATCATGTTGGAATGCTATTTACTCATCTTTTTGTCATTTGGTGTGTGTAGTCCATGGATCCAAGGAGATAACAGGTCTGACGTCTCGGATTTTTCGACTGAGTAGTACTGAGTACTGTTGTCTAATTCTCGAGGCTCGCAAGCACATTAGTTCTTGCTCATATAAATATAAGTTAGGCTTCGTACGCAAGAATTCTCAAACTAAAGAGAGATCCAATTTTTTCTTTGTCCTACAAAATTTCATGTGAAATTCCTATATTTCAAACTTCCCTTAGATGGCCCCATTTTATCCATCTTGTCAAAGAGGCCCTACTTGTTGGGTGCTCAGTGCTCACCAGTCACCACGCGCGGTTCCCTCCATCTCTGTGAGTCAAAATAAAGCAAACACATGCGTCTCCATTCCATGGCCTGTTGCACTGTTACATAGATGAATCTTGCAAGCCGGTACTCGGTCCTACTCAAATTTTCTCACGAATTTGCTCGTTTCGCTCATCTCATGCCAACCAGCTCAACCGTCTAGAGAAAGCAGATCAACTCTATCTTGGCCGATTCTACGTTTCAAAATAACAAGAAATGACCACTGGTGAGGCTCAGTCGAACTGGCAGCTAAACATGGCAGGGGCATAATTGGCATACGAGTAGTGCTTCTCTGCATCACATTCCCAATACAAGTGGTACAGACCTTGAAACAAGAAAAAAAAAATCATTATCCACCATTTAGTTATGTTTTAATATTTGTGCAATTTTCAAATGGTAATATGGAAAATCACCTCTCTTAGCGTAAATGTCCGGAGTAAGCAATAATACACTGACTCTCTCCCTCGCTGACACTTGACACCAATATTATCTGGGCCCGATTTTGAGCTCCGGAATAGTCCGAAATGAGCACGGGAGTCTTCTTAGTATAATTGTATCACTTTGATGTAATTTACTAAGATTAATAAAAGCTTCCTTTATTGAAAAAAAAAATACTATTTGTCAACAAAACATCCATGCAGCATCAGGATTTTTACAACCTTTCGCAGCCCAGGGCGAGCAGCAGTGATGCTTACGGTCCACAGGTCATTGGGTGATTCAGATAGAGCGCCAACATGCACAGATATTTTGTCGCATCGCCGTGGCTGCTGTTGCTGTCTCCCCTTATCTCCCTCTGCAGGCGATGGTCAGACACCGTTGAAACGAGTTCAATTTCCAGATTATTCTTGCCGATTTTACCACAGCCGCCAACAAAAGAAGCTTACTGTGATATGTACGCTTGCTTTGATCTGATGCGTTGTGTGCGTGAATGATAGCGTTTGGATTGAGTGGAAGCAAGGGCCACGCACGAGCGACTCATCTGTTTCAGTGGATTCATTCCACTGGCGCATGAATTCTGAGGGAGATGGCAGCCGATGGGCGTGACGCTGACTTTGCCCGGCTCCGCCATTATCTCCATTTGATCGCTTCCCATGCATGCATTCAAGCTACAACAACAGTTGCTTGCCTATCTTTTCGGAAGCCTGCCTGTGGTCCTCCGATTCCGATAATGTTTATCACATTGCATTATTTCTGGAGGAGTACGCCGATTGTTTCAGATATTATCATAGGTGATACTTGATTGGTTGCTTCAGAGAGGTTCAATTCTTACTTCCTAGACTTCAGTTTTAGCCTGTTTTCGAGAACACACACACAGACACACCCAAAAAAAGGGCGTCTTTCTATTAAGCTTTAGTCTGTGTTTGGAAGGAGCATTGTTTTAGTCTGTTTGGAAGGTGAGCACGGTTGCTGCTGTTTATATGGTATTTCTGTTAAACAAAAAAGTGAACGTAATGTGAGCCTATGAGATCGTGTATATCCTTGGATTCTTGCCATGTACTGGTGGTGATAAGTGCACCCGTTCGGCGAACAAAAATCTGACCAAAACAGCAGGATGATGCTAGCAATCAACTCTGCTCTGTATCTCTTTTGCTGCATCTATCTTTGTTGGGTGCAGGTCCCTTGGAATTACAAAGTAACTCTACTCGATGGAGTTGTAATCTCAACCATTCATTTGCTTCAAAGGCTCAGATTATGACACTACACCTCCATCCAATCGGAAATAAATGGTTGAGATTGCAACTCCACAAGATGGAGTTAACTTTGCTACTCCAGGGGATCTACATCTTTGTTATTTGGTGCTAGACTAGCATTCAGCTAGTCTTGGTTGTTCTTCTTGATATGTTTCTTGTAACACAACCATATCGTTTTATGGATCATGTGCTTCTTTAGAGAGAAAAGCTTCCCTCATGATCAATCCAAAATGTGTGCATTCTATCAGGGATTAGTGTCATGCAAGAGCAAGAGTGCAATATCATAAAAAAAAAGATGAAAGACTATGTGGAGGTCTATCCAGATTTGTGATGAGTTATTGACAATGTTTGAGTATGTGATGTTCAAGTTTGAGTTTGTTTTGAATTCTATTTTGAATTTGAAACAATTTAAAGAGCTATCAGGTCAAGGGCGGTACTACTGGCCATATAGAAGCAAAAGTGTTGGCTAGGCAGCACTACTAGCCTAGGATGAGTGTCGGCCCTGCGGAGCTACTGGCCTTAGAAACGGTAGTCTTTTTACACAGAGGTGTTTTCTCTGGAGTTAGATACAGGCGGCACTACTGGCCATCTAGGAACGGTGATACTGGGGGTGCGGTATTACTGGCCTCCAGTGGCAATAGTTATTTTTCAGAGAGGTGTCTCTTAGGGTTGATCAGTATAAGTGACACTACCGACCAACCAGGAGCGGTAGTGCCGAGGGTGCGGTACTACCGGCTCTAGGTGGCAGTAGTACCAACTTTACTACGACTTGAGTTTAAGGTTTGCATTAATTATTGATTAATGCATATTATTATGAACAATGATATGTGACGTGTTTTTTGTCTGTATCGCTTGTAGGACTCTAGGGCTAGATCATGGTGAGGCGAAGGCAAGATTAAGACTAGGCTAGGAAAGCTGAAGTCCAGAACGATAAAGGGACTTCAGAAGATGACTAATGCCGAAAAGTGGTTGTAAGTCAAGAACACAAGAAACCAGAGTGTGATGCACTAGTGATGGACATGACGGGCAAAGGCATGGACGGGACTAGACTCAAGGAGGAGTTGAGATCCAAAATGGTCAAAGAAGCTGATGCCGCTATGAAGTAGAAAAGGACACGTGGCAGTCAAGTGACTTGTGCTTGTTTGCAAGCGAGGACGGTTCGAGGGAGTCCAAATGAGTGAGAGGTTTGATGTTAAGTCATTGGGGTTACGTGAAAAGCGCGAAGCATGGTGATGCTTCGAGGAGAAGAAAGATCAGTCATCAGAGCAAATTGGTAATTTATCAAATACCGGTAATTGAGGCATTTTAGAAAACTGCGGTGGTGACCTAAGTGGTTTAGGTCACGTCAAAGTGGTGTTAGATGCAAATTCGAGTCCGTGGAGTGGATTTGGCGTTAATGTAATAGCCGCTTTGAGAAGTGTGCTTAGCCCATGTAAGAAGTGGATGGTATTCACTCTAGTGTTCATGTTTAGGATTAGGGTTTTCTCTACTATATAAGGAGATGTAGGGGGAGGAGAGGCTTTTAAGCCTTAAACTAAGATATTATGAGGTTTAGAGTTTCTACAAGATTTTAGTTTTCTTGTGTGTGTAAGCACTCCTTTGGAGCTTTGCCCTCAGGAGAGGCTTTGTAATCATCTATCTTGGTCTGAAATAAAGATCAATTTCAAGCTCAAGATTTGGCTTTTGTTCTTAACCTTCCTCGTTCTTGATTCTTACTCTTTCTTGTTGGTTTCTTTTTTCTCTTGATCTTGTGTTGCCAAGGATGAGTGATTGATGGGGGCATCCTCTATAGATCATCTAGTCACACTCTCTCATGATCAACAAAAGATCTCTCAAGAAATTGGGTTTTTGCTTGAGAAGGAAGGATTTGAGGTAGATCGTGATCTTACATGTTTGAGGGTAACATCTTTGGAGTTCTTACTTGCTATGACATGTGGGAGACCATCTAGGACCATCTTAATTATCAAATCACCATGAGTATGCTCAGGGCAAAGTTTTGTATTTGACCCAGTTTTGGTGCAATATTTGGTAAATTCGAAAAAAGTCAGAACTTTGATATCAATCCTTACAATTGAAGGTTGGAATAAGTTCCTGACACCCATAGAAAGGTTCATATAAAGTTTAGCGGGTTTTGGAGGTGTATACAAAGTTTGCGAGTTTTCGATCAACCGATCAAAAGATACACCGATTTTCGTTTTTGAAGTCATGTTGATTCTACTATTCACAGGAACTACCAGTGGGTACTAAGCACAATAGTTCCCATTGGTACTATTCATTCAGGCTCTACCACCCATTTAACACTGGTAGTGCCACCCTAAATGTGAAATTATTCAAAAATTTGTTCTTCTGCACATAGTTTACCTAGTGAGGCTTTGGTTGATCATTTTAGAGGGGTAAAATTTAATTTGTGGTCATTCAGCCCTCTAAGTGTTTTCCTTGTGCTTCATATTGGGAAGAAAAAGAAAGGTAATATATGACATAGTGTGGTGACGAAGAAACAAATAGTATCATGGATGAGTGGTGGCTGGGACCGTGGAGCCTACCGTGATGGAGTGCAAGGAATTAATAGTCGACGTAGACAGTGTGTCCCATAAATACACATCCAAATGGATGGTAAATTGGGAAAATGTACAGTAGTTTAGGGTGCGATTGGTTACTTGGATGAAGTTGGATGGGATATGGCCATCCAGCTTGAATGGGATTGAGCCATTCAGGTGGCTGTTTGGTTAGGTGGATATGAATGAGTCAATTTTTTGTTTGGTTGGGTGGATAGGGATGAGTCAATTTTTTGTTTGGTTGGATGGATGAGAATGGATAAGATGAGTTAATTTTTTGTTTGGTTGGATGTACGAAGATAAATGGGCTAGTTGTAACCAAGATTTCAAATTTTAGTTTGAAATTTTTGAACAAAATTTGATTGAAATTTGAATTTTCAGACAAAATTTGACCAAACTTTCAATTTTTGGATAAAATTTGACAAAAACTGAATTTTAAAAAAATTGAATTTACAAACAACATTTGATCAAAATTTGAATTTGTTCGAGTACATTTCGTCAAACTTTGAATTTGACCGAGTACACCTTTTCATGCAATAAACTGGATGAACCCGTCCAGCCTTTTTTATAGCTCTATCCATCATCTTGAGAAAATATTCTAAAAAAGTGAATAACCATATCTCATCCATCCACTTATCCAAACAATTGGATAACTCTAAATCCATAGATGATCATATTCCATCTACCCATCCAATTGCCACAAATATCCATGTCCTATTGAACCAACATATGTCTTGGATAATTGCCTATACTTGCTTGCAAATCCAGAAAAATGGAGGTAAGGCCTTTCCAAGGTAACCACTGCCCGCTCCAAAACCTTGGCGGGTTGCAAAAATATACACATTTCTTAGGAACATTTCTGAAGAAAATCCACTTTAGAGAGTTTCACCGCACAGTCCAGTTTCGAATTATGAAGTTTCGCAACAATTTTATAAAAAAGCAATTCAATTCCAACATTGATCAAAGAAAATTCCAGTATTTAAAATGGAGCCTAAATAAATTTTTAATTTGCAGGGATACAACTACAAATGTTCCTTTTTTGAGTAAATTTTGGAAAGTTACACGTTTATTGTTAAAACTATCACAAATCTACATGTTTAAGCAACAGTTTCACAAAAATACAAATTTAAGGGAACATTTCACACATGTTTTGAGATTTTTATCAAATGCTATGGTTGCCCACTTAACAGTAAAATATGAGATCTGGTAATGAAATGGACGTATAAGTCTACCTTGTGACACTAACACGTGGGTTCAAGCATCTGGAGCCGTACCATAGAATGAAAAAAAATCTCGAAATCTGTAGTCTTGTGAAACATTGGCTCTTTAATATGTAGTTCTATGATATTGTTGCTTAAACCTATAATTTTATAATAGTTTTGACAATAAACGTAGCCTTCTAAGATTAGTTTCTTTGTAGGCTCCATGCTCCATATGCTAAGCTTATATATAGCCAACGCAAAAATTCGCTCCCTCGTACCCAACATATCAGTCGCAAAAACTAAGTTGCATGCAAATTGGCAAAAAAAATCTACTCACTTGACAATAAGTAGTCAGTAACTCATCAACTAGGATAGTAATCCATCCCCTTGTCACCTCCAACTTCTCCATGGTGATCTCTACCATGCCACTGCTAAGGGTTAGCAAAACTGAATTGCACTAGAAAACCGAGACCTAGCCGATACCGATTTTCAACGAAAATCATGGAAATCGAAGGGTTTGTGAATTCAAATTAAAATTCAAAACTGAAGTTGAGCCATGCCGAGAGTGATGAAAATTGATCAAAATAGACACAAAATTGACCGATTTTGGCCGATTATCGACCGATTTTGGCGAAAATCGGCACAGATTGGAAAATAGAGGGGGGAAAGGAAAAAGGGGGAAATTTCCACAAAAAATGTGTAAAATTAGTAAATGTCCTAAAAAGGCTAAAAAATCAAAAAAAATATTGGAAATGCATAAAAGATTATAGAAAAATATGATAAAATTCTAGCATAACCATTCCTATATGTAAAGACTATGTCAAATTGTAAAGTATATATTTTGCAATAATAGCACAACCATGAAAAAATATAAATAATTTTGAGAAAATTTCAACATGACCTTTGCTATATATTGGACAATGTGAAGTTGTGAAATAGGCATTGTCGACGTTTGGGAAACGGATCCCTCGTCGAGCTTACTTGTTGAATGATGGATCGACCAAGGCCCCTTTTCCGCGAAGGGCTTGGCGTCCGAAGGATGCCACGCTGAGAGGACGGGATGGTCGGATGCTCAAAAAGGACAATGGACAAGAGACTTTTATCCTGGTTCGGGCCTCTCACGATGGAGATAACAACCCTACGTCCAATGGCTTTACTACTGCTTGAATGTTTACAAGATGCTTGCGTGAATGTGTGTCTATGGGTGTTGCTTGTCAGCCTTTCTCTTCTTACAGGCGCCGCTTTTTTCTTCTTACAGTGGGGTATTTATAGGCGACCTTAGTCTTACAGCAGTTATAACTCAATGATGTGCCACTACTGTGCCCGAACGTGGCCGTAACTGACTCCCTTGCTTTTCGCCATGCTGTGACGTGGGTGTAATGGCTCAGATCGTGGCCGTACAGTCCTTTAAGCCGTTGCGTGATTAATGCCACGTCGTCTTCATGGGCCAAGCACGACCTGCCGATCGTGCCTGGGATCTTCCTTCGGCTCTGGCCGATCGTCGCACTTCTTCGAGTAGGCACGCTTGGGAAACTGAAGCGCATGCTCGGGGACGAGCTTGGTCGTGGTCGGGGTAGACCCATCAGCTGGTCTGTCCGAGGATCTTCCTTGGGGACACCGTCCAAGGGCAAGTATGGTCGACCGAAGATTGGTCGTCGGGGTACGATGGTCTTTATAGAAATTACCCAATCCCTGACAGGCATGTAGTAGTAATATGTAAAAAAATAATATTTCATTTCAATATATACACAAATCAATCGATCAAGTCCACATTTCAGTTACAATCATTTCAGTAGCATAGCAAATGATATTTGAATTGAACCTTTCTAACCTAAAATTAATGTTCCCACTAGACATAGCTTCATCGATCTTCCAGTACGATACATATGCCATGGTGGACCTACATGAACGATATGTTAGTAAAAAATCGAGTTGGAATAAAATAAAACATTACCTTAGAGGCTACGGGTAATATTGTTGGTTGGACGCTTGGTTGGCTATTTTGTACTCTTCTGTGGACATCATCAGCAAACCTCATGTAGCTAGCAACAACACCTTATATTCATGCCAGCTTTGCCCCCGTCCACAGGCTAGTCGTTTTCCACTATTGGTATAACATGGCATAAAATTATGGGTCTTATCACTCATATACCCATTGAGTGAGAGGTTGCAAGAATCTGAGATGGAGTAGTCGTATGAACCATATGAGCCATAACTCTCATATGTCTCGACGACACTGTACGAGCTATAACTATCTTGCAGGTTGAAGGATCAAGTTGGCCTAGAGGGGGGTGAATAGGCAAATTTTTAAATTTTAACTTCTTAATGACAGAAAGAATGCCTTGCTCGAGTAAATAGCTAACTTAAACAAGATGACAGAATATGAAGCATAAACAATTGAAAAACAGTGAATATAACTTAACAACAAGAATAAGCACAAGAGACATAAATATTTATCCCGTGGTTCGGAGCCACTCTTCTACTCCATGTTAGAACACTTCTATCAAAGTATAGCTCCTCCAAAGCTAGTCGCAGTAGTTTGGTCTCCACTCGAATAACTCTTTCACTACTCTAGTGAGGTGAGTTCCAAACCTTTCACACTCAAGGTGATCTTCCACAAGCTCCTTTGGATAGGTCACACCTTTCTGCCTCCAAGCCGTCTAGGACCACTAAGATCCAAGAGTAATAGACTATGCACTAGCCCTGTCTCTTGGTTCACTTGGCACAACACTACTAGACTAAGTTTGGAGCTAAAACACTTGGAAAGTGTTAAGGATTAGGGTTCGAAGGTGAAGCACAGTCTCCTTGGTGGAATGAAAGTTTTAAGGATGCTAAAATGTCAAGGAGATCAAAAAGTTCTATGATAGATGGCTCAGAAAATACTTATATAGGCATTTGGGATGAAAATAGCCGTTACACCTACCACAGAAGCCGTTGGAACGTGTCAGCCTGTCAAAATTCAGGATTGCACATTTGCAATGAACTTAGCAAAATAATCTAGCGATACTGGTCCTGTGCACTCCGGACCAATTCAGATTATTTACGCCGAACTGAAAATATTTGGTCTGTCGTACATAGGAAGATTGGATGTATTGATCCAGATAAGAAAAGTGAGATTTTCATGCGCGCCGAACCGAAAAATTTGGTCCGCCAAAAATTTATTTCAAAGAAATTTACAGCAACGGACTTTTTGAAGTAACACAAGGCTTTAACCGAGAGGAATGCTTTTGCGTCGGACTGAATTTTGTGTTAGTGGAATTTGGTCTGGCATGAATGGTGTGTGCTCGGTTTGCATTGAAAAAAAGGATTCTTTTACCACGGACTTAAAAGAAAGAGGTCCGACGAAAATGGCTTGCACCGGACTGAAATTTTTGTTAAGGAATTTTGGTCCGTCGTGAATGAAATGGGCTCGATAAGGATTTAGACTAAGTATGTTTTGGCGCCGGACTAAAATAGGAATGGTTCGGCAAGAATGGAGTTTTGGACTAAAGTTGCGCCGAACCTAAGAGATGTGCAAATAAGCTTTTAGTCCAGGACACACTTAGACTTTTTATGAGAAGGATTGGTTCAAGGCAAAGAATGAGTAAGAAATTTTAACTCCAAGCAGTCTAATTTAGTCTAAGCCTTATGAACCAATATTCTAACTTGTGCATAGTCCCCCTTTATAGTACGACCAAACTAAAATAGTCCTAACTACTTGGCTTGAATCATCTCCCAAACCAAAAACTAATAACAAAGAGCCTTAATCTTCTTTCAGTAGGCTTCTTTGATGCTCCAACCAATGTTCTTTATTGCTTAGAGATTATTGACTTAGTCATCAACACCAAAACCATATAATTAAACATGATAAAAGAATTGAAGGGGCCTAGATGCTATCACAGGTGCATCATGGCTGTATCGATGGTCCCTCTCCTTGGCTACAGTAGTCATCCTAGGTGATTGTGGAGCCCCATGGTCTTTGTCATGTGCGGCATGAGTGTTCTAGGACTCTCTTGTAAATGGTATGGCAAGCTGTGCTTCTGAATAGGAAGTAGGAGGGATAGAGGCATCAGCCGGGCCTGACATGCATCTACCGATTCATACATAAAATTTTTTACTACCAAATGAATTTGTTTAACCACTTTAAGAAACTAATCATAATACATACCTTTTTGTACTGCTAATTAGTACATTAACAAGTGGTTCAACAATTTCAAGTAAGGTTCAGGAACAGAAAATACAAAACAGGAGATTATAACCTGCTAATTAGTTAATTCAGCAACATTACAATTAATCATGCTTCATTATCACCAGGGAGGGCAGCAAGCCAACAACTCTATATAAGGGTGAAACTACTGCATCTAGGAGCCAGATTTTCCTTGGCCTCCACATATTTGCTAAGCTAGTATTCTCCCTAACCCTAACCCTCTATTTCACTAAACCTAACCCCAACCCTCAGTACTGTGTTACACTATGCAAGGCAAGAATCATACCACCAAACCAAAAATTAAGACAATAATCACAAGATTCAAAACACAACATAGTCTACAGCATTTAATATTAACGAAAATCATGAAAACTTACTGAAAATTACACGGATCGACACAAAAATCACTAGGGTTTGGGATGAAATCACCGGAGCTCTCTAGGCAATGATTATCGCTGAGTCTCACTGATTTTTGGACCTAGCCGATCGATTTTCGTGCTCACATGAGCAATTTTGGGTCGGCGGCGACCGGATCTCTCCGAAGCCGATGTGAGCTGGAAGCACAAGAAGAGAGCAGCTCGGGACTGCAATTATTATGTCTAAACTACCTCGCATCTGGCTTAAAATGTGCATGCATCTTTGAAAGTGAAAAGGGGGAGATTGAAAGTGCATCTAGGCCCCTCAAAGAGTTTTGGTGATTTATGGCAACACAATTCCATATACTAACGGTGCAAGTGAGATTCTATGCAGTGATCGAGAAGATATCATCGTTGGAAAGCAATTGGAGATCCCCACCATCCTTAAAAATTTGAAAAGGCGGCATCAAGACTTTAGTCATAAATCTTTTACTTTATTGAGTCTAAGGATAGCCGTACTATTAAGGGGGATACGACGGAAAATTGCTTCTAGAATATGCTTGTGCTCATAGAATGAAAATTGCATCTCGAAAGAATTTTAAAACATTGTATTTTCCATCAAAGGGTACTTCTGGCCGAGGGGGTCAGGCCGGAGTATCCGGACAATTAGTTCGGACACTCCGGGCTAGGGCCCTCGGTTGCATTCTCTAGTAAGTCCGGAGTATCCGGACATTTAGTCCGGACACTCCGGGGTTAATTTGTCCGGAGTATCCGGTGAGTCCGGAGTATCCGGGGATTAAGTCCGGATACTCCGGGTTAACCTTCTCGGTTCATAGCAAACTCTCTTCAGTCCGGACACTCCGGACTAAATGTCCGGATAGTCCGGGGTTTGCGCAGCACAAGTGTAACGGTTGGATTTTGAGAGACCTATTTAAGCCCTCACTCCAAATCCAACCGTTGCCCACTTCATTCATTGCAGCATTAAACTCTCAAGCTCACTCTCACTCTCTCTTGAGCCCTAGCCTCCTTTCCCCACTTGAATCTTTGATTTGATTTGAATCTTTGGGGAGAAAGGAGGGGATTTAAGTGCTTTGAGCTTGCATTTTGATTCTTGAGCACAAGTTTCATCCTCCAAGTCGATTTAGCGGCGTATTTGTTACTCTTGGAGTTTGAAGGGCTCCTAGACGGCAAGGAGTCACCGGGAGCCTCCAAGACTTGGTGTGGAGAGCCCCGGAAGTTTGTGAAGGCAAGCCTCGCCTCCGAAAGGAAAGAGGCAAGAAGAAGACCGGCGAGTGCTTTGTGCAACACCGGGAGGAAAGTGGTCAAGAGAGACCCGGGCTTTGTGCCTCCTCAACGGAGACGTAGGATTCCCTTCAAGAATCCGAACTTTGGGTAAAAATCGTTGTCTCCTTGTTCTTCTTTTGCTTGTTCTAGGGTTTGTTGTTCTTGGAACTTCAGGAGCCCGATCTACTCTATTGTTGTGTTTGCTTCTAGATCTTCACCATCATCAGGTACCTGACACTATTTAGAGTATTTGTATTCATTTAGATTGTTGAAAAATTGCTTAGATTTAAAATCCCCTCTTTGAGTCGCTTTCCGAGTATCCGGACAATATACCCTGGATAGTCCGGATCGTCTCGAGTATCCTGATAAAATCCCTGACACTTGCCTCGAGACCCTCGGTGAATTTAAATTGTTGCAAATTTTTTAATCCGCCTATTCACCCCCCCTCTAGGCGACATCACCGGTCCTTTCAATCTTTAATTGGCCGAACCGGGCTAACGGGCCTCCACTATGAACAGTATGAGGCCGGTATTGTTTTATGATTTTTTTCCTTTTTCATTTTGTATTTTCAGTTTTATCACAAATTTATCTTCCAAATTTTGTTTTTTTTATGAAATTTTAATTTCATACAACACATAGCTATTAATACTATTTTTACGAAAATTTAGGACAGATTTTTCAATTTTTTTGAATTTGAATTTGAATCGGACCGGTTTGCCAACCGGTTTGAGAAGCGCACTGGACCGATACAGATGATTATCGCAATTTTCGACCAAAAATCACTGGTTTTGTCAACCCTACCGCTGCTGCTGGTGCTCTAAGATTTAGGAATCTCTCCAACATCTCCTTTGTTGCTTGTGCTGCTGCACAAAACCCCAACTAAAGAAGGAAGAAGAACGCTTCTCCTCCGCTGTTTACAGCCGTCTCCACCACCATCCTCACCTCTCCTCCAGCCACCAACACTCAGTACACTCCAACCCGCTCTCCAAAGTAGGTCCACCAACAAGAGCAAGAGGAGCACTTAGTGGCCACGACCAACACTACAAGAGTCGCTACTACGACTGCTGCAAGAATGAGTAGAGCATCCACTGCGGCGAGCCAAGTTTAGTCACGGCCTCACCGCCGGATAGCCATGGTGGCCGCTTCACTACCGATGATGTTTTGCAACGCGCTGGAGGAGGTGATCAACACGTTCATCTATCCATTGACACTGTGACCGTCGGTGGACTCATGGCACGAGTTGTCCAACAACTTCATGCCCATGGACGAGCTGCCGCCCACACAATGCCTCGTCGTGCGTGGTGCCATCCCACACTGCCTCACTGGTGGCGCCTTCATCCGGAACAGGCCCTCACGTGCAAAAATGATTCTATGCTTTTAACTTATTTGGGCATACCTGTTAATAGAACTAACTAACAAAAATTTGTTGGAAGAATATAGAGGATAAGATAGAGTGCAAATTAGGATGTTGGCAAAGGAAACTCTTATCAATTATGGGTAGATTGGTCCTTATTAATTCTTGTTTGAATAATGTCCCTTTTTATATGCTTTTCTTTTACAAATTATCAAAGGGGGTAAGGAAAAGGATAGATTATTTTAGAGCCAGACTGTTGTGGTAAACTGACCAATATATCAGAAAGTACCATTTGATCAAGTGACCATCAATTTGTGTGCCAAAAGACCGAAGGGGTTTTGGTGTACTAGACCTGGATATTATGAATACCGCTTTGCTTGAAAAATGGCTATGGAAATTAGTAAATAAAGATGGAATATGGCATGAACTCATCATAAACAAATAATTAAATTCTAAAACTTTGTCTCAAGTGAATTTTAAATCTGGTGACTCTCAATTTTTGGTTGGTCTGATGTTAGTTAAGGATCAATTCCTAAAATGTTGCAGAGTCAACTTGAGAGATGGCTCTAACACAAGATTTTGGAAAGATATTTGGCTGGGCAACCAATCTTTCACTCACAAACACCCTAGGTTATATAATTTGACTTTTAGCAAGACATCAATATGGTCGATGTTTTCTCTAAAGGTTTGGAGACTATCACCTTCAGAAGGACTCTCTGGGGTGATACTTTGGCCTCATGGGAAAAACTGAAGGCAAAATGTTAAGGGGTGACAGTAAGTGAGGAAGATGATAAGATTGCTTGGTATCTAACTTTTAATCGTTTGTTTTCTGTGAAATCTTTTTGTCTGTTTATGAAAACCAAGAATGTAAATTTTCCTTTTAAATTCCTTTGGAAGATTAAGATTCCTCTCAAAATTAAAGTTTTTATTTGATTAACACTGAGGAAAAGCATTTTAACTAAAAATAGACTCTTACGAAAGGGTTAGAAAGGGGATAAGAAATATCAGTTTTATGGTGCTAATGAGACAATTGACCATTTGTTTATCTCATATCCATTAGCAAGATTCATTTGGAATGCGGTGAGATGTGCTTTTAACTTGAGATGTTCACCTACTAATATTACACATCTATTTGGAAATTGGTTGATTCAATTCAGGAATGAATCTAAGAAGTTATGGTTGGTGGGAATTTCAGTATTGCTGTGGACCATTTGGAAAGCGCGTAATGCAGCATGCTTCAGAAATGTTATGCCGATTGATCCCACAAAACTAATCTTTGACATAACACAGTGGTTCAACATTTAGACAATTTTGCAGATAAAGAAAGAAGACACAGAAGCCATGCTTTGCAGAGGCAAATTGCTGGAACAAGTGGTTACTAGGGTGCTCAAGGCACATATGGGATAGAAATCATCGGTTATTAGGATTGCTAACCGAAAGAAAAAAATAGAATGGAAAAGAAAGTTTTTGTGTTGGTCCAGAAAGACTAGGACAAAACAATCCCTATTTTGTGTTTATAAATGGCACTTTAATATATTTTGTTCATTTACTTTCTACTTTGGACTAAGTGTTTGTTTGGGCATAAGTATTGCTCTTGCTGACTGACTTTATAAGAGAGAGTGTAGGAGAGAACTATGTCTCTATTTTATTTTTTGTTTTTACTTTCCTGTTATGAACTTTTATGATTTTTAATAATAGATATCGGAACAGTTTGTTGCCTTTCCATTCTTTGAAGAAAAAAAACATCCGGAACGGGCCCGACCCGCAGCACCTCCCGTGTGGGCCGCACCACCTCTTCGATGGCGACGGCATGCTCCACTCGCTGTTCCTCCCCACGCCGTCCTCGTCGTCCGACCCCGTCCTCTGCTCGCGCTACGCGCTGACGTACAAGTACCTCCTGGAGCGCGACACGGGCGAGCCGGTTATGCCGAACGTGTTCTCTTGCTTCCACGGCGTGGCCGGGCTAGCGCGCGGCGCCGTCGTGGCAGCTAGGGTGCTCACGGGGCAGATGAACCCGACCGGGGGCACGGGGCTCGCCAGCACCAGTGACCAGCCTCGCCATCTTTGGCGGCCGCCTCTACGCGCTCGGCGAGTCGGACCTCCCGTACGCCGTGCGCGTCGACCCGGCCACCGGCGAGGTGACCACGCACGACAGGTGCGACTTCGGCGGCCGCCTCGTCATGGGCATGACCGCGCACCCCAAGAAGGATCCCCTCATCGGCGAGCTCTTCGCGTTCTGGTACGACCCCGTGCCGCCGTTCGCGTACTCATGGTTCGACCTGGCCGGGAACAAGGTCGCCGACGTGCCCCATCTTCTCCGTGCAGCAGCCGTCCTTCCTGCACGACTTCGCCGTCACGGAGCGGTACGCCATGGACATGGTGGTGGGCGGCGGCGCGCCCGTGTGGTCGGACTCCGGCAAGGTGCCCCGGCTCGGCGTGCTCCCCTGCCACGCCACCGACAAGTCGGAGATGCGGCGGTTCGAGGTGCCGGGGTTCAACATGATGCACTCGGTGAACGCGTGGGAGGAGGCCGGTGGCGAGGAGCTGGTGCTGGTGGCGCCCAACATCCGTGTGGAGAAGGTGCGCATCATTGCATCAACCTCCGCACCGGCGCCGTCTCGCCCTCGCCGCTCTCGGCGGGGAACCTCGATTTCGGCGTGATCCACCAGGGCTGAGCGCCTCGATCGGCCGGCGCAACCGGTACGGCTACTTCGGCGTGGGCGACCCCATGCCCAAGATCGGCGGGGTGGCCAAGCTCGACTTCGACCACGCCGGCGACGGCGACTGCACCATGGCGCGGCGCTACTTCGGACCAGGGTGCTTCGCCGGGGAGCCATTCTTTGTCCCCGACGACGTCAAGGGCAATGGCAACGAGGACGACGGCTACGTGGTGTGCTACGTCCACGACGAAGGCACCGGCGATAACCGGTTTGTGGTAATGCACGCGCGGTCGCGGGAGCTGGACATCGTCGCGGAGGTGCAGCTGCTTGGCCGCATCCCCTACGGCTTCCACGCCTCCACGGCCTGTTCGTCACGCACTCATGCAGGCCGAGCTCCGGTCACAGCACCAAACACACAAATAAGGCCAATGTTTCCGTGCCTTCGCTTAGTTTCTGCAGAGGAAACTATACAAGGATGCTAATGATTTTCTGCAGAGGAAACCATATAAAGATGCTAATTTATAGCCGAAGAGGACACAAATAAACAACATTGTTACCAGAGAAGCCTACCTACCTATCTTAAATAGCATCTTCTCTGCAGCACTCCATTGTTTCTAATGCACACCGTATCTATATTCTCAGTATAAGGGAGAGACCTAAAAGAAGTTGGATAACTCAGGCCACCAACTTCTCAAGATTCATGCGGCACATTCCAAAGCCTAGAAAGAGATATGAGGGGACCGGAGGTCAGGTTTCCGCTCTTTACGACTTGGGAGGCACTGTCACGCGATTCCAATGAGCATTTTACATATGATACTCCAATGCCAGTCAGCATTTCTCTATGTCGGGCCCAAGTGACAAGGTACAAACCAGAGATGATTAGAAGCCCTCCAATAATACTGCGAGAAAACAAAGCATATTATACTTCAGATCAAAAGAGATGATAAACATGATTTGCTAGGAAAAAAAAGTTGTGGTTTATTGATCAATGTTCTTGGATTATTGAGATATCAGAGTTAAATAGAATAGGAAAGTTATTATATTACATACTTACACGTCAGTAGGAGAGGCTCTGGAATGGTATTTTTCATATTGAAGAAAAGATATAAAAGAAAAGGTTAAGTAAATTAAAGAGTAGAACAAGTGATAAGACTTATTCTTACCTTCCAAAGTAAATTGGGCTTCCCAGAAAAAGCATTGACAATAGAGCAGAGAGCACTGGCTGGAGAGGGTTATACAGTGCCACCATAGCAGGGCCCAAAATTTTGTTGCACCATGTTAATAAGCCATAATTAAGAGCAGAAGCAACGACTCCCTGGAATAAGGGAGAAAAACTGAGTAGAGTATAAAATATTTATGATGACATGCATCTTTATGCTATGGCCTACACAGACTAGTGCAGTTTGTAACCAATATCTCACCCATAGGACCACATATAGACACAGAATCTCAATTCATGGTCCCATGAAATGGATGCAACAACTCAATACGCCATCAGCACCAACAGATAAATTATCGCATACGTATGAGAGCATATGTATATAATGATGTAATATTGCAGGTGCAAAATGCCAACACTTAGAACATACATATGAGAAGAATAAATTTAGCATGAAGCTTACAGCATATACAACAGCACCGAACTCAGATTGAGTCAAAATCCATTCTTCTCTATCATTTGTAGCAAAAACTCCTGAAATGACCATTAAAAAAGCTCCAAAAAAGTATGAGTATGCTGTCAATGACAAGCTAGAAGGATACTTCAGCAAAATCGGAGCCTGAAATAACAACACATGAACAGGATAAGTATAAAAAATAAGAAAAACTTTCTGCAAAAGGAATTATAGTACATTCATCTTCTAGCATAAGATTCAGTACTTAAAGGCAACATACTAAAGTCAAATACAACACAAGCATAAAGTTATTCCAGGATTGTCAGATATATAAATGACTAATCTTCATCCATACAGTGAAGTGTAATTTTGCTCGGCCCATGATAAATCATCTTCTAACTTGTAATAAATCGCCAAATCTCAGATAAAATTCAATCCTGAATGCTGTAATGGCCAGTTGGTCACACAACATATCGGAAGAGAAGTAAAGACAACCAAGTTTCATATCTTGCTAACCCCCCAAGTTGAGAAGCCCTTCGTAAATATGCCCCATATGTGTCTATGACATATGGGCCCTGGACCCATATGTCATAGACACAGAGAGGGGCATATTTACAAAGCCACCTCAACTTTGGGGCATATTTACAATTACTTCCTTCAAGGGTGCTGAGAGGGCAAAAAATTATGAGGGGACTGTTAAGACTGAATTTTTTATCAAAACAAAATGTTCTCAATAAATTTGATGCCATCTAAAGTCGTCCTATTAAATTATTGATCTAACTTATAGAGGCTATCAGAACTTGCACTACACATAAGCTTGATCAGAAATTAAAGCCGCCAGGTGTGTTAATTGACAAACATTGAAGTGCATAAAAAATAGAGTATAACAAGAAATTAAAGCTGCCAGGTGTGTTAATTGACAAACATCAAAGTGCACAAACAATAGAGTATAACAAAACAAGAAATTAAAGCTGCCAGGTGTGTTAATCGACAAACATCAAAGTGCATAAACAATAGAGTATAACAACAGCCTGAAAATCACTAATACCTGCAAAGCAAGATACGTTGCCATACAGAGGCAGTTCCCTATCAAGCACAGCACTCCAGCGTGCCACTTTTGCAGCCCAAACGCAATGAACCAAGATGGTGCTGGCTCAGGCTGCGACATGGCAGTGATGACACCATTACTATGAACATCAAGATCGAGCTCGCCGCTACCAAACACAGATGGCCCTCTGTACAGCACCAAACACACAGACAAGTGTGCCACCAATCTTGGTCCGGCCCTCATGTGTGACCAAGCTCGCCGTTTCAGTGCTGGAACAAACACAATGCTTAGATTCATGAAAAAACAGATACGTGAATTTCTGAAGATTGTCATGAGTGAGTGAGAGTGTGAGACTGACCCCGTGATGAGGGCCAAGATGAAGGTGAAGACGGGTATGGACGGCTGAGTGGCGGCGGCGTAGGTGGGATTGGTGTAGCTGAGGCCGACCAAGAACAGCAGCTGGTTGCCAAAGATGCTGTAGGACAAACACACAGAGAAGTCAAAGCACGAAATTTGCAGGTATAACAGCAGCATTGCTTTAACCGATTAGTGTATCTTGACGCCGAGAGATTGAGTGGGTGGGCTAACCCTGTGAGACCGAGGAGGAAGGAGGCGAGGAGGCGCCACGTGAGCGGGGGGCGGGCCTGGGCGGGGGATCCATGGTGGCGAAAGAAGGCGACGGGCGCGAGGACGGAGAGGGCGAGGACGTCGCGGAAGATGCAGAAGACGACGCGGTTGACGCCGACGTTGAGCGCCTGCTTCGCGATGACGTGGTACCCCGCATGGACGAACTGCACGCCCACCATAGTCGCGTGCGCCCGCCTGCCCTCACCGTCCCGCGCCGCCATTCCCGCCGATTCCGATCTCCTTTCCGCCACTGGTCGTCGTCTTGGTAAAGACAGCCGTCCCCCCATTCTCAATGTGCTGGGCTCGTTCTTCACTTGAAACAGATCTAATGGGCCGGGCCGGGCCGGGCTGGGCTGGGCTAGGAGGAATTGGGATGTTCGCGCTAAAATTCGAATGCAAGGGATTACATATCGCTGTAAGGAAAGACACGCACTTACGGTGCGTTTGGTTCAGCTAGGAGGGTGAATCGAATCGTTATATATAGTATTTGGTTCTATCTCTGTGTTTAGTTGATTGAACGGAACTATTTAGTATAGGATAAAATGGTACAGATTTTTAAAATATTTTAAAAAGATGTTGCACCATCCCGTACAGGCAATTTGGTCGAACCAATCGGTCCAAGATCGGATCGTTCACTCGCATCATCACTCAAACCAATCTCATCCCTCAATCCAATCTCATCCCTTCAACCAAACAACATCTCGTACCACCCTGTATCATTCTATCCAAGCAACAAAACAAAATCTTGTATCATTCCATTTAGGTAGCCAAACACCTTCCCTATACCATGTTATCCAGGATCATCTCATCCATCCTGTACCATCCTATCCCATTCATCCTCATACACTTTGAAGTCTTGACGCACACATGCTCGCCGTCTCGTCGTCGTCTGCAAAATAGCGCCAACTCTGCACAGCTCCAGATATTGTTCGGACCTCCCGGTGGAACTCAGCGGCCTTGTCCCCCGCAGGCACCTTGCTAACTGCGTCGCACCGCCGAGCCTTGCTTGCTGCCTTAGCCATCGCGTGTCCTAGCTGCGCCGCCGACGCGGCTGCACGTCCTCGCGTACTGCCTTCACTATGAAGGCGCGCGGCCTCTCAGAGAGGGCCATGCGCGAGTACGCTCAGCAATGATGGCGGCGCGGTGGGAATGGAAGGCTCGGTGGCAATGGTACGTACTGGGCCGACGGCGAAACCGTTCGAGGGCAATTATACGAGAAACAATTACCAATACCTATATAGACAATCTATTGTATGAGCTGTTTTTAGTCATATCTATATACACACACACAAAACACAAAGATGTATTATAGACAACCGCTATCTATACCGATATACATGCCCTTAAAAGGATGTCAACGGATCGAACAGGAATCAACTATTGGTCTACTTTATTTTTTGATCGGATATGAAGATAAATTTGAATATTCTCGAATATAAATGCAAACCGAATGCCATAACAAATATGAATACAAATTGAACACCTACTCAATCCGGTCAGATTAGAATATCCATATAACTTATCTAACGGCAAGATATTTATGATATTTATTTCCACGTATAGCATACTTAATCATTCTAAATAAAAACATGAATTCATATTAAACTATAAATACTCTGTTTAGGCGTGATGCTATAAAATATGTATAAATAGTGCTTCTATACGTTACTTTTTTGTTCAAGTTGCATAAACCTTAAAGCAAATGAAGGAACAAATAATAATCGTCTACCATCCATTTATACTTTAATATTTTATGCAACTTTTAAATAATGACGCATAGAAGCACCTCTCTTGCTGATCAGTGCTTCTATGCTTCCCTTTCTAATACAAGTTGCATAAATTTTGAAACAAACGAGAGTAAGTAATCACTCTCTACCCTTCATTTAAGAGATCATGCATGTGTGATAGCTAGCTTAAACTTCATATGTACTGCCACTACTAGAATATAGCTGTGCATGTATGCCGAATTGCCGATTGCCGGTGCAAACTAAGGCCCCGTTTGGCAACTTGGAATCGGACTGTTTCTCCTAGAATCTGAAATAAATTCAACCAAACGGAATAGGACTCGGAACGTTTCAAAGCGAATCGTTTCTGATTTTTACACGCCATGGTTGAATCGGCTAGCAACCCGTTCCTTCGGATTCTGATTCTACCTGAAACGTTTCTACCAAAAATCCAGAACTTCCGTTTCTACTAGAATCTGGAACCGTACCAAATGGGGCCTAAATCACCACGCCTGTTCGTTGTGCTGATCGTCTTGGCAGCATGCTGATCGCATGCATGTAAATTCGGCGAAGTGAGCTTTTCTGAGGTCAAAGAAGCAGAGGAGGCAACTATCTCGGCCCAAGGCCTAAATCACCTTTCACAAATTCTACACTAGTCACGGGCGGGCCGTTATAATTAGACGAAACGGGCGGGCCGCGCTGCCTTGCTGCTGTCTCTCTACATTGGGAACTGGGCTGGGTTGTGGCGCAAGTTTGCAAATTACTTCACCGGCCTGATTGTGCTTCGGCCTTAATAGGCCGTCCGTCCATCGGTTAAGTTTTTCGAAATTGATACAGTAACGATTTTTTTATTTGAACTTTTTTTATTTGAAATTTTTTTATTTAAAACCTTTCGTGTTTAAACTTTTTCAATTTGAAAATTTTGGAATTGAAATTTTTTGAGTTGAAACTTTTTGATTTAAAAATTTTCAATTTATTTTTTTGGTTTTAATTTTTGAGTTGAATTTTTTTCAAATTGGAGCTTCCTATTTAAATTTTAAAAAGTTCAAATGTTCTAATTTTAATATTTTTGTGTTAGAGTGGGAAGGAGGGGTGGGAGAGGTCAGCAGGGAAAAGGGTAGCGGGAAGCGGATAAAGAAGATGATACATAGCATTCTATAAAGATGTCTTTAAATTTATTAGTTTAAGGTTAACCTTGAAATAGCGGTATCCACAAACAATTAAGCTAAGCAATGTATCTAGCCGGGGGCGCCTAGGAAGCTTATGGAAGCAATTAGATCATAAGATGCCACCTGTCCTGCTTATTGCCAAACTAACAGTGTCCCACTGTGTAATCTATCCCATCTTTTCAATGCTAAGTCAAACTAGTAGTCAGTTATTGTTCCCAAAAAAAGTCAATTTTGGATCACTTAGTTTTATATGCTTTAGAGTATACGTGTTCGAAGAAAAGATATGTACCAGTACGTACTTGCCACAGTATACAAGTTGACTGACATCATGTTGTAATTAATTAACCTGATAGTTAAAAAGGAAAGACTGTTTATTATTGTTATGTGAGAAATCGCTGTTTCGGAATATCGTGTTATAATTTTCCGCACAGCTCCGATGGACTTCTTTTTTCAAAGTTAAGGAAAAAAACCGAACCATATATTGACATTCATTAGGGTTGCACAAGTCGAGTTGACCTAGCTCCGCAATTAATCAAGCGCAAAATTCCAGCCCTAAATAAATGCAGGTCAAAGAAACAGTGAAGTTTGACTCCAATGGCTTGATGCTCCAATGATAATAAAAAAAAATACGATTGTACTCTACGTTGCGTATTCTCCACCACCTGCGAAAAAAAAATATATAAAAACAAGTGGAAATCGTCGCCAAGCGGCCAGCACGCACAAGCCAGAGATGGATCGAGTCCATGCATGCATGCATGAGGACGCTATTGACATGGCTTTTCAGCTAAATTTTTAATGGAACGATCGATCTGAGATAGACGTACGGGTCGTCCTGTTTCTTTCACAACCAGCAAGCTAGCCACAGTAATGAACAATTGCATAATGCATAAATTTATATACAGGGCCGTCTCTAGAAATTTAGAGCCCTAGACCGAAATGTAAATTAACTCTCCAAACAATTTCTGCCTATCAATATCTTTGTGTTCTCCACTCTTAAGTGCATCCTCAAGTTAACATGTACAAGCAGCCATCAAACTCTTATCATCCAATGATCAAATTAACAGCAGATAATATTTCATACCAGATAATTAGACACTAAAAAATCGAAGCCACTAAGCCTTGAACTCTGAATTGGGGGCAATTTTGGGGGCCCTGTGCCGGTGCCTAGATGGCACTTGGCCATCAACGGCCCTGGTTATATAGATGTATGGGGTCTTGTGGCCGGACTTTGCTAGCTGAAAAACCAAACGTGGATAGAAATTAGTGCTTGTCTCTTGATTTTTATAATATCTATTTAGTTTGCATTCTTGTTGAAAATTACAAAACGTTCGTAGATCTTTAATTCTATTTTGGCTCTATTTATTTAGGTTTAGGTTTTTTGGTTTATAGATTAAAACTAGTTTTTTTTATTTAAACGGCTTTTGTACGTGATAGAGGTGGATAATTTCATCTAACTTTAGTGTTATTAGTCTAAATCTAACCATCAATAAGCCAAAAAATCCTCTCTCCAATGGCTTTTGGCTTTTAGTTATATGGAGCCTTATGGCTTTTGAAAAGCCCAGATAAAAAGCTACTCGTTTGTTTAGACTTTAGCTTTTTAACTTTTAAGCAGGTGAAAAAGCCCAAACAAACGGGGCCTTTATCTCTTTTGCTAGTATTTATTTTTCTTCTATTTCCCAAGTATTATATATGGCTTACCACACAAAGTAGTCTCTTTTATAAGTCCAAAGTCTTTAATAGAAGTGTACTTTAGTTATTCTCTTTTGTGTCTTTCTCAATCTTAGAACTTTCTTAATATACGTGTCCAATCAAAATACATCTTACATTGTGAATATAATACAGAGTTGAAAATTGTATTTTAGAGGCAACGTTAATTTCACACAGCCAGCAGTCGTACAGAGAAACGGGATTCAACTCTATCGGACTAATCGGAGTTCAGAACCCCACAAGAAAAGCTGGACCTAGAATATTAATTATATATGCTAGAGTCAACTCATTCTTTATAGGTATGATATATGCATGCTAGCTCATTGAGACCTAACTTCCCAACTTGACCACGTCGCTCCTTGAATTTTGTTTTGGTACAATTTGCAATGTCAATTCTCTTAAAAATGAAGTTGTTGACACGACAAAATATCATGTCACGAGATGACAAAACCACTTAAATTAAACTTGCTGTGTTGCCCTTCTTATCATCACATCATCCTTCCAAGGGAAGTCCAAGGAATTTGATTGATCTCTATGTCCTATGAAAGCCCATAGAATAAGTCGGCAAAAACGAAACTCGCGTGTACTACTGCCAAAGAAGAAGAAGAAGTAGAAGTAGAAGAGAGAGAGATAGAGAGAGTTCTGGTGCCAACAATGCAACTTAGTGTTGAAAGTTAAAACAGACTAATTTAGAGAGAGCAGTTCTTTTATTTTTTTTCCAAAGTATTTTGGAAGAAAACCATGATTTTGTAGATCTCTTGTTCGTAGAACTCACTCTTAAAGTTATGTGAGAAGTTGGTTTTGCTATATTTTTCATTTCAATTACACAAATCAATGAAAAAAATAATATTTTAACTATTATCAAATTCAATAGAACCAATATATGTAATATTGTTTTCCAAAAACTTCATTAGAACCCAAATAACCATTACGCCTTAGGGGATTAGTTCTTTCTTCTTCTCCTCCTTATGCGAGGACTAGGATTTTTTAAAATAATATTATTTTTTTAGAAATTAAATTAATACTAATAATATCCTAAAAATCGCTTGCGAAATAATATCGCCAAACGCCGATATCGTTTGGCGATTATACTAATATCGTAAGCGGTTTGGCGATATTAATGTCTTAATAACTCGATATCTTGACTCTATGCGGTTTGGCGACATAGAGTCCAAGATCACTTAAATTTGAGTTCGAAAAAGTTACGGCGATTTACCCGATGTCGCCAAACGGTTTGGCGACTATCGAGATACTGATAGTCGCCAAACCATTTGGCGACAATACTAAACGTCATCTCGGTTTTTGCATTCAAACTCAGATTTATGTGATCTTGGACTCTATGCGAAACCGCTTACTCGAGTTCATCGTTAATAGTATTATCGCCAAACCGCTTACGATTACACTATTGTCGCCAAACCGCTTACAATAAAACCGTTTGGATATTATTTCTGCAATTTTTTTAATGCGAGTATTAATGTCGCAATTTTGAAATAAAATAATATTATTTAAAAAAAATTCGGGGACTAGTTATATAACAGATTTAGTTAAAAGATTTTCCTTTTGTAGAGATATCAACAAACATTAATAAATACCTCCTAAAATTGTTGAGTTTGTGTTCGTCAAAACAAAAAGGAGACGATCATGATGGTATTTACAAGCAATATATCAGTGAAAGGTTAAATTTCAGAGTAAATTTTGCAAAACTACAAGTTTCTTGTATAAACTATCAGAAAACTATATGTTTTAGCTCATATTTCACAAAATTATAGATTTTATGAGAACTTGTGTTATAAAACTACGCGTTTTATAATTGATCATTTCGTGTAATAGATCTGATAGTGTTGACCGACGTGATAGCCTCACAAGTCCCAATTTCCAGTTTCACTTGTGCACGAGGCTGCCATGTGGATCCACATTGTCGGACCTGTTACAAAAAAAAAAGACAATTCTAAAAATGCGATGCACAAATACAAGTTCTCCTAAAATCTATAGTTTTATAAAATAGAAGCTAAAATATGTAATTTCTTATAATTTATAGAAGAAACATGTAATTTTGTGAAATTTATCCTAAATTTCATTATATGTAATTTTCACGTGACACAATTAGTTGAGCCATCATCAAAAGAAGTAATACTGTGCCACATATTTTGATTTAACCGGTATCTAGGACAAGAGTTACAATTTTTCCTTCTTTTTGATATCTTCGTGTGGTCCCTCTTCCTCATCCTTTTCTTCGTGCGGACTTTATAAATTCTTATACACATTAATTGCAAGACTTTATTAGTTTTATATTTAGATTCAATTTGACGATTTTCCTTTTTGTATATAGATCGACGGGCAAGAAATTACTCTCAAAGAAATTGGCGATGTGCTAGTTAAAGCAAAAGGGAACGGGTCACAATAGTTCTTATTACAACATCTCGGTGAAAGATGAGCTTTTATGACTTGTAATTTTCACGTGACACAATTAGATGAGCCATCATACAAGAAGTCAACCGTGCCACGTACTTTGATTTAACCAGTACCTAGGGCAAGAGCTACAATTATTTCTTCATACCTTCGTGTGATCTCTCCTCTCGTCATTTTCTTCATGTGGACTTTTTAAGTTCGTATACACATTAATTGCGAGACTTCATTAGGATGATACTTAGATTCAATTTGACTATTTGTCTTTTGTGTATAGATCGACAGGCAAGAAATAACTCTCAAAGGGATTGGTTTTGCGCTAGTTGGAATAAAAGGGGACGAATCACGATAGTTCTTATTACAATATCTCTGTGAAAGACGAGCTTTTATGACTTGTAATTATCAGCTGACAAAATTAGGTGAGCCATCATCCAACAAGTCGGTATACCGTGCCACATATTTTGATTTAACCAGTACCTAGGGCAAGAGCTACAATTCTTTCTTCTTCCTATTCCATATTGTTTCTCTTCCCCATCCTTTTATTCATATGGACTTTATAAGTTCTTATACACACACCAACTGAGAGACTTTATTAGAATGATGTTTAGATTCAATTTGACGATTTGCCTTTTGTATATAGATCGACATGCAAGAAATAACTCTCAAAGGGGTTGGTTATGTGGTAGTTAGAACAAAAGGGGCGGCAGGGTCGCAATGGTTCATATTACAATATCTCAGTGAAGAAGAGCTTTTACGACTTAATTTTCAAGCGACGCGAATTGGTGAGCCACCATCCAAAAGTCGTACATTGCCACGTGCTTGATTTCACCAGTGCATAAGACAGCAGCCACTGCAGTTTTCCCTCTCTTTGTGCGGTCTCCCTCCCTGTTTCATTTTCTTCGTGTGGTGTGGACACTCAAGTTTTCCATATGGCAGTAGTACAGCGTTGATCGCAAAGAAGCTCTCAACGCATGTAACCGTGGGTGATATATATATTTATATATGACAAGCATACATGCATGCATGCGTTGACAAGCAGTGCACTAGCTAAGCTAAGCTAAGCTAAGCTACGAGTCAACCTCGAGAATGGATGGGGACAGACACGGGGGTGAGAAGAACACAGCAGAATCGAGAGGCCAATCAGCTGCAGGGCCGTTACTGCATGATTCAGTCGCGCACGAGCGCTGAGAGCCGGAGACAATGGTGATGTAGTATACTACAGCATATATCGAGATGGATCACCGGTGGACGCACGCAGGGGATTTAAAAAAAAACGCCGTGCGCGCGCTCGATCGCACGCAGCTGCTCGCCTCCTGTCTGGCACTAATTGGCTCTGTTCGTTCACGCGTCCGTCGGCTCTGAATAATGCCGGCTCGTGACCGCCTGCCCGACTGGCTGAATAATTGGCACAGAGTATAGGATTCCATCTGTCTCTCGCCTGACATTAGAGGAGAGGCGACTGCTTGGCTGCCTCTGCTTCCACGAAACTTCGCTTTCCCTTGGCCTATCTCTCTGTCCTCGGTACCTCACGTACTAGTGGTACACGGGAGCAGCTGCATGCGTCGTCTTCTCCCAATCTAAGTAAAGTTTTCGGTTCCATCTAAAAAAGTCAATCCCTCATTAACAATTGTTAGATGTCGCCAAACTTTGAATAATTTGACTATGATATTGCTAGATTGGTCATAAAAATATTTTTATATTATTACATTTAATAATTTGTTTAGATCAACAGGACATCCAAATAGATGCCCCAGTTCCATTACTGAAACCAAGTATGACATTTCAACCTTACACAAAACTCCATTTAATAATTTGTACTGACAAATAAGTAGAAAAATAATAATTAAAAATGTTTATTAGACATCGTGTTAATGTCTAAAATAATGAGTAGAAAAAAAAAAACGGAAGTAGCAGTTCACCCCGAGAAAAATGTCAGGACCAGTTTAACTTGATTTGGTGGGAAATCCGATGGAGACGGAGGGATCACCCGATACAACTCCATTGATATTTTTTGTTGCAAGAAAATTAATGTAGTTTGGAAGGGCTCCAGTTCTAGGCTTCTAGGGAGAAGCCCAAGATGCCTGGCCAGTGGCCAAACAGTCGAGCTCTAGAGGTCAGCTTTTTTGGGAGCTTCTCGAAACTAGAGTAGTTTATAGAGAGAAATCGAAGCCAACAGCGAATAGCTTCACTAGCTCCGGAAAAGTAGGAAATAAAAAGAGAAATTACATTCTTACCCTCGTCATCATTCACCATGCCGAATTTTTTAAAATAATTTTTAAAAAATAATATGCTGAAATAAAATTTTACAAAAATACACCGCTGTCGCCATTGCTATTTGAATTGACAACAGAGTTCTGTCACCAATTCAAATGTTGACACAAGTCTTAACCTTGTCATCCAAGAGAATGCATAACAAAATAATCCGTCGGTCGATTCAATCCGTGACTACACTGACCTCTGTCACCATTTGAAATGACAAATATGCTTCTATAGCTGTTTCAAATGGTGACAGAAGCACAATTGCCATTTGAAATGGAAATAGTGACAGATATGTATTTTTTAAAATTAGCCACACCGCTAGCCCAATCACGTCACAACCACTCGACAAATGTTGCCACTGCCGATGGGAGCCGATGTTGCCCACTTTGGTCATCATCGTTATCTTACTCTCTAAAATTGAACTTTGACAGTTAATTTATATTACGATGCTGTGTTGACAATTAAAAATCATCATCATATGAAAGTACTTTCGAATATGAACCTAACAGTAACACATTTGTTATACTAAACCTATGTATTATTGGGTTAATTGCTAATCAAACGTTACAAAGTTTGAATCTCAAAATACACGAGCGACTTAATAAAATCGGAGGGAATAATAACAAATCTGTTAGGGACTAAAACCGTCAATGTGTATTGGGTTGTTTTGTAGCTGAAATTTAGGTCACACACACCAATTTTCTTGGGACTCTGAGCTTCTCCTAGAACCCGCTTCTTCCAAAAATAGCTTATAGAGCCCTAAAATTGGAGCTAGAGCTCGGGGCAGGGCCCTGAAAAGCTAGGCCCTAGAGAGGTAAGGTTGTGGCTCAGTTTCAAGTGCATCGATCTCGACCCCACAATATGCATGATGGTTTCTTGAGTTTGACCCAGGCAGGAGCATCCTATCCAAAAGTCCAACCGATTTTTTTTTTTTTTTATGGAGATGTAGTGCGGACTTTGTTTCTTCAGAGCATGCACTGATACACACATGAGGCGACCGAGAATATTACTTGCTCAATCGCAAGAAACCCAACGGCGATCGAGAAAGAGTACGAATTGTATGTGCATGTATAGACAATTCAATTCTTTTCTTTAAGAAGGTCATTTTCTCTTGCGTTGGACGAAACAATACAAAGGAATCGCTCTCCCTTGGCCTTAGCTGCAGGATCACGACGTTCTTCCCTTTTGATTCTTGCGATCGATGGATCAATCAATCCATCGGTCGTTTATTCAGCCTAGCTGCCAGCTGCTTTCAGGCAGGCAACCTAGCTAGCTTACATTCCAATCAGTGTCCTCTCGCTCTTTTTTTTTCGTCTCATTTCTCCTCTCTCTCCTATAGGTGTTGACAAAAATTAGAAGGAAAATGTTTTACAATTGATCGCCACTTCTTTGCGGCGTTCCTAGCTTAAATGTCTACGTAGTTTTTTTAGTTTTTTTTTGCCCCCTCTCATATTCTCTTGCCCGTCATAGTCCTAGCTGAAGAATCTGTACAAGGACTCTGATGATCTGTGCCAGTACGGCATCTATCAACCGATCGGTCTCCTGCTCCCACTGCGGCGCCTACAGGTGTCCCCCGCGATGGCGACCGCCGCGAAAACGGATGGGAGTGAGTTCCAGCCGCGGTTTCGCGTATACCGCTGCCGTCGTTCTTGATCTGCAACGACTGTACTAGGGCGCAGCGTACGTCTCAGTCATCGGCCTTGCGGGTGAAGCTCATGGGCAGACCGTTGAGCGGCAGCGCGAAGGGGCCGAACTGCACGCCGCTCTCGGACTTGGAGGTGGACCACCTGTACTTGGTGGCGAGGTGGTGGAAGAGGACGAGCATCTCCAGCTTGGCGAGCTCGTTGCCGGGGCACGAGTGGGTCCCGTTGCCGAACGGCATGAACGTGTTGGGCTTGGGCGCCACCTGCGGCCAGGCACACGAAACCGAACCCAATCAGCCACTGCTAACAAACCACGGACTCGGCACACACCGGAAAGGGAAGCAGTTCTAGTTTTTTACTTTTTTGGGTGGAGTTCTGATGCTGACCTCGAATCGGGAAGGGTCGAACTTGTCCGGGCAGGGGAAGTGGTCGGGGTTGTGGTGGATGTTGCGGAACAGGGGAAGCACTTTCCAGCCCTTGGGGATCAGGTACCCTGCACGAAGCGACCGAGGAGTCGAGCTGAGTTAGTCTATTCGAGGAGAGTAGCGTCTCTCCTTTTTTTTTTTTTTTCTGTTAGGGACGCGTCCATTCCGTCCAGTTCATTCGCAGCAGCGAGCTGCTGTCCCGAAAGGGACGGCGCTGCCACGGACGACGAAACGGACACAGGGATGTAATGCCTCCTCTGCTCACCTTGGTACTCCACGTCCTCCACGGCCTCCCGGAAGGTGAAGGAGAGGATGGACGCCACCCGCATGGTCTCCTGGATCACACGGCTCGTCATCCGCATCCGCCTCGTGTCCGCCCACGACAGCGGCTCCCCCGACGACTCCTTCTCCCTCGCGATCTCCTCCTGCTCCTCCTGTTTCGGTCAGTTCAATCCAATCGATGGGTCAGTGGCTGCTGCTGAGCGTTAGGAGCGGGCTGGGAGGTCAAAGATGGATCGATTAGTGGCCTGGTGCTTACGGTGACGGCTTTGAGGACGGAGGGGTGGTCGCCGAGGAACTTGACCATCCAGGTGAGGACGCTGGCGGTGGTGTCGCGGGCGGCGAAGATGACGCCGATGACGTTGTCGGCGATCTGGGCGTCGGTGAGGGCCTCGCGGCCGTCCACGAAGGAGCCCAGGAGGTCGCTCCCCCGCTGCCGCTCGCGCCGGGCCGAGATGATGTGGGCCACAATGGCGCCCAGCCGCTTCCGGGCCTTCATGGCCTTGTGGAACAGCGTGCCCGGCAGGTTCACCGGCAGCGAGTTGTACCCCTTCTCCAGCGTCAGGTAGCACTGCTTCAGCTCCTCCATGTAGCGCATCTCCTCGTCCCCGAAGATGGACAGCAATGCCACGTTCAGCGCGTACTGCCATGACATCAACAAACCGATCAGCACAACAGTCGAAGCATTTGGGACAGAAGAGAGCAGAGCAGAGGAAGAGGAAAAGGAGGATGAGGAAGAACTCACGGTCTTCATCTCTTGGAAGGTGTTGACGAAGCGGCCGTCCCAGGATCCGAGGGAGCGGAGGGCGATGGCCTCGATGGCCGGGACGGAGGCGCGGATGGCCTCGGGGGAGAAGGCGCGGGAGACGAGGCGGCGGAGGTGGGCGTGGTAGTCCCCCTGCTGGAAGAAGATGGCCTGGGGCCCCAGCATCCGCTCCTTGCTCGCCGGGAAGGTGGGCTTGAAGAGGTGCGCCTGCGTCACCAGCACGAACCGCGCCGCCTCCGGGCTGGACACCATCACGCAGGGGCAGCCCAGGATGTTCGTCTTGAAGATAGGCCCGTACTTGTTCCGCTTCCTGGCGAAGAACACGTTCGGGTTCTTGGACGAGTAGAGCTGGAACGTCTCGCCGACGTACGGCCACCCCATCGATCCCGGCGGCAGCGGCAGGCTGCCCCGGCCGCCGCGGGCCGACGGCGAGGCCCCGGCCGGCCGTCTCCTGCCGCGGACGGCGCAAGCAAGGATGAAAGGCGCCAGCAGGCAGAGGAAGAGGAGGAAAGCACCCATCGCTTGCTTCGGTTTGCTAATTGCAGAGGAAGAGGCAGAGGAGGAGGAGATGCGCGGTTGTGCTGGGTGTGGAGGGAAAGGCGAGGGAGGTTAGGCTATTTATAGATTGGCAGTTAGGCTCTCGGCCTTGGACTCTTGGTTTTGGCCCCCAAATATCTACCACACTCCCACTACGCGCTACTCCAGTACAGATGAGGAGAGATGTGTGGTGTCAGAGAGAGAGAGAGAGAGAGAGAGAGAACGAATCATCGCACAATTCACTCGGAAAATAAAAAAGAAAAGCAAGGCGGATTACTTAATCAATTAACCAGTCCTTGAGGAGGGCAGGACGCAGGGTACAGCTTGGCCACCCAGCGCGCGAGGGACCCTTTCTCCAGCTCACCTCTCCCCTTCTGTTCCGCCCGCCTCCACGCCAGTAGCTACTGTACACGCTCTCCTGCTACCTTCGCTGCCACGGTTGCACTCCTGTAATGCTGCTTGCTCTATTTGGCAGCTTGCTCTGCTTATCTGCATCCCATCTCCTGGCCTGGCCACTGCATCAGCTTCAGCTAGCTAGCTACCCCTCCCTCTGCTTAGTTGGTGTTTGTTTCTAGCATTTTTTTGTTGGCAAACATACCTACTGATTGGGCCAGTTCCTTTTCTTGAGTCCGTCAAAGGACTATGTTGAGCAGTCATCGAGTCGTAATCTATGCGATTATGGGAGTAGACAGTAATTGAGACGGGTAAGTGCGAATGCGCGCATGCTGAAATGCCGAACCTGTGTTTATGATGGGAATGAGAAGTGTTGAACTGACCGATTGTTCGTCATGGAAACGGTCGTACGCATGCATCTCTGCATCTTTATTTTTTGACCAAAAAATATATAATTTTATTATTTTTTTCTCTCCCTTTTGAAATGTCCAGCAAAAAACTAGGATGTTTTTTCTTCAGATGCAGAAAAGTATGATATTTTTTTCTTTAGATGATGCGGAAAAATAGGATGTTAGTAGTAGGATAACATTCCAATCAGAAATTAAAAATGCATGTGCAGTCAGATGAGTTGACCTTTGAATGGCATGGGACATCTGTTATTGGTGTAATTCAATTTATCCGATTTTGTGCAACGCAGTTAGACCATTTTTTTTCTTCTTCTTCTGATCCAAATTCAATCTTAGTCTTGAATTTTTCTGGGGATGTACGCCGAGGAAGTGTAGCAGTAGTAGTCTACTGTCGAAATTACTAACAAATATCTGCCTTGCTCTCTTGTAACGTTCTTGGATGGGTACCCTCTCCGCTGCGTAGACGAGTCGAACTCGAACGAGCTTGACCTTTTAAGCTGAGGTTGAGCTCGAACGAGTCTAAGTTGAGATCCGAGTCTAGATTTAAAATCGAGTAAGCTTGGTAACAATCAACAATTTAATATACACTATTGTTCAATAATAACAAAAACTCAAGCTCGAGTAAGCTTAATAAGAGTTAACATGCAGTAATATTTAATAAGTGATCAGTAAATTTACCAAGATCTATGAGCTATTCGAACTCGGCTCTTTGAAGCTCACAGGCTCGAAATCAGGCTTTAGTTCAAATCGTTTGAAGCTCGAATCAAACTCTGATCAAACCTAGAGTAAACCGAGCTCAAACAACTCGTGACCTCAAGCAATTTCTATATCCCTACTCCTGTCCTTCCTGATCTCTTTCTAACTCCATACAAGCAAAAGGACAAGTGGCGAGCAACCATCACTTGTGCGCATTATTAATCCTACTACGTATTTTCTTTCGTTGCTAAGATCAAAGGTAAAGGGGCTTTATATTATATTATAAAAAGGAGGAATTCTGAATTTACATATCTTTTGAATAACTTATTACAATATAAACGTATACTCAACCTATTCTTCTTTAGCCATCGTTAAGGCCATGACCTTCTAGATGTTGCATGCGCGCGCCATACTGCTGGGAGATAGCAGACGACAGTTGTTTATTTCAATTATGACGGCATTATCAGTTCGCCCGCCCAAGCTACCAACAGGCTGCAGGTATGTACTAACTAGAAAAAAATACCAGAATTCAGAAAAGTGGCGAATGCTTCACGTAAGAGAACAAATGGGACTTGACCTTTTTTTTTGGCATTATGTTGCTGTGAAATCCTCTTTGTTTATAATTATAAGATATCCACGTATTTCGAGATTTTAAGTTTACAAATTTTGATCAACAATTAGATACGACACAAAAGTGATATCTGTTGAAATACAAGTGAATTGCCCACCTTTTTTTATTAACTTAAGTTTTTAGGTGAACTAGCTGGTGCATACAACTCAAGTGGTATCAGAGCTTAAGGTTCTAACCCTAGCAAGTGTTATTCATAATATGGTATCAAAGCCAAGAGGTCTCGAGTTCAAGATCTGATCAGAATAATTAAAAAAATAATTGTATCCCACTTCTATTCTACGTCCTAAGCCTGAGGTGGTCTACACATAAGAGAGAGTGTTGAAGTACAAGCGAATTGCCCAGCATTTTTCATTAGCTTAAACTTTTAGGTAAACTGGCTAGTGCATGCAATTTAAGTGGTATCAGAGTCTAAGGTTCTAACCCTAACAAGTGCTATTCATAACAATATCATTAAATTCGTATTTAAAAGCACTTTTCTATAATTATGAATTTGTAGCTATGAACAAAGTATAATAAAAGAAATTACCAGTTAAATTCCAATTTTAAAGAACCACAAAGTCAAATCATACCTTATAAAAATAAACACGTTATTAAAATGGCTGTGCGATTTGATAGGATGTTTTCTTACATAGAAATGACAGCTACATGGTTTTCCTTTGTGCATTATGCATGCGTTCCGCCGTGTGAATGTATATATGGTAAGTAAGTAATCAATCTTTATAGCTAAAAAAGTTTATCTGCCAGGAATATTTGTCGCGGTAGTCAGGTCAGGTCCCACGGATGCAGGAGCAACACAATTTTGATCTGAAAGTGGTGGAAGCACAGCATGACTGTACGATTCGGATAGATTCTCAGGGGCCGAAAGGGGCGTGGCAGTATCCTAGTTGCATATGCACGCCATACCATGCCATTTGCTTCAGGATATGCACACGACCGAAGATGGAGCTAGCTACAAGGTGTGCCGCTCGAGGCAGTCACAACCACTGAGCTGTTCTCAAGCGTTGCTGGAGCTTCTGCGTTTGTCTCGGACGAGACATCGATCAAGCATTCGTGCATGCATGATACCGTTTTGAACCATTGAGCCCTCAGTTTGGATGGAGCAGACGTAACGGTCCTCGGAGCCGTACATCTGCTGCTTGCTCATTGTCGCGCGCGTCGGTCGTCGCAGGGGTAGCCCACCCGGTAGGTAGGGTGGAAAAATATCAGAGGCGGAGCGAGCTAGGTAGCGCGCGGAGCGGCGCCGGACGGACGCGCGCGCGGGCCACGCTACAGTGGCCGCAGGACATACGTGTCTTCAATGATTGCGCAAGCTGTTTCCGTACGGGCGTTTCCGTCGCGCGCGTGTCTATCTGCCCCTCCAATCCGACTTGACTGCAGATCGATCTGCCGCGCCGGCAGCCAGCCACCGCGCGCGCGCGCATGAGCTGCTACTGCGGGCGGTGTGAACTGGTGCATGCATGGTTCTGGCCAGTTCCGATCCGTTGCATGCCGTCCCGGGGCATGCAGCGCGGTACGTCTCCTTCGATTCCCATTTGGCACGTTTCGATCGGCGCAACGGATTTGCGAGTTGTTAGTAGTTTGGGCATTTAATCATCGATCCATGGGAGGGAGCGCGCACCGGACCAGCCCTTTGTGATGTCGCGCGTGTCCATCGGGCCAGCGATAAACTAGTACGATCAATCAAGACGACCGGCACGCGTGGCATCGTCGAAGTCGCCCTGGCGGCGGATGGGACTGCATGCGATGGACCGTAGCATCTGACAAGCCCGTCGATCGACCACTCGGCGCCTGCGACGTGGTCGGCCGGAGCGCGAGCTGCGGTCACCCAACCGTGAGTGCCTAAGTGGAATAGTTTTTTTGTAAGGAAATCTATGGCATGCTTAGGCGATAAGGTGTAGAATTTTTACTTTAAAGAAAAAATATCATATAGAGTCGGTGAAGCTAGGTTTATCGTGCGTATAAGTATGCCTCCGTGCATAACTCCTCCTCTCTCACTCACACGCGGAACTCCTCACGATACTTATACGCACAATAAACCTAGCTTCACTGACTTCTATATGATATTACCACCACACACAAACTATTATATCTCATCTTCTAAGACAATTAAATAAGGTGTCTAAATCATTTTCACTCATATATTTTTCAATTTTATCTTAAGTTTAAGGTCGGCCAGAGAAGCCTGGTGCCTACGGAAGAAAAAGCGTAACACTCCCTTCATTTAGAAATGTAAGACATATTTTGATTTTGCATAAAGATTAAACTTAAGATAAAATTGAAAAATGTATGAGTGAAAATGATTTAGACACCTTATTTAATTGTCTTAGAAGATGAGATATAATAGTTTGTGTGTGGTGGTAATGAATAAATGTATTAGTTGCGAGAAAATAAATAGGAGTATAATAGAAAAAACCTTATTAAATCTAATATTTCAAACTTATCCCTTGTATTTCTGAACGGGGGAGTAGATCTCTCCCCAGCTGCGTGCGGATGAGAGAGTAGGAGACGCTCGAATCTCGACGTGTGATCGAGGTCCTTTGGGCTTTGATCCTGCCGCGCAGTATCGCTGGGAGCGGGAAGTTGGTTGGTGACAATGGGGGTTGCTGACATGCATGCATGCTCTGAGTCAAAATTTCAGCGAATTTCGCTAAAGAGAAAATGAGGAATAATAAGCAATAATTCAAACACTTGCACACTAAAGGTCTGCCCGTTTTAATTGGGCAATCAAGATCCGGCAATTTAAAGCGCCACTCTTTGGTGACGGGACAAGACAATCCTAAAAAAATTTGTTCCGTTTATCTCCCTAATTTTCCTTTGCGGGCAAAAGAGGAGCCCACAGGTTTGTTTCTCCTGGTTTTCAAACCCTTGAACTGGTTATTGTAACTCGAACCAGAAATTAACAAACCGATCGAAGTCAAAACGTAGCAGTTTAATTTATACATTTAAGCTAGACTACTATATGTAATTTGCATCTAGTCACCTAGCTGTTAAGAGAAACTGAACAGAGAGCTCTTTTAACCCAGTAGTAGCAGTGGTTAAGTTGGCGCCCGTAATGTCGGCACTAGACTCCGAATGCAGGTCAGCCCCAGCCTAAGCTCGGACGCTCGCGCGGTACGTAGACGTGTGATCGGATCTTCGAACGGGTCTACTCAATACCATGGAAAGGTACCTCTTGATGGGTGAGCAAGCAAGTCGTTGCGTGGCAGTTAGTGCCGTTACATATATTTGCCTGCATGAGACGATCCAAAGGTCCCCTGGCCTGGAAATCTAGAATCTTTGTTCCACTGAGCCTTGATTGGGCATACTTACATATATGCACAGCGACTTTCATTCATGTCTACATCTCCTGTATATACTGGCAATCCTATTTCAGTTTAGATTAAATAAAAAACAGAAAACAAAATGGGACTATCTACATGACTATCAATTACGACTTGAATGCGTCCTTAGTCGGCCGGCGTACAGAAATCTGAAAAAACAAACCAAATACATCGCCTTGTGAATTAACTTGGCATATAGTCAACAATAAGCCTGCAGGCATTGCTAATTATTCCATCTGAACTGCCGTAAGCACAGGGGCGGAGCCAGGATTTTAGGTTAGGGGGGGCCACGTGGAGCAACTAAAAATTATCGTAGTATCCATAAAAAAATATCATAGCAATATCGATGCATTTAAATTTAAAAATAGCATAACCACATGTCTACATAAGAAAAATATGACATATTTTTTTAGATTAAGAAACTTACATCTCTATTAACTTAAATTTAGTTCTACGACTACCTAGAAGATCATACAAGTCAATAAGTTTATCTGAACTAATTTTCGCTGCTAGTTCTTTTTCAATGTAAATTATCATGCAACAATGTCGAAGAAAGTCATCTCCTATTTTATTTCGAATACGAGTCTTGACAAGTTTCATAACTGAAAATACTCGCTCTGTGGTTGCTGTTGACACCGGAAGAGTTATAACCAATCGTAACAGCCTATCAACCATTGAATAATGGAAAGTTTTACCTGTTTTATATAATCCATTTGTTAAGTTAGTAAGAGAAATTAAGCATTGCATATATCAAGTTGAGAAAAATGAAATCTTTACCTATTGAAAATGGACTAGACCTTTATTTAATTTAGTGTTTGCTAATGCTAACTACTATTAATTAATATCTACTAAACTTTATTTTGATTAGGGGGGGCCAGGCCCCTGCCCGCCCCCCCCTTGGCGCCGCCCCTGCGTAAGCACCATTCATATTAGGTCTACTCTGGGAGTTACAGCTTTTTATGAGAGTCCGAAATAAACTATAAAAGCATGTCCCATACTGTTTTAATTTTTGTTAGTTATATATGACTTTTATTTTATAACATAAGCCTTTTAATTAAAAGCTAAGCCTTTTAAGAGAATTTATTAATTTTTCAAAAGCTAAAACTGAGTTTAAGCCAGAGAATGGCTTTAATCAGCTCCGAACGGCCGTGCCTCGTGACTGTGCACAGTACCCGGCCAACGTACGGACTTCGAGTGCACAGCCACAGGATCTCTAGCTATCGATATCGTATCTACTTCCCTAGCTGGTTAGACAGACGTACATACGAAGCAACACGACGAAGTGCGTGCAGCCTAGCCAGGAAGGACGCATCGAAACAGACGGATCTGGAGGCTGCCCGGCCGGCCGGTCGGGCCCGGTTGCATGCATGAGTTGGTTGGGACTTGGGCGCATACAAGTTGAGAGAGCCTGGGCCTGGTGATCCTGGTCCCTCCTCGTGCCCGGCCGTGACCCCGTGCTCGCCGGCGGGACACCCGGAATGGCTTCCTGCCCCGGCCACACATATCTTGCCCATCCATGGGCGTAGCCTACATGCGTGCCGCGATCAGCCGCGCGGGTCAACCGCATGAGGCAGATGTACTTGCAGCTGCAGATCGATCGATCTACTAGTGATCTGCCATGTATCATACACCTGCCCAGGTACGTGCATATATCGGTGCATGATTGATTGATCTGCCTCTCGTCTGATGCCCGGTCTGATGCCGTGATATGAGAGCAGGGTGCAGACCATGCATGTACTATATCGGTATACGTATGGGACACCTTAGTAGCCATGCACGCATTATTTGCCGTAAGAACAGCAGCAACTGATGGAGCTGGCCATGTCGGCGTATATTGCCCCGTACGCCCTCACGTGCTAGTGGTGTAGTATGCATGATTCCGTCGTCGTCCCTACCGATCGAGCACGGCCAATGCCGACTCTATGTGGCGATAATTGCTTGGTTGTTGTTGTATATGACTCTAAATCAGTCAGTCTCCCGTCGCCAAAGTCGTGCTTATATGTCAAGGTCGTGGTTGACCCAGTAATCATGCAGCGGACAAGCTAGCCGACTGTAAGAGCACTATTATTATAGTTTTTGTCCACCGTTATATTAGGAACCTCGCACATTTGGACGGCCTAATTTGTTTCAAAATTTTTAATATCAAATGATATAATTTACATGTTTAAGGATATGCTTACGACGACATTGAAAATGACAATAGAAATTTAGGGGAAAATATATCATGAATAATGTAATTGATATATGACTTTGGTGGAAGAAAATCATTAATCATACCTTTTGTCGATGGTCTTAAAAACGTAAGCACTCTTCACTATGCATGAATCATGTGGATGCCTCTATTCTCCTCCATTAGTTACTCTTTTCTAAAATATATGTATACATGTGTACCTCATTTAATCTCAAAGCAATACATTGATTATATGTACAGTAAGTTATCGTTTTAATCTTTATATTTAAAAACAACTAGTGATATTCAAGACATCTCATTTGTTTTAATGACAAGAAAATCCCACAATAATCATAAATTATAGAAATTCTCACATTAATTGGAAGAAAAAGAGAAGGGTCTCCACCACTTATTTTGGTGGGGCCAGATTATAATGACGCAAATTAATTGTATATAACAAATATAATTGTATTTTAATCATTAAAAGTAGAGTTGTATATCAAGGAAAAGATCTCCACCACTTATTTTGGTAAGGCCAGATTATAACGGTATACGTTAATCATATATAAATAGAGTTATATAATAAATACAATTATATTTCAATCATTGGAAGTAGAGTTGTATATCAAAAATAATTATACCAATAGCACATACAATTCTTGATCGATCCCTCCTAAATGTTTCCATTTCAATACAATCTCTTAGCTACTACTCATTCCACCACATAGATATCACATACTTTTCTCTAATTATTGCTTAATACTAACTGTTGTAACATCAAACATGCATGCACACGCCACCATCGTTGATCCCTGCCATGGATACCCATCATGCTCTCTCGTATACCATTTTATTTAATGTCTTTTGAATCTTTGTTATTTAAGGATTTTACTTTGAAATTGCATGGAAATCAAATTGCAATTTTTGTTCTTTTCTATTTTGAATTTCAACTTTTTGTTTGGAATTCATATACAAATTCAATTCCTAATTTTTATTTTCATTTACAGTTATTTAGATGTTTTACTTTGGAATTTGTATTAAAATCAAATTGCTATTTTTATTTTATTTTTTTCTCAAATTTTAGTTATTTTGTTGGAATTCATAACAAATCTAATTGCTATTTTTAAAAATATTATTCCCAATTGTTTTTATTTAGGATTTTACCTAGGAATTCGTATGGAAATCAAATTCCTCATTTTATTTTATTTTTTATTCCAAATTTCAGTTATTTATTGGATTGTGCTTGACATAGACCTTTTCTTTTAATCTAGACCATTGTAATATGGACCCACCATGATAAATGATGTAGATCTCTCTCTTTTTTCTCTGATTAATATGGAAATTTTTAGTCTTGAAAATGAACGTGGTGGCTTGTTTTGCCTCTAGTTTAACAATATAATAGATAGCATAGATTAACCCACAATCAATCATTAAATAAGGTAACAAAGAGATTAAATTTGATTATGGAAATTCTTAAATAAATCAGTTTAACATGTAATAGTAGGACTTGAACCGTAACATTTAGCCATTAGACATGGGTACTACAGCTACCGGTTGGACTAGAGACTAGTTGTGCCAGAAGCTTATGGCTTTCCTAAATTCTTATGTATGGACGAGTAGTAGGAAATGTATGAAAATTTTGCGAAAGCTGCATGAGATGGGTAATTTCAGACACTTCTAAGTTGAGCTTTAAGAACTGCAATGTGATAATGTTCTTTGATTTTTTTTGGTCCATTTTATATTACTGTCAATAATATGATCTGGTCCCAAGAATAATGATTTGGTATTTTGGTGACATAATAATGATTTGGCTCCAGTCTCAAACAGAATTCCTGGCCTGATCTCTTTCGTACTCAAGTTCAATGCCGACTATACACGGTGATAATTACTTGGTTGTTTTTATACAGGACCCTGAATCGATCCTTCGTCCCGGTTCTCCAAAGTCATGGTGTGGGAAAACGTAGTTGACCCAATGTCAGCGTTCAAGCCGTGCCGACTAGGAAGCTTAGACTCTGATTGATGATATGCGCACAAACACAATCCAAATTCAAAAGAATGAACAGAGTACAATCAGGGTTTCCAAACCACTAGATTTCGCAAAATTCCGCTCTATCCTTCTTTTCTTCCACCAAGGCAGTTGTGCTTGGTCGTTTTCTGTCCGGTGTGGCGAAATGTAGCGCACTAGCAGCAATCTGATCCGAGCAGAAGAGCACATAACCCCGGTTCACTCTCGTGCACAGTGAGCAGAAAACAATTGCGTTTGCGTTGGAGTATTATTTTTCCAACTTCCACTCCTGCACAGTGAACATGTACGTTTGAAAGGACCAAGAGTGACCGACCGTAAACTTCGGCAGCATGGGCAAACCAAAAAGGTTCCATCCATCCGTCAGTTTTCTGTTGCGGCACCAGAAAATGACGCCACGCGCATCATCGGCTAGCTCGGTCAAGAAAACAGCCTAGCGTATGGGTGGTAGTTTTTTTTGTTGTTGTTGATGGTTTAACCCATGCGCTTTTGTTGCCTTCCCCATCCGCGCGCAGCGAGCGAGAGCGCGACGGCTGACTTTTTCACGCGTCCCGTCGTTCCGGTATCCGGCGCCGGGCGGGCGCGCCACTTGTGCGTGCAGCGAGACCGCGACAGCGCCCCCGCGCGCGAGCGAAGCAGAGAAACCGGAACGGGGCGAGAGGCCAACAGCGCGAGACCGCGAGAGGCAGCGACGCGCACAGTTCAATTAAAGTGTGCGTTGTTTTTTTCGTAAAAATAATTTCGTTTTTTCTGACGGTGTTTTTTTAAATCGTTAAGAAAACGCATGAAACGGCTGAAAGGATACAAACGCAATCACGTTTTTTTTCGCATCTATCTGGAGTCCTCTCACAAAGAATCCGTGGTTGCGTCAAATCGTAAGGTTCTTTTTGCAAAAAATAGCTGGAATGATCCAAACATAACCACGCTATTTTTTTAGTATTTATTTAGGATCCTTTCACGAAAGATTCGTGATTTTTTTGAACTAGAATGTCCTTTTCATAAAAAAACAGAGAGAAGGATCTACATATAATTATGTATTTTTTGAGAGACCTAATCGCGAAAAAACAAAATGAGCCTCGGCTCGGCTCAAACCGCTACCAAGGCGTGAAATCTGCAAAGTTTAATAAAGGTATAATATTTAGTAAGCATAGATAAGATGTAGCTATTGATTGCTATGGATATTTCTACTGCTCTACTACCAATAGAAGTTTAAATAAAGACTCCCTCTGTCCAAATATATACAGCCTATTTTTTAATTGATTTTGTCCATAAATATATTGCCTATTTCGTATTAAATACAAAATTAGTGTGATGTTCCTTATATATCTCTAACAAATATCCACCTTTACTTGATATTCTCTATATGTATGTATTGAGTGTAGTGCTTGGTGATAATAATTTAGAATATACTAGTTATTTTGAATATCTTCGCGTTCAATGTGTCAAGAAAAAATATACCTTATAAATTTAGATGGAGAGAGTACTAAGGGCACTCCCAATGCTTAATCAGCAGTTTCTTCAACATGTTATGTAGAATTAATTCTTATGAAAAGAGAAGATTAAAGAAGAGAGATAGAAACCATTTCTTGCATGAGCAGCAGGTTGAGGACACAAACCAAAGCAAGATAAAATAAAAACATGCATTACAAAGACAAGGGTTGTATCCACTTACATTATATATCATGCATGATATTTATTCGATGTTCTATATGTTTGTGTGCTAAAATATCAAGGGTTGGAGAGGTAGCATGTAAGTGATATTTATTTATTTATGATATAGATGTTTTTTAGACATGACTATAAAAGCCATGCATTGAAAGTGCCTAACTATTCTGACCTATCTATTATATATTAAAAGCTCATGGAAGTTACTAAGAAAAAAAAGAAATGGACTAAAAATTCCCACAAAAAAGCAAAATATCTAGCCCTTAATCTGGTGCGGATCGAGACATCTGGATCTCATGTGTGATTAAGCCTAATTATAAAAACTTGAAATTCGAAATTAAATATAAATAACAAAAGAATAAAAATAAAAGAAAATTGGGGATTATTTTTAATTCCATACTAAGTGAAAAATATAAAATTTCATTTTATTTAGAATTAAAATTCTAAAAATATGCTAATTTAAATGGAGAAAATAAAATAAGGTAAGGAATTTGATTTATATATATATATATATAAATTATTAACTATTATGTAATAAAAGTTAATGACATGTTTTTATAGTCGCTAAGAAAATATAGAATATACCAAAAATTCTCAAAAAACTATTCTGACTCTTTATTTGGTAGATCTTCATGAAACGAAGAGATTAAGAGGGTGATATATCGATCTAAATCAAAACTTGAAATTCGAAATTAAATATAAATAACAGAAGAATAAAAATAAAAGGAAATTAGGATTATTTTTAATTCCATACTAAGTGAAAAATATATAATTTCATTTTATTTAGAATTAAAATTCCGAAATACACTAATTGAAATGGGGAAAATAAAATAAGGTAAGGAATTTGATTTATATATATAAATTATTCACTATTATGTAATAAAAGTTAATGACATGTTTTTTTAGTCGCTAAGAAAATATAGAATATACTAAAAATTCTCAACAAAAATATTCTGACTCTTTATTTGGTAGATCTTCACGGAACGAAGAGATTAAGAGGGTGATATATCGATAGTTGTTCACTCGACTATACCGATATGAGCAATATGATGTCCAATAAAAGAAGTACCAAAAGAAAAAGATAAGCATTGTAATAATAAAATTAAGAGATGATGATATAAATAGAAAATATTATGTTATACTATGCTTACTATTTTACTATGCAAGTATTCGTAGAATAAAGTTTTGGTCATATGTGATAAGTACCGAGAAACGAAGTGAATATATTCTCTCCTATAATATACAATATCAAAATATCACAAATTGTGTTTTGCATTGATCTATTTTTGAAATAGAAAATCATGTATATATTATCAAGTTATTTAAAGACACTTTAAATATGATACACGCGTAAATGTGCGGGCCATCTTGCTAGTTAAATAAAAAATAAACAATATATACTGAATTTAGTGTTCCATAAAATAAGCTTTAATTAAGCTAACCTCGCGGGCTGGCAGCGCACGCGTGCATGAGCGAAGAACGAACCCAGCGCGGGCGGGTTCAAGGAACGCACGATGAAAGAAACCACCGAGAGCGAGTGATTGGATGATTGATTTGATTAGCGCCCACAAAAACCACGTAAACAAGGCTGAAGCTGAAAGCCGGAAACAGCTCTGGTTTCCTGCCGCTGCCGTGTTGGTTGCTCCGTTGTCGCAACCTGCTCGGCCGTCCCAATACCACTAATCTACAACTACGCGTGTGCCATGCCGTCGCTTTTGCTTTCCGTCTCGCCCCGGGATCCTCCTCTCTTTTTTTTCCCCTTTCCTTTGGCTTTTTTTCGGTTGCCTTTTCGGGCGTTGCTTTGCTCCACTGTCACTCGGGTGGACTCTCTCGCCGTGCACTGAACCTACAGTTGTACTCTTTTGTCTGCCTGCTCACCACATCGATCCCCCCTGACTGCCCTTCCCTCCCAACCCTTTGTAGCTCAGCTAGCTGCTAGCTGCTAGCTGCGTACTCTCGTCTCTTCACTATTTAGTATGATTTATGCTTCCTTACAGGTGCTGCCCCCTTCCTTGTTCGCTTCCTTACGTTGTATTTTACTCCAGAATGATATCCGAAAGGCGAAAAGGTCCAGCGATTGGACCAGGATAGCTTTGGAATCGTACAATTCTTTAGTGGCAATCTGGTTAGATTGGGATACAGCTGCTGGTCTCAAAACGCATTAGGGAATAGTATATACCACCGCCTTTGATGACAGGTCATCCTTGTTCTGGTCTCCTTTTCCTTCTCCATGTCCTGCAAGCACTCACTCTGCTTAGTTAAGCAATCGAGTCTTTCGTTATTTTAGCTGAGGCAAAACTGAGGATATATGCTGCTGTGCTAAGCCAGTTAGACTTCAGGCACAAGTGCAGATCATTGTGCCATCTACTCCACTTCTTTACTTTAGAATCCTCAATGCCATATTAAACTCCATTGAATTGTCCTTCTTTCTGATCTAAAAAAATTGTCCTTCTTAATTTTCGGATACCTCCCTTATCAGAAACCACTACAGCATAATCGTCAGACGTCATAATTTAAGATATGTGCATCCATGCAATTGCTCGAGGAAGATACTGTCAGGGAGCAAAGATCAAAGCTAACGTGCCAGTACTTTCTATTGTCGTACTTTTTAATTCGTGCACTTACGTTGCCAAGTCGATCGACCAGTTCGGTTGAGCTGAACTTTTACTTTCACTTAAAAGAGACACCTTGAGCACCCAGAAACAAAATTGCAGCTGGCTTAGCATTATTTTAAGGGGCTCAAATGACATAAAGGTGCCTTGTGATTTTGAGATCACAGTCATCATAAACTACGGCTTCGCACCACTAGTGCTTTACAGCGCACTTTTGTGTGTCTGTCTGACAGTCGCCGATCGAGGTGTCAAAACACACCAAAAGGCGACTACAGATCACCAGGAAGATTGGTAAGCTAGTCTCTTTTCGGCTTTAGTTGAGGACTACGTTTTCATACATTTTCAGAAAGCTTATTTTACATAAGAACCGTGTGATATCTCGGTAGTTTAGAAACCGCATTGTCATGACTCATGAGGTGATGTCACGAGTTTGATTCTCAATTTCTCATAGCGGTGTCATGATCTATGATGCATCATCAATACATATCGAGATTCTTGAGAAAAAGGACTACGAACTTTATGTTTAGATTTAATGATCAATTGATCAGAGCACTACAATAACATAGAGATTCTCTCGTCGCATAGAGATTCGCGACATTGCAATAGTGAAGGAGATGCTACAGTTAAGGGGAGAAGGGTGAAATGTCATGGACCATCATCTGAAACAATAGAGAAATGTCACCATCTAAGGCCTGATGGGTCGTGAGCCGGCCGGCCCGTGACCACCGTATGTCATCGTGGGCTAAACATTATAGTTTGGATAAATTCCTTATATGTTACTGTAATTTTGGAAAAACCTCTGAATATGTCACTAACATGTGAGCCCACATGTCAATGAGATAATGAGTGATATATAAGAGGTTTGGATAAATTGCCTCCTTACAGTGGTTTCAGGAAGTTGGGCAAGTCGACAAAGGCGACGGACCGCTAAAATTTGTTGTACGGCCGGTAAAATACTGGAGTTTTCTCGGCCCCATCCAACTATAATGGGCTAGACGAGGGGGCTTTGGGGCTAGCCTGTGAGGCCGTGACACTAAGCATGGGCCTATCCGTTCACGGCTGAAAGTAGCGAATTGGGCCGTGAGAGATGCAGCGGCCTTTTCCACTTTGAAGCTACTATTGCCCTGCCTTTAGCTTTAAAATTTCACTGCTGCGGTTACTTGGACTTCTGTTACAGAGTGAAAGGCCTCTCTATCGCAAAAACGGACCATATTAAGACGGGTCGAAATTAGAAATCGGTTCAATTTTTAGAAAATAGAAAATTTTATTAGATTGAAAATCACTCAAAAATTCAGGCGTAAAAAAAGTTCAGTTGGTCGGTCGATTTTTTATTTTTATTTTTTTTTTCAAAAATTTTGATTTCAAAATCATTTGGTTTCTGATGATTTTCAATAAAAATCGCTACCAATCCAACACCGACTTTCCAAAGCAATTCGATAATGTAAACCCTGCCTCTCTCACACAAAACCTAGCCGTCAAAGGCAAGGCACCTGCGGCAGAGTGCTGACGCCAACGTGGAAGGAAGCATGTCCTGCACCAGACAACAACAACAACAACCTGTACCACGTTTTCCGTTTGTTTCCAGCAGGCCCATGGATAATGTTCCATGATCGAAGTACCATAAACTTTTGATTCCATTACCTTGTTTTGGCAATGGCGTGTAAGTGTAACTGTTGGATCGTTTTTGGTAGCCCCTTTGGTCGTTGCAGCTTCACAAACCGGCCGAAGTGCATCCGCAACGAGTTGGTCTTGGATTTTTTTTTTCTGCGTTGCACTGTTCGCCTGCTTTGTTGGACCTGGGTGGGACTGTGGGAAGCGTCTGCTTCTGACTTGGCAATTGGCGCATTTCTTCCAAACTGTCCCGTTCCGAGGAGACGCTCTTTTTGAAGAGATGTAAACTTGAGGAATTGACCGTTCACCGTTCTTTCGCATCTCATCCTTATCCTTCTCATGGCGAATCATAGAAATGGTGTGCTATGAAGTTGGTTTTACTGATTCCTGCCTTCTTGGGTCTTCTTATCCTCTTGGAACTCCTGTCTGGTTACTGTCAGCCTTTCACTGATCACTAAGAAATTGAGATTTATGGGGAGAATGGAAGGTTGCAACTCACAAGTCAGAAGTATGGCTTAGGGTCTATTTGTTTTAAACACGATTACGGATTACGACCTAAAAGCGAGAATCGAAACAAACAACTTGATTCTAGAATCTGATTCTCACAATCCAACCCACCCATATACACTAGAATCTACAATCCACTTCATATTTGCTTTTAGATTCCAGAATCAGCTTCTCTATAACTACAATCCAAAATCATCTTTTAGAGAATCCAAAGCTGAAACAAACAGACCCCAAGGGTTCAGGCACACGTTTCAAAAGTTGTTGGATTCACCGAAAGAGTGATCTTTTACATTCTCATCATTCTGTCTGTACAGACTCCAGATTACAGACTCCTTGGCCTTGCCAGTAGAAAGCAACGAGCTGAATACGAGCATCCAAAGAAAGAGTACACGTTGCCACCAAGAAAGGTTGGCGCGCACAAGATGGCACTACACAATAATAATACCACAAACCTCTGTAAATTATGTGTCTTCTTTAGTTTTTAACTTGAACCGATCTGGTGTCATTTACAATTTGCACGGTCGTGTCAGTAATGTATGTATGTACCTCTGTCCCAGCTAAATATCTAATTTACCGGTAGATCGATCGTCCATCCGGCCCCGGCCGCTCGCCTCTCTTTCCGGTGCCTTTCCTAGCCTACGAAGATCCCCCACGCGGACTGGCCTTTCCGGGACAAAACAGCGCAGCGTACCGTCAATCTTGCCCCGGTTGGTCTGTCCCGTCCCATCCCCGTGTCCGGTCAGGAGCGACGCGGCCTGCGTCATTGCTTGGATCGCCCTCCCGGTTGTTCCGCGTCCGCCGTTGTTGCCGCGTCGAGACGAATTGTGGCTGTGCAGGCAGCTGCGGTGCATGACGTCGGTGCGGCCATCGTGGCCGCCGCAGATTTGGTGGCGAAGGTTAGGCCGAGGATGAGGAGCGCCGTGACGACGACCAGCGCGGCGGCGCCGCCGAACACGCCGTTCTTGGTGACGTAGCAGTCGCCGTCCATCCACCCCCGGCCGTAGCGCTGCCCGTGGTTCATGCTCGCGGCGGTCGCCAGGAGGATGACGGCCAGCGCGAAGCTCACCCTACGCAACCGACGCCATGGTCTCGTCAACAAATTAGTCGCTCGCACAGGAGATGTACGTATTTATATACGTATTTGCCGCGCGCCATGGTCATATTATACGTACCATGAGAGGACTAGGAGGGCAACGGACGTGACGCGGTCTCTTGCCGTGGCGGACTTGTTGGACTTGGAGGCAAACATGCTGGTCGCCGCCGTGGTGGTGCCGACGAGCTGCGCGACGGACAGGAAGGCGATGGCCGCGACGCCCAATTCGAACGCGGAGCTCTTGGGCAGGGAGCAGAGGCTGCCGTCCAGCTTCATGTCCTTCTCCTGCGCCACCGACAGACGATTCAGATCCGGGAACCGGGGTTTCTTGCCGATTGCAAGGCGAGGAGGACGGGGGGGTACCTTGACTTTGTGGAATTCGGCAGCGAGGGAGCAGGAGAAGGCGGTGGCGCCGAGCAGGACGACGATGCCGCAGATGGCGGCCCGGCAGGACAACCCCCTGCTCCCCTTCTCCATTTTCTCTCTCGAGCTGGGCCTGAGCTGAAATCTGAAATGCCTTTTTTATCTCTGGCTACCTAATCCGACTAACTCTCGTCTACTCCTGTCTCGCTTTGCTTCTTGGGAGTACAAAGCACAATAGTTCGTGTCGTCCACATATCTATCTCGTCTACCGGTGCATATAAACGAAGGAATTCCGCGAACAGGTCACCAGAGAGACTAACTGGGTGCTTTGAATTGAACCAAGGAGGGTTGGTGGGTGTAGAAGATAATACTCAGAAACATCAGGGAAGATGAGACTGGATAGATGCTAAACAAATCACATGGCACCGTCCACTCAACAGAGCAGTGTATCTATTCCATGCGCGGCGCATACTAGAAGGGGACTAGGGGAGGACGAGGAGGGAGCTGGGGAAAGGAGAGGCCCTGATCCCATGTTCGTTGAATCGACGAATTGACCGGTTGGCGGTTTGGTCTGGTCAACCGGGTAGGCCCTGCAGCTTGGGGAAGGTGAGGGCTAGGAAAGGCTGCAAGGAAAGAATCAAGATCCACCATCGTGGCTAATCCTAATCACCCTGCACTAGACAATGCCTAATAATTCAACTTGAACCAGCCGTGTCGTGATCAAGCCACCCAAATGGGGCCGGGAAACGCATGAGTTAATGACCGGTGCTGTGCTAGTTGTGCGTGCCGAGTGGAGGGGAGAAAAAGAATGTGAGAGAGACCGGGGCGTGAGGGCAGGATTGCGAGGAATCGCGCCTCCTCTCCTTTCCCTGTCGTGCCGCGCGCCTTTCAACTCCTTTTCTCTCGTTGTTTTTGCGTTCGCTGGTGGCAGCGGCGACGGGGACGTTGGGGGTGGCGGAATGGATCTTCCCGGCCATTTGAGCTGGACCCAGCGCAGTGACGTAAGTTTGATAGAAATGAAAGTTGATGGTGTGAAATTATTATTAGAACGTGCATAGCAAAAACACGTTTAAATATCATGTACAATCTAAATTGAAACATAAATCGATGAGTAGCAGAGTTAGGTCTTATTTGGTAGATCTTCAGATTCTAACTTTACTTCAAATCTGAAACTTCTAGTCTAAGATAAAGTGAATTAAGTTTATATTTTTAGTCCAAAATATAAATAAGATGATTCATCTAAGCATATCCAAATCTGAATCAAGCGTTTTGGTCAAAGAATCACCGTGCAATCCAACTAAGAAAAGTTTCAAAAAATTCTGAAAAAAATCATGGATGTACATCTCATCTTACCCCATCTACATATAAAATTTCATGATCAAATTTCATGTAAACACTCTTAATATACCACAGTCCAACTCTACGGATCTGATGGAGATGAAATTGTACCAAACACAGCCTTAGAATAGCAAATAATTAAAATGATATCCTAATAATGAATGATACATTCCAAAAAAACTCAAAAATATGTACAAGTAGTAATTTAAAAATTAAATTAGTACTACACATAATATTAGAAAATAGTACAAAGGTACAAATGTGTGGCGAGAGCCGGTGCATTTTCCCTGCTTTCTGATATCGGCCGTGCCGTCAATTTGAGCACTTGAAGCGCGCGACGATTGGAATCGTATGCAGTGCGGAATGGTTACGCAAGCCTAGCTCACCGACCCACGAACGGACGAAGTTATCCAATAGTGCTGTTACTACTGTAGTTTCCCGGTGCTTCGACCGTTGATCCAGAGCTTACCTATTGGATACGGACGGCTGAGCGGGGATTTCATTAAGATTTGCCCTACCAGTGCGACTGCTTCATTTGCTGCTCATTTATGTGCAAGGTAAGCTTCCGTAAGTATGCTGGCCTTTTGCGTTAGTTGCATGCACACTGATGGTGTTTGTAGCAAACATGCTAAACAGTGGGTTAGAGAGAAAAGATGCCATTTCTAATTTCGAGACTTAGAGCAAAATGGCATGTGCCACTTGAGAGATAAAAGAGAGCTAATTAGCTAAAAAAATCCGATGGCCCCTGCTATGCCCCTTAGGCCTTCTTATATAGAGATGTAGATAGCTAACTCCTATACTTCCTGTAATAGTTACAAATAGCAAGGGTACAAAAGTATATTCACATATATACACGTTATACTAGTCTTAGGCCAACACTAGTGCCCATTATATGTACATAGAAGCCTAAGAAATTTGAGCATCCCATTTTATAGGCTTTTGCTAGGACCTTTGACAGCCTTGGTGTGCAGCATAAGGAGTTGGGCAATCCCACGTAGGGCTGTAGATGAGTCGAGTTTGAGCGAGTCTGGACCTTTAGAATCGAGCTTGGTAAAACTCGAGCCGAACTCGAGTTGAGGTCCGAGCCTCGATCTAGGCTCGAGTTCAGCTCAGTCCAAGCTCGAGTAGACTCGAGCTCGGCTCAAGTAAACTTGGTAAGTTTGATAAACTCGAGTAAGTTCGAGTATATTTGGTAATTCTGGTAAGTTCAGTAGACTCGGTAACAAGTTCGAGTAAGCTCGGTTTCAAGAAGGTTGATCCAGACTCGAGTAGATTCATAAGCTATTCGAGTTCGGCTCAGTTAAGCTAGCAAGCTCGAACTTGAATTCGACTCGTTCGCTGAACCTCTCACGAGTCGAATTTGAGTAGCTCATGAGTCTAAAGTTTTTTTTTAAGTCTAATCCCACGACAGATTGCCTTCCAGCAAGTTGATTAGTAACAGAACTATCCTCTTCGTTGGGGGGAGGGAGTTGACCCAAAGCTCCTATGATCGCGCAGCGTGTAAATAGAGTTATACGCCACGAATCCGACTTATGCGTCGAAGAACGAGAATACATAAAAAGAAGAAAAAGGCAAACCGTCACACCACGCGCGTGATAAATTGACAACGACATGGGAGGAAGATGCTGGGGATGGATCACCCAGAGCCGTAGCCTGTAATCTTTGACCGTCTAATCGCGTAGGCAGCCAAGTAAGCGAACGATGCAGTCCGACATGGACAACTTATCCCTACCAACGTCAGTAGCCTATTGCCCATCAGCAATACCATGGTCCGCCACCTGTGATTGTATATACTTTTATTTGCAACACATACACAGTCCGAGATTGGACCGGAGACCCTGTTGAATATTTGACGTCAATCATGCACCATATTGGAATAGGGTAGCTATCGAGATTCTCTTGAAATTGATATAGTTTAATATAAATTTATTTTATTTGTAATTTAAATGGTTATTTTAAATTCAAGCTAATGAGTCACTATCGAATCAAGTCTCATTAACTTTTTTCGCTCGAAATTACTTTATTTTAATTTTAAACCTATTAGCTATTGTTATTAAAGAATTTTTGGATCAAACCCTAATAAGCTTTGTTTTGCCTGCCCTAGTTGAAAGCCTTGTCCACCCGGAGGATTCCGGCGAGGCTGCAGGTTTAGTTAAGTTGTCTCCGGCTCCGTTTGGTCGCCGTACCGGCGGTCTATTTCATGATTTTAAGATGGTGAAGTCAGACCGTGACACGTCTCGGCAAATCCCGATGTAACCCTTTTTTTAAGAAACCCTGTACCAAAAGTTTACGCAAGTTTGATTTTGTTCGGCGAAGCAAAGCATTTGTAAACCACTCTATCTACTCGGCTTGTCATGTCCTTTCTGGCGCGTATGGAATCTTCATCCTTTATGCCACATCCGTGAAAACAATTTGCACAAGGAAATGGGAAACAAAATTACTACAAAGGACAAGAGTATAACTTGCCCTATTTGCCTATTTGACATGGAAATACTCCGTAAATTAAACTCTGAAACTTTCTCGGCTACTCGGTGCGCCACGCGGATTTTATGGCCCCATGGTCTCTCCAAGCGTGGCTACGTCGTACGCGCAGGAACACCAAAAAAATGTAATAGAACACTTTTGTTAGTGATGTAAATAACGTTTACTCGGTCGGAAGCACTGTTTCTACTTCGTAAATCAAGAAAAACGGGGTTTCACCAGTGACTCGACAAGTCGATGTACGAACGGCCTATAGTACGGAGGGTAGTTCTTTTGCCTACCGGGTCGAGTAAGTCTTGAGCTTATTAAATACGCGGGTCTTGATTGCCTACAGGATTATGCCGTTAGCGCGTTCGACCTGACCATTACTCTGAGGATGAGCTACAGAGGCAAAACAAAGCTTGATACCTAATTTTTTGAAGAAGACTATGAAAGCACTACTTTTGAACTGGTTACTGTTGTCATTGATCACTCGATTCGATGCTCCTCATGAATCTCTCAGCCGCTTCTGAGGTGATGTTTCTGATAGGTTCGGTCTCGATCCACTTGATGAACACGTTGATTGCCATGAATAAGAATTTGTAACCTTCTTGGGTTCTAGGGAAAGGTCCCAAGATATCCAAACCCCAGACGGAGAAAGGCAAAGATAGAGGAATAGTTTGCAAAGTTTGGGCTGGTCGGGTGGTTTGCTTGCTGTAGAATTGGTAATTTTCACACTTTTTTACCAGCTCGCAAGTATCCTGAAGGGCAGTCGGCCAATAGAACCCTTACCGGAAAACTTTCCCAATTAAAGTGCGATAGGACGCGTGGTTACCGCAGAGGCCTCTATGACCATCGAGCAATATTTTATTGCCCTCTTTCTGAGTGATGCACTTTATCAAGATTCCGTTACTCCCTTTCCAATAGAGTTTGCCGTCTACCATGTGTATAGCTTGGACTTACGTGCAATTTTTTCGGCTGAGGCATCATCGTCAGAGATTTCTTGACCTTCGAAATAGACCTGGAATGGGGTCATTTAGGTCGGCTCGCGTTCGAGTAGCGCAACTTCCATGTCTGCGAGTTCTGCCTCGCTTACTCGTTTAGGCTATTGATCGAGTTGGGCAGCATCTATCTCTCGCAGGAAGGAGATGGATGGTTTAAGGAGTTTCTAGACGAAGCGAGTCTGGCAAGTTCATCGACGGCGGAGTTATCACTTCGCTGGATATGCCTTATCTCGAGCCCTTCGAATGTGCTCCAGCTTGCGAACCACGTTCAGGTATGCCGCTATGTTGTCATCCGAGCACCGATACTCCTTTTGCACTTGGTTTACGACTAACTGTGAGTCCCCTTTCATGAGTAATTGCCTGATCCCAAGTGCTGCAGCTATTCAGATCCTGTTGACCAGCTCCTCGTATTCTGCAACGTTATTTGATGCTTGGAAATCGAGTTGGATGACATATTTAGGGTGTGTTTGGCAGGGATTCAGCTTCTCCCGATTCGTGAATCTGGTGAAGCTAAAAATTCTAACTTTACCAGATTCGTGAAGCTGAAACTGTGAGTACATTAACAGTGTTTAGATAGATCATCTTATTTATATTTTAGACCAAAAATATAAACTTAATTCACTTTATTTTAGCTTAAAAGTTTAAGATTTCAGGTGAAACTGGAATCTGGAACTCTACCAAACAGGCCCTTAAATTCCTCACCTATCAGGGATTTAAGCATGATACCAGCCCCCGAGCCCTAGAGTGTGAGCGATCCATCGAAGAACGTGGTCTAATGGCTATCAGCCATCTTGTATTCCTTTTCCTCAACGTGCGTCCACTCTACGATGAAGTCTGCTAGGATCCTTGACTTGACATTGGTCCGTGGTGCAAAATCGATCTTGAACTCATTGAGTTTGACTGCCAATTGCGTGATTCGCCCTGTCGCCTCTCGGTTGTGTATTACCTCCTTGAGCGGATATGTCATCATAACGGTAATCTTGTGTGCTTGGAAGTAGTGCCGCAGCTTTCGGGAAGTTATTAGGACGGCGTACAACATCTTCTGTATCTAAGGATATCACAACTTGGTGTCGTGCAAGACCTCGCTCACGTAGTACGCTGGCTTTTGGACTTTGGTCTTTTTCTCGGGGCAATCCCGCTCGACTACCAAGATTGTACTTACTACTTGAGAGGTAGTTGCGATATACAAAAAGAGCTCATCTTTCTTGTTAGGTGAAATCATAATGGACGAAGACGATAAATACCTTTTCAAATCTTAAAAAACTTTTTCTGCCTCCGCGGTCCACTCGAAGTTTGTCTTGCTTCTTGAGCAGCTTGAAGAAGAGCAGTCCTCACTCACCTATCTAGGAGATGAATCGACTGAGGGTCGCGATGCGGCCTATGAGCTTTTGCACCTCTCTTAGTGTTCGTGGGGGGCGTATTTGATTGATTGCCTCGATGCCTCGACTGGACACCAGGAAGCCGAGAAGCTTGCTGAACGGAATGCCGAACGTGCACTTCTCGGGATTGAGCATCATTTGATACTTCCTGAGGCTATCGAATGTTTCCCCGAGGTCACCAATCAAGGTGCCCCTGGTTTTTTATTTTAGTACAATATCGTCAACGTATGCTTCTACATTGCGCCTACTTTGAGACTTCAAAAAGTTTTGAATACAATGCTAATATGTAGCACTAGCATATTTTAAACCAAAAGGCATTTTTATATAGCAAAACACACCGAAAGGAGTAGTAAAAGCGGTCTTCTCCTCGTCCTCTGCGGACACGCTAATTTGGTGATACCCCCGAATATGCATCTAGAAAACTTAGCAATTCACAACCCGTAGTAGAGTCCACTATTTGGTCAATGTGGGGGGAGAGAAAAAGGATCCTTAGGGTAAGCTTTGTTGAGATCAGTGTAATCGACGCATATCCTCCACTTGCCATTGGGCTTCTTTACAAGGACCGGGTTCGGCAGCCATATTGGGTGGCGGACTTTTCGGATGAAACCAATTTTCAGGAGTTTGACGACCTCCTCTTGTATGGCTTGCTTCCGATCTTCTGTGAATCTGCGCTGCTTCTGCACCACTGGTTGGTGCTTGGTTCCACAGCCAGTCGATGCTCGATCACCTCCTTCGGAACCCCAAGTATGTCGAACGGTTGCCATGCAAACACGTTGCGGTTTGTCTAAAGAAAGGTGATAAGCTCGAGTTTCTATTTGGGATTGAGGACGACGCCCACCTTGACCGTTTTAGATGGCTTTGTCGGGTGTAAGGGTACCGTCTTGACACCTCCATATGTTATCTTGTCTTCTTGCCATCGTCGATCGGGTCGTTGGCAGCACTGTTGGACATGGAAGCCTAATCACTGCCTTTGGATTTTGGTGCTTGGCTTTCTCATCGCCGGCACTAGTTGCCGATATGCAAAGATGCTCAGCTATCTCCAGACTCTTCTTGTCGCACCTGACCGCAGCGCGTTGGTCCCCCTTGTTTATAAGGACCCCTTTGGCGCTGGCATTTTGATGGTCTGGTACGTATAGGGCACCACTACCATAAATTTGGCTAGCATTGGGCTGCTCAGGATCATGTTATAGACGGTTTCAAAATTTTCACGTTATAGACGCCCCTAAGGACGTCGAAGAGAATATTTTTGGTGTGAAAATTGTTTGGTGTGCCGAACGTGACTGGCAGCTCGATCTGGCCCATTGGTAGTTGGCCATCACCTTCTCGTTTCCTCTGGCTGCTCTTATAACTATAGTATAGATCTGCAACCATTAAACGAGGTTGATCTTCCCCAAGTATTTTTCGACCGGTCCTGGTTTGAATTTGTCCGGCCATCTAACCACGCGCAGTACGAGAGTGAACACCTTACACCCCTCATCGACGTCCTTAGGGGTCATCTATCGCTACCATCAACATGCGTCTTGCCGAGGGGGGAACATGTGCCGTGGCGATGAGTGGCCCCTCGAGAGGGGAGATTCTCCTTACAGAGCTTGTCGCACCGGAGATTGGCCCCTCGAAGTCGAAGATGGGGACTCATTTTCCCGCCTTTCGTGGTCTTTACGGTCACGTTCTTCCCTTCGATCTCGTAAGACATCACGCAAATCCTGTCGATTGTGCAGGATTCGGTCTCAAAGATCCTCAAGATGTCTCTGGCAGGGGTTAGAACGAACTGTTTTGGAATTACGATGGCTAGAGCTAACTACCGTTGATCTTACTGCCCAACGACTATCGTAAGATGGTCTCGGCAGTTGGGCCCTGGCACCTTATTGGCTAGGATGTCCGAACCTTGAATTAGTTGCTCGAGCAGTCTGGACTTGTGCTGCATCAAGTAGCTTCCTCATCTGATCGAACACTGGAGTCATCAGGTTGGCCGGATCCAATGGTGGAAGAGAATTCAACAGCATATGAGCACACTGGACATTGGCTTTAGGAGTACTGAAGATGTCGCTATGGTGGCTTTGGTGGGATGTTGTTCCTAGGATGCGGCCGAGCCCACCGTTGTGGTCACGCTGCTAAAGAGTCTGCTGTCTTTGAAAACCAGGCACCTACGGATGAGGCATCGCTGAATTATCAAGGTTAAGCTGCTTTGACAAGTTGGCCACGATCCCTGCAGTGGCCACAGCAGTTGGATCTCGGCGATGATCTGCCATGTTGGGAGCAATAGCATTCGTGGCTGCTCGCGCTATAGTTTATGCTGCTACAGGATCTTAGGGTGTGTATGGAGGGATGTGGTGCTCCTGCCGTCTATGGTTTCTGCCCCTAGATCCCTCTCTTGGGAACTTCTAGCAGTAATACCATTATTAGCATTGGCCATAAATACATATTGATCCGTTCGACTGCTGCCCTGACTGCTGAAGTTGTCGCTGTCATTTTCCGTATCAACGCACTTGAAGACGTTGGGCTCCATCGGGTCGAATTCTATGAAGTACACTTCTCGGTGGGGGTTCTTGAAATAGGACTCGATGAAGCCGATGTGCTCAAGATCTCCCATCAACCCCTATTGGTACAACATGGTTCCAAAAGCGATCTCAGATCCGGCTGGTGCAGTTTGGTGGATGTCGAAAACTCTGGCGTAAACACGCATCGAAAACATATCTGATTTGCAAAAACAGCTAAAGACTCCTACCTAGCGTGCTAACTGTCGAAGGTTAGTAATCGACAATAAACTTATATTTCAGGTAGCGTTGAGATTCAGCAGAGTCAAGCACACAATCGGGAGCGCACGATATAGACAGATTCGGGCTTCCTAGTGGAGTAATACCGTACTTCTGTATGGATAATGTATAAGATTGATGAACAGAGTACAAAACGAGATGATTAACTTTAATTACAAGAAAGATGAACTTGTGGGTAGCTAAGCTACGGCTAAGCTTGTCTAGTTCTGGATAGCTGTAGTTTGAGAATTTCCTCCTCTCTGATGCCATCTACCCTCGCCCTTATATAGTCAGGGTAGCCTTAGGTCGGGTCGTAGTCGGTTGGAAATACTGGATTGTAGTTGATGTGGAGTCCATCACCGTTATGATTTTCATAGCATATCAAAACTTCCTTAGAAGTTAGACGTAGTCGAGTGGGTTTCTTCGTAACAGGAACACAGTTGAATCATTCCCTGTATGGAGATATCTCCCTCCGCGTATATCTTATCCCATCAGACTGGGCCCGAGATATCCAGAATTTTCAAATGCTTGCAACAACATATATAGTATGATCCTTGAGTTTATAGCGCATATTCATATCATATATTTAGATATTCGACAGTACGTACTGTTGGTTGCATACAAATGCCCTTCACCGGGATAGGTTGGATAGAGCCACGCAACCTTTACAACGAGTACGCGAGGTGGGGGGCGGTGCTCAACCGACTGTCCATTCTTCTCTTATAATCTTTATATCAGTTATTAATTAATTGCCTACACTAGTTTTAAAGATTGTAACAGCTGGTCGAGTAAGAAGGACGCCCAACTACCAGGTTACTGCTGTGTCGTTGCTTAACTATAGTTACGACTGTGACAGCGAAGTTTCCCAATGAGCTCTTTCCTGTAAACTAAATTCAATATTTACTGTTCATTATTTTCGATATAATACACAAAACTTGCTAGTATTTATTTATATTTTCTCTGTCATTAAAGTAGTAAAAATATTCTCAATAAATCAATCGCTACATCTAATTTTTACTATACATAATATACTACTAGCGTGATACATAGTAGAATTTCTCCTTGAGACAGCAAGAACTAAAAGTGAAGAAGAGATAAAATCGGATGGTGGCAAACAATTCTGGCTCGACTTTCGGCGTTTTGGCCCGGCCTGCTTTGCCGCCGGGTTCTGCTGGGCCAGCCCAACCCAATGCAATCAATCCGTTGGGGTGCGAGTCCGACCGTGCGGCGGCTGATTCCAGGCGCTACTCCCAAATTCTGGGCGTGGATCCAGCCCGCGGCGCCTGTTCGTGCCACCTCGTGGTGCCACGTCCATCTCCACCCGTAGCGACAGCGCCCGATCCATGGAATAAACCACTCCTGCCTGGCCGGTGGCGATGATGGCGACTCTGCTCTAGTGTATTCCACTACGCGCCGCACGACCGCCGCGTCCACCTTCGCTGCGGGGCGCTGCTGTTACCGGCGTGGCCGGCGTGATTGAAGGGAGGTCGGGGGATCGGCGATGAGCTTCGCGGATCTGGAGTCCGGGGCGCTGCGGGCGCCCAGGAAGGCCAGGGGCCCCGACGCCACGACCGCGCTCGTCTTCCAGATCAACACCGCGGTGGCCTCCTACCGCCGCCTCCTCAACTCGCTCGGCACGCCCAAGGACACCCCCACCCTTCGTGATCACCTGTCTCTCCTCAACTCCCCTTTTCCCTCGCTCTCGTGTTCTTCGCTTGCACATACCATACACCCGTAGATGCATCATGAGCTAGTTATTGGAACGGTTTTGCCCAATTCAAGTTAGGGGCAATTAGTTTGTGCTTTAATTGGTAGGATCGGAAGCTCATGCCTTCCCACCATGCTATCTACCTCACACTGGCGTCGCTTTCTGAAGTACTTTGTTCTCTCTTTTTTATGCCCCTTGAAAGAACAAAAATAGGTTGTTCCCTAATACAATGGTTTCCTCACAGGCAAAAGACTAGCAATAACGTTCTTCAATTGGCAAAGGATGCGAAAGATAAGCTCAGGAGAGCTGCTGAAGCAGACAAGAGCATCGAAACTAGTGTCAGTAGTAATTCATTACCTTTCTGGCCCCCTTCTTATAGATCAATGCCAATATTTTGTATGGATGTGGCTGTTCAAAAGAATAAATTTAGTGAAGATGAATGTCAGTCATGATTGTTTCCAACTATACATGTTTGCAACCCTCGGCTTATGAGCGTTATAGCTGTCATGGTGCTAAGGAATTAAGGTGTTATGTGCAGGCAGACAAGAGGATAGCTGACATGAAGCTTGCCAAAGATTTTGCAGTGACGATGGAGGAGTTCAGGAAACTTCAGAATCTTGCGATTCAGAGGGAGATGGCATATAAGACCGTTGTTCCCCAGAATGCTCAGCCAAAGTAATGTTTGTTCACGCTTAAAATCAATTTATCCTGAATTTTATCAGCTGTGTTTCGTCATCTTATCATGACAGGGGCACAGGGCTTCAGTTTAAAACGCTATACACCTAAATACCCACATTAAAAGCTAAATTAGATGCACAGTTTATGTTGGAATCACTCCTCACTCAGGCAAGTGTTTATCACAAACACTCACGCACTCACTCTGGTGGACGCAAAATACACAAGAAATTGAGTAGCACAAGCTAGCAAGCTTTGGTTTTTGACGCCACACCAACTCACGTCATTTTCCATTCACATATATAGGCTCAAGAGTACATGCAAGGAAAGAAATAAGAGCCAGCCAAATCACTTGGCCATCCCTCACGCCATGATTGTTGGAAACATTCCTAAACTCACGCCACCACTAATGACCATGCACACACTAATCAAGGGGCTGATAGCCGCATGTGGCCAGCGAATCACACGCTACCATTTTTAACGTGCAGTTTCCATGCATGAGCCCAGGTCGCAAGACCTGTTCCTTCGCTACGAAAATCACTTCCATGCATACTACAGCTCATGCATCTCCACACCACATGTTCACATGCAGTTACATCTCCTGATCATGTCTATCCCCTATGCACTTCACACACGTATGCACTTACTGTGTCACACGGCATGGTCTCACACCGTGCGTACGTGCCGGCTCAAGGCAACAGCAGCTCACTAGTCTCACACGTTTTGCTGCTATGCACTTGATCTGCCGCTGCGCATTATTTCTAGTTACACATGTATGCAAAATAAATAAACATGCAAAGGCTAATGACAAGATTATATCTAACAGTTTACGTATTACTGGGATATATAAAAATTCTAATAATTACAGATTGCTAGTATTTACCAGATGATCAATTACTTTGTTCCATTATTGGAGAAAAGGGTGGTGTCAAATTTGGAATAATCGGATTCTGTTGTGTATGTGAACCATTCTGACTAGGCCAGACCACTGAGAACACTATTACTTCATTCAACTATAACTTGAGAATTCTTTGCCACAATGTTCAACACAAACCATTCTTCATGCTACCACCTCCTCCAAGGATGCTACGTGGCTTATATGGACACTTTTTCTCTGACTAGGTGATCTAGCTTTGCATATATAATCAAGCAGTTATCGTCTATGCTTGTCTGTAGCATTTCAGTATAGCAACTCTTCTTCCTTTTGGTGTGTGTGTGAAGAAAATGGTCAATGCTTATTGTGTTACATTGAAGAAACCTCCCAGTTAACTAATCTAAATAGGTGCATAGTCTTTTCTTTTTCATTGTAATAACCGTACTTTTTCCTTGTAATTTACTTGATCGCTTCAGTTAGTTACACAGTTCTCTGAGAACTCAAGCTGTTAGTTGTGCAGATTTGACTCGGTTATGCTCTAACTTCTAATACCCCTGAATGTTATTGTGGTTGTTGTGATGCAGCTATACTACAGATGATAGAAGTGCTGATTCTGGCAAAATGCCTGAACAACGTGCACTGCTTGCAGAATCAAAGAGGTCAGTGTTGTCATGGTTCATTTTTCTTTTCTTTTCTTTTTCTTTCAACTTTACGATTTGGTATTGTATGGTGCCTGGTGGAAGTCAGCTTTAGTTGTTTAGCAGTTAGCACTATGTCTTCACTTTTGACATCAGAAAATATTCAACTATATGAGTTGCATTCCTTTTTTTCCCCTTTTATATTGAATCACAGCTTTTACATAGCCGGGACTAGGAATTTTTCAAAAACCGTGAAAAGAAAATACCAATGTTCAAAAAGGCGGCAAAAGGCGGCGCCTAGGCGACACCTAGGCGCTAGGCGGCGGCCCTCCGCCTCGCCTTGGCACAAAATCGTGCTCTAGGCGGAGCCGCCGCCTCGGTGGACACGCAGGCGATGCTGAACGGCGAAAAGGCTGGTGTAGGCGGGCTCTGCGTAGGGGTGGGCATTCGGGAGAGCTCGAGAGAGCCGAGGAGGGCAGGCGGCGCCGAGGGAGGCGGGCAGGTGGCGCTGAGGGAACCAGGAGGAGGCGTCGGCTGTTGCCCGTCGAGGAGCTCGAGGGAGGAGGGGCCGGAGGGCAAGCGGCACCGAGGGAGGAGCTTCAAACCCTCAGCCGCCGAAATCGGGAGGGTTGCGCGAACGCAAAGGGAGGGCAACCGTCAGATTCGGGAGGGCTACGCAAAGGGAAGACTAGAGGCCGCCGAATGCTCGATCTAGGGTTGCTACCTGGGAGAAGTCACGGACTTGGGGAACTTGTTAACTGTGTCTGCGTAAGTGCTAATTGGTGTTCGGTTATTCGGTGATAAGAGCATAGTCTCATTGATTTGTGCAAACTAATGTGTTGCACTTTGTCTCAGTGATAAGAGCTACCAACGTAGGAATAGGGTATAAATCAATAAATGGGAGACAGTTCTATTGAAATGTGGCTTTTGTTAGCTCGAAGATTAGTTATGGTTCAAAGTGTAGATTGTAGAAGGCACTTATCACTGAGAAAATTAAGTTTATTTAATAGTTGGTGCTTGTTTGCAATTTCCGCCTAGGCGCCGCCTAGGCAGGCTAGGCGCTAGGCAGTGGGCCTTCGCCCGCCACCGCCTAGTGCTTTTTTGAACCTTGGAAAATACTGGCACTGACATAGTATTTCATTCGTCTTCTATGCAGTACATTGCTTCATGAATTGTACCTTGCCTGCATCCTTTTTTATCATTTTGAGGGCCCTCATGGCTAAATTCTAGAACACTGCTCATGCATTCTTTCGAGTGAGTCCAGATTGTGTGGTAACTATCTTGACTGCAATCTTGCTAGTTTGTACAAGTGGATTGCCATATGAATTGAGAGCTTTGCGGCATTAGAGATAGATAGAGGCATATTTTAGACTGGCAACAGCTATCTTTGATGAGAATGGAGCAAAGATAAAAGCTGCATCTGACGACACACGTGGTGTTGAATTATGTCATGCAAGACTTTGTGCTGAAAACTAAATTCCAATGATCTGTTGTGTTACTCTGCAGGCAAGAGGTGCTGCAATTGGATAATGAAATTGTTTTCAATGAGGCTATCATCGAGGAAAGGGAGCAGGCTATCCAAGAAATCCAACAGCAGATTGGTGAAGTACATGAAGTGTTTAAGGATCTTGCTACACTCGTGCATGCCCAAGGAGTTATAATTGGCAAGTTTTACTTTGCATTTTACATAGTCCCGTACTTTGGCTTCCTAGCTAACGTGTACATCTTTTGTTACAGAGGAAATCGATACCAACATTGATAATTCTGCAGCAGCGACCAAAGAGGCCAAGACAGAAATTGTGAAAGCGTCCAACACTCAGAAATCAAATTCATCCCTCGTATGTCCAGACTAATACAAATTACTGAAGCTACGTTATTCTAGCTATTTCTCTATCGTAACAAATCATTTTGTGTGCAGCTTTGCTTCCTTCTGGTGATCTTTGGAGTTGTGTTGCTTATCGTGATAATAGTTTTGGCAACTTGAGAGTTGAGACACGAACATTTAGAGTTTTAGCGGTGCATTCCGAGGAGTTGAGATTTCGCCAAGTAACATATGGAAGATTAACCTGCATCTATGGAGGGCCTTTATCTAAGCTTCTCGCTGTGTGCCGAAAACTGTCCACGACAGAATTGTAAAAGTTTCTTGTTTCTTTTAGGTTTTGTGAATTGTGGGTGCATGTTCTGATGTAATTTACTAATGCGTGAGTCTCTTTTTTGTCATGGCTTGCCTTGAGTGAACATTGATGCTTTTTGCTCCTTTGAAGGTTTGTTTGCTTGAGTGAGAAACTTGACATTCTGTAAGCATTTCCATGGAATGACACAAAGTAGTGATTCTTCAGTCTTGAACTTGCCGTCCGTCGTCTTGAAAAGTTGCCTTGAAAATTGTTTTATATAAGCAAAAGGCCAGTAATTATCTGGGACGCGTATCGTCTGCCTTAACGGCACTCTGCCATTGGGTCACTGTCACGTGCGAGTGCCGTTACGACAGAGGATCTGCAATCAATTATCTGACCAGGTGCGGAAGGGGTAATTTTTCATATTTGAGAGAGCGGTCAGCATGCTGCGAAGAAATTACCGGTCTTCTCTCAAATTTCCGAGGAACAGAAACGAATCTACTGTCAATTGGACTGGCCCAATTTGAGGATTCTTCCAAAATTGTACTGGCCTTGTGCGGCGAGCTGGCGCCGAAGGTGTGGACGTGTGATTTCTTCTAAAAACAAAAAAAAAAAAAGAAAGAAAGAAAGAAGGAGGTATGGACGTATGATGGTGATTCCGCGGAGAGTCGTCCTGCGCCACGCTCGGTCCGGCCCGGCGGTGGCGCGCCCGCGTGCAGCGCTGACAAAAGAGCACCGGAACAGCCACCGCCGGCGCCCAGCAAATGAATGGAACAGGCGTATGAGCGAATGATTGCGTGATGACTAAAGAGTAAAGCAGGGAAATAGTTGTGTTAGTTCGCCGTCGTCTTGGCACTTGATGTACTACTACGCAATTGCCCGTTTTTTCGCCACGATTTTTAGGCCTAGGCAGTTAAAAGGCGTATTTGTTTTTACTTTTTATTCTGAATTCTGGCTTTAAAAGCGGAATTAAAAATAAATAGTTTGATTTTAGGAGTCGATTATCACGATACAGTCTACGTATATACAATAAAATCCACAATCTACTTCATATACTTTTGAAGAATTAGTTTCTCTATAACCACATTCTAGAATCAGCTTTCAAAGAATCCAAAGAAAAAAAAACAGCGCTAAATTTGCTTGTAGATTTTGTCTATTGCACATTTCTCTGTGACGATGATGATGTACATGTAAACGAAGAAGACACCGAGTGCCATTTCGAGGAACACATATATAGGGATTGGCAGTTCGTTGCTTACTCCATCCAACCAGACGAAACTGTTGGTTGTGATATTCGGTTAAAAAATGGAAGGACCAAAAATTAGGGCTAATTGCTTCATTACCGCGCTCTGATCGGGAGCCTACCAAATTTGTTGGTTTTGGTCTCGTTAGTCAGCGCTATATTAAGAGGGAAAAGTCGCAACTCAAGCAATGAGATATGCTCTAGAGTTCATTATTTCCCGTCAGATCAATCCGATCTAGGGTTTTTGGCGCTGAGGCTAGCGAAGAACAGAACCATCACCGAGAACATCTCGGTGCTCCTATTTTCTCTTCATCGCGTTCATGTTACTGAAGGCCCTACCATCATCATAAGGATCACGGTGTCTTCGTCCTCACCTACGCTTATCTTCACCGGCCAAATCAACTACACCGATAAAGAACTAATGGTCTCATCATCATTACCGGGTCACTTCACCTAATCTCCTAAATTCCATATTATTTTGTGATTATACTTGAGGCCAGTAGATTATGTTTATACATCAGCTATGCCTTAGATTTTATCAGAAACAGATCAGTAATCGCCCTCCTCTGTCTCGAAATAATTGTACCAGGCACGTCTAACAAGAAACCATCATTGTTTAGCCGTGTGTTGGTCTTATCGGTCGCATATCCCATTCTCCGTTCCTGAGGCTGGCTTGTCATCGTCGTCCTAAATGCCGGTCACCGCCTTAATGACGTCTGATCGTACGTGCTCGTCGCCTCGTCCTCTCGCTCGATCTTTGGCGATCCTGGAAGCGGTCGTACGCCGCGGTAAAGTTCTGGTCCCAATACGGACCCGAGCTAAGGTTTGCACCGCGATAAAACAGAACAAGACACCGATGCAATGCATGTGTCCTCTCCACTGTACATATTGGACCGCGCGCCCGGAGCGCCAGCTTGGACCGCACTGGTGCTCGTACGTGCTGCGACCTACACTTATGCGGCGTTGCTTATGCTTGCCCTCTCATCAAAGGTGGCTCTCATGTGCTGTACTGTACGTGGCGAGCTGATTCACTATGCTAGCATCCGGAGGCTTTACGAGGTAGGTTGCCAATCTTAATTTCAGGCTGACATGCGGGCAGTCCAACCCATGGTGTTTATGAGTAGTATCTAGAGGAGAGAGAGAGCAATAAATCAATACATAGTTTCCCAATCCATGGTTTCCATGAGTAGTGTCTAGAGGAGGGAGAGAGCAATAAAGCAATGCATGAGAGCAATAAACCAATGCATGCACCACAAATACAGCTTGATAAACGCGCAGAAATGTCCAACCCCGATTTTGCTAGTTTCTTGAGTCTTGGTACCCGCGTCGACCCAGTTTCTTGCATGAGACACGGTTTCTTCGTTTTTCCTTCTCTCCCTTCCTTAACTCCTATGCCACATCAGATTTTTGCTTAGTTGGCAGCGTAATTAATTCTATAGACACCAGCTGAGGTGGAGGGTTGGGAATGCCCTGCTAGAGCCGGTGATCATTACGATACGCGTAGCATAACTGCATGTAGCAGAAAAGCGGGCCACGCCTGAGTCGAATGGTTTGGTTGTCCTTGATTACTACGGCCAGGTTCCCTTGTCTTGCCGCTGTGTGTTTTTTTTTCAAATTTAATCTCTTCCACATATGTATTTAGAAATTTAAGCCGTTTTTTTTACCGTGAAAGATGCGGTATGCGGTATATGTCCAGTGTTGCGTTTGGGAAGCGCAAAAGATGATTGTCGCAATGGAAGAGCGAGGGACCGTGGAAGAGATATTGAAGCATGGGAGAAGGGTCCTGCCGCACTCCGGTGGCGTGAGAGGAGGGTGCACACTAGCGCACCCGAGCCCCACCTGCCACAGCTCGGCAGGGTCTCCCACGCTACCAGAGTGCGGCAGTGCCCTCCTCCCGTGGTCTCTCGTCTTGACGTAGCGCTGGCTACTTTCCGTACACCTCAGAAGCGGTATGGAATAGGTATCGCTTGTAGCGCCTTCCGTAATAGAGGAGGGGGCCAAATTTGCAAATGTATGCGTATGGAGGAGGGCTAGATTTGTAAAAAAAAACATATAAAGACTAGCTAAGCAAAGAATTACTTTGAGAGGCAGTGGCGGAGCCCAAGGAGGGCGTGATGGGGCCTGGGCCCCCCTGTCGGCCCTGAAGTGTATTATGTATATATACTAATATACTAATATACAGTCACAAGATCAAATGACGTGCGCGGTGCCTTTTGCTTCATGTTCATCGCAGTCATATGTATATGTGATATATCCATAAACAGTTCGTGCCTTTTGCTAATTATTGATTGATTAATTATTAGTTTAGTTACAGGCGACGAGTTGTTCAGATCATGTGATTGTGAATTTGTGATTGGTCTACAGAATTGCTAGGACGTCCAATTTTTTCTGGACATTTTTGGTCTTTGATACAGTACTATTTGTCTAATTCTTAGGGCAGTGGAGTACTATGTACTAAGTGCTAATAATAAGCATTAAGCGGTGATGGTTTAAACAAAGAAGCACGTGGTTTATCCATTGATTTTTCTACTGATTGAATTAGCACTTATTTTATCGGTGGGCACAGCTACAGTTGAAAGGGCTTTCTCGGCAATGAAAATTTACGTAATAAGATAAGTGACGACTGACTGAATGATCTCATGATTTGTTATATTGAGCGAGATGTGTTTGTAAAGATAGATATGGAAGATATTTTACAGCATTTTTAGAACATGAGGACTCGTAAATATCAACTATCGCCTCTTGTGAAATAATAAGTGGTACGTTTCTTAAATCCTTACAAGTTACAAGTGTTACATATTGTACTTACTATATATTAAACTTTGAATATCAATCATTAGTAGAGGTTCAACATTCTTAGGCTCCCTCCTTTAGAAATTTCTGGCTCCGCCACTGTTGAGAGGTGTGCTGGCTTTGGTTGATTTGAAGCGTATTTTTTTGGAGGGATGCGATGCATGGATTACTGCTCATTCATTTGTACATACAGCTTGGAATGAGAAGGTGCTTCTACCCTGTCTTTTGAAATTGTAGGGAATGTTCTTTACTGGAACACACCTACAGATTACAAGAATGATTTAAGATTTTTGGACTCTGTCTTTGTTACCTATTGTTGGAACCGAGCTAGCCCTAGCACGAGGAACACGATCTCACAAATAAAACAAGCACATAAGAGACACGAGGATTTGTTAACGAGGTTTGGCAAAGCCTTGTCCCTAGGAGCTAAATTGTGTTGGAAAAGATGCGATAATAAAAGCAAGATTTTATTGCTAATCCTAAATAACAACATGATTAAAATTACATAATCCAATGATGGCCAAAATGACGTAACTGACAAGACAAGGCATATTGTAAAACTTATATTATCCTTGCAATAAATCATGTCTTTTATTACAGTTGATGGGAGATGAATTATATTGCTCTCAGATTTAGGGTCTTGTTTGAAGACTATAAACATTCAACCTCAATCACAAATGGGCAAAACAATTAATTAAGTGAAGAGGCCTTGAACCCTTACCACCTTAGCATGCACAATTAAGAAATGACAGTTTAACTCATTGTTTAATATTGTGTTCAGTTCAGTATATATATATATATGCTTACCAAGAGAATCAACAAACAACCTTCTGTTCGGTTATTTCTTAAATCAACATACAACCATATCATATACCAACTGAACCAATAAATTATTCAAGTCGACAACAGGCAGTATTACCAACAGAATCTATCAGACAAGGTCCAGTTCAATATCAGGTTGCCTTACTAACTAAATTGTCTAGAGAAAAACAACTAAGCAATACTGATATAAATAACAGAAATCGGTAGCAAGTGATGCGAACTAAACAGCCAGAACAGTGAAAGAATGAGCAATTTCTAGCATGCACGTCTGACAGTTCAAGGCCTAATCCACAAAACTAAGTGTCTATGTTATTACTTTTCCCAGTATCATCACAGAGCAATCCCAATCCCACAGGCAGCAAAGTATTGATCGCAATACCAAAGTATATTTACGACGGAATAGCACTCCAAGCTGTTCAGAAGAGAGGGGCTAGGCACGACAAAAATTGTTGTTCTAGAAATCCAATCGCTGCTGCTTGTGCCACGGTGAAGTCGGCCTGGATCACAGAGATACAAATCCCTTTCCATACTCAGGACACCGAGAATGGACTCGAGCCTCAAGCAACTACTACGCAAGATCTAGCCTCACACCAAGATTCCACCAATGGCTTAGTACGCAGGTTCAATTGTTCAAAATATCCAGCACTAAACTTAGCTCCACAGATCGGCTCAAACCAAATGGGTGAGCGCCATATCAAAGCTCTAGTGCACAGCTACCCAAAGACAAAACCAAACCAAGGATCTGATGGACTACAGGCTCCAATCAGAAAACAAGCCACAAGATGGAATAGAGAATGAAGATGAAGATTGATTTTTTTCCTGTATCTGAAGAAGAATCAGAGGGGCCTTCAAATAGAGGAAGACTCCTCTAGGCGCACCAGCTCCTTGAGCTTTAGCCGCTTAACGGTTGCTGTAGCGACCGCTTAAAATCGCAAGGTTGCTGCTCTCATCTCTGAGGAGAAGAAGACCAGGCTGCTCACACAAGACGCTAGAAGAATCGCATGATCCGCAACAACGAAAAAGGAGAGAAGCAACCGCAGGCACTGCCTCATGTGAGAGGAGAGGACCCAGTCTTGCTCTCCTCCTGACTCCCTTTTCCAGAAGCCCTAGCAGGCCGGTCGAAAGGCCCAAATATAATACAAGGTCAGCCCAAATAAACATCTCCAAGAATAGGGAAACATCAAATTTCACAACAAATTGTAGTAGCTCCATCCGTATGAGGAGTTTCTTTTCACGATTAGGGTTACAAGAAGTCGAAAGTATATATTTATACCTTGGTTTGGCAAAGCCTATGTCCCTAGGAATTGAATGGCAGTAGCTTCGTCTGTATAAGGAGTTTCTTTTCACGATTAGGGTTACAAGAGGTCGACGATATATATTTATACCCGATTACATGGTCTAACTTGAACACCTAGCTTTTCAAACAGAACCCCCTCTTTTGCATATATGAGCCATACACAACAAATCTTTATCTTGGTGAATACACCATCTTGAAAAACATACATCTCCACCTTTATAAACACACCACTTTGAAGAATAAAGGAAACACCTTGATACTCCTCATGCACCCGTGGACTAGGGGTTTACTTTCTTGCTCAACATTGTGTGACTCCCAACAAGTTAAGGAAATGTTCAAACTTGTTAGTGGTGATAGACTTAGTTGACATATTCGCAACAATATTATTAGTGTGCACCTCCATCAAATCAATCTCTCCAGAGTTAATCAACTCTCTGAGGCCCTGTTTGGAAGCAATGTATTTTTATAGTTTCTAGGCAATACCATGGTTTCTAAGAATACCATGATATTTTATACCATGAGGTGTTTGGTTACCATGCCAAAAGCTCTGTATTAAAAACCATGGTTTGGTAAATACCATGGTATTTTTGGAGTATTTGAAACTCCACTTCAACCCAAAGTTTTTATGGTTTTGGCTAGCTTCTTGTCTATTTTCATTCAAATACCATGGTTTGTGATGTTGCATCCAAACAGTTAGTAGTTCCAAGAAATACCGTGGTTTTAAAGGAGTTTGGTAAAACCATGGTATTCATGATAAAAAAATTACAAACCATAGTATATCAAAACCATAGTTTTGAAATACATTGCTTCCAAACAGGGCCTGATCCTGTGATACCTTGCATGAATGTGCTTCATCCTAGCATGACACATGTGATTCTTGCCCAAATAAATTCACTCCGACTATCACAAAGCACCTGAAACTCCACCTTTTTCAATACCCAGTTCCTTCACTAGCTCTGCAAGCCATAACACTTCCTTTGCAGCTTCAACCATAGCTATGCACTCTTCTTTAGTTGTAGACAATGCAACAATAGACTGAATTGATAACTTCCAATAAATAGACTCTCTACCTAGTAGACATATTATCTAAATCATCATCATAGTCCAAATTCACATATCCAACAAACAAAGGATTACTTCACTGTCGTCAAAAACAATACCACGCTTACTGACCCTCTTAAGTACCTGAATATACACCTAATGGCCTCCCATTGTTGTTTCCCTAGTTTAGCCATAAACTTGCTGACTTGACTTACAACATGCGCCAAATCTGGTTTTGTGCAAACCATTGCATACATTAAGGAGCTGATTGCACTAGTATAAGGAACCTTCGCCATCTTTTTAATTTCCTTGTTTATTATAGGACAAAATTCAAAAGAAAGTTTAAAGTGCTATGCTAATGGAGTATTTTATTGGTTTTGCCTTGCTCATATCAAATAGTTCCAAAACCTTCTCAACATACTCCCGCTGAGATAACCACAATTTCTTTGAGCTTCAGACATATGTATTTCCATTCCTAATAATTTCTTTACTGCCCCTATGTCTTTCTGTCGGCGTTTCGTTTAACCGGCAAGTAGATTTGTAAGTCTAGGGGCCGCGCGCTCCCTTTCCTTGGTGGTTGACTCAGGGAGCCGAAGATTTATACTGGTTCGGGCGGAACGTCCCTACTTCCAGTTCGTGGCGGTGGCTTGTATTGCTCTGGGTGCGGCGGACCGCGTCATTGTACAAGCGAAGGTTCGGGACAAGCCCCGAACGCTCGTCCGAGTGGGAACGAACTTGGGAGCCTCGGAGCTTCCAAGCACTGATCGAGTTCGGAAGAAAGGAAAAGGTGGAGAGGCCGGGGGGAGAGAGCCCACCTCCTCGAAGACCCTGCCCGTTACACGGGACTCAGGAGAGAGGAGCGGCTGGGACGCGCTGTTCCCTGGAGGTCCGGTCTGCGATCTTGAGGACTGACGGGTTCCTATTTACCTCATGATGGATTGGCAGGCTCAGCCAGCGGCGCCCTGCCGGTAGACTTGGCCGGTGGCGCTTCATTGGGAAGGCGCGTACCTGCCCTCTGTGCGCCTGTCAGAAGTTGACGCCGCGTGGGCGGCGCCTCTGGTGTTGCCTCGGGAAGGACCGCTTATCTCTGCGCGGCCGTCTTGTTCAGACGGCGGTTGACCAGCTTTGAGGACGATCGATGATGTGGTCGGAGTCGCTGAGATGGCGCTCGTCGGGGCCCTGACCAGCGACTAGGTCGATGGTTGGCAAGATATCCGACCCTCGGCCGGTCGGTGCTGGAAGCCCGACCTAAGGCGGTCGGAGGTCAGCGAGGCGTCCGACCGAGGCAGTCGGCGCGCCCCTGGAGGTCGCGGTGGAGGCTGGGGGTCGGAGCTAGGCCTAAGATGGTCCACTTGGCGCTCTGACCGATATTTAGGGATAATCTCATCTTGCTGTGGGGTGCCTCTGGTATAAGTATTCGTCACTTTCATATCAAATTCCCGATTTACCAAACCCTTCAAACCAACTACATCACACATGTGCTTTGCATCAATTAGTGTATCATCAACATATAGTAATAAAAAATAAATGAACCATCTTCAAAGCATCGAATATAACATAATAGTCATACATTGCCTATAGCCAATCTTCAACATATAGCAGGCAAAATGGTTGTATCGCTGCCTTGGTGACTGTTTTAACCCATACAATGACTTCTTTAACTTGAAAACAAGCTGTTGATTTTTTGGTTTAGTGAACCCATTTGGCTGCTCCATGTAAATTTGTTTACCAAGATCGCCACGCAAAAACACCTTTTCCATGTTTATCTATTCGAAATGCAAATCTCATCTAGCTACTAATGCAAGAACTACCCTTTCACAGATAGTCTTGTTCATCTATTGAGCCACACTGTTTTGTTTTAGTGTCTTTCATACTGTGTAATGTGTTGAATCCTCTGCTCCTTACAATATTTCTTAAATTGTAAATCAATATAGTACCATTAATAGATCTCAAATACTTTACCTTTTTGCCTATTTGATTTTCCATGTTAGCTTTTCACTCCTTGAAATTGGTAAACACATGTGATTTCTGCTTCATGAAATACACCCAAACCTTGTGAAAAATCATCAATAAAAGTAACAAAGTAGTAAACTCTACCCATTGATAATTTTCTAGAAGGGCTCACACATGAGAATGTATATAATCAAGAATGCCTTTAGTTTCATGTTTGCACTTTAGAACCTTACACCGTTTTCCAAGAACACAAAACTTAACAGAAATCAAACTCAGAACTTTTAATTCCCGCCAATGGGTTTCTTTTATGCAATTCCGTCACCCCACAAACGCTCAAATAGTCCAGCCGCATATGCCAAAGTTTTGCAATGTCATCACGTGACTCAACTAAATTGACTACACCCACAATAGTGCTTCCTAGCAATATGTAAATATTTTCATTGGTCCTTCTACCCTTTATCACAATCAATGCACCTTTATAGATTTTCACGGTTCACTTATCCTTATCAACTTTATAAGAGAGTCCACTGTCATGTAAAATGCCTAATGGAATGTGTCTAATATCACACACTTTTCTAACAATATAATCATACATCTTAATTTTAACTTCAGCTATCCTGACACTACTAGCATGCATCATCACTAAGGTAAACATAATCGAATTTACCTAATCTGTATAAAGTGAACCACTCCTTGTTAGTTGTGATGTGATACGGACACCTCGAATCATGAATCCATGCATTTTTCAGTTGTCTGTTTGAAACTAAGAGAACTGTGCATCACTGTTGTTCGAGTAATCTTTTTGAGGTACATACATTGATAGTCTTCTCATCATGCTTCCCACCAATTTGTTCTTTCAGCTTTGGACAATGTCTCTTCATACGCTCATCTCCTTACAATTGTAGCACTCTATATTCTTTCTGCTCCTTGACTTTGATCTGCATTTTCTCTTCTTGCTACCTTCCATGATCGCCTTTTGCATACGAACTATCACTATGAGAACTCTTTCATGTGTTTTGCATTCATTGATTATATGCTAACAAAGCCGCTACAATGTCATTAATCTTGATAGTATCTTTTGTGTACGTCAAAGTGGTGACTAAGTGTTCATAAGAAGGTGGCAATGAACATATATAACAAAATTATAGCCTTGTCGTCATCCTCAATCTTCACCTCCAGGCGCCCTAGATCGATGATCACCTGGTTGAAGGTGTTGACATGTTGTACAAGGTAAGAACCTTCACGCATGTTCAAACCGTATAGCTTTCGCTTTAGATATATCTTGTTGGTTAGTGATTTGGACATAAATTGAGTATTGGACATAAACTGAGTATGTACTTGTCTTAGATTTCTTTTAGCAAAGTCATATCCACCACATGATACATGACTTTGATCTGGAAGGCACATCTGTATGATTGTGACTCCCTACTTCTTCAAATTTTGCTAATCGTCGTCCTCCATCACCTTTGACTTTGCTTCGCACAACATCTTAGAACATCTATGGCCATCCGCACTGAGAGTTTCATTGTTACAAGTGATGATATATATCACCTTTATTATAAGCGGTGGAATTGGAGATCAGAGAGTCCATCCGTTTAAAGGATCAGCGAACCAAATTTCGTGTGGAGCGACGTAGCGCGGGTTCCTATCTAGTATTTAAAACCCCAGCTACATGGTCCGACTCAAATACCTAATCCGTACCACATGGGCTTTACCCACGCATCCCTAGCCAACAAATATTTCGGCACCCTATGCAAACTGTTTACCGGGCATAGTCTTCTCTTTTGCATATGTGAGCCATACGCAACAGATTCGTTGGCTGAAAGCGTTAACTGAAAAATGTCGGGGCTTTCAGGGCACCACCGCACGACCCTTCGAGCTTTGATGAACCGCAACGGTTGTGTTGGGAGGGACGGAAGGGCCGGCGGTAGTAGGCCTAGTAGTTTGTGTGCGGTGGTCACACCCTTGCCAGCGACTCAGGCACTCATTCCCTTAACTAAAATCCACGCGATTGTGTCTTCGGCTGTAAATCTGTATGGGCCCGAGAAGCACTATGCGCTTAATTGTCGCAGTCGCTCGCTCCGTGATAATGCGATTTGGTTGGGGGGCCCAAAAACATTGCATGCAGATGCATGTTTGCTGGCTCTGCTCATCTGCTGATTGCTTTGTTTCTAGCTCCCTTCCATTCTTCCGGGCTCATCAATGCCCCTGGTTTTTCTACCAGTACGTTCGGTACTCGGTAGAGCTATTCAGCCAGGCAGGATGACCATGGCACGCACAGCAATCTAGTACTCCATGAGCCCATACTGTCCATGCCACGAGAATGGACAAATAGCAGCTTCAACTGCGCTGAGTCTGAATTTTTTTGAAAGTTTTTTTTTTCGAGATTACGAGACGAACGTACACAACGAACGCACAGTGTACTTACGCATCATATACATACGTGTGTATGTCCCCTATGTACTAAGTAAGTAACAGGAGGTTCTACGATATCCCAAAAGGCAAAAACACGCCGTCCCAATTAAAAATGTGTGGTTGCCTGGTTGGTAAGCACGCTTTCGAGTTTCGACTCGACTCAAAACCGGACCAGCTCACACCGAGTCTGAATTTTGACCGTGATAACGCTGGACATGAGAACATGTACGCGTGGGAATGTATCCTACTTAAGATTATTTTCAGTGGTATCCCTTCAGCTCTCAAATCTCTTCGCAGACAGATCCTAAGCACTTCAACGAATTCTCTTTACGGTTCCTTTCGGAAGGGATTTGAAGTGAGAATCTCTTCAGAAAAGAATTTTCTCTCCAATCTCTATACAAAATCCTTTAAACGGATGCTGCTGAAGATAATAGGAATGAAGGGAAGGAAGGAAGCGTAGAGGCTAGATTTGAGTAGTAGTAACTAAGACAACGACAAAATGCGGTGTCAGGCGGATGGAGAGGACTAGTGGAGTAGGTGGTGAAAAGCATTGGATGCCGTGTGCTTCTGTGCGTGCAGCGTAGCTCATATAGAACCAGAAAAGGTTTTTTTAAAAAAGCATTTGACCCTAGCATATTTTTCGGTTTACATTTGGACCTTCGTAAATAAAATTATAAATCTACCTTTTCTCCTACAACAGAAGTAATGGCAAATAATATATATCGGTTGATGTACTCTTTTACCATGGCACCTTGCTGATAACACGGTAGCCATCTCGATCGCGACACATGCCTCAACATGTCTATCGTGGTTTGGGGTCGTAGTAGATCTTACAATGCTAAGGGACTGTACTAGGTCCTGTTATGTTGTTATTGCTTAACGATCTTACTGTGTTACGGGATGATGACATCTCTTACTATGGTGGGGCCGCCCCATCTATTGAGATATATGCTACTATCATGGTAGGAGAGCGTGACGTTTTCGTGGTTGAGGAGATGACTAATTTTACTTATATATATTTCAAAAATTACAGTTTTAGAGCATATACCTATATATAAAAATTCAAATGAAACATATATCTTTGAAAAAATATAGTTGAATTCAAAGATTTTGAACGAATTTAGATCACATGCTTTGCTGATTTATATATAAAATCAGCATATAACTACAACCAAACCATGGTAAAATGGAAATCTTTAGTTTGAATTTCAGGTCAAACTTATTTGAAGTATTTAGTAAATTAGTTAAACTCAGCATTTTAAAAATTTTAAAAAAATCATATAAAAATACGTAGAATATATATAGAGAGAGATAGAGAGATACAGAGAGAGAGAGAGAGAGAGGCCGTTGATAGTGCGGTATAGAGTATTTTAGCCACGCTCACATGCGTTTCTTCTTGGTTCAGCGGCCGAGCCTAAATTGCTTTCTGTTCTTCCCTTCCGTGCAGCATTTATTACTTGACACAGTAGGACAAATGGTTCCAAGGCTTCCAGTCCAGCCCCCTCTTTGTTCACACGCACACACTCTCGGTCTCTCCCATTCTTGTGTTCTCTGCCTCTCCTCTGCTCTTCCCATGTGCTCAGTTGCTCACGCTCAAGCGTCTGCCTCTGGCTCCTCTCGATAGTCACTTGCTAGTACAGTCGTAAGCCCATGGCCATATTTATCTCCATTTTGTTTTGTCTGGTGATTTCATTTGCTCCGTCGCTGAGGCTCCCTTCACTCTGATTTGCGTCTTCTTTCCTTCGCCGCAGATCCATCTCGGAGCGCTCCGGCCGCTGACTTCTTGGCTCCGGCGGCGCAGAGGTACTACCGCTCTTCTCCCCTCTACGTTTCTCAAAGAACTTAATCCCCCTGAACTGAAATGTGAAATGCCGGTGCGGTTCGCGCTCGAACCCTCACCATCCTTTCTCCTCCAGACCCTAGCCCTCCTGCTCGTTCCATCTCTCCTTTCTGACCACTAACCAAAATCGAAAGGGAAAGCGAGACGCATTTCCCAGGCAGAAAAGTGCCCCGGCGCCATCCAGCGCTGAGTAGACCAGTGAGCTCTCACTCTCAGCTTAGCAAACGGCGTCCTTGCGAGGTCGTCGTCATCGACGCTGCATCAAAGCTTTGTGAAAGGAAAGACGGAACAATCCCCGCGCTTTTCATCTCGCAGTTTCAGACTTTTGAGTGCTTCACCTTAGCCCCCATCATTTTCAGGAGGAGGTCACCAGACTCACCACTTTCTGCTTCTTCCTTTGGGAAAGCGGCCAAGCCGCAGCGCACTAAAAGCGCCCAATCCCAACCCAACGAAAGCCTACGTCCATGTCGTGCTCCTTCCCTCCTCCTACCGGCTACCGTCCAGTTCAAAATTCGAAGTTCAAACGCCTGCGCACCGCACTGCACGGCCTCGACCACCGAGTCCCTGAGCGGTCAGGGTCACCACCCAGTAGCAGCCGTAGTAATAGGCCCATAAATCCCTGTCCGGACGAGCGGATTAGTCTAACCCAGTTTAGCGGAGTAATCTAATCGCCTCACTAAGGCATTGTTAGCCATATCTAATTGCCGGATTAGCTCCTCCCCTGCTTTTGCCTTTTGCCTTGAGAGGTCAATCATTAACATCTGAAAAGGCGCGTTGCAGATCGCAGGGCGAGTGCTTGTGGCTGTGTGGTGGTTCGTCGCGGTAAACAGATTAAAAGGGGAGAGGAGAAGAAAAGAGATCAGTTTTTTGGCCGTGCAAGCAGAAACCCCCATCTCTTTTTTCTTTTCCTTCGCCGCTCGCGTCGCCTCCGATCATCGCCGTGTACGCCTCCCCGTGATTATTGCGAGCAGTATCTTTGAGCTAGCAGAAGCATTTATTGTAAGAGATATGTTATGGTCTGCGTCGCAACCTTCTCATCCAAATCGTGCTGTTGCGGGGTTTCAGCTGCTGCTGGTGACGGTGCGTTCGTGGAGAGGATTAGGAGAGGAAGAGGGAGAGGACGATGAGGATGAAGACGCTGGCGTGCTGCCGGCGGCGCCCGCAGGACTTCAGCATCGACATGGATCAGGAGCCGGACAGTAAGCCTAAGATCTCTCCCCCCTTTCCCCCCTGCCATTTTCGTTTCAACTTATTATTACGAATGTTTTTACCAGAAGGTGCCACGAGTATCATCAAATTACTACTCTTGGTATCTCTTTGTTCCTCTATTCTTTATTTTTTTTTACCTGCTGATACTAGTTTAACGGATGAGAAATTTTATAATGTGTTATACTGATAGTATTTAGTGATTGTAGAAATCAGATCTAGTCACTGATTTGTTAAGTGTATTTTTACTGCTAAACCATCGGAGGAAGTATAAATAAATATTAGATAATCTGATACATAGGATCGAAAAGAATAAATATACGGTAAAAGCGTTCTAATGGATAGCTTGCTACTCCAAGCATGGTAAGAAGTCTATGTTATTATTTGTTCTTACAGTGTTCTTGGTCCGGTCCGGTCCTGTGCCTGCTGCTACCGCATTGTTTAGCTATGCAGTGCTTATTCGTACTTTGGTTGACATTTCTCCCGTGGTTTAGCAGTTGGTACATGCACCAGTAGTTTGTTGTTGAATGCTGCAGGCACATGCTAACCCCGGGCATCTTGCTGCATCCAGAGACACAAATCTGGCCAAAATTAGGAGCTGACCGACTCTTCTTTAAAACTCACATGTTCGAATCAAAAGTTCAAAACCCATCCGATCTGGAAGGGAATAGAAAGTGAAATTTCAGAAAATAACACCCAATTAGGTGCTTTTCAAATCGCATGTATACGTGTGAATCCATCCAGTCTATGACAAGAGGCGGGGTGTTAAATACCGAAAAAAACGAATTTTAAAGGTGGCAAGTTCTGAAATCTCTCGAATAGAAAGCACCAAAGAAAATGTTTAGTGATAGAGTAGGAGTCACTACTAGCTAGATGGGTAGAGTGATGGAGCCACAGCGTTCGTGTTAGATTCGGAGCGACCGAGCGGTCACGGCCAAAGGCAAACTATTCGTAGGCCCCCCTGCGGGCTTGCTTGGAGAGGCTGCAGCACGGTGCACAGGGGTTGGGAACGTGGGAGTAAATGGGGGTAACGAATGATACGAAAGCTGAAGGAGTAAAAGGGAGCAGCCAGTTATGGCCTCCGCGATCTGACTGATACGGTACGGCCGGCGCCGGCCGCATTCACGCCTCACCCTGCTGTTCGACAGCTCACCTGCTGCAGTCAATACTAATACTCCTATCAGTACAACTCGGTAACTCACTGTACGTCAAATCATTTTTTTTCCTCCCATTGAATCACAGAAGCTTGTGTTCGCCTTTCCGTTTGTCTCTCCCTGGATCGGATTAACAAACCCATGAAGTTTTTTGTTTTGGGCTACCTTTTGATCTTTCGTTATTTCTATAGCTTCCTACAAAGCTATTTACACAGTAGAGCCGCTTGTGTTGTGTGGGCCCCGGTTACTTTCTTTCAGCAGGGTCTAGTGGGGCATATGTGTCCTCATTGACTTTTGGGGCAAAAGAACTGCTTTTTACAAGCTGCGCAGATAGGGGGAGAGGAATAGCGAGGAACGGGAATAGGACTTACTCGCACCTAACGACCGCATGATGTGCCTGTGCCATGTGGGCGTCTGCTAAGCATGGTACCCCTCGTGGCAGAGCACCGTCGTTTTTTACACGCAGAGTTCTTGGGTATGTAGATGCCAGGGTAAAAAATTTCGGCGAAATTTCGGATTTTGGGACAGGGCGAAATTTGAAGTACCGGCTGAATTGAAAATTTTGAAAAAAAAATCGAATATGCTACAGTAATTTCAGAAATTTCGGGTTTTGAAACTGGATTTTGATGTTTTAGGGGCGGATTTGACCGGAATTAGTCCAATAACCCTTAAGAAAGTCATCTTACATGAAAATTTGTTGAAAAACTAAATTTGAAACATTTTAAAATTTGGGTAGAAACACTATCAAATTTTTATAAAATTGTACAAGCTTGATAATGATCTGAAAATTTTATGCTACCATCTTTAGTAGTGTAGGATCATACAGAAAATTTTTCAAAATAATTGAACTGCATTTGTTATCTTTAAAAAATCAAAAACTGAATGGACATAATTGGGACAGTAAACTTGTTAGATTTTTCTAAATTTTCTCGAGTGTGATCATGATCTAAAATTTTTATGACAAATTAAGAATTTTCTAAGTACCATTTTATAAAATTTTCAAAAAATTTCAACTTTTTTTGTTTGATCAATCAAATCTATAAAACCATTGACCTTCATTTGTTATACTATATTGCAAAAACCAAAAGAGAAAGAATATAAATGTTACTGTGCCTTGTAAGAATTTTATAAATTTATTGGAGTGATCATGATTCAAAATTTTTATGAGATCTTAAACACTTCCTTATCACTCTTCTATAAAATTTTTCACAGATTTTAAACCTTCTTTTATCGCTAAAGCAAATCTATGTATTGATTATCAGGCTTTTATCAGGACGTAGCACTGTTAGAATTTTTGAAACATCTTCAAGTATGATAATCATATGAAACTTTTATAAAAACATTAGTGATACATCAGGACCTTCCACAAAAAATTCCACAATTTTCTAATGTGGTTTGAACTATTTTTCATTCCGTTCAAATTTGTCGGTAAGGCTTTTATCAGGATAGTAGCACTGTCCGAATTTTTAAAAATTCTTGAATCTTGATCACTATCCGAAAATTTTATGGAAACATTAGTGATTCATCAGAATCATGCACAAAAAATTTCAAAAAATTCTAACATCGTTTGTACCATTTTTTATCCGGTTCAAACTTGCTGGTCAACGTTTTATCTGCATAGTACCAATGTTTGAATTTTTAAAAATTACACAGACCTGATAATCACCTCAAAATTTCATGAGAACATCTCTAATGTGTCAGGAACCTTACAAAAATTTCAAAATTTTTCGACATCGTTTGAACCATTTTTTGGTTAGTGCAATTTTGCTGAAATTTCAGGAATTTCGGCCGAAATTTCGGTAGCAAAAAAACCGGATTTGAATTTTGAACGGATTTCGTCCGAAATGACGAAATTTCGCCGAAATTTTGTATTTCGGCCGTGGGTGAAATTTTGTTCAAAACAAAATTCGAATCTTTGGATGCCAGATAAATGGAGCATTGTTGTTTTTCTTGTCCTAATGGGAAATGTGGGTATCTTGGCTCAAAGACGAAGTATTCAGGGATGGAAGTTAATCCGGAGTAATAAAGTTTTGAAAACCTGGCTGTGTCAAGAATCGAGCATATGGAGTCTACCTGGTTGTATGTTACCATATGGACTAGGTCTGGTCATTTGCCATAAGAATTGTTTGTGTTTAGGGCCCGTTTGGAACGTACGAATTTCATAGTAATTTCACAGGATTTTCACAGAAACAGTTTGATTCCCGCAAGATTCGGAGGAAAATCCCGTGTTCCAAACGGGGTCTTAGTTTTTAGTGGAATTTGTGTTTTTTTTCCCTGTTGCTTCTTTTGTGATGATACTAGAATTGAAGGGTGATTTAATCTGATCTAGTTTTGTGTTATGCCAACTTATATTTTCAGGTCTACAATTATAGACAAGTTAAATGAGTTAGCACCTTATCCATTGTGGCAGAGGGATGTGTTATATGTGTCACTATACTACTTCCTCCAATCACAAGAGTGATGTCCTAGAATGCGTGCAGTCAAACACTCTTAATTTTTGACCAAATATATTATTTAAAATGTATGGTTTAGATGTAGGAAAATGATGAATGAATTTGTCATGAAAAAAATACTTTCATAATATTGCACTATTACAACTTTTTTTAATATAAAGTAAGAGAATTTAGTGGTCAAACAAGCATTTTGTTGACTTTGAAAAGCCAAAAACATTTCTTTTGTGATTGGACGGAGTATTATAGTGATGCGTGAGATTCCTATATACACCTAGGAAGTTCACATGGAAATGGTGGGTACCTACGCATCTCAGTAGCAAAGCATGTGCAATGGCCTATTTATATTGTCATTCTAGTCAAACCATGAAAAAAATTTAATCACCACCTTACAGTATACAATGCATAATTGCTGCTGTACTTCTTTGGTTAATTGGAGCTCCTCTTTAAACCACTTGGAACTGCAATAGCTTTCATAAATTGTTGTTCTAATGAAGCACATTTACATGTATGCATAAGCTTGGTGAACCAAAAGGTCACATGGCTGTAATCTGTAAATGGGCTACTGTACAACCTTTTCTAGTTCATTCTTTGCAATGTCCTAAGCTCAGGTGCCATCGCATCTGACCATACATATATAGCATATTTTCTGAATGATCTTTTTGAGCTGTTCATCATGGAATGAATAAACTGAAAAAAATACTAACTGATGTAGGGGTGGTGACATACAATGGCCTTGAGAGCTGCATTCTCAACAATTCCTCCTATGATGACGACAGTGGCGTTAGTGCAACAACTAGGGCAGATGGTTGTGTTGCCACTGATTCCCTTGATGAAGTCTCAACTTGCTCCTCTGGTAAAGATGTATATGATTCTTCCTTCACCTCCCAGTGCCTTTCATTGTGTAAGCAGGAGGAGCATTCACTTTATGAGTTGGATACACTCAGTGCTGTCCATCTACTTCCTGTCAAAGGGAAGAATACAATCACATATACCTTGAGTGCTTCAGATGTTGAAACCATGAGGGAAAAGTTTGCAAAGCTACTTCTTGGTGATGATGTTTCAGGAGGAGCCAGAGGCGTTTGTGCTGCTCTGGCCTTGTCCAATGCCATAACCAATCTCTCAGGTATATATACTTTACCATTTACCAGCAAACTATGTTTGTTGCCCATTGTAGTTTCCTTATGTACCACCATCATGTCTAAAATGACTTTGTGCCATGACAGCCACTATTTTTGGAGAACTGTGGAAGCTGGAACCACTGTGTGAAGAGAAAAAGATCAGGTGGCGGAAGGAAATGGACTGGTTGCTTTATCCTACAACTTATATGGTCGAGCTGGTTCCTACAAAGCAAAATGGAGCAGATGGATGCATGTTAGAGGTAATGAGCCATTTAATTAAGTTTTCTTCGTTTCCATAACTGTTTGTTGAGAAGTACAAACATCTCAGATTCTTCTGTTCAATTGCTTCATTCAGATTATGACTCCAAAGGCTCGTTCAGATGTTCATGTGAACCTTCCCGCTCTTCAGAAGCTTGATTCCATGCTCATTGTATGTTTTCACTGTGTCACTCTTGTTAGTAAATGTATATGCATTTCTAACAGAGTTGTCATCTCTGTTCAGTTTTTTGTTGTTGTATATTTCAGTAATTGTGCATATGATATAATATCGTTTCTCTTATTATGCATTTCTAACAGAGTTATCATCCCTGTTCAGTTTTTTTTTTGTATATTTAAGTAACTGTGCATATAATATCATTTCTCTTAATTATGCAATGCCATATTATGGATTCACTAATGGAGTATGCAACAAAATATGCAGGAAGTGCTGGACTCAATGGTGGACACAGAGTATTGGTACGTGGAGAGTGGCAGCCGGGCTGATGGCCGGGGCAAAAATAATGATCCAAGGCAGACTAAAAAGTGGTGGCTCCCATCCCCTCGTGTCCCTGCGCTAGGGCTATCTCAATTTCAGAGAAAAAGACTTGTTTTTCAGGCTAAGCTCGTTCATCAAATCCTTAAAGCTGCAAAATCCATCAATGAGCAAGTCCTGCTTCAGATGCCTATTCCCACAGCAGTTATGGATGCCCTTCCAAAGGCAAGTACCAATTCGATTTACTAATTTGTTAGTGCCTTGTGACAATCTTTCTGTGAGCTGCATGCTTCGTTTTTTCCTGTACTTGATGCTCGTACTTAGTACACTTACCATATTTGACTGAACTTTGCAGTCCGGCAGAGCTAGCTTGGGTGAAGACTTGTACCATGCTATAACCACGGAGTACATTCCTATAGAGGAAATCTTCCTTTCTCTCAGTTTAAAAACTGAGCATAGTGTGCTTGAGACTATGAACCGGTTGGAGGGTGCGGTGTTTGCCTGGAATCAAAGGATCTTAGAGGAAAGAAGCAAGAGGTCCCCAGGACGGCATACCTGGAATTTCCTGAAGGATAATTCATCAGAACTCGAGAAAATGTCCGCGTGCATAGAAAGGGTTGAAACTCTCATGCAGCTTCTGAAATTCAGATTCCCCAACCTCCCTCCAACTTTTATAGATGTTGTAAAGGTCCAATACAACGTGGTAAGTTTGCCATCACATAGCAACCGTGCAATATATCTTCATAGCCTTAAATGGATCCGTATGAAACTCTCAATATGTTTTGGCTCTACTGAATTTTGTATTGTGTGAAACAACTACTGTATGCAGGACGTGGGGCATGCCATTGTGGAGGCCTACTCAAGGGTTCTTGTTGGGGTAGCATTCAGCATATTGTTGCGCGTAGCGGAGATTCTGCTAGAGGATGACCTGATCAAGAAGCCCAACGCTCCCATGGCCACTCTGAAGTTCGACCTCTCATCCGATGTGTACCTGGCGGGCATCACCGAGACGCCACCTGGCCACATCCGACGGTCCCTCATGGACCAGATCAGCATGGTTGACGGGCGCTTCGACACGGTTTTGAAGAAGAAAGGGGTGAAGCAGCTACGGTGGTGAGGACAGGGTGTTCGTAGCGACGACGTTGTGAAGTTTTTGGCAGTGGGGGTACTGTACAGGGTGATGCAGGGCTGCGTGCCGGCTACACAAGTTTACCTTTCTAATAGTGTACTGTATTTTGGGACGAGCTGATGGTGTATTGTAACAGCGGCATTAGCCGAATCTTGCTGATCGTGATCTGAATGCTGCTATTGCATCGACAAAGCAACATGATGTTCTTGGTTGGTTTCCCTAATGGTACCAGTTGATGTCTAGCTGTGAGCACAGCACAAATGTAAGCAGCAAGCGTGTGTGTGTGTGGGGGCTTAACAAAATCGTACCGCGTAAATCGGTTCGGTTTTTTTTGTACAGTTTTCGCAAAAATCGCTCAAAAATCGTCAAAAACCAAAGGTTGAAAAATAAAAAAAATTGAAAACCGCGGTTTTTCGTGAAACCGTTCGGTTTTTTTGAAAAATATTCGTAAACGGTTTTTGAGCGGTTTTTATAAATTTTTTTCAAAATTTTAAATTTTCTTTAATTTTTTTAATTAGAACAGTTATCGAGTAGTTTTGGATTTTGGATCGGAGCAGTAAGATCGAAAACCGCGGTTTTCGAGCAGTTTTATTAACCATGGTGTGGGGTACAAACAAGACTACTAGAACTTAAATGTGGATGTTTTTTTAACAGGACATTTGGAAAACACTAAGTTGTCTAGTAACTATAAGGGTGTGTATAATAAAATCATCTTAACTTATTTTTAGCATATATATATTAACTTGTCCTATGTAGAAGAGTGAGGAAAAAAGGGAGAAAGGAGAGTCGACTTTGGCGAAATTTAAATTTGAACGAGTTCACCTCTTAATACAACAAAATGGATGAGTTCGTTCAGTATTTTTTGGGGATGGATCTATCCAGCATAATGAGAGAATATTTCAAAAAATTGGATATCCATATTACATCTATCCACCCAACCAAACAAAAGAATGACTTCAAATCCAGATATCGTCATATCTCATCTACCCTTATCCACTCAACCAAACGCTAGCCAATTTTGCTGCAACAATGGACATGGGAGTCACAGTTATGTTCTTGCGGTCGTGGCCGTGCAGATGGGAATAATTTTAGTTTTATCTGATCTTTTTCCTAGTTGTGGCTGTGCTGCACGTGGGAATTACAGTGGTGTTTGTGTTGTATGTCGTTAAAGTGTGGTCCAATTTTTTTTTTAAAAATGATTTTACAAAATAATACACAAAAAATTACAAAAATATACCTCTATCATCATTTCAATTGACAACAGAGCTAATGACGACAAAAGTTTGTTTTGTCGTGGATTGAATTGACCAACGGATTATTTTGTCATAGATTCATTTGATCGATAATGCTGAGACGTGTCGCTAATTCATTTGGCGACAAATTTTCTATTGCAAATTGAATTAGTGACATAAGTACATTTTTATAATTTTTTGAGATTTTATTTTTATAAAACTATTTAAAAATGTATTTTTTTAAAAAAAAATCATGATCCAAATTAGTTGTTGTGTCCGTGTTAGATACTGCGTCAGACGTGGTGTCAGAGGTGCTTGCCCTGAATCGTGTCACATGTGGCAACGGTCCTATTTGACTCTGATTCGATTTCTTTCTTCGTCCGGAATATATGTATGGATGTATCTATGTAATTGCACGGGTTAGATGCGTCAAACTTTTATGTGTCTATAATTTCTTCTTATACAGTGAATTTTGGCTTTGTTCATCTGTACTTTTTTTCTCTAAAGATTCTCACTTTAAATTCGCTTCTCCTCTCCTTTTGGTTGTCTATTCAGGAGGCACCTACGTGTCATCTGTACGTCGAAGTGTACCAAGTCAACTCGAACTCAGCAATTTTCAATGGCCTCAGTTTTGAGATTTCAGATGCCTCGTCTTCGTTCCATGACTCGACTTTGATTTGGAGCTACCCGTACCTACTAAGTGTCGACTCATGCTCTACTCTGGTGACTATTCCAACACCAATTTCACCAGCAACACTGCTAACGTCGCTCAATGTCATGCACTGACATTGTACTACGCTATCTCCGTCGATGATCTTCTGCCTCAGTTGATCGTCATCTTTCATCAAGTTGTGTCGTCAAAAATGCATGTTTTTATTAGAGGTGGAGTTCATTACAATTTAAACTGTCATGCCTATTATTGGCAGCTGAAAGTTCAAGCTCCATTAATTTGGTTTTAGTGTTAATGACAAATCTAATATTGAGACTAATTATTTTGATAATCATTGTTTAATGACAAATCTAATTATTATGAGACTAACATGTTTAATTGAGCTTAATTTTAGTAGTCTCATATTTGGATGGAAAATGAAAAACCCAAGGTATATCTTGTATTAATGTTTATGGTTTTAATACATACTTTGGATTCAATTTAAAGTATGAATTTTCCATTGTATTAACCACAAAATGTGCATCATGTTTCTCCAATCCTTATTTACATAGATGCACATATTTAGGGGGAGTTCATCATTTAACTTGAAGGTTTCATTGTATTGATCTATTCTTTATTGACACATATAGGGATCATGACATTGAAACTAAATCCTTGAGTATATATTTGAATTGGCTAGTTGTAGTATACTCATGGTAATATAGGATAAGCTCCAATGTGATCAAAATTGAATATGTGCATATTATCTCCAAATCAATTATATCTATGCACATATACATGTGGGGTTTATTCTATAGTTGATGGCTTAGAGTAATGGTCATTTCCATATAGTTTACACATTATGGATCATTACTTTTCATCAACATGAGTATATGAAAACTTGTGTAGTTAATATATACTCATATCAATTTAAATAAAAATTTAAATTGAGGTTGGTTGTCTTCTAATCATCAAAGGACATTTCATCATGTATTGATGGTATCTTTTGGATTGATTAAGGATAATCAATAGTTCTTGAGTATAACGAAGCATTAGTTGTATCGGTTTACTCAAGACACATTTATATCATTTAATTTGATTTAGGTTGTGCTCAATCGATATCAGAGGCTTCCATTATGTGTTAATAGAGTGAATATATGATTGAGACAACCATGTGTCTTGGACTAACTATTCTTATGAGTTGTGAATGAAATAGGTTAAATCCAAATGGTTGAGATGAGCAAATGGGACAATGACGCATCAAGTGAAGATGGGCGTTAAGAGGAGATCCCAAAGAAAAGAAGAGAAGAAATTCATCAAAAGATGATGGACAAAGAAGAGAAGAAGGGTGACGATTCTGGGGAGATGCAAAAAGATCAAAGATCTTAAAAGCCCCAAAGGGGATCGCGTGCGGCGGCGAAGGTATAACTAGATAGGCTAAGGACTTTCTAGTCTTTGAGTCTAGTTTTTATCGCCGTACTATTAAGAGGGGTCGAGTTTTCTAGTTTGAGCTTCATCATGTGTTAGTGAGCTCAACCCGCGTTTCACTCAAGCTCAACCTATTTGGTTTTTGCATGGAGCTAACCATTTGGCATGTGTTGCGGATAGGTGAAGCTCGTGCTTTGGTTTTGCTTATGCTTTGATTTGCATGTGTTGCAAGTGGGATAAGCGTATGCGTTGGCTTTTGCATGAAGTTCACTACTTTTGCATGTGTTGCAATTGTTGAAGCTTCATGTTTTGTTTTCTCTTTACAAAATAAATCTTTCAAAATCAAAGTGGTTGCTTGGAGCTAAGTTTTGTATGTGTTGCAAAAGGAGAGAGCTCAAGCATGATTTGGTGTTTATGTGGTTTGTATGTACTAAAGATTTGCATGTGTTGCAAATAGAAAGCTCATACATTTGATTTGATCTTAATGTGGTTGCATGGAGTTAAGATTTGCATGTGTTGCAAATAGTGAGCTCATGCATTTGAGTTTGTTTTGGCTTTGCATGGAGCTAGGTTTTGCATGTGTTGCAAAACGAGGATGCTTAAGCAAGTTGGATTTGGAGTTTACATGCGGTTCTTTGAAAACATGTGAATAGTATTTGCAAATGTGTTTTGCAAATTATTTTGATCAAGAGTTGATCATCACATGGTTCAAGTTTGTTGACCCTTGCTAGCTTGTAGTCATGTTTTTGATCAAGTCTATGTGAAGTATTTCGAGAAAATCAGATTTTAGACTTGAATGACTACATTAGAGTTTAGTTTTGGTGATATTTAAAAATATCTATGGTTGATTAAATCTTGAAAATGGGTGGAGATTGTAGCCCTCGTGATAAGCTTCGCATAGAATCAAAAATCACCCAAATCGAAGTTCGGAGTAAAAAGTTATAAGCGTTTTAATGACTATAGCAGCGGTACTACCGCCCGTAGGGGCCGGTAGTGCCGCCCTTGCGGTAGTTATTTGCCAGAGAATGCTCTTTTGAGTTCTTAGGCTGGTACTACCGCGGGTACTGTAGCAACGACTAGTTTCAGCACTTTTAATGCCCGTTTTGCCCTCCAACGGCTAGTTTTCTTTGTGAGGCTATAAAAGGAGGTCATAGGGGGCATTTGCTGGTTGATTGAGTATTTTGAGTGAGGTGGTTTATGTGTTGAAGCTCTCATTTGTGTATTAGCTCTTGTGTGAGTTTTTGGGAGGTGGTTTGCATGTGTTGCATTCTCGCAAGTTGATTTTGAGCTAAGAGTGAGACTAATTGCATGTGTTGCAATTAGGAGTGGTTGAGTGACCTCCTGTGCATATGTTGCACTTGAGGAAGGCCTTGGTGCTTGTGTTGCACTTGGTGATCACCGCGAGCGCATGTGTTGTGCTAGGTGAAGCTCGAGCGAAGACTCGGCTTGTTACTCTTGGAGGTTGCCGACTCCTAGACGGCGTAGAGCGTCGTGCGCGGGAGCCCTCAAGGTTGTGAGACACCCCGGCGAAGTTTGTGAAGGTTCGGGTTGAGCCTACGCGAAAGCGTGAAAACCCACATCTAATGGAATCGAGGCGGGTGCTCATTGCGGAGCCGGTCCAAGGATTTGGGCTAGCCTCAACGTGGACTAGGGGAGACCGTCAAGTCTCCGAACACCACGGAAAAATATCGGTTGCCTCTTGTCTCTTTTATCTTCAAGCATTTACTTTATTATATATTAATCAATTGCTTGATTGTGTTAGAATTGCTTAGTATTAATTGTTTGTTCAATTTAGCAATTCTTGGATAGAGACACAATTTAGTTAGTACACTAGTGAGCCTAATTGATTTAGACCTTAATTGTCAAAATCTAGTTTATCGCTTCCGCATTATCTTTGATTAGGTTTTGACATAAGGGTTGATTAGAGCGCATCGTTTTAGAAAGTGATTAATTTTATAAACGCCTATTCACCCTCCATCTAGGCGCATCCTCGATCTTACAACAGCATTCATGAGTGATTAATTGTTAATGATTTCTTTAACGATCCATCATATTCTATGAGTTACTGTGGTAGATTTTGCAGGTAAGGAGTCTAATGCAAAGTTGCAGTTTTTCGAGACAATTTGGTCTATGCTCGATCGAGGAGACTTTGGACAAAAAAAATAGAAAAACGATGTCAATTGTCAGGACAACTGAAGTTGGCATTTCAATCAATCTTTGGACATGTCAGTTGCGTGACTATTATGGAGGCTTTGGCACCATTCAATCTTAGAAGTTTGATGACACCCCTTGATCATAGCTAATATGGTACTCTTCGAAGTTTTGCTGCTTGAAAGTGAATGTTTTGCTCTAATTTCAACTTGCAATGAAGGATTTGAATGAAAGGAGTTCTTTTTTGCGTGGATATTACAACATTTTGCCTGTTGTTGCAGGTCGATATGAGAGGTCTACCATAGTTTTTACTCAATTGGCAATATGTTGAAATCCTTTCATCTAGATAGTTTTACATTACATGAGCTGTTTCAACTATGTCATGGAATTCACTTACCTATTTACCCCACAATTTGACATATGTGATTGCCGCATATGCAAGTTGCTCTTTCAATAAGCATACTTCGTCAGGTGTTGTGTTTCAGGTAGAGAATACCAGTTTCCAGGAGATGAGTTCTTTGCTATCTATCCAGCGCCACAAACAGTCTTGGCTTATACCGTTTTGACAATTGTGTTTTTGGATTAGGAGCTTAATTACACAAACTCTGCATTGTTGAAGACCTATATTTATTTATCTACTTTGTTGATGTCTATTTGAACCTACTGGTTATTTGCCCAATTTTGCTTGGTAAGAAACATTTGGATAAGACTGTTTCAGCCTTTCTTATTGAAAATTAGTTCGATGGACTTTTGAGATACAAGGTCGAGTGATGAAGACTTACTCTAAGGAGTTTTTTGTATTTCAAATACAGAAGCGAATTCGTCTCAATGTGAAGATTGTTCAAATGTGATCCGAATTCGTCATCGTGTCAGTGTCAGATGCTGTGGCCAGGGTTCACAAAACTGTACCGTGAAAACCGGTTTGGTTTTCGTAAAAACCGCTCAAAAACCGAAAGAGTTGAAAATTGAAAAAATCGAAAACCGCGGTTTTTCACGAAAAACCGCTCGGCTTTCTCGAAAAACCAACCCGTCCAATTGAATGTTCCTGTTCTTCGAATGCGGTTTTTGACGAAAACCGCGGTTTTTCACGAAAAAACGTTGACATAAATTGTTTCAAAAATTTTAATTTTTTTTATTTTTTTAAATCAGAACGGTTTACCGAGCGGTTTTGGATCTCGAACCGGAACGGTAAGATTGAAAACCGCGGTTTTCGAACGGTTTTTCGCGATTTTGTGAACCATGGCTATAGCAACACCCGGCGTATCCGATTCCGATTTGGTTCACTTACCTAATATATGTACCCTGTAGTCACACAATTTATATGCGCCAAAGTTTTTTGTGCTTGTAATCTCTTCTAATGTAGTAAATTATGTCTTCATGTATCCATGGTTTTTTTTCATAAGAATTTTTCACGTTAAATTTGCTTCTCCCGTTTCTTTTGATCGTCTACGCTTAGCATACAATTTATAACATATGCAAATCGGTCTTACAGAATAACGTTGGATTTGATCGAGGAGCATATGAGCTGAGTCAAGTAAATGGTGTACGCACATGTCATCCAATGCAAGAACAGATGGTTCCGTTCAGTCCAGCTAGGTGTAGACGAGGATAGATAATCTTTTTTTTTTCCATTCTCTCTCCTTTCCGAATAATACCTCTGCGTACGATTTTGTTCATAATTTCGCCTATGCTTATCCCAATCTGAAATTTGATGTAGCTCTCCTGTGATCTAGTTTGGTTTACAAACATCAGAAAGATCTGTTCTTAAATGATAAATGGTCACTGTGGTTGAATATAAACTTGTTTGATCTGTCATGAATGCTTGTGGTATACGGCAATTGATAACGGATCACTTTATTTTTAGCAAAATATATGATCGCATAATTCATAATAATTGCAAAATTTGTATTTCACGTATTGTTTGTGTTCGTGGAAAATGGTCACAGGTAAGTTCAAATTGGTCTCAAAATTCTGTAAGATACTGCTAATTGTTGTGTTGATGGAAATTGCGTGTATTCTTGTATGAGAAAAATTCAAAACAGATGATATGAAAACTCTTCTTAGCTCATTTGCAAAATGATACTTTAGATACCCATCACTCAAGCAAATAGCCCAATCCAAACAAAAGGTAGAGTACCAAACAGTGGCTTAAAAACAGACTATTTATAAGCTGTTTAAGAAAAAAAATAGTTTTAAGATAAAAATTATAAACACTACCAAACTGACCGAAGAGGCAAAGACCTTGCTTGACGGGTTCACGGTGACGCCTCTCGCTCTGGAAGTCCGGAACCAGACGTGTGGGTTCCTTCAGAAAAGGACTGAGGTTATATTTGCATGAGTGGTAATTCTTTAAAAAGTTCTGAGATTTAATTTAAGTTTAAACTAAATCTTAAAACATTACATTAAGATATCCTTAATAAGCATCCTGGGTTATATAGCATCACAAGGAATAAGCATTCAACCATTGCTGACATTCTCATGAATTCTCAACCAAATATATCCTGGAGACGGTCATTGATTGAAACTAAGTTGGTGGCGTGGAATAATTTGCTTTCACGCATCATCAATATTCAGTTAACACAAGATGATGATGAATTCCACTGGAAATTATGTAAATCTGGACAATTTTCGGTGCAGTCTCATTATCTAGCGTTAATTAAATGTGATGTGCCTAATTTAAACAAGCGATTGTGGAAGTTAAAAGTACTATTAAAAATCAAAGTGTTTCTGTGGTATCTTAGAAGGGGGGCCATTCTGACTAAGGACAATTTGGCTAAACGTCATTGGCAGGGTAGTCAAATTTGTTGCTTTTGTCATGAAATTGAGACAATTAGACATCTGTTCTTTAATTGTCGATTTGCTCATATGGTCTGGGATTTTGTGTTCCTAGCGTTCGGGATTGGTCGACCTACTAGCGTTTCGAATATGTTTGGAAGCTGGCTTGTTTGTTTTCAGAAAGACCTTAAAAATGTCGCTTTACTAGGAGCCGCATCTATTTGTTGGTCTCTTTGGTTAAGCAGAAATGCTATAGTCTTTGAAAGAAAATCCAATTCATCCCTTTGCGAGTTATTTATCTTTGTTTCCCATTGGTCACGTACATGGGTTGTCTTCTTGAAGGGATTCTGAACTATTATCTTTGGAGGCTATGCAACGATTGATCACGGTGGCTAGGATTTCTTCTCCAGTGCGTGGGTGTCGGTTTAGTCTTGGATTCTAGTCACTAGAGTGTGTGTGTTTCTTTTTCCTTTTTTTTGGGTGTGTGTCTTCTTGTTAGCGAGTAGAAAAAGAAGTTTTAAGTTCTTGTATCTTCCGATGTAACGTTCTTGAAATTAATAAAATCTTCCTTTTCCAAAAAAAGATATCCTTAATCCAAACATCCCTAAGGAAACGTGTCGGTTCTGAAGTCTGATTTGAACTGGAACGGCAGCAGGAGGCTGCAGACGAGGCTGCTCTGCGCCCGTCGTCTGGACTCTGAAGCTATTTCAGCCTTGATAAAAAGAAAGCGACCAAGGCCTTTCCACGTACGCGCCGGCGCTCGCGAATCTCCCTATTTCTTGCGGGAAATCGCCGGCCCGGCAGCGCGAGGCAGTGGAAAAGGGCAACTTTTGCCGCTTGCTGGCTGACTGCCGTGCGCGCTTTGCCGTCCTCGCAAGGTTGCATGACATTTCCCCGTCAGATTGGGACACAACGTTGGTGCGCTACTGCTCTCCATGGCGTTAATGAGTTTTACGAGTAGAAGTTATTGTCATTGACTCGGGTGTGTTAGTGTACAGTTTGGCCGGATGAGCCCATGAGTTGTCGATGACTGGCTTTTATCATGGCATCCTCTCCAACAATCAAAACGACGTGTCAATTGCTGTTAGTCCTACTTCACATGCTGCGGTTTGGCCGGTCACTCGGTCAGACTATTTAAATGTGTTAATAGCAGGGAGAGCTTTCGCTGCATCTACTATCTGTCTCAACAACGGAGAAATTTCCAATTGAATGACTGTGATCGGCCTTTACCGACTGTCAGTTCTGTGACATGTGCAACCACTGTCTAACTGGATGGTCCTGATATGATGCTTTCTGACAATGTAGTTGTACGTAGTAATCCAAACTTCAGAAGACATCTTCCTCGTATCATCTAATGAAAACGAAATAAACTGCATGCAGTGACGCTGTGCAGGTGCAAGGAAGGAAAAAAGAAAACGTAACGAGGTTGCGTGCCTGCACACAGTGAGAAGCGTGTGTTTATACGATGAGTAGATGATTGAAGGCATGAAGCGAGGAACTAAAGGGTGACAGGATGGCAGATTCTTCGCTCTCGAATTCTCGACACACTCCAACCATACAGTTTCGCGGGAGAACGCCGGTTTGGGGAGTGGCGCCATTCGATGACTTGCGGGCCCGCGGATACTGTTTTGGACGCCCGCCTCGGCGCCTCCTGGTCCGCCCGGTCCCGTCGTCCTGAGAGATCCACACGCCGGAGGCGTGGGGCATTTTGTTTTCCGTTTATATTTTTAAGTTAGTGAAATCCATCAAAATTTAAAAAATAAATTTGAAATCTGAAATTTTTGAACCGAAATTCGGTTAAAATTACCGAAATCTCGGCAAAATTTAACCAAGTGAAAAATAGTCGAAACGATGTTAAATTTTTTTGAAAAGTTTTGTAGATGGTCTTGACACATCATTAATATTCTTATAAAAATTTCAGATGATGATCAAGTCTAAGGAATTTTTAAAAATTTTGATAGTGCTACAGTCCTGATAAAAAGTTGACCGACAAATTTCAACCAAATGGAAAATGGTGCAAACCATGTTTGAAAATTTTTGTGGATGGCCCTCGTGCATCAATAATATTCTCATAAAATTTTCGGATGATGATCAAGGTTAAGGAATTTTCAAAAATTCAGACAGTACTATTGAAGGCTGACAGGTAAATTTCAACCGAATGAAAAATAGTTCAAACCATATTAGAAAATTTTAAAAGTTTTGTGGATGATCCTGATGCATTACTAATGTTTTCATAAAATTTTTAGATGATAATCAATCTTAAGAAATTTTCAAAAATTGTGATAGTGCTACTGTCTTGATAAAAGCTTTATGGATTTGGTTGAGCAACTAAAATAAGTTTAAAAGTTTTGAAACTTTTATTTAAGAGTTCTGAGGTAATTATTAAGCTTTCGTAAAAATTTTATTTCATGATCACACTTGAGCGAATTTATCAAATTTTAACATGGTTAATATCTCAAATATGTTGATTCTGTTTTTGAATTTTTAAATATAACAAATGAAGTTCATTTCTTTTGATTTTTTTATATGATCCTAGACTGCTAAATATGGTATCATAAATTTTTTATAGTATGATCAAACTTGTACAATTTTATAAAAATCTGACAATATTTTCACTATTTTTATAAAATGCTTAAATTTTTTGTCTTTCATTAATTTTTCATGAAAGATGACATATTATTAAAGGTATTAATCCAATTTAGGTCTCCAAAATTTCTAAAATACTGTAGCAATTCCAATTTTTTACTGAGATTTTGAATCTCGTTCCTGACCAAAATCCAAAATCTTGAATAAAATTTCTAAAATTTTGTCAGGATTTTGAACTATGCGTGGGGGTGGCTGGCCCATGATAACTGCCGCAGACGCGCAGGCCCCAGCCCCCGGCAACCGCACGTACTCTTGTCCATTGGATCCAGGACTAGTGGTGTGTGCGTGCCTGCCTTACAGATTTCCTCGCGCTAGTGCATGTGCGGCTAAGGCTAATGATCTCTCCTGAGAAGCGATGTTCGTGAATCATGATTGGCTTCCGTACTCTCCGTGATTCTCAGTGGTATGGGAGTAAGAATTTTTGTTAGATCGAGGTTCAAGCCATGCCGGGGCGTAGCCATTGGGTGGAATTCAATGGGCTCTAGCCCATGCTTCGGTGCCGGTAACCCACCACCTCTCCGGCTAATCCTTTTAGTTATGATTTCAATATCACTTGCCAGATCATATTTTATGAGGGGGGAGGGGGGTTGTATGTGTAATTTGAGAGAATGAAACTGTGAAATTTATATGTCAAATTTCATTGCAAAATGACATTTCTGTATACTAAATTTGATTACAAGAGGATGAACAATGAATGGAAGGACTATCAGACTAAGAAACAATGAGTTGAATTAAGAGAAGAAATTTGATTCCTTTGTCTATCTAATTTTAAGATTGATTTTAGTCTAAAATTATTGCAATTGTGAACTTGCAAGCATGATGCAAAAAAATCAACTTGTTTGCGACGAATTAGCCACATTTAAGTTTGTTCCGGATAAAGTTTTGTACTATGCACGCCACCGCCGACAGATAGTGAGCTTGTGCGTGAAGATAACGGTGTCAGTGCAGGTCGTGACGATGCTAGCCTATACGTCTCAATCTACGATATCGACATGGATGGCAAAGGAAGCTTTAGCCTATGAGCCCCTCGTCCATTATAATCTTGTCTTCACCATTGAAACCATGGAATGAACGTGCTGAATCAAAACAACAACTAGAATTCTCTTAGCATACCTGCATACGAACGGATAGAGTGTGTACCTCGTAAGTTCGATTTTTAGTACCGTGAAATTAAGGAATTTGATTACCTTCCAATCATAAGTTCATAACCTATCCTATACCTGATAACAATTCACTAGCCCATTGTTATGCTAATCCACGCATGTATTTTATGTAGGTTGTTCAACTGCTTTAGGTCTAATTCGAATGAAAGGCTTTTATAGGAAATGATTTAATTGCTACACCAATGTAGGAAAATTACCATGTTTTTAAACGGATCTTAAGAATGTATCTATACATCAACCAATTTTGTATATGGATCTCTATTTATCTAATTCATTTGTTTTTTAGTTGCCTATGCTTATCCATATCGTGTGTTGCTCTAGAATCCATATCTAAGTACCGAGTGGACAGAACATGGAGCACACCTATAAATCTAAAGTTAATATACTTTTGATGATCTATCAAGAAGATCTAACCATTTTGTATGCTATAATGCTATAATCACAACACATACTTCATATTCCTACATTTATCAACTTGTCATTTACTTGGGGAGTCCCTTAGGACCCATCTCGAGTACTACATGAAGTGAATGTAGCTTGGAGCACAACTATCAAATATAAAACTATGACCTTTATTGTCCATCTATCTAGAGGGTGAAACTATAGATTGTAAGTTCAATCCTTAGAACTTTATGTTTCTTGTATTTACTTGTTGTTTATGTATTTATATCATGGACAGCATGCATAATTCAACTTTAGGTATGGTGTGATGACAAGAATATGTCTTGAAATAGTCACACCGGACATTAGCAACTATTGATTGTGAAGACCCAACCATTCTATAAATTGTAATACATTAATGCATCTTCCAACCCATCAATCTTGCTATCGCTTGCATCCACTCATCCTTTATGTATTGTGTCATGGGTGGCATACAGAGTTCAACTTTGATTACAGTATGATGACATGAATATAGTTTGAAGTGTAGTCAATGGTGGACATCAGCAACTATCAATAGGGAAAACTTAATAATTCTATATATTGTAAAGCATTAACTTAATTTCCAACCCATCAATCTTTCTATTTCTCGAATCCACCAATCATTTAATTATTTATGTATCGGGTTTTATTAGAGTACAACTTTGAGTATCTTGTGACGAAGTGAATGTATTTTGAAGCGTAATCATCAATAGCCATTAGCGCGAACGAGCCAAAGGCTCGCTGGCTAGCAACACCGGAGGGCATGCAGCTTGCCCGGGTTTGATCCTAGTATCCGCTCGGGTGCGCATGAGAGCCGGTGCAGTCATGTGTGTGTGCGCGTGCGTGGGCGTGTGTGGGTGGGTGTGTGCGCGACTGTAGCCGGCTGTTGTTCTCCCTTCTATACTGAATGCTAGAGCTCCTGGCCAAATTTTTAAAAAAAATCAATAGCCATTAGCGACTGTTGATCAGGAATACTCAACCACCGTATCTTATCTCTACTAATATAAATTTGCAGTTGGTGGCAGCGGTCCGTCGTTCTTCTTAGCCCCCTCCCGGTCATATCCCCAATAATGGCAGGTCATTATAGCTAATTATTCTTTCTGATTCTGATCGGTCATATCTCTCTAAATATGGTGATTATTATAGCAAAATCACGATTATTCTTTGGCAATTAATAATGACCAATCATTTCTTTTATACTCTATATATGCTGTATAGTTTTCATAGAATCAATCAAAGGAATTCATTCAAGATCTCCCATGTCGTGCCACCGCGGTGAATGAATTCGACGAACTGATTAATAAGTGACGGACCGACGTACATGGCCGTGAGGTGCAGGAGGCCGGCGCAGTGGTCGATAATAATCGCGCCGAAGGGACGGCCGAGCGCGACCACTTACAGGTGCCGTGACCCAACCGCGCCAATTGGACGTGAACAAAGCGTACAACGCTTCGGCGTGGTTGCTCGGCGACACCGGTGGGACGTCGGCGGCGGTGATAGAGTCATTGGCATACCCCTTGGAGATAAACGGGTTGATCCAGCTGAACGTCGCGAGAGAGAGGAACGACGCGGCGACGCATGGCGTGGAGGGCGTCTCGGCGCTGGTGTTTTCTGGTTCACCTTCATGGGCTCCGGCATCATGGTTGGTGAAGCCAGTGATGGCTAGGTACGCCAGAGATATAGAGACGAGTAGGCAGGCAAAGGCGAGAGGGTTATCTGGGAAGAGTAGTGAACCGTCGGCGCAGCGGACCACGGTCGAAGCGGAGAAGAGCATGGCACCGAGGGCGGTGGTGATCCAAAAGACGCGAAGGTGCAAAGGCTGGGTGGCGGCGGTGGTCTCTTTCTCCGAGGCGACTGACCATACGGTCATGGCATGCGTGACGAAGTGGGCGGCGAGGAAGGCGGACTTCACAGCGTGTGCTGCAGGCATGGCGAGAGGAAGAGGAACGCGATCTGCTAATATAAATTGCAAAAAGGGATAAAAATGATTGATTGATTTTTGAGATTGGTAATATATATTGCTACATATAATATATTTGGTTTTAATTCGTACCGAAGAAAAAACCATAAAAACTTTTGTAATTGAGAGAAATAGATGTTTGATCTTGTAGCATAATTTTCTTTTATTGCTTGATCTTTATGTTTCGTTACCACTTTTATTTTTCGTAGCAACGCACGGGCATTGATCTAGTCACGCATTAATCCAATCCATCAGCCTTTATATTGCTTTGCATCCACTAGTCATGTACTTACTTTTGTTGTGGATAATGTGCATAATTTAACTATGAGCATCGTGTGATGATGTGAATATCAACTCTATTATAAGCGGTGGAATTGGAGACCAGAGAGCCCATCCACCTGTCACCCTACGCGATTTAAGCTTAGATAAACTAGTGACTATCCATTTAGAAGACTCAACCATTCTATATCTTGTAATGCATTTATCCAACTTCGAAACAATCAACTTTTATATTACTTGCATCAACCTGCTCTTCACTTATGTCATGGGCAGAGTTCAACTTTTGAGTATCATGTGATGATGTGAATATCAACTCTATTATAAGCGGTGGAATTGGAGACCAGAGAGCCCATCCACCTGTCACCCTACGCGATTTTGCGAAAAAGCCCCTCCGTTTCGTCAAATTACGGATAGGTCCCTATAGATTACGAATAGGTCATTCGTGATTTTTTGTGAGGGGAAGATATTTTTTCCCGAATCGCGTTTGGGTCCCTGGCGCGCTGTTTTACGGAAAAAAACCTCCCGTTAAATTCAAATCGCGAACAAGCCCTTTTCTATTTTTTCAGGATAGCGGACAGGTCCAAAAACGTAACAAACAGGTCCTTGCTCCTTACGTCTAGGTCCTTTCTCCGTTTTTCCCGGAAAAAAATGTTTTCGTCACTAGAAATATGTGTGCAGTTCTATCTCTAGACTTTTTTCCCAGCTCGATTTTATATCTCGATCTCTTATATTTTTTAAAGCATGTATTATTACTCGGTGGACGCGTAGAGTGTTAGGCTTGACAAAAGAAGGTTGTCGTCTCTAATAATTTTTCGCCCTTTTTCCTCTAGGCTATTTTCCTACCTCGGTTTTCTAGCTCGGCTTTTCCCAAGAAAACACCGAAAGACCCTCCAAAAAAATAGAAAATACAACTCGATCTGTTTTTTCTCAAAAAAAAAAACGGGGAATCGTTTCCCGCTCGCGCCCGCCGTGTGCCGTTGTATTCACGCTTTGGCCCTCCGGTGGGTAGTTTTGCGGAAACAAAAAAAAATACATCCGGGCCCTTCTACCGGTATAGACTTTTTTCCCAGCTCGATTTTCCATCTCGATCTCTGATATTTTTTAAAGCATGTATTATTACTCGGTGGACGCGTAGAGTGTTAGGCTCGACAAAAGAAGGTTGTCGTCTCTAATAATTTTTCGTCCTTTTTCCTCTAAGCTATTTTCCCACATCAGTTTTCTAGCTCGGTTTTTTCCAAGGAAACACTGAAAGACCTTCCAAAAAAATAGAAAATACATCTCAATCTGTTTTTTCTCAAAAAACGGGAAATCGTTTTCTGCTCACGTGCGCGTCGTGCGCCGTTGTATTCACGATTGGGCCCTCCGGTGGGTAGTTTTGCGGAAACAAAAAAATACATCCAGGCCCTTCTACCGGTAATTTTACAAAAAGAACCCTATAGTTTCGTATATTCGCGTACGGGTCCTCTAGCTTTATTTTCCCGAGAAGAACCAGCGAACCAAAATTCGTACGGAACGTCGTACCGGTAATTTTACAAAAAGAACCCTATGGTTTCGTATATTCACGTGCGTGTCCTCCAGCTTTATTTTTCCGAAGAGGATCAGCGAACCAAATTTCGTGCGGAGTGGCGTAGCGCGGGTTCCTATCTAGTATATCTTGAAGCATAGTCATAATTGGACATTAGTACCTATGGATGGAAAATTTTAACCGTAACTATAACTGGTAAATGGTAATGCATTAACCCAACTCATCAAATATTTTTATTGCTTGCATCCGCTTGTAATTTATTTATTTATGTCGTAAATGGCGTTTACAATTCAACTTTGAGCAGCATGTGATCACACGAATATATCTTAAAGCTCAATCATCAATGACTCTAGTGACTATTTTTCTAGAAGACAGCCATTCTATATCTCACAATTCATTAATCCAAACACATGGATCTTCTCTATGGCTCGTGCGTGTTCACCGTTGTTTACTTATCTATGACAGTGTAGCCCACAAAATCTAACAATGAATCACTGAGTAACCATGGATATATTTTTTAACGTAGTCTTTAAATCTTAAACTTACGCAGAACCTGTTGTCGTAAAGACAATAAAACATGTTAATTTTTTATTATCATGATATCGAGCCGCATGATCTATATGTCAGATGATCACACTAGCATTTGGACAGCTCTATTGCCTTCGATACTTCGACAGCCATGCTTAGCATGGACCAGAGCACATGATATTGTTTGATAATTAGCACCTCCTGCTACGAAGAGCCTGTATTACCAATTTACCATTCCACTGATAAAGGGTAGTGCATCTATATATTACTATTTAAAAATTATATAAATATTAAAGCATGAATAAACAATGAATGGTGATTAGTTACCTCTTGTTTGCTTTAATATTAATATAATTTATACTATATATATGAGGGTGATACCATATGCTAGCCATATATATCCCTTATCTAAAGCTGCTAGGATCTCTGGCCTTAGGGTGAGCCACCCAGCCATTTCACAGAAAAGTCCTTTGGGAAATCCAAACTTATGTTTAAGTCTTCTCACTTACTCTTTCGCAAAAAAACCTCGTAGTTCTGTAAAATCGCATATGGCTCCGGAAGTTACATTTAGGTCTTTCCCTAGCTCTTTTGCAAGAAGACCTCCATGGTTTCGCGCGTTTGTGTATAGCTCTCGACCATTTTTGTGAAAAAAAACCCTCGTGGTTTCAGAAAATTGCATCTAAATCTAGAACACACTCTTTTGAAAAAAAATCCTTGTAGTTATTAGTGGCCAAACAGGCGACCTGGTGCGGCACCGCCCGTTTAGCCCTGGCTATTAAATGGGTCATGTCATAGTGCTAGCCTGCCGAGTCATGGCCCAAGCACGACCGGGTGGTCATCAAATTTGTCTTGAATCACGAGTTCAAAGCAGGTTGACGGGCTATCTTTGAGCCACTACTACTGTTTAATGACAAAATTCAAAAAATCTAAAATTTTCAAAAAATATAGAAAAATTAGAAAATCATAAAGTTTTGAAAAAAATTTGTACAAAAAATCTAGAATAATTAGAAAAAACCGAAAGGAATGTAAAAAAAACTTTTAAAAAACTATGTAAACTAAAAAATATATAAAATAAAATTCTAAAAGGAGACAAATAATTGAAATTAAATAATAAACTTTATTAATATTTGGTTGTTACATTAAAAATTGTGCCAAATAAAAACTTAACATGAGAAAACCTTGGCACGAAAAAGAGTACAATATATAGCTCAATGATATAGAAAAAAGTGAAGATTACAGTTATTCTTCTACAGTATATTGAGCTTGTTGATCAATTTTTTCCTAATCTTTCATAGTGAGAAATATTTTCACCATCTCACTTATCAGATGTGTTCTTCTCTCCTCGATTATTCTTCTAGATAGACTGAAAGTAGACTCCGAAGAAACCGTGGAGACAGAAACTGTTAACATATTTCATGCTAATATGGAAATCACCGGATTTATTATCTTGTACTCGTGCTACCACTGCAAAATACTGAAGTCCTCCTCTTGCTGCTCTTGGTAGTGTTGACACCTAGCTCCCCACCACTTGTTGTTGTGTCCGCACTTGACATTATTATAGTCGAACTCCTTGCGGTAAAGCCACTTGCCCACTTGCACCCCATATTTTCCCCACACGGTTTTCTTATTACCAGTTATGGGTGTTGGTGGAGACTGCTGCATGCAAACTCCAATAAATTTTTAATTGTACTTAGCATAAATTAGAGATAAGTTAACATAGATATTTAAAATAACTGAAATAATCAATACCCACCGCATCACTTAGAAGCGAGAGAACATTAGCAAATCCTCGAACGTTTGCTCTAGGATCTAAAATAAATACAAATACATATACAATAGAAATTTCTTTCCAATATTTCAAAAATTTAGTTCTTATGGTTCCTTAAGTGGGTAGCAATTTCTAGAATATGATGCACAGTTAAAGGAAAGGTTGAGTAATAAACTCCAGATAAAGCGACAGTGGAATCATAAATTTTTTTAAAAAATAATAGTAAGTATTCAGCAGTATACTAATGTTGCTCTATGAGTAGCGTTGGCCATCCTAGCTACGATAGTGCGCGTTAATAAAAATAGAAATTGATCTCTTATAGAGTATGAGTGACTTAAACATCAAGTAAGTAGAGTTTCATCTAACAAATCTATCCAAACCAATCTTACGTGGATGTATCTCTATTGCAATACAGTAAGTCTTATATGTTGCTACTCGTTAATTAGAATTATTTAAGAAAGATATTTGCAGTGCAAAAATATTCAAGGTACTAGTCTAACATTTTCAAACCATATTTAACTATAAGATTAATAATATGACAAGTACAACGCTGATATAATAAGAAAGATTCTGTATACGAATAAAAAAAGAATAAGAATGGTCATTGCAGAAATGTTTGTTGTAGCATTATCTAATGTTATTGCAGAAATTTTATCTGTGAGGCCAAAATCTTTAACCACTTTTACAACACAATCAGCTATATTATCACTGGTGTGTGTTACATCAATTAATTTGAATCTTATAATTCTCTTCTCTAGTTGCTAGTCATTGTTTATATAATGAGCAACTATATTAAGGTAATCCTCATTAGTTCAACCACTCCATATGTCTGATGTCAAAGGCACAGAAAAAACACAGGTATTAAAGAGCTACAATAATTATTATAATATTTAAGCAGATCTCTAATTGTTGTCTGTCTAGAAACTATAAAAGACGTAGGATTACTAGCAATCCTAATATAGTTTCCAAATGTTGGTAGCTCGTCAAAATTAAAGGTAGATCTTGACAAGCAATTAAATGATAGAGATTTACGAGCTATCTTGGTATTGTAGTCCTAGTGACATACAGTATCGTTGAGGTTGTATTGCAGCTACGTTTATCTCAAAGCCACCACCGTTTTTCTCCTATATCTCTTAGCATGTCTCTTCAAGCGCCTCGTTCCACTTGAAGATTTCACAGTTAATTTATGCTTATAATATTTACAAATAACAGACATGTTTTGAACACCGTCTGATGTCTCAAAAATCTGCTCGAAATCTTCCCAAACTCCCATTTACTGCGTCTTGATCTTTTTGCCCCGGTGCTTGCCGACGCAGTAGCACTTACAGAGCCTGAGAATGGTACAGGTACTGCAGTTTCTTTAGCTTGATAGGATACAAGAAGCTCTTCGGATGAAATCCCGAAATCAGAATATAAGAAGGACGCAAAAACCTGGTGCTCTATAAAGAAAACCGCAAGAAATGATTACACTATTAGTATTTTAATTTAATATAAAATAATAAGAACAATAAAAAATTAAATCACTATTCTTACCTTGATTTCTTGACAAAAGTCAGAAACCAGATTTCAGATTTTTGGCAAAACTATTTTAAATTTTGCCAAACTATCATAGAGAGTAAGAGAATTTTCACAAGAGAATGCCAAGAAGATATTGCAAATTTGCCGGTACGAAAATGAGAAGGGCTGCTATCCTAATTATAGGAAAAAATTTGAATTTTTTTTATTTTTTTTTGAAAATTTTTAAAAACTCCAACGAGAAAAAGACTATATTTCAAACAGAAGGCTAAACAGATTGTGCCGGACCATGTCCATACCGTGCTATGCTAATCCGCCGAGCCAAGATGTCGGCCTAAACACAGCACGAACTAACGGGCCGTGCCAACAGCCTGTTTAATCTCAGACCGTGTGTGTCTACGATACCTACAGTACCGTGCCTCGGTCTGCCGTTTGGCACGCGCCAGCACTATTCGTGGTTTACGCCGCGCGTGGCTCCATCTAGTGTAATATATACTCTAAGGAAAGCAAACGAAAAACACCGAGAGGGGAGGGAGGTGACGGAGGCGACGAAGGCTGGAAGAAAAGAGACAAGAGAGGGAGGAAGGGATTGGGACTCGCCGCCCCCCTCCAAATTCCCCACTCCACGACCACCACCTATCCCTCGCCTCCGCCCACGAAAATCCGGCGACAGAGAGCAACCCGCTCTCCTCGTCCTCTCCCCAAAACCCTTCCCGCCCAATCCACCCGGCTCCGAGCTGTTTTCTTCGCCACGGAAGCCTTGCGGGGGAGATCGGATTGGCTGGGCCCGCGGGCCGGAGGAGCATTGGGCGATGGCCGCCGCCTAGGATGCTGCTGGACTCCGCCGGCGGCGGCTTAGCTGCTGCTGTTGCTACTACTGCTTCAGACTGCCTTGCCGTGATCCCGACAGGAGCTGGGGGTGCAGTGGAGTGGGCTGAGGTGGTGGTGGGCACTTGATCTCCGCGGGCGCCGGCGCCTGCGTGCTGGGAGGTGGTTGCGTGAGGCGTATGAAGGAGTCTGGGAGGGGGGAGAACGCGGCGAGCCCGCCGTGGGCTCCGAGCGAGTTCACGGCGTTCCGCTCGTTCGCTGCGACGGCGGGGGACCGGGCGGAGTCGTCGTCGTCTCCCCGAGGCAAGGGGGTTGCCACCCGCTCAAGCAACCTCCGCGCCGTCAGGAAGAGACCTGTACGTTTCCTACACCTTCCCCTCTCACGGGGCTACCAAGAGATGCTTGCTTGATGTTTGCTTTCTGCAGTTGCTGTACGACCTCACCGTGCTGAACTGTCTATGGCAATTCGCACACGGTAACGTAGCCGGAATGTAAATAGAATGAAGTGCTGATAAGAAACCAATATAGCTTAAACTTTGGTGGCTTGAATTACTCGAATCAACACCGTTGCTGCTGCCATTTTTTTTTCTCGTTCCTTGCACTCACGGTTCAAGCATCTATGGTTTGACCAGTGGGAGTTGTGGATTTACTTAAATTGTCTTTTGATTCTTCGGATGCAATTTCGTTTCTGACTGCTGTCAGCATTACCAACTACTAAGTGCCTCCATGTTTGCTGCAAAATTCGTTTGCAGTGTTGACTTGAGTATATAATACTAGCTTTGTTTGCCTGACTTGCTATTCCAATCCATCACTAGTATACATAAGTCCTAGTCGTTGTTTATTTGAAAATGTTGTTTAAATTGTTATGGATCCTTAGACAACATAACCCTGCCTATACCATCCAACGGGGAATGCCATGATATGAGAACATCCTTCAACCTTGTTGCTGCTCTCCAGTTGCAAAGAGTTGAGGGGGCATCTATAATTCATGTTGTTACCATTGTTCTTGTGTATGATACACACATCATGTTCATATACCTGTGATGTTCCACTCTGAATTACAGCTATTTATTCCTGCAGTTCGTTGCAAGATTAACCACAGACATCGTCCAAACTTTTGAAAAATGCAATCCCGAGTTTAAGTACACAGAGTCACTAAACCCCAAGCGCTTTCTCACCAATCCTGCAGTTTCAGTTCACAATGATGGCCTTGATAATGCAAATTCCGACCTCATCTTGTATGTCAACTTGGAATTGGTTAATAAAAAGTCAGATCGGAGGTTTGTTTTCTTTTCTTCTCTAACTTGTTTTCCCACGTACCAGCTTTAACATTTTTTGTTTCTTGATGGTTTCTTAATGACTCTGCGTACATTTCGCTTCTGCACAAAGTTGATCTGTATATTAAAAGTTAGAATTATGTAGGCATACTTTGAAGGAAAATTATTAATGTGAATTAAGAGACCAAAGTATGGGACGAATAAATAGGTCCAAAGTATTGGCACAATTTTCGGTTTCTTCTTTCAGTCTGTGGACCTTTTCTGATAAAGCTATCCAATTCAAGTTTTTTCCCACATTTTTTCATTTCAGGGTTCGGGTTTTTAAACTATGGGCAGCATTAGATTATACTCTGCTTATTTTGTTATTTTTGGTAATTAGGTACATTGTCAAAGAAATGCTTGGCCAAGGTACCTTTGGACAGGTTGCTAAATGCTGGAATGCAGAAACCAACAGTTACGTTGCAGTGAAGCTGTGAAGGTTATAAAAAATCAGCCTGCCTTTTATCAGCAGGCTATCATGGAGGTTTCACTGTTGAGCATGGTATAGTAGTCTACCTAGCATTTACTTATTTGGCTAGGTGTATATACAAATTGACATCACAACTGTGATTACATATACTTGCAGCTAAATGTGAAATTTGATCCTGATGATCAATACCACATTGTCCGGATGCTGGATTTTTTTCTATGCCAAAATCATTTGTGTATAGCATTTGAAATGCTTGGTCACAACCTGTAAGATAACTTTCGTCGATCTTGCCGTCAATAATATAACTGTCCCCTGTGCTAGTTTCGATTCATGTGGTAACATAAACTCCCACTTTTATAGGTATGAACTGTTGAGAAGGAACAGCTTAAGAGGTTTGCAACTGAAATATGTCCGAACTTTCTCAAGACAGGTGACGTGTCATTTTCATGTGTTGCATGAATTTTATATGTATTTGTTACCATGTTATCTATGCTTTTTTCTTTTCAGATATTGGATGCATTGGTTGTCATGAAAGATGCTGGCATTATTCATTGTGATCTAAAACCAGAAAATATCCTCATAACTCCAAAGTGAGTTGCTTCCTCTCAACATAAGCGCTTTCTTTGTTTACCTTTTGTATGTTATGAATGTCATTCATGCTCAAGTTTGATGATTATGAGGTGACCTTTGCAGTGTAAAAACAGCAGCGGGAGTTAAAGTAATTGATTTTGGATCAGCGTGCATGGAGGGTAAAACCATTTACTCATATATTCAGGTTTTCTTTGAACTCACTCATCAGTCTGAAATTCATGTTCTAGTAATATGGGTTGTTTTGAACTCAAGCTTCAATCTTTTCCTCTTCCAGAGCCGTTATTACAGATCTCCGGAAGTACTTCTTGGTTATCCGTATCCTATGTGACATCTCTACTGGCATATGCTAAACAATAGTCGCACAAATATCTTATAATACATAATTTGTTCTGCTTTGTTAAGTTTATGTTAACACTTCATTATGAGGTGCAGCTTTTGTGTGTTTGTATGCTTAACAAGTGCTAGATATACTACTGCCATTGATATGTGGTCATTTGGCTGCCTAGTTGCTGAACTGTATATAGGGTTACCTTTATTTCCTGGAGCATCAGAATACGATGTCCTTTGTCGTATGATTGACATTCTTGGGTAAGTACTTATTTGAAAACTTTATCTCTTGTTTCTTCATATTTCAATCAGCAGCTTGCAGGTGAATTGCTTATACTGGATTAGGTGGTAATTGTTTGAGCTCTTTCGCTTCAGTTAAGAATTTTTTAGCAATGCTAAAATGGTTGCTTTATGGAAATTCAACAATGTACAGTGGACAACCACCAGATGATCTGCTACGGGAGGCTAAAAACACTGGGAAATTTTTTAAACATGTTGGAAGTATTTATCCTGGTAATGAAGCACAGGATGGTCTTGGCAGCGCATACAGAATATTAACTGAAGAGGAGGTTGAAATAGTAAGTTTTGGTTGTTTTTACTTTATGTCCTGTCTTGTACATTTTCATATTATTTATACCCTATCTGCATCCTGCAACACAGAGGGAGTCCAAAAAGCCAAAAGTAGGGAGATGGTATTTCCCTCGTGGAAGGCTTGACAGACTCATATTTACATACCCTTGGAAGAATTTGAATGAGGATAATTTACCAGGTTTGTTCTGTGACACTTCTGTTTAAGGATGGAGCTATGTGGGCTTTGCCCCTGTTTATGAAATTTGGGGTAGTTGAAGTTCTAAGGTCCTATATTTGTGGTTCATTTAATATTATTTGAACATCAAGTGGTTAGCTTTTCTTTATCGCTATATTTGTGGTTCATTTAATATTATTTGATCACCTAGTGGCTGCCTTAAGCATGCATAATCTTGCATGGTCTCCTAACTCCTAAAAGTATTTACCTGTGTTACTCTGTTGTAAGGGGTGACCTGAAAGTCGCTTGGTATGGAAAATTATTTACTGTTGCGGAGCTGTTTGCTTCAGTCCCCAAGCTGGTGTGTATATTTATCAGTGAAGTACACGCTAATGTGGATTAGATGAGGAGCTTGTAAGTTGTAACGCACACAAACAAATACTGGTTATATGATGAGTATGACAACCAGCTAGGCATCTCACAAGCTGTATTCTTTCCACCATTGGATGCAATGTTGATGATTTGGGTTCAGTACGTTCTGGAAAATGATAAACATAGTTAACAGTTCCCTTTACAGTTATCCATATTTCGTGTTGCAGTTGATACATCATTAAATGAGAAGTTGGATTATAGACTGCTAATCCTGGCATGTATTGGAATCATGCAAAATGTACAGTGTTTTAATGATGAAGTACTTGAATTTATTGCATAGATGAGCAATAGTTTCTTGAATGATAGTATCATAGTCCTTATAATGAACTTTAAAGTTCAACAATATAATCTCACTTGCAATTTTGATGCAGAAACAGAAAAAGCAGATTGCTTAGCATTGGTTGATTTCTTGAGAGGACTTGTTGAGTTTGATCCTAACAAGCGGTGGTCACCATTGCAGGTATTCACTGAGGATAGCGTTATATTTTGATTTACTCTTCCGATTGTGAAGTGCAAAGTTACATGAACCCTCATGTCTGGATTTTGTTGGGTATACTTGCATTGCAACAGTTAAAAAGATCTTAAGACATGCAGTTTGGTACTTATGATTTAGAAGAACATTTAACTTGACCTTCTATGAGCACTATTTATCTTAAAAGAATCAATGGAAGTACTTAACCATGAAAACCTAGTGCAGGCTTCACATCATCCATTCATAACTGGCGAAGCCTTCACTGGTCCTTACGAACCTGTCGAGGAGACCCCAAGAATTGTAAGTATGGTCTTTTTCCAGACAACTTACTGTATATTTTCTTCTCTTTTACTGGTGATGTGAAACCACCATTAACCATAGCAATTAACTTTGCCTTCGCAGCCATGGGCTCATCCACTGGATGGACACATTTAGGGCCTGTTTGGTAGAGCTCCAGATTCCAGCTTCACCTGAAATCTGAAACTTGTAGGTTAAAATAAAGTGAATATTTTTAGTCTAAAATGTAAATAAAATGATCCATCTAAACACTCTTAATGTACTCACAACTCCAGCTTCATGAATCTAGTGAAGCTAGAATTTTCAGTTTCACCAGATTCACGAATCTGGTGAAGCTGAATCCCTGCCAAACAAGCGCTTAGATATATCCTTTTCTCATGATAAATACACATGCATGCAACACTGTTTCTTCTCACGAATCTTGAAAAATGTGTTGCATTTTATGTTTTTACACCTTTGGACTTCATAATGGGTAATACCAGAATGTCTGGGGAAAACCCATGAAATATTTGGACCCTAAGAACTGCCTTTTTCATACAGTTCTAGTTTATGAGTCAAGCACTTATGCCTTTTTATGTTCTAGCCTGTTGGACGTGCTGCAGCAGTTGATCACAATCCTGGTGGAGGTCACTGGCTAGCTGCTGGCCTTTCCCCTCAGGTTGTAAGTATGTTCTCTTATACTTCTATCAAGTTGACAAGTTGTAAGATATTCTCATAATATCTTGTTTATAACTGTTCTAGGTTGGAAGCATTAACAGATGCCTACCATTTAATAATACTTTTACACCAAAGATGCCCTTTTCATATGGAAGCAGCTGTGGCAGCTTCGGTAGCCACGGTAGCTTTAATGATAATGTAGGTCTTGCAAGCAGCTACGGAAGCTACGATGTTAACAACATCAACATGTATCATTCACCGCTAGGTCCTGGATTCAATTTACATTCACAAACTGGAGGATCATTTCTAGGATCTAGTCCAGATATTAGACGAAGACCTCACCCCTCTCATGGTGGTGGCATTCGGTTAAGTCCTGGGGGTGTGGGGCCTATGTCTCTTGGGGCCAGTCCATCACAATTTACTCCACCAAATTCCCAGATGCAAATCCCAACTACTGCTACTGGAAAGTATGGCCCCACTTCTCCTGCAAGGGGCAGTCATGGCTCTTCCTTGGGAAAAGCTGCCGCAGTAGGCCAATACAATAGAAGAAGGAATATGGGTCACCCACCTATGTCAATGCCACCACATGAATACGCATCCCAGCCAATCCAGGGACATCATGGAGAATGCGGCAGTGCTAGTCACTTTGATGCCTATGCTCGAGGACATTCTGGCTACCCACATGGTGCACTCCCTAATTCTGGTCATTTTAATTGGAGGCCGCAAATAGGCATCGGCAGCGGTTTATCTGCAGACCATTCTTCTAGTCATGGTTCTTTTCCACCATCCCAGTACAATGATTTCCCCCCGTTGCACTCTGATGTGTCAGCAGATGCATTGGCCTCCACTTCATCGATACCAGATCCAGCTGATTGGGATCCCAACTATAGGTAATGATTCATATTAAAGTTGCTTATTTGTAATGTAGCCTGTAAATTAACTTTGTCATTCTGTTTTGATGTGCAGTGACGAGTCACTCCTGCAAGAGGATAATTCACTGTCAGCTGAGTTAAGCAGTCTTCACCTGAGAGATGCAAGTGGTCAAACGGTCCGATCTAGCAGATTGGTCCATATCCAAAGCCATGCTATTGCAAACTCAAACCCTTTCTCCATGAATCAAAGGTATTGTAGGATTTTCTTGATGTCATGAGACAGCAGAAATACACCTCATCTGATAGATTACTTTTGATAACAACGTTTGGGGATGCATTGGTTTCCTTTAGATGTTACATAATGCCGCATTTATATAGTTTGCCACATCAATAGGAAAATGCATAATTCACGTTTTTCAACTTGTGTTGTGCTGCTGGTTTCTGTTTCATTTCATCACACCTTGCACGCCTTCACCATTTTTCCACAAGCTCCACTTATAACTGAGGAAATTGTAAGAAACTATCACCAAAACAAATAGGATTAATGCTTCACATATGAATGTAAGAATATGATTTGTCCAGTCTCTTTATTTTAGACAGCATGCTCCCAGAGAGTATACAGATGCACATTTACCTTGCACATCCCACTATCCTTCACTTGGAAACACCTTTTGTGCTCTAATTTATCAGATACTGTTCGTTTTAATGCATTTCATGTACCCCAACAATTTTATGCTTCTTCTTTTATTTGTCAGCGAATTAAAGATAATTGGTACCATGGGTGAAGGGGTTTTTTTTTATACTTTCTGGATGATGCCACACCTCTGTAAAATGCATTCACCGATTATTGTTCATTTTTTTGCTGTAGAAGTGACCGCCTATTTCATGCCTCATCTCTTGGAGAGAGTAGCCACTCTATTGGTCATATTGCCTATGATTGCTACAACCATGCAAATTATTCTCAGCGAAATTTCCCAAGTCGTCATGGACAACCATTTCAGCGGTACAACCACACGACTTCCAGCTATATACGCCCAATAGGGAGTCACCACAACGGTCAGTCTGTCTGGTCTAATTATAGCATGGCAGAACCTCCACCTGCTACCATGGGTGATGTGCCTTGGGGTAATGTTTCCACACTGCTATACACTTATGTTTTGTTTTATTGATGTTGATATAGCTGTTGACATTTCCATGGCTATTATATTCCTGCCATTTGCAGTCCCTCCTTTTCTGTGTCTAATATTAGGCAAGTATATTATTCTAGTCCAATCTTAACTGGTCTCATTGTTGCAAACTTGCAATATCATGTAGTCTTGCTATTAATTTTGAAGTATAGGGATATTGCAGCAGACATAATTGATTGAATTGTTAACAAATATCATTTAATAATATACTCAAATATATGGTTTTGTGTGACAGTACATGAGATACTGACTGATGGTCTATTGATCAGTTTACTTTGTAATTGGATGTTCTTTTCATGAAACACCTTACTTTTGTTACCCTATTCTAGTTTAAAAGTTATTTCTATTATTTATGTTACTGCTCCAATTGGCATGCGTTTTGCATTGCAGAAAGAGACTTAACTGTCTTTCAAGCATGATACTGATGAAAATAAATCATTGCTGTGCAGGAGGAAGGGCTGGTCACTCTTTTGCAACAAGCGGACTGCCATCTTCCTTTGCAAGAAAGGATTTTGGGAGGATCTTTTAGTCCTGGTGGCTTTTGGGAGGATCTTTTAGTCCTGGTCCTGGATATGGAGGAATGCCATCCAATTGATGGCAGAAGTTGTTCGTATTTGCAATTATTGGTTGCATTGCTCGCGCTGTTGATTTTGCGATTTGCTGCATTCCTCCAATTGTTGTTCCCTCGAGATACTCAGGTTCGTAAAATTATATGGTATGGGCTATAATTATAGCATTCTTTGTTCTTTGTTATGTATGGAGTGGAGGATTTTACCTGCAAAGACCGTGGGAAAAGCAGCTGTGCACCCCTCTTGGAATGCCTTGTTTTCCCTTCTAAAAAAAGAAAAATAATGCTATCTTTTTCCATGTGAGAAGTATGCTCCTTGGCACGGGTATTGTGATAATGACTCTTGAGTAATGGCTGACGGGGCTTGGTAATACCCTCTTGTTATTTTGCTACGAACATGGTTTCAGACCGTCTGTAGTCATGTGAGTTGTCGTGTCATTTTTTTAGAAAAATTAAGTATTTTATGTGTCATTTTTTTAGAAAAATTAAGTATTTTAGGCTGTTTCAATTTCATCTTTTTTTAGAGGAGTGTCAATTTCGTCTGCCCCAAAGATGGTTTTTTAGGGTCTTTTTCTTGAACAAATATCCAGTGAAATCAAGGTTGGGGTGCAACCATCGTGCACCTCTACTAAAAAAAGTTTCAAAAAATTCTGAAAAAAATCATGAATGTACATCTTAACTTACCCATTTACATATAAAATTTCATGATCAAATTCGTCCTATGTTAAGAGTAATACAAAAGAAAAATTTCTGACAAACTTGAATAGTTCAAATGCACCTCAAATTTGTCTTTTTTGTAACTTCTAGCATAAGACGAATTTGATCATGAAATTTTATATGTAGATGTGGTAAGTTGAGATGTACATCCATGATTTTTTTCAGAATTTTTTGAAACTTTTTTTAGTAAGAGTGCACAGTAGTTGCACCCTAACCTTGGTTGCACTGGATATTACACCCTTTTTCTTTCATGCCCATTCTGAACTCGCTGTGCGGGCCGCATATTGTGAAAACTAGAGCCTGAAAAGTGGGCAAAAGTGAGCTGCAGGGTTCTAATAGGTAATAGCACAATGCGAGATGCTTATCAAAGAGTTCTTTAAAAAAGAGTAAACATAACCTATATAAAAGATATTTACTTCAATACTAGCATCTCTTTTGTTCTATAGGTGGTTAGATACATATATTATTTATTCATAAAAAATAGTTTATTTGATCCTCTAAACTATTAGGGTGCGTCTAATTGACCTCTAAATTGCAAAACCGTCTTTGAAATATAAAAAACGTATAAACACCCTAGAGACTGTTTTAGAGGCAGTTTCGTCAGCGCCGCGAATGACATGGCGATGACTTCATAAGATTATTTCATGTAGTGAGGCCCGTAAGCAAGTCGCACACAAAGAGAGAACATACGGTCTTCTTCTACCTCCATTCGAACCAGACGAAGAAATCAGAGCAGCGGGGTGCTCTGCTCTCACACTGGCGATAAAAGCAAAGAGGATGACGTCCTGGGAATGGATAAAACGGATTGAGGGGAGGTAAACGAGCTCACAGGATAAAACGGGTTGAGGGGAGGATGCCTCCCAGGGAATGGATAAAACGGACGCTTGATGAGGACTGGCGACGAGCGGGCGGCACAGAGAAGGGAGGCGACTGTGATGGGGGCGCTTGGGTGCACAGCAGCTCGAAGGGAGTCCAGGGGGAGGTAGAACACGGTGTTGCGATGCTCCGGCGGCAGGGAAACGAGGCAGGGATCAATGGAGCGGCGGCAATGGCGCGGTGAAGACCTCGGCCGGAGACGAAATGGAAGGCACGTTTTTGGCTGGGTTGCAGGAGGGGTGAAGAAATAAACAGGATGGATGAGCTGGATGCGGGGAGCACAATATGACGCGGCTAGAGTGGCCGGATTCCCACCGGGGAGAGAGATCGGGTTCCCGTGCTCCGCCAGCTCCGAGAAAGAAAGCGGCGTTAGGAGGGTGAGAGAGGTAGGGAGAAATGGCTTTGGGAAGAAAGCAGCCTCCTTCGGGCTGCTCTTCGCCTGTTTTCTTTTGAGGCAGAAGGGTAGGCACCAGTGCCTCTCGAGTCTCGAGGCCCTCCGTTCTTAGCATCCTCGATAATGGTGGTGTTAGATGGCTTCAACCCGCGGGTTCGGGAATGTGTACCTTGGGCGGCTGGCCGACGGCACGGTGGTCGTTATGAAGCGGTTCAACTGTTCAAGGGCCCCAGCGCGTCCGGTGAGCGCGCACTTGGAGAGAGAGATGCTTCCAACCATTGGATCGATTCCCCGTTCGATCTACCAACTTTCCAATTCATCATCCCCTCCACTCAACTATCAGCTGTCCACTCTACTGTTGGTTCGTCACAAACCCAACACATCAGTACAATACCTCCCCGTCAGTAGTCCACTCTACTGTTACGTCGTCGAGCTCCAGTTGCATGCCAGCTGCCGCTAGCGGGGTACCGCGGTAGGAGAGTACAACAATTTACATATATGTTATTGTTGCTTTTGTGTCGAGAATGATTTGACAAAAAAATATGTAGAGAAAAAGAAAAGTGAAGTTTTCCCTCTATTCTCTTTCTCCACGCATCATGAGCAATGAGCACATGACACATCGATCCCCTGCTCTCTCTCCCCCCATCTCCATTCATTTCCATTCCTAGGCTCCCAGCGGCCAGCGGTGACGGTGTCCACGAGCGAGGCGCAACGGCGCCAACTTGGGGGAGCTAAGAGCCACGACGTGCTAGAGCGAGCCTCGATTCCTCCCTTCCTCTCCATGTGAAGCACGATGCCGATTGATTTACCGCCGCTGAAAGTTAGCTCTCTATGCCGAACTGACCGTGTGGCGGCCGGGGGAGGCGGATGCGGTAGCAGCGACGAGCGCATACTACAGCGGCGGGCGACTGGGGACTGCGGTAATGCCAGGCTAGCGGGTGTGACGGCGGGACAGCTGTGGAGAGCATCGTGGCGGGCTCCGTACTCCGTAGGCTTGGCAGCTCCGGCAACCTCCGAGCCGCCGCCTCCCCCTATTATCCCTGCTGGAATGGCTACAGATATGCGCGCGAGCAAGAAAAATACGATTTGTTGGCATGTTTAGATCGAGTGTACCAGAAACTGTTTTTGTGAAAAACCACATCGACTCGATTTTGTGAAAACTCGGAAAGCTGGGTTTGCAGGAAACCAGTTTTTTTTATTCGAAAATTCTTTTATTTATCCAAATTGAGTTTTCCTAAAAGCATGCTAAAACCGTTTTTTGAAAATCGGTGTCGACGATCGGAATCGCCTGACCGCAGAAATAAAAAGGGGGTTAGTACGTATGAGGGACCTAGAAAGTGCTTCGGTCAACAATGGCGTAGATGAAGGTCGGGCGAGACGTCAACGAGCAGGAGACAGGGGTTTATACTGGCGAGACCTACGACTCAGCCGTTGTTGCCGATCCTCCCGAGGTCGACGTGGGGGAGGGCACCCAGAGCGCCACTGCATAGCAAACTGTGGCGGCGCCCAGACTCCCGACCACGGACGCTCCGGGCGCCGAGGTCGTGGCGCCATCGGCCGCCGAAGATGGCCGCCGCAAAAGTGCCGCAGACACCTTAACCGCCATTCTGCCGGGCGCCGCGGTCAGCGAACCAGACCACGGAGGTTGAGCACGCCGCGAGAGATCGTCGCGGCGGATCCGCCATCGCTCCCCGTCTGGGAGGCGGACGAAGCCCTGACCACGGAGGTCGGGGCCAACGCCGCCGACGGCCTCCCCTCTGCCGGCGAGTTAAACCCGCCAAAGGAGGCGGCCGGACACCAGGTCACTACCGGGGCAGGAACTGAGGGCCCCGGCCCAAGCATGTCGGGGGCGGTCACGGTCGGCCCCGGCCTAGAAGCGCAGGTCGACGAGGAGATCTCCCGCGACCGCATTGATGAGCGCGAGGAGTTCACCCGCACAGGCCTTGAGGCCCGTGTTCGTGAGGTAAGGACCCCACCGCGCACCTTGCCGCATGTCAATACGAGTTCCCTTGTCACTACTCTCACTTCGCCATTCTTCTGTCATGAAGGCGATTGGCAGCGTCTCCGAAAGGTGAAGGGTCTTCGAGAGCATCTTGCGTCAGTCTTGATGGGCCTCATGAACATGGTGGAGGCGCGGGAGGTGGCGCTCAAGTTCATCTCGACCATCGAGATCGACCGGAGGAGCTCGGCGAAGGCCAAAGAGCTCGGCGACTGCTGCGACGATGAGGGCGCAGGAGGTAGCCCAGCGTTCGAGCTCGGCGAGCCAGACTTCCGCGCGAGTTACGCTACAAGGCCGTGGAGCAAGAGCGCTGATCGGCCAAGCGCCGAGGCCGAAGCGGCCAAGGTCGGCTACCGAGAAGGCCTCTGCGGAGAAGGCATCTCCCGAGCTTGAGGCCAAGATCTTGGCGCTCGGGGAGGAGCTTAGGCGCGCCGACAAAGCGCTTCGAGACCGAGCGGGCCAAGGTCGAGGCGATGGAGAAAGCTACTGCGGAGCGAGCGTCCTCCATGGCGAATCGTCCCCGAGCTCGAGGCCAGAATCTTGGAGCTTGAAGGGAAGTTCGAATGCGCCAGCAAGGCACTCGAGGCCGAGCGGGCCAAGGTCGAGGCGCTAGAGAAGGCTTCGTCGGAGAAGTCGTCTCCCGAACTTGAGGCCAAGACCCTGGGGCTCGAGGAGAAGCTTGGCCGCGCCAGCAAAGCGGCGAGGAGCGCATTGGCTCAACTTAAAGACGAACGGCGCCGGGCTGCGGATGCCTCGAAGGGAGCCCTCCAGTACCAGAGCGAAATAGCGACCTTGAGGGCCAAGGTAGCCGAGCTCGAGTAGGAGAAGCTTGCACGCGAGATGGCAGACCTGTAGATAGGGTAGATGCCCCGTAAAACTTGTAAGAAAACATCTTAATGGAATATTGTATTTTGATCGAGATAATGTCACGTCTTGGTTTGCTTTGTGATTTCTCGAATAAACAATTCTCTCCCAGTCGAGCACCTAGCCTTGCTGGTCGTAGCATACCACGTCTAGCCCCCGTTGGGCTCAAGGTCGAGCAGCGCCAACCTTGGGCACAAGGTAAGAGGCCAGCAAAGACCACGACCTGCAAGGTCAAAAAGGAGCCATAGAGCACAATATGGTTGCACGAGGTCAAACTTAAACTCGAGAGTTAGGCTCGGGCTACGACAATAATGTACTCGCGCTCGCCTGACTTGGCCAGGAGCTTAGCTCGAACCCTGGCGCAGTGGGAGTGTTGCTGCGAAGAGTTTTGGCTTACGCATAACTCGACCACCGGGGGTTAAGGGTAAGCCCCCGACGCCGAGACCAAGAGCAAGCGCGCTCATACGTAAATCTAGCAATCAAAAGCAATTTAAGCCAAGTCTGAGACAAAAAGAGATGCACTGAGGCCAATCGTGACAAATGAACAGGAGCTTTATTGAAATTTGAGGTAAAAAAGGTTACACATAGAATTTGCGAAGCTGGTCGATATTCCACGAGCTAGAGAGCTCTCTACCATCGGGCATCACTAGCCGGTAAGCCCCCGTGCGATCTGTTGAAACAACTCTATAGGGGCCCTCCCACTGCGGGGATAACTTGTTGGTATTGGACGGTGCCTGAATCCGTCTCAGGGCTAAGTCCCCAACAAGGAGCTCCCTAGGTCGTACCGATCGAAACGCATGTCTGTGAAGAGCTTGCAGGTACTGCACCGATCGTAGCAGTGCACGGCATCTTACTTCTTCCGCCAGGGTAAGGTCAAGAGACCGTTCGTGCTTGAAGTCAACTTGATCGACCAAGCTGACCCTGGCGGAGCCCAGCGTGACCTCGGGAGGCAGGACGACTTCAGTACCGAACACGAGCCGAAAGGGAGTGGACCCTGTTGCTCGGCTGGTTGTGGTTCGGATAGACCATAAGACAGTGGGAAGTTCATCCACCCAGGTCTGGCTGTGTCGTTCGAGCTCATCCGACACTCGTTTCTTCATGCCTTGAACGATCGTCGGTTGGCGGCTCAAGCGCTCGTTGTTGCTCTGCGGATGGGCGGCAAAGCATAGCATACTTTGGTGCCTATGTCTTCGCAGTATTCCTGGGACAACTCACTAGTAAACTGAGTTCCATTGTCAGTGATGATTCTGCACGGAACTCCATACCTGGTGACCACAAACAAGCGGAAGAACTTGACCGCTGCACGAGCTGTGATGGTCGAGACGGGCTCGGCCTCGATCCATTTGGTGAAGGTGTCGATGCTGACGAATAGGAACTTCTTCCCTCCAGTCGTCTGCGGGAAGGGGCCGAGGATGTCCAGCCCCGGTCGAAAAGGCGAACAAGCGGGATGGTGCGGAGCGCGTAAGCGAGTTGATCGTCTTAGAGCATGAAGCGCAAGCTGACAGCGCGGACAATGTTGCGCGCGTCCTGAAGCGCCGTGGGCCAGTAGAACCCCATGCGGAAAGCCTTCCCGACCATGGTCCTGAAAGAGGAGTGAGCCCCGCATAGACCTAAATGGATGTCACGTAGCAAGTACTTACCCTCATCTGTGGTAACACACTTCGTCAGAATGCCGGAAAGATTCCGACGATATAGCTTGCCGTCGACGAGCCTGTACGAGCTTGCCTGGCGCTTGATCCTGCTCCTTTCCACTGGCTCAGCCGGGAGCTCGCCCGTCGCCAGGAAACGATGGATCGACTCAGCCCACGAAAGGACGCCCTCGATAAAGGCAACCGAGGCCTCTTGGTCGGAGATAGAGGGAGACGCCAAGGCTTCCAGAATCACGTCAGGAGGAACCTCGTCGTCGGACGATCCGAGCTTGGAGAGGTCAGCATCGGAGTTGTCCTTCCACGCCACATGCGTGATTTCCAAGTTCTGGAACCACTTCTCCATCTTGCGCACCTCGGCGAGGTATTTTGCCATTGAGTCCTCCGAGCACTGGCACTCTTTGTTATATTGATTGACGACGAGCTGAGAGTCGCCCCGCACAATCAACCGGCACACGCCCAGGGCCTTACAGGCCCGTAGGCCTGCCAAGAGAGCCTTGTACTCTGCAACGTTATTGGTCGCTGGAAACCCAAAACGAACCACATATCTTAGGCGGTGCCGCCGAGTAAGAGATGAGAATCGGCCCGGCGCTGAAAGACCTTGAGCCATCAAAGTACATGATCGAGGGCTTCTCCTCCTTGACCTCGGGCCCGGAGGCGGAAGGGGATGTCTGCTCGACCACGAAGTCGGCGAGCACCTGCGACTTGATAGCCGTCGCGCCCGACCGGATGTCGAACGCCGCCCGGCTCCATAGCCCACAGCGTCGCCCCTCGACCTCCGGGTTCCTCGAGAATGTCCCGGCGGAAAAGCGCTCGGGGCGACCACCGAGTCGCTGGAAGTAATGTCGAGCTTGCGTGAGGCCATGAGAAGGGCATACAAGAGCTTCGAACTGTGGGTAGCGTTCCTTGGTGTCAGGGACTTCACCGACGTAGTAGATCGGATCTTTGCCGCAAGATCCCGCTCGGCCACCAAGGCGGCGCTGACGGCTGGGCGGTGGTGCTAAATATAACAAATGCTTTCGCCCGTAGTGGGGTGGTGAGCAAAAGCGGCTTGAGAGGTACGCCGTCGTCGAACGACCGCTATGCCTCAGGAGTCCATTCGAAGCCCCCTTGCTTGCGCAAGGCCTTGAAGAATGGCGACCACGCCGCCAAGCCTTGAAATAAACCGACTAAGAGCGGCCATGCGGCCGGTGAGGCACTGTACCTGTTTCACCGAGGTCGGAGGCGCCATCTTCTCAATTGCTTCGATCTTCTCCGGGTTTGGGCCGACCGGGCCCCCATCATGTAGCCAAGCACCTTCCACGAGCGACACGAATCGCACTTCTCGGGATTGAGCCTAATGTTGTACTTGTTCAGGTTGGCGAAGGTTTTCTCGAGGTCTTGAACGTGGTCGTCCTCGGAAGAGCTCTTGACGATGATGTCGTCCACGTAGACCTCGAGGTTGCGGCCGATCTGGGGATCGAACGTCTTGGTCATCAGGCACTGGAAGGTCGCGCCGGCGTTGCGGAGACCAAACGACATGGTCGTGTAGCAGTAGGTCCCGAACGGCGTGATGAACGAAGTCTTGCTCTCATCTTCAACCGCCAGCTTGATCTGGTGGTACCCCGAGTAAGCATCCAGGAAGCTCAACATATTGGCGTTCGCGGTGGAGTCGGCGATCCGGTCGATCGCGCGGGGCGAAAGTTGTCCCGGGGCATGCCGAAGTTCAACCCGTGTGGTCCACACATCCTATACTTTCGCCCTTCTTACGGGCGATGATCGGGTTGGCGGCCACTCGAGTAGTCGATCTCGCGGATAAACCCGGCCTTGAGGAGCTTATCCGGTTTTCTCGATGATGGCGACCTTCTCCGTGAAAAACGCCGCAGCCGTGCAGGCGTGCGGTCGGGTCGCGACTGCGGCTTGTGCTCGACCACCTCCCTCAGGACTCCCGGCATGTCCGCTGGCTCCCAAGCGAATATACCTTTATTGGCGCGGAGGAAGGTGACGAGCTCGAGTTCTATTTAGAACTCGGCCCGAGATGTGGGCCTTTTGGTTGAGTCGCTCTCCTCGGCCAAGCGCCTTCAGTAGTTTCATTGGGCTGGATCGCCGTCTTCTGGTGGGCACTCTTCTCTGTCGTCTCCGGGCCTCGCTGCGGTAGCATGCCTGTGAGGGCAAGGGCTTGGGTCTCACAACCGTGCGCCGCTTTGAGGTCGCCGCGCGACGCAGTGATGACGCCATCGGGCCGGGAGCTTCATGCACCGGTGACCGTAGTGGTTGGCCGCTATGAACTTCACCAGGGCAGGGCGCCTTAGGATGGCGTTGTAGGGGAGGTCAGCCTCGACCACCTCGAAGGTGATCAGCTCGGTGCGGAAGTTATCCGAGGTATCGAAGGTGACGGCGAACCACCGCCCTAGAGGTGGTTGAGCTCGGGGGCGATCGAAGAATGGAATCGTGATGCTCTTGACCTTCGACCAGGAATCGCATCCGGTCGGCCTTGCTAGCGGCTGAGATTAAAGGGCTGCCGCCATCGACCATGACCCTCCCGACCGTGGTGTTGCTGATGGTCGGGGTCACGACCAAGGCCGTCTTTAGGTCCCTTGACATACCTTGGGGGTTATCCTCCGATGTGAAGGTGATGGTCGCCCCGGCCCACTTGCAGGGCTGCTCTGAGGATTTTCCGGTGGCGGCCTGGTAGATCACGCGTGCGGCTTCCTTGATCTCGCGCCGGGACTGAAACGCCGAGGAGCCGCCAAAGATAACGTCGATCCGTGATCGCCTTCTTCGAAAGTCGGTCGAGGTCGGCTGGTCTTCTCCGGTGTTCACCTCTCGGGCTCATCTCCTTCCTTCGGGGCGTGGGCATCTCTCCACGCCCGTCGTGAAAACCTCGAGCTTGGCTGCCGAGCCTTGCGACCCAGTCGTGGCTGGAGCCACGTGAAACAGCAAAATTTGCCTTCATCGAGCCGAGATCGCCCTCGGAGCCTTGAGTCGCGGTCGACTTGCCGCGACTGGGCCGGCGGTTGTCTCTTGGGGTCGTGGCTGCGCTCTTTGGGGTCGTGGCGGTTCTGCTGAGGACGTGGCCCCTCCTGGGCCGGGTCCCGAACTTCCAAAACTTCACGGCGACCGTCTGTAATGCTGCATTTGAGGCCGACCACCATCGCGCTTGCGGTCTCTCTTCCGCTTCTTGGCAGACACGCCTTAGTCGGTATTCTTGACGCCGAAGGGTCCTGCCTCGCCTGTATTGACGCCAAGCTTACCTTGGTTGTAATCGCGCTTCTAGCGAACCGCCTCATCCGCGTCCGCGTAGCGCTCCGCCATGAGGAAAAGCTTGCCGACCGTGAGCCTTGCCGTGATCTCCAGGTCCTCGGTGAGGCGTCGGTCGCGCACGCCGAACATGAAGGCCTTGATCACGGCCTCGTCCGACACCGCCGAATCGATTCTAGTGCGGATGAACCGCCGCCGAATCGCGGAGGGTTCATTTTTCCTGGATCACCCGATCCAAGTCCTTTTCCGACCGGGCGCTCGTGCGACTCAAAAATTTGAGCGGAGGCGCTCTGGATTTGGCGCCACGGCGAAAAAGTACTGGTTTCGGTTGAAGAGTCGGTCGCGCAAAGACCGCCTAAGACGGTTGGGAGGAAGTTGGCCATCACGTACTCGTCACCTTCCGCGGCTAGGATGGCAGTGGTGTAGATCGAGAGGAACTCATCAGGGTTCTTTGTCCCATCGAACCGCTCGATCGACGCAGGCTTGAAGCGGGCCGGCCACCGCACCCGCCGAAGATCATCGAGTCGCCGCGACCATCTGTTGGAGACGGCGGCGCTGGGAAGGTGCTTTCATTCTTCTGAGCTAGATTCACGGTCGCTTTGGCGCTATTCCCTGTGACCTCGGCGGCCGTGGCGGTGGGCCCGAGCATCGCCCGGGAGGTATTATGGCGCTTCGTGGACTGGCGGCGCTTGGAGGACGCCGGAGAAAGGCTGACGATGCTCTTCTTTGGAGTGGAGATTCTTTGTCGCCGCCGCCGCCGCCCTCGTCCGGTCGCGCTCGAGAACGACGGCGATGCGGCGTCTGAGACAGATTCTCGAGATCTGCGGTCGCGAGAGACCGGCGGGAGTTGACGCTGCGAGAGGAGCTATCATTGCTCCTTAACAACCTAGACCAGCGAGGAAGGTCTGGCGCTGTGGCAACCTGACCTCGATCGCGGCCTTATCGAGCTTCGTCTGCAAGAGCCCGCCAAAAAAACCCGGCGCCAGGTAGCGTGGGATCGAACATGACTCGTCACGATCGCCGGGCGCTTCGCTCGAGTGGGGAAACTGGAACGCCCGGGGCGTTCCAATCTTCTCAAGCTCCTCTCATGGGAGAGCGGTTATGGCTCGTTGATGTCAACCCGAGCCATCCGCGAGCATCTTCCGGGTCTTGATTGCGCTCCCCCTCGGCGTTCTCATCTGGTCGGCGGCCATGAGGATTTAAACGGTTTCGCGGCGGCGGAGAGGGAAGAACAGGACGCGGAACTTCCCGTTAGGGGAGGTCGGCCTCGACCACCTCGAAGGTGATCACCATGCGGAAGTTATCCGAGGTATCGAAGGTGACGGCGTAACCACCGCCCTAGAGGAGTGGTTGAGCTCTGTGGCGATCCCAAGAATGGAATCGTGATGCTCTTGACCTTCGACCGGGAATCGCATCCGGCCGAGCGCTACCAAGCTAGCGCAGATTAAAGGCGCCGCCATCGACCATGACCCTCCGACCGTGGTGTTGCCGATGGTCGGGTCACGACCAAGGCCGTCTTTAGGTCCCTTGACATACCTTGGGGTTATCCTCCGATGTGAAGGTGATGGTCGCCTACCCCACTTGGTGGTCGCTGCTCGAGGATTTTCCCGGCGGCACAGTAGATCACGCGCGTCGACTTCCTTGATCTCGCCCGGATCAAACGCCGAGGAGCCGCCAAAGATAACGTCGATCCGTGATGCGCCTTCTTTGAAAGTCCGTGTCGAGGTCGGCTGGTCTTCTCCGTGTTCACCCTCTGGGCTCATCTCCTTCCTTCGGGCGTGGGCATCTCTCCACGCCCGTCGTAGAAGGCCTCGAGCTTGGCTGCCAGCCTTGCGACCGCAGGTCGTGGCTCGAGCCTCGTGAAACAGCAAAATTTGCCTTCATCGAACCGAGATCGCCTCGGAGCCTTGAGTCGCGCCGCCGGCTTGCCGCGACTGGGCCGGCGGTTGTCTCTTTGGGTCGGCGGCTGCGCTCGGCTGGGGTCGTGGCGGTTCTGCTGAGGACGTGGCCCCTCGGCCGGGTCCCGAACTTCAAAACTTCACGGCGACTGTCACGTAATTCTTGATTTGAGGCCGACCACCATCGCGCTTGCGGTCTCTCTTCCGCTTGGCGACACGCCTTAGTCGGTATTCTTGGCGCCAAGGGTCTGCCTCGCTGTATTGACGCCAAGCTTACCTTGGTTGTAATCGCGCTTAGCGAACCGCCTCATCCGCGTCCGCGTAGCGCTCCGCCATGAGGAAAAGCTTGCCGACCGTGAGCCTTGCCGTGATCTCCAGGTCCTCGGTGAGGCGTCGGTCGCGCACGCCGAACATGAAGGCCTTGATCACGGCCTCGTCCGACACGCTGGGAATCAGATTCCTAGTGCGGATGAACCGCCGCACGAAGTCGCGGAGGGGTTCATTTTTTCCCTGGATCACCCGATCCAAGTCCTTTTCCCGACTGGGCCGCTCGTAGCAGCTCTGAAAATTTGAGCAGAGGGCGCTCTGGATTTGGCGCCACGAGCGAAAAGTACCTGGTTTCTGGTTGAAGAGTCAGGTGCGGGCAGCACCGTCTAAGACGGTTGGGAGGAAGTTGGCCATCACGTACTCGTCACCTTCCGCGGCTAGGATGGCAGTGGTGTAGATCGAGAGGAACTCATCAGGGTTCTTTGTCCCATCGAACCGCTCGACGACGCAGCTTGAAGCGGCCGCCACCGCACCCGCCAAGATCATCGAGTACGCCGCGCAGACCATCATACCGAGACAGGGCGCTACCGAAGGTGCTTTCGCTTCTGAGCTAGATTCACGGCCGCTTTGGCGCTATTCCCTGTGACCTCGGGCCATGGCGGTGGGCCCGAGCATCGCCGGGAGGTATTATAAGCGCCAGGACTGGCGACGCCTTGAGGACGCCGGGAGAAAGGCTCGACGATGCTCTTCTTTGGAGTGGAGATTCTTTGTCTGCCGCCGCCGCCGCCGTCGGTCGCGCGCTCGGGAACGACGGCGGCGGCGGCGACGAGACAGACCTCGAGATCGCGGGCGCAGGAGACCGTGGGAGTTGACGCTGCGAGAGGAGCTATCATTGCTCCTAACAACCTAGACCCAGCGAGAAGGTCTCGCGCTGTGGCAACCTGACCTTTCGGCCGCGCCTTATCGAGCTCGTCGCAAGAGCGGCCAAAAAACCCGACGCCAGCGCGGGATCGACATGACTTCGTCGCGACGCCGGAGGCGCCGCTGAGTGGGGAGACTGGAACGCCCGAGGACGCTCCAATCTTCTCAAGCTCCTTCATGGGAGAGCGGTTATGGCTCGTTGATGTCAACCCGAGCCATCCGCGAAACATCTTCCGGTCTTGATCGCGCTCCCCTCTCGGCGTTCTCATCTCGGTCGGCGCTATGAGGATTTAAACGGTTTCGCAGCGGCGGAGAGGGGAAGAACAGGGACGCGGAACTTCCATGCTCGAGAGCCGCATTCGAGCCCGAGCTCACAGAATGCGCTGCTGCAAAAGACGCCATGCCGCGAAAAGTTGAAGTCACCTCCTGCTGAACGAAGCTTTCGGGCCCCACGGTGGGCGCCAGCTGTCGACGATCGGAATCGCCTGACCGCAGAAATAAAAAGGGGGTTAGTACGTATGAGGGACCCAGAAAGTGCTTTGGTCAACAATGACGTAGATGAAGGTCGGGCGAGGCGTCAACGAGCAGGAGACAGGGGTTTATACTGGTTCGAGCCCCCACGAGGGTAATAGCTCTACGTCCAGTCTTCTCCACGGGCAGAGGAATTCACTAACTGTGAGTACAAAGGGTGTTTACAGCTCGAGTCTGAGCACTGTGTGTGTGTAAAACTATTGCCGGTGAGTTTCTGTCTTGTACATATGCCTTGCGTGGTTTATATACCCTTGAATGGCGCCTGCAACGGCCGGGAGAGATTCCCGGGAGGGGCTTGTGCGATTGAAGGCGGACCGAAACCGCCCGAAATGTCGCCACTCCGCCTTAGACGCCATCATTTTAGGTCTTGGTAACCACGGGTCAATACATCCCCCACGTCCTGAGGCGAAACCGCCCGACCAAGAGCTAACCTCACGATCTCGAGCTTGAGGAGGTGCGGAAACAGACCCTGGTCGAGGCAGGCCCCAGGTCATGTGAGACCGCGCGGGCTAGGTCGTGGCTGAAGACCCTTGCCGGGGAGCCCCGGGCCGGATACCCTGTTGACCGTGCGTTGACTTGTCAGAAATTTCTCAGTCCCCGACAATCGGCTTTCACAAAACGCCCGATCCAAACGACATTATTTAAAGCATGTACAATAGTAGAAATGGTTATTGCCTATATAATTTTTTATGTCATCTAAAGATAAAATTAAAGACAACTCTTACAATATATAACATTTTAAAGTTATCTCTATGAGACCCCACAAACCTTTAATTATAGCATGAAAAAGTATTTGTTATGAACAACAATTCATATATTCATATTTTATATTGTCTTTATAGTCGTCTCTTAACGAAGAGACAGTTAGACTCTATCCTCTTTCTTTCTCCCCGTGTTAACAAAAATCTTATGTGGCAAAGCATGTAGACAACTGATATTATACTATTGTACATGCCTTTAGCCGGTCTTGTAATTTATAGGGTAGTGTAGATGTACCCTAATTATTTAGAGAGTGAAATTGACTTTTCCTTATTTATTAGATATAGTTGTATATAATCATCTGTTAAGCACTATTGTCTAATTAAGTATCAATACTACAATAGAAGTATCTTATCTACTGTAGAAGAAAAATCAGCTCTTATTTGCGAAGCACCTCTCTAAGCATTGGGGGTGACCTCGCCGCCGGCGCACCACCCTCTTACTTTGCAAAAGTAGTGCCCTCTTGCGCGCGGCAGAGGTGCAACGGTGTAAGGCGAGGGTGACGTTGTTTGGTAGAATCACCGTCGCACGGTGGAGGCAACACGTGGTGTGGCTAGACAGGCGGTTTATGGTGGCGTTGTGCATAGAGATGTAGGGGTATAGCTATATGGGGTAGCACGGGCGCAACCCGCGGATGAGAGCTGCAATGAAGGGTAAATACGAAACAAGCAAATACATCTTTTGTGTCGACTATCTGGTGTATGGCAACTTCCAGTGCACTGCTTGTTGTCTGATGCTATGGACTTGCTGTCGAGGGTTACACCTGGTTCGGGTAATCGAAATTAGATGAATATTCCTATGTAGGGATGGCAATAGGCCCTGTTCACTCACAACCTATGAAAATTTTTTATATTATAGAATAGGTAAAGGCAGATTTTATCCCTATGACTTTATACGAGAATGGGGACGGAAATACCCTCCCTGTTCCCCGCTACTCACTAATAAACACTCCTATAGATACAACTACATGTCTAAAATATTAATATTTTATTTCTAGAATAATATAGCTTTTGTATAATTTATAGTATACAACTCATTTACTATTATTGTACCATCTTATGTACTAAATTTATATATTTCTCCGTGACTACATGATAAATTGGTGAAATTATCTTAGTGGCATTAGAATTTAAGTTCTTATTAAGGTCTATTCCCAACCAAATCCCTGGTGGGGACAAAGAAGAGAAATAAATTGCCCCTATGGCTAGGCCTGGGCATTCGGTTTAACCGAAAAATTCGGTTTCGGTTTTCGGTTTATTTGAAAATTCTGGTTATTTCAAAATTGAAACCGAACTATGTTTGAAAATTTCGGTAACCGACAATTCGGTTAACCGATAGTTCGGTTTCGGTTTTAACCGAACTTGGCAATGATGATGGCCGTGTCGTTAGCAACTTTGTTGCTCAGTTAGCCACCGTTTGTAGCCTCCTCTTTTGACACCTGAATTTAAGGATAGTCCAGTTGTTTGTTTCATACTAAAATGCTCCTTGTGCAATTATGGTTTCAGACGTTGAGGAAGGAGCCTCTGACTGGCTATGGCGATGGGAAACAGATGAGGAGCTTTCAATATATCTCCGATTTGGTGGGTCTCTTTATCAAAGTTCGGTTAACCGAGGGTTAAAACCGAATTAACCGAAAAAAAGTTCGGTTATTCCATACAGCTAACCGAATCAACAACCGAATAATTCGGTTTCGGTTTTTTCGGCTTCGGTTCCGGTTTTAACGGTTTCGGTTTTCGGTTTATTTGCCCAGCCCTACCTATGGCTTAAAAGGGAACGAGGATGGCAGGTATTCTCACGTGGAATAGTCTTGCTGGCTTTCAAGATTAATGTGTTATTATTCAGCTTCTTTTGAAATTGACATAGTTTAGCATAAAATCATTTTACTTATCATTTAAATGGTTATTTTAAATTCGAGCTAATGAGCTATTATCGAGCCAAGCCTCGTTAACTTTTTTTTCTCGAAATGAACTCATTTCAATTTTAAATCCATTAACTACTGCAATCGAAGTATTTTTGATTCAAGTCCTAATGAGCTTTTTTTGCCGGTCCTAGAAATAGCCCCTTTCCCTCCCGACTCCACATGCAGGTAGTTTGGCATGCACTGCTCAGGATACGGTAGGAGGCCACAAGACTAGCCTCCTTTTCCCGCGCACGCATTTGCAAATTTGACCTCCCACACCGTAAAAGACACAATAGATAACACATGTCCGCTGTTGTACCTAAGGAGTGTAGAAGCTTGCCAACACCGCAGCAGTCCGCACAAGAATAGGAGCAACATGGCTCACCGTGGCAGGGGAGCTTCTGCGCTACCCGGTAGCTGCAACGAGGTGGTGCTCGCCTGCACGTTCCCTTGGTCGGCCGCCTACCGCTACGCTCGCGCTACCTTGGTGCCGGCAAGCTTCATGCTCGCCGGACATAGCAGGGAGCTTTCATGCTCTCCAAGCATAGCAATGGACATATATCGCCTACACGTCTTTCACGGTGGGGGAGAGGGTCAAATTTAACAAACAATGATTTCGTAATCGAGAGCCGCACAGGAATATGGAAACAGCAGAGGCTGATCTATTAAACCATCTCTTCTGACTTCTGAGTAAAATAATCCACGACAACTCGCTTCGGCAGTGGCGGTCCTGAGATTTTAGGGGCCCGGAACGAGTTTTAAAATGGGGCTCTTCTAATTAATAATAATAATAATAATAATATATAAGTGTTACCAATAAACACTCAAGGTGCATCCAAAAAAATTATTCATATCAAGCTTTGTTTCTCAGGTACTACTAACTATACGTATTATACTGTTATATATACGATATACTAATACTAGTATATGTACAGGGGTGGGGCTCCATGGTTTGGGGGGGCCGAAGCGGCTGCCCCGCTCGCCCCCCAGGGCCGACGCTGCGCTTCGGTAAAATCGGCAATTCTCGCATCAAAAGGAACATTCTTTTGAAAAAGAAATGGAAATGTTACCTTGTCAATTTCTGTCAATATTCAATGTGGATCTCGTGGATACCGAATGCAAAATACGGGAAAGCGATCACGATATGGCAATGGAACTTTTGGAACAACGAATACCACTGTACTCTAAGTATGTAACTAGTGTTGGAATGGAAGCTGCATCCAGACTCCAGGCACCAGCTGAGTTATTAGAAGCTAGCACCTACACTTATTCCCGAAAATTAATGGTTGCCCACCCATTGCCCTATAGCGAGCAACAGTGGTGTGTCAAATATAACAATGTGATGAATGGTAGTACGAAGTGAGGCTGCTGTAATTGCTATGCTTCTGAGGAGTCCACGTAGATTCGGTTTTGGCAGGCTGAATCGCAAGGGAAAGGGCAGTCGATCTTCTGAAACGTACTGCGGTCGTAAAACCAGTCTCCAACTGCATTTGCTATTGTCTACACGAGAGAAAAGACCTAGTCAGATCAACATCAGACGGCCTCCAGACTCTAGCTGTACGAACTTGGTTTAATTTTGAATTTTGATGTAAATAAAACTGAGGGTGTACGGGTGTATTACTTTGTTTCCGAGCATGGGTGAATCAGATGCAAACCATAGCTCCTGCGTCTCGGACTGGCAGTGCACGAAGCATGAGTTTATGAACAATCCACTGGTGGAAGAGTTCCCTTGTTCCTCCAGTGCTTTTAAAAATTCATTCCTGAATCCTGTGATCGCACCAGTGCATCACATATTCAAGAGTGGATAGTTAAATTGGTTGATAGCTGAACTGTCAGGAAAACACAGTAGCACCTACCCTGCAAGATCTGAATTTGGGTCGCAGAACACCCGTTTATATCATTCTTACAGCCGTGCCATTTACCATGAGGGTCTGCAACTCCTGGCACCAAAATGTTCCTGACCTGCAGCACATGGAAACTAGATTAATGCCTTAACAGATACCAGTACCAAGCATAGTTATCCAAGGGAAACACCAAAAGGATTGACAACAGTTCCCTCCATCAGATGATAACCTGCCATGAATCATATGCTGCATTGAGGATGAACAGAGGTGTCTGAATCTGTTTCACCTCATTCTGAGGAAAAAAGCACTGCATTCAAGCAACATGTTTTTGTTAGGGAGTGTGATCTGCTCTCTAGATGTGCACTGTACTCGGCTTGCATCTTACCATGCCTGGAGGCAACTTGGAAGTGCACAAAGATGGCAAATTCTTCGCTGACCCCTAAGGCATTTGTACACAATGTAATCAGGTACAGGAGAAAACAACAGAAATATAGGTGAAATGCATATTTGCAAAATGAAGATTTTTTTTATGTATGCCTCTTTAGCTCATCCTGTTGAATCCTAGTTGAACTCAAGTTTATTTGGTATTAGGGTAGTGTTTGTTTAAGTCATAAGTCCTTGATTATCATATCATGACAGAGTTACAGTTATATGCATATAATCAGCTAGAAAGAGCAATCAAATGTGCATACATGTGTTGTAACTACATCATTGAAAAAGGCAGCAAAGTACTCCACTCCAGCAATATCCTTCCTGTCATCACAAAGATGGGAGGTGTTAGACAAGCAACTCAATATTCAGGAAGACAACGTACTTTGTTCTATACATTGCAATGGCTAGTATATCTTCAAAGCTGCAAAAGCACACAGCATGGTTTTTTTTTTCTGTGAACTGGTTTTTTCTTACTCATTGATGAAGAAACCAGCATCGGAAAGGCATTTAACTTTGGCATCCACTGGCAGAAGGTCATGAAATCTGTCACAGTGTAGTATGGAGGTTAAACCACCAGCAGAACAGCCCGAAATTAAAGCCTGCCACAATTTCGTTAGTCTTGGAAACCCTCGTACTTGTCAAGAATTATTACTCATAAGAGTGCGTACATTTTCGGCTTTGTTCATTCCTTTGGCAAGCAGGTCCTCCATGACAGCTTCCCATACCCTCGCACCTCTGTAGTGCAGATTTGTTGTCTATCCGAACGGAAAAATTAAAGAAGACATTAATGCAGGAGCAGCACACGTATCTTACAAGTTACAACCGTAACTGCAATAGCAGAAAATCAAGAAAGCAAGGACTATGGGCTCACAGTATCCACTTCTTCCACATCACCGGTGAAAGACGAGCCGTCACAGTACCGAACTTTGACCTTGTTCCAATTGTAAAAGTCTGGTTTTGATGATTGCACAGACATTAAGCATATGAATTCACATGGAACCTAGGCAGTCTGAAACCTGAATTGCTAAATAACTATGGAAATACAGCACAAAACATCTTTCTCCCTCAACCAGCTGCTGAAATTCAGTACCTGGGTTGTAATCTGGGGTGTCGCTCAACATTCCAGAGAAAGCAATCTGCTTTGCCATCTTCTTGGATGAACCTAACCGAGTGTGCTTACGCTCCAGGCAGGTCGTCACATTTCTGCACCATCCTCCTCCCTACCATTCGCATAAAGAATTGAACTGAACATTGCCTAGCATTCCAGGCTCCGGTAGCACAAGTGCATTACTAGTTTCTCTAATTCCAACTGACCTCAAAATGAACCAACCAGCTATTCACCCCGGAGCCAAAGCCTTGGGCCAGATGGTAAGCCGGGGGGCTTCCGTCCAAACACACTACATCACAGACACATCAAACGCTTGTCAGCATACGAGCTACTATATACACCGAGGAAAAAGAAAAGGAGGAATCAGTAATTCAGCACAACATAAACAGATGTAGCGCGAAGCTGCTGTATTCACCTGCTCCTTTGGCCACAGCGCTGTTCACATAAGTAATGTCCACAAAATAACCGTCCACTTCGAGAAATGCCAGCGCGCAGACAAAGGCAGGGTACCAGAGATAGAGCTTTCCATTTGCCATCCTGACGAGGAGCAAGCAAAGAGAAAGAGACAGTGGAAACGGCTTGCAGAAGCACATACCCAAGAAACGCTGAGCCAACCATCCATGGTAAGAGGCACGGAAACGAACCTGGAAGCCGTCGTCTCGATCTAATCCGGTGTTCCTTCCGTGCAGCGAATTAGGAGGACTGGGGCGGAATCCTAACAAACAGCGCAAAAGCTTCGAGCTTTCCAATCCGAGCTCTCGGCTTCCCTTGCTCTTTTCCCCACCGCGTCTGGCGTGCCGGCCCCCGTTTGTTTTCCACGCCGGGACGCGTCTTTTACGTCCCCTTCTTTTGGTTTCTTCGTGTCCTTTGCTATGTACTGAGTGTGCGCGTACACGAGGATTCTGTCATCAATGCCTGCAATTTATGCCGGAGCACGGAGGTAATACTGTACTGTACTCCACGTGGTTAAAGGTTTATACTGTGGGGACGGGGAAGACGCAAGAGTTAAACAGTAAACTCCTTTCCTAAGTATAGGGTATATTTTTTTAGACAACATATCCTTTGTACACAGACTTTCTATATATACATCGTGCACACCAACTAACAAAAGTTACGAAAAATTCTGAAAAAAAATTGTAGATGTACTTCATAGATTGCTCTACCTATGTATGAAGTTTCAAGATTAAATTCATTATATATCGAGAGTTACAAAAAAAGAGGAAATTCTGATAAATTTAAACTCTTTAAATTTGTCAGAATTTTCTCTTTTTTATAACTCTTGATATATAATGAATTTGAACCTATAATTTTATACATAGGTAGAGTAATCTATGAAGTACATCTACAATTTTTTTCAGAATTTTTTGTGACTTTTGTTAGTTGGTGTGTACTTGTGATAGATCTGTAAAAACTGTGTGCATGATACTTTGCCATTTTTTTAATAGGTTTAGTCGTAAATATATGACGTATTTTATATTCTAATATGAATTAGTATATGTTTTTTATACATCTAATAAATATCTATATTTTCTTGATATTTTTTATGTACATGTATTAAGAGAATATAATACTTAAAGATAATAATTAGATATAGTCTAGTTATTTTCTATGTCTTCTTGGTCTATATATAAGAAAAATAAACTTAATCCGAGGGTGTACCTTGTTGAGTTGAAAGTCCCCTAGTGCTCTAACTCCGGTTTGTACCCCTAAAATTTTGTTGAGTTAATTTAAAGTATACGCCGGCCTGATTGGCTGCCGTAGCTCCCGTCGAAAAAAAGAGAGAGTATATGTTGGGTGGTGAATATGCTATGTATATATATGGTTGCACCCATTATAGCCCAAGAAATCCCTGGAAGGAGGACCGAGCCACCTGTCACCGCACGCTATTTTGCAAAAAATCTCTCCATTTCTTCGAATTACGGATAGGTCCTTACGAATTACAAATAGGTCCTTCGCGATTTTTTGTAAGGGGAAGAATTTTTCGCTTTCATTGCATTCGGGTCCCTGGAGCGCCGTTTTACGAAAAAACCCTCCCGTTAGGTTCCAATCGCGAACAAGCCCTTTTCTAATTTTTCAGGATAGCGAACAGGTCCAAAAACGTAACAAACAGGCCCTTACTATTTATATCTAGGTTCTTTCTCCGTTTTTCTCGGAAAAAATGTTTTCGTCACCAAAAAAACCTGGGAAAAATGTTTTTGTCACCAGAAAAACACAGATTCGTCGAAGGTTTATAGCAACTTATGGATTTACCAACGGTTCATAACCGCGGTTTTAAAAAAAAACGTAGATTCGTCCAAAGATCTATAGCGGCCCATATATTCGCTAGCGGGTCCTAACGACCTATTTTTTTTTAACAAACACAAAAAACCAAAAAACGAAAAAGCCAGATTCGTCGAAGGTTTATAGCGGTCCATGAATTCGTCCACGGGTCCGAGCAGCCTTTTAAAAAAGGAAATACATAAAAAAAACGGCCGCACTTTTCTTTTAAAAAAACAAAAAAACACAAATTCAACAACAATTTTCTAAATAAAACATGCATCGATAAAAAAAACACAGATTCGTCGAAGGTTTATAGCAACTTATGAATTTGCCAACGGGTCATAATCGCGGATTTTTTAAAAAAAAACGTAGATTCGTCGAAAGATTTATAGCAACCCATAGATTCGACGGTGGGTCCTAACGACCCATTTTTTTTAGCAAACACAAAACAAAAAAACGATCAAATATCCCGAAATGCGTCAAAAAAAACAACCATGGTTTTCTAAAAAAAACACAGATTCGTCGAAGGTTTATAGTAACTCGTAGATTAAACGCGGATTCGTCAAAGGTTTGTAGTAGCCCGTAGATTCGCCAGCGGGTCCTACCGATCTATTTTATTTAAAAATTACGAAAATCGAAAATTTGACAAAATTTATCAGATTTTTTCCAAAAAAATCGGACTAGAATTTGCGCGGTGCGGCGTAGCGCGCTATAGAGGCTAGTCTATCTTTAAAGGGATGAGAATTGCTGGCCAAAAGGAGGTGCCACATCGCCTCCCTCGCAAAAAGGCCCTCCGAAAAATTAGAAATCGTGTTCAGGTACTTTCGGTGGTTTTTTTTAATAAAATAGACCCAAAAAAATTAAAATTACATTTAGGTCCCCTCGCGGTTTACATTCAGATGTTTCTGCCGGTTTTCGTCACGATGAATTTGAAAAAAAAAATGTTTAGATCCGATTTTCTAAAAAAAACGCAGATTTATCGATGGTTTATAGTAGTTTACAGATTCGCTGTTCTACCAAAAAAAGTTGCAGATCCATCGATGGTTTATAGCTGTCCACAAATTCGTCGACGTGGCCTAGCACCCAATTTTTTTTTAAAAAAAAAACCCAAATCATCACGTAACGAAAGGTCATTCTGACGGATTTTGTCATGATGAACTCGAAAAAAAATACGTTTAGATCCGGTTTTCTCTCAAAAAACATAGATTCACCAATAATTTATAGCGGTCCACGGATTCGCTATTCTCCCAAAAAAAGGAGCAGATCCGCCAATGGTTATAGCCGTCCACAGATTCGCCATGCGGGGTCTAGTGCCCAATTTTTTTAAAAAAACAAATCGTCACGTGACGAAATCCCTTACAACACAGCGTAGCGCGTGACACTGTCTAATAACTCTTAAGCTTGGAAGAAATCATGCATAGAGTCATTTTTTTCGAAAAACACCTCCAAAAATTCCAAAATTATATATAGATCTCTCCATAGTTTTTTACTTTTTTATAAAAAAAACTCATGGTTAGCAGATTCATTATTGGATCCTTCATCGTTTTTTTTGCAAAAAAGACCTTATAGTTTTATAAATTCACCGATGGCTCCTAGCCAACCTATGTTCTAAGAACTCCTAAGAAAATTAAAATTACATCCAGATCCTCCTACCATTTTTTAAAAAAGAACCCCGAATAAAAAAAACGCACAGCGCGGCGAAGCGCGTGACTCTACCTACTGAATGATGGGGGAGTAAAAACACTGCACGTAGATAGAGCCATCCGGGTTGGGTCATTTTCACTTTGCAAAAGTGCCAAACAAAGCAAATACTCCACTCACTTTCTGAATACATGTCATTCTAGTCTTTAAATTATGTTTCTAAATGCATATCGTTCTACAATTTCAAGACAACCTTTAACCTTTTTTCTTTGTGTATCCTTACCAGTCATTATTCTCAATATTATTTATTACTGTGGAATAGAGTAACATACCATCTAAGAGTAATAAGTGAACTAATGAAGGAAGAAAATTTGAGCATCGAAAAAAAAAGTCTAAATAACGGAGGGAGTTATGGAATGTGCGCGCAATTTGTGCAGGAAAATGCTGGAAAAGGAGCGAGGGACTAGCGGTTTGTTTAGCCCTTTGTGCAAATTGGCTAGTTTGGAAATAATTTTCTAGGACCTCTGTTTGGCACATCGAAGTAAGCTAATACCTCTGTTAGGCATAGCTTAACTTGGAGCTTTTGTTACAACATGTATAATACGACTGCTTTGAGAGGTACTTATATCTATGTTTAAGTGTACACTGATACTTAAGAGGCGTCTACGTATAAAATATATCTAATTAATAGATAATTTTACCATGTAAGCACCCACAAATCGATGCTTACGTTAAAATACAAGCACCCCATGTGTACAATACAAGATACTTATATACAGTGAGCTATGCATAGGGTTATGTATAAGCTGCATCTTGGATTGTATTTGTACAGAGGTCGCGCGGCGGCGTGTTGATCGGCACTGGTGCCGTGATGTATGTATGGTCTGTCCTCTGCTACGGTATCCGCTGTCACATGCATCTAAAGACGACAAACAGAGCCATTCGATGAACAGAGCCATTCTATAATGCGATGGCACTCGGCACGGTACTGTATGTCTCGTCGGGTAAGAATAAAGCAACCCATTCTTGGCATTTAGCTGGAGGCGATTGATGTCTCACCGAATGTCTGATTTTTTTTTTTAGAGGAACCGAGTGTCTCCTGGTGTCCGTAATATTTTTCTCTCTGGGCTTGGATTATGTGGAGTGGACCGTGAGGTTCCTGGACTTGTATGAATTATCGCACACGTTACGACTCGTCTACTGTGGAATTCTGCTCGGCTTTTGAAGGGGAAAAAAGTGGTTCCTGGAGTTGCATCAACTATCGTACACGTTACGGCTCGTCTACTGTGGAAATTCTGCTCGGCTTTTCAAGGGGGAAAAAAAGCGTTAAGAGGGTTGAACGATCTTAAATAAAATTTTTCTCCTAAAATCAAATCATTAAGAGACCAAATTAAATAATTGTACAATTCAAACAGATGGTTCGATCAACAGTATCTCCAACCTAGAGTTCAACAGACCAGTGCTTAGATGAACGAAGAAAACTGCACTGGTCAGATAAATAGCAAATAGCAAACTGGTTGGATGAACAGTGTTCGATGAACAGTACTACGAACTGGTCGGCAGCACTGGTCAGATGAACAGTGTTCGGGTGAACGGTAAAATCAGCACGATCTCAAAAAGAATCTTCAAAAACCTTCAGGAGAGAGACACTCCTGTCTCTCCCTCTATTTATAGCACACTGGGAGCAAACCCCACTCTTAGATAACTCCCTTCGCCTAGAAGGAATCTTATCAAGGGCTAAGATTAACTTGCACAACTATACATGGGTTGATCCGAAACCCAACAATATAATGGGTTTTGCACGTTTTTCAAAGTATACTCTATCCTCTAGACTGCAATCAAACGGCCCTTTTTGATCCGAGCAGCTTCAAATTAGCATCTCATTCATTCCTTATCTTCTTAGCTTACAGTTTTTTCCTAGCCTCAGTCATTTTTAGCTACACTTTGATCATCTAGACCTCAACTCTTCTAGCCTAGTTCCGATCTTCTCTGCCTCACTATGATCTAGCTCCGACGTTCTGCAACCATTATAGACAAGGAAACCCATCACATAACAATGTCCAACAACATATGCAATCAAATCAGCACATAATTAGAATGATACACAATTTATCCCGACTAAATCACAATTTTTCCAAAACCAATTTATAAATTGTTCTGATCAATTCACAACCAGTTTTAACCAGTTCCAACCAGTTTACAAACTGATCAAACTCAAACTTGTACACCATAAGCTCAACTACAATCAATTACTCATCATAAATATAGATAGATAGGGATGAAAACGGAACGGAAATTTTCTGGCCGTTCTGAAAAAAACGGAAACGGAAAGTATCGGTACGGAAACGGAATTTTTTTAGAAACGGAAACGGGAGGGCCAGTTCTGACGGAAACGGAAACGGAAATTCCGTGTAACGCTATTCGGAAATTCCGAACTTCCCGAAGACTCCGATCTCTAAGTCTCTCACTCCCAACTTACCGAGTGCCAAAGCTCAACCGAATAAGCGAAGGCCCAACCGAACTAGCGAGGCAGCGAACCCTAGCTCCCAAACACCTCTCTGGCCTCCCGAGTCCCGAGTCTGCGACGCCGCCCCCCATCCCAGGCAGCTGCGCCGCGCCGCCACCCCCACCACGCCGCCCCGGCTCCCCCGATAGACGTTCCTCCACCGCGCTGCCCCTCGACCGGAGTTTCTCCATCGCGCCTCCGCCGACGCAACTACTACCCGAGAGTGCTGCCAGTGTCCCTAGCCTCTGCAGCTCCGACCACGACGAGGCCATCACCGACGACGGCGTCCCACACCATGACGACCCTGTGGCCGCCGAGGCCGAGCGCATCTAGGCCGTTCTCCTGAACAACCAAGAAAAGGTCCTCTTTGTGAGCTGCGATTTGGGATTTGGGTGTGGCTAGTGATTAATATAGAGGGTTGCATTTGGGATTTAGTTCTGCATGTTTGGTTGCTTGGGGACAATCTTAATCTGATCAGGTCAATCCAAGTTTGTGTTCTGATGGATAATAGCCTGATCTATATTCTCAACATCTGTTGGTTAATTTATGCCTTATGTGAAATGTATTCCTATTAAGATGGATTGGCTATTTTCAGAGTCAAAATTATTTCAGTTTTCTGTTATTCTCAGTGAAATCTAAGACCGAATGTGGTCTTTTCTCTGCCTATGTTCTGAAACTTTAGATAATCCATGGTTAGCTTACCAATAAATTGATGCATAGTCGATTATGTACCTCTAGGTTCATCTTGGAGCTAGTCAGACTTGTGTAGAACTATTCCTGTTTATTTTACTTGCTTATTCTGTTAAGCAAGTGTGTCTCTCTTAAGACTGGAATCTGGTTCTGTAATATAAAGACTTGGTACAAATTTTCACTAGACCAACAGTGTCTGTAGTGGTGTAAATCATCAGTCAACACCAAGTAGTTGTTTTTGGGTAAACAGTCATCAATAATTTGATTGGTCATGCAACGTATACAATATGTATCAATTAGTGCATTTAGGTATAGTTAGTCTTTTCAGTCAGCATATAGTAGTTAGTTTGCTTTTGTTTTTAGATAGTTCATTCACGGATAAGAGGGGCAAGAGAGTTGGTACTGGGCAAGGGAGTTGTAGCAAGAACAAGAATTTGTTCCCAATTCGTGTTAGCAAGCACTGGATCCTTTTCATTGTTGATATCAACCAGAAATTTGTATTATTCGCTTCAGAGGATATTCAGCCATTCCCAATAACTTTGAGAAATCACATTGTGAGTAGCTGATTGTGTTTACAATATAGATTTCCATTTTTTATGTGTGTCATCGCCTTTCTTATTTTGTAAGATGACCTTTTTTGTTGTATCTTTTTCCCCCAAAAAGGTCTCTTTTTTTAAATTCGAGCATGCTCAGGATGCTAATTTCAAAACATCCTAGGAGGAGCATGTAACTGAAGTCTGAAGCCCCTGCTGGGTTTCTTGACAACTTTCAGATCCCTTACCAGAATGCTTTCTTCACTCAGATACCTTCTTTTACATTTGTACAACTAATCACTTATTGTAATGTAATAGATAGCCATAGATAATACTGCAAGTAGGAGCAACAGTGCAAGTGCAAGTGCAACATCCCCTGCTTTGGCTCAGTCATTGTTGCTGCTGGAGCCCCCTAGTGCTACTCCAACTCCAAATATTGTTACAGCCGCTACTTCAACTCTAAGTGTGGATTTGATTGATGAAACCAAGGGATAAGCCACCACCTGAAAAGAGAGCTAAGAAAGCCACCTCTGATATTTGGGCGCACTTCACCAAGTATGAGGTTAATGCGAAAGATAAAAAGGGTAATGATGTTGTACAGCTATGGGCTAGGTGTAACAAGACTGCATGTTGCTACAAAGCTCGATGCGAAAACAGTAGAGGAACATCGGGTTTCAAAAGACACTTGAAATATAAGCATTTTATCTTGATCGGGTAGCAAACAATCAACCTGAAGAAGAGCGAAGGCGACGAATCCATTGCATCTATTGAGACTTATAGGTATGATGAGGCTATCAGTTTGAAGAAATTCTATCTCGCAATTATCATGCATGAATATCCCTTTAATATTGTTGAGCATAAGTACTTTGTGGACTTTATCAAGTGTTTGCGTCATTCTTTTCCAATTAAAAGTCGCATTACTGTGAGGAAAGATATATTAAATATGTTTATGGAGGAAAAGAAAAAAACTATATGAGTACTTTAAAAGTACACTTGAATGCCGCTTTAGTAGAACTATGGATATGTGGACATCTAATCAAAACAAATGCTACATATGCATCACAGTACATTGGATAGATGACAGTTGGTGCATGCAAAAAATGATTATCAAGTTCATGCATGTAAAAGGACATCATTCGGGAAAAAATTTGTGCTTATCGTTTTATGATAGTGTAGTGGATTGGAATCTGGATAGGAGATTGTTTGCACTTACTTTGGACAATGCTTCGGCAAATGATAAATGTGATCAGGGGATAGTGAGTAAACTCAATAAGATATCTCTATTAATCTATGATGGCATATTTTTCCATGTGAGATGTTTAATCATATTTTGAATCTTGTTACCCAAGATGGTTTAAAGACAATTGCACCAGCCATTGCAAATATTAGAAATACAATCGCAATTATGAAGAACTCTCCACTACAGTATGAAGAGTTTCAGAAATGTGCTTTAGAGTGCGATTTGGATGTGACCAAGGGTCTCTCCTTGGATGTTCCTACAAGGTGGAACTCCACATATCTTATGTTGAAGAGTGTAATTTACTATAAAGATGCTTTTGGTAGGCTCTTTCTTCGGAATTCAAGCAAATATAAGAAATGTGCTCTAACTTCCAATAATTGGGCTATGGCAACATCGATATCTGCATGCTTGAAGCTATTTTATGATGTTACTGAGCTATTCTCTGGCACTAAATATCCAACTGCGAATCTATTTTTCAGAAAGTTTTGTCAAATTAAGATTGCAATTGCAGAATGGTGTGACAACTCTGACCTAGTAATTAAAGTTATGGCATATTCCATGAAAATTAAATATGACAAGTATTGGGAAAAATCCAACATGGCACTTGCTGTAGCATACTTCTTTGATCCTAGATATAAGAGAAATGTGATAGAATATTATGCACCGAAAATTTACCCCATTACTTCTATGCAAGAGATTGATAAGTTTACTAAAGTTGTTCATGAGTTGTTCAAAGCTTATGTATCTGCTTCGAAGAAGACAGTCTCTAGCGCTACAAATGTGCACCAAGTGGGTTCTCAACATGATAGTGTTGATGAGAATGATAAGCTTGATATGTTCTTGTATAGCATTAGTGAAACAGATCATGTTACAAAAAATGAGTTGGAAGTGTACTTGGAGCAACCTCTAGCATCTATAAAAGACAAGCATTTCGATATCTTGTCATTGTGGAAGGTCAAGCAAGTTGAGTTCTCTATTCTCGCCTAGCTTGCTCGTGATGTGTTATCTATTCAAATGCCAACAGTTGCTTCGGAATCGGCATTCAGTGCTGGTGGATGGGTTGTTGACTCATTTCGCAGCCATATAGATCCTGAGATTGTACAAGCTTTAATTTGTATTAAAGATTGGACCGCAGTATCAAAAGGTAACTTATTAGTTTACTTCAATATTTTATTCATAATGTGATAATATTATAGCTTAATCAGTTTTTACTAATCATTCAGGTGGTACCATTGCATCTATCATGACTGAGTTAGATGTGGATAGCCTTGAGCGACGTTTTGCAAGCTCGATAGCAACGGTTTACCTTTTTTATCTAACTTACAAACCATACTGTGCAAATCAAGTAAAATTCAGTTTAATGTGCTTTTATTTGTCTTCTAAAAAATATTACTATTGTTTCATGCTTATTTTTGTAGTTGGAGGAGCAAGAGGATGTCGATGGTATTGATATGGAGGAGAATATAATGGATTGATATGGGGGACAGCTTGAGAAAAATAAACTTAGTTTTGGCGTTTTGAAACTATATGTGTTTGTTATTATGTTGTGATGTGGAACTATATATATTTGCTATTATGTTATGATGTGGAACTATATGCCTTTGCTATTATGTTATAATGTGGAATTATATGTGTTTGTTATGATATTATGATGTGAAAGTGAACTATCTATATTTGCTATTATACTATGATGTGTTGGTTGGTTTTGAGGTAAACAATGTTTACATGTTCTTGTTTATGTCATACTCAATGTTGGCTAATGTTATTAAGATTTTGTTCTATGTAATTACAATACTATTCAAAGTTGGTATATTTGGAACTTTGGATAGATCATGTACTACAGTCTTGTGAAATTTTCCGTTTCCGTTTCCATATCCGCTCCATTGTGTTCCGTTTCCGTCATTATCCATTTTCGGGGTTTTCGATTTCGTTTCTGTTACCGGTAAAAATATGAAAATAAAACAGAACAGCTATTTACCGATCGTTTCTTTCCGTTTTCATCCCTATAGATAGATCCTCGTACAGTCTTTCAACATAAGTAGAGCGAAATCTGAAAACAGACGGAGCGAAACACCATGCTGTAGGCGCGGCCCAGAAGCAAATTTCCAAGAGCGCAATAGTACCTGGCCCAACTGATACAGAATGCCCAAATTGGCACGGCCGAACGCGAATCTTGCAGGTCATTGCCGATCCAACGACGGAACACGGCCACACGGGACACGCCGTGGTTGCCGTGCCCACACCGCGCGCCGTTGTTGCTTCGCTGTTCCGCCCTGCTTGAGGGCGGCAAAGCTTTGGGATTCGGATGGCTTCACGGGTCGAGGCTGAGGCTGGCTGCAGAATTCAGCTGCTCTGTACTACCAGGCATGTGCCACCAGCAGAAATCGGGCAAAGGCCAACCGACGTGACCGGTCGGTGGCGCGTTCCGATTGGCAACAGCGATGCTGGATGCTGGTCCAGGTCACGCGCGCGTGGCCGCGTGTCGTGCGAAGCATACGGGTGCCCGACGGCCCGTGCCGTGGAAGAGAAAGAGGGATGGTCAAAATTTTCTAAACTGCAGATGAAGAACTACGTGATTTCTCGTGGGATTACAAGCTTCGATGCGTCAAGCTATCACCATGGGGTGGCTGGGTCTCCGGGTTGGAGCCCCGTCAGGATGACGTGGCGTCGCCAGTATGGACAGCAGCAAGGCCATTCACATTTCACACCAGCCAGCCCGGGCGGATGGTGTGAACGAAGAGCGAGACGCGTCAAGCGAAGGGGGGAAAACGCGAAAAACCAACGGCGGCTGAATGTACGGACGCATTCCAATGCCTGTCTCCATCCACACTCACCAGTCACCAACACGTACGCGTTTCCTGTATGAACTCGCACCGCCTGCCCTTCTAAAGCTGATGCTGCGCCGCGTGCGGGAGGAGAGGGCGTCGCAGCGGAGCGCGCAGGATACGGGCGAGCTCATCGCCTCCCAAGCTGCCGTGGGAAGCGATCGCGACGCCGCATCCCCGACCAGCACAAGTGCAAGTGGATGAACCTCGTCGACCGCTACAGGATCAGCCATCCCCTCCTCATCCAAGTATTCAATTTTACTGAAACATCTTTAACATCGTTGTTTTGCCTGTGTTATAGCTAACTCAACATCACCATTTATTGTATCCTTTAGATAGTTCATATCGGGCTCTGTGCTCTTTGGTTATTTAAGCCATACATCTGTACATGTAATATTGAACTATTATGGTGGATGATTTCTTATAATTTTTTTCTTGTACAGCTATTTTTGCCATGCTTGTAATCCTAACAGCCTGAGACCGTGGTAAATCGTAATGTGAGTTGTTAATGTATTCTACGTTTTTTCTTGTAACCAGCGCGACATTTTCATCAGAGGAAAGAAGTACCTGTCCAAGAAAACGGCACACGCTTCTCCTTCGAAGAGCTCCACGCAGAACGCGCCAGAACCATGCAACGGCAGGGCTCTGAACCAGCAGGACGCACCGGTGCTCCTGCTAAAGAGAAGCTCAAGAGACCGGCCGAGTCGTCCGGTCACGATCAGGAAACCGACGACGACGACGACGACGAGGAGCAGCGCCCACGAAGCAGAAAGATGAAGGCAGCGCAAAAGCCGAGGGCGAGAGGCACGTCGGCCGGCATCCGTGGCCTGCTGCGGGATTTCCTGGAGCAGCAGCATCGCCTGGACGTGCAGCGGCAGGAAGCGATGGAGAGGCAGGCGCAGGAACGGCTGGTCTTTGAGCAGCAGTGGCGGCAGTCGATGCAGATGCTGGAGCGAGAAAGGCTGATGCTGGAGCAGGCGTGGATGGAGCGCGAGGAGCAGAGGAGAATCAGGGAAGAGGCGAGGGCAGAGAGGAGGGACGCGCTCCTAACTGCCCTGTTGAATAGGCTCTTACAAGATGATTTGTAGGGAAGGAGCGTTATTCAAAGAGACACTAGGGTAGCTGGGTAGGTTATGACATTTGTGTTCAGTTTGGTAGGAATTATTTGTTTGTTTACTTACCATTACATGGAAACAACGCCACTGGTAACGCTTATGTGTAGGTGAGGATAGTTGACTCTCTAAGGAATGTTAAGCCTTCTCAGGATGTTAGGATGCTACTGGCTAACTGAGATGTCATATGCTGTGATATATTCTGCTGCAAATAATGGAATCCAAAAGTGAAGGGGCATCCAACAGGGCTGAAAAGGAAAACCCCCTTAACATACTTGGGTGTTGGCCTTCTGGCCCTTCTCAGGATGTCAGTACTCCTTGAAACGTTTCGCCGTGACAAAATATATTAGAAAAGGAAATAGCTCGTCAAATATACAATATCTCATGTACAGCTACAAAGGATGAGTAGCCATCAGGTCCTTATCAATCTTTCTGCCTCAGACCAGGGTTCCAAATTTCAATGAATTTTGGCGAAATTTCGGATTTTGGACCCTCACGAGATCCAAACTATTGGTAGGATAAAAAATCTAAAAAAAAAATTTGCTACGGTAACTTCGTTTTTTTAAGGCAAAATTTTGCTCGAACCAAGCGAAATTTCATTAAAAAAAATCCGTATTTTGCTGTTTTATGGTCGGATTTGACTACAATTACATCAATAACCCATAAGAAAGTGATCTTGGATGATAATTTGTAGAAAAAATTATTTTTTGAGACATTTTAAAATTTTGACAGAAACACTGTTGGAATTTTATAAAATTGAAGCTTTATCATGCTATGAAAAATTTATAGTACTATCTTATGAAGTTGGATCAAACATGAAATTTTTTAAAATATTTTAACTTCATTTGTTATCTTTTAAAAATAAAAAAAGAATTAGCATAAACGAGATAGTAACAGTATTAGTGAAAGTGCATCTAGGCACTTATGTTATTTTGGTGATTAATGACAAACACATATAATGACAATCTATGTAATTGTGTAAATGCTTAACTTAGTGCTTAACAAATGACAAACCTCTAATTTGATTATATTGCTATGAGACTAACATGTTTATGGCCAAGTTGAGTATTAGTCTCATCTATTTAGAGGAAAATCAAGTGAAATGGTTAAGCAAAGATAAGGTATGCAATCTCGGTATCCCTTCTATATTTGTTATTGCATTCCTTTTGTGCAAATGCATAGTGAACTCTAAGTAACATGTTGATTATATATATGCACATTGGTTCATGTCATATTTATTTGTGGATATATATTTATTTGAGTTCATTATGTGCTTTGTTTTTAGTATGCATGTATTAACTAGAGTTAAACTTCGCATTGCAATAGATTGACTTGGTGCATGAATGTTTTAGTTGTGTATCTTCTCATGCACCTCCTTTAGTGAAGTTTAATCTAGAGTTGGATCACATATTTACTCTTATTCCAAATATTAGTTGCACATGTACAATTCGTGTATATTCTATCATGTGCTTCATTTAAGTAAAGACTGTGATCCTTGCCATGATTTAATTGATTCATCATATTGGCAATTATCTCTCTAGTGCATATAGATCAATTACATAATTCATCATGATGCACTTAGTAAAGAACATTTCTTATGTCAAGTGTTTCCACTTATATTGTGTTTCTTTATATGAAACACTTGTGGTAATCAACTGCTCACAAATATCAATTTCTTCATATCTATTGAGCTTTTGGGACTAATGCTTTTCATGAGTGGTTTGGAAAGAATTAGATCCTATGTGTATATGATGACCAAGGTATCCTGGAGGATGATCGTTAAGCCGAGGTCAACAAGACGGCGGTGTCACTAAGGGTTGAGGACTAAGTCAAGATCGACTTGGCGTGGAGATCGTCGGAGAGGATGATCAAGTCAAGGTCGATAGGACAAGAGTCTCATGAGGTGAATCGAGTCAAGTTGGACGAGGCGAAGATGTCATCAATCATTTGGTAAAAGACATCATGCACACATTGCATCCACGAAGAAGACGGCATGCGGATTGAATGTAAGACTTAGATTTTTCGTTTGAATTTGAGTCTAAGGATTGCCGTACTATTAAGAGGGATGCGACGTCGAATGACTTTTAGATATGTCAAGTGCTCAAATGATTCATCTTTGTGAAACTTAGAGAGAGAGAGAGTGGTGTTGGTGGTGCCGAAAAGTGAGAATTGTAGGTCGCTCTTGGATTCTTTGTGAAATCTGGATTTATTCTTTGAGATTTGGGTAGTGAGACCTTATTGGTTGTGTAGCCCTCGTTCTTAGCTTTCGGTAGAGTCCAAAATCACTGAAATCGGAGTACGGAGTCAAAAATTATGCTTGTTTTCGTCGGGCTGCTCAATCCAATCCGGAGTATCCGGGGTTAAGTTCGGAGTATCCGGGTTGGTACTCTCGGTTTGGTCAATCCGGAGTATCCGGGGTGTCCAGAGTATCCGGGGTTAAGTCCGGAGTATCCGGACTTTGCACAGTTCAAACGGCTAGTTTTTTGGAGATATCTATTTAAAGCTCTCTCTTCCCCATTTGAAAAGTGGTCGTTATTCTGCAGCTTTGAGGGGTTCTCCTCTTGTTCTTGAGCCCCCTAAACACCCCTCTACCCTTAGATCTAAGTGATCCCCTTTGTGAGAAGGGTTGGGAAGGGTTTGAGGAGTGAGGTGTGTATGTTGAGTGAGATTTGAGTTGTTTGAGCACTTGATTTCATCTCCAAGCTTGTTCTTCGTGAGCATTTGTTACTCTTGGAGGTTGAGGACTCCTAGACGGCTAGGAGGTCGCCTACGAGCCACCGGGAGCTTTGTGTGGTTGACCGTAGGAAGTTTGTGAAGGCCGGATTCCGCCTCCACAAGGGAAGGAATCAAAGAAGTGAAGACCGGCAGTGCATTTGTGCAACACCGGGAGTAAGATGGTTGAAAGAGACCCCGACTCAAGTGTGACCGAGCCGCCTCAACGGAGACGTAGGATCCCCTCAAGGATCCGAACTTCAGGTGAAAAAATCATTCTCTATTTGCATACTCCTTATTCTTGCTAGAGTATTTGATTTTGAATATTGAAATTGCCCGATCTACTTTTCTATTAAGTTTTCCGCTAGATCTTTACTTGTTCTAGGTACCTGGTAGTGTTTAGATTCTTTGTATTCAAGTAGATTTCTTAAAAGTCGTAGAGATTTAAAATTGCAACTTGAGGAGTTTAGTCCAGACATTCCGCATACTTGACCCCGGATAATCCGGATATACCGGAGTATCCAGAGTAAAAGCTCGGAGAGTCCGGTGACCCTCAAGATTTCAGGTGACCAATCCGAGTATCCGAGTAAAAGCCGGATAGTCCGGAATACTGAGTGTCCGGACCAAAGCTCGGATAGTCCTGACCGATACCCTCGGGATTGTTTTATTCATTGTGATTTAGTTTTAAATTTATTATTCGCCTATTCACCCCCTTTCTAGACGACATCCCCTGTCCTTTCAATTAGAATTTTATAAATTTTTTCATGTTCGATCATCATTTGAAAATTTTATGGTATCATTAGTGATTCATCAAGACTATTCATAAAATTTTTTAAAATTTTCTAACATGGTTTGAATCACTTTTCATTAAGTTGAAATTTATCAATCAGCCTTCAATTGCATTGTCTGAATTTTTACAAATTCATAAAGCTTTATCATCATCTGAAAGTTTTATAAAACCATTAATGATGCATCATAACCGTGCACAAAAAATTTCAAAATTTTCTAATATGGTTTGTACCATTTTTCATTCGGATCAAATTTGCGAGGCAATGTTTTATCAAGACAGTACCAATGTTTGAATTTTTAAAAATTCCTCAAATGTGATAATCATCTGAAATTTTTATGAGAACATCATTGATATGTCAAGAACCTCAAAAAAAATTTTAAAATTTTTCATCGTTGTTTGACCCACTTTTTAGCAGGTGCAAATATATCAAAATTTCAAAAAAATCGCTCGAAATTTCGGGATTTTTCGCCAAAATTTCTTTGTTTTGGTAGAAAATGAACCCGATTTGAAATTTTTTTGAATTTCGACCGAGATTTGTCTAAAATTCTGAAATCTCAGTGAAATTTTGGATTTCGGTCCAAGGCGAAATTTTATCCAAAACGAAATTTGAATCCCTGCCTAGCACTGTCTAGGGTCTAGTGTACAAGTCTATCACGCTTCACGCAGATGGCCAGATAGGTATGCTGATCAATCTGGGCAAAGTGTGCATCAAAGCAAACATGTACATTACAAAATTCTGATAAAATGTGAAGGCTTGTGCTCCTGTCGTGTACTTTCAGATTGTAATAAACTACTCCCTGAACATTGTTTTCACTCGTCACTTTCTGTACCATACCTACGAATATCATCATCTGAATCGGTATCAGTATCTTGGTCATCACCAGAATCCATGCTGCTACTTTCTTGTGTAGTAGAACCCACGAAACTGTCCAACACATAAGGTTCTATTATTTTCCAGAAAGAATCAGCATTGCTCCCCTGAAAACCTATCCAAAAGAATCTCCCTTTCCTCTTCACTCTACTTGTTAAGGACTGTGCATGCAAGGAGTTCACAATTCTCTCGACACCCTCACTATTTCCACCACTGAGCTTAAGAACAATATCACCTGATGAGAGTTTGAAGCCTCCAAACATGAACCAGTATGCTAGAACACGTGGAGACAACCACCTATGGACAAGCTTTGGGAGAATAGGCTGACCTTTCAGAAAGAACTGATCTGCAAAGAAATTGAAATGTGAATGAGGTATGGTTGAAAACTGGTAAGGTATCTTGCTCTCATCATCGAATGATCTGCTTGCTGAAAGGAGCAATTCAAAGAAACGTTCGTGAATGTGCACCCTTAAAACTGAATGAGCATTGGAATCTTCCTGGAACTTAAAGTGGACAATATGAGCACCTCTCTGTGCATAAGATTCTATTTGTGTGCCTCCTAGAAGCAAACCAATCAAAATCTCACGCTGTTCTTGATCCAATTTCATAGTCGCAGGTTTCGGCTTAACAACTTTCTTGCTGAGAAGGAGACCTCTTTGAAGTTTTTCCAAACAGTCCGCATGCACATCATAATTCTTTTTACTCATCATATCATAAACCTTTTCAGCTTTCTGATAGTCTTCTGCGGAAAGATAACCTCTTAGCATGATGTTACAAGATCTCGCATTAGTACCTATTGTCCCATTATTATGCATTTCACCAAACACTTCCTCGGCCTTCTTGACATTTCCAACCCTTACCAGTGATTCCAGATAAATGGTGTACAGGATTCTATTTGGACGGCACCTAGCAAGGCATTTTGAGAATGTTTGTTCTAGTTTCTCATGCATATCCAGATCCAAGTACATGTACATCAAATCAAGAAAGGCTGGCATCAGATGCTTTATATGGCTCTCAGCAAATTCATCCATAAGTTGTTCTGAGATATCTATCTCCTGAGCATTTGCCATTATCTCAATTATCTTATGATAGGATGCAACATTTGGTGGTATAATCTGTTCCTTCATTTCTTTGAATATATCCAGGGATTTCATTGGCTTGCCAGTTCGTGCATAAGCCTCCATTCGGCATACATAAGCCTGAGCAGGAGGCTCAGAACCACTCTCAAGAACCTTTTGCCATGTTGCCTCCGTTCCTTCAACATTTCCTTCCTTGGAGAAGGCCCTCATCACTGACACCAGCACATCAACACACTCATCAAGCCCAGCTCGCTTCATCTCCTTCCGAAGAGCTATGATCCGTTCTCTATCGATGACATCTTGATAGCTGTGAAGCCAGATGAGCCCAGCATAAACATCCTTGTGCACCTCAAGATTGGTGGTGACCAGATTGTGGTAGACAAACTCAGCCTGCCTCAGATTGTGCTTCGCAGTCCCTCCCGTCTTACTCACAAGTGAGCGGAACAAGGAGTTGTGAAGGCTAAGGCGAGGATTGTAGCCGCCCATCTGTATCATTTGGTTGTAGATAGTGCACGCCTCCTGAAGACAGCGCCCCCCGGGCACACTGAGATATGCAACGGTCAATATGTGGAAGGTGGACTCGGCAGGCACACGGCCCTGCTTGACCATCGCCGCAAACACCTCCTGGCATTTCTCAACCTTGCCTTCCCTCCCGAGACAATCCGCCACCCTCGTTGCTAGCGCGAAGTTGAAGCGGTACCAGTGCTGCCGCACCATCCAGCTATACACCTGAAAACAACCAGAGAAATAAGCAAATCATTCATCTATCAACCTAACGAGTCTTTACAGCTAAGGCAATTCCACGAACAGTTCATGAGCAAGAACCGTATGCACCTATGTCTATAGAGGCAATTGGTCGAACAGGCTATGGGAGGGAGGTGCGAGTGCGGGGGTACTGACCCTGAAGGCGGCGTCATTATTGCGGATGCGGAGGCAGTGGACAGCGATGTAGGTGGCGTCGTCCTGGGTGAGCCATTTGCGCTGTGCGTTGAGGATGCGGGTGAAGGTGGAGTGCTTGTAGGCGGGGAGCTCCTTGCAGAGCCAGGCGATCCTGGAGCGGCGCCACTGCTCGGGCAGCTCCTCCAGCTCGGGCACATCCAGCTCCGGCGACCTCACCGCGTCCCTCTCGTCGGCCGCCGCCCATGACATGCCATCGAACAGCTCCGCCTCGTCCCCCTCTCCCTCGTCCTCATCGTCAGACTCCAGGACTAGGGACTCCAGTGCTGACGCTACTGCTGGGATTCCTGGCGGGGATATGGCGAGGCGGCGGGTAAGAAGCTGAGGGACGGCGAAGCGGAGGACGGGAGGAGGGGAAGCGAAGGGGAAGGATACGGCGAGATGGCATCGTAGATACGGAGATGGAGTGGCGCAGGAAGAGGTGGAAGCCATGGAGGAATCGAATCGACGGCGAGCACCGGAAGCTTCGCTGCTTCTATGATTCTATTCCATCTCATTACCAATCACAAATCAGTCACCGCTGCGGCCTGCGAGCGAGGAGCGGCCTAATCGTTTCCGCAGGCTGCCTGGATTTGGTCAGGCACGTCCGTGCAATCTCGTCCGTCAATGTCCATTTTGACGCTTCATATCGAACCCCCCAAAATCTGCAATTTTTTTTATTTACAGAAACGGCACTAAAAAATCTGCAACGTCCATTTTGCTGTTAGGCGCTAGACTTGTCTCCTCGTTATTTCTGTCGTCCCCAACTTTCTGACCCTTCAGATTTGGACGCGTCGCCTATCGTGTCGCTTGTTTCTGATAGGGTGTTGCCATCCTCGAGTAGCAAGTATCGGGGGATAGGTAGGCTACTCTAACAAATAAATCAAAATTTTCTATCATATAACCAATAAATCACTACAAATTATAGATCACAGAATTATCACTAGATGCGCAGACTCGTAGCGAAGGTAGAGTCGATGTAGTGCGGTGGTTCAGATGTAGCCATACTAACCTCGCACCTCCTCCAACATCTCCTTGTGACTATCACGGGTTACGGATCGTCCTAGTATTGAAACTTCACAGCAACGCCTCCAAGGTATCCATATGTACAGGGCAGGAACACCACTCATCGGAGTGCTAGCGTCGGCTATACGGTTCTAGGTGGAGGAGGGGTAGCAGTTAGGGTTTCGGGAATTCTGAATTCCTATTGTATCACTTCTATTTCCAAACCCAGCACCTCCTCCCTTTATATAGATGTCTCATAAGGGTTTCAATCCTTGAAGCCCATTAGGAACTCTAAGCCTATTACAACTCGGATTCTTATCCGAATTAGTTACAACCCTTTAAGTGTGCAATCCTATAGGTTCATATGTACTCGGACATAACTGGAGTACCCCTATCGATCATTGAGTACTTCTACTTGATCATCGGGTATACCTACTAGACCATCGAGTACTCCTACTCGATCATTGAGTATTCGATCAATAGTTGATAGCGACCCCTAGCAGGATTTACCGACTTCCGAGTACATGTAAAGAATGGACGAATCTCAGCAATGTCCTATACGCATTTCCTTTTGCCTCGACTACTCTTTCTCGATGTCGTGACTTGGATTCCCCGAATACAACAAGTTAACTCTTTAACTCGATGACTCGAGTAACTCTTTACTCGAGTAGCATAACCATGCATTTTTTCGGAATCTGATCGCTCGAGAGGCCTGAAGATATCTCTCCCATTGTATGGAGGGGCAAATCCTATCTTGATCGATCACACCTCGTAGCATGTTTTATGACAAGCCTGAAAGCTATCTTTATAACTACTCAATTACAGAGTAGCGTTTGATGACTCCTAAGTAAGTCATTACGCATCTTAAGAATATGCAACAATATCAAGTCGAAGGATATATCATATACATTATATATGAGACTAACTGATGACATGAAAGAATACAACGTTCTCACAGTGTCTCATAATGGGTCTGTATCCAACACCATGTTTTCTAACATGTGTCTATATTATTGGTTTGATATCTCCATATCTATGACCTGTGAAACGTGACTATCGACCAGTAAATATGCTAGTCTACTCATATGTGTCCTCATATGATTATTGACTAGGAACCTCTTTTAGAATGAACATCATAAAGATAAATATAAAGTTTCACAAATAAGTTATGTACTTGTTAATCAATATCCATGATATTATTTAAAGAATAATATCATGATTTATGAATATTTATAGAAATATAATCACCTCTATAATTATCTTGTTTAATAGGGCATATTTCCCATAGCAAGTATGCAGTTCATGGCGTTGTGCAACAGCTCGGCAATCAACACGCTGTCTAGTGGCGAGGAGCCTGAACAACTACTCTGAGGAGGTGCTTGGTTTCAGGGAGCGGGAAGAAACGCAGGTACATAGTACGACGGTTATGGGTTCCTGTTTTCCATTGCTGTTGAAACTCTGTCTCTCTCTTCCATGCACATAATTATTGACATGGATTCCTGTTTTAGACATTTTTCAGCCGATCATAATGCTGCTGAAACACTTTCCAGTTTGATTTGATATATTGCTGGTCAAAATATGCTGAAAATCTCTCGCCTGTCACGGTTATCTTGGATAGATCAAACATTGGGAGTAAAAGTATGCGGCTATGCGCACACATAGAATCCTCTCAACTAGAACTCTAGAAGTAGTTAAGGCCAGCCAGTTTCATGCTTTTTTTTTTCGAAGTGCTGCAAGAAAACTGCTGCCTTTGTATTTACTTAAGGGTAAGAAACAGAGTAAAGAGTACATTCCCATGGAACAAGGCACCAACAAGCATAACTGAATTACAGGCAAACCGGGGCCCAAGAAAGCACCACACTCTCCCAGTTACATCAAGATGAATTAGAGCCAGTTGCATGCTCACTTCTTATTATGCTTCCGAATATGAAATTGTGATGGAGATAAATATAGTTGTGACGATGTTCTCCCGGACCTCCCGGTTGTGTTTCATGGTCCAGTTCAAATTATTCCCTGGTAGATACAGCACCTATTGTATCATAATTCATAGATGACCACTTGTGCAGTTTTTTTACCCTTTTTTTTAGTTTCAGCGACCGTATTTTATGGATGCTGATATGAAATGCTGCATATGATGTGAAACAGTGACATGAGTAATGCTCGTTTCCGCTTGGCTTTACTCATGTGCCATGTTGTCTAATGATGCATTTACCCTGGTTTCTCACACCATGTAGCAGAAGGGAGATGGATGCTAACAGGCGCCAAAGTGGAATACAGCAATTGTTGGCTGCAGAGCAAGCAGGTCAGCAAATTGTGAATGTTGCTAGGAGCGGTAATCTTTTTACGGATTTTTCAAATATCATGAAACCTAATGCAACACGATGGAGCAAGCAAATAGCTTATGTAAGCTATATGTGTAATGTCTATGTCAGCGTGATTACTACGAGCTTTTTCTTGTATTTTTCTTTGTCCATTTCTGCATATGGTACTTTTAACTATCTTCATCCTATTTATTAATTAATAGGCTTAGCAATCAGCACCAGGAACTGTCATGTTTTTTTAAAAAAGTTTTGGAATGTGGTACATTTAATTTCCAATGTGATCAGTAGAGAAATATGCATTATTAGTTTATGCATTGTGGTGATCTATGATTACATCTTTACTGCGGTCCCTTAATCTGTCTATGAGACCATGCTGTTCCACACCAAACTTTTGATTTCCTTGGGTTACAAAATGACAATCTTTACTATACAGAAACCACATTCTAGCTTTTGCTTCTGAATTTATTATCATCATCTATAGAGCTGACATGTAAATGGCGTGCATGTTTTACTTGCAGACAATATAGAGTTGAAGCTAAACACATTTTCTCTATTTGGCAGCTAAATTAGCGAGGCTTAGGCAGGCAAAAGTGGAGGCTGAGACGGAGATAGCCGAATAACGTGGTCAGATGGAAGCTGAATTTCATAGGAAGGTTGCAGAGGTACACATTGTTATGGTCATTGGTACGTATGAACAATACCTGTGTATGTAGCAATAAGATTAGGTAGGTTTATCTTTCCTAATAAGAATATTTATTTCTCTAAATAATTAAATAGTTTCTTAGAATAGAGATGAGTTAATTGGTATCTTATCTATTAGTTACGAAGGTTATCATTTAGATTGATCTTATCCATAATTGTTAGTAGAACCCTCTATATAAGGAGGCCTAATGTACTCACTGAAAGGAAGCAATCAATAATCAAACAAGTCTCTAGTCTCCCTCCTTTCTAAAGTCAGGCCTCAGAGCCTCTCCACCTCAGTAGGGAAGAGCCCTGCCAATGGCTAGATGAGGGTGTTGGGTTTAGTCCCACATCGGATATTGATTGTGGGGGAGCACAACATATAATGTTGGGGCCGCTGCGCTTCTGTCATCTCATGGCCCGCAGTGATCCGGCTCCCCCCGAGACCAAACACCTGGTCTCGGCCCAGGTCTCCCCCATCACCAATATCCGATGTGGGACTAAACCCAACAATCTCCCCCATCACACATCGGACCCTTGTCCCTATACCGTGTGATCTTCTAGAGATGTTCCGGGTCACATCCATTGTTGGGAATAGTCCCACATTGGTTGTGGAGAGGGCTTGAGCATGGTTTATAAGGGTGAGGGAGCACCCCCTCATTGAGCTAGCTTTTTGGGGGGAGATGGCCCAAAAGACCTTGGCCCATTGCTCGTTGGTCCTGTGAGTGCGGATTGCGCACTGGGATCCGGACGCGCTAGGTGTGGCGGTCCGGCTGACAATTGGTATCAGAGCCTAGGTGGCCTCAGGTGATTCCTAGATAATCTCGGCCCAATGTGTGATGGGGGAGATTGTTGGGTTTAGTCCCACATCGGATATTGGTGATGGGGGAGCACAACATAAAAGGTGGAGGCATCTCTCACCTATTAGGCTAGTCTTTTGGGTTGAGTTGGGCCAATGGATGGGGGAGACCTGGGCCGAGACCAGGTGTTTGGTCTCAAGGGGAGCCAGATCACTGCGGGCCATGAGATGGCGAAGCCTTGCCCCCCAACAAGTGGTATCGAGCCATGGTGCGAAATCCGAACGTCTCTAGAAGATCACACGGTATAGGGACAAGGGTCCGATGTGTGATGGGGGAGATTGTTGGGTTTAGTCCCACATCGGATATTGGTGATGGGGGAGCACAACTTAAAAGGTGAAGGTATCTCTCACCCATCAGGCTAGTCTTTTGGGTTGAGTTGGGCCAGGACCTTAGTTGTGGCTCTGGTTGGGCCAATAGATAGGGGAGACCTGGGCCGAGACCAGGTGTTTGGTCTCAGGGGGAGCCGGATCACTGCGGGCCATGAGATGGCAGAAGCGCAGCGGCCCCAACATTATATGTTGTGCTCTCCCACAATCAATATCCGATGTGGGACTAAACCCAACAATCTCCCCCATCACACATCGGGCCCAACAATCTCCCCTGTGACATCAAGCCCATGTCACCCCGAGACTTGTTTGCAAGGCTCCCCCATAACCGTGCGACCCTGGAGACGTTCCGGGTTTCAAACCTTGGACTCTGATACCACTTGTTAGGATCCGCTGCGCTCCTGCCATCTCATGGCCCGCAGTGATCCGGCTCCCCCCGAGACCAAACACCTGGTCTCGGCCCAGGTCTCTCCTATCCATTGGCCCAACCAGAGCCACAACCAAGGTCCTGGCCCAATTCAACCCAAAAGACTAGCCTGATGGGTGAGAGATACCCCACCTTATATGTTGTGCTCCCCCACAATCAATTACCGATGTGGGATTAAACCCAACAATCTCCCCCATCACACATCGAGCCCAACAATCTCCCCCGTGACATCAAGCCCATGTCACCCCGAGACTTGTTTGCAAGGCTCCCCCATAACCGTGTGACCCTGGAGACGTTCCGGATTTCAAACCTTGGGCTCTGATACCACTTGTTAGGATCCGCTGCACTCCTGCCATCTCATGGCCTGCAGTGATCCGGCTCCCCCCGAGACCAAACACCTGGTCTCGGCCCAGGTCTCCCCCATCCATTGGCCCAACCAGAGCCACAACCAAGATCCTGGCCCAACTCAACCCAAAAGACTAGCCTAATGGGTGAGAGATGCCTCCACCTTTTATGTTGTGCTCCCCTATCACCAATATCCGATGTGGGACTAAACCCAACAATCTCCCCCATCACACATTGGGCCGAGATTATCTAGGAATCACCTGGGGCCACCTAGGCTCTGATACCACTTGTTGGAGCCGCTGCGCTTCTGCCATCTCATGGCCCGCAGTGATCCGGCTCCCTCCGAGACCAAACACCTGGTCTCGGCCCAGGTCTCCCACATCCATTGGCCCAACCAGAGCCACAACCAAGGTCCTGGCCCAACTCAATCCAAAAGACTAGCCTGATGGGTGAGAGATACCTCCACCTTTTAAGTTGTGCTCCCCTATCACCAATATCCGATGTGGGACTAAACCCAACAATCTCCCCGATCACACATCGGACCCTTGTCCCTATACCGTGTGATCTTCTAGAGACGTTCCGGATTTCAGACCATGGCTCTGATACCACTTGTTGGGGCCGCTGCGCTTCTGCCATCTCATGGCCCGCAGTGATCCGGCTCCCCCTGAGACCAAACACCTGGTCTCGGCCCAGGTCTCCCCCATCCATTGGCCCAACTCAACCCAAAAGACTAGCCTAATGGGTGAGAGATGCCTCCACCTTTTATGTTGTGCTCCCCCATCACCTTTTATCTCCTTGTGAGATTTGTGCCAACATCAAAGCCTTATTGTTGGACTTGAAGACGGGGTGGAACAAGAAGGTGAAGCAGAAGAAGGCGCAGTGTATCGCTACAATTCCCGTGTCATCACCGTACCGTTGATCAAGTCGTCATCCTTGTCAGCCGTGACATTGCCCAAAGTGAAGGAGCAGGAGGAGGCACTTGCCATCACCACCTTAGCCGTACCACCACCACCTTCTCTAGTACCGGTAATGCCCTACCCTTGGTCCTCGGACCCATACCACAACACACATCTTTCCATCTTGTAGCTTTATTCGTAAGATTAGAGGAGCTATTGGTTCTAACCCGTCGTCTTCTTTTTTTCAGAGTAGCGGGGATTCCGGTGCAAATGTCAAACGCCTTGAGGAAGAAACCAATACGAAAATTGAGCAACAACTAAAGCAGCAGGCTGCGAATGTCTCCCCTCACGTGATCCAGATGCTTCTTGGGCATGTGAGCACTGTGAAGAACTGAAAACTTTGAAGACTTGCAGTCTAATGAAGCCGAGATTTGGCCTCGCATTTTGTGTCACCTGTTTGTTTGTCCAAAACATGTCAGTTTTAGACATGAACCTTCGCAATAAACTGCAGCAGTTTTATTGGCAGACATGTATGAACCATACAATAAGCGTGCTTGATTTGATTTAATGGCCTTCTTTGTTCAAATGTTGGGAAAAAAAATTCAATGTGAGAACTGCATTGGTCTAAGCTCTACCATGATCCCTCTTGGTATCCTTTATTCAGAAAGAAAGTGTATTTGCTATCTTGATTTCTTAAACAAGCTCTCGACAATTTCTGAACTGTAAAAGCGGGTGGTATAAAACCAGTGATCATCGTTGGATGGGAAGAGCTGGAGAATTGAGAAGCATGATGCTTTCATACTGCAAGGGTTCAAACATTTTGTGACTTCGATTTCCACATTTGTGCCTCGCCTGTGATGCTCATTCCTTTGTACAGCTCCTGTGAAGTGCTAGCTGAGTATCTGACCTGTGCTGTTAACACGGCAGGTCGGCAGCGTCTGGGTCGGATCACCGCGAGTTGCATGGTGGGTCAGCAGACGCGCTGTGGCGTTGGTGCCAGTCGTGCCACCGGGCGCTGCTCACCTTGCCATCGGCATAGCGCGCACGCCTGCAGCAAGGAGCAGCCATCGGCAGCTTGGCACGTTGAGCGCGCTCCAGCTGAGAATGTGGCTCCGTTCAGGACAGCTTCTGCTTAAAAGGAAAACGGATATTGTCTGCTGAATAAAAGGATTCTAGTCAGTTTCTCTCACAATAAGAAACTGATTTGTATGCAAAATTAGGAGTTGTCATCCACTCGATTTTGCAGATTCTGACTCGGATTCTGCAGGTTCCGCCTCCTCACAAGTCGCCGCAGGCTTGAGGGCTTCCGCCACCTTCCTGAGGCCCCTCCGCCATCCTCATCCGCTCGTCTGTCGTCAATACAGATCAACAATCAGCACAGACAATCAGGATTGCCGAACTACCATATTCTCCAACCAGCAGATTCTTCAAACAACCATTTCTCCAAACAGCTGATTACAATCCAGAATCTGTATAATTAAATGCTGTCCCGAAAGTGTCCTGTGTAGGATCAGTTACAAGCGTGAATGCCTTTAAAAATCTTTACTCTTATGCATTAGTTAATCATTCACTCAATAGCTATCAGGAGCTACAAAGATCAAAGCTTTGAACAATGGGGAAACCACAAACACCAAAACCAAAAGCTAGAACGAGCTGCGGATAAACTTGAGTTAGATAATCCTCCTTGAGACGGATGATCCGGGTCAATGCAACGAAAAACTGCAGCACAACTCGAGATCAAAACAACCACAACTTTCAAACCATGACTCCAAATGACTTGAAATTTAAACACAACTTTTTTAAGGTACCAAGAACCAATTCCAACCAACAGTTTCAATAATTGTTGCCAAAGTTCCAACATTTATATATCTACTTTAGGGAGAAGTGCTCAAGAATGAGACAAAAGAGAGAAATCAATATCTACTCAAGCTCATGAGATCTAAATCTCAAAGATCACCCTAGATAGATTTCTACCAGATCTAGCAAGCTTAAACTAAGCTCGAGTCACATTAGAGCAAAGAGAAACCAAAGATCAGACAAGAAAATCAGCGAGAACACAAAAAAGACACAGAGGAATGAGATTGATATTCTATTACCACATGGAGACGAATGGTTATAACCACTCCACTTGGAGGACAAAATCCAAAAAGGCAGCACCTAACTCTCTCCTCAAAACCCTAATTTCTGTCTGGGAGGCTCAAGTGCACACACCCCACTCTCAAAACCCTAACTCTCCTTTTATAGTGGAGCCTCACAAGAAACCCTAACATAGTCACAAAGTGGATTATATCCACTACACACTCATGGGAGCCCATTAACACAATACACAACCAAGTTTTTTTTCACTCCACACACTCGTGCATGCTTTTCAAAGCGGTATCTTCATTCTTGGCTCCAAAAGCCCGAATTTATCATGGTCTTGTCCTCCATGAAGTCTTCTTGATCTAATCCACTAAGGCCATCGCAACATTTTGCAAAACGATCACTTTTCTCGTTTTAGGCAAATGACCATACTGCCCTTCAACCAACTCTTCCTTATTCCTTACCCTCGAAGTATCGTCCATACTTATTCACCTTCCATGTGACCCCAATAACTTTTGATCAAGCCACTCACACGTTCGAATGCCACCCAACAATCCTCACTTTCAAATAGGCCCAAATCACTTGGCGTACCACATGTCTCGCATGACCTTGACCACATATGCCTTCTATGGCCATTGTCCATCTTGCAACTTGCTTAAGTCCAACTACATCACTTTGCATCCATGTCTGTCCTGGATCTTGATTCTCCAACCAAGTCCCGGTCCTCTTCAACGTTGATTATAGTTGGCTCCAAGTCACCTCCACAATAATAGACCAAACAAACTATTTCTTGGCGTAAGTTTATTCCAACTTTACCCAAGTCAATTCATAAACGCATAATGAAACACATACGCACTATCACTCACATCCTAGAGCCATCAACCTTTTCAACTTTGCTCCATATGCACATTACTTTCACATAGCAAAATTTTGTTATAAACAACTCGTAGCTGCCCTAAAAATGTCACCAATAGATTCATCTTAAAGTTTTCTACAAAAGATGTTAAGGCTGAGCGACCATCGGATCGACCGAACATTCTGAAACGGTTCAAAACACTAGAAATTTGCTTGTTGGAATAATGATACGCATAAATGGTACACCTCAACCCGGATCATCCGTCTCCATGGTATGGGTTGATCCGTCTCTGCACATTCCTAAAGCACAGAAAACGCACTCCCTGGAGAGACGATACGATTCAATGATACGCCTTAATCCAAATCATCTGCCTCAATGGTACAGATTGACCGGATAATCCGTCTCTGTGTAAATTTTTAAAGCACAAAAAACACCCTCTCTGAAGAGATAATACACCCTCAATCGTCCGATCGATACGGAAGATCCGGTCTACTCCAAAGCAACTTCTAATCGTTTTCAATGTTTTCAAAAACAAATCCAAATCCAGTCAAGCCGAAGTGTCGAACACTCGTCAGATCAAGGGCTTACCTCCACATGGACCGACAGAATTGGCATCGTTTGTCCGAGATGAGAATTTCTCGACGTATTAAAACTAGTACGACATTATTCATTGTAAGGCAACAGTGTACTGGGTCTTTTCGAATATACAGAATCACAATCACATGCATGGGTTCCTCTTTTACTCGTGATCATCAGCATTGTTGAGCGGGAATCACCTGATGTGATTGGAGTGTCTCCTCCAATGTTACTTGGGGTTTGCGACAGGTGATGATGGTGAACTTGATGAGACCTCTCTTGTAGCCTTGAATCATCAGCGGCATCACCAGTGCCCCCTTTATCGTCTTCCATCCTTCAAATTAAGACAAGGCAATCCCAAATAAAGCCCCAATCAGCTCAGTTCGGTGTAGTTGATGAGCAGTAAAGAGAAACAGGATGAGAAGAGTGCAAACCACTTCGTAGCAGAGAAGTGAGGCCCTTCCATGTCAGTGCTGACTGTATGACAGCAGGCCAAAATGGAGCCACGTTCTCCGACCAATCAGCTGTCCTGATATCCTGACATCTCACAACAGAAGAATAATCTTTTGTGAGATCATGCAGGACCGCAAGTAGTTGCATCGAGCATATCGAGCTACAGCTGATATTCAGGCAAATTTGCATGCAAGGTAGGTGGAATCACTCAAATTAATTCAGAATTCAGAATAGAGAAAAAAAATTACCTCAAGAGACAATGACTTGGCAATCCTGACATAGTCAGAAGGCGAGCACCAATCCGGGAGGTAATATGCATCGCATATCCTTTTCAAGAGATTCAGCTCATCAGGTTTCAGTGAGTCTTCGGACGGAGCGAGATCCCTATGACACCAGGTCACAATGATTATTGTTGCTCCAGGAGCTGCGACGCGTGCCAGCTCACTTACAAACTGCATGCAAAAGTCATTAAGAATTCACGGAAAATACAGAACTTCACTAGTGTAGTAGGAGTGCTAGTATAACTGAGAGAGAAGAATCCAAATATAAATTTTATTCTTGAAGGTTGCGATCCAATCTTTAGTCTCTTTGTTTGTTTTTTTTAAAAAAAAACTTATCCAATCTTTGCTACCCATAGCTAGGGGTGTAAACGGAGCGGATAATTTCCGAACGATCCGAGCCCGAATTCGTTTAAAATCCGATTCGAATCCGAAAAAATGATATCCGGTTATATCCGGATTCGATCCGGATTTGAATCCGCCTATCCGAAAAAAATATGTGTTAAGATATGGGAAGAGAAGTATCCGATTTGTATCCGATCCGTACCCGTATATCCGAGATATCCGAAAAATATCAGTGTAAATTAGTGAAATAGATATCCGATAACAGATCCGATTAACATAAACATTATACATCATATAAGTTCATATGTTGATTGAAATTATACTTGGCTGCATATTATTCTTATATAGGGAAGACATCTATTATTGAATTTGAAATACTTATATGTCTTGAAGGTTCTAGTAAAGTTTTGTGTATGGTTGATCGATCCTAATATGCATGACATATATGGTTTCTGCTTTCACGCATTATCCGACTAACTATTCGTGACCGAGACTAACCGTATCCGGAACGATCTGTATTCGCTCCGTATTCGCGACGATCAAGTAATCCGTATTCAGATTGAATCCGCACCTTTATCAGATCCGATTCTATATCCAATAAAAAAATTAGAATAGGATACGGAATGAGTAAAATCTGTCCGTATCCGATCCATTTGCACCCCTACCCATAGCCCATTGCCTCATTTGTATATTCTAGTTCATCTTGTTCTACCAAACTGAAGTCCTCCCATGTTCTCTTTATTTTAACCACTGACAAACATGACTTTATTTGAAACAGATGCATGGCAACCCATGCCATTAGACTACTTGATCGCTAATCTTGAAAGTTTGTGCAGTAAGCCATACTGCCTTTTCTTAAAGAAATAAACAGATGCTACCTTCTGTTTGTCTGGCATGTGCTCACCACTCTCCATAGACCAGACAAGATCAAACTGCCCATCAGGAAAAGGTTGCTCCAAAGCATCAGCAACTTGGAAAGAAACCTGCTCAAAGCATATGCCGTCACTCCAATGCAAAACCAGACCTCAACTACGTAGAGGCTGATGTTGTCAAAGACTGGAAATTGAAAAACTGTGACTAGCTAATCCCAAATAAACTCCCAAGAGAAGCAGTGATATGCACCTTGTCCGCCAACCCCTGAGCCACTGCGAGAGCATTTCCTCTTTGAGCTTGCACAGGGCTCAACGTGATGCCGTAGCATTGTGTTCCATATTTGTTCACCAAGTATCTCGAGCTACCACCAATACCGCATCCAACATCGACAATCCTTTTTGGTTTCTTTGCCGCATCATCTGCAAGCACAAGCATTCGTGGAAGCAAACTATTAGTAACAGCATGCACTCTACACTAGTACTACAGGTCAAGCTTCTTCATACAAGATGGCAAAGGCCAAGTTCTGCTTATGTGGAATGAGGTGCTGCTACTTCTGTTGATACATGATACTACTTGGGAGAAAGGTTTTTTTTTATTTGAAAAAAAAGGAACACTCCTTTAACGTTTTTTTAAAATTTTTAAAAAAGCAACACTCCTTTAACCCTCTTTATATTATTTTGAACTAGCTGAATTTACCGTACAGTGATATGACAGTACAATTGAAAATAAAATCGTATTTGTTGTTATACAACTCTAATACTTATGACTAAATATATAGTTGTATATCTTATACAATTGTAACAAATCTAATATCTGATTAATCTGCACCATTATAGTCTAGACACACCAAAGTAAGTGTGTACATAAATCTCTTTTATCTTCAATTAATGTTGGAGGTCTAGCCTCTCAGCATGAGCATGAAAGCTCCTTTAACATTGTTTTAGCAAGATGATAAAAAGCTGAATCACCTGTGTAATCATGCGACTAAATACTGTAATCTATATTTTAATGTTTAAAGATAGAGTTGTATGTTGAGTAAGTAGAATTAGATTCAAGATAAAAGTATAAAAGTTTAATACTTATGAACAGAAATATAGTTGTATTTCTTATAAAACTGTAACAGATTAATATACATTGATATAATCAGGACCCACCAAAATAGATGGTTTAGATCTTTCACATTTTTATCCAATTAATGTGGAATTCTTATAGAGGATGTGGAAGCTCCTTTTAAAATCGGTTTAATAATATAATTTTTTCTATTCCACCGGTTGGTAGCATGTCCATATTATGGCTACAGTCGTCATGTCCTCTAATGGAAAGCAATTTGCCGTGCACACGGTTGTTACGTCCTCTGAAGGAAAGTAATTTGCAGTACCATCATGCTGTGGACCAATCTAAATAAATAGTCAGTCCTTCTAGAAGACTGACTAGAGCTATATGGTACAAATAATAAAAATCTAACTAGGGATAATCTTAGTAAGAGGCAAACTATCTCTGATCAAATATTTCTTTTTTGTGGGGAATCTGAATGAGTTCTTCATTTGTTTTTCTATTGTGTGGTAACCAAAACCTGTGGATCAACATCTTTGAAATGCTAGATTGTCAGATTGGACATGACTTTGATTCTGTTTCAAGGTGGTGGATTTGTTATGAGTCATACTGTTACGAATATGATAACAACTGCTACTCTTTGGAGTATTTGGAAAGAGAGGAATGAAATGTGTTTCCATAAATGGGTCGGTATGCAGGTTATCTGGTGGAGGGTTGCTTCGACGCTGAGAAGCTGGAGGATTCTTTGCCAGAATACAAAAATGCAGCTGATGGACCACTTCATTTGTCAATTGGAAGCCAAGATGAGAGAGTGCCTGATACTGACATGGAGATGATTGGTGAGCCAAAAGAAAAGGCATGGCTGACTGTGTGTGAAGAACTAGACAAACAAGCATGGCAATCCTTTTCCGCCTCTAATAGTTGATGTTTTTTTTTTTTTTTGAACGGCAGCAAGAGAGTTGCTGCGAATTTTATTAAGAGGGAAGAAAAGATGTTGGGTGTTGTTTTTTCACGGAAAAAATCGGACCCGTGAAAAATCCTGACAACTTACACTATTTTGGCCTTAAGGCCTAATAGTTGATGTCAGTGACTTGTTTTTGTAACGTACGGTCTGGATGTACGTACCTGGGACGGCGGCGAAAGCGAGGGCCTCCTCGATCATGCGGATCTGGGCGCGGCGGTGGTCGGACATGGAGGCGGCCTCGCCGGAGTCGTAGAAGCCGTGGTGCATGTGGTCGCCCCAGATGCTCTCCCACGGCCCGGACGACTCGTCGTAGAGCCCCGCGATGCCCTCCTTCAGCCCCGGAGGCGCCTGCGCCGCGGTCGACGATGCCATCGCGCGGAAAGAGAGCGGCGGCCGGCGGAGACGGAAGCGCGGGCCAGTGTGCGTCGAGGCCGAAGCGAGGTGGCGGCGGCTCGGGCGCGGGCTCTTGGGGATGGAGAGTGAATTGAGCAGCGCGGCGTGAGACATTTTGTAGCCGGAGCCTCCTGAACCTGGCCGCCAGTGGGGGATTTTTCAATTACTCGAGTGTAGATGAAAACAAACTGTAGAGTATTGCTGGGAGTAGGGATGAAAACAAACAAAAACGTCGGTAAATAGTCTTCCGTTTTCATTTTTATTTTATTGACGGTAATATAAATAAAATAAAAAATTCTGAAAATAGATACGAAAACGGATAGTGACGGAAACAGATGCAGAACAGAATAGAGTGGGTACGGAAATGAAAGTAAAAAATTTCATAAAAACATAGTACACGATCGCAGTGTACATAACCGCAAAAGCAATGTAATTCATTCCACCTTCAAGATGGACAAATGAATAATGTTATGTTTACCGGTATCACTAAAAAGTTTTTTCTTCAAAAAGGCTGACTATTTCTCTCTAGATCAAATTATCATGTCCTCCATATCTTTATCATCTACATCTTCTTGCTCCTCCAATTATAAAGGTGTAATGCCCTAAAATTACTGTTTATTTATGATTTTCTAGAGTTTATAAATGTCGTTTTGCTCTTTTCATATTTACAAAATTAATTTAGTCATAAAAATAAAACCAAAATTATGCTAAAAATAATTTTATAGGTTCAAAATTTTCTAAAGTATTTTTTAGAATTTTTCCAAAAAATTTTGAACTCTATTTGGTATTTTATATAAAACCATTTGTATTTTAAAAATTATTTTAATTTGAAAATAAATATAAATTCTCCGTCCTCCTTTTAGAGCCAAGTTTCTGACAGAATTTCCTGTTTTATTTATACATAATTTTTGTTTCTGTTTTTGTCAGAAATGACTCTCCCGTTTTTGTTTTCGAAAAAAGGCTTTTTTCCGTTTTTCTCCAGAACGGTCGGAAATTTCGTTTCTGTTTTCATCCCTAGCTAAGAGTGCAGTGCCCTGCTCACTCATGTCATGTTTGTCTAGTTCAGTCTCTATTTTTTTATTCATAGCTTAAAGCCAATTTTTAGTGATAAAGGGTATTTCTATCCCACAAAAGCTTAAAAAAAGTATCTCTAACTTGTCTTATAATTATACGGAGGTTTAGATTTTTTTTTTCAAAAGCTCAGCTAAAAAGACAGCCATTAGTTTTGACTTTAGCTTTTTTACTTGTAAGCTAAAGAAAAAGCCTAACCAAACAAGGCTTGAGCAGGGTGCAATGGTTAGCAAATCGTGAAGCTTTGGCATATTTAGCCTACTTTCGTACCTTTTCATCTTTAGTTATTTTTTAAAATAAAATTACAAATCTAACTCTCTTTCTGAACACCGAAGCACCGACAAGCGATATATATCACCTACCATATTTTCCTACCACAATAGATTGTCGGCACCACATCTACCACGATAGATGAGCTACTGTAGTAACTAAGCTCGTAACGACGAGGTACCGCATGCTTGAGCTCGGCATGAAGGTGGGGCCCACTACCTGTCGCATTTGTCAGGAAGCTAACACTGTGGATAGAGCCACTACGATGCTGGCAATCTGCCATGGTAGGGTAGTGCGGTAGATAATACTTGTTGCCTGCTAGTGCTTTTGTGATCGAGAAAGAATCTAAATTTGTAATTTGGTTAAAAAGAAAGCCAAAAATGAAAGTGAAAAGTATACATTCCACCTTAAACTTTATTCAAAGGTCTATCCATCGTCCCATCTATGAAAACCGATATTTGGTCTTCTGAACTTTACAATCCGGTTTAAATAACATCCTGATTTGGTTTCGTATAGTGGTATTGCCTGCGTAACGTGATGAGTGAATGATTGTGCCACGTAAGATGACATGCTAAACATGTTTAGACGAATGACAAGTGGGGTTTACATGGAATTCTCTTCCAAATCAAAATAGAGAAGGAGAGTTAAATGGACCGACAGCTATAGAAGCATGATTTGAAGCTCGGCTGAGAAGAATCTTGTGTGGGTTCTACCTATCACTGACCTAACTTGGTTAGCGTGTCATCCTATATGACAAAACCGCTAACTCATCGAGCCACACGGACAAAACTACTATACGAAACTGGGTCAAAATATTATTTGAATTGGATTGTAAAGTTTGGGAGTCATATCCAATTTTATAGTTGAACATGCTAAATAGGCTTTTGACTAAATTTTGAAGAGTTACAGCAACGTCTTCTGACACGAAAAGAAAATATGCCAGGAGTACACAGAGCCTTCGCAAATGCCAGACTCGCAGTCTGCCAGGCGAAAAACTAGGGGAAAATCGGAACGGTGAAGCCGCGAAGGGAGGGAGGGCGAGAAAGACAGGTTAACACGTACGAACGATGCAGTCCGGTACACGAGTCACATGGAGCCTATTATCTCCCCGTGCCAAGCCCTTGCATCAAGTTCGCCATTTCTTGTTCCGCTCACATTGTCTTCAGCGACGCATTAGCCAAACTTGTGCCGTTTGCCGGATGGTATCTACCGTATTTCTCTACTACTTCTAATTTTAAGTTGGTGGTGGTCCGTTCTCCATCACCAATCCATAACAACTAGAACCCACAAGACAACAGACAAATCCGATTTTTTCGAAGTCCTGACACGCCGCCGTTTATTCATAGAACAGAACAAAACACCTGCCCCTGCAGGATAAATCTCCAAAACGGTACCTCACTGCGCTGTGGTCCCATGCACCGTCCGGCTCCACCTGCCAGTTATGCAACGACCGGAAATGGAGACGCGTGTGCAGGCACGGGATATTGATTAGCACGCTCGCATGCAGCGGAGCGCTAGGATCTGGCTGGCGAAGATTCTACCAACCCGTCGGCGCTGCAAGCATTTCGATCTTGCGGGCCCGGCGCTGCTGCGTGAGGCGGACACCGCCGCCGACGTTGATCAAGGCGCCAAACCCCTCGTGTAGCCATGCGCGCGCACGACGCTCATTCCTGCATGCGCTGCTAGCTCGAAGCAGGCCAAGCGCGCGCAAGTATCGCCTCGCCTAAGGATCTTATTTTTTTTTAAAAAAAGGACGCATACAACTGACGCATATCTCTACTACTTCTAATTTTAAGTTGGTGGTGATACGTCCGTTTTCCATCACTAATCCACCTCTAAATCGGAAAAAAAACCGAACCGACCAACGGAAAAATGGTCTGTTCTTTTTCGCTTCCATTCCTCGCAATAGCTGGCGGCGCAAACCATGGTTCTCCTGACTCCTCATTCCTCCCGATCTGCAATTGTGGCGGCGGCGAGCGCAAGACACAGCGAAGGGAGGCCGCGGGTGCTGGCTATTCTAGTGTTCGGTGACTCCTTCGTCGACATGAATAACAACAACGCTGTCGTCACACTCGTCAAGGCCGACTTCAGGCCGTACGGCAAGGACCTCAACGGCGGCGTTCGAGCGCAAGGCGCAGCGGCGGAAGGCTACGGGTGCCGGCTACCTCCTGATTTGCAATTGTGGCGGCGGCGAGTGCAAGGCGCAGCGCTAGGAGGCCGCGAGTGCCGGCTGTTCGGCTGCCCTCCGCGACCAATCAGCACCTTCGTACGTCGGCTTCGTCGGATCGATCCAGCGCCTCCTTCTGGAGACCTCCGCCGCGACGTGACTAACGAAGAACATGGTAAGGTGGATCTGTACAGCCTCGGCAAGAAATGTGCCCTCCTACTAATTGTGTTGTGGTTTTTGTTGTTCATTACAGTCAATAGGTTAAATGTATAGGAATGAGAAGGCTGTGCAAAAATTGTCAGGATAGGATTCTAGGTAGGATCATTCTTCATTTGACTGGAAGGATTGTGGCATCATGATGCTATCTGAATTTAAAGGTTACATATGTTTCATATATAATGTGAAGTATATGCTGAGATGTTATGTTTGAAATGCTTTTTTTATATTTTTAAGTAAATTGTTAGTAGAACTATTTATACAAGCTTACTTAATAAACTTAGTTTTTGTGGAATTATTTCAGTTTTAGTCAAATGAAATTTACTTATTTCAGTATTATAAATGTTACTCAGTTTATGTATCCAATATAATAAGGGTGACGTTTCTTCAACTGAAAACATCATGTAACGAGCTAATAGGAAGTTAATGGACCTAACAAGGTTAAAAACTTACATTAACATTAGTTAGTTTTATATTTTATACTTTATTTAGTTTATGAGGCATAATAAACTTGGAGGGGATCAGATCAATGGTAGAAAAAGTGACACAAAAAAACAACTTTGAATGGTATGCACCTCCTTGCAATTTGCCCTTTATTTATAGGTGATTTTTATGCATATCTTATTTATACCTTGAGGCACTGAAAGTACTAATGTATTTTTTTTGTCAATGAAAGGGTGCCAAAGATGTCAGATTGATAGCTAAGGAGTCAATGTAAGAGATAGAGAAAAATGATCAAAATATTGGCAGAAGTGAGGTTATGAATGGCTTTGTTGAGTTGCAAAATGGAAACTTTCCTGCTAATGTTAGTATTTTTTTATGATAACATTGTTTTTTAAACAATTACTAGAGTTTTCTTCTGTCAATTTAAATTGAGAATCTGGAGTATTTTAACAACTATAATTTGGTATCCTTCTATTGATGTTATAAAGGTAGAGATTACATGAAGTCACGACATCTTCCAACATTCATTGACTAGCTTGTCAAAAAAAATTATGTTAACTCTCCATACATGCACACAATTGAGCTATTGTTGTAATGGATTAGTAGTATTCCAGTGTCTATTCTTTAGAAAGCGCTTATTGATGCATCTAGATAATGTGTTACTATAGCCTAACTTTCGTCCAAGACATATATGACATTTGACATAAATAAGCATATTACAATTGACCTGTTGTCTTGATGTTTAAAGTAGAGCTATAATTTATTGGATATATTGTTTGCTAGCATGGCTCAATTTGTTTTTGGGGAGACCATGGTGTGATATCATGATGGTAGCAAGGGAATTGCATGTCTATTTGTTTTCACTAATTTTATATTATTGAATTCTAGGGAAAGGAAACCCAGAAAGTGTAAAAACAAATTGACAAGGAAATAAAACGCCAAGAGAAAGAAGAATCTGAACTGAGGAAACAACAAAAGAAACAAGAAGAGGCGCTGAGAGAACAAAAGCGACATGAAAAGGAAGAAGCTGAAATGAGGAAACAACAAAAGAGACAGCAAGAGAGAGCTGAGAAAGAACAGAAGTGCCGTAAAAAGAAAGCCGCACAACTCAAGAAGCAACAGCCAACAGGTCATTCAGAAGCAAGTTTCTATGATGGAGATTTTTCAAAAATAAGAAAGACAGTGAAAAACTTGAAAAATCTGGAGAGATACTCTCCATTGATCCATGCACCAACAACAAAGAGGTGGTTTCGTCAGCTCATCAATAATTGATTCTTCCATCTCTCAAAAAGAGAATTGGGCTTTACATTAAGGAACACTCTCATGTCTCATTTCCCCCATTATATTTGTTTAAGATGAATATAATATTTTTTAGATGATGTACTTTCACATGGATACATGAAAATATTGTTGTAAATAAGAACTGCAGACAATATAAATGGTTTTTTAACTGATGGAGTGCTTATTATGGGATTTATTTTCAGCAGAGACCAGAGCACATCTACCAATTAAGGAACTTTTGGAACAGAGGAATGCATATTAAGAATATCATTCCTAAATATGTTCTAATGTCATAAATGTCTTATGTACTATGTACAATATATTTGGTTTTTATTCACGTAGAAGGAGAAACCGTAGAAACTTTTGTAATCAAGATAAATGTATATTTAATCTTGTAGTAAAATTTTATTTTATTGCTTAGCTTTTATGTTTCGTTATCAATTTTATTTTTCGTAGCAACGCACGGGTATTGAACTAGTTTTTATATAATTTATACTATATCACTTTATTTGTTAGTACTTTAGAAAATATTATTTGTTGTCTCAATGACATACAGATCTATCTTTATTGAGATAACAAAGTGGTATAGAATGAATTTTTTTTCCTAACTGACGTAGCAGTAACGTGCTCGTTCTCATCTTAGTTTCATGGTTTGTCGTTACCGACTTAGCTAGCAGCCTGTTTCTTTTTTCTGGTCTCTACTTTTCACGTCGAAGATTATCCTCCCGGCTGTCACGTGCGTCGTGACTCGTGACGCCGATACGTGTGGTGGCGAGCTTCGCTGGCTAGCTGCACTGGCTGCTTGAGCTCCTTCGGTTGGCGCGTGTTGAGGTATGGTGAGAGCTGGTGATGGCAATTCTGAGACGCCGATACGTGTGGTGGCGAGCTTCGCTAGCTAGCTGCACCGGCTGCTTGAGCTCCTTCGGTTGGCGCGTCGAGGTATGGTGAGAGCGAGGAGCAAAATTTTGCGCACGGCGAAAATCCGAAATTTCGGAGAAATATCGGCATTTCGGATGAAATCCGTTCAAAATTTAAAAAGAAAAATTCAAATCGGTTTTTTTACTACCGAAATTTCAGCCAAAAATCCAAAATTTCGACGAAATTGCCGTGATTAAAAAATAATTTAAACGACATTCAATTTTTTTGAAGGTTCCCGACATATTAGAGATATTCTCATAAAATTTTCAAGTGATTATCGGGTCTGTGGAATTTTTAAAAATTCAAAAAATGGTACTATCCAGACGAAACGTTGACCGGCAAGTTTGAACATGATGAAAAATGGTATAAACGATGTTAGAAAATTTTGAAATTTTTTGTACATGATGCTGATGAATCATTAATATTTTCATAAAATTTTCGGATGGTGATCAAGATTTAAGAATTTTTAAAAATTTGGACAGTGCTACTATCCTGATAAAAGCCTTACCGACAAATTTGAACGGAATGAAAAATAGTTCAAACTATGTTGGAAAATTTTGAAAATTTTTGTGGAAGGTCCTGATGTATCACTAATGTTTTTATAAAAGTTTCATATGATTATCATGCATGAAAATATTCCAAAAATTCTGACAGTACTACATCCTGATAAAAGCCTGATAATCAATACATAGATTTGTTTTAGTGATAAAAGAAGGTTTAAAATTTATGAAAATTTTACAGAAGAGTGATAAGGAAGTGTTTAAGGCCTCATAAAAATTTTAAATCATGATCACACACCAGTGAATTTATAAAATTTTTACAAGGCACAGTAGCATTTATGTTCTTTCTCTTTTGGTTTTTGCAATATAGTATAACAAATGAAATTCAATGGTTTTATAGATTTTATCGACCAAAAAAAATTTAATTTTTTTAAAATTTTATAGAATGGTACTGAGGCAATTCTTAATCTGTCATAAAAATTTTAGATCATGATCGCACTCGAGAAAATTTAGAAAAATCTAACAAGTTTATTATCCCAATTATGTCCATTCGGTTTTTGATTTTTTAAAGATGACAAATGAAGTTCAATTGTTTTGAAAATGTTTATATATTATCCTACACTAATAAATATAGTACGATAAATTTTTTAGATCATTATCAATCTTGTATAATTTTTTAAAAATCTAACAGTGTTTCTGTCTAAATTTTAAAATGTCTCAAAAAAGTAGTTTTTCAACAAATTTTCATGTAAGATAACTTTCTTAAGGGTTATTGGACTAATTCCGGTCAAATTCGGCCCTAAAACATTAAAATCCGGTTTCAAAACCCAAAATTTCGCTGGAATTTTTGAAATTACTGTAGCAAATTTAATTTTTTTTATTTCAAATTCGGCCGGTACTTTAGAATCCGTCCAGTCCCGAAATCCGAAATTTCGCAAAAATTTCAACGAAATTCATCGAAATTTTAATCCCTAGGTGAGAGCTGGTGATGGCGATTCTGAATGACAGTTGGCGGCGCGCAGCGCGGCAGCTATTTTGCTAAGCTTTCTCTGTCAACAGTGGTAGAGTTTGAAAATTTTAGAAATTTACACAAATCTAACCACAAACAAGAGCTTCTGCGAGAAAACGTGATTTTTTCGATATCTGACATCGACCTGACTGTATTAGAGTTGTACTGCTCGTCGTTGGGACAGCCAGGCACTCTTTCGTGTAAATGTTGCCGAACCGTCCCTCGATCGCGCTTTTGTTCGTTCGGCGTTTTCCTCCGACCGGTTCATTTTCCCGGAATACTACTCGCCAGACGCCACACGCCAGTTACTACTTTCTACTGCGGCGTGTCGTGTAAGCAACCAAGAAGTGGAAAAATAACTAGCTTCCGGAGCTTTTCTCGACCGTTTTGCCGTGCTTTTGTCACGGTCGATGATTAGGACGTAAGAGCCCGATTGATAAGTGTTTGCGTCAAAATTTAGTAGGTACGGAATAATCGGCAATCTAAGATCTGTAGGAGTTTGGATAACGCACGATGAAACTATTTGGAAACAGAAGTTTGATTAGGAAACTCAAGCCGATATGGATTCTGTTACCGTATTGTAATAGGACTCGGATCGGCCAGAGGGTATATAAGATGAGCCCAGGCCAGCTACAAAGATCATCATCCACAGCAAAAATCACATCTGCTAGTTTTTTTTCATTAGTTTTTAGTCCTGTAATATTTTCCTCTGTAAGTCGATCTTGTTCAATAAAGTTGCGCATCGCCGATTATTGGTCTTCATCGATTTCGCCCAGGTTTGGTTTGCTCTGTTTTGCTGCGCATCGTCTTCTCAGAGCTAATCTACCTTTACCCTTTTGATTAGCCCTAATCGGCTAATCTCGCTACGTCCTAATTGGCTTCTAGCTGATCAGAGTTACGCCGATTATCGTCTGGTATCGGCTTTGAAAGATTTCACGACTTTATTCACAAAGTCTCTACCTTATTCTACATTTTCTAAATGTGTCGAAGGAATTGGTATGAGACGACTTAGAGATTTGCAGGAGTCAGGGGGAGTTTGTCTCTCTGATAAATAACCTGTTTAATATTATATTGTACTCTTTTCTTTGTATGAGTTTTTCCTCTTTGAGGTTTTCTCGTGTAAAGTTTTTAATGAGACAATATCAATATAGTTTATATGTCGTATCATCTATTTTTTCCCACTGAGTTTTTTAGAGGATGATATTAGACATGTCAAGTTCATAGACAAAATAATTCCATATTGATCTCAGAAAATGGATTCGATCAAGGGGGAGTGTTGCGAGAAGACATGAATGGATGATCTCATCCATGAATCAAACAACCGTCACAAGTAAAAGACACCTATTTACGAACCTACACGATCTCTTATCTCTCCCTCAACTGTAATCCTCGAACGGGTGCAAATCCACCCGTCCACCATGTATATATTGACGTAGAAAAACCCTTGTGAAAAAAATACCAAAAAATAATCCATTATTATGGTTTAAGGATTACATGCACAGAGTGTGACTTAAATAGCCAAAAGTGTCCAAGCAGTAGTAGGCTTGGATTAACAATCTATTTGAATAAAACTAAAAGATATAGAAAGTGAAGATACTTGGGTTATCTCTAACGACCCCTTCTTAACTCAAAATCCATAATGCAATCGTTTCTGAAAAACCCCAAAGATAATTGAGCACCATAAATATAAGTGCGTTAAAATTCCAAAGGACTACTGAAAAAAGCAAAACTGAAACAATCAATCCAAGCACTTGTAGTGCAAAAGATAAAAAATATAGCAGTCTTATCTAACAGCTTCTCATGAAACAAAATATAGTAAACGACCAGTAGGTCGAGAGAGACTGGAATAGTTAATCTAAACACAGTTATACCAAAGTAGACGAAGAAAATTGGATCTTCAATAATTCATCAATAATTCAATAAAGTTTGAGTTTATGCAACTAACCTCCTGAAACAAACGCTCATTCATCAAGCGGCACAAGCCAAAACATCACCTGTGGTGCTAGATAGATAGCAAAGAATATATAACATTGATTTTTTGCATGCTCCACCTAGAACATAAAATTAGGCAAGTAATGATTATTGTAAGAGCAATTTGCACGTGTAGACATTATGTACATCAAACTGCCTACTGAAAATCCATGATATAGTTGAAACTGTTCCTGCAAATATGTTAAGATAAAGAAATTCTTATTTTATTAGTGGAGTATAAATTGCAGTAGACCCTTTATATCTAGTAAAGATAATAAAATAACGTTGTAGTATCCACGCAAAAGAAAACTCCCTCCTGCACTTCAATACTTTATCTCAAACTGATATTAGAGCAAAAAACTTTACTAAAAAAACTCTGTAGAGTATAATACTACTATTAAGGTATCATCAAATTCAAAATTAACATTGCAAAAACCTCTACAATGGTCGCACAAGTGATCCAAAATAGTAACAGATTCAAACAGTGAAAAACGCCAAAATAATGGTGATAAAACATCAAATTCAGTTGTCTTCTCAACTGACATTATAACATTTTCTTCTCCAAAGTAGACAATGAAACGTCAAAGAAAATCGATGATAAAACATCAAATAATCCGTTGATGATAAATCCAACATGAATTGCAGTGAAATCCACCAATAATATGCATAAAAACCTTAATTGCAAAAGAAACCACTAATATTAGACAGGGTAGCATGAATTTATGCATGAAATCCTGCCGATAATATCAAGTATAAAATAATAGGTATAAAAGCCAATGGCCTAAATTTACCACTTTTTTGGCATTGCAACATAATCCCACTGTTTGGCACCGAAACAGTCATCGGAGTAAATAGCAATGCTTTCCTCACGTCCACTGAGAAGGCTCTCATTTTGAATCTGCCATATAGACAAATTGATCTTACCATCGAAATTCTCAATATCAAGTTAGTAGATGACACGGTAGAATAAAATTGCAGATCAAAAATATATAGTAGATTCTGAAAAAACTTCATGATAAGTTTCGGGTGCTCATAGCAATTTCCATATGCTGCTGGTACGCTTCGGGTGCGCATAGCAAAATCTAAAGAAAATTGGAAGCTAAAGCTGAAAACAAGAAGGTGAAGCTGAGAAGCTACGTTGAAAAGCCAAGCAAAAAAGCCGAAGCATCTCTGAAGCCGGAGCCAATGGAAATAAAAAAACATAATTAAATCGAGCTTTCAGATCGGTTTGAAGTACGGATGGCTTTAATAGCTCTCTGTTTTTTGCTCTCGGGTGAGTTGGACTGTAAGGGCTCTAGCAATTTGGATGTATGAAGTATGAGGTATATGTATGAGTAAACTCTCCAGGTAGATACAATATCTCCGCCGCCTGAGTATCGCCACCAGAACCCAGAGGAACAAACCCTCACGCCTATCGCCGCCGCTGAAACGAGACTCTCGCAGAGCCAAGTCGCCAATATTTCACCGCCACCGATTCTATCTGTCTCTTCCCTATTTATACTGAACATCCGGGTAACTTGTAAATAACCACACGGGTATTAGATCATGCACAAAATACTAATTGTTGCTCCATTCGACCGTGAACGTGGGTTGGGCTTGAGGCTTCGACTCATTCTCCGAGCCGGGCCGTCGGTATTGAGCCCAAGTCGCCGTCTATATCTTCGCCTTGACGCCATCGATCTGGTCGCTTCATTCTCTGGAGACCACGAACGATCACGACATCCTCTGGATCGAAGATGGTTTGTCGACATTCTCCTCCTTGAAAACCAGCTTGTCCCCAAGCTGGAGCTTCCGGAAATTGATTCTTCAAAGCCTGTTCATCTTCCCAAGTCGCCATGAACTCGCCATGTGGACCATTGCACCAAGACTGTGGAATCACCCTTTTCGACCGATTTACGTAACTCTGCGATCGAGAATGCGCCAAGGAAACCAGAAGTCGTGATGGAGATCCGTATTTGATCATCGACCAAGGGGTGCCCTTTAGCCGGCTTGAGAAGAGATACATGGAACACTGGATGCACTGAACTTGTCGCGGGCAATCCCAATTCATAAGCCACATCACAATACTTTCTTATCTTCTCATCAAATGTTTTAGAAACCTCCGCGGTAGCCTCTACACTCTCCTGTTTTCCAAGATATAGAAGGCCAAGCGCTACAGGAAGCAGGCATATAATGGGTTACGCCAAATTTCACCTCCCTACGCTCCATCGTATGAAAATGATGGACTGCTCAATCTCTTCATTGCAAGAACCAACAAATACCAATTCCAAGGCGATGGATGTGAATACCAGGATCTCAAGAGTTGATTGAGAGTCCCCAATCTGATTTACGAAGCATTCTTAGCTCATCTTTACGAGAACCAAAGATATGCAATACCAAGACCCAAGATTGCCCCAATCCGTATGTTTAAGTCATCCTTGCTAATATACTCCTTGAGAATAGCGAGTCTGTGGTCACAATCATTCTTCACATGTAGGTGACAATTCCAATACCTAGTAAAGCTCCAAAGAACAACAGGAGTATCATTATTATGCAAGTACTTGTCGAAATGAGCAAGTCCAAAATCAAGATCCCACAGGAGAATCAATCCTGTGCTAGCCACGCATTGGCTTTTCCATGTTCTTTGTTCTTGAATAACCGGTTTCGGAAGACCCACTCTCGAAGTAGGGGGCAACAGGGCCATTCCCGCGGGGAGTACCTCCCGTCCCGTCCCTCATGATCCAAAATTTTCCCGTCCCGTTCCCGTCTCGGGAGAAAATCCCGTCCCCATCCCGTTAAGTATCGGGGCCCGTCGAGGACCCATCCTTGAAAATTTCACACAAGAGAAGAGCTCTTATAGCCATTTTAACTCTAAATCATATCAATATACAAGGAAAAAAAGAATGCATGCATTCATTGAAGATTATGTTGTCCCATTTATGAAAATGTGAATATGATGGACTAGAGAATATGTTTGCAATCTAATAACTAAATTGGACTAAACTAAATTTGGATCCCCAACCGGGTCCCCGCGGGGAAAAAAATTCCCCATCCCCGTCCCCGCCATCCCCGACGGGGGAATAATTTTCCCCGTTTCCATCCCCGCGGGGACGATTTCTTCCCATACCCGTCCCCTAATAGAGGAATTCCCCGCCGGGGATCGGGGAACGGGTCCCCATTGCCATCCCTAACTGGAAGAATCAGATGGAGCAGTCATTAGCTTATCCTGGCCAAACCCAGCATTCACAAATGCATTGACAAATGTAATAACTAAATTACGCCTTGCGAATCAAGATCGAGCCGCACCGCGCCCATCAATCAAATGGACCTTGTATATATCCTCCGGAGATTTTGGCTCCATGACCTCAATATCTCGAGCAAGAGTGAGCTACCCCTCGCTAAGCTTAGTATTATTAACTATTTCTTGCAAAATCTCCTTGTCATTGTCATCCGCAGCTATCTCATCATCAATCTCCATCGCCAAACCATGGCGTGCGATGATGTATGAGAATTGCTTCTGAGCGTAAGATCATCGATTCTTTGTGTAGACTCGCTTCACATCTTGCACGGACTTATTGTCAAGGAGCGAGCAATCCGCAAAGCACTTGCTAGGTCTTCAAACTTCATGTAAATGGTATATGCTATGTCAAGTGCCAACATATCATCGAGAGCGGCGGTATCTAGAAGAACTGGTAAGGTACAAGCAAGCTCTTCTGTAGTTTGTAGAGTCAACATGCTCAACCAGCCAATCAAGGTCGTCAACCTCCATCAGAAAATCGACAACTTCAGGGTCAACATTGTGCTTCCCACATCTATGTTGATCTCGACCAAATCTATTGCACAACGGAAGTATTAACACCTCCTGACATTGTACTGATTCTTTGAGACTTTTTGTTCTGCTCCCTTCCGACCCATTCACAGCTATGAGCGGAGAAGGCACAGATTTATCATCAACCCCAGAGCCCATCCTCCGGTGAAGATGCATCTCGCCGTGGCCATTTTGCCCGGACGCCGCCGCACTTTGCATACCTTCCAGGTGAGCGGAAAAAGACGTTCCCATATCAGTACCCTCCTTGAATTTTGTCGCCCCATCCGGAAGATGCGCGAGGACTCTGCCGATCGGGTGTTGCAGATCCGTCACCGACGTCTGCAACTCCGTCACGCGATCTTCCACCCTTGGCTTCCATTCTTCGAGTTGGTCATGTTCATCCGTCGACTTTCTCACCGATTCGTCGACCCGTCTGATGTATCGCTGAACCTCGAAGACCATCTGACGCGTCTCTTCCTCCTTCTTGCTGTTTTCTTCAAGTTTGGCCAAGATCGTTGCGAGCGAATCATCGATTCGTAGAGGCGCCATGTTTCCTGACTTGGATTTCAACCGAGTGAAATGCTCGAGAATCGACTCCCGATCGCCGATCCGAAAAGATCCGCTCGATACCGATGTAAGGGCTCTAGCAATTTGGATGTATGAAGTATGAGGTATATGTATGAGTAAACTCTCCGTAGATACAATATCTCCGCCACCGAGTATCGCCACCGAACCCAGAGGAACAAACCTCACGCCTATCGCCGCGCTGAAACGAGACTCTCGCAGAGCCAAGTCGCCAATATTTCACCGCCACCGATTCTATCTGTCTCTTCCCTATTTATACGAACATCCGTAACTTGTAAATAACCACACACGGGTATTAGATCATGCACAGTAAATACTAATTGTTGCTCCATTCTGGACCGTAAACGCGTGGGTTGGGCTTGAGGCTTCGACTCATTCTCCGAGCTGGGCCGTCTGGTATTGAGCCTGAAGTCGCCGTCTATATCTTCAGTCTTGACGCCATCTGATCTGAAGCTGCTTCATTCTCTGGAGACCCTGAACGACCGCTGACATCCTCTGGACTGGAAGATGGTTTGCTGACATGGACTTTGAGTCGTTCACGATCGGAGGAGCACAGACCGACGCAGTGGCCGGGAGGTGGCGGCTCCAGTGCACGGAGCGACCGATGGCTTGGGAGCGGAGGCAGGGGCCAAGTGGTTGGCGGTGACTGGGCAGCCAAGCGGTGGTCACTCGGTGACCCGAGCCGAGGAAGCCCCGAAGGCGAAGGGCCAACGTGTGGGTGTGTCAACGTCACGAGGATTGTAGAAGCCGATGCATTGCTCTAGAGTGACGTGCGGCCATGGAGGCTGTGCCAATCGAGGAAGACGGCACATGTTGGTGAGCACCGGCGTGGAGACTTTGAGTCTGGCAGCCGGAGGCATGTCAGGTAATCCTAGTGCATGGTCAGGTTCCAGTTTTAGCGTCAGGTTCCAAGTTTAGTGTTTTTTTCCCAATTTTGGTTAGTCTCTGTTTTGATTTAGTATGTATCTGAGATATAGAAAGGGCTGATTGCAAATCACAGCCTGATTGATATCTTTTATTTTCTTCCTTGTACACATCATAATTTGGAATTATAAAAGAGTCAGAAAATGTGGTGTTTTTTGAACCACACCAAAAAAGAAATCCTCTGTCTCCAGTCTACATCTCCTGCCCTTGTTCTTCTGAGTGTGAAAATATTGGTTCCGTGTATTATCCGAAGAAGCACAGGAGATAGCTTTTGCTGGACAATTGGTATTAGAGCCACGGGTTGACGATGCCGCGCCATCGTTCGTTGTCGCCTTCATCTCTACGGCGCTCTCAGGGGGAGGGCAGCGGAAGTAGAGAGGGCGGTTCCGGTGGCGGCGGCAGATCGGCCGGCGGACGAGATGGAGGCTTGGTGATCCACATGGTGATGAAGGATGTCAGCAGCGCTGGCTCTTTCCCGGTGCTAACGCGGACCAATTATTACGATTGGGTCGCGCTCATGCGCGTGATGTTGCAGGCGAGGGGCCTGTGGGTCGCGGTGTCGCTCGGCACGATCGACATCACCGAGGATTGGATGGCATTGGAGATCCTCACCAAGGCCGTTCCGGCGGAGATGATGGGGACGATCGCCAACAAGGCTACGCCCAAAGTGGCATGGGACTCGATCCGGCTGATGAATGTCGGCGTCGAGCGCGTACGGAAGGCGAAGGCGAGCACGCTCCGTCGGGAGTTCGACGCGCTCAAATTCCGCGACGAGGAGACGGTGGACGACTTCGGGATCGGAATCAATCGCATCGCGAACCAGCTCGCGGTGCTCGGGAACGCCATCTCCGAGGAAGAGGTGGTAAGAAAGTTTCTCCAAGCGCTACCTCAAAAGTTCGAGCAAATTGCCTCGTCGATCGAAACTCTGCTCGACCTCAGTGAGGTCTCCGTGGAGGAGCTGATCGGCAGGTTGAAGGCCACGGAGGAGCGTCACAACTTTGTGGGCATCGGCACCATCACCGGCTTGAACTTGACCGAGGATGAACTGGTCGCACGCCTGTCGTTGCGGCTGCAGTTCACCGGCGGAAAAAGTGGCGGCTCGAGCTCAGGCGGCACGGAGCGCAGCAAGGAGCCTTCGTCGAGTGGCAAGCGGAGCCGAGGTCATGGGCGCGGCCGGGACGGTGGAGGACGCGGCGGCGGGCGTTCAAATCACGGTGGCAGCAACGTCGCCAACGACGAATGCAGGTACTGTGGCAAGAAAGGCCACTGGGCCCGAGAATGCCATAAGAAGAAGCGAGATGCCCAGGCCCATCTGGCCCAAACCGAAGAAGAGGAGCCCACTTTATTGGTGGCCACGGCAGTGGTTCTCAGCACCTCTTCTGCCCTAGCCACAGCGCCGCCAGTTTCGTCCCCAAAATCGCCCGAGATCCAAATCGACGAGGGCAAGGTCTTCGTCTTGACTTCGGCGACAGGAGGAGGGCGATCGGCTGCGCGATGGATCTCGACACGGCGCCACCAATCACATGACGGGTGCGCGCTGCATTCTCGGAGCTCGACGCCGCATGCGCGTTCGCTCGATTCGGGCGACGGCTCGGTGGTCGGGATCGAGGGCGCAAAGACGGTGCTTCTCAAGTGCAAGACGGGGGAGCACAAAGCTCTCAAGGGCGTCTACCACATCCCGCGGCTCACGGCTAACATCCTGAGCCTCGGGCAGCTCAAAGAAGAAGGCTTCAAAATTTTGATGGAAGACGAGTTCATCAAGATCTGGGACAAACGGTGCCGGAATCAGCGGCGGAAGCTGATAGCCAAAGTCGCAAGGGGGGCAAACCGCCTCTATGTCCTCAAGGTCGACATCGGGCGGCCGGTGTGCTTGGCGGCGCAAGGGGACAGTACGGCGTGGCGGTGGCACGCGAGGTACGGCCACCTCAACTTTCGCGGCCTACGTCGACTCGCCCAGGAGGAGATGGTGCGAGGACTGCCGCAGCTCGACCACGTCGACCAAGTATGCGATAGCTGCCTCGCCGGGAAGCAAAAGCGGCTGGCGTTCCCCTGCGAGGCCAAGTATCGTGCGGCGCAGAAGCTGGAGCTCGTGCACGGCGATCTCTGTGGTCCCGTGACACCGGCAACGCCAAGCGGGAACCGATTGTTCTTTCTCCTGGTCGACGACTTAAGCCGCTACATGTGGCTCATCTTACTGAAGACCAAGGACCAGGCGGCGGAGGTCTTCATCACGCTTCGGTAGCGCCGCTAAAGCAGGAGGAAGCCGAACCCTGCAAGACCGATCATGGCGGTGAGTTCACGGCGCGCGCCTTCATCGACTACTGCGCCAAGGAAGGGATCCAGAGGCACTTCACCGCGCCGTATACGCCACAACAAAACGGCGTGGTAGAAAGGCGAAACCAAACGGTCATGGGCATGGCCAGGAGCATGATGAAGGCCATGTCCATGCCAGGGTGGTTCTGGGGGGAGGCGGTGACCACGGCGGTGTTCATCTTGAACCGGTCACCCACCCAGAGCGTCGAAGGGAAGACACCTTTTGAGGTATGGCACGGCTACAAACCTCCAGTCCACTTCTTTCGCACATTTGGGTGCGTGGCGCACGTAAAGGCGGGGAGCAGACGCCTCACCAAGCTTGAAGACAGGAGCACGCCAATGGTGTTTGTCGGCTATGAGCCAGGCACCAAGGCATGGCGTTTCTACGAGCCAGCTTCGCGGCGCGTCCATGTGTCGCGGGATGCCGTGTTCGAGGAGGATCGCCCCTGGGAGTGGGGTGCCGACAGAGGGGCTGGACCGAACGACGACAGCGACCCCTTCTGTGTGGAGTTTGTCTCCATCACCGGGGCGCGGCATGGAGATGAGGAGACAAGGGAGCAAGGGTCAGCACCAACAACACCTCTGCTGCCCACACCAGGTTCTGCATCAGGGGGAGCGGCGACGCCCACGTGCAGGTCTGAGCCCCGCACGCCAGTGGCATCTTCGGTTCCAGCGACACCGACGGCAATCGAGTTCGCCACTCCACCCACGGGGGAGCTCGACCTCGACAACGACCACGATGATGCACCGCTCCGGTTCAGGACCTTGGATGATATCCTTGGCCCGGGATCGCCTCCTGGCTTGGCTGATCGGGAGGTCATAGAAGAGCTGCTGGCAGCGATTAGGGAAGAGCCTGCCACGGTGGACGAAGCAAAGGAGAGCAAGGAATGGCGCCTAGCCATGCTGGAGGAGATGGCTTCCATTGAAGAGAACAAGACGTGGTCCTTGGTGGAGCTACCGAGAGGACACCGCGCCATTGGTTTGAAGTGGGTCTTCAAGCTGAAGCGGGACGAGCATGGCGAGGTGGTCAAGCACAAAGCTCGCCTTGTCGCCAAGGGATATGTGCAGAAGCAGGGCATTGATTTTGAGGAGGTGTTCGCCCCGGTTGCAAGAATGGAGTCGGTGCGCATGGTACCGGCCGTGGCGGCGCATCGCGGCTGGTCTGTGCACCACATGGACGTCAAATCAGCGTTCCTCAACGGCGAGCTTGAAGAAGAAGTCTACGTGGCGCAACCTCCGGGGTTCACATCGGCTGGGCACGAGGAGAAGGTGCTCAAGCTTCACAAGGCCCTCTATGGTCTGCGCCAAGCCCCGCGCGCCTGGAACGCAAAGCTGAACGTAAGTCTGCTCAAACTTGGTTTTGTCAAAAGCAAGTGTGAGCATGGACTGTACATGAGGAGCAATGGAGGCAGCAGGCTCGTGATCGGAGTCTATGTGGATGATCTACTCATTGCGGGGGAGCAGCAGTCGGAGATCATGTCCTTCAAGGGAGAAATGAAGGAGCTGTTTCGTATGAGTGATCTGGGTCATCTGTCCTACTACTTGGGGATAGAGGTGAAGCAAGAAAAGCATGGCATTGAGCTGCGCCAGAGTGCATATGCTGTGAAGCTTCTGGAGAAGGCAGGAATGAAGAGCTGCAATCCTTGCGCAACCCCAATGGAGGCCAGGTTGAAGCTGTCAAAAGGAAGCACTTCACCTACGGTGGACGTAACCATGTACCGAAGCCTGATTGGGAGCTTGAGGTACCTGCTGCACACTCGGCCAGAGCTCTCATTCAGTGTTGGGTACCTGAGCCGATTTATGGAGGGACCAAAGCAGGAGCATATGGCAGCCATGAAACACCTGCTGCGTTACGTCGCAGGAACGGTTGATTATGGGCTGCTGTACGCGAAAAGTGAAGAAGACAAGTTCATTCTTCAAGGTTTCAATGACAGTGACATGGCCGGGGACGTCGACGATCGGAAGAGCACAACGGGGGTGCTGTTTTTCCTCGGCGCAAGTCCAGTCTCATGGTTTTCACAGAAACAACGTGTGGTGGCGCTGTCATCATGTGAAGCGGAGTTCATCGCGGGCGCAGCAGCGGCATGCCAAGTAACCTGGCTTGTGCGGTTGCTAGAAGACATCACTGGAGCCAAGACGCCGCCGCCACAGATCAAGATGGATAACATGTCGGCGATCGCGTTGTGCAAGAATCCAGTGCTCCACGACAGGAGCAAGCACATCGACACCAAATTCCATTTCATTCGTGAATGTGTCGAGCGGGGAGACATCAGTCTGGAGTTTGAGAGGACTCAAGGGCAGCTCGTGGATATCCTGACGAAGCCACTGGGAAGACTTCGTTTTCAGGAACTTCGGGAGAAGATCGGAGTCACCAAGTTAAACTGATCATGCACTGAATTAGGGGGAGATTGTCAGGTAATCCTAGTGCATGGTCAGGTTCCAGTTTTAGCGTCAGGTTTCAAGTTTAGTGTTTTTTCCCAATTTTGGTTAGTCTCTGTTTTGATTTAGTATGTGTCTGAGATATGGAAAGGGCTGATTGCAAATCACAGCCTGATTAATATCTTTTATTTTCTTCCTTGTACACATCATAATTTGGAATTATAAAAGAGTCAGAAAATGTGGTGTTTTTTGAACCACACCAAAAAAGAAATCCTCTGTCTCCAGTCTACATCTCCTGCCCTTGTTCTTCTGAGTGTGAAAATACTGGTTCCGTGTATTATCTGAAGAAGCACAGGAGATAGCTTTTGCTGGACAAGGCAAGGGGCAGCCCGGATGCGTAGGGCAGTTGAGGCATTGGACAAAGCAGAGGATGGCGTTGTGGCGACGTTGGGCCATTGGGAATCGAAGGGGCACAAGCTGGTGGTGAAGGCCGACGAGCGGCTGAGATGAGGTTGAAGGTGGACGGCCGTGCGAAGGCCACCCTCAGGAGTCTCTTTCTCCTAGAGGCAGCGAATCGATCTAGAACCTAAGCTCTGATACCACTTGTTAAGGTTAAAAGCATGTAAAATAATTGAAGACAAGATTTAATGTGAAAAAACCTTTACGGAAAATAACTATTAGAAACAATCCGCAATGATGATTCAAATATTACGGCCCTGTTTGGGAGAGCTCCGGCTCCCAGATCCAGCTCAGATCTACAACTTATAGGCTAAAATAAAGTGAATTAAGTTTATATTTTTAGTTTAAAATGTAAACAAGATGATCTACCTAAACACTCTTAATGTACCCATAGCTCCAGCTCCACAAATTTCTGGAGCTAGAAATACCCTGCTCCACCAACTCCACAGATTTTGGTGGAGCTATGGGTACATTAAGAGTGTTTAGGTAGATCATCTTGTTTACATTTTAAACTAAAAATATAAACTTAATTCACTTTATTTTAGCCTATAAGTTGTAGATCTGAGCTGGAGCTGGGATCTGGAGCTCTCCCAAACAGGGCCTACATGTACAGGGGCGTGGCTTAAATAGCCAAAAGAATCCGAGTAACAGTAGATTTGGACTAACAATTTATTTAGATAAAATCAAAAGTTATAAAAAAAAGAGGTATTTGAGTTATCTCTAACATGTTTGGTGAGTGCGCCGAAATGGATAAGAGAGCTTTGGGACTTTACTCTCGCCACCCTCACGGTCCACATGTGAGAACCACACTGCTCCCGCCATGTTACTTAGCTCCGATCGACTGAAATTCTTCACTCCAAGTGACAATTCGTTGTGCATCCACGATTGTTCGTAATTCTGTTCTTATGAAACGCTTCTTGAGATAAACCTCACGCGTGAACGATTACTGTTTGACAATCAAATGCAGCAGTTTCAATCGACAGATGTCGAAGGAATAAACGTCGACGAGTTCCGCGAGCTGATCATGGACTGGATGAGGAAAGACCAGCGTGCCGTCCTTGCGAACAAAGCGGCGGTTGGTTTCTTGGTGGCGCCATTGTTCGCCGTTACGACCAAGAATGCCGGCAAGCAAGTTCGCAGATCGGGAACGCGGTGAGGAAAGGGGTTTTTTTTAATAATACATTTCTTTTAGAAATTGTAAAAATAAACATCCAAAAAAATTTATATAAATATACCCCTATCGGTTGTTGGTTAGGCGACACAAAAATATCGTCCAACCAACGGGCGATAGGAGGCCACGTCGCACGATAAACGGGCGACAGAGCGCCACGTCACGTGTCCGAGTCTTTGTCACCCGATGGTCTAGCGACAGTCCAAAAATCGACCGATCAACGGGTGACAGGGGGAGTGCGGCCCTCTATCGCCCTACCAAATAGCGATAGAGAGGCAATAAAGAGCCCATCGCACTGTATTGTGCTCATTTGAGCAAGGCAGAGAGCATCCAGCCAGAAAAGAGAAGAAAGGGAGAGAAGAGGAAAGAAAGGAAAGAAAAGAAGAGAGGGAGGAAAGAATAAAAGGAAGTAGAGGATCAACCCAAAATGTCGAGGCGTGCAAGTGGAAAGGGAAAGGCAAAGGAAGAGGGAGACGTTTCGGACTGGCCACGCAACGTCGCGTACCAGGACCTCTTCCTACCTCGCGGGGCTGTCCCACCGATGTGTATGTGCGGAGATCCTTGCAGACTTGTTCACACTTGAAAAATTCCAATTTGGAAGAGAAGGTATTACAAGTGTCGCAACTACGCCTTTGACCCATCGGAGAAGAGCCTAAAAAATCGTCAGATAGTAATAATCATATGTGTTTCGTAATATTTCTACATAAAATTTTGCTAATTTATGTTTCATGCAGTCGCCTCCGCCATTGTGCAAATTTGAGCAGTGGTTTGATATGGAGATCAACCCCGAAGACCAAAAACTCCTTAATCAAGCCAACCGGGACGAGGAGTTCAGGTGGCAGCTTTAAGAGCAACGTGACGCCGCACGCGAGGAGGCACGTAAAAAGGAAGCGGAGGAGAAAGAGGCCGAGAGAGAGGAAACGAGAGAGGGCACGTCGTGTCAGAGAAGCCCCACCGGAGGCATGAGCGAAGAGGAAATAGTCTCGATCCACTCAGTAGACGGCAAGTTGTAACTATTATTTTTGTTGTTCGTGATGCTTTTCCCAGTTTTATGTCGTAATAAAGAGTGTGGCTTACCTTATTTTTCACAGTAACTTCTGATTTGAGAATCGCCCTTCCTCTAATGTCCCTCTCCCAACCATGTTTGCGAAAATTGGAAGAGGCACACGCGGCCACAAAACCCCGAAATTGTGGCCACTTTATGGTTTTCATAGTCTCGTGGGGACCACCGGATACGCCCTAGAAATTACGGAAAAAATCACGAGCGACCTACGCAACGTAGGCTACCAACGTACGTGGCCGTCGATGAGGTCGTTTCAGTCCGAAAAGCGGGCTGCAGCGTATTGTCGTTTCAGTCTAAAAAGAGGGGTGTAGCGTGTTGTCGTTTTAGTCTGAAAAAATGGTGGGTGGCATGGTGTTGTCACTTTGCTCGAAGGTCGGCAGAGTCTTGTCCATCGGTCTGAGATGGCTAGTGTTTTGTCGCTTGGTGGTATGCAGAGTGTTGTCCAATCATTCTAACAAAGCTGCTAAGTGTTGTCCAATCGACGTGAGAAAGCTGATGAAAGGATTAACTAAATCCATAAGATTAAAAGTACCAACAATCCAAATACAATAGTTCGTACAACATATTTGGAAGGATTAACTAGGTACATAAAATTGAAACTACCAACAATAAAAAACATAAGAAACTATAGCCGGCCCGTTTCTGAGCAGCTCTTCATGGCTGGGCAAGCCTCCTCTGAACCTGAACTTGCGAGTACGCCAAGCGTGTCGATTGCACGGGCCCTCGTGGTCTAGCCGAGCTGGAGGTGTGGCGTACTCCATCGAGAAGGTTGCGTCGGTGGTGGTGCTCCTCGCTGTGATGGTCGAGCTCATCTCGGATCGACGAGGAACCTCGACACGCCATCCCGCCGTAGTCCTCGTGATCTAGATCATCACCGCCTCGTAGTCATCAGTGCGAGTGAAGTTGTAGGCGGAACCACTTGTGCTGTGAGTCTCAGAGCAAATGAAGAATTGTTGAGAGCATTCAAAAAATGATTGTAAAACATGAAAAGTGCATTTCAGTACTCACCTCCAGCGTAAATGGCTAGACCAGCGTGTCCAGCAGCTCACCCTCTCGCAGCCAGCGGCGTGACGGTGGCACGGGAGGCTGTAGTATGTGAAGATGTACGTGCAACACCCCTACCTCCAAATGCGAAGAACACTCTCTTCAGAAGCCTTTTAGTTGGCCACTTGATTGACGGACAGTCTTGATAATTATAGTAAGTGCCAGAATTTCTCCCCTAAATGCAACTGGGCAGTGCGGGCAAATTATGGTATGAGTTTTCAAACTTCTCAAACCTCATTTCTAATGCCTTCTGTTTCGTCCTTCATGCCTTTCCATAGCTAATTGTGTACTGATATCTGTTCTCGATTGCTCGGATAATAGCACGGGGCTCAAAATTCAGATTCTCCACTATCTCTGCGTACATGATGTTCGCGACATACCCGGATGATAGGTTCTTGTGAGCCATCAGTGTTTCCTTAGTCATACAGCTATGTTGCTCAACCTTCGAACATAGCCAACGAGTGCCCCATTTGGGCTTGTATGCGTGCACTCTCCACAGACACCCATGGATCTCACACACCACGTCGTAGCAGGTTGGGGTGAATTTCTTAACCCTGAAAATCCTTCTTAATGATAAAACCCAATCTTTCACAGCATCCTACACAGCCTCTTTTTTCAGGTACATACTGTTAGGTCTAACCTCATTGTCACTATACTACCAAGATATATCATTGCTTTCATTGACAACCAGCTTATCAAATTGCTGCGTGCTCCACTCGGCTGGCACAAGCGGCTCCGTACCTCCATCTTCCTCATCCGACTTATCGTCGTCTTCCACTTCTGCTCTGCTGTACTCACGGTCTTCCTCTTCTATCCTAATTGTTATTTCATCAATTTGCTCACCTTCGTCTACTTGCCCCCGCGCTTCTTGTCTAACATTTTCATCATTCTCCCCAAATTCAACTTGTTCACCACTTTGGCAAATGATGTTCTCGTTGCATTGTTGAACATGCTGTTACGGCTAGATCCTCCAATTTCGGTGTCACCAAAACTGAACTCATTTTGAGGATGACTACACTCATCGGCGTCCAACTGCTGTTGGGGGGCAACATCCCTGTCGTGTGCTTGCACTAAAAGCACCCGATACCATCTCCGTTGCTCTGCCCCCCTTACATATGATCTCCACGATAATGTTCCCTTCAGCTCAACTAGCTCGCAGTAAATAGGATCGTTTTGCATACTACATAGACAAAATACCTTCAGCTGGCACTTCTCTTGTTCTATCCGAAAAGTATAATACAACCACTTTAACACAGAAGAAAATGTGCGCTCCTCGACCCTACTCAAACTTCTGTCCACATACTGAAAGTTACTTAAATCTGCACCCTCCAAACCATACATTACAACCCTTTCTCCATAATAGATTCTAAATGGAACTCGTTCTGCCATATCTGCAAATCCATTCATTCACCCACGAATTAATTACTTTCCGTAAAAAATACTGTGACACCTAACATAACTATATCTACACGCTACAAAAATATAGACCTATTTGTAGAAAAATAACTACATTTCTAAAAATATATATCTACCTAGATCTAACTACATTCTCATGAATATATATCGACGTATTTCTATCTGTAAAAAACATCTACATTCCTAAGAATATTTATCGACATACTTCTATCTGTAAAAACCATCTAAATTTCTAAAATTATATTATTATTTCTAAAGTTTTCTCACATGAAGGTTTTTAATGAAGCAACTAGTGCAACATAAAATGCAAGTGCAATATACTCTTTTCTACATCTCATTTTCCCTCTGGGTTTTTTAGTGAAGTTTTTAACGAGACATGTGCATTACACGGTATTCTCCTAAGGAGAAGTGTTATGAGATAAAGAAAGTTAACCGTATTCGGTTAGAACTCTAACTCTTATTTATGTGGGCGAATCCGAACTCCTCTCTCCATCTACTATATATATTGGGTGTTTCCCATTGTATTGGATCAATCTAATAAAACGAGAGAGAATTCCACCCATATTATGTGTTCCTGTGTTCTTATTCTCATAATTACTATGATAAATTTTGTAATTGATCACGGATAAACGACTACGTTTTACAACACTACCAAATCCAAATCCAGTCAAGCCGAAGTGTCGAACACTCGTCAGATCAACGGCTTACCTCCACACGGACCGACAGAACTGGCAGCGTTTGTCCGAGATGAGAATTTCTCGACGTATTAAAACTAGTACTAGTACGACATTATTCATTGTAAGGCAACAGTGTACTGGGTCTTTTCGAATATACAGAATCACAATCACATGGATGGGTTCCTCTTTAACTCGTGATCATCAGCATTGTTGAACGGGAATCACCTGATGTGATTGGAGTGTCTCCTCCAATGTTACTTGGGTTTGCGACAGGTGATGATGGTGAACTTGATGAGACCTCTCTTGTAGCCTTGAATCACCAGCGGCATCACCAGTGCCCCCTTTATCGCCTTCCATCCTTCAAATTAAGACAAGGCAGTCCCAAATTAAAGCCCCAATCAGCTCAGTTCGGTGTAGTTGATGAGCAGTAAAGAGAAACAGGATGAGAAGAGTGCAAACCACTTCGTAGCAGAGAAGTGAGGCCCTTCCATGTCAGTGCTGACTGTATGAGAGTAGGCCAAAATGGAGCCACGTTCTCCGACCAATCAGCTGTCCTGATATCCTGACATCTCACAACAGAAGAATAATCTTTTGTGAGATCATGCAGGACCGCAAGTAGTTGCATCAGAGCATATCGAGCTACAGCTATTCAGGCAAATTTGCATGCAAGGTAGGTGGAATCACTCAAATTAATTCAGAATTCAGAATAGGGAAAAAAATTACCTCAAGAGACAATGACTTGGCAATCTTGACATAGTCAGAAGGCGAGCACCAATCCGCGAGGTAATATGCATCGCATATCCTTTTCAAGAGATTCAGCTCATCAGGTTTCAGTGAGTCTTCGGACGGAGCGAGATCCCTATGACACCAGGTCGCAATGATTATTGTTGCTCCAGGAGCTGCGACGCGTGCCAGCTCACTTACAAAATGCATGTAAAAGTCATTAAGAATTCACGGAAAATACAGAACTTCACTAGCGTAGTAGGAGTGCTAGTATAACTGAGAAAGAAGAATCCAAATATAAATTTTATTCTTGAAGGTTGCGATCCAATCTTTAGTCTCTTTGGGACTTATCCAATCTTTGCTACCCATAGCCCATTGCCTCACTTGTATATTCTAGTTCGTCTTGTTTTTCCAAACTGAAGTCCTCCCATGTTCTCTTTATTTTAATCACTGACAAACATATGACTTTATTTGAAACAGATGCATGGCAACCCATGCCATTAGACTACTTGATCGCTAATCTTGAAAGTTTGACGACATCGCCGTCGATCTCGCCGCCAGCAACCACTAGAAAGGTGTGGCCCTCCACGACATCGCCGTCGATCTTCACCTACAGATGACCTCCCAGCGACCTCTCTGCATGAAAATACGTTTGAAGTGAAGTAGGAACACAAATATGTCCCAGCCGATTGTTTTGTCTCCAGATCATGGTAATCGATTTCACTCTTTGGTGCTTCGGTTTGCGTGCTCTTCGGTTCATCATGCTTCTTCCTCGCCCCATAATTCCTTCTTTCTGTTGGCTGTGTTCAAGCGATTTTCTTTTCGCTTGGATGTTCATTCTGTGGCTCAGTCGTTGCATCTGATTCTTGAGGGAGCTCCAGCTGGGTTTCATGTCCTCCAGGCTTCGAATACCCACTTCCGATTCTCGGTTGCTTCTAAGAAAGTTGCACTTTTGGTATTGGATCTCAAGAGAGTAGTCTCGAGTTCTTTTGATGTTTCTTTCTTTCTTTGGAGAGATGGTGGTCCAAATTGGCAAAAAGAGTATGAAATTTGGCTTGCGGAGGAGGACAGTAAATGGTCCACCTGTTATCGTAAGAATTGTAAGATATTTTCTCTCCAGCGGTATCCTTCTACTCAATCTTCGCAAAATGATGAATTGTTGGATCTCGACTTGGATTCTGGTGACCTTCGTCCCCATATTAGGGATATATCCTTGGATTTTACTCTTGGCAAGCTTTTTCAAAATGAAATCTGGCGAAAGTTCTACTCCCCGGTTCAACATGTTGCCCAATCGCCAAAAGGATCTTTCTTCCTTTTGGCATATTTTCGAAGACATTATTTCAAATTAGATGATATATCAGCAGGGATGGCTCTATGTTCAGTTCTTGGGGGGAATCCGAATGGTTTTCATACTGTTGTACGAGACACAGAAGTAGAGAACGGAAGGCGAACATGTTTGCCTAATTGACATGCATGACAAACATGCGGCACAAGTTTATTAGACAAAGCTAAAGGTTCGGCGAGATGGGACAACGCTTGATCGCCCGGATGTCCCAAACAACGGTGCCAACAAATCTGATTGGAGGAGGCAGCAACAAAAGTGCATGGCGTGGTTGCAGGGCGGAAAGGATAGAGGTCACCCGAACTATTGCACCTCTGAATCACAGCTCGAGTGCGAAGGTCCTTCACAGAGAAACCAAAGGGATCAAACTCGATAGAACAGTGATTATCTTTAGTAAATTTGCGAACGGAAATAAGGTTAGCAATGATATTGGGAGAGACAAGAATGTTGGACAAATGAAGTGGGCGGGTGGTGGCAGGAAGACGTCTATCCCCGGTGGCAACCACGGGAAGGGAAGAATCATTGCCGACAATGATTTTTGTGGAAGAAGAAGGTGTGGAGTGGAGAGTGGAGAGGTTACCGGAGTTGTTGGTAAGGTGAGAGGAGGCTCCGGAGTCCATGTACCAATCGGCCGGATCAGGTTGTTGGAGAGTCATAGCGTTCATTGCTTGGATGAGAGAACCTTGATCCTGTGAGGGTACCGCTTTCACGCCATAGGGAGCCGTGAAAATCTTGGAAGGGTGCTTGGGTGTTGGTGGCGAAAGCGCGGTCTTTATACTTAGCGCGAAGAAGGCTCTTCTTGAGGCCGAGGACCAAGAATGCCGGGCGCGGAGGAGGCAGTCGGCCAAACTTGGAAGCTGCCGGTCCAGGGATTGAAGCCGGGGCGGGCGCCAAAGGGCAGAGCCGGAGGGCGGGCGCCGAAGAAGTTGGGGCCGCCCTGATTGGTGAAAGGATTGAAGCCGCCAGGACTAGAGGTGCCCTGGCTGTTGCGGCCCTTCCCCTTTCCTTTGTGCTTGGCGCCTTTGTTGCTGTGGTTGGTGGAGGAGGACTGACCATGGACGCCGGTGAGGAGGGCAGTGGCGCCAGAGGCTTTGTTGGTCTTGATCGCAGCTTCTTCGAGGAGAAGCATAGATCGAACCGCCAGGAAGGAAGGAAGAGGCTCCTTGGTCTTGATGATTGCAGCAATGTGGCGATAGGACTCGCTTAATCCTCGGAGGAGAGTGAGGACAAGCGTGTCATCTCGGACAGGGTGCCCGACATCGGCAAGAGAATCAAAGATAGTTCTTGGTATTTGGGAGTAGGTGAGGATGGAGAGATCTCCTTGCGCCAGTCTGCGAAACTTCGGCTTCAAGAGCGAGCCGCGATGTCGCGGTTATTCCGAAGAGCACCTCCACGCCTCTCCCAGATGTCGCAAGTGAGGCGCCATGGTGAAGCATAATGCCAAGAATCTCTTGACAGAGAGGCGAGAGAAGAGACTTGACGCGAAGTCGGTGGTTGTCCATGTGGCGTCGCATCTTGTCAAGAAGAAAAGAGATGATCTGTGGCGCCAAATTTGCCGACGAGGATCTCGAACAACTCGCGCCATCGGGAGTAGTTTGGTGGATCAAGTTGGAGAAAAAGGGTATGTGGGTTTTGACGTTGATGGTGGATAAAGCGAAGCGAGGTTGAGTGGAGGAGGCCTGGCTCTGAGGATGAGGCGCCAGAAGGGGTTTGGAATTGCGGCGGCGGGCCGGAGGCAAGGTCTTTGCCGTTAGGAAGAACCTGAGCTTGACCATGGATGCCTCTTGCTCGATACCATGAAAGAAGGTAAGGTTTGGAAGAATAGAATGATTTCCATTGATAGAGGAAGGTCATACATATAGACAGAATTAACACCATACATGGTAATCTATCTCTAGTTATGGAAACTATCACCTAATTTGGTACAAACAGATGGCGGTGCATCTTGACCGGTATGGCAAGAGGGGATATGGCGCAGCCCTAATTAGGCGCCTGCCCATATATGGACATGCTATAGATGGTAGTCTAACATCCCCCCGCAATCTCAACTGGGAGCAGCGCGGACGGTGAGATTGGTCCTGAATTCTTGGAAGACGGATGACGGAAGCCCCTTGGTGAAGATGTCAGCGTATTGATGTGATGTAGGCACGTGTAGAACACGGACTTCGCCAAGAGCAACACGCTCGCGAACAAAATGAAGGTCTATCTCCACATGCTTGGTGCGCTGATGCTGGACCGGATTGGTGGAGAGGTAAACAGAGCTGACATTGTCGCAGTAGACGATGGTAGCTCGGCGAAGAGGTTGGTGTAGTTCGAGAAGAAGTTGTCGGAGCCAACAAGCTTCGACCACACCATGAGCAACTCCGCGATACTCGGCCTCGGCACTTGAACGGGACACAGTGTGTTGTCGTTTGGAGGACCAAGAAAGGAGATTGTGCCCGAGAAAAGCACAGTAGCCGGAAGTAGAACGCCGAGTGTCAAGACACCCAGCCCAGTCTGCATCGGTGTAGACAGTGAGATCATGAGGACCTCCTCGAGTGAGCTGAATACCATAGGTAAGTGTGCCCTTGAGGTAGCGAAGGATCCGCTTGATCAGCTGAAAGTGATGATCTCGCGGATCATGCATGTAGAGGCACGCTTGTTGAACGGCATGGGAAATGTCCGGCCTGGTGAAGATCAGGTACTGCAGGGCGCCGGCCAAACTCCAATAGAGGGTAGGGTCACGACGGTCATCCTCCATCGTGAGAGCTTGGTGCGGGCTTCAATGGGAGTGGCGCAAGGGTGGCAGTCGGACATGCCAGCACGTTGGAGAACTTCTTGCGCATACTTGGCCTGTGACAGGAAGAGGCCATCCGTGGAGCGAGAGACCGCAATGCCCAAGAAGTAGTGAAGATCACCGAGATCACTCATGGCAAACTCTTGCTTGAGGATGTCGATGAAGCGCCGAAGAAGGGCCGGTGTGGAGGCGGTGAGGATGATGTCGTCGACGTACAGGAGGAGGTAGACGGTGTCGTCGCCGGAGTGGTAGATGAACAGCGAAGAGTCGAACTTGGAGTTGATGAAGCCGGCAGAAGTGATGAAGGCGTGGAAGCGACTGTACCAAGCGCGAGGAGCCTGTTTGAGGCCGTACAGTGACTTGTTCAGTCGGCAAACATGATGGGGCCGGTCGGGGTCGACGAAGTCGGACGGTTGTTGGGCATAGACCGTCTCGGTAAGGTGGCCGTTGAGGAAGGCGTTCTTGACGTCGAGCTAGTGAATAGGCCAGGCTTTGTCGACGGCGATGGAGAGCACGGTCCGAATAGTGGCGGGTTTGACCACCGGACTAAATGTCTCATCGTAGTCGATGCCGGGCTGTTGGGAGAAGCCACGGAGGACCCATCGTGCTTTGTAGCGGGCGAGAGAGCCGTTGGAGTTGAATTTGTGCTTGTAGATCCACTTGCCGGAGACGATGTTGGCGCGAGGAGGAGGCACCACCAATTCCCAAGTGTGGTTGCTGAGAAGAGCAGTGTACTCATCGAGCATAGCCGCCTTCCAATGGGGATCTTTGAGGGCACTGCGGTAGGTCTTTGGTTCGGGAGAAAGACCGGCAGCAGTGGTGGCATGAAGCTGGTACAGCGGAGGAGGAAGGGTGTCGTCCTTGCTTCGTGTCACCATGGGATGAGAGGAGACCGATGGAGGAGTCTCCGCAGGCTGGTGCTCCACCAGCTGGTGTGCAGCAGCCGTGCCGTCGGTAGGGGCCGCCCTGGTGATCAACGGTGGGCGGTGGGTGAGGACATGGCACAGGATGGGAGTGGGGAAGGACCGGGCGGTCGGTGTGCCCACTCCAGCATCGCCAGAGGCAGAACGAGCTGCCTCTGTGTCGGCAGATCCTTGGGGCGAGGCGTCTGCAGGGTCGGCAGCAGGCACGACAGGGGCAATGCCTTGGCCGACGTCTTTAAGAACTAGTCTTGGCGCAGAGACAAGAAAGTCTTTGTCTGGAGCGAGTCGTCAGACTCGTGATCCAAGAAGGAAAATTCGAGAGGCGGGAAGATACCCAGCAAACTAAAAGTGAGCTTATCAAAAATGACATGCCGCGAAGTGATGATGCGGTTGGTGGCCAAGTCAAGACACCGGTAACCTTTGTGATGGGAAGAATAACCGAGAAAAATGCACTCGGTGGAGCGAGGGGTAAGTTTATTGGGTGTGGTGGAAGAGAGATTAGGATAGCAACGACATCCAAAAATTCGGAGGTGAGTGTAGGATGGTGATGAGCCAGAAAGAGCTTGGTGGGGAGTGCGATAGTGGAGAGTTTTGGTGGGAAGGCGGTTGAGAAGATATGTGGCTGTGTGGAGAGCTTCGGCCCAATAGGAAGGAGGCATGGAGGCTTGGAACAGGAGGGTTCAAATGATGTTATTGGTGGAGCGAATAATCCGTTCGGCTTTACCGTTTTGTTGGGAGGTGTAGGGGCAGGAGAGGCGCAAATGTATGCCGGCTGCAAGGAAGAAGGTTCTGGCGGCAGTATTGTCAAATTCACGCCCATGGTCGCACTGAAATGTACGAATAGAGGTGGAAAACTGAGTGGAGACATAGGCGTGAAAGTGGCGTAAGGTGGAAAACGTGTCGGACTTAACTTTGAGAGGGAAAGTCCAGAGATAATGAGTAAAATCATCAAGACACACTAAATAATATTTAAAGCCAGACAGACTATGAATAGGGGATGTCCACAAATCACAATGAATAAGCTCAAACGGCTTAGTTGTACGAGATACAGAAGTAGAGAACGGAAGGCGAACATGTTTGCCTAATTGACATGCATGACAAACATGCGGCACAAGTTTATTAGACAAAGCTAAAGGTTCGGCGAGATGGGACAACGCTTGATCGCCCGGATGTCCCAAACGACGGTGCCAACAACTCGATTGGAGGAGGCAAAAATAAAAGTGCATGGCATGGTTGCGAGGCGGAAAGGATAGAGGTCACCTGAACTATTGCACCTCTGAATCACGGCTCGAGTGCGAAGGTCCTTCACAGAGAAACCAAAGGGATCAAACTCGATAGAACAGTGATTATCTTTAGTAAATTTGCGAACGGAAATAAGGTTAGCAATGATATTGGGAGAGACAAGAATGTTGGACAAATGAAGTGGGCGGGTGGTGGCAGGAAGACGTCTATCCCCGGTGGCAACCACGGGAAGGGAAGAACCATTGTCGACAATGATTTTTGTGGAAGAAGAAGGTGTGGAGTGGAGAGTGGAGAGGTTACCGGAGTTGTTGGTAAGGTGAGAGGAGGCTCCGGAGTCCATGTACCAGTCGGTCGGATCAGCTTGTTGGAGATTCATAGCGTTCATTGCTTGGATGAGAGAACCTTGATCCTGTGAGGGTACTGCCACGCCATAGGGAGCCGTGAAAATCTTGGAAGAGTGCTTGTGTGTCGATGTGGCGGCGTCAGTCTCATACTTGGCGCTTGAGAAGGCTGCTTCGAGGAGGCCGAGGACCAAGAATGCCGGGCGCGGAGGAGGCAGTCGGCCAAACACGAAGTCACTTGGTCCAGGATTGAAGCCAAGGGGCGCCAAAGGGCAGAGCCGGAGGGCGGGCGCCGAAGAAGTTGGGGCCGCCCTGATTGGTGAAAGGATTGAAGCCGCCAGGACTAGAGGTGCCCTGGCTGTTGCGGCCCTTCCCCTTTCCTTTGTGCTTGACGCCTTTGTTGCTGTGGTTGGTGGAGGAGGACTGACCATGGACGCCGGTGAGGAGGGCAGTGGCGCCAGAGGCTTTGTTGGTCTTGATCTTAGCTTCTTCGAGGAGAAGCATAGATCGAACCGCCAGGAAGGAAGGAAGAGGCTCCTTGGTCTTGATGATTGCAAAGAATGTGGCGATAGGACTCGCTTAATCCTCGGAGGAGAGCGAGACGGCGTGTCATCTCAGACGGGTGCCCGACATCGGCAAGAGAATCAAAGATAGTTCTTGAGGCGCCGGGAGAAGGTGAGGATGGAGAGATCTCCTTGCGCCAGGTGCGAAACTTCGGCTTCAAGAGCGAGCCGCGATGTGCGGTTATTCCTAAGAGCACCTCCACGCTCTCCCGGATGTCGCAAGTGAGGAGGCACATGGTGAAGCCTAATGCCAAGAATCTCTTGGACGAGAGTAGAGAGAAGAGACTTGACGACGAAGTCGGTGGTTGTCCATGTGGCGCTCGCAATCTTGTCGGCAAGAAGAAGAGATGATCTGTGGCGCCAAATTTGCCGACGAGGATCTCGAACAACTCGCGCCATCGGGGTAGTTTGGTGGATCAAGTTGGAGAGAAAAGGGTATGTGGGTTTTAGCGTTGATGGTGGATAAAGCGAGCGTGGTTGAGTGGAGGAGGCCGGCTCTCTGAGGATGAGGCGCCAGATGGGGTTTGGAATTGCGGCGGGGCCGGAGGCAAGGTCTTTGCCGTTAGGAAGAACCTGAGCTTGACCATGGATGCCTACCGCTCGATACCATGAAAGAAGGTAAGGTTTGGAAGAATAGAATGATTTCCATTGATACAGGAAGGTCATACATATAGACAGGAATTAACACCATACATGGTAATCTATCTCTAGTTATGGAAACTATCACCTAATTTGGTACAAACAGATGGCAGTGCATGCACCAGCCAGGTATGGCAAGAGGGGATATGGCGCTGCCCTAATTAGGCGCCTGTCCATATATGGACATGCTATAGATGGTAGTCTAACATGATCCTTTATGGAGATTGGACAAAGAAAATTTTGTTCAGGCCTCAAAGATTTTCAATGATCAAATCATGCATGGCCCTATTCATCTTCAGCACAAAAGTTTCTGTCAAGAAAAATGTTGCCTTTTCGGATGAACAAGTCTCTTGTGATCACCAACCTAAAAGGGTTCGTAATGCTGATAATTTGTTCTCCCGAGATAAAGCTTTTCTGTCTTCGTTCCCCGTGGGAGAAATTATTTGCCCTATTTCAGTGTCTCATTCATCTCCATCAACAAGATTGTCTCTTTTCCCTTATCAGATTGGGGTTCATACAGTTTTCAGAAAGCTAAGAAGCTCTTTGGCCCTGGACAATTCCATCAACGGTCCTAATCATAATCATAACTTCTCCCGGAATTCAAATTCAACGGTCTCTGGAGATATCTCTTCTCAATATGCTTCTAAGATTTTGTTGAGTTCCGAGACCAATAGAGGGAAAAAGGTGGAAGCTGCGCAGGCTTTTAGCTATGATGAGCCTCTTGGGAATAGGCAACTGGTCTCTGACTCCCGCCAATCGCAAGGAGATTGCGTTGGATTTACCTCTAGCTATTCTCGACGCCATGGTTGGGCCCATCAGGCCTCTTCTTGTTCTAGGCCCATCAGATGTTCTTTTTGCTTCAACTACGACCATTCAATGGAGGTTTGTTTTAAAAAAAAGTTTTTTCTACGGCAGAGATGGAGGAAGAGAACTCTGTCTTCGGTTACTAAAAAAGAACTACCCTCTATGGAGCCTAGGGTCCACCTGTCTATGCCTAAACCTTCCATTAACCCACCTTTGCTGCAAGGTGTCTCCTCAGCTTCTTCCCGGCTAAAAGACCCTTCCATTTCGTTGCTCTCCTCAGTCCTGCCCGAATTCCCCGACCTCGCTCCTATGGCAAATTTCCCCATTAATCCGGCTAGGTTTATTCCACCAGATGTTCAAGTTGATAATGGGGGCCGATGCAGATTACCAGAAGGATTGCGCATATCAGTGGCAATCCTCCCAGAGAACATGATGAATGGATCATTGCTGTGGATCAGGATGGAGAACTGGATGATGCAGATTACGATGAATTCTTACTTCAGGTTAGAAATTACATTGAGGTTGAATTTCGCTTTCGGGTGCTTCGATGTTCTCGTAGTGCTCATGGGATTGGTCTATTGCAACTTACTAGCATTTTCAACCGGGATCGTTTGATCAATGTTGGTGATCATTTTATCGGTGGAATTAGGGTTCACTTTCTGGGTCACGATCAAGCTCACAATGCCAGAAACGCCCTGTACCCCAAGCTGGGATGGTTTATGCTGTTAGGCTTTCCTCTGGACTTAAGGTCTCCTAATTTTTTAACCAAGTTTGCGCCACTTTTGGGACACTGGTCAGATGGCGTTTGGACTCCAGATCCCTCTCTCATGTTTTGGTTCAATGCTTCTTTGATGCGCCAGAAGACGTCCCTAGAAGCTTGGTTGTTTGGGTTGGTTCGAGTATAAATGGTGATGCTTCTTCTTGGACTGTTCCGGTTGTTATTCTTTTCCATGAACTCACCCATGGAAATATCCTTCTTGATGAAGATGCTCCTATTCCGGATGGGGTTAATCCTCATCTTTTACATCATGAAGTCCAGATTCCGCATGTCCCGGAGCACCCTGTGCCTGATCAGTTTGTGCCAATTCAAGGGGATCCCATCTGGGATATGGCAGTTCAGAATGTGGCAAATAATGCTCAGAATGGTCAGAACTGGAATAATGCTAATAACAATGAGGTTATCCCTCAGCACAATCCAGAGATGATATTAGCACTTCTGGCCCAGCAGCAGCAAAAGGAATTATTGGATTTGGAATTCCCAGATGACGAGGTTATGGAGTTGAGCCCTATTCCTTCAAATTCAGAGAATCACCAGTTGTCAACTAAATCTGCTGATAATATGACTTCAAATCATCTAGTTGCAATATCAATGACAACTGAATTTTCTGTTTGTGGAATATCTAATTCTAGTTGTCTCCTCAAAATATATGACCACAATGAGATGAAGGAATCTTGTTTCAAGGTCTCGGTCACTAACGGTTATTCATTGAGTCAATTTGTGAGATCCTTTGACATGACAAAGCTATTCAAAATTCCTCTCATATTTCCAAGAACTTACTATCCAAGTATCACAATTGCTTTGGCCTCTCTGCAACGACATGCATTGTCCCTAGGACATTTTCAAGGATTCCTCCCAATAGAAAATGATTATTCATCTCCTCAACCCATGAAAGTCTTCCCTCCTAATATTCACAACAGAATTTCGGTGGTCTACAAAAGGAAGAGGAAATTGTCTAAGGTCCTTAATTCTTCCTTCAACATTGAGCAGATTGACTCCTGCTGGATTGATGTTCCAACTCATACGCTAGTATCATCCAATTTCAGGAGAAGCAAAAGACTAGAGGAGAAGTACAAGGGCCTCAAACAACCAAGCGTATCCGCCTTATTCAACAGAAAGAAGAAAGCTCTTATCAGGGAGGCCTCCCCAAATAGGATTTCTGGTGAAATTTCTCATACTCAGTTTCTCAAATTATCCAGCCATCAAACTTTACAACACTTCCCAACTATTGAGGAAGTCAATGTTCTTACCAATAATACTCCTATGATTTCTTTAAATGCTATTCAGAGGTTAGGAGTGGAGAAGTGTGGGCTTACCCCTGAGGAGGTGGCCGCGAATATCCTCCTGAGGAATGATGGTTCTGAATGAAGCTTCGTGGAAAGGATTTTGTTGGTCGCACAGAGGGTTGCTGCCTGTCTGTGCTGACTTTTTGTAATAGGCCCTACTCTTTTGCCTGGGATTGCTTGTCTGACGCTACTGTGGGTCTGTTATGTAATGGTCTCACTATATTTACGGTTAAACTCAGTATTCTCCATGTGACCATTCTGGAACCTTACTTGCGTTTCATGAATATGTTATGGTTGTGGTTCCTCAAGAATATTTTGGTGTCGTATTGGTTTACTGCTTGCTTCTGTCATTTGTTTCTGCTTTTCAATACTTCCATTATAAAAAGTTTTCGGTACCATGGAATTATATTCAGAGTTTCTGCTTCGCTTGTGCGAACTTTCCCCACAAATTTTTCCATTGTTTCTTCCGACAATGGCACATAACAATTCTCAACGTAATTGGGTAGTTCTTAATTGGAATGTTAGAGGCCTCCATGATTCCAACAAATGCAATCTGCTCAGGGCTAAAATTCAGGATTCTGGTTGTTCGATTATTTCCATCCAAGAAACCAAAAGATCCACATTTAACCATTCCACTTTAAAAAGTTTTGCTCCCAAGAGATTTAATCAGTTTGCTTTCTCTCCTTCTATTGGCACTTCAGGAGGAATTCTTATTGCTTGGATGGGCTCTATTTATTTGGGTCAAGTGATTTTCAACTCCTCTTTTGCTTTGTCTGTCAAGTTCTCCTCAAAATTCAATGGGAAAGATTGGACCTTAATTTCAGTTTATGGTCCTTGTACTAGTCAGGGTAAATCGGATTTCTTAAACTGGTTTTCGAACCTTAGCATTCCTGATGATGAAGACTTGATTATAATGGGAGACTTTAACCTCTATAGGTCTTCCCACGATAGGAATAAACCTGGTGGGAGGCTCTGTGATTCGCAATTATTTGATGATATTATTAATTCTATTGGGCTTATTGAGATTCCTCTTAAAGGAAATAAATTCACCTGGAGTAACATGCAGAACAATCCGCTTCTAGAACAGCTCGATTGGTGCTTCACTTCTGTGCATTGGACTCAATCTTTCCCTGGAACTCTCTGGCTTCCCCTTGCTAGAACCATGTCTGATCACGTTCCTTGCATAGCTCAAATCCGAACTAATATTCCTAAGGCTGCCATTTTCAGATTCGAAAACTTTTGGCTTCTTCATGCGGATTTTCTTAAGCTAGTAGAAACCTCCTGGCATCAATCTATCAAAGATAGTCCCTGTGTGGCCAGTCAGATAAAAGTTAAACTGCATAGTCTTCAGCTTCAGCTTCAAAATTGGAAATCCAACATGCCTCTTATCAAAAGTCATATTTCTTATTGCAAATCTACCATTGAAGTTCTTAACAGGATTGAAGATTTCAGGCATTTACATACCCAAGAAAGGACCTTTCGTAAGATCCTTAAAGGTCATCTGATCCGCCTCTTGGCTACTCAGAACGCATACAGGAAGAATCGTTGTACCATTCGCTGGATCAAACTGGGAGATGAAAACACCAAATTTTTTCATGCCAAAGCCACTGAGCGCTTTAGGCATAATCTCATTACCTCGTTAACCACAGATAAAGGGGATATTCTCTACGATCATATGGCTAAAGCAAATATGCTTTTCAACACCTTCTTTGCTAGGATGGGTCTTTCAGCAAGTCCCTCTATGATTTTTAATTTACAAAATCTGGTTCCTCAAGTTGAGGGTTTAGACTGGCTTCTCTCTCCTTTCTCTAATCAGGAGATTGACAAGGTTGTTTCCCAATTCCATCCTGACGCACCTGGTCCTGATGGTTTTAATGGTTAATTCTACAAGAAGTGCTGGCACATTATCAAGGATAACTTCTACAGGCTGTGTTCGGATTTTCAGGAAGGGATTGTGTCCATTTTTGAAATCAACCAATCCTTCATTGTTCTGATTCCCAAGACCAACAATCCTGAATCTCCTGGTGATTTCATACCTATATCTTTACTTAATATGAGTGTCAAGATTATCACTAAGCTTCTTGCCTCAAGGCTTAATTATGTCATCAATTCAATGGTTCATAAGAATTAATACGGTTTTATTAAAGGGAGATCTATTCAAGACTGATTGGCCTGGACTTTTGAATATATTCACTTATGCCAGAGCTCCAAAGAAAAAATTGTCATTATTAAGCTTGATTTTGCTAAAGCTTTTGATACGATTGAGCACAATACCATTATTAGCATGTTTCAAGCTTTAGGTTTCCCGGATAAATGGCTCTCCTGGATTACCCAAATCTTAAATTCTGCTTCAACTGCTATCTTGTTGAATGGGGTCCCTGGCAATTTCTTTAAGTGCAAGAGAGGGGTTAGACAAGGGGACCATATTTCCCCACTCCTTTTTGCGGTGGCTGCTGACTTGCTTCAGCACATTCTCAATAGAGCAATGCACATGGGTATTATATCTCTTCCTTTGGATCTGGGCTCTAATGCTGAATTCCCGGTGATTCAATATGTTGATAATACCATTATCTTCATCAAAGGGTATCAAAAGGAGCTCTTCAAGCTGAAGTGTTTATTGCAATCTTTTGCAGCAGCTACTGGTCTTAAAATCAACTATGGCAAAACTGGTATGCTACCAATAAATATTTTGGATAGTGATATGGAGATTCTGGCTAATACCTTTGGTTGTAAAAAGGAGAACTTCCCTTTCACTTACTTGGGTCTTCCTATGGGCTGCTCTAGACCTCACATAAAGGATTTCGAAAGCTTGGTGAATAGGATTAACAGAAGGACTTCTTCTTTCTCTTCCTTGCTTTCTTACGGCGGCAAGCTGCAATTAGTCAATTCAGTCTTATCCTCAATGTCTACCTTCACTATGTGCACTTTACGGATTCCATTAGCAGTTATCAACAGAATTGACAGAGTTAGGAAAATCTGTCTCTGGGGTAAAAATGACAATAATGGTAGAAGCAAATCCCTGGTTAATTGGCAAAAGGTGTGCATGCCTAAAGACAAAGGTGGTTTGGGTGTAATTAACTTGACACATCATAATATTTCCCTTCTGCTTAAATTCTTACACAAGTTTTTTAACAAGCAAGATATTCCTTGGGTTAATCTGGTCTGGTCTTCCTACTATTCAGACCATATCCCTCGGATCGCTTCTCGGAAGGGTTCATTTTGGTGGAAAGATGTCTTAGCCCTTCTTGGTCTTTTTAAAGGGATAGCTTGCTGTCGCATTGGAAGGGGTGACACTGCCCTCTTTTGGGATGATGTCTGGAATGATTTGCATATGCGATCCAAATATCAGCATTTAGTCTCTTTTGCCAAGGACGATAAGATTATTGTTGCCTCCTTTTTTGATCATCCTGGCATATCTAGACACTTTCATTTGCCTTTGTCTGATCAAGCATTCAGGGAGCTTCAAGATATGCTAAGAAATTCCTCCTCTCTCAGATTGACAAATGATATCAAGGATACATGGCACTATAAATGGAATTCTAAGGTTTATGCTTCCAGTAATTTCTATAAGTTAACCTTCAATAATTTCACTGTTCCGAGTACAACTCTTTGGATTTGGAAGGCCAAATGTTCCCTCAAGATCAAGATTTTTGCTTGGCTAATGTGTTTGGATCGTCTCAACACAAAGAATTTACTTAAGAGGAAGAACTGTCCCATTCAAGGAAATTACTTCAGCTATGTTCTTTGTGATCAAAACATTGAAGAAACTCAGGACCATCCCTTTTTTACTTGTTCTTTCAGCGCTGATTGCTGGAATGCTTTGAGCATCTCCTGGGATCAAGATGTTGCATTCCTTCAGAAGATCAATGTTGCCTACCGAACTAATGAAGACCCTTTCTTCCTGGATATTTTCATGATTGCGACCTGGGGGATTTGGAAAATTCGGAATGACTTCATTTTTAGATACAGGCCAGCTAGCTTTCGTGTTTGGAAAGAGTGGTTTCTTGACAAAATCCACTTACAATCTTTTAGGCTTATTTCCTCTCGTAGATCCGGTTTGGTAGCTTGGGGCTCTAGGCTTGCTTAGTGTTTCGTTTTTGTTTGGTTGAAGGTTGGTTTCGTTTTCTTCTTGTTTTGTTTGGTTGGAATCTCACCAGCCGGTTTCTTTTCTCTGTCCTTGTTTGGTTCCTAGTTCTTTCTTTAATAAAATTATGGCAGGGTTTCCCCTGTTGTCTTTCTGCTCAAAAAAAAAAATCTTGAAAGTTTGTGCAGTAAGCCATACTGCCTTTTCTTAAAGGAATAAACAGATGTTACCTTCTGTTTGTCCGGCATGTGCTCACCACTCTCCATAGACCAGACAAGATCAAACTGCCCATCAGGAAAAGGTTGCTCCAAAGCATCAGCAACTTGGAAAGAAACCTGCTCAAGGCATATGCCGTCACTCCAATGCAAAACCAGACCTCAACTACGTAGAGGCTGATGTTGTCAAAGACTGGAAATTGAAAAACTGTAACTAGCTAATCCCAAATAAACTCCCAAGAGAAGCAGTAATATGCACCTTGTCCGCCAACCCCTGAGCCACTGCGAGAGCATTTCCTCTTTGAGCTTGCACAGGTGCACAGGGCTCAACGTGATGCCGTAGCATTGTGTTCCATATTTGTTCACCAAGTATCTCGAGCTACCACCAATACCGCATCCAACATCGACAATCCTTTTTGGTTTCTTTGCCACATCGTCTGCAAGCACAAGCATTAGTGGAAGCAAACTATTAGTAACAGCGTGCACTCTACACTAGTATTACAGGTCAAGCTTCTTCATACAAGATGGCAAAGGCCAAGTTCTGCTTATGTGCAATGAGGTGCTGCTACCTCTGTTGATACATGATGCTACTTGGGAGAAAGGTTTTTTTTTATTTGAAAAAAAAAGGAACACTCCTTTAACGCTTTTTTTTAATTTGGAAAAAAGCAACACTCCTTTAACCCTCTTTATATTATTTTGAACTAGCTGAATTTACCGTACAGTGATATGACAGTACAATTGAAAATAAAATCGTATTTGTTGTCATACAACTCTAATACTTATGGTTAAATATATAGTTGTATATCTTATACAATTGTAACAAATCTAATATCTGATTAATCTGCACCATTATAGTCTAGACACACCAAAATAAGTGTGTACATAAATCTCTTTTATCTTCAATTAATGTTGGAGGTCTAGCCTCTCAGCATGAGCGTGAAAGCTCCTTTAACATTGTTTTAGCAAGATGATAAAAAGCTGAATCACCTGTGTAATCATGCGACTAAATACTGAAATCTATATTTTAATGTTTAAAGATAGAGTTGTATGTTGAGTAAGTAGAATTAGATTCAAGATAAAAGTATAAAAGTTCAATACTTATGAACAGAAATATAGTTGTATTTCTTATAAAACTGTAACAGATTAATATACATTGATATAATCAGGACCCACCAAAATAGATGGTTTAGATCTTTCACTTTTTTATCCAATTAATGTGGAACTCTTATAGACGATGTGGAAGCTCCTTTTAAAATCGGTTTAATAATATAATTTTTTCTATTCCACCGGTTGGTAGCATTTCCATATTATGGCTACAGTCGTCATGTCCTCTAATGGAAAGCAATTTGCCGTGCACACGGTTGTTACGTCCTCTAAAGGAAAGTAATTTGCAGTACCATCATGCTGTGGACCACTCTAAATAAATAGTCAGTCCTTCTAGAAGACCGACAAGAGCTATACGGTACAAATAATAAAATTCTAACTAGGGATAATCTTAGTAAGAGGCAAACTATCTCTGATCAAATATTTCTTTTTTGTGGGGAATCTGAATGAGTTCTTCATTTGTTTTTCCATTGTGTGGTAGCCAAAACCTGTGGATCAACATCTTTGAAATGCTAGATTGTCAGATTGGACATGACTTTGATTCTGTTTCAAGGTGGTGGATTTGTTATGAGTCATACTGTTACGAATATGATAACAACTGCTACTCTTTGGAGTATTTGGAAAGAGAGGAATGAAATGTGTTTCCATAAATGGGTCGGTATGCAGGTTATCTGGTGGAGGGTTGCTTCGACGCTGAGAAGCTGGAGGATTCTTTGCCAGAATACAAAGCTGATGGACCACTTCATTTGTCAATTGGAAGCCAAGATGAGAGAGTGCCTGATACTGACATGGAGATGATTGGTGCGCCAAAAGAAAAGGCATGGCTGACTGTGTGTGAAGAACTAGACAAACAAGCCAAGGAAAAGGAAGAATAGAAAGCATGTCAAGACCTAGAATTTTTGGATGTAATAATGATTATTGAGCGAAAATGCTCTGTTATGTAATAGGCATGGTGATGCCAAAAGCTATCTTAGACTTGTTTGAGAAATCCGTAAGTGGTGGGAAACTGAACATGCTCTAAACTGTATGAACTGGTACCATTAATAAAAGGGTTAATTGGATATATGCCACTGTAGGAACCGGTTATTCGAGATTTGCCATCGTTACTTTGCTTTTTCGAAGGATGCCATTACGAAACCGTGCTTATTCGAAATATGCCACCGCTCACGACACGTGTCCCGTCCGGCCAAACCGAGCGCAGACTCACCACTTTGACGATTTTGCCCTCCGCCGACTGGCCGGACCCAAGAGCCACGCAAGATCGCGCCCTTCCCATTCTCTCCCACGCCACCCAAGAGCCAAGAACCTAGAACAATTCCCCCAATGATCGCGACGAGCCCTAACAATCGGTAATACGTCGCGATTGCTTCCATGGCGGCGGCCTAAAGGCGCGTCATTCCCACTCCGCTTCGGCTAATCGGATGTCCGTGGCGGCAATGGATGCGGCTGGCGAACCTGGTATGGCCGCCGTGCCGTGTGCTTCAGAGAAGTGCTGAGATTGTTGGCATGGTTAGTTTTGATTGTTTGCATAGTAATTTAGCTTGGTAAATTAGATGTAGTTTTGACTCTTTCGGGTTTTCTAGGCTCTTTAGGGTAGTTTTTCAAGTGGATGCCTTCTCCACAATAGAAGAAAGCGGTAGGAAGGTGTACACTAGGTCAAGGAAGCTGACATGGTTAACCGATGCGAAGGATATTAGCTTGCAGTGACTGAAGCAAGGTTTGCCTAGGCATGTGACATGGGGACCCAACCAAATGTGTCATTTGTACTACTATGACAAGCAGGCTTATCACGGCGTCGCCTAGGCGACGCCTAGGCGCCGACTAGGCGTCCAGTCGGCCGGCTGGACTCGCCGTGCCTCATCGCCTCGCTGGTCGGCCAGCGGCGCTGGCGCCAGGCGTCATGGCGAAACGACTAAGCGTCGTCGGCGTCTCTGGCGGCGGCGGATGTTTAGAAGAAGACTAAAGCTACCAAGTGGACGAGAGACCGCACCAGAGGCGGGGGTACTCACGAAGTCGACTCGAGATCAGGACGGGCGGTCAAGCGGGCGCAGAGAACCCTAGCTTCCCTTGCCGCCGCCGCCAAGAGCTTCTCCGCCCGGCGCCGACCGACTCGAAAGCCCTCCACCTCGCGCTCTCTTCCGCCTCCTCCTCCTTCGCTTTGCCGCTCCTCCGCTTCCCTCGCCTCTGCTTTCATTTGCTCCTCCGCCTCCTCCTGCTTCCCTTCTCCTCGCCTCCTCTGCTCGTGGCGCTTGATTCCTCTGACGATCTTGGCTGGGCTCAAGGCTCTGCACTGATGCCGAATGGATGAGGAATGGATGCTGGATGAGGGCACGAGGTAGTGTAGCACCGAGCCACCGATTATTGGATGAGGATTGAGGAATGGATGACTGGATGAGGGCATGAGGAAGTAGTAGTAGCAGTGTAGGATGTGTAGCACTAGCACTGATTGTTGGATTGAGTATTGACCGATTGTTGGATTGAGTATTGACCGATTAAGCAGTAGAGCACTAAAAGCAGTAGTAGGTAAGACTGAATGGAATGGGGACTGAGACATTGAGTACTTAATCGGCACAGTCAAGCCATCGGATACTCAATCGTCATCCCATTCGGCACAGTCAAGCTCAAGCACTCATTGATTATTGAACTGTTTAGTGTTTATTTTAGCTTATATTACTATATAAGTATTGAGTATTGACACTGTTTATACAGGACACATACTGATATATGGTGACCAAACAACAAGTACCGCCACAGGTGAGTCCTAGAATGCTACCCAAGAGCAGAATATGATCCATCCAAGGATCCAAAGCGGAAGGCTAAATCGAAGGATCCCGGTGGAAGTATGGATTTTGGCCCGACATGACGAACAAAGATATGGTGCAATGTATGCTATCACGGAAAACAAATGCATTCGGGCATCAAGAGGTTGAAGCGACATTTTCTTGCGGGTTTTGGGGATGTTCAAAATGCCCCAAAACCACCACGGCCATAATGAGAGAAATGCAAGATTACATTAAGAAGGCGCAAGGAACAAGATGATTAATTTAGATGACGATGAAGAGGAAGGTGCAAGCTGCGGTGATGATGTTCAAGAGGTTGAGGTTAATCAACAAGTATCCTCGAAGGCGTCGTCTTGTCATGCAAGTTCTGGGGACATTGCCAAGAGGAAGCAAGCTGCCATTATGTTCAAACCGTTGGCCAAAGTAACAAAATCGATTTGCCTCCATGATAAAAAAGACACCAAGAGGTAGTTGAGGAAAGACATTCCAAACAATTGTCTCAAACCTCCATGGAGCGGTGTATGAGGACCAAGGAAGAAAAAGAAAAGGTGGATATGCATGTTGCTAATTTCTTTTATCGATGTGGCATACCATTCAATGCAAAGAAATTCTAGGAGTTTTGAAATTATGATGGAGTCTGTTGGACAATACGGGCATGGATACAAGCCTCCTAGTTTTCATGAGTTAAGGTTGCCGTTGCTTGCTTAAGGCAAAGAATGATATACAATCATTAAGAGAGAAGCAAGAGTGCAGTTGGAGGCAATATGGTTGTACACTAATGTCGGATGGATGGACCGATAGGAGAGGAAGACATTTGATAAATTTTCTTGTCAATTGTCTGAAGGGACTTTCTTCTTAGAGTCTGTAGATGCATCCTCTCGATCGGTGATGCAAGAATGTTAGCAGATTTGCTTGAGAAGAGGATTGAGGAGATAGGCCACGACAACGTCGTTCAAGTGGTCACCGATAATGGTGCCAACTTCAAGGTCAGCCGTAAGTATCTCTTTAGCAAAAAAATATATATCGAGCCGCAAATTGCTTGGAACTCAATCTTTTTCTTTGGCGGGTAAAATTCTTATGGAGAGGTATCCCACTCTCTTCGGACTCCTTGTCTTTGCACATTGTTTGGATCTTATGTTGGAAGATATCGGAAAAATAAGTGAGTTCAAGAAGGCCATCAATCAAGCCAAGCATGTGACTACATTCATCTATAGGCACCCGGAGGCTTCTCGATGCAATGAGGAGAAGACAGGGAGAGGGATTTAGTGAGACCTGCGGCCACTCGGTTTGCTACTTCTTTTCTCACTTTACAAAGTTTATATAAGCATAAGGATGCTCTGCGACTACTCTTTGTTAGTGAGGATTGGACTAGAGCCAAATTGGCTCGCACGAATGAGGGAAGAAAGTTTGTGATATTTTGCTTTCCTTGCGTTTTGGCATCTTGTGGAGGATTGCATAAGAGCATCGGCCTTTCTGCCGATTGTGCTCGAAATTGTTGATGGGGATGAGAAGCTTGCTATGCGAGAGGTTTGACAAGTATGGATCATGCTAGGAATAAGATAAGAGTCTTTGCAAGCAAACCAAGGGTATTAAAGAAGGTAATGGACATCATTGAGAGACGGTGGGTGCACCAGATGGAGCAAAAGTCGCATGGGGCTGCATTGTTTTTGAACCCAAACAAGTTTTTGATATCAAAGAAAAGACATTGACTATGCTTGAGGCTCTTGATTGCATTCAATGATGTGCTCGAAAAAATTGTTAATTGTGATATCAATTTGCTTAGAAAGATAAGTGATCAAGCAGATGATTATGAGAAAATGAGGAAGTGCTTTGGAAAGCAATCAATTATCATGCAACAAAAAACAAAGAGCCCTCGTAAGTATTACACTTTCTATGCTTAGTTGATTCAATTTTAAACATTCTAAGTTTCTAACATATATACAATGTTTTACGTTTTAGTTGATTGGTGGGATGCTTTTGGTGGCCTTGCTAGAGAGCTTCAAAAGTTTGCAAGGCGCATCCTCGGCCTTTGTTGTTCGACCTCGGTTGTGGCCTTAATCGAGTATCTTCAATTTGTAAGCAACTAAGTTGTATTTACTTCAAGACTACTCATATATTCCAAATATTTACATTGGCGATTAGTGATTCATTTTCGAGATCCATACAAAAAAAAACCGTTGGAGCATCAAAGATTGAATGATTTGGTCTACATTCAATACAACCAAAGATTGCCTAACGTTTTCAAAAGAGGCGTGTGGAAGGGACAAATTTCAACCCTTTGATCTTAGAAGAGTTTCAATGGGACAATGAATGGGTTGAAATGAGTACCGAAGAAGTCCACCACGGAGAAAATCTATCATGGGCTCATGTTGATGAAGCCACCGGTGCATCACAAATGCTTCAAGGTCGTAATCTGCCTAGGATGGCCACCAGGATGTACTCTCGACGTGGTGTAAATTTGAGCTCAACAGCTGAAGGAGAAGACCAAGGCTCAGACGAGGATGAAGACTATGAACCTTTGGTGGCCGACGATCTAGACATCGACGATGATTATGGCCAAACGCCACCTACTTCTCCTCATGAGAGTGGACCAAGTGATGGGAATCGTCAAGATGATTTAGACTTAGACGTTGATGTTTGAATGTTCTTGTCCTTGGAACATTATATTTATGTTTTAATGTCCTTGCCTTTGGAACATTATATCTATGTTTGAAACTTTCAATATTTTTATCCTTGGAACATTCTCAATTCTGCTTTCAAGATATTTTTGTAGTTTATATGAACTCCATGTATCCAACAATCTAGTGTTTCATTATTTCATACTTTCATCTTGCTGACAAAGTAAATCTCCTGCTTGTACCAGGGAAAATCAAGACAAGCTGCTGGATGGATTGATCACATCAAAGATTCATACAAGGTACTACACACATCACTCCTTACTTCTACTATATTTGAGCTTGAATGATGATTTTGTACATAGGAAACTTAAATTATAATTGAGATTCAAATTAAACTATTTGGTCGCCTAATTGTCGCCTAGGCGGGCGCCTAGGCGCCTAGGCGTCCAGGCGGTCCGGAGGCGACTCGCCTCGCCGGGGCGCCGTGATAACCATGATGACAAGTAGTGCGGTGAGGATGCTGAATTCACTGAGGATACTGATGTTAGGAGCTTGATTGAGATGTACAACATTGAGAAGGAAATCACTTTTATATGTTTTGTTGTTGATGATGGAGGACCAGATCCATTTGATAATGCGGAGGAGTATGTTGGTGTAGATGATGAAGACTTATGCAGGATGCTCTGAGCGACAACTTTGTGGAGGAACCTCTTACATGGGTGAACCTAGTAGCTTTGAGCTTTCTTGAAGCGAGATGGCGAGATGACGATCTGAAGAGCCGACAGCTACACATGATCTTAGCAACCCAACTATTGTCAAAGGGCTATGTTCCTCGATATAGTTGCCTTGAAAGGCTATTAGGCATTATGCAATCTGAATGACTTTGAAATAAATACAATCAAGTCGACCAAAGTAGGTATATTGGTGAATGCAAACATGTGGGTTGCTCTTGAAGAGTTCATGCTTCTAAAGTGCGTGATGGATGTGCCATTATGGTAATTCACCTTCTGTGTGTGTATCAGATATATGTGTTGCAATGTGCTAACATCTGTGTTTCTTGTATTTGTAGATCAAAACTCTTAATTCAAAGCACATTTGCCCTAGTACAAAGATGATGGAGGGGAAGATGGCTACACAAGATTGGGTGGCGATGAGTTAGGGGTGGTTGAGAAATAACCCAAATAAGGGGGCAAAAGAGGCTCAAAGGAAGCTGCAGGATGAATACAAGATCAAGTTGGGCTATGGTAAGACATGGGCAGGTATGCAAATAGCACTTAGACAAATACATGGTGCATATGAGGATAGCTTCCAAATGCTTTTCAACCTGGAAGGTGAGATAGAACATAGAGTACAGGGATCAATTGTAGAAATAGAATCAAGAAGTATGGCAATAAGATGTGTTTCACGAGAATGTTTGTAGCATTTAAACCTTGCATAGATGGATTCTTGAGAGGCCGCAGCCATACATTGGTGTGGATTCCACTAGCCTAAATGGTACATATAAGGGACAACTAGCATCGACAACATCTCGTAGATGGTCATAATCGGCTTTTATATGTTGCTTATGGTGTTTTTATTCTGGCGAGGACAAGCGGACATGGTTCATGAACCAGTTGAATAAAGCTGTAGGAAGTCCTGATGGTTTAGTGATATCTAGTGATGCATGCAAAGGGTTAGAGTCAGCTGTAAAAAAATGTGTTCCCTAATGCTGAGCACAGAGAGTGCATGAGATATTTGTATAGTAATTTCATGAAAAAAATTCCCTAGCAAAGTCTACACAGATCACTTATATCCTGCTGCTAGGTCCTACACAGATTCTAGATTTCAGTGGCACATGTCCAAAAATTTTTAGCACTACCCAGATACTGTAGATTATTTGCAGAAGCATCACCATGGTTTGTGGTATAGATGTGGTTTCTCAGAGCTTAGCAAAGTAGACTTTCTCACAAATAACATATCTGAGAGCTTCAATAACCAAATAAAAGACTTCAAGGGCCTGCACCTTCATGAACTTGTGGATAGAATAAGAGAGTTGATAATGAGCAAGTTTGCTCTTAGGAGCAGTATTGGCAGGTCAATGGAAGGAGTGATCCTTCCTAATGTGATGAAGAAGTTTGTTTGGTAAGCAAGCAAAATTGGACTTGCTCATCAAAGATCACCAGGTGATGATCTTGAGGCAGAGGTCACATTTGAGAATGAATTGTTGGATGTAAGGCACTCTGTGAAGTTACATGAGAGGTCATGTACATGTAGGCAATGGCAAGTGTCGGGGAAGCTTTGTAAACATGCAATGGCATTCATCTGCTCCATTCGTGGAGCAAGCATAGAAGATCATGTGGATGACTACTACTCGGTTGAGAGGTTCAAAGAAGCTTATCAAGGTATTATCCCCACCATGACGTACATGACTCGGTGGATGCATGTTGATGTTGGGCATAAGGTGCATCCACCAAAGGTAAGAAGGTGGCGAGCGTGCCAAGGAAGCAGAGGCTAAGGAGTTTCTGGATCCAACCAAGAGAAGGGTTAGGTGCAAAAGGTGTAGTGCCACCGACACCGCAAAAACATGCAAATTGGAAGCCCCGTTTGATGATGGCACTTCTGAACAACCTGAAAGCTCTATGAAGAGATAATGCTATGCATGTCCTTTAGTGCATTACAGATGTCTTTGTTGTCTATACATGTCATGCATATGGTTGTTTTTGCGGAAAAAGGGCTCCCACAAAAAGAAGGCTGCACCAATTAAGAAGGCTAAGGGAGCAGAGGATGCATCAAGCAACACACCAAAGAAGAGGGCATCTTCAAGGAAGAAAGCAACACAGAGCCGACAAGCAAAGACACCAAGGAAAATGGCATCACCAAGGAAGTGGGCATCTGAAGATGCTGCAAGGAGCACACCAAGCAAAAGAACATCACAAAGCAAGACATCATCAAAGAAGACCCATGTCAAGAACAAGTGGGCAGAATGGCTAGATAAAAAATTCCTGTAAACCTGATGCATGCTCACTTTTGTAGTCTGTGTTCCCTGATGCATGCCAATTTTTGTAATCTATGGTCACATATTCATGCCAACTTTTGTAATCTATAGTCACATATTAATGCCAACTTGTTGTTAGTCATTACAGAGACCTGATTGTATGATATATGAATGGGCTGATACCCTTGCCTAAGGCTTCTTATATTCTTTATATGTCCTTTCTTTTACTTTGTTTGAAGAGATATGATCCTAACATGTTGCCAGATTTCTGTGATGGAAAAAGACACGAGTTTCACATTCCATCACCTTGTTCAATTGGTTATATTTGTTTCCATTTTATCAGGAAGTTCTAATGTCCACAGGAGTTCAGTTAGAGCAAGAACTACCATTTAAGGCATTTGAAGTGTTCAGAATATGCCATCATTCAGAATGTTAAAGAGGAAGCTTACAGTGCTGCAACAAACTTGAAAGCTTACCTTGCTGCAACAAACTAGGCCTACTTCAAAGAAACTGCTACAACTACTGACATTATGAAACAAGAGAAAAAAATCCACATTCCTACAACATTCTTCATCCAGTTTTACAGCTGCAATCAATTCTTCACTTTGCTTCTTTAATGCACTGACATCGACACAGAGTTGCTTCAAATGCATACAACCTTCAATCGAGCCACATTGCTCTGCCAGATTTCGCATTGTACTCATTCCATGGCCACATGCAACAGATTCATCCTCTCACATGAAAAAGTTGCACACATCATTACTCTGCAATCCTCAATAGCAACAAAATGCAATCAAAACACTGGGAATCAACTCAACAACTCAGCAAACAATCAAGTTGAAGACTAGCCGCAATTGTTCTTGCACTTCAAGAAGTACCTACCAGATTTCTTTCACTCTGCTTCCTTAGCCTAAGCTTTGAATCTTGCAACGCGGCAACAAATGTTGCATTTTGAGGAACGTACCTCTCAACCTCGTACGACCCCGAAGAGCAAGACCTTCCAGAGTCCATGAGGCAAGCTACTCCGACCACAAAAAGGGCCAGACGGCGCTAGATTGCTAGGGCTTGTCGCGGTCGCTAGGTGGGGAATTGTTCTAGGGTTCTTGGCTCTTGGGTGGCGCGGGAGAGAATGGGGGAGGGCACTGATCTTGCGTGGCTCTAGGGTCCAGCCAGGTCAGGTGCGGAGGGGCAAAATCGTCCGAAGTGGCTAAGTCCTACGCTCGGTTTTACCGGACGGGAACGTGTTGCGAGCGGTGGCATATTTCGAATAAGCACGGTTTCGTAATGGCATCCTTCGAAAAAACAAAGGAACGATGACAAATCTCGAATAACCGGTTCCTACAGTGGCATATATCCAATTAACCTTTAATAAAATGGAACCGGGGTGGCAACACCCTATGTTTCTAAAAAAAATTGAAAAAAGCGATATATGGTAGGCATTCCCTTGCTTACAATATTTTCAGAACATTATTTTTCATTTGGGTAGATTTTTTGCTTTTGTTTTTTTGTAAAATTGTCTTCACTAAGATTTGAAAATCCTTTTCCGTCTCTCATAGTTGATGTTAGTGACTTATTTTGTAACGTACGATCTGGATGTACGTACCTGGGACGGCGGCGAAAGCGAGGGCCTCCTCGATCATGCGGATCTGGGCGCGGTGGTGGTCGGACATGGAGGCGGCCTCGCTGGAGTCGTAGAAGCCGTGGTGCAAGTGGTCGCCCCAGAGGCTCTCCCACAGCCCGGACGACTCGTCGTAGAGCCCCGCAATGCCCTCCTTCAGCCCCGGAGGAGCCTGCGCCGCGGTCGACGATGCCATCGCACGGAAAGAGAGCGGCGGCCGGCGGAGACGGAAGCGCGGGCCAGTGTGCGTCGAGGCCGAAGCGAGGTGGCGGCGGCTCGGTCGCGGGCTCGTGGGGATGGAGAGTGAATGGAGCAGCGCGGCGTGAGAGTTGAGACATTTTGTAGGCGGAGCCTCCTGAGCCTGGCAGCCAGTGGGGGATTTTTCAGTCACTCGAGTGTAGAGTATTGCTGGGGGTAGGGATGAAAACAAACAAAACGATCGGTAAATAGTCTTCTGTTTTCGTTTTTATTTTTTTCATGGTAACATAAATAAAATCAAAAACTTTGAAAATAGATATGGAAACGGATAGTGACAAAAATAGATACGGTACAGAACAGAGCGGATACGGAAACGAAAGTGAAAAATTTCACAAAAACATAGTGCGTGATCACAATATACATGACCATAAAAACAATATAATTCATTCCACTCTCAAGATGGACACATGAACAATGTTATGTTCACTGGTATCACTAAAAAGTTTTTTCTTAAGTTTGTCATCTTAAGACTCGTTATTTCTCTCTAGATCAGACTATCATGTCCTCCATATATTTATCATCGACATCTTCTTGCTCCTCCAATTATAAAGGTGTAACACCTTAAAATTCTTGTTTAATGTTCATTTATGATTTTCTAAGATTTATTTAAGATTTTCTAGAGTTTATAAATGCCATTTTGCTATTTTCATATTTATAAAATTAATTTAGTCATAAAATAAAAACCAAAATTATGCTAAAATAATTTTATAGGTTCAAAATTTTCTAAAGTATTTTTAGAATTTTTTGAAATTTTTGAACTCTATTTGATATTTTATATAAAACCATTTGTATTTCTAAAATTATTTTAATTAAAAATAAATGTAAATTCTCCATCCTCCTTTTTGAGTCAAGTTTCCGACATAATTTTCGGTTTTGTTTATACATAATTTTTGTTTCCATTTTCGTCGGAAATAGCTCTTACATTTACATTTTTGAAAAAAGATTTTTTTCGCTTTTTCTAAAAGCGATTAGGAAATTCGTTTCCATTTTCATCCCTAGCTAAGAGTGCAGTGCGCTGCTTAGTCATGTCCTGTTTGTCTAGTTCAATCTCTATTTTTTTTTATTCATAGCTTAAAGGCAATTTTTAGTGATAAAGGGTATTTCTATCCGGCAAAACCTTAAAAAAAGTATCTCTAACTTGCTTTTGTCTTATAATTATATGGTGGTTTAGATTTTTTTTCAAAAAATCAGCTAAAAAGTCAACCATTTGTTTTGACTTTAGCTTTTCTGCTTATAAGCTAAAGAAAAAGCCCAACCAAACAGGGCTTAAGTAGGGTGCAATGGTTAGCAAATCGTGAAGCTTTGGCATAATTAGCATACTTTCATACCTTTTCATCTTTAGTTATTTTTGAACAAAATTGCAAATCTAACACACTTTCTGACCACGGAAGTCCCGACAGGCGATACATGTCACCTACAATATTTTCCTACCACGATAGATTGTCAACACCACATCTACAACGACAGATAAGCTACTGTAGTACCTAAGCTCGTAACGACGAGGTACCGCAATGCTTGAGCTCGGCATGAAGGTGGGGCCCACTACCTGTCACGTTTGTCAAGAAGCTACCTGCAGTGGATAGAGCCACTGCGATGCTAGCAATCTGCCATGGTAGGGTAGCGCGGTAGATAATACTTGTCGCCTGCTGGTGCTTTTGTGATCGAGGAGAAGAAACCTAAATTTGTAATTTTGTTAAAAAGAAAGCCAAAAATGAAAGTGAAAAGTATACATTCCACCTTAAACTTTATTCAAAGGTCCATCCAGCGTCCCAATCTATGAAAACCAATATTTGGTCTTCCGAACTTTACAATCCGGTTCAAATAACATCCTGATTCGGTTTCGTATAGTGGTATTGCCCACGTGGCGTGATGAGTGAATGATTATGCCACGTAAGATGGCATGCTAAGTATGTTTAGGCGAATGACAGGTGGGGTTTACATGGAATTCTCTTCCAAATCGAAATAGAGAAGGAGAGTTAAATGGGCCGACAGCCATAGAAGCATGATTGAAAGCTCAGCTGAGAAGAATCTTGTGTGGGTTCTACTTATCATTGATCTAACTTAGTTAGCGTGTCATCCAATATGACAAAACTGCTCGCTCATCGAGCCACATGGACAAAATTACTATACAAAACCGGATTAGAGTATTATTTGAATTGAATTGTTAAGTTTGAGGGTGATATCCGATTTTATAGTTCAAGAAGCTGGATAGACTTTTGACTAAAATTTGAAGACTTATAGGAACTTCTTCTGGCAAGAAAAGAAAATACGTCAGGAGTACACAGAGCCTTCGCAAATGGCAGACTCGCGGTCTGCCAGGCGAAAAACTACGGGAAAATCGATCGGAACGGAGGGAGGGCGAGGTAGACAGGTGAACGCGTACGAACGATGACACAGATCTGTTAAAAAATCTAGGCATAACGGCAGACTATTATCCCCCTGTGCCAAGCCCTTGCATAAAGTTCGCCATGTCTTGTTCCGCTCACATCGCCTTCAGCGACACATTAGCCAAACTAGCTCCGTAATACATGATGGCTCTTGTGCCGGATGGTATCTACCGTATTTTTTTAATAATTTATACTATATCACTCTATTCATTAGCATTTTAAAAAATATCATTTGTTGTCTCAGTGATATATAGATTTAAAGACTATATGTTATTGAGATAACAAGTTGGATTTTATGTAGTGCAACTTTTAAAGTGGTATAGTATGATTTTTTTTTCTACCCGATGTAGCAGTAACGTGCTCGTTCTCATCTTAGTTTCATAGTTTGTCGTTACCGACTTAGGGCCTGTTTGGTAGAGTTTTAGATTCCAGCTTCTCCCGAAATCTGAAACTTGTAGACTAAAATAAAGTGAATTAAGTTTATATTTTTGGTCTAAAATGTAAACAAGATGATTTATCTAAACACTCTTAGGGGGTGTTTGGGACAGCTCCAGCTCCACCAAAATCTGTGGAGTTGGTGGAGCATGGTATTTCTAGCTCCAGAAATTTGTGGAGCTAGAGCTGTGGGTACATTAAGAGTATTTAGGTAGATCATCTTGTTTACATTTTAGACTAAAAATATAAACTTAATTCTCTTTATTTTAGCCTACAAGTTTCAGCTCTGAGCTGGAGCTGGGATCTGGAGCTCTCCCAAACAGGACCTTAATGTACTCACAGCTCCAGCTTCATGAATCTGGTGAAGCTAAAATTTTCAGCTTCACCAGATTCTTAGAGCATCTCCAACAGTGCCTAAAATCCATTCCCAAAACCTGATTTTGGGTTTGATTGCAAAAAAAAGTACTCCAACAGTTCCTCTTTCTAGCTCCTCAAATTTTGGCACGCCCAAAAACAGCACCCCGACTCCTCATTTTTGTGCGCTCTGTCCGCGCTCCCAATCAACATTATTCCGTGCCCAGGATGGCCCACCGGACCAATTCAAAGGTGTTTTTGGGAGAAAATATAGGAACTGTTGGATAACAAGGTATTTTGTAGACCCAAAATTTTTTGGGAAGGTCCCAATCTAAGAATATTGGGAGTCTAAATATTAGGAATTGTTGGAGATACTCTTAGAATCTAGAGAAACTAACCCTGCCAAACTGGCCCTTAGCTAGCAGCCTGCTTCTTTTTTCTGGTCTCTACTTTTTTACGTCGAAGATTATCCTCCCGGCTGTCACGTGAGTCGTGAGAGCATCTCCAACAATTCCTTATCCTTACTCCCAAAACCATTTTTTAGAAACAAATGAGAAAAATCATGCTCCAACAGTTACCCTCCTCGACTCCCTTTTTCTCCGCACGCCCAAAATCGCCGGCCGAAGTAGCCAAATATTCGCCGCTCTCCTGCTTTCCCAATCCACTCCCGCATAGATGTTTTTCCTTCTCCCGCGTAGAGATTCATTCGCGCCATCCCAGCCGAGCTCCACCCTCCACCCCATTCGGCATCCCGTGGGCGCCAAGCACCGCATTTGGCGCGATGGAGGCCGGGCCTTTTAACGCTGCGTGCGTGCGTCTCGTAGCTCTGCATCCCGATCGTCCAACAAGCGCATCTCACTCCTTCCGCCCTGCCTCGACGTAAAGCCGCCTGCTCCGACCTCCCGTTGGTATCTTCGATGCAAAGCATCACACTAAGTATCTCCTGCTTGAATTAACAATCTATTTAAATAAAACTAAAAGATATATAAAGTGGAGATACTAGAGTTATCTCTAGCAACTTCTTAACTCAAAATCCATAATGCAATCATTTATGGAAAACCCCAAGGATAATTGAGCACTATAAATACAAGTGCGTTAAAATTTCAAAGGACTACTGAAAAAGCAAGACTGGAACAATTAATCCAAGCGTTTGTAGTGCAAAAGATAAAGAATATAACAGTCTTATATAACAGCTTCTCATGAAGCAAAATTAAGTAAACGACCAGTAGGTCGAGAGAGACTGGAATAGTTAATCTAAACACATAGTTATAACAAAGCAGGCAAAAAAATTGGGTCTTCAATAATTCATCGATAATTCAATAAAGTTTGAGTTTGTGCAACTAACCTCCTGAAATAAATGCCTATTCATCAAGCGGCATAAGCCAAAATATCACCTGTGATGCTAGATAGATAGCAAAGAATATATAACATCGATTTTTTACATGCTCCATCTAGAACATAAAATTTGGCAAGTAACGCTCATTGTAATAGCAACTTGTACGTGTAGCCATCACGTACATCAAATTACCTACCTAAAATCCATAACATGGTTAAAACTGTTCCTACAAAAATGTTAAGATGAAGAAATTCTTATTTTACCAATGAAGTATAAATTACAGTAGACCTCTTATATCTATGTCTAGTAAAGATAATAAAATAACGTTGTAGTATCCACGTAAAAGAAAACTCCCTCTTGCACTTCAATACTTTATCTCAAACTAATATTAGAGCAAAAAACTTCACTAAAAAAAACTTTGTAGAGTATAATGCTACTATTAGGTTATCATCAAGTTTAAAATTAACATTGCTAAAACCTCCACAATGGTCGCACAAGCAATCTAAAATAGTAACAGATTCAAATGGTGATAAAACACAAAATTTAGTTGTCTTCTCAATTAACATTATAATTTTTTTCTTCTTCAAAATAGACAATGAAACGTCAAAGAAAATCGATGATAAAACATCAAATAAATCGTCAATGATAAATCCAACATGAATTGCAGTGAAATCCGTCAATAATATGCATAAAAACCTTAATTGCAAAAGAAACCACTAATATTAGGCAGGGTAGCTTGAATTTGTGCATGAAATCTTGCCGATAATATCAAGTATAAAATAATAGGTATAAAAGCTAATAGTCTGAATTTTCCACCTTTTTTGGCATTGCAAAGAAATCTCACTGTTTGGCACCGAAACAATCGTCGAGTTAAATAGCAATGTTTTCCTCACTTCCACTAAGAAGGCTCTCATTTTGAATCTGTCATATAGACAAATTAATCTTACCATCGAAATTCTCAATATCAAATTAGTAGATGACATGGTGGAATAAAATTGCAGATAAAAAATGTATGGTAGATTCTGAAAAAACTTCATGATAAGTTTCGGGTGCTCATAGCAATTTCCGTTACGCTGCTGGTACGCTTGGGGCGCGCGTAGCAAAATTTGAAGAAAATTGGAAGCTAAAGCTGAAAACAAGAAAGTGGAGCTGAGAAGCTGCCTTGAAAAGCCATGCGAAAGAGCCGAAGCATCTCTGAAGCTGGAGCCAATGGAAATAAAAAAGAACATAATTAAATTGAGCTTTCATATCGGTTTGAAGTCCGAATGGCTTTAATAGCTCTCTGTTTTTTTGCTCTCGGGTGAGTTGGACTCGAGTCGTTCATGATCGGAGGAGCTCAGACCGACGCGGTGGCCAGGAGGTGGCGGCGCCGGTGCACGGAGCGACCGATGGCTTGGGATCGGAGGCAGGGGCCAAGTGGCTGCGGTGACTGGGCAGCCAAGCGGTGGTCACTCAGTGACCCGAGACGAGGAAGCCCCGAAGGCGAAGGGCCAACGTGTGGGTGTGTCAGCGTTAGAGGTGGGCGTCGTGCCGGGCCGGGTCAGTTTGGCACGGACTTATCGTGCTTCGGGTTTAAACCGTGCCAGGCTGTGACGGCCCATCGTGCTCGCCGTGCCGGGTCGGGCTGGCCCAGCTCACCTTCGGCGAGCTCAGGCACGGCTCATTTGCGCTTCGTGCCTGCTTCGTGCCGTGCCAGCCCAGGTCCAACCCATTTATTATACTATTACTATAAGAGAAAATGATCACGGATTGATTTCTTTTTATTTATTTAGGACTTTCTTTTTCTCTGGTCGAAACAAAATTCTATTATGCTTATTCTTCTCGATTTCCTTGATTCAGTTGCTCCTTCTAGTTACATGCATGCAGCTATGCATTTACTCCTTGATTTGCTTATCCACACGTACAACACAGTGCGTGCTGTTTGAACGTCTTTGGCCCAAGCACGCCCGGATTATCGTCTTGGTCGGACCGCCCGTCGTGCGGTTGGCGGCCTGCAAGACGGCCGGACAACCGTCTTGTGTTAGCCCGACCCGTTTAGAACGATGCTGCAGTCGGTCGTGCCTCGTGCCGGATCGGGCGTGCCTCGTGCCGGCCCAAAAAAGCCCGGCCCAGTGCCCACCTCTAGTCAGCGTCACGAGGATTGCAGAAGCCGATTTGTTGCTCTAGAGTGACATGCGGCCATGGAGGCTACACAGCGGCTGCTACGGATTCGATCGAGGAAGACAGCACGCGTTGGTGAGCGCCGGCGTGGAGACTTCGAGTCTGGCAGCCGGAGGTGAGGGGCGGCCCGAATGCGTCGGGCGGCTGAGGCACCGGACAAAGCAGAGGATGGCGTGGTGGCGACGTTGGGCCGTCGGGTATTGAAGGGGCACAAGCTGGTGGTGAAGGCCGACGAGCCCCTGAGATGCGGCTGGAGGTGGATGGCCGTATGAAGGCCACCCTCGGGAGCCCCTTTCTCCTGGGGCAGCGGATCCATCTAGAACTCTAAGCTTTGATATCACTTATTAGGGTTAAAGATATTACTTATTAGGATTAAAGATATATAAAATAACTGGAGATAAGATTTAATGAGAAAACCTTGCAGAAAATAACTATGAGAAATCATTTATTATGATGGCTCAAATATTACATGTACAGAGGTATGGTTTACATAGCCAAAAGAATCCGAGTAGCAGAAGAATTGGTTTGAATAAAATCAAAAGATATGAAAAATTAAGGTATTTTAGTTATCTCTAACATGTTTGATGAGTGCGCCGAAATGGATATGAAAGCTTTGGGACTTTACTGTCGCCACCCTCACAGTCCACAGGTGAGAACCACACTGCTCCGCCATATTACTTAGCTCCGATCGACTGAAATTCTTCACTCGAAGTGACAATTCGTTGTGCATCCACGATTGTTCATAATTCTGTTCTTATGAAACGCTTCTTGAGATAAACCTCACGCGTGAACGATTACTGTTTGACAATCAAATGCAGCAGTTTCAATCGACAGATGTCGAAAGAATAAACGTCGACGAGTTCCGCGAGCTGATCATGGACTGGATGAGGAAAGACCAGCGTGCCGTCCTTGCGAACAAAGCGGCGGTTGGTTTCTTGGTGGCGCCATTGTTCGCCGTTACGACCAAGAACGCCGGCAAGCAAGTTCCGCAGATCGGGAACGCGGTGAGGAAAGTGCCGATTCTTTTGCTCTTCTCAATCTTCTCTGTAGGCATACTACTCCTGCAGGTTGCCCGAATAGGCAAGCAGTGAAAAAAAGAGAGGAAATATTGGATCACTTCGAGTGCAGCTCAATATCATTTATGTATTTATTATTTCTGCCATGTGATTGTACATTATGGTGTACTTGACTTGAGGGGCCATAGGATATTTACATACTTACATACCAAACAACTTGAGAGTATTTTTCTTCCTTTGCCTCTAAACAGCGTAAACAGCATGATTGTAAAGCAGCTAGAAAATTAAGCCACAACAAAAGTACTCTAAAAGCTGCAGCCATTGGAGAGAAACTTTTCAGTTGTGGCTTCGCTCGACCACCTTCTATCTCGCTCGTTCCGTCTCCCCGATCTCCACCGCCCCTCCTCGCTGCCTCCACGTTACTTTCTCGCTCGACCGCCGCTGTGCTTCGCTAGGTTGCTATTTCTCTGCTCGGTTGCCTCCAAAGAGCTATATCTGCAGTAGTCAGTTTGCTAAACAAAATAACAAAAAAAGTCACAGCCACCAGTTACAGCTATTTTATAACTCATCAAATCAAAAATAACGTTTCAACCTAACCGTAGCTCCTCAAACAGACCTGAAGTAAGAGCATTCGCAGTTTCTGCTGGCCTACTGTTGACACCAAAAACGTGAAGAGGGTTTCTGACCTGCAACACACCAGACGAACGCCGGGTTCAAGTGCGAGGCGTGCCAATTGATTTGACCCTGCAATCGATAAGGGACAAAATTGTGAAACTCAATCAAGCCGATTTCTAGAAGCAAATCGGCTAAAACAGAAATCAGCCAGAAAGCCGATTAGAAGGGTAACTAGACTAGTCGATTAAGACTAATCCGAAGGTAAAAGGCAGATTGATTCTGAAAAGGCGATGCGCAACAAGATAGAACGAATCAAACCTGAAGAAATCGATGATGACCAAACAATCGGCGATTCGCAACTTTATTTGATCGATATCGACTTACAGAGGGAAGATTACAGAAAAGACTAAAAGCTAAAGCTAAAAACAAACTAGCAGATGTGATTTTTTTTTGTGTTGGTCTTCAAGCAGCCTTGGCGCGCCTTATATACCCGCCAGCTGATCCGAATCCTGATCCAACACGACAGTGTAATCCGAGTCGGCTATAGTTTCCTAATTAGACTCTTGTTTTTAAATACCTGCTGCACATTATCCAAACTTTCCAAAAGTGTTTCGTGCGCTATCCAAACTTGTGCATTTTGCCGATTTTTCCCATAATGACCAAATTCTGGTGCAAACATATGCCCCCCGTTTTTGGAAGATAACTTGTTATCTTTCAAAAATTTCATCGGCTTTTTCCTCCATCGGCTTCTTCTCCATCAGTTGAAGAATTGCGCCGTAAAAAATCTCGGTGCGGTTTAATGGCATGTGTCGCCTCGAATTCATTTCCCGTCACTTTTCACTGTACTATCTATATGCGGGACCCCCACGGTCATTCTCACGCTTTCCAGCTCTCGCACTCTCTGCAATCGGCTTCCATCCTTCGATCGACTTCATTTGCACTTACGCTGAAGCTCAGACAAGCCACCAATCGGCTGAATGGATCCTTCTCAGGTATTCATCCCAATCCCAGCAAGTGATGATCAGTTTTATCTAGGCCCGGTAGGAAGCTTAACTGCCGATACGGTTATTAACGAAGAAATTCCTAGACTTCCCTTATCGGCTCAAGGCTATAACATATCAGAATGGGGAAAAAGTTTTAGAGCTTGACCGACAGCTCTTAAGGGATGGAGGATCTGGTACATCCGAGTGTCAGCCCAAAAGAGATCTGAATGGGAGAGAATGGGCATAGCAGAATGTCTTCCACTTAGTCTAGCAAACCCAGAAACCAATGAGCCCTTGGTGGCCACGGCTTGCTATTTCTGGTCAGACACTCTTAATGCCTTTTTATTTCGAACTGGCCCTATCGGCCCAACCCTTCTAGACGTAGCCGAGCTATGTTGCCTACGGCCAGATGGAGACCAGATATCGGCTTTTAGCAGCAAGCCAAGGCTCAAACTAATCCGATCAAAAGGCGAAGGATGGTCCAAGTATATCCAGCACAATAATAAGATAAACGGCTTGGTATCGGACGAGGAGCATATAGCTTTTCTGAACCTGTGGCTGGATCGGTTTCTATTCTGTGGAGCTTCTTTGGGTCCAACACAAGTATTTCGGTTCTTGGCGAGAGCAATTGGTAAGTGGTCACGTCGGCTTGCACTCGGAAAAATGCTTCTTGGTGCTGTTTACCAGATGATGCATGTTGTTAGAAGTCGGCTTTTCTCTGGGTTCGCTCAATTTGTTGTGAGCAACATCGGAGGCCCATTATGGTTTATTCAATTATGGCTTTATAGTATTTTTAGCCGATCACTGATTCCAGAGCTGTTGGAAGGTTCGGCTTTTCCTCGTGAAGACTACCCTGAAGGCACCACCCCTCAATACAGAGCCAGCCGATCGTACGGAGAAAGACTTGTGATGTGTACCAGTGGTGACGTCAGGATTACCCCAGTTGACTTCAAGAAGTACTTGTCATTTTTTCTGCACTTGGATAGCACGACTTTTGGCCAACAAGACTTCTTCCCTACAGTAATGATGCCGATTTTCAGCGGCCTTCATTCCTTCATTTAGATGCTGATAGCTCCTTGATGCCAGCATCGACTTTAGAGTTGTATCGGATCTTTATATCTCCTTGCATTCTTCACGTCGACTTGAACTCCCGTAACAGAACATTCCAGCCGTCGTACGAGTTTTATCACCCTTCGGTGTATGCCCGTCAGTTGGGTTTCGGCCAAGTGGTACCTTGCTTGCCCCTCTTCCAGCGTCTTCAACCAAGGGCTAGGGTGACTAATGCGATTGCGGCTGGAATAATTTCGGAGCTAGCCGACGAGTTCCAAGTCATCAATCTTCCGCACTTTTTCTTGAACTCCTGCCGCGCTAGCCAATTTTCTGCTTGGTGGGCGCCTATTTCGGAAGCCCTCTATCTGGATCGCGCACCGTCGGCCATTATAGAGAAATTTTTACTGAACTTTCATGAGCCGACGGTAGTTTCTTCTAGCAGCAGAGTTCGAGCGAAGATAGCTCGGATTCGTCCAGCTCATCGGGTTATACTAACTCATCTGTAGCTGTAGAGGTATCGGCTTATTTCTTTATACTTTGCGCCTGAGTTCCTGCCTATGTGCTATAATCCACTGATTTTCTTGTTGCCCCTTTTCTTTTTCAGAATGCCGCATCTGATCATCAAGCCGTCGCTGATCCTTCGGCTGGGGGCCTAGAGGAAAAAGGCCAAATCAGGCTACCGGCTTAACCGGCTATTCTTCTAGTAACCTTCGCATTCAGAGCCCATCACTCTCGGAGCTTGAAAAAGGCCGACTCTCCAGTAAGTACTTGTAGCCGATAATTGTTTTCTTCCCTTGCTGCCCAGCTGTTGATTTACTGTTATTAATTTCCGCAGAGAAACCTAAGTCGACAAAAGCTCCGTCCCGCCGTCAAAAACGCACAGAACAAAGTGCCGAGAGCTCTCCTCATGCATCGGCCTTTGCAGAGGTAAATCTTTTTCGCCTCACTCTTTTATATCGAGACAATTTTTCTATACCGATTCCTGACGCACCCTGTTGATTTTCAGCCAGTGACGTCTTCGCGAGCCGCTGGTATATTGGCCGATCTTCAAAATGCCCTATTGTTAGCCCTCAAACATCGCCTTCTCAAAGACGGCTCCTGCTCCTTCGCCTCCTCAGCCAACCCCCCAAGCACCTGTGCTAGAAGAGCCAACGGACCCCGATGACTTGCTCGGCTTTACTTTGGATGAGCTAGCCGATCCGGAGGTGATTGCCCCTGACGACTATGTAGCAGACATTCGCAACATCATTGATGTCTCTCAGAAGGCATCAGCTGCGGTGGTTCAATCGGGCCCAAATATGCAGGAGAAACTGAATCGGCTTCTCATCGCAATTTCTCAACCGAAGGCAGACATTCTAGCCAACGCACAGCCCATCCGAGATGCGATGACCGTCGTTGAAGCCGATCTTCCGCTTGAAGCTATGAAGGCCATCCTGAATGTCTACCATATAGACGAAAGAAGGGCAGAGGTAGAAGCGGCGAGAACCAAGATAGCGCAGCGAGAAGCCCAAGCAGCCGATCAGCGTCTGCTGGATGAGTTGGTAGCAGAGGCAAAGGCCAAGAAGAAAAAATATGACGAAGACTCTTCTAACCTTAAGGCCGCCAAGTCCGCCATGCAAAAATTAGAGTCGATGAAGAAGCAGCTTGAAGAGGAATTGGCTAAGGTAAACGAGCAACTTGCCGGTGGCCTTGCTTTGATAACAGCCACGGCGACATCTCTGAAGAATCAGAAGAATGACATAGGCCTAGCCGTAGCGAAGGTGAAAGACCAATCGGCCAAACTTCGTTTGAGGTCAGTCTCGCCAAGGCCGATGAGGACATAATCTCTGGGTCACGAAACATCGCCAAGGCGTGGCAGCCTTTGCGACTTTAGGTGCGGATTCACGGTCCGCACGTAAACTTATTAACGTTGTGTTGAAACAGTGCCTTTTTTGCTTTCCTTTTGTAATACACTTAATCGGCTGTTTAACCGATTATATTTATCTTGTTTAATCGGCTGTTTAACCGATCTTGTTTTTCCTGAATTCTTTTTATTTCGACTGCTCATGCACCGATCCATACGCTAGGGTGATATTTCTTTAAATATTTCCCGTTGATTGCTTTTGGTAACACAGCTCCTTCAAGCGTTTCGAGTATGTATGCGTTTCCACCGACCAGCCGATTTATCTTGTAAGGTCCTTCCCATGACGGCGACCATTTGCCAAATCGATTATCTTTAGAACCAATCGGTAGTATTGTTTTCCAAACTAAATCGGCTTCACCAAATGATTTAGGGACGACCTTTCTGTTGTAAGCCCTAGCAACTCTTTTCTTATTATTCTCAAGCCGATTTAAAGTAATTAGCCTCAACTCTGCCAAGTCATCCAAATTGTATAGCATCAACTCTTTGTATTCGTCAGCCGATAAATTGTTTTGTCTTACTACTCGCATAGACTCAATATTTATCTCTACGAGCAACACGGCTTCCTGACCATATACCAACTGATATGGTGACAATTTAGTCGATCCGTGAAACGCTAGCCGATAAGCCCATAAAGACTTCGATAGTGTGGAGTGCCAAGTCCGAGGCTTTTCATCGATTTTCCTTTTAATCAGCTTGATCAGAGTTTTGTTGGATGACTCGGCTTGCCCATTAGCCTGAGCATAATATGGTGATGAATTAAGTAATTTGATGCCCAGGCTTTCTGCAAAGCTCTTAAACTCTTTAGACATGAACACAGTTCCTTGATCGGTTGTGATGGTCTGAGGAATACCGAATCGATGGATAATGTGTTCGTTGACAAAGCCAATAGCTTCTACGCTGGTAACTTTTTTAAGCGGAACGGCTTCTACCCATTTCGAGAAATAGTCTGTAGCTGCAAGGATGAACTTGTGACCTTTGCTTGATGCTGGGAATATTTGGCCGATTATGTCTATTCCCCACCCTCTGAATGGCCATGGTTTAATAATCGGATGTAAAGCCGATGCTGGTGCAAGTTGCACATTTCCAAATTTTTGACAACTTTGGCATCCTTTGTAATACCTGAAACAATCTTCTAACATTGTCGTCCAAAAATACCCAGTTCGTCTTAAGATCCACTTCATTTTGTGAGCCGATTGATGCGAACCGCAAATCCCTTCATGAACTTCTCCCATAGCCACTTTCGCCTCTTCATCGCCCAAGCATCTTAAAAGCAACCCTTCCATTATCCGATAGTACAATTCTCCTTCTAACAAAACATATTTCAATGCTTGCTGCCGTACCTTGCGTTCAGTGGGCCTGGATGGATTTGTTAGATAGGTTTTTATCTTTTCCCTCCAATCGGTGTTGTCAACACACAGCACCGTTTTGTCGATTAGGTCAAATGCTTCACATCGGCTATCCCTTCTATAGCCTGATGCTGCTTGAGCCAACGCATTGGCTTTGCAATTCATTTCCCTAGGGACATGACTGATGCAGAATGATGTGAAAGTGCTGATGATGTCAAGGCAACACCGCAGGTATTTTGATAATACTTCATCATTGCATCGGAATTCCCCTTTAACTTGTTGGATGATCAGCAATGAGTCACCATAGGCCTCCACATTACTTACTCCGATACTTTCTAACAGTTGTAGGCCTTTGAGCAATGCTTCGTATTCGGCTTGGTTATTAGAACATCGGCTATTAAGCCGATATGCGAATTCAATATCACGTCCTTTCGGCGACATCAACACAACACCTATCCCGCTCCCTTCCTGGCAAACTGATCCATCGAAATACAATTGCCAAGGGGCTACATCGACTACCCCTGCCATGGTATCATGTCCTGTAATGAAGTCGGCGATTGCTTGACCTTTAACAGCTTTAGCCGATTCATATTGTAGGTCGAACTCGGTGAGAGCGTAAACCCATTTCCCAAGTCATCCTCTCAAAATTGGCGCAGATAGCATGTACTTAACGACGTCAGTTCTACATATTACTATGCAGGTTGATGCCAATACATAGTGTCTCAATTTCGTACAAGCAAAATATAATGATAAACATAACTTTTCTACCGGAGGGTACCTGGTTTCAGCATCCAAAAGTCATCGGCTTAAATAAAATATTATTCGTTCTTTGCCATCGACTTCTTGCGCCAACACAGCCCCGATGGTCTCGTTTTCGGCCGATATATACAATTTGAATGGAATCCCTTTCTGTGGCGCGGCCAGGACTGGTGGTGATGCTAAGTACTGTTTTATGTCATCAAAAGCCTTTTGCTGATCGGCTCCTCATGTGAAATCTTCATTATCCTTTAATTTTAGTAAGGGCGTAAAAGCTCGAATCCTACCAGACAGATTCGAAATAAATCATCTTAAGTAATTAATTTTGCCGATCAGCTTCTGCAATTCATTTTTAGATGTCGGCGGTTTTGTGTTTACTATGGCTTTGACCCTTGCTTGGTTAACTTCAATACCTATATCGACTTCCTCAAGCATATCGGCAGAAGTGAAGCCTTGCCCCAATTTTTCCTCCTGGAAATCTTCGATGGCCTCACAAGAACCTATCACATGCCGATAGCTCCTTACCCTATCTTGTAATATTCTGATCATTTTTGTCCCCATCTTCTTAGAACCTCACTTGCCCGATCAAACGTGCCTGGCTTAACGCTGATCGGCATTAATCCTGTCTTACAAACGCATATAAAGTCGCAGTCGTCTAAGGCTTTACCTGATATGCATTCTGCCTCTTCGTGTGGCCAATTCGCATCGGAGCTAGCCATAGCATTGTGAGCCAACGTGTCGGCGGAAACGACTTTAACTTCATCCCCATTCCATTGCACCAGAAGCTGATGCATAGTTGACGGTATGCAACAATTGGCATGTATCCAGTCTCGCCCGAGGAGCACGCTGTAATTTCCTTTGGCTTTGATTACAAAAAATGCGGTCGGCAAAGTCTTGCTGTCGGCGGTTAGCTCTGTAACCATTACTCCCTTTGCTTCTGTAGGGTCACCCGTGAAATCATTTAGCACCATGTTTGTCTTTATCAGGTCTTCGTCGGTTTTGCCCAATTTCTTGCAGGTGGTGAGCGGCATCAAGTTCACAGTCGCCCCCCCATCTACTAGCATCCTGGATATCGGCTTCCCGTTTATATACCCTTTTAGATACAAAGGCTTTAAATGCCGATGAGGATCTTGTGGTTTCCCGAACACTGCATCTTGTGCACCTAGACACAGTTGGGCAAAGGTGTCTTTAGCCGATTCAGTCTTGATTCTGAACTCGGCCGGTAGTGTAAAAACCATGTTGATATCCATGGGAGGGGTGTCATCTCGAATCATTGGTGACAGTAAATCATCGGAAGAGTCTGAATCAGCATCGGCTTGCTCTTTCCTCTTCCACTCCTTCTTGATAGTTTTTATCGGCCGTAATTCATTGAATGTCTTATCCCTCTATTTTTCTTCTTCAGCTTCCCTCATTTCTTGTGTCCTTAGGCGCTGAAGCCGTCTCCGTTGAGATCGGCTAAGTCCTGTTGGACACCACCTGGGTTTAGGCATAATCAGCTTGCGAATCTTACCAGCCAGCTTTTCTGTGGGTTCAACTTTCTCATCTTTATTCAGCGGACCCAGCCTTTCCTTTATCGGCTTATTATGCCATGACTCTGACGCTGTGCCAGATAGCCACTATTTCAACGGTTGCCTTGGCCAATCTCTTTGTGGGTAATGTTCCATGGGGCATGATCTTGAGGAAGGCAATGTCGTACCCCTTTCCCAACAAAATTTCCAAAAGGGGCATCTCTGGTGAGCTCTTTCTGCGTTATCTGGCCGATGCAAATTATCGGGCCAAAACATACGGTTTGGCCAATACAGGTCATTTGGCTGGCGGGATCGCTGCTTTTGCCGATAACTTATTCCCTCATATTTCTCAAGCAACTATGAGAAGGTGGGTTTTGGCTTGAATACTGGTCTTCGAGGCGGAGACCGCTCGGCTTTATACCATCGTCCTACCTGCAACTCCCCTTTTGGTTTAACCGTTCTTGAATTTCTTCCATCTTGGTCGGCTTCTATTTGCAATGAGCCGATTGTGATTTTTAGTATCTCTCCTTTTGAACTGGACTGAATGTCGACTTGCCGCGTTATTCTAGACTTTTCGTCGACAATCTCTTTTCCTTTGCCGGACCATTGAACCATGTTTATTGGGAATGGATTGACGTCAACTTCCATGGCTGGTTCTTCTGCGAATTTGAGCCGACCGTCTTCAATAGCTGCCTGTATTTGCTGCCGAAAAATGTTGCAATCATTAATGTTGTGAGAAAAATAATGATGCCTCTTACAATATCGTCACTTTTTGATCTCATCGGCCGACGGTATGGTATGCCCTTCAGGCAGTCGTGTCAGTTTCTCTTGTAACAACATGTCGAATATGCGGTCACACTTAGATACGTCAAAAGCGTATTTAACCTCCGACTTACTCCTAGTCGGCTTGAGCCACGAACAGACGAGTGCTTTTTTAGAATCCTTTATCCATTCGGCTATATTTACGTCTGCTTCATCTTCAGAAGTTTCACTTGAACTATACTCAACCATGTTTACTTTAGCCTTCTCCTTTCCATTGCCATTTAGTCTAATTATGTCCTTGAATTCTTTACTTAAGTATCGGCTTTCCTGTGCCGATACACGATGAAGTAGGTGACTTAAATCAGTGAACTCCTGTCCAGTAAGTTTTTCTTTAAGCGGGAGAATCAACCCTTGAAATGCTAAGTCGGCTAGTTGGTTATCGGGCAACACTACACTGAAGCAGCGATTTCGCACTTCTCTAAATCTTCTAATATAATCGGAAACCGATTCGCTAAACTTTTGCCGGACAGTGCTCAGGTCTGAAATTCTTAACTCTAAACTCCCGGAGAAAAAGTACTCATGAAATCTACTTTCTAAATCGTTCCAAAAATGGACCGAATTTGGAGGCAGATTGGTAAACCAAGTAAAAGCAGTCCTTGATAAAGACAAGGGAAAAAGTCTAATCTTCAGCCCATCGGACAGAGCTGCTTCACCACACTGGGGGATAAATCTTCCAATATGTTCTAAAATGGTGACTGAATCATCCCCTGAAAACTTTGCAAAATCGGGAATCCTAAAGTTATGGGGATATAGCATACGGTCAATATAATCTGGGTACGGCTTTCTATAGCCAATTGTTTTCCTTTTGGGTTGTAAGCCAAATTGATCTCTCAAGACCATGGAAATCTGATCAGCCCAATTGATGTTATTGGCCGATGGGACACCAGGGTTTGGCCAATTCTGATGAGTAGTATCCCGCTTTAGAGTGCAAACTCTACCGGTCGGCTTGCCCTAGCAGACGGCATCTTTGCTGCCATGATTCATACCCATCGGCTCTGGCAGCCGTAACCTCAGGCGGTGGAACGAACGGCTCTGTGTATGTAACTACCTTATAAGGGGCCGGGTTTCTAACTTGGAATGGTCCTGGTGGTTTACAATTCCTATCTAATTCAATCGGCTGAGTGGCCGATGGAACGTAGGAAGTACCTGAAGCCGATGGATCTAACTTCGCAGCGTCAGTATATGCACGGTAATGAGTAACTGGGCTTGGGCGAAGGTTTGTTGGTGCCAACACTGTGGGCTGGGTCGGCATTAGTGATGGTGCAGGTGCCGACACTTTGATCGTGTTGGCGTTTGGTGCCACGGAATACGCAGGATACGTTGGGAGTGGCTGTAATGGGTCCAGCAATCCTCCAGATGTTGCCAACTCTTGTACAATCGACTTTACACTATTTTCTATCATCGGCTTTAAAGTCGTGACCGAAGCCGATGATTGATTAATTAATGCATGATGCACAGATTGCTCAATCATAGCAGATAACTTCGCTTTGAGTGGCATATATCGGCCATCGAGTCGACGTGGCCTTGATCTCGCCAAGCGGATTCAATGTTGGAAGCGTCATCTTCTGTGTGACTCCTTGTCGGGTTTTTTGATAGCAACCCAACATCAATTCTTCCAGGGCAGCTTTTCGATCTTCGATTTCCTTACGCTGTTCTGGAGTCAGATCGTCCAAAGTAGGGACGATTATTGCGTCGGCATTAGCGTCGGCTGGTGTGACAGATTTGCCTGCGGTCATCTTGTCGGTGTTCCACTGGGCGTGCCAAAAATGTGTTGACACCAAAAACGTGAAGAGGGTTTCTGGCCTGCAACACACCAGACGAACGCCGAGTTCAAGTGCGAGGCGTGCCAATCGATTTGACCCTGCAATCGATAAGGGACAAAATTGTGAAACTCAATCAAGCCGATTTCTAGAAGCGAATCGGCTAAAACAGAAATCAGCCAGAAAGCCGATTAGAAGGGTAACTAGACTAGTCGATTAAGACTAATCCGAAGGTAAAAGGCAGATTGATTCTGAAAAGGCGATGCGCAACAAGACAGAACGAATCAAACCTGAAGAAATCGATGATGACCAAACAATCGGCGATTCGCAACTTTATTTGATCGATATCGACTTACAGAGGGAAGATTACAGAAAAGACTAAAAGCTAAAGCTAAAAACAAACTAGCAGATGTGATTTTTTTTTTGTGTTGGTCTTCAAGCAGCCTTAGCGCGCCTTATATACCCGCCAGCCGATCCGACTCCTGATCCAACATGACAGTGTAATCCGAATCGGCTATAGTTTCCTAATCGGACTCTTGTTTTTAAATATCTGCCGCACATTATCCAAACTTTCCAAAAGTGTTTCGTGCGCTATCCAAACTTGTGCATTTTGCTGATTTTTCCCATAATAACCAAATTCTGGTGCAAAGACCTACCTTGGAAAAGATTCGTCTCTGCTACTTCTGAATTCTGATGCCTTGCTTCAGTTATGATAAGAGTTCGTTCTCCTTTTCTGCCATGGGTAGCACTGGAATATACAGCTTTTCCTGTGTCGTCTGGCGCTGGGATGCTGGAGCATCGTTTGGTTCGCCTGAAGCCAGTTTGAAACAAACGCCCACCTCAACAGGGTGCTCGCTTAAGCCGACAACTCCTTCGCTGGGGCCCGTTTTACACAAGCAAACTAATAGGCTTCTTCAGGCCCAACTAAGATAGCTAGATAGGCCGACTAAACGGACCGAATCGGCATTCCGCTGTGAATCCAATGCCGGCTAAAGGCGCATGTCGATCGCGCGGCAGCGCACGGAAAAAAAAACACTCCGTATCCAATTTTCGGAACGGCGATTGGCGACAGCTTGACGGTACATACGTACGTGCTGGGAGCAGATGGGCACGTGGTGCGCTGTACTACCGCCGCACATCATGGCATCTCACGCACGACGCGCCCGGTGGTCCGCGAACAGTAGCAGCCAACTCTTGCTCGCGTCGCGACAGGATACACGCCTGCGTAATGCAATGCAGTGCAAAGCAATCGTACGTGCGTACGCGTGATGTGTCGCGCGCCAGCCTGATGCATGTTAAAGCGCTTTCGAGTCAAGCGAGCGGAAGCAAACTCGCACAAGTGTCTCGACGCGCGTGGGCAAGTTCGTCGGCGCATCTCCAACAGCGTACCCCGATCGGTGGCAACCCGGCAATCGACTTGAATCGAGAGTGAATCATCGTACGTACGCACTCGTCTCGGGTCCTAACGAGAGGCAGCCTACTATTATTATTCAGTAGACGTAACACCTACCGAGGAGCAGAGCAGGCGCAACAGCGCGACGCCAACCAACACAGACAGCTTGGTGCTACAGCTGCATCATGCGTCCATGGCCTTTGAGGCACGCACGATAGTGGCCCCCGGTCGTTGCTGGCTAGCTGCAGCCCTCAAGCTAGCCATGCAGAGGAAAGGGGGAGGTGATCTGATGGATGGGACTACGGACTGGTTTCCAACCTGTGGTGCTTCCCCACTTCGGTTTGCGAAATGGTCTGGTTGTTCTTTGACATTGTTTTGTTGGCAGAAGTATGATACGTTACGTGTATTATTTTTTTTAGAAATAATTTCGTTTTTTTTGTGTTGTTTTTTTAAAAATCATGGGAAAACGCGTAAAACGGTTGAAATGACGCAAACGCAACCACGTTTTTTTATCTATCCGGCGTCCTCTCACGAAGGATCCGTTATTACAATAAATCGAAATGTCTTTTTGTGAAAAATAACTGGAATGATCCAAACGTAACTACGCTCTTTTTTTGGTATTTATTTAGGGTCTTTTCACGAAAGATTCACGATTTTTCTAAACTAGAAGGTCCTTTTCGTAAAAAACAGCGGAAAGACCTACACGTAATTACATATTTTTTGATAGACCTAAACGCGGAAAAACAAAAAGAACCGAGCCGGCCGACTCGCCCGCGGTTTAGCTCAAAACACTGAGAACGTGCGAATCCTTCGATCTTCATTTAAAGTATCATATGCCACCATGCATGATTGGTAGGGTTGAACGCACTTTTTCACTTGCTGTCGATTTTACCGGGACAGCTGTGGTCATATCTCCCAAACTTCATTGGCATTGCTTCGTTAAGGGCATGTTTGGATCTTTAGGCTAATTGTTAGCTGACTAAAAATTAGTCCTAGTCCATCCAAACAGAAAAAACCAATTTTTAGCCAACCTTTGAGCTAACAATTAGCCCATTAGCTAGTGAGAGTGAGCTAACAATTAGCCTATCCAAACAGAAAGGCTAATAAGTGGGTTAATTTTTAGCTGACTAATGATAGAGCTACTTTTTAACCAACTAACAGTTAGTCCTAGGCGATCCAAACATGGCCTAAATATACTCTACTTAGCCCAACTTCTTTCGGAAAACAGTAAAGATGTACATCGCCTATCTGTGTGCCCTTACCGCGTAAAGTTTCTTACAGGTCCAGTCCTCTCCACGGATAAATGGCATGATCCCTTCATGAATGATCTCGCTACTTAGGGCATCTACAGTAACTTTATCTTAGCTGCCTCCTAGTCTGTATATATCAGTTTTAGTCTACATGGAAGAGTAAGAAAAGAAGAAAGAGAAGAGAGTTGGTTCTTATTTAGTAACCAGCTTTATACGGAAGCATAGGTAGATTATTTGTAGCCCTGTTTGGCATAACTCCAAATCCTAACTTCACCTCAGACCTGGAGTTTGTAGACTAAAATAAAGTGAATTAAGTTTATATTTTAAGTATAAATATAAACAAAATGACCTATTTAAATATTTTTAATGTATTCATAGCTCCAGTTTTATAAATTTCTGAAGTTAGAAATACTCTGCTCTACCAACTTTACGTATTTTAGTAACACTAGAGCTATATCAAACACCTCCTATATATAAGAGAGAGAAAATAGTTATTTTATAATATCTAAAGATAATATTTAGAGGTAATTTATATATAAGATAGTAGATTTTGGTACTGTAGTTGCCATTAACGGAACAGCGGTCAGCACTTCCCAAGTACACTTATTACTCCATCTAGTTACTCTAGTCTAGAGTGCCCCGATAGCTACTAGGTGGTGCTGTCCGGCTGTGGTAGGGTAAGTATAGGGTTGACATGTCGTTGTCTTGTCACCGAGTGGGCAGAGGCCCTACCAGGTGGTGAGGACTGGGAACAGCTGGACATCAAATGAACCAAACACCCTCCTCTCTTTCCACTGAGAAAAAAAGTAAAGTCGTTGAAGGCCATTAGTGGCCAGCCACTGACACGTCCGTTGGATTGTTTGGTCACTCTCAAGGCTCTGTCACAAAGTCACATCGCAACAATATCCTGTTTCTAATCTGTTATTCCTGCGAAACACTTTCGTGATACTGTACTCATATATACTCTTACATTGATACGGTTTTTAAAATAAAGTTTTAATTATTAATTTTTATTGTAATATATCTATAAATTTAATAAAATTATAAAATTATGAAAGTACTTTTTTGAGTGAAATCTATATGTATGGTTTAATTTAATTATTTAAAAAATATTGATTGTTAAATTTTCAAAATTTTGATGGTATCTATATCCGATGCAATAACTATTTGTGATCGAAAAAGTAGATAGGTACATTTTTTGTTGCATTGCATAATGTATAAAGGCATCTGGTCTCTCTAAAGCAGTAGTAAAACCTCGGGGATGTCTTAGGTAAAGAACTCTTTTCTCCTATTCTTGTATTTTATTTTAATTACCAAAATACCCCAAAACACCTTTTCTCCGCACTATCGCAAATGTCGTGTAAGTTAAACATCTCCGCACCAATGGTAATAGCGTTGAGAATCTATCTTTGCTAGCAACACGTAACCTGTCACAGATCTACGCCAACAACGCTAGCACGGATGTGTCGAATTGGGACTTAGGTTTTTTTTGCCTCGGTGCCGAACTTTCGGGAGTGGATGCGGATCTAACATGGAGATATGATTCCTAAGCATTGGCACTGATGGGGTGGAGGTATCATTATCTCGCGCGAGCATCAGCGACATAGAGTTCTGGTATATTATGACATGGTGCCGAACTTTCGGGAGTGGATGCGGATCTAACATGGAGATATGATTCCTAAGCATTGGCACTGATGGGGTGGAGGTATCATTATCCCGCGCGACCATCAGCGACATAGAGTTCTGGTATATTATGACATGAACTGAAACTATGAGGGGGCCAACCGTGCTAGGGCCCAAAGCCAAGCTCGATTGCCTCTCACATAGCCTCCTCCCCCTCCAAACCAACTCAAATCCCTCTATTTTCGAGTGGGGTTTCGTATAGGAATCACATGACATGGTAATCCCCTCATCACCTCATGATTTTTCTAATTAGGTTTGCTTGTTTTGGTCAAACTTTGGGCAACCCTAAATTTAGAGGTGACCTCCAAAATGAAAATATTGTGTGCATGACAACTTGATTTTCACATGGATTTCGACAAAGACATTTAATCTACACATTCAGACACCACCACCCTAGTGTACCATATGTGAGGGATTATAGCAGAAGTGAATATCATATTATTGATATTTTACATTGCATGTTACATTTGACGTATCACTAACTTTATCTTTATGTACTTGTGTGTGCGATTGGCGATATATATAAAAAACATTACCTACTATAATAAACATCTAATCCACTCATAAATGATCCTTGAATCCCTAAAAAAATTATTTCCTCTAAGTTTTAGATGTCAAAGCCAAAGATCTTAGTGTGGGACTCTGAGGAACCACATCAGACATAACGGAATTGACCGTTCAATGACATTGCACCAACCTAGCTATGTTGGCTTTGACGGCTGAGGTAGCAGCAAGACTCCACATAGAGATGTTAAACATCCATGCCATTTGTGATCGTGCGTTAAAAATGAGTTTCTAGCATTAGTTCTTTTTTGTTCTATTTTTTTAAATAGAATAAAAAAGAACAAATAAGGGGGAAATAAAAAAAGCGCAGGATAGAATGACCTCACTGTTGATCATGTTTTAGCTGTAGCACACTATTTAATAAGCAACCATTGGGTTCTACTTCTACTTGTTCCGAGTGACAACATGGTCTACACTTTTAACTCGATCGAGAAGATACCGATAGCCTGCGCGATCAAGCCTCAATCTCCAATGTATATAGGAGTTTTCCGAACTACGTTGCTGAAGGAGGGAAACACGATGACAAAAAGGGCTCAAAGCTAGAGTATGTGTGCTTCAAGGTACAAGTGCCTACCATATATAAGATTAATATTTTCCAACTTCTATTCTTTGTCTCTTAATTTCATTTTCTTTTTTCACAGTGTCATCAACAGGGCAGCGACGACCATTGCGGTTTGTGATTGGCGGCTCAGACCTTTTCCCTAAGGAATATGTACATGCGTAATAATACAATTAGCCTTTCACATAGAAATTTCAAAATCTAAATTAGAGCACTTGTTTCTATTTTGCAACATATCAATATCCCCCATAAGAGTTTAAACAACTCTGCACTCAACAAGTTAGGAGACTAGTTATGCCAATGGTACTGGATAGAAGTTACGTCGAAGGACGGTAGGTATAGAGATTCTAAAAGCTCCTACTAGTCCATATGTGAACAATATTATATATGTCAATGCGATTGCATGTGTAGTGACTGTTAAGCATGTTTCAGTTCTATTTTTTGAACGAATGTGATATGTGTTGTAATAAAGTGTTTATGTTCTGTAAATGTGATATGTGCATAATGTGTGTAATGATTTTTGCTATGTGAATGTAATATGTGCATGCATATTGTGTGAAAATATGTACTGATTGGAGGGTGAATTGAAAAACAACACACTCCTCATCTGTATTGGTTCTCAGAAGAAACCGATAGAGATGAGGGGGTCATCTCTATCATTTCTTTTGTAAGAAGTGATTGAGATGACACCATATCTCTATCGGTTCTTTGTAAAAAGTGATAGAAATGGCCATAATATCTCTATCGTTTCTACCAAAATAGCGATAGAGATCAAGTGCACATCTCTATCGGTTCTTTGTAAAAAGTGATAGAGAAGGCCCCATCATCTCTATCGCTTATTTGGAAAAAGCGATAGAGATAAACCACTAATCTCTACCGGTTCTTAGAAAAAACCGATAGAGATGTGCACTTCATCTCTATCACTTCTTTCTAAGAACCGATAGAAATGAGTGTTCATTTCTATCGCTTCTTTTAAAGAACCGATAAAGATGATCGCTCAGCACAATCGGGTAAGAACCGAATGTGATAGAACCGCCTCATATCTGTCTAATGACTTCGTGTCACTATCAGAACCGACTATGAGGATAAAAAAGAACCAGTTGTGATGTATATTCGTATAGTAGTGACTCTCCGAGCAGAAACAGGTTTTAATCTTTTGATCACCGCTAATCCTCTCCTACCAAAAGAATTTGGAATTGTGACTTTATTGCATTTTGATTTCTTGTCATATTTCTCTTTTATTTATATAAATTTAAATTGCACAAAATTATATTTGGTATGTTTGTTTTAATTAGTTTGACATAGTTTTTTTAGCTCAAGCTCTAGTTTGATTTTGGCTTCGTTTTAAAGTAACTAAAAAGTGAATTATTTAAAAAATTCGTGATGTTCATGTGCTAGCCCTTGTATTGTATATTGACCTGCCATGTACGATCTTAAATTATCATTTTTTGGGCTGATATTGCAGTATCTAGACTTGCAGTCATAGCAGTAGCCGGACCAGACTGCGAGGGGCGCTACTAGCTTACGTCATACTCGCAGATGTTTTCCTGATATTTCTCTCCGCTTTTCTCTCTGCACGTGAACGCCGGTGCAAGATCAGCAGTTCAGCACAAAACTGCTAACGTGTAAAAGACACAGCTTTTTTATTTACAAGTACTTGGGCGAGATTGAAGCTTTCGGTCGACAGCATGTGTTTAAAAGAAAACCATATTATCTATCAAACAAGAGTACCGTAAAAAGTTTCTTTCACAATTAGAAATTATCATCTATATGACTATATAGAACCAAAATTCGGGTGCCAGCTGATTTTTATCGGCCTGGTCCTCTATCTCTACACGCAGTGGGCTCGGCCTAATTCTCCTACAATCAGAAGCAGTTTCTCTCATAATCCAAAATCTGCACAATCAAAAGTTGTTAGGCCTAAAGCGCTTTGATTACATTACACATACTCCCCCTATCATAAATAGTTGTCGGTTTGGGATGTATGCAGTTGAAATTTTGAAACTTTAGTTATTTATATTTTTTTAAAATATTTAAATTGAATGCATAAAAATCGTATATATAGATTTGTCTCAAAACGTAGTTTCACATTATTTTAAAATTTTATTAGATTTTTTTAATATATTATAATATAAATTAATAGTTAAAGTTGAGTTTTAAAGATCGTATCGATACTTACCGATAATTATTTGTGACGGGAAGAGTATATGCAGTACCAATTTGCTCTGAGATGAGGGAGCTCGCCGTTCGTGCGGTGCGTGGGACATCTGCCGTTCTGCGCTGTGGACCATGCATGCATTGGCAGTGCAACGCCTCCCGGGCTTAACTGGGACAGCGTCCTCTCCTGCATGTGTATATCGTGAAGATGGTCGAAGTACGCATGGGCGGGGAATTTCTCAAAAAGGCACTTGAATCCCAATCCCACAACCGCCTGCCTGCGAGCCTTGGCTGGTAGATTTTAATCATGCGTATATTAAACTCATGTGACGTCTTGGGTTAGTTAGCATTGTCACTTCACTTTTTGGCCTTTTGATCTCCCCTAGCTATCAGTATCACTTTTCTTGACCACGCTTTGTGCTAGTCAAACGGAGTGCATTCATGCTGGCTAATTTCAGTCATATAACTTGAGATTTTTTTCTACATTACACTAAATTTAATATAGATCTTTTATTTTTTTATCAATAAATCGTATTATCTAATATTTATTTATATTTTCTTCAAAAATAGAGTAGTAAAAATACCCTCAATAGATTAAGATCTAATTTATATTACCTATCATATATTATCAGCATAATGCACTATAAAATTTCTCTTGATCATCTACTGCGTATGTACAATGCTTGTTTTTCTAATATCAAGATATAGGCATTGAAGCTCCGTTGAAGCATATATCTTCTTTAAAACAACCAAGTGGTGGTGAATGATATGCTCATTACCTTCCCGGCCCCCATCCACCTCTGTAGAAAACCATCTTCTACCCCTAAAAATTCTCTAACAAATAACAAAATATTACTCTATAACAAACAAATTAACTACTAAAAAATATAATATTTATCACAACAACCTCCATAGTGTCCAGAAGAAGTGCAATGCGAACAACGGCGATGAAGTTAAGAATGTTGTCTAAACCAAACTCGATAGTAGATACATTGTGTAGGTTGAGACAGAACTTGACTAGGTACTATAGCGGAGCCGTGAGCATGACACAAGCTAAGCCTAACGATAATAAATTAGCGTGTTCTATAATATTATTTTTATCTGTAAGAAAGCATGGGCATTCATCTAGTGAGCCATATACGAAGTAATCACTTCTTGGGATGCACACGGAATTTGCACATATATACGCAGTAAGACCAAGTTTTTTTAGTGTACATGTAGCTGCATGAGTACGTTGATTAGAGTTCACCTTAGGTAGATTTTGCATGATATCATATATTGCAGGGATGTACTGCAGGTTCTCCTCATTAAGGGAAATGATTCTGTGTATAGTTATCATGAGGACTACAACTTAAACAATTCTTGATGCTCAACATCGTTTGATCGACTCAACGAACGGTCTGGATCTTCTAACAGCATGTACTATAATGCATTGCTACAGTAAAAATCGATGTAATATTTTTAAACAGTATTCTTGAAATATGTAGACAACTTTTTGATCTAACGTACGGCTGCATACTTAAGTTGCAGCCTTCAACGAAAGTGCACAGGATCTACGTTCCTCGTTAAGAGGCCTAGTTTGATGCAGTCGCATGCATGCAGACCAAGGTGGCCGTGCGTGCCGGTCGGCCGGCCCCTACGCTACACCATTTACTATTCCCCTTGCCCTTGGCGCTCGCTCCTGTACTGTTCGTTCCCTTCATCCATAAGATTCCCATGGATACCTTCAATTCCCTGCCAGGTGCGAGCACAAGCTAAGCTAGTAGAACCTTTTCTTTCTTTTCATATTGTGCATTTCTTTCCTCTCCCATCTGCACCAAAGTTACCTGGGTGACGCGGCCAACCGATAAAGCTGGGTTTCATGCATGCATGCGGGGCCCACGCAGGGGGTGTTGCTGCTTCCAGAATTGTCAATATCATAACCAAGTCTATATGGATTGTCTTTTGAAACGGTACTACCTTAAATTTAATATAATAATATATATTTATAAATATACAAATGTTTAATCATATATATACAGTAAATTTAATTTATAATATTACTGCAAGTACATAGTAGTACTATTAAATGTAACATATAATTAATAAATGTTATTATCAATTCTATCATTATGATTAATATTATATGGTATCAAAGGTGGTGTAGTTGATATCGAGATGATATGTCATGTATTGATTAGTATTGAGTTCGATGCGATATATAGAACTATTTTATATCGGTTTAAGTGATAAAATAGTACAACCAGTCATACCAGTGATCTGTACAATTGTAGGATGTTGATAAGTGGCTGCTTCTCTTGTTTCTTTGCTCGCTAAAGCTGGCACCGGCGAGTGGCGAGGTCATGGTACGTAACATTGAGCAAAATTCAACTCGATCTGGGAGTTCTTGTCCTGAGGGTTTCTTAAATCATGTTCCGTAGTTCGCAATGATGACGTCTTGCTCTGCGGGTTGAAGTACTGGATGGGAGAAAAAAAACTCAACTTTGTGTTTTGCGAACGTATGTTTTTCAGAAAAAAATAATAACTACGTAATGCGGTGGACGGTAACTTGGGAGCGGATGCTCATGAAGGAGACGACGAGTAGGGGTGCAAACGGATCGGATACGGACGGATTTCGCTTATTTCGTATCCTATTCCAAATTTTTTCTCGGATATAGAATCGGATACGACAAAGTGCGGATTCGAATCTGAATACGGATTACTTGATCGTGAATACGGGCGAATACGATCGTTCGGATCACGGTTAGTCTCGATTCTGAATAGTTAGTCGGATAATGCGTGAAAGCAGAAACCATATATGTCGCGCATATTAAATACACAAAACTTTACTAGAACCTTGGAGACATATAAGTGTTTCAAATTCAATAATAGTTGCCTTCCCTATATAAGAATAATATGCAGCCAAGTATAATTCCAATCAACATATGAACTTATATGATGTAGAATGTTTATGTTTATCGGATCTGTTATCGGATATCTATTGCACTCATTTACACTGATATTTTTCGGATATCTCGGATATGCGGGTATGGATCGGATACGGATCGGATACTTCTCTTTCCATATCTTACCCCATATTTTTTTCGGATAGGCAGATTCGAATCCGGATCGAATCCGGTTATAACCGGATATAATCGGATATCATTTTTTTAGATTCGAATCGGATTTTAAACGAATTCGGTCTTCGGTCGGTCGGGAATTATCCGCTCCGTTTGCACCCCTAACGACGAGTGCATACGAGCAGCTAGCTCATATATATACAGGTGCTCGCTACGGTAACTTCGAAATGGATTCGGTTAAGAGTGGATGCGATCGGTGCAGGTTCGCCCCTCGGAGCAATTGCAGAGCCGATTCAGCATGACGTCGCGGCTCAGCTGCTGGTACATGGCACGGTCTTGTGACTTGCCACTGCAGCGACAATACTGCTATACCAATCTTTCACACCGAAGAAAATCAAACAAACTGTTGTCAGAACTCAGAAGAGGTCGTAGTAACAGTCTAACAGCTATCCTTTGACCAAGTTGACAGTTTACTGCATTACTTTTGTGTGCAGCCTAGAGCATTAACTGTCCATATAGAGACTTGAGAGCAGGGGGTATCACTTGTCTGGCTGGTCTTTTCACCCATTAATGAGCCAAACTCAGCATTTTCTGGACTACGCTGTACCTGTGGTATGGCCATCCTGATCTGTAGAATTCAGCAGTGAGCTTCCGATAAACCCACACTTTGCAGATGCTATCTTGGATTCTTGGGGCATCCGTGAAAACACACTGAGCATCGATGATCCATGAAAAGACAGGGTAGTACGGCCTCCGAACACAGATATTTCGGTTTGGGTCGCAGAACTTTTGAATGAATTTCAAAAGTTTCAGTAACTATTGATTTTTTTTCCTGTCTTGCCCTTTGGAACGGAGTTTCTTTTCCGGGACATATGATCCTGGAGGAAGCTGAGAATCCTCGGTAAACTTTCCTACATGTAGCAAGACACCGATCGAATGCGCCCACGACAAGAGGACTCGGTAACCCCAACCATTTAGAGGGTGTTTGGGACAGTTCCAGCTCCACTAAAATCTGTGGAGTTCGTGGAGCAGGGTATTTCTAGCTTTAGAAATTTATGGAGCTGGAGCTGTGAGTACATTAAGGCCCTGTTTGGCATAGCTCTGCTCCCAGGTGCAAGTGAATCTGGAGCTCGCCAAACAAAGAGCTTTTCGATAATTGCTCCTGTGGTGATTCCGTGAAGTGATTCTCTGAAATGAACTAGGGCGAGGAGCTGAAAAAAAGCTTTTCTCTGATTCACTCCCAACAAAGAGTCGGTTTCCCATAGAGTTTATCCTATGGATTCGTTAGAGAATCACTTTCAGCGACAGAATCACTTCTCTCAGAGAATCACTTCTAACAGAGAATCAGAATCAGAGGGAGCTCTACCAAACAGGCCCTAAGAGTGTTTAGGTAGATCATCTTATTTACATTTTAGACTAAAAATATAAACTTAATTCACTTTATTTTAGCCTATAAGTTTTAGATCTGAGTTGGAACTGGGATCTGGAGCTCTCCCAAACAGGAGTTTAGTTTTAGTTACACTATCATGTAATACATACTTGGTTAATCCTTTTGAACAAAGTCTGTCCCGCTTGGGCCTAAGTTCCTAGCAAATTTTTTGGCCACATGGTGTCACATATTCTTATTCTTATGTTTTCTCCCCTACGTTACAAGTTTGTTTTTTTGAAAACTTTTCTGCCTTTTGCAGTCCTCTTTTTGGTAGCCACGTCCATGTGTTTTGGTCATTTCTATGTTTTCCAAACATGACCTCATTAATCTCTACTACTTCTAATTACGAGTTGGTGCGTGGTGATCCGTTCTCCCTCCCTCCCCTGGGCATACCCACAAAACGGAGAAAGTTTTAATTTGATTGGATATGCATGCATGCGTGATCTACGGCATATCAGACTCTTATCTCAATCAGCCGATTCTATTTCCAAATATTGCATGGTCGATTCCTTTTCCATATACTGCACACATACAGCTTTTAAGCTACCACGTGCTTTCGAGTTGCCATATACATCATTTCTATTAAATATTAGTTGCATGTGTAGATAAGATCATCTTTTCTTTTTATCTAATCACGTATGGACTTGATTCTGGCCGGTCAGTAGTATACGCACGGCCATGCATAACGCAATTAGATAAGTTTGTTATCTCTATCTCTACTAATTCTAATTAGGAGTTGGTGGTGGTACGTCTGTTCTCCACCCTCACCATGACACATGTGTGCACCCGCGTGGCTGAGTGGGAAGTGAGCAGTGGCCACCCCGGTAAATTGGATTGGATCATCTCGTCGCGGAAGGTAAATGAATATGCATGACTCATTTATTGCTTCCCTTTCTCCAGTTGATTTGGCATTCGAATCGACAGCGATTGCTCCTGGTGCTTTTCGGATTGGATTGATTGATTCCCTTCCGAAGGAAGCAGAGTTCTGATTTATGAAGTTGGGTCTTTTCTCATCTCTTTCTCTTTTTGTTGCCTTCCTTATTCGATGATTTCTTAATCTGGATTTCATAGATATCTCCTCGGTTGCTGAATCTATATAATCCCACCACTTCTTGCCTCTTCTGCAGATGTGTTGAGCTTATCCGTTGAGCGGAGGTAATAGGCGACCTTCCTGATCTCGTCGATGTGGCGCAGGGGTAGATAGCCGGTGGTGGGCGGCCAGATTGGTTGATGGTGCTTTTAGAGCTCGCGTGTGGTGGATGATGTCACTAGGTTAAGGGAGGCACTTGCAAGGGGATGCGAGGAGGCGGTGGAGCTGGTTGATGGGGTAGAGTTATGGTATGGTCGGAGTAAGACGTACGAGCCACGTATGCCGCTGATGATGGTAACCACATACAGGTAACACCTACCTCTTCAATGCCTTCGCGTCTATAGGGCAACAGGTGATGCCTCTCTCGATCGATCTTGAATTATGGTGTTACAAATTTACAATCCCAAGTGCTATGATGTTATTATTTAACCTTGTGAAATTAAAGATAATTTTAAGTTCGAGTTTGTAAACAGATGCTTTGAATTTGTATGCTTCAATGAATTGATTTAAACATTTAACCATTGTATATTCAGAGTGAACATTATTATTTAAATAAGATTAGTGCTCTTTACAAATAAATTTTTTATCGTAAACTATGCTTTTTGTAACATATGGACAGATGGCTAGTGAAACTCAGAAACCTAGTGGCAAGCAAATCGTATTGGCTCAGAAGAAAACAAAAAACAGTCGTAAGAAGAGAAGGCCGGAAGCAAGGTAAAAATTGCAGGACGAAAAGCAACACAAACGTCTTCCCCGCTCCCTCTCTTGGCCTTTAAAAATTCGGCCTTGGTAACCGCAACACAGACACAGCCCAAATCCACAGTTTCATCACCTCTCCCTCTCTCTTCCCACGCTCGCTACAGTGTGCAGCATACACGACGGATATAGGAAAAAACGTTATCGTGTTGTTAACTTGTAATTTGTAACAAGAGATCATATGTTTATATACAAAATAAATTATGTGTGTTAATTTGAAGAAGGTTGTTACTATTTGATCCCGATCCATACACTATAGATCTGTCCCTAGCAGCATAGGAAACAGAAAAAAGCTAGACGTGAAGACAGAGGCTAGCTTTCGAAAAACCAGTAAGCTATTCCAAACAACTCGCATTTAAGTGATTTTTGATATAAGCCAAAAGCCATGTATAACTAGCAAAAGTTAAAAACTGAAAGCAGAGTTAGATCTGCTTTTTCAATTTGTTGCTGATGGAAATTAGCTATTTATCAAACAAAAGTTACAACTACTTTTTAGCAAAAAAAAATCAAAAAACAGCTTTTCAGAAAAAGTTACAACTCCCACAAACACACCTACCTAGAGACACTCCTCTTCTGATCAAGTTTATAAGGTTTATTTTTAAATAATCTTATAAAAATATCAAATATATTTTATATTTCAACGTAAAATTAGTGATGTTCCCTATATACCCTTAATAAATATCTATCTCTACTTCATATTCTCTACATATTAATATTAAATATAATATCTAATGATAATAATTAAATATAAATTTAATATTTTTTTATTCTATTTATAAAAAATATAACTTGTAAATTTTGTGAGAGTAGTACTTCTACTTGTACCACTACGCTAGAGCGACAGGGGGAGATGCAGGTGTTTGTCATCTAGCTGGGTCGGAGCCCCGTCCCGTGTCGGGCTCGTCCTCATCCTGAGCAGTGAGGTCGCCTCCTCCCCGCGCGCAGACACGCACAGCACAGGCTCAGGACAGCGACGCAGAGAGAGACAAAGCGGGCAATAAAGGCGCGCGCACAAGCGAAGCAAAGCACATTAAGAGCCCAGCCCTCGGGGAAGCTCATTAAAGATAGCGGACGGCCGGGGGTAGCAGCGGCGACTTGTGTCATTGTGTGTGCGTGCGAGAAAGAGAGAGAGAGAGAGAGAGAGAGATGGCGATGCCGTATGCCTCTCTTTCCCCGGCAGCCGACCACCGCTCCTCCCCCGCAGCCGCCACTGCCTCCCTCCTCCCCTTCTGCCGCTCCTCCCCGCTCTCCGCGTAAGCGACCGATCACCCATTGTGTATCCATTTCACTCGATTCTTGGCCCCGTTTGGGTTGCTTTGGTTCTTGCGAGTTGTTGCTTTGTATGTGACGTTGCGAGATGCGTGTGCGGGTGCAGGGGTAATGGAGGCGGCGGGGCGGGGGAGGAGGCCCATATGAACGGGAGGTGGGCGGCGAGGCCGGCGCCGTTCACGCCGGCGCAGTACGAGGAGCTGGAGCAGCAGGCGCTCATATACAAGTACCTGGTGGCCGGCGTGCCCGTCCCGCCGGATCTCGTGCTTCCCATCCGCCGCGGCATCGACTCCCTCGCAGCCCGCTTCTACAACCACACCGCCCGTAAGTCTCCTTCCGCTTCTTTGGCATTGTTTTGGGATGCTTGTTTAGCGCCCGGCTTCTTTGTTTATTCTGATCAGGTGTACTTTGCCTCCATTTGTTAATTGCTTCCGGTCATTTGTTAATCCGGGATGAGCGACCCCAGAAGCGCGCGCGTGTGTTTCATGCTATCCCCGGATTTGGTACCGAAAAGTCTGCATTTTTTTAATCCAAACTCACGCTCTCTTCAAGATTTAGAACATGATTTGAAGGAGGGCTTGCCCTTCATTTTTGTATTTGATTCCATATGGAACTTGCTCGTGTCCAACCCAGAGGCTTGCTTATTAGTGTGTGTCCGTGGCTGATTAGCCATTTTCTTTGTTTTCTTTTTGGGGTTTAATAAATGGTTACGTTGCAAGCAGGCAATCCATTGAATGAGGCAGCTCCTCCATAGCTCACCGGTTTTGTGCGATTGCTAAGAATAGGCAACTTTACCTTGCATCTGCATCGGATGTGTCCAGTGCCAAATACGAATCCATTTGGAAACTGCTTCGCCCAAATGCATACAAATTGTACCAACAAACGCATAAATGGATAGCACTGTGGTTGATCTGCTCCGTGCGTTTTGTGCAGTTGTGTATGGGTCATACTTTGGCAAGAAGCTGGATCCCGAGCCGGGCCGGTGCCGGCGTACGGACGGCAAGAAGTGGCGGTGCTCCAAGGAGGCCGCCCCAGACTCCAAGTACTGCGAGCGCCACATGCACCGCGGCCGACACCGTTCAAGAAAGCCTGTGGAAACGCAGCTCGTCCCCCAGTCCCAACCGCCCACCACGGCGGCCGCCTCCGCCGCGCCGCCCCTCGCCGCCGCTGCCACCAACGGCAGCAACTTCCAGAACCATTCCCTTTACCCAGCCATTGCCGGTAGCAATGGTGGTGGTGGAGGCGGGGGCACCAACATGTCCAGCTCCTTCGCCTCGGCGCTGGGGTCTTCTCAGCTGCACATGGACAATGCTGCCACTTTTGCAGCTGTTGGTGGTGGAACAGGCAAAGATCTCAGGTGACTGTTCATCTCCTTTTCTCCAATACCATATTGTTTGTTTAACAGTTTTATGCTTCTAACTGATTGATGTCAGATGGATGCAGTGCAGAGATGCCTATTTATTTGTGATCGTTTAATTACTGTGTCCCATTTTCTTTTGCATCAATGGCAACCAAACCAGTAGTGCAAGCCCAGTGCTATGCGTGATATATTACCGAAGCTTTACTCTCTGCACTGCAGCAAATTATGTGTTGTGCTTAGGCCTTTAGAGCGCTGCTTCTTTGCCCTGCCCATACTTTCTGGGATCAGTTTTTAGTCCCAGATGACAGGGACAGTCTCTATGAGAGATTTCTGCTCAGGTGCAACTGCGGTGCAGGCTCTTACTTGGCTTTGGCGCAGGCTAAGTTCGAAACACGTACTGTCCATAAAGATGATACTACATATTTGTGTCCTGTGCTCGCAGTGCTAGTGCCTGCTGCTTGCTGATCCTGGCCTCCCTTGGCATTTACTCCACTTCTTTATTCTTCTACAGAGTCCAGTTGATTCTGTTGACTCCTCTTCAGGGATGCAGACAATAATTTGGCTCCTGTAAACTACTTTTTCTCTGAAGGCCTCTTACCGGTTACCACTAGCCCTGAAACATCTGAAATGGCCAGCATGATGCTGGAAGCCCCTCTATTTTCACCCATACCAATGATTCCTTTCTATCACTGCAAGTCCTTTGATTTAGCTTCACTGAATCTCTTATTGTAACCTTACCTGCTTATTCACTTTGCCAAATGCACAATTCTGTCGTGCTTGATTGTGTCAATTCTGTTTAGCTTCTCAATTAATTTGGTCACCTTCCTGTTTGTGGTCATGTCTTTTCTATTTTTATTGCTACCAACTGTTGTTTATGTACTACTGAGCTGTAGGTGTGCACGGTTCTTTGATATTTATTATTGACGAAAATGTTTCTGTTTTTACTGAAAACTGAAAATGCATAGTATTTCTTGTGTCTTGATTTACCGGTAATGACAAATTTAATATACATGAATACTTTAGGCATGATTCTCCGTTTGCTTACAATGCAATCATGTTAAATATGTTTTGTATCTGTGTGGGGTGATTGAATAACTAAATGAAAAGTGCATGAAAATAGTACTTTCAATTTATTCTGGATGCTATGATAGTGTTTAGGACCCTATCATAGCATTCAGAATAAATTAAAAGTGCACCTATATCTTCTCTCGACAGACACAACGATTCATTCCATTTTCAAAACCTTACATTTTTGGAGTACCAGCTCTGTACAACTGTACCTTATGTTGTGTTAAAGATTCTTCTGTCCTTTCATCCTTATAAAAGTGCACTAGGCATTGTCATAAAAAGTTTGCATTGTTCAATAGAACATGTTGATCTACAGACCGAGGAATATTAACTTAAAAGGATTGCTAATAATTTATTTGTGTCCTCATATTCGTTGTTCTTTTATGCTTATTCCGGACTAATTTTGTGGTGTTGACTATAACCTTATGAAATTCAGGTATGCTGCTTATGGAATTACATCTTTGGCGGATGAGCACAGCCAGCTCATTACAGAAGCTATCAACACGTCTATTGAAAACCCATGGCGCCTGCTTCCATCTCAAAACTCTTCATTCCCCCTTCTGAGCTACCCTCAGCTTGGAGCACTCAGTGACCTGGGTCAGAACACTGTGAACTCGCTTCGAAAGGTCGAGCCGCAGCCACTTTCCTTCTTCGGGAGCGACTTTGGCAGCGTCGACTCTGTGAAGCAGGAGAACCAGACCCTGCGGCCCTTCTTTGATGAGTGGCCAAAGGCAAGGGACTCCTGGTCGGACCTGGCTGATGAGAGTGCTAACCTTGCCTCATTCTCAGCCACCCAACTGTCCATTTCCATACCGATGGCGTCCTCTGACTTCTCCGTTGCCAGCTCCCGGTCGCCTAACGGTATGTTGCCCCAAACAAACGCGTGAAGGTCAGTTTATGCCCGCAATCTGTTAAGGTTACTGATGAAAACGCCGCCCGCTCTCTGCAGGTGACTGAATGTTGTATGGATTATTCTGCTGCCTGTGTGCCACAACTGCCAAGTACTGGTTTGGTTGCTTGTGTGTTCTGAGTTCCCGTGGCCCTCGCCCCCACCGTGCAGTAGAAGTAATACACACTATATGCTTCTGTAATTTATCAATCTTTGCCGTGGCAGATTTGTATCGAACCGATCGACCCCATAGTCGCCTCCTGTGGATGGAGGGGCATGACATCGTTTTCCTAGACGTTCAAATCTTATGTGCGCTATCAATCAATTACATCTTGCATGTTGAGGCCTGTTTGCGATATAATTCTTAATCAGTAAATAGTGCACCAACCAACGTGACGCTAGTCCTCCATGAAAGCCCTATCGTGCCATTGTCCTACTAACCATTTCCTTTCCGTAAGTGGGGGCTGGCTTGCTTGCAGTTGCAGGTAGATAATTCCTCCCCGAATGAGCCAACTAGCAGTACACAGACGAGATGCACCTTGGCTCCTTTTTGCCAAACATGATCGGGCAGCAGGATCCGCCGCTTTGTCACCTGGAGCCCGTGACAAGTAATGTTCGTTACCCCAGTTCCCCACGCCATCCTTTTAACAAGCAAGCTAGGCACCTTTAAATTTGCCAGCCGCGTGTTATGGGCTCCACCTCCTCCGATCCCCGCGCTCACTTTATGATCGCCTTGCGAGTGTTGAGACGAACGGGGACATGATAGTTTGATTGGGAATAGCAATCGGGTGTGGTAGACATAGTAGTATTTCTGTTAGTTATGATTTTTTTAATGGATATACTTATAAATGGTTGTGGGTAAAGAATCTTGTCTATACCAGTGCCCACGAGTATCCTATACCTGCGGGTATACCCGTTTACCCATCACTATCAATAATCCTTTCAACTAAATGACACTAGGAGCTAACAAGCTCTGGTACTAATATAATCCTTTCGATGAAATTACGAGAATCAACTATATTCTGATGATTGAAGAATGATTATCAATAATTCAAAATTTCAAATTTACATAAGAATAAGTTCAGATAAATAACACAGATGCTCAAATTCAACAATTACTAATATGGGCAGCATAAATTAGAGATCAAGGGACCAGCTGGGCGCCTGTTCTAGCCTATATGTCAGTAGGATGTGGCGGATAATCAGACGGAACAGGTACGGGTGGAGTTTCCCCATATTCGTACCCGTTTACCCATCGAGTAAAATTTGACTACGTAAACATACCCACAGGTTAAAAAAACAAGGAACATACACACCTCTTATTAGGGTTTTTATATCGAGTAAAATTGCTATTCCTATGTACGATACATATATGTACGATGGATGGAAAAAGAAGAAAAGCTTGGGAGTTTAGGAAAGGGAGCGATAATAACAGTGTTAGTAGTACCGGTCAGTCGGCCACCAGCCAACACGGTTGGGTTGGGTTGGATCTGCACAGGGTTTCCAAAGTTGGTCGACGTACAGGCTGTGCGTGGGCCACCCAATGCACCGGCCGGTGTCTTTCCCGTCTCGTACTGCCGCGCGCGCGCGGCCGCTGGTGCGGTGGTGTGCGAGCTAAGCGTTGCCGGACGCGCGCGGCCGGGGTGGGCGACGCCGACGTCGTGCGGGGTTTATTTGGTGCCTGGCGGCTGGCGCTGCTGGGAAGCGCGTGCGCGCGTACTTGGTGGAGATCGGCAAAGCCTTGCTTCGTACGGTTTGGTGGCTTTTGGACGTGCCGTGCGGCCGGCCGCTTTGCACGTCCGGTCCGGGGCAATGCGTATGCGGCATGTGCCCGGGCGTTGGCGGTGCATGTGACTACGGCCGTTTGGGGCGAAAGGACGAGGCCGCTTTAAGTAAAAGGCTGGAGGGAGCTGGCTTGCCGACCGGCTCGGTGGTTTCGCATCTTCCGGCAAAATCAACAGATCAGCCGTGCTAGCAGTGGTTTCTGTTGCGCTGCAGTTGTTGGGCTGGCCGTGAGTTATCTTGTCTGCATTTTTGGGTGCTGATGACTCGAAAGCACGGTCCCCAGATCGATCGCGCATTCGTGCTATATAGTGCTAGAATGTTTTCCCCGTGTTTTTATGCCTTTTTCTCACGCAAGAAGTTGGACTTGATTCTACGCTAGGGCCTTAGCCGGTAAGGAAAGGGGAGATAAAGTGAGATCCAGCGATACTAGGAAGTGTCGTTGACTCATTTCAATTCGAAGGGAGCAAGGCCACTCCGTACGGAGCCTGCCCCTTGTGATGGCCTGATGGATGCAAGAACGGTGAAATGACCCGCTAGCATGTGTCTGTCACATGAACCACGTTCACATCTGCTCATCGCTTCTCACCTTAACGCCGGATTTTATTGTTCGTACGGTTGAAGAGATTCGCGGTACAGAAGAACTGATCCTGCTGTGATCTCAAAGGTTTGTGAGACACTTTCTGCATCGCTATTGGCTTGTGGTGTACTAGACCACGATGCAGTAGAAGATGATTTTTTTTTTCCAGAATTGATTAAGACCATATTTCTATCACCTTCTAGAGGAGGCGGCGCACAGTTTATGAAGAGCTGACAGTGGAGACTTGGTCGAGGCCTCTTTAACGAATCACATCTGAAGTGCAGCTAGATGATTTTGTTCGTATATGGCAGGCAATACAGCACATACAGTTGCAGACAGACGTACAGGATGACATCACTTGAAAATAGACGCATCATGGGGATTACTCCTCCAGATCGGCGTACAGGTCCCAATTCCATGGGGCTATCCCAGAGCATATCTATAATAAGATCTGGAAAGCAAATGCGGAAGGAAGATGTAATTTTTTTGGGTGGTTATTTTTACAGCAAAGGATTCTCACAGCGGACAGACTCGCGGCTCGGGGATGGCCGCATAGCGTGTCTTGTGCCCTATGTGCAGTTGAACCAGAAACGGCTACCCACCTGCTCCTTTTTTGCCCCTTTGCACAGCATGTCTGGCGACTAGTGTTCCGCATCTTGCAGATCAATCATCCACCGCCCTAAACTTCAAGTCTCCTTCAGGACGTTGATGGATGGTGACGCGACCTTAGGCTATCAACTATCAGGCAAGGACAGAAGGACGTGAATGGAATCGTTCTGTATGTCCTCTGGAACTTATGGAAGGAAAGAAATAATAGGATTTTTAATAGGGTTTCGTGTTCGCCCATGCGCCTAGCCACCATTGCTATTGATGATGTCCGGAACCGGAGAAGTGCTTTTCGTTGTGTACCGTCGTCCCCTACAACAGTTTGATTTTTTATTTTTATTCTCCTCTGCACCCCTGTAATTCTTTCTCGTGTTGCTTCTTTCTAATCTGGTTGATCCCTTCTTCTTCTTATTTTCAAAATGTTCAACAGCCTTATAACCGGTCAATCAGTTGGTTATACCTGTATCATTTGTACTTTTTCACCTCCTTGCCTTAATGCATGGCAGAGCCTCTGCCCGTTCCATTAAAAAAAATATTTCTATCACTTCCCAACTACCAACCACTTCTATTTTTCAACTACCAGCACCTGAAACCTTATCTATTCACTGCGGCACAAGAGCGCCCCAGCCATCCATCTGTGTCACTCTCTCCTCCCGACCATCGATGGACCGATTTTGGTTGAGTCGCTTCCACCACTGACGAGTTGCTATGCTCTTGCTTCAGCCATGGCGTCCCAAGCTTCGCCATCACTCGCGCTTGTTGATGCCATATGTAACAGGAGCTCGTGCAGAGGTCTCCCCTTGCAAGGAGCGATTGAAGCTCGCCTCATTTGGCGAAACTGAGGCCAAAGGCGGTGGGGAGACCAAGTGAGTGGATGGCTAGTGACGAGGCATCACTGAGGGGTGGAGACCACGCACCAGTTAAGTGTAGGAGTGGAGGTCAGTCACAGTTAGCCTAGAATGACATTCAGGGCCTCGATGGTAAGCCTATCAACACCGCCGCTGAGGCCGAGGTAAGTGAGTTGATTGTTCGTTGCAAGTAAATGTTTTTTTTGTGTCATGTGCTTTAAGATCTTACAGATGTTTTCTATTAATATTGTGGACTTGCATATCTCGTTTAAATGGATTGTTGCAACCGAAGTTACTATTTTCTGCGAATGTCTTCTCCTTTTTTACAACAAGAATGTTTTTTTGTTGCATCAGTTATATCGATTTGTTGCAACATAAGAATTATTTTGTTGCATTCGGTATCTGGTGATTTTGCAATCGATGTTTGCTGATATTGCATCAGAATTCTTATGTGATGTATCATGGTGTTGGATTGCTTCGTTTCTATTATGAAGTTGGCTTTGTTGTGAATGCTCGATTTTTTAGTACTCTCTGCAAGCTTTGGTAACATGTGTCGTGTTTTCTGCAAGCTCGAGCTCCGCTACCTCTGCTAGCGCCACCTTGGATAACCAAGCTCCAAGCCTCAGGTTCCACATGAGGCATAGTCGCAACCTCCTTCTCCAATAGATTCTGCTACTAAGAGCATCTCCAGCAAGGGCCCCTAAAACAGGGCTCCTATTTTGGATTTAAGGACTCCCTCTATTTTTTAGGGTCCTATTTTCAGAGCACAAGTCCAGCAACATCCCCTAAATCTTAGCCCCTATTTTACTTTTTCTCCTATTTTGACATATCCGCTATGTATAATCTTCATTTGACACCACTAAAATTCAATCAAAAATATTTGTAATACATAAAACATAAGCATATTAACATTTACAATTTAAAAACATGATATTTAAAATTTAAATTTAAAATTTTCAAAACATGATAAATAGATAAATAGAAACGCCGAACAATGAATCAAACTACCAAGCGCTGTGAATTGCCCACAAATGCTCAATAAGATCATCTCGAAGCCTCTCATGTATTTCCCTATCTTCAATCTCCTGGTGTATCTTTAAGAACTCCCTGTTTTAAGGTTTAGGGGCTAGTTTATGGGCTCCCTGGGAATTGAGGCTGAGGAGGCAAATTTAGGGGCCTCCTAATTTTAGAGGCTGGATTAGGGGCCCTGCTGGACTGTATTTTTTACTAAACTCTCTATTTTAAGGTTTAGGGGCTGGTTTAGGGGCTCTGCTGAAGATGCTCTAACCATCATCCACGCATCTCTTTTTGCTAAGTTGTGAGCATTCTGCGGAAAAGAGATAAGGAGAGAGAGAGAGAAGCGGATGGAGGTCGTCGCCTATGCGTTGATGTAGCATCGAACGGTGGCACAAAGCATATGTAATTAGCGCTCGGATAGAACGTCCGAAGTTTTTTTTTTAGATAACGGTAAGCATATATTCCCTTCTTTCTTCGAAAGGAAGGAAATAACGAGGAGGCCAGCGCAATAGATCATCTTTGTTTTTGGCCCAGTCCATTGACCGAGTTTTCCAGGGGCAAAGCCTTCTGAGAGAGACCGTCTGAAAAATGAAGTTTTAAATATAAAGTGCGGTATTCTAAAAAATTACAGGATACGTAATAACTAGGAAATTCGTCCATAATTTCTCGTTCTTTTGTCCTGTCCCTCCTACCGCATCAGAAGTTCAATTAATCCTAAAAGTTTTGATTCCCATGGGCCTACAATGACAGGGAGAAAATCATAAAACGAAGGGGAATTACGTGTCCTCGATTTTTCTCACAGGACTCGGGACTATCTGGGCAAGGCCGACCCAGCTTGGAATTCGGCCGACGGTAAATTCATGGGCGTAATCGCTTGTGTGAGTGGACAACCAAATAGTCCCATGAACACAGCCCATCAACCTGTGCGGATGCACCACCCCAGACATGCCTGCTGTCCTGGCAGATGTGTCCTGTTCGGCCTCGTTTCAGCACGACACTCTGTAGCCTGTACTGCGTCAGCTGTATTATTGAGCTGTAGATGTTGTCTCGCTTTTCCGGTCAGGTAGACCTATCAGTGCTGTACTTCTCCTGTATACTCTCATACACCGGCATACTACTGTGAGCCTGTGATTCGTGACATACGTCAGTTAATTTTTCAGGTGTTCCTCTGTGCGCTACCTGAGGATGTGTTTGCTGACCTCTTAACAACTTACATCAAATCCAAGCTGCGAGCACATGCTCTTGTCCAAATGTCCAATGTCCATGATAGTTAACACTTGTCAGGCAGCTGTCTGCACTCTGCAGATGGAAAAGCTATATAGGCACAAAGAATGTTGTTTTGCGCAAACGACAAGCTGGCTTTAATTTTGAAATCAATTACAATCTGCACGGATTAGACTAAACTGCACATATATACACACACGGTAGCGCTATTCTGCGCCAGCGCGCAGAGGTAGTTATTCCACGTGCTGACGGCAAGCACCGTGCCATTGAAATAGTGGGTATTGACGGCCCATAACGGCTCAAGACGCCAGTAAAAACGAGATTAAAAATTAACTATGCGTGCATATAGGTAGTAAATTGACATGGAATTAATAGTAACTAATAGAATCACTTCTTTGCATATGGTGTTTGTCGTGTATTTTTTACTATGGTGTTTATGAGCATTTACTGACCCATGTCACGACAGTGGCGAATAAAAAACACACCTAGAAAAAAAATATGAAACACACAAAAATGATCTGGAGTTGAAGGGTAAGGTGCCCGGGTCCATCACCACTAGCACTTCAGCACAGCGGGGTCCACAGACATAGCCCTACCCTTACCAACATCACACGTATCACTTGTATCGGTAGAAGCAACCCAATTCGGCTATATAAACTGCTTGAGATGGAGCTCTGCGGGCGATGTGGGACTAAACTAACATGACGTGTGGAGTGAAATAGGCCTTACAGCCCATGGACCTGAAAACACGGGCGTGGCTACAGGATAGTAAATTTGGCGCGACGATATAGTAATAGTATCTTGTAATGCGTAGTAAAACATACAATTTGCAATTGCAGTGTAACGATTTTTACTATCAAATTATGTAAGGTATTACTATCTCCAGCGCGATAGTACACAAGTACTAATGAATCTGCTAGGACTCGTCCATCAAACGTAAATTTTCCTATAAGAAAACTAATGAATATATTTTACTAGCCATGTGCCCGTACGTTGGAACGAAAACTCAATTTACGATAAAAAATTTATTTGCAAAGAGCACTAATAGTGACAAAGGTGAGTAATTAAAGAGCAGTGGAAAAGGTGGGTAATTAAAGAGTAGTGACAAAGGTGGGTAATTTTAATGAAGTGATGCGGAAAGAAACTCTTGCTTTATATAGTAGAGACTACTACAAACAAAAAAATTACGGTAGATGAATAATGGCTTTAAAAATATTTTGAAATGCTCCTGTAACACTCGTATATCTTTTTACTGTACTTACAAATAATGCTTACAATACTAACAACGTACAATTACTGTCATGTGCTAACCTATGTATTTACTATCTAGTCGCCCTTACAAATAATGCTTACAACACTACAAATTTACTATCGATGTTGTTTACATTACAAGACAAACCTGAGAAGTAACTGCTGCACTTAATTGTGCGAAATTTACTGTAATGTAAAAGTAATATACCTATTTTGTAAAGGTTGTGATGGTACATATTTCATAAAGGTTTATGAGCACTTACTACACATAGAACGTGTACACATTAAGTCTTACTGACCCATGTTACGACCACGGCAAATAAAAAAACTCATCTGAAAAAAAATCAAAACACGCAAAAGTGATCGTGGAGTTGAAGGGTAAGGTGCCTAGGTCCGTCACAACCAGCATTTTAGTGCAACGGAGTCCACAGGCATAGCCCTATCCTTAGCAACATCACACGTATCACTTGTATCAGTAGGAGCAACCCAATTCGGTTATATAAACTACTTAAGACGGAGCTCTGTGGGCAATGTGGGACTAAGATAACACATGTGCGGAGTGAAATAGGCCTTACAGCCCATGGACCTAACAACACAGGCGGGGCTACAGGGTAGTAAATTTATCGTGACAATATAGTAATAGTATCCTGTAATGCATAGTAAAACATACAATCGGCTATTTTTACAACCAATCATTTAACATATTACTATCTCCAACGCGACATTACGCAAATACAAACGATTAACTGTAAATATCCTTATGAGGTAACTGATGAATATCTTTTACTACTATAAACAAATTATATTACGATAGTTCCAGAATCGCTTTAAAATATGCCTGTACTATAAACAAGTTATATCTTTTACTATCTTTTTATATAATGCTTACAACACTAACAACATGTATTTACTATACATTACATTGACTTTGTGCGGTTACGACGGGCGACAATACATGAAAGTAGTATTAGTATGATATTTTAGAAATTGAATCATGTAATGCTAGTATCCTTGTTTTTCTTCCTAGTTACAACATACTTATTTCTGAACTAATACTTTCAAAAATGCTTACTAAGCTAACAATATATATTTACTATACTTTATGAGGTGGCAAAATTACTACATAGATTTTGTCTCCAATTTACTCATAGTACAAGGGAATGACAAAAGTATTCTTCTGGTCCAACGTTTTTCAGTTCTAACAATGTAATAATGGAAACCACATAAGTTATACATTTTTTATGTCGGTCTAAACTCTAATTTCTCCAAGAGTGGCTTCATATTGTTAAGAGTGTGGAACAACATATAGAACATTAGTTCCGACCTGTATTGGCTACCCTTAGCCTACAAACAAAAACTGAAGGATCGAGATGGCGAACAGAGGGGGGGTGAATGGTCGCAAATAAATTTTCCCCCAAAATACTCCAACTAAAACCGAGAAAAGATCGCGCAAGGGAAATCGTGAAAACCCATAAAACCGAACGACTAGACAACTATGTGCATCCCTAGCTTACATGAATATTATCCATAAAATATGTGAGGATTTTTCAATCACAATCCTGGTTGTCAAGTGTCCAAAAGAAAGAGGAATCAATTCAAATACTTCTTTTCTAAAAGAGATCAAGCCAAAACACAAAAGTCTCTTTTAGAAAAGCAAAAGCAGATATTTCCAGAATCTGTCTTTAATTTGAACAAGAGGTTGGTGGGTTTCTGCTGCTCACAAAATTATGAGAAATTTTCTCCCTATGAGCAGATGAGTCGTGAAGCTCTCCACCAAAATTCAGATCAAAAAGCCAAGTATAAAAATCATCATAAATCTATGAACACAGACAGTCAGAAACTTCGGGCAGAAAATTTGGGGCTCGGTTTTCACTTCATAGCACCCAAACGGTGAAACCAGTGGACTCCAAACTTTTTCTACAGATGGGTATAGGAGTCCCGCACAATCTCCAACAAGAATAACTCAAGAAGGATTTTTCTAGATTTTTCTAAAAATCAAAGACTAACTGCTGCGCGAAAAATAAGTTCTGGACAGAACTGGAATTTGAAAGAAGAGATGATCTCTACTCAATCAAAGAGTGCAAAAGAGATGTAAAACCATATGAACATACTCAAAACATCCAAGATCAGCATTTAGAAGGAGGGGAGGCAAATCCAAATTGCATGAATGTAAATTGCGCGAAAGTAATTGCATAAAGTAAATGCTGAATTTAAATTACGCAAAGTAAAGACATAATGTAAATGCGGAATTTAAATTCACAATAATGTAAAGAAATTTCTTTGTATTTCTGGTGGGAAGGTTTACAAAGCCTCACTTCATGTGGGCAAAGCTCAAAGGAGCAACTCAAACCTTCAAGGGGAGGAGGCCACCCCTCCACCCCTATTTATACAACTCTTGGGTCACCTACCACCCTTGGATGAGTCCCTCAACCCTAGGACACTTATCTAAGGGCTAGGATTAACCCACTCACACAGCCATGCAGGGGCTAACCCAAAACCCACACACATACCGGGTTTTTTTGCACGGTTTTCAAAGCATACTACCTAGACCCGCTAACCTATCAACTAGACCGCAATCCGACGGCCCTCATTGATCCACGCGGCATCTAGCTAGCATCATCTCTTTCCTTATCTTCTTAGCTTGCCGGACTCCGCCTCCGATCATCTTCCGCGATCTCCCGACCGTCTGGACCTCCGACGCTCCTCGCCTAGTCCCGGTCATCCTCCGCCTCACCATGGCCTAGCACCGTCAGCTGCAACCATCAAAGACAAGGAAAAACCTTTCACATAGCAATGCCCACAAATATTTTCAATGATTATCCTACAATCATTAATCAATCATAATTATGCCTAATGGTCCGGCTACGCCTCTGTGCCCAGTAGCACTAGGAAAAGCAACCAACACTCAAATTGCTTCAATTTGAAGATCCAATTCAAATCAAACTCAATTTCAATCAAACCAAGCTCAACACTTGTCAATTATTCATCACACACAAGGATAGACCTCCACATGGTCTTTCAATCTCCCCCTTGATGAGTATATTGACAAACACATGAAAAGGCATAAGTTTGAGTTTGAAGGAGAAGAAGAAAGCAATTTGAATGCAAAGCGAAACTCGGTCCAGAGAGAAGGAAATAATATCATGACCAAGTTGGCTAGAAAGATTTTTAGAGCAATATAAAAGAAAGAGCAAGTTTTCCACAAAAGCTCTAAAATATCCAATAAAACTCACAATGAACACTCGAATATGCTTATGATCATAAAAATTTGCAATTGTCACAAAGATCATAAGAATCAAGGTGGATTAGAATTTTTCCTTTGAAGATGTCTTTTCTACATTTTCTCTCCCTTTTGGCAATATAGGCATCAATAAGTCAAAAAAAATTTTTATCTTTTATCCCCCTTTGAATATGTATGCATGAGATGCAACCTAAGGAGCTTTGAAGATTATCCAACTGATCATAATGACAAGATATGACACCAAGCTAATCAATTTAGAAAATGACTAAACTTGGATGTCTCCAAGAACAAATTCATTTTGCTCACAAGCTTTGTTTACAAGATTTTATTTTAACAAGATTGGAACAAGTGCAAAACTTAGCAAAAGTTTCAAAGCTAGAAGCAAACACCACTCATAGGATCAAATGGAAAACCTAGAGTTCAACCTACTCAACACTTTGGGAAATCTAGAAGTGCATACAAGGTCCTTCGAGCTCATTTTCCATATAATGCGACTTTTGCCTTAGTATTTGAAAAGACATAGCGGGTGCAAATGTTTGACATAATTTGCATTCTTTACTCACATATGTTTTTTGTTTATTTGCATTTTTCAAGAGTAATTGACTCATGCCATCTTCGACCATCTCAAGAAGAACTCTTAAGAGGATGGTCTTGGTCATACACGATGCATTCCAAGTTCATCCCAAGTGCAATGGGAGGCAGTCTCGTGAATGCAAAGTGTTGAGATCAATTTTGCACAAAAAGTCAATTTTTGTTTTCATTTTAGCACATATGAGCAATTGGAAGGACTCAAGTATGGATCAAGCTAGTTTCACCCAAGTTGCTATAGGGACTCTAAAGAACTCCAAAATTTCACAAATCATGGTAAATACCTCTAGAGACTAAACTTAGCAAGAAAAAGCAACATGTTTCATCAAGTTTTTCAGCTTAAAACTTTCAATTTTCAAATTTTAACAAGCTTAGCATGATGGATGAACTTGGACAACCCGGCTAGTGATTTTCTTCAAAAGATGTAGCAAGGTGCATTACATGAAGATTGAGTCAATTGCATAATAGACAAAGCTCATAAAATGAAAAATCAAGTCTATATGCAATGAATGAGACAGATTCTTAAACTCCCCCTCAACATGTGATTCCATTTTAAGCACAAATCTGGTTCAAATTGAGTTATTAGCAAGATTAAGCTCAAGAAAGGTCGAAAAGAACTCAATTAAAGCCGAAACACGAATGGAGGGAAGAAGTCAAGAAACTGCGAACCTGGGTGACTATAGAGTATAGAAAAGATAGCAGAGAACACTAGGCTCAAACTCGCTCTCATCTTCCCCAATGATGGACAAAGGAAAGCTAGCTCTCAAACTCAGCCCAGGAGCAAACACAGACCTGTCTACCAGGGGCCCAACACTGCTAGACCTACAAGACTGTGAGTGAGCTCAACCGAGAAGAAGAAGAGAATAGCATCCTAAAGCATAAGATGAGAGGTCCATGCCGAGGCATGCCAAGTCTAGGTGAAGTGAACTCGAACTCTAGAAAAGAAAACCCATAGCACCTGAACAAGACAAAAGAAGGGAAAAAGCTGGAAGAAAATATATACATATAATACATAAAGTACAAACCAGCTCCCCTCACAATAAGCCGTAAGGACACACGACACCAAGCTCACTCCTCGGGGCAACAAACCTAGAGCTATCCAAAGGCTTGGTAAAGATATCGCCAACCGGTGGTCACTCTCCACAAATCAAGCACTATGTCTCCTTTCTCCACATGGTCTCTAAGGAAGTGATATCTAATATCAATGTGCTTGGTCCGGAGTGTCAGACCGGGTTCTTGGCAATGCAAATAGCGTAGTGTTATCACGAAAAGTGGAACACTCTCTATCTCTAACCCAAAGTCCCGCAAGGTCGATCTCATCCAGAGCACTGCTCTGACAATCGGCAGCAAAGAACATACTCGGCCTCGGCGGTGGATCAGCGACTCGGACCGCTTCTTAGACGACCAAGAAACAAGAGAAGTGCCAATGAATTGGCATGTGCCGAAGTGTGCTTTCCTATCTATCCTACAAGCAAAGTCAAGATCGGAAAAGGCTCTAAGGGATAGACAAGAGGAAGAAGAGTACCAGATACCATAATCAATGGTAGCTCAAGGTACCTAAAGATGCGCTTCACCGCTGGCGATGAGAGACACGAGGAGAAGCTCGAACGAGCGCACATACACACAAAGAAAGTGTATGTCCGGCCATGAGGCGGTAAGATACAAGAGGAGCCAATCATGCTTCTAACTCCTTTTGATCAAGAGGCTCACCATCCTCATCGGGCTCGAGGACAGCGATGGTGGCCATAGGAGTCATCACGGGCTTCCCATCGGACATATCAAACCATTTCAGAGGGCCCGAGTGTACTTACCTTGGTGTAGGAAAGTACCCTCCAGTCCGCTTGATTTGGAAGCCAAGAAAGTAGCTCAACTCACCCATCATACTCATCTCAAATTCATGCTCATCACTTGTAAAAATGAGACACAAGAGACCGAGATGAGCCACCAAAGATAATATCGCCCACATAAATCTGGGCGAGAAGAAAATGAGAATCTGGTGTCGATGAATAGAGTTTTGTCTACTATACCCATTTTGAAACCATGATGAGAAGATAGGACTTAAGTCTCTCATACCAAGCTCTAGGGCTCTGCTTAAGTCCATACAAGGCTTTGGAAAGCTTGTAGACATGATTCGGTATTTGGGGTTCTCAAATCTCGGAGGTTGCTTGACATACACCTCTTCCTCAATGAAGCCATTGAGAAATGCACTCTTGACATCCATTTGATAGAGCTTGAAGCCCTGGGATGCAGAAAATGCAAGCAGGATTCTAATAGCATCTAGTCTAGCTACAGGGGCAAAGGTCTCCTCAAAGTCAAGACCCTCAACCTGAGAGAAACCCTGTGCAACTAGCCTAGCCTTGTTGCGAACGACAACCCCATCCTCACTCTGCTTGTTTTTGAACACCCACTTGGTCCCAATGACATTATGACCAGATGGGGCTCTACAAGTCGCCAAACTTTGTTCCTCTCAAAGTTTTCCGGTTCCTCATGCATAGCATTAATCCATGATTCATCGGATAATGCATGAGTAACATCCTTTGGCTCAAAAGAGGCAACAAAGGCGAGTGAAGGCGAAAAGAAGATAAGCCTGATTTTGAGCGTGTCACTCGCTCAAACAGATCACCAATGATCTGCTTTCGGTGGATGAGAACGTTGAATGTGGCGAGGAGGACCGAAGCGAGTGGCCTCTACCTCTTGAGGAGAAGAGGTAGGAACAGAGCCACTTTTGAAGGAGAGTCTGAAGGCAAAGGCCGATCTTCTGAGGTGCGAAAATGGAAACAGGAGGCACCTCGGTGAAGAGGAGATGGATCGGGTGGAACACCATCATCTCCATCATCCTCATCCTCTACAAAGATGGTCTCGGAGGGATAAGAAGAGCTCGAAATATCGGGTCTAGCACAGGCTAGCCTCATCAAAGGTCACGTCACAGGTCTCTATGATCCTATTCGCATCACAACCCAGCACCCTATAGTTACGAGAGGAAGTCGAGTAACCCGTAAAGATACCATCGAAGAACGAGACTCAAACTTATCTAGGTTACGGACTTCAAGATAAAACACTTGCAACCAAAAACGCGAAAATGAGAAACACCGGCTTTCGCCCATACCTCAACTCATAAGAAGTGCGATGCAAATGTGCTCTCAAAACACGCGATTAGAAACATGACAAGCAAGAGCTATAGTCTCATTTTCAAAACTTCCTAGGAGTATCAGACTCATCTAGCATCGTCTGGCCATCTCAACCAGAGTCCTGTTCTTCCTTTCCACTACGCCATTCTCACGAGGGGCGAGGGAGAAGAGAACCGATGCTCTAAACCGGACTCCACACGAAACTCTCAAAGTAGGAATTCTTGAACTCGGTGCCATTGTCACTGCAGATAGCTCGTAATGCACAGGGAGCTCAATAGACAACCTACTAACAAATCCTGAAGTGAGAAAAGTCTCATCCTTCGAGGCCATGAAAAATACCCAAGAATACCTCGAAAAATCATCAACAATGACAAGGACATACCACTTCCTCCTGCCGATCACTCTAGCCGACCAACAAAGGTCCATGTGTAAAAGCTGTCCTGGTGCATCACCATCACTACGGTGGATCGGAGGATGAGAAGCAAGAACCATCTTGCCATGTCGGCAGGGAGAGCAAACTAAGTCTTTGACCATCTTGAGTTTGGGCAAACCACGAATAAGATCGCGGTACGCTAACTCGGTCAAATGATCAAAACCAATGTGACCAAGTCTCCTATGCCGAAGGAGAGATCACGGACTCGAAGCAATCAAACACCGAAGAGAGTCTCCGGAAGAAACAGAAAAATCAGCACGAAAGACTCTCCCAAATCTAGAAATCCATAAACTAACTCTCCCGATGAATCGAGGATTCTACAAGCATTACTCTTGAAGCTTACCTCGAAAGAGTCATCGATAAGCCGAGAAACGTAGCGATTGTATTGCGGTTTACTTACTAAGGCAACATCTTTAAGAATAAAACTTTCATTAATGCAGATGGTACCTTTTGCAATGACCCTACTCAAGACGCATCCCCAAAGGTGATCAACTCATCACCGGGGCTCGGACTAGGAAGAGAACCAACGAGAATCTCCGGTCATATGGCGAGAACAACCGAGTCAACAATCCAAACATCTCCTTCCCCATCCGATTTAACCCGATCAAGTCGAAGAGAAGACTCAAGATCGGGATAAAGTGAAGACTTGGGAACCCAATATCAATTACACGACGCCTCAAAGTACCGACCATAAAAGAAGAAGATCGACTCTAGTGTCTCTCGACGCAACTCTAACAAGATCGGAAGAAGCGGTGTAGTGGAAGATCTAGGAGTCATCATTTGGTTTGGCCCGCCGTGGTGCAAAGGCCGGACCATCCCAATGAGGTTGCCTAAATCTCCTACCCGAACACCTCACGCCACGATATCTACCTCGATGGGAAAAACGAGGAATATCAAGAGGACGGCGGAAAGATCGACCACGAGCAACTCGAACTAAAACTCGATGAACAAAGATGAAAACCGAGTCTGGATGTTTGCCCAAAAACAAAGCGACTTTCTAACTCGTTTAGAAGCGGTCGTTTTAGAGCACTCAGTGTCAGGGATGACCCTGAATACCCCTAAGTGCAGCAACACGCTCACGCCTGGTGATCTTGGCGCGTCTAAAACAGAAATCTACTAGGTGACCATCCTTCTTACAGAAGGTGCATGTGTACTTTGCCTTGTTAGAGGTAGAAGCAACAGGAGAAGCATCCTTCTGGTCAGAAGTCCCATGGACCACACCAGCAGACCTAAACACAGTGGTGCTCACCGTGGGAGCAACCACAATCTCACCACTCTTGGAAGCACGTACAACTGAAGGCGGATGCGCCCGTGCGTGCTCCAAGTAATCAAATCCTAGACCTTGATTGAATCTGCTAACCTTGGACTGGTCTAGAATGAGATTGAGCTTCTTCTTGCCTCCAACAAATTTCTCAAGAGTGCTCATGAGATACTCACACTCCTAAGAGAGAGGCACAAGAAGAGCAAGGGAAGGAGTAGAAGAAGAGCCGAAGAAGAGGATTGAACAACGCGTGCATATTGTTCCCTATACACTACCGCCTCAAATTTGAGAGACTCACAGAAGCACAAGAAGCATTTCTAATTCTACCAACTCGGCCTTTATCTTCTTCCTAAGCTCATGCGTGGACCTTATCCACGCCATCCTTAACCCCAATACACGAAAGCAATCATTATCGACTTAACTAGTAAGTCCTTAGCAAGTTCGCACACTTGGCATTCAAAACTTCATTATCAATTTTAGTTGCTTACACCCTCACATGAGCCGACCGGGTCCTTAGAAGCATGCAATTCAAGTTCATCATTTCTAGCGTAAAGCTTCCTAAGGTGACAACCCATGGCATCAATTTCAGCAAGTAGCTTAGGGCAATTTTCACAAGATGCGATTGTGTGAGTATGAAGAAAACTATCATCAATAGGAATAGGATCAATAGAACATGTACTAGCATCCTTCGACCTAAGAGCCTCAAGATCGAAACCACACTATCATGCAGGTCCTTAGGTTCTCCAACTCCTCAAGCAAAGCATCACAGAGAGTACAACTATCGAGTCTCGGGAGGAACATGATTTAAGTGAAGCTAACTCCCGAGACAATCTATCTACCTCCTTCTCTAACTCGTAACACCTCGACCTAGCCTTAGCATGAAACTTGCCTAATTTACGAAGGCATCATTTAACTCGTCGTGAGTGGGTACCTCATCCGTGTCATTGCCAGACAAATGGAGTCGCTCACTTCAATGGCGCTGCCATGAAGCACATGCCGAGAAGTCGCCGCCTTTCTTCTCTTGCGGATCATCCTCGCCTTCCGCTCCATGTCTCCGTGTCGGAGAGGTTGATGTCGTCGAGGCGGCGAGGACGCGATGGAAGAGCTTCTTGTTTTTGGAGAAGTTGCGGTACTTCTTCTCGCCACGGCTCATGAACCGGAGGCTTCTTGTTGCGGTTCTTGTCGGTGTAGTCGTTCTTGCCCAAACCGCGACGTCGTTCTTGCCCTTCTCGGCTTAGGGCGGTTGCTCGAATGTGGTTGGGGCCACCACACTCGAAGCGGTGATTATGCCACCTCTCTTCCTCTCTCTCACTCTCTTGTAAATATTGGAAAATTTTGAGCGACAAGAGCAAGCTCATTTTCCGAAATTGTTCCGAATTTCATCGCTACATCGCAAAGAGCGGAGAGAAAAACGTAAGCAAAGTCAAGAGAAAATCCGAAGAGGACCCAATGGGATCGGTGACCAAAGCCATCGACCGAGATTTCGTCTTCCGAGAGACGACATCAATCTCATGAGTCTTGAGGCGGAATAAAGCCCGCCAAGAGTCGAGTCGACAGATCGCTGGTGTCCTTGATGGTGGTCACCTTCATCTCCCAAACCCGAAGGTCGAGTCGGTCAAGAAATGCCGAGCATTGTCCGAGTCGAGTATATACAACCGATCGCTTTCGGTCGCTCAAAATCTTGGTAAACCGACCAAAGCACTCATCGAGACTCTCACCAAGCGTTGTTCAAATTTGTTGTACTCGCTTGAACTGGTCTGCCTCACGGTCTTGATTTGAGTAGTGCCCTCATGGTAAGCATCGAGGTTACCCAAATCTCGTGGGCGGAGCGAAGGTGAGAAATCCGATCATACTCATCATGGCCGAGTCCTCAGATGAGAATGTTCTCGCCTTAGCATTTGCCTCAACATCGACCATATTGCGGCCGTGACGTTCTCATCGCGAGGAACCTCATATGGGAGCTTCACCTTCGCCATATCGAGGAAGCCTCAGGCGATGATGTATGACTCCATCCGGATTTCCAAAAGGAAAATCAACACCGAAAAAATTGGAGGCTTGGTGGAATATTTGTCCGTCGCCATGGCTCTTGAGACCGGTCAAGATCTATGGAAGAGCAAAACCGCTCGATACCAATTGAAGGATCGAGATGGCGAACAGAGGGGGGTGAATGGTCGCAAATAAATTTCCCCAAAATACTCCAACTAAAACCGAGAAAAGATCGCGCAAGGGAAATCGTGAAAAACCATAAAAACCGAACGACTAGACAACTATGTGCATCCCTAGTTTACATGAATATTATCCATAAAATATGTGAGGGATTTTTCAATCACAATCCTGGTTGTCAAGTGTCCAAAAGAAAGAGGAATCAATTCAAATACTTATTTTCTAAAAGAGATCAAGCCAAAACACAAAAGTCTCTTTTAGAAAAGCAAAAGCAGATATTTCCAGAATCTGTCTTTAATTTGAACAAGAGGTTGGTGGGTTTATGCTGCTCACAAAATTATGAAAAATTTTCTCCCTATGAGAAGATGAGTCGTTAAGCTCTCCACCAAAATTCAGATCAAAAAGCCAAGTAGAAAAATCATCATAAATCTATGAACACAGACAGTTAGAAACTTCGGGCAGAAAATTTGGGGCTCGGTTTTCACTTCATAGCACCCAAACAGTGAAACCAGTGGACTCCAAACTTTTTCTACAGATGGGTATAGGAGTCCCGCACAATCTCCAATAAGAATCACTCAAGAAGGATTTTTCTAGATTTTTATAAAAATCAAAGACTAACTGCTGCGCGAAAATTAAGTTCTGGACAGAACTGGAACTTGAAAGAAGAGATGATCTCTACTCAATCAAAGAGTGCAAAAGAGATGTAAAACCATATGAACATACTCAAAACATCCAAGATCAGCATTTAGAAGGAGGGGAGGCAAATCCAAATTGCATGAATGTAAATTGCGCGAAAGTAATTGCATAAAGTAAATGCTGAATTTAAATTACGCAAAGTAAAGACATAATGTAAATGCGGAATTTAAATTCACAATAATGTAAAGAAATTTCTTTGTATTTCTGGTGGGAAGGTTTACAAAGCCTCACTTCATGTGGGCAAAGCTCAAAGGAGCAACTCAAACCTTCAAGGGGAGGAGGCCACCCCTCCACCCCTATTTATACAACTCTTGGGTCACCTACCACCCTTGGATGAGTCCTCAACCCTAGGACACTCATCTAAGGGCTAGGATTAACCCACTCACACAGCCATGCAAGGGCTAACCCAAAACCCACACACATACCGGGTTTTCTTGCACGGTTTTCAAAGCATACTACCTAGACCCGCTAACCTATCAACTAGACCGCAATCCGACGGCCCTCATTGATCCACGCGGCATCTAGCTAGCATCATCTCCTTTCCTTATCTTCTTGGCTTGCCCGGACTCTGTCTCCGGTCATCTTTCGGCGATCTCCCGACCGTCTGGACCTCCGACGCTCCTCGCCTAGTCCCGGTCATCCTCCGCCTCACCATGGCCTAGCACCGTCGCCCTGCAACCATCAAAGACAAGGAAAAACCTTTCACATAGCAATGCCCACAAATATTTTCAATGATTATCCCACAATCATTAATCAATCATAATTGCGTCCAATGGTCCGGTGCTACTGCCCCCAGGCCGGTAGCACTAGGAAAAGCAACCAACACTCAAATTGCTTCAATTTGAAGATCCAATTCAAATCAAACTCAATTTCGAATCAAACCAAGCTCAACACTTGTCAATTATTCATCACACACAAGGATAGACCTCCACATGGTCTTTCAATCTCCCCCTTGATGAGTATATTGACAAAAAATAAACAACTGACCTCTTCAAAGTGTCATCCGTACAAACGATATAATGCACCTTCGTGGCAGTGTCAATTGGAACTTTTTGCTGATAGCGGCAGTTGAATGGTGACATGTAACGGGAAGGCACTCTTGTCAATCTCGTTCCGGTAATTCCCGTGGCTCCTGTTTGAACAATTTCTTTCAACAATTTTTTTGGCTTACTAACTACCTTAGTTTGTTTGACCTTCGATTAACATAATTAAAAATTACCATTAGGTTTACATTAAAAAAATGTCATACATCAAAATAAATTAATAATTGGTGATATTCATTTGTATACCTCATATGTACCCATGTCAGCTATGTCCTATGGTGTGACATCCTTTATTATCTAGTTTGGTGGATCCTGGAGACAAAAATGACAATACTCAAAATACTAACTACAAAACTATAGATTTTAATCTGAAAAATACTAAGAACACTACTAAGATTTACTATCTATGCACAATATTTGCTGCAGAAGAATTTTATGCGTTCGATGTTGTGGGCAACTGCAGATTAGTGTCCTTCGCATCAATATCAACATGAACGTCGGGAATAACATCTTGTTCAATCACATCGATGATGCTATCAATTTTAACCGAAGTATAATCCTGTTTCTCATTGACTGTTTACACAAATTATACAAACGTTCAAAGAAATCAATTACTTCATGCTGGTTCAATAACATACACTTGCCAAAATGTAAAATGTACTTGATTGGTTTGCATCCTCATTCATATATTGAGATAAGGGAAATAGCGCGCATGCTGGGAAGTAAATGGCATCATCACTCTGACGCAGAGGAGCATCGCTACGTACCTGAGGGGTCGGAAAGCCAAAAAAAATTACATTCGATGTATATAGATAAATATCACACATCACAAAATAACACTGAAATGTGATGTTCGATTACTTGATTTACATCAGTGCCAGTTTGAAGATTTACTGGATCATCCTTATCTCAAAATTTTTTAGATTCCTGAAAAAAATTGTTATCAATACAAAATAACTATGTATGAGAATACATTTTACAATCTATAGAAAAAATACTGCAGGTAAAGCCTGTGGGTTAGAAGATGTGGTGTTCTTTGCATCAACATCACAATGCAACCCGAAAATGCCATCTTGATCAATAGTGGCAACAATACTATTAATCTTAAGAGAAGTGTCATCCACAACATCGTCATCTATTTAAAAAAATTAAATAATCATTCAAGCAAATTGATTACTATATGCCAAATAAAGACGTGCAAATTAAAACAGGAAAATAAACTTAATTGCTTTGCAACCTTTCACACCTTGAGATGGCGGGAAATGTGTCGATGATGGGATGTAAATGATGCCATCCCTCCGTAGCAGTTGAGGCTCGCTGGGTTTTTGCGAAGGCGAGGTGGGTCGATCATTCACAATTACAGTTGCAGATGCTAGGCTGACGAATGGATTTTCTGCTGATTGCTACCCAGGGTCCACTACAGTAGAACTATCCTTTTCTTGCTCTGGCATACTTTTTTTCGAAGACTCTTCCATGATAACACGTAACGCATTAACAACCTTTGACTGTGTAGTTTCAATACTTCGTTGAGCTTTATTAATCTACTTGATCGCTCTAGATGATTCATCATCAAATATCTTTAAAGCTTCTTTTGCTGCTTGACACCTCGACTTACTAATGGAATTGAGAGAGTCACCAAGCAAAGATAGAACCTAGGTAACTCTGGGATATAAGAAGAACTTCTTGCATCATAATCAGCACCTAGACAATAACATGTGCCTTGAATGCTCCTGAATTGAAAATGACAAAAAAAATATAAATAGTTAGGGCTACGCACTAATAAAATTACAACAAAAAAAAATTAATAACAGAACACTCACACTAAGCTTGCCGAATGTTTCATTGCCTAGGCGGTCAACCATCTTGTCAGCCCAACTAACTTCTCAATGAGCGCCGTCGTGAAAAAAGCAGCGCGAGGTGTCTCCACAGTTTCAATGCTATGAGTGCACCTCAGTTTGTCTAAGTAGTAAATCTGTTACAACATAAATACTATTTTCAGCTTGAAATATTACTACTAAATTTTAAGCGGCAAAAAACATGTGCTACAAGAAAACAACTAATACTCACCAGTAAAAAAATAGCACATCCACTAATTGATTTGCTGATTGTTTCCTTCTTCTTATGCTAGTTGCGTACCGCAACCCTTAGGTCATCAACAACCGCCTTGCACCAATCGATACCACCGAGATTTTCCATGTCTTTTGTCAAAATAGCCTCCTTGCCGGTGATATGGTTAGCAATCCCCAAGAATAGCAACTTACTGAAAAGTAGTAGAAATAAACATCTAATTGTCAAGCTATCGGTACCCTAGGTGATGATCCTCGCCATCAATACCTTCGTCGTTACTTCAGCTCGACTAGTGACCCCGAGCAAACACTTTAGATTTGCAAGTTCTACTTTGCTGCCATCGAATGTAACAAGAGGTGCATCCCCTCCACCGAATGGAATAACTAGCACACACATGACAGTGTGGGGTGTTATTGGTAGACTCCTTCCACCACCAACACGAATTACCATGTCATCCGGATCTGTCCTCTCCATCAAAAAACACAAAAAATCTCTGCTCTCCAAACCCTCAAGGTTAAATCACAATAGTTCCTCGAATCCTAGATTTCGAACCTTGTTAACCTGGTCAATTATAAGGTTGCCTATAGTGGATACAACAAGGGCAAGGGTGCACCTGCACGTCGGCGATATTTTTTTCCTCATGACATTATCCTGCTCGAGTGTCATAAATTAATTACTATAATTAGTATAAGAATTATGAGAAATTACTTTAACTATCACTTACATTTGCCAAGTAGTATGTGCAAAAAAATGTCTGTAAGGAATATGTAATGATAAATTACTACACACCGCATACGAAAATATTATAAGAGCATTTTACTATAAAGTAATAAACGATGCAAACGAAAAATACTATACAACTCAAATAAAATTAATAAAAAAATGGATACATATTTACCTGGATAGGCTTTGTAGAAGAAGCAGGTTCAGTCCTGATTGGAAGGCGTTAGAAATCTTCATCGTCTATTTCATCACTCTTCTGCATACGCTTCCTCTTCCTCCCCTCCTTATTAGGGCGTGAAACAGTTTTGCTATAATCTGTGGGAGATTTGAAAATATGCCACTCGCTAAAATGCCACTCGGACCCACTGTCATAGACACAGAAGGTCCCACATGTCATTGAGAGGAGAGTGGCATTTTACCGAGCGGCAATATCAGGGGTGGCATATTATCAATTTTTTCATAATCTCTGTAGGGTAAACCGTAGCAATCGGCTCAGTTTCGTCTAAACGAATCTCTACTGTTGTTTGGCTATCCTCATAGTTATCTTCTTCACCTTCTTGGGAGCTTTTCTCGAAGTCCTCATCTACAACGCAGATAATCTATATAAATTACTATCAAATAGCTAAAAAAATTACTACGCTACAATCATCTTTACAAACCAGAAATGAAAAGGTATAACGACCTATATATTACTAACCAGTTGAGTCTTGGAGTACTGCCAAAGAATGCAGAGAAGCATAATAGATTGAAGAAGGAAAACACAATAGCCTCTCAATTAGAGCAATTTATGATTTGACTCTTCGACATCGAGTGCTTTCAAAGACTAAGGAGATCGGAGAGAGAGAAAGTATAAAATAAAGAAAGAAATCGTAAACGAATCAACATAACTCAAAAACCAAAGAAACAAACCAACACAAAACGGTAGTTTTATATTTCCAAATATAAAATATTTCCATTAATACAGATACTAAAACGTATAATAAACTTTACAAACAAACTTCTTTTTACTACTTGCGTTCATACTAACGGAACATTACATTCACGATTACTACATATCATCCCCATATTAAAGCCTGCAAACTTCCCGGAAGGAGAGCCGGTCCACGTGTGCCCCTAGGCCATTTTGCGAAAAAGCCCCTGCATTTTTTGAAATTACGGATAGGTCCCTATAGATTACGAATAAGTCCTTCGCGATTTTTTGTGAGGGAAAGATATTTTCTCCTAAATCGCGTTGGGATCCCTCGTGCGCCGTTTTACGGAAAAAAGCTCCCGTTAAATTCAAATCGCGAACAAGCCCTTTTCTAATTTTTCAGAATAGCAGACAGGTCCAAAAACGTAACATTCAGGTCCTTACTCTTTACGTCTAGGTCCTTTCTCCGTTTTTCTCAGGAAAAAATGTTTTCGTCACCAGAAATATGTGTGCAGACTTTTTTCCCATCTCGATTTCTCATCTCGATCTCTAATATTTTTTAAATCGTGTATTATTACTCGGTGAACGCGTAGACTGTTAGACTCGACAAAAAATGTTGTCATCTCTAATAATTTTTCAACCTTTTCTCTCCAGATTTTTTCACCACCGCGGTTTTCCACCTTGGTCTCCAATATTTTCCAAATAATTCGTCGAAAGAGATATTTCTACAACTCTATCTCTCTATTTTTTCCCCGTTTACTCACTATTTCGACGATTTAAAAATAAAACAAGACCGAAAAAAAAAATTCTACTTAAAAATCCAGACGCTGTGGCGTATTACGCCAAAAAAAATTTGTGTCCTTTCAAATAGCTTTACCTCATTATTTCGACGATTTAAAAATAAAATGTCACGAGAAAAAAAAATTTACGAAAAAAGCGGATATGATACGTGCGAGTCTCTGATATTTTTTTAAACATGTATTATTACTCGGCGAACGCGCAGAGTGTTAGACTCGAGAAAAGAATGTCGTCATCTCTAATAGTTTTTCACCTTTTTCCTTTAGACTTTTTCCCTACCGCGGTTTTTCAGCTCGGTCTCTATTATTTTCCAAATAATTCGTCGAAAGAGATATTTCTACAACTCTAGCTCTCTATTTTTTCCCCGTTTCGCTCATGATTTCGATGATTTAAAAAATAAAACGCCGCTGAAAAAAAAAAGAATTTTTTTCTAGAAAAAACAACACACGCGGCGTGTTACACCGCGAATTTTTTTTGTCCTTTTAGCCGTTTCGCTCATTATTTCGACGATTTAAAAAATAAAACGCCGCCGAAAAAAAAGAAATTTTTTCTACGAAAAAACGGCACAAAAGAATGTTGTCATCTCTAATAATTTTTCGCCCTTTTCCCTCTAGACTTTTTCCCCACCGCAGTTTTCCAGCTCGTTCTCCAATATTTCCCAAATAGTTCGTCGAAAGAGATATTTCTACAACTCTATCTCTCTATTTTTTCCCCGTTTCGCTCATTATTTCGACGATTTAAAAAATAAATCACCGCCGAAAAGAAAAAGAAATTTTTTCTCCGAAAAAACGGCACGCGCAGCGTGTTACGCCACGAAAAATTTTGTGTTCTTTCAGCCATTTCACTCATTATTTCAACGATTTAAAAAATAAAACGTCGTCAAAAAAAAGAAATTTTTTCTACGAAAAAATGACGCGCGCGGCGTGTTACGCCGCAAAAAAATTTCTAGTATTACTTACAATTACTACATCCTAAATGTAAAATTACTATCATATAGAACAACATATATTAGCGCCATTTATATCATTCTGTTCATCGCATTGTCAATAAGCTAATGGTGAATTTTGTTTGTTAATGGCAAATACAAATAAAAATAAATGTCGAGAAAAAAAACAGATTCATGTGCAAACTAGAAAAGAAAATCGCAATAGAAAAGGAATTCACAAAATAAAAAAGGGACACGACCTAGCTCAAAATACAAAGAAATTCGCAAACAAAGGCAGAATGGTAGTTTTATATTTCCAAAATAAAATATTGCTATTAATATGTTTGATAAAAGGTATAATAAACTTTCTCCGGTAACCACTGCCGATGGTAAATTTCGAAACAAAAATCTACTAATCATATAACGTAACATATAATACAAATTTTTTCTACCCCGAATTGTAAGAATTACTATCTTCAACGTAACAATGTGTACGTGCAAGCCTGTGAAACAAATTCACACACTGAAATTTACTACTAACATAACTTCTTTTTACTACTTACTAAAACAATCAATATACAATTGTTTTACTATCGATACAACATCATTTTACAATCCACGTAACTTCTATTTACTATCATCAGAACTTCTTTTTTACTATCCATATCTATTGTATAACTCTGCTTCCTTCAATCGGTTTACCATACTGCAAAACACAACAAAGTGTAATGTTATAATGCAACCATATAATTTGATAACTATAACTATGGATGAAAACAAGCTACAGCCAGTAATTGTATTAACCGAAACACGTAATGTATAGTAAAAGGAATAAGAAAATTAGAATCTAAAAAATGTGATAACAAAGACGTGTACTTCGCCAGATGTAAATGGGCTTTTGAAATGTCAGTGTGAATAAAACCCAAATGGCCCATACGTTGATCTAAATCGCAGCTAGGTTAGACCATGAAGGTGGCTCGGTTGGACCACAATTCGGGATCACACTTACGTACTAGCTAGTGTGTAGAATATTATTCTACACGCTGCCAAAGAATTGTGTGTGTATATATAAAACACATTTGATCCGGCATTAGTTCCTTTCTCCTGTGCAGAATCTGCATGTAACGGACCGCTCTTTTCAGGAGGTGCATATAAATACCTTCACAACTACTCAGGATTTTAGCTGTAGGTAACCAAGTGTACATTGCTAGACATAAAAGCAAATGTGAATATTTTATAGATAAATTAAGGGCCTAATGGCCAGAGTTTACAAAAGGTGTGGCTAGTACCAGATACATTACCAAAACACCCACAGAAAAGGGTTGAACAGATAGATCAAGGCCATCAAAACCAAATATCATCACCATCTACGTTCTTCAGGAACTCACCAGCTACATTGAAATCTAAAAAGGAGATTAGGAGCAAGGGTGAGTACACAACCGTACTCAACAAACCAGACGAAAATTCTGAATATTACATGCACGGAGTTTCAAGGAATTAGCACTAGTTTAAATATTTGGTGGATGCATGAGCTAGGATTACGTATAGTACAAAAGAAATACAATCTTTTAATCAATATTGACGAATACTCATACCAAGGGTACCCCACAGCAAAGTATACGTCCCTTTCAAGATCGTATTTTTTCTCAGTCCTCCGGAGCGCTCCGACCGGGCTGCCGGTCGGACGCCCTCGCAGGCACCGAACAGGCTACCGGTCGGGAATTCCCGAGTTCAGACCGAGCCCGAGACGAGCCTCGAAAAATCTCCACAGCAGCCAGTCGACTCCAAGCCGCCACCTGCCCCATGGACACAGCGTCCATGCCGGGTAAATGGCTCCTTCCGAGATGGCGCAAGGGGCGCTAGATCGAAGCGCCTTGCGGTCCACCGCCTCGTCGAGCCTGATGGAGGGACGCGCTCTGTCTCAAGGCAAACACGGCAGAACAACGTCGAATCGCGTCCTCCATCGCATGCTCGACGAGGCGGTGGATGCAAGGCCGATCTAGCGTCCCTTGCGCCATCCCGGGAAGGAGCCACCTACCCGGCATGGACGTCGTGTCCATGGGGCAGGTGGCCGGCTTGGAGTCGACCGTCAAGCGGTGGAGATTTTTCGAGGCTCGTCCGGGCTGGTCGAACTCGTGGAATTCGGCCGTGCTCGTTTCGGCAGCTCGAGGGCGTCCGACGGAGTCTTGGCCGAGCGCCCGAGGATCGAGAAAAATACGATCTTGAAAGGGACGTATACTTTGCTATGGGGTACCCTTGGTATGAGTATTCATCAAATATTATCACCACAACACCACCACTGAGTTATTAGCAAAATCTAGATTACAGCAAGTTTATAATTAAAACTACTCGAGCTCAGTTACAGGAATCACCCTAAATTAACCCAGCATCATTAACCGGAAGCACGGCATATTCGAATACCATTTAGATCACTTTGCAGAGCTACTCAATTTTACCCACAATATATCTACGGTCGTTGGTGCCACACGTGAGTAACATGCAACTTTTATGCATGCGGCCAGACCGAGATGAACATAGCCTTTCATTGAATTTCCCCTCTTTAGCCCCTACCTAGTAGGTTACTTGGATCCCCAGCCTCCATGACCCACTGGCCAAGGTGGGCGGCGCGATCTGGCCAACTAAGGATACCTACCGTTATGAGAACCGACAAATGGCCGCACCATTTTGTTCCACCCCAAATACTCGCGATCCATTCCCCCAACTGAGAATGGTAATCCACCAGTAGGTATTCCAAGGGGAAAAGCAATATCTTAAGACTCGTTGGATCAGTCAACAGAGTCGATTAACTTGTGGTTGAGAGAGGACTGAAGTTATTTACTTTGCTCAAGGAGTTGATCCTTACGCGCCGAAGACATAGCCCAATACACAAATCAACACTGGTACCACTGTACCCATCACCAAACCACACCTGGGCTTGTCATCGATTGGGGGTTGGGCCAGCATCCACCTTCCGTGGTCCACCCAACACTGTCCCCCAAACCGTAGCAGATTTTGAAAATGAGTTTTGAGCAGTAATTGAAAAGTACTGATTATTTATTATAGCTAACCTACGGTGGTTCATTAATGATAACCTAGGGTTAACAATTGAATATGGCATAATCAACATGGTTTTAACAAGGGGATGGGTTTAACTAGTCAAGTCTTTCCAAATTAGCTCCTTTTTAGATTTCTACTCTATTTACAAACAAATGCAATAACTACATACATATAGTAATTATACGGAATAATAGGATCAACATGTTCAAGGAGTGTGGCTTGCCTTGTGGAGTCGAGGTTTCTCCTAGAGGGAAGTAGTCGATGTCGTGTCTAGTCTCGAACGGCGCTTACTCCTAGCACAGCTCCAAGAACTACTCAGGCTCCGGGTTTCGCTCTGAGAGTTGTTCTGACGTTGGATCTAGCGTGGAAAAACGCAACCAATAAACTAAACGAACAAAAATAACCAAAGAAAGAAAAACGAAAAAAGAACCGGAGAGAAAGAATGGCCGGAACAGGGTTCAGGGGTATTTTTAGAATTTTTTAGACTTGACATGGCAAAACGGAGATCATTTTTGGACTCAGCGGCTCGAACTGATCAAGAATATGTATTTTTGGATTTTTGGAAATTTTCTGGAATTTTGTGGAATTTTAATCTAATTTTTGGATTTTAAATAATTCAAAATCCGAAAAAGAAATTAAAAGGAGACACTGTGCTGATGGGCTGCATAGTGCCACGCGGCCCATGCGGCGACGCAGCGCGTCTGTTTCCAATAGTCCACGCTGCCCACTTGAGCCGCCCGCACAAGCGAAGCAATGACGCTAGCAGTTCTACTGGCAATGACCGGGAGCGGAGCCGACAGATGGGGCCCGGGCGCAGAGAGAGAGCGATGGCTCGGACGAGGCGGGGCCTGGTGTCAGCGAGTGGGGAGAGGGTACCTGACGGGTGGGGACCATCGGTCAGTGGAAGAAGGGAGCGGCGAGGCGAGGGTAGGGGTGGCAACGGGGCCATTCCCTGCCGGGGAGTGCCTCCCCGTCCCCGTCCCCGCGATCCAAAATTTTTTCCGTCCCCATCCCCGTTCCCCGTCTCGGGGGAGAAAATTCTCCCGTCCCCATCCCCGTTCGGGTATCGGGGCCCCGTCGGGGACCTATCCCCGTGAAAATTTCACACAAGAGAAGAGCACTTATAGTCATTTTAACTCTAAAATCATGTCAACAGACAAGGAAAAAAAGAATGCATGCATTCATTGAAGATTATGTTGTCCCATTTATGAAAATGTGAATATAATAGGCTAGAGAATATGTTTGCAATCTAATAACTAAATTGGACTAAACTAAATTTGGATCCCAACCGGGTCCCCGCGAGGAAAAAAATTCCTCGTCCCCGTCCCCCCCATCCCCGACGGGGGAATAATTTTCCCCATTTCCATCCCCGCGGAGGACGATTTCTTCCCATACCCGTCCCCTAATAGAGAAATTCCCCGCCGGGGATCGGGGAACGGGTCCCCATTGCCACCTCTAGGCAAGGGGCGGCCGGAGGTGGGGAAGAAGACGAGCGTTACGGCGAATGGCGGCTTGGGAGAAGGAATGGACTGGCGGAGGGGCAAGAGGAGCTCACGGCGAACTCGGGGGTGGGTGAAAATGGGTGGGGGAGAGTGTGGAGGGGCGGGACGGCGGGAGAGCATCGGAGCCAAGGGAGAAAAAGCTCAGCGCGGCGCGGGGAGTGCAGCCGGAGGGGAAAGAAGTGGCGGGGGAGGAAAATAGGAGCGCTGCGGCCTTGGGGCGGCGAAAATGGAGGGGGTTCGGGGGCTATTTATACACGGGAAGGAGGGGAGAGGGAGCGGGCGGCGAAGAGAGAGAGCGACGGTGAAGAGAGAGAGCGACGACGTGTTTTCAACGGGATGACGCCCGGGCGGTGCGGCGACAGTGCGGGGTGGGTGGCGGAAGAGATGGCGCGTGACGCGGCGCGTCCGGAGATGAAGGAGACGGGACGGGAGCGGTGAAGACGAGGCCGATGGGACGGCGGTGTTGAAAAACCGGCGCCGAGGAAGATGATGACCCAGATGGAACGGAGCAACACGGACGGACGGAAACAGGGCAAGCAGATGCCGCCGGAACGCGCTGGGAGCCTGGGCGGCTGGGCAGGAGGCATATGAGGCCTGGCTAACGCCAACGGCCCGAAAAGAAAAGGGGGCCGAGGGTAGGGATTTGGGCCGGCGCGGAGGGAAGAAAGGAGCGGGCCGAGCGGGGGCAATGGGTCAGGCCAAAGCCGAAAAAGGAGGAAATTCCAAAAGAGGAAAGCGGCCAAAACGGAAATTTTTTCGAAAAGGAAAGTTCTTAAAACAATGCCAACTAAATTCAAATAAATCCGGAAAAATCCAACAAAAATCCAAGTAAATAAATAAGGCAAAATTTTGAAAATTTTGGGGTGTTTCACTGCAGATTGTTACTATAGCTCTAAATCCTGAAGTCCATTCCATGGGGAATTCTGGTTTTGCAATACGTAGCAGCTAACGACCAGCCGGTCCGTTGCGTTGATCAACGCCTCCGCTACCGAGAGGTCCACTCCTGCAGCGACGTGAGTAGACGTTCTAGTCTTTTGAAGCACGCATGCATGGTCGTCGACTCGGACGGAGAGAAAGCGAAGCACCGATGCTAATGACGGAGTTCAGAACAGGCGTTAGTGCGTACGGAAACTTCGTTCTGGGGCCTGCGTGGCTGCGTCTCACGCAGCAGAGGCATAAAATTCCACAAAAATGGCGCAGCCGATTTGACAGCCTAGTCAAACGCGAAATCGAACAGCCGGCCGTCTAATCACCCAAAGATCATGCGCCATAATCTTTCAGCCCTCACTTTGCCCCCCGTTTATGCTCCATCAGGTGCTCTCCGGCTCCAGGCCTTCCTGTTCAGTAATCAAATCAACTGTTAGCAGTTGCAGAGTTAAAGACGATGCTAAAGCATGCTTTTGGTCCTTGTCAATTGTTTCGTCATTACGGCGACGATCAAGTGATCCATGGCTTTTCTGCTCTGCTGCGGTGGGCCGAGATGGGCTAGCTTTCCGGTGGACAGCACAGCCGCTTTGCTTTCACTATACCCCTTTCTTGGACTCGGAAGCAGCTAGCTAGCCACTTACTGGGGACTCTCGTCGATTGGGAGCTCGGCCAAATGATCAAATGCAGCAGCGGCGGCGGCAGAACAAGCTAGGCTCGAGTGGCCTTTTCCCAAAGGCTGCGCGTACCCAACGTGATCACATTCCTTGCGCCCACGCTGTCACACTGTCTCGGCTTTGGTCCAAGACTCCAAGCTAGCCAGCCATCCTTTGTCTTTCTTATCCTTTCGCGAAAGATTTGCTCCTGCTTTTTCAAGAAAACCTCGATTTGTCCGCTAAGCCAGGGAAATCTTGACGTCTAGTCGTTTTCTTCCGGTTCTGTGCTGTTCACGCAGCTTAACGTTAGGATGGAAGAGGCACGGGGCCTCGACGATAAAGACGCACGGACCAACTTCCGGGAGGAGGAAAAATCAAACGCTCGGCGGTTTCGTGCATGGCCGGCGGGACATGATAAACCGAGCGCGCAACAGCAAAAGCCGTGGCCGTGGGCAACAACATTCGCCTGAACTGGAGGGCAAGACTTGTTGGCATAATAATAATAATATTATTATTATTATTGTTGAGTTTGGATTTGCCATCTGAGCGTTTTACCGAAATTTAGCCGGCAGCACATGTGTGTAAACACACTCACATGTGTGTAAAGGTAGCCTTCTCCGTCACCCACCAAAAAATGGTTCCCTACACTTGAACATTCTTCATTTGTGAAATGGAGTAACTAAAGATAGCTGGAATGAAACCACGATTAGCAAAAAAAAAAAAAAAATCACGCATCGACTTCAGCAAACTTGAACCTAGGATTTATAAAGACATGCCCGGTGATGGTGATCATGGTTCAAATGCTCGGCGACATCTCACGAAATCTCGATTTCAGCGGATGACAAGATTGAAAATCCCGGCCGAAATGCTCATAAAAGTATTGTACGCAATACTTCAACAAAACAATGTTGGCTCAATTGGTAAAGCACCTGTTCTACTTGCGTGAGGTCGGGGGATCAAACCTCAACATCTCCAACATTTTTTTTGACCGACACACAACCAAGTATTCAACCAAATTTGATTTTTTAGGTCCCGCCGCCCTCCTTCTCCTGCCAGATGTGCCACCCTTCTCACCCCATGTCAAGCAGCATCGCCCTCCTCACATGTGCCATTGGCCCTCTTCATCCGGAAAATTTGTCTGTGTGACACTGAATTTGTTGGCAATTCACGGATTGACATTTCAATTCGTGCGATTCATAAAATTGACACGAATCAACGAATTCTTTGCCCCAGTGACACTCCGGTATTTTTCACAATTTCGGAATTTTTGAAATGATTTTCGCACTATTAATGCCCATTTTACCCCTGCTCCTTCCCCTATTAACGCCCATCTCCTTCCCGTTTCCTCCCGTATCTAATTCTCATGTGTTAGGAGCGGCAAGAGGGAGAAGATGCCGGGCATGGGAGTTATCACAGGAGCTCACGGGCGTTAACAGAGGGCACGGGCCAAGGGCAAAACGGTAAACTTACCCACCAAACAGTGCTAAAAACATTTGAAAAAAAAGGAAAAAAACTGAAAAAATACCTGGAGTGTCACTGGGGCAAAGAATTCGTCGATTCGTGTCAATTTTATGAACCGCACGAATTGAAGTGCCAATCCGTGAATTGCCAACAAATTCGGTGTCACACAGACAAATTTCTCCTCTTCATCCACGTAGCCTCACATCGTCCTCACCTTCCGCTGTGTCCTCATGCTCCCCATCCGTGCTCATCCTCACCGTGCCAATATGTTAATATACTATTTTCTTTTAAATAATTGATAAAATCCAAAAATCTTTGAAAATAGAAAATCCGGTTCCAAAATTTACAAAAAAATTCATAAAATTACTTGACTCATTTTGAACTTAATAAAATTACTTTCAATTTTCAACTTGTTTTTATTTTTACGCAAAAATTACTTTTAGTTTTGTTAAAATTGTGAAAGCCTTTTTGAAACCCAAAGCATTCATAGAAAATACAAGAAATTCAGAATTAATTATTTAAAATCTAGAAAATTGAAGTATTACTGGAAATTCTCAATGGCTAATAAAGTAATATTTTAAATTTATTCATTATTATTATTATTTTAGAAGACAAAATTTCTAGGAAGTTATAGTAGGTAGCTACCAAGCCACGAGTGAAAGCTGTCGTAGTGGGCCACCCTCTGCAGCCGTGGTCGTCTAAGTTGTCAAGATGCAGATGATCTGTCGAGCTCTGTAGATGTGACAGATGGTACTTATAGCCTGCTATGACTACTGTGGTAGGGGAGAAAAATAAATCCATAAATAAATTTAAAGAGAGGCTAAATCTGAAAAAAAAAATTGCACAAATAAGCCAGCCAGGCATGCCACGCTTCGAATATAAGAAGTTAAGAACACAGTCAATGAACTTGCTACCGCCTGATCCGATCGCGCAGTGGAACCCGTGTAGACGTAAAAAAGGAAGGATAGCCGGCGTCTCATGTAAGGCTGCCCGTACCGTACAACACCGACGTGCTCGATGTGCCATGCCACTTTGACCGCCTCCGTGGGGATGCGTGTGCGCAGAGGGATGCACACGGGTTTAAATAACCCACTGCGTCGTTGCCCCCCAGCATCAAAATTCGCGCCGGCTTGTTCTTTTTTCTGCGTCCAAGAAAATTACACCAAAACGAAGGCGCTCGCTCGGCTGCTTCTTGCTCCGCGATACGGGAATCTCCTATGCGAGATGTGATGCGTCTTGGGATCAGAAACTTCCCATTGTTAGGGCTGGGTCTGGGGCAACGTATCCTGTGCACATAAATATTTGGTGAAAACCTGGTGCACACCAACTAAGAAAAGTTTCAAAAAATTCTGAAAAAAATCATGGATGTACATATCAGCTTACCCCATCTACATATAAAATTTCATGATCAAATTCATTCTATACTAGAAGTTACAAAAAAAACAAACTTGATCATGAACAGGAACTATTCCTGTTCATGATCAAGTTTGTCTTTTTTATTACTCTTAGCACAGGACGAATTTGATCATGAAATTTTATATGTAGATGGGGTAAGCTGATATGTACATCCATGATTTTTTTCAGAATTTTTTGAAACTTTTCTTAGTTGGTGTGCACCAGATTTTCACCAAATATTTGTGTGCACAGGATACGTTGCCCTGGGTCTGGAGATCGCTGCAGATGAAACAGCTCCATTTGCTCCGTGCTAGTACTAGCTTGTTCCAAACCGGTACTTTGCTTCTTTTAATCGTCTCAATCACCAAGCGAAGACACCGCGGTTGTCTCCTAATGATTGCCTTTACACTGGTGATTACCGGCAAAACATGTGGAGAAAGAACGGGAAAGGTATCATGACTATGGGGTTGAGACTTGAGAGTACATGCTAAACAATGGTGCAGTGTCATTTCCGGATACAACAGTCTGCTGTGTATATCAAATGAGACAGCTTTGCCAGCTCCACAAAATTCAAAGGAAAAAAAAGGGTTTGCACTGGCAGTCTTACGATGAATTAATGGGATAATCTACTACATTTCAAAAGTTGGTATAGTTTAAGCTACCACTCTAAAGAAATTTCTTCAAACTATACCACCCCAAAGACTTTATGATTAGCACAATCCTTTTATTTCTCATTTCCTCCCTTTTAACTCATTTTGCAACTTTACGCTTATGGAAAATGATGCTTTTACCCGTTCGAACCCAGCTGCACATAGGTGTGGTGTGACCCAATAAGCCCCCAAGTTTTATGAATAAGAAGTTGTTGCTCGTAAGTGAGGCGGATCGTATAATTAGCTCAAGGTATTAACAATAACACCATCATTACTCTGAGTTAATTATACTGATCTCGACATATTAACTAACAAAATATCGAGAGCACCCGATATTTTATTAGTTAACATAGCGTATTCGGAGTGTTAAAGCAGAACAATAACTAGAGACAAAAAAATAAAAACTTATTATAATCTATTGCCACACATAGCTACAAGTCCAGTACAATAATTATACATGCGATCCAAATATAACAAAAATACTAATTACTGCCAAGAATTGATGAAGCTGATGTATGTTCTACCCAACAGTTCAACCCTCTTGGTAGTCCATATCATCATAGTCTTGATCTTGCAGGTGACCCTCACCCCATGCCTCGTAGCGCAAGACCATCGGGATCCATGTCCCTAACCAGACCCTTGACCACCAGAGCAAATCTCTAAGCAAAGGGGGGAGTTAAGTAAGATTGAGTACAAAAGTACTTAGCAAGCATTAATAACATGATGCATCATATGATTTTTACCATCATCCATTTCATAAACAACTTTCTCAATTCCATTTATCAAAAATAGGGTTTTATTTAGAAAAAATATGGGTTTCCAATTTTTAATTATTGAAATTGCTACTAACACTCATATATGAGGCAGACTTACCTTCCATAGCCTCCAACCTAGGAGACATGCATGGATTCATGATTTTACCATACTCAAGTTTATACCACTTTATTCATAGTGAACCTAACCTCAGTTAAGAATCTAGAATACTTATCGCTACTCAGGTATTAGATCTCCAACCCTAGCAGCATTGCTAGTTGTGCTCCAACTAAAAACAGCGGCACTTAACCCAGGTGTTTAAATATAGCACAAAAATAAATCAACCGCGGCTGATGTTTGTGTCCTTCACTAGGACTCCTGACGTACCCAGCTTCACACCTCTAATTATATACTCTTACCTAATGTAGAGATCACAACACTATAATAGGACAACCTTTTTTTGTCGTTTCCACACACTATGATTGATACAAAGAATATGGCTCAATGCCCGAGTGTAGTGATTTATACTTATGTTCTAGCCATATGTAGAGGGGATCCATCGGCAATGCTCATCATCTATGGCATCCTCCACCCACTATATATAAATATGCATCACCGGCTTCATTTGTTGAACGAGTCATTTGAACACTTCTGTCGGGGATTGGATACACTGTACCCAAGGCAACCTTTGAAGCCCGGCGCCAATCGACCATGGCCTTGCTTTCATTTGGCGCCACAGATCCGACCTTGGTAGCTGGCTCATGGGCTACCCGTCCCCGAGCAAGCTGAGCTCGGGGGCTCGCGGCAAAGCGACGTGGCATTAAATGCCGCGCGGCTCGAGGAATCACCCGCCCGGGATCTGCGCTGCCACGGTCCGCGCCGCCTTGGTCTACGCCCGCTGTTCCCACGTCGCGTGGTACCGTGGTGGCGCGGCTCTTGATCGCTTCGTCCTCTCTGATGAGCGCCCTCAGATAACTATCTTATCTCCTGTAAATCCTCTATAAATACCCCCTCGCACGATGTACTGAAGGCTGGACTTTTCCGACAGCTCCACACATACTCAGACACAGAGCTTGCTCACTGGAGTCCTTAGGCTAGTTCGAGGCCCCTCCGAGCAAGCACGTTGTAATCACTCCTTACTCATTAGTGAATCCACTGGATGTAGGGTTGTTATCTCCTCCGTGAGAGGCCCGAACCAGACCAAAAATGACCCTTGTGCGCTTCCTGATTGTCTTATCCGCCCCGATCCGTAGTTCGGCATACCCTCAGACGTACAGCCCTTGCGGGAAAGGGGCCTTAGGTTGATCCCTCATTCAACAAGTAAGCTCGGCGAAGGACCCCTGTCCCGAATCGTCGACAGCTGGCGCCGTCCGTGGGGACCCGACTGAAGTCCTTCTGCAAGGAATACCTGAGGATGCCAAACTCGCAAGACAATCAAGACCTCTGCGTCTTCGACGATGTGGAAGACGGTGATGAATACTACGCCGGCAACGGCATGGGTGGTGCGGTCGATCCAGAAGGCCACACCAAAACCGGGAGTCTTTCCCCGGTGGCTGCAGCGCGAGAGCATTTCCTCCGCTCGCGGCCAGATACCCTCACTTGCGAGGAAGAATCTGGCGGCCTATGTGACAGTCGGGCCGCCCCCGACCGTCTCGAGCTCAGCCAGGGGACCGCGTCGTACGACACCCCTTCGGTGTCGCCCGTGCAGTCCTGGTCCTCCCGCCGCGTCTGCATGGCGGGAAGGGAGGGCGACCACGAGGAACGGCTGTCTCCAGCGGCCTCTCCTCCTCGCCGGCATAACGATGGTGAGGAGCACCCGGAGCTATCCCCGGGCAGGGACCCGGAGATCGTCCACCGCCAATCCGGCGGCGGAGCTGGTGCCGAGGTCGGAGACCGGGCTCGCGAGGACCCCAGTTACCGTTCCCCGGAGTACGAGCGCCACCGTCCTCCAAGGTCGCCTCCCGCTGCTCCTCAGAGCGCCGAGCGCCTTCGCGCCATGGCGGCGATCGTCGCGCCTCGAACTTCGCTAACCAGGCGGACCTGGCGGCCATGGGGGCCCTCGTGGCCGAAAGCCTGGAAAAGCTCGCCGCCGACATCGGGCTCCCAGGACCTCCTGGCGTTCAAGGGCCCCGGGATGTTTCCCGGGACATTAAGCGCCATTCTCGCCAGGCCTCCGGCCCTGCCGGGAACCCCGGAAATCAGCGTCAGCACCGTGAGGATGTCCGGAGTACTTCCCGGGCAGCCTCACGGGCTCACGGGCATGCCCGGCCCGCCCGTGAGCGCTCCGTATGTTCTACATCGAACCCGCCATCGTCGCACCGGCATGAGGGCGTGTTCTCTCGCCTCACCTTGCGCGCCAAGGAGCTCCCGCATTTCCCGGTCAGGGGAGCACGGCTTGCCCTTCTTTAAGGCGCTCCGCAAGCATGATGGTTTCGCTGGACGACGGTTAACCTCGCCGAGGAGCTGAGCGATACTGTCGACCCTCGATCTGGCCACCCCAAGGTCGGGGGAGCCGCTCTTGCTATACCTCGCAGCGACGCCCCAGGCCGTAAGCGCGGTGCTGGCGGTAGAGCGAGAAGGGACGCAGCGTCCGGTATACTACGTCAGCGAAGTGTTGCACGGACCGAAGGAGCGTTACCCCCAGGTCCAGAGGGTTGCAAATTCTTGCTCGTCGCAATCGACACTTTCTCTAAGTGGATCGAGGCCGAGCCCGTTTCAACCATTTCAGCTCAAGCAGCCAAAAGATTTTTTCGCGGCAATGTGGTGACGCGCTTTGGGGTACCCAATCGCCTCATCACAGACAACGGCACCCAGTTCACCAGTGAACTATTTCGGGCCTACTGCGAAGACATCGGCACAAAAATCTGCTTCGCCTCTATAGCCCATCCGTAGAGCAATGGAGCAGCCGAAAGAGCGAACGGCCAGTTGCTCCAAGGGATCAAGAAAAGAGTCTTCAGAGACCTTTCCCGACAAGGTGGGTCATGGGTGGACGAGCTCCCTTCCGTCCTTTGGTCGGTGCGCACCACTGCGAGCCGAGCTACGGGCGAAACGCCCTTCCAGCTCGTCTATGGTGCCGAGGCCATCCTCCCCGCCGAAATCGTGCTCGGATCCCCAAGAGTGCACCTGGCCGACGACATTCACCAAGGTCGCGAGCGCCGCCTCGACCTTGACCTTACCGAAGAAACTCGCCTAAAGGCACAGCTACGGTCAGCCGTCTACCAGCAAACCCTCCGCAAGCATGCGGCTAAGTCCATTCGGCCTCGAGCCCTACAGGTTGGCGACCTTGTCCTGCGTCGGATTCAGGACACGTCGAAGGCCAACAAACTCTCCCCCAAGTGGGAAGGACCATTCACGGTCGTTTCGGTGTCACGCCCGGGGGCCGTCCGCCTTGCAACGGAGGATGGCTGCGAGCTCGCCAGTTCATGGAACATTGACCAGCTGCGCAAGTTCTATGTTTAAAAGCCCATGCCCCATTTCCTACGCTATGTTGTAAATTCACGACCTCTTCAATCAATGCAACTCTCGTTCGCCTAAACACTTCTCACTTCGCAGAGTTCGGACCGCGCACGTGGAATGGCACAAGGTACCACGACCAATGCCCGGCCGCTAAAAAATTACCGCCAAAGGCGCCAGTCTCGATAAGCCGACCTTGGTCCGCAGTAGCCATCCGCTGCGCGATACAAGTCGCAAACAGACGCCCTTTTGGTCGGTACGAAACTTAGCCCGGCCAGGCGCGCATGGTCGCTGCACACCATGTCCCAAGAACCGTGCGCTTCCCCCACACGCGACCATGCTCGCGAATTAGGGCCGTGCGTGCAAAGTGTTAGGAAGTTTTGAGACACGCTTGTTTTTCTCCACCGACCTAACCCACGCTTGTCACCCGGATAGGCCGGTGTTTGGTCGGAGGTATAGCGCGCGCTTTATCTCGTCTCTCCTGCGAAACAAACTCGTGCTCGTAACCCAGGTGCACGAGTTTCATTCGCAGCGGGGGCTCGGATAGGAGCGGGTCATCGCGCGAAAATATTTTTTGTCGCTAAGTCATAGCTTGCTGCAAAAGCACGTCTCGCTCTTAAGCACTATGTACATGCGCGAGTCATTTCATTTCAACTAACCTCGGGCCTACGTCGCTCATGCATCAATCTAACTTACACCAGGTCTATCTCACAGCTATCTTTTGCAAGGAAAGCAAGAGAAAGACCAAAAAGAAAAAAGAAGCGCCATCACAGACGCAACATTCGAGTAAAGAAGAAGTTACGCCCTAGCAAAGGCAAAAAAGTATATAACCCTACACACCAGGCGTCGCCCCCCTAAGCGCTGCAGAGGAGCCGAATGGGCTGATGACGACGGCCGATTGCCGACGCGTGGCGGCACGTCCCGCTGGCGGCCTGCCAGCGCGGTTCCCAAAAAGCCGTCGAATCAAGACCGTGACGCTTCGCGGGGAAGGAACCGCTGCAGTTTTTTCCCGCGCACCCCTCACAAGCGATATTTGGTCCGAGCTTCGACCAAGTACGCTCGGTCCCGCTAGGGCGCGCCTCTTCCCGAGCTCGGTTGCTCGGATACCGCAACAGGCCTTGTCTCGTTGCGAGATCCCTTTCCCCGAGCGTAGTAGCTCGGATGCCGCGGCAGTCTTTCGCCGTGAGATCACCGCCCACGAGCATGATTGCATGGGTGCCGCAGCAGTCTTTCGCCACAAAGCTCTCTGTCCCCGAGCTAGGGCGACTCAGGCACCGCGGGAGCTCGTAGTTGCCCGACTCCAATCCCTCTTCAAAAATCTAGAGGCTCAAGGCGGGGGCCTTAGCAAGGCCTTTTCCCCCTTTTAGCCTCGGGGGCTAGCTGTCGGGGATTGGATACACTGTACCCAAGGCAACCTTTGAAGCCGGCTAATCGACCATGGCCTTGCTCACTGGCGCCACAGATCGGCCTTCGGTAGCTGCTCATGAGGCTACCCTGCCCCGAAAGCAAGCCGAGCTCGGGGGCTCGCGGCAAAGCGACGTGGCATTAAATGCCGCGTGGCTCGAGGAATCACCTGCCTGGGATCTGCGCTACCACGGTCCGCGCCGCCTTGGTCTTCGCCCGCTGTTCCCACGTCGCGTGGTACCCGACGGGTGGCGCGGCTCTTGACCGCCTACGCCCTCTCTGATGGCGCCCCAGATAACTATCTTGTCTCCTGTAAATCCTCTATAAATACCCCCTCGCACGATGTACTGAAGGCTGGACTTTTCCAACAGCTCCACACATACTCAGACACAGAGCTTGCTCACTGGAGTCCTTAGGCTAGTTCGAGGCCCCTCCGAGCAAGCACGCTGTAATCACTCCTTACTCATTAGTGAATCCACTGGACGTAGGGTTGTTATCTCCTCCGTGAGAGGCTCGAACCAGACCAAAAACGACCCTTGTGCGCTTCCTGATTGTCTTATCCGCCCCGATCCGTAGTTCGGCATACCCTCAGACGTACAGCTCTTGCGGGAAAGGGGCCTTAGGTTGATCCCTCATTCAACAAGTAAGCTCGGCGAAGGACTCCTGTCCCGAATCGTCGACAACTTCATAACCAATTACTGGCGCAACAATTCATCATCAAAACCATCTTTATAACCGCATATGATTTATTGTTTTCTTAAAAATGATTTCCCATGCATAGGTGATATCACATATAAGTAAATAAGATTGATTAAAACAATATTAAAATATGATCAAGAAATTGCTTGCCTGGATTCTGGTACAAATAGTCTTCACTCGACGACTAGAAGATCATTGGCCTGATTTGAATTAATTTCTAAAATTACAAAATACATTTTTATGTAGTTTTTGCATGTTTTATGATGTCCAACCCATTCTTAAAATTTTATTTGATATACAATGCCTTATTTAAAATTTTGAGTATTTTTACTTTAATGTCTTTTATTTAATACTTGATAGTTTATGTTATTTAATTTTTCAGATTTTAATTAGGTATATTAAATCTGGATGACCCACTGATTTTATATAAAAATTTTCTCCACCTTTTCTTTTCTCTTCTTTTTTTCTTTTCTTTTCTTTTCTTTTCTTTTCTTTCATTTTCTTCTCTTTTCTTTTCTTTTCCTCTTTTCTCCTTTTTCTTTTCTTCTCCTTATCTTTTCTCACCTGGCCACCTTATCCACTCTTTCTCCTTCTCTTGCTCCCGGCCATCACTTGCCAGCTCCTCCCCGCTGGTGCTGCCTCGGCCCCTCTCCCCATTGGCCTCTGGCCGTCGTTGGCTTCCAACCTTTAATACTCGCCCTGCCGGGCACCTTTCCTCGTGCGGCCTCTCCCTCTTAGCTGCCTCCTTCGTTGGGCCTCTCCTGGCTCCTTCTCCTCTGTGAGTTTTGCTTGGCCTGGTCTACTCCTCTCCTAGCCACCGTTGCGTCCTGCCTTGATCGTGCCCCCGTTCTCCTCTTCTCTAGCTCCCCCGCACTGGCTTCATCCCTAACAGTTTTCTCCAGCTCCACAGAGCCACCTCTGCCGTCTCTTCCCTTCTACGTCGAGAGTACATGGGCCGCCCTAGCCTCTCCTCTTGGCTCGACTTAGCTGCCCACCCCCTCTGCTAGCCGACACTCCCCCTCCTTCCAGACTTAGTGAAACCATAGCTCTTGATTTGCATCTTTTCTTATTTTGTTTTGTTGATTCATACTTTTTTGCTATGTGATGCTACGTGTTGATGCATCATTTTGATTTGGTCGATAATCATACAAGGGTTGTCATGCTCGGGTAGGCCTATACATAAACTGAGCTCAAGTGAGCTTGGGCTCCCAGGCTCGAGCTCGGTTTGGGCTCAAGCCGAGCTCGAGTTAGTGTTCGAGCTAGAACCTAGGCTCAAGGTCAGCTCAAGCAAGCTCAATAATAATAAATAATTTAATATAAACTATTTTTTAATAATAAAAAAATGCTCGAGCTTGAGCTCAGCTCGAGTAAGCTCGATAAAAATTAATATATAGTAATATTTAATAATTAATTTATAACTTTACCAGGCTCGTAAGCGTTTCGAGCTCCACTCGATGAAGCTTGCGAGCTCGAGATCAAGCTCGAGTTCGACTCGTTTGGAGCTCGACAAAGCCCAGACTGAGCCGAGCTTGAGTAGCTCACGAGCTCAAGCTATTTTTTATAACCCTATGCTTGGGTTTTGCAAGTGCCGAAGTGATACCCATAACCTTCCGTGCGTCGGGGAGTATGAGTAAGGTTCTTGGGCATGCTCGTCGCCACCCCCGCTGCGCTCACCCCTCTGACTCTGAGGCCTAGGGTACTCCCCATTGTCTACGCTCTTTGCTTGCTCTAGATGCTATGTGCTTCTAAAATTAGTAAAAATGCATGGATGTTCACCTGTGAGGTTGAGGTTAGGCTTGAGATGGTTTGTGCTGTGATGTGCTGGGGCTTGGGATAGATGTTGATTTGGCTGGTTCCTCACTCCTATTGGCTAGTTGGCCTCCTTTTCTTGCTTCAGCTTGACCTTAGCTTGCCGGCTATAGTGGCCTTGCTTCTGGCTTCCTTGGTTTCTTGCTCCTTATTTCCCTAGCAGTTTGACTTGATGTTACCCTTGGTTTTGGAGAGGAGCTTGGCTGCTCTTGGTGGTCTTTTGCTTGGGGGCTTTGTGTGCTTGCCTCCTGGTGTTTGAGAAGTGCTCCTAGAGGCTTGCTTTGCTTGGGGGCTTTGTGCTTCCTGGAGGTTTGCTTTAGTTTTGTGGCTGTGAGGGAAATGGCTCGGACCGGAAGGGGTGTTCGGCTAGTGCTCTTTTAACCTTGGTAGCTAATTTGATTTTGGGAGGTGCTGCTTGGGGAGGTCGTGTCCTCTCCTTTTTACTGAAGGTGTCATATCTTTTACGAGGAGGACTTACTTTTTGTTATGTGATATTTTTGGGTATTATGAGGGCATGGCTATGGTTACTTAATAAAAATAGGTTTGTTTAGTGCCAGATGATGAAACTCTAGGCAGCGAGAGGTGCCGACTGGCCTCGAACGATTGGGTATCTTAGTGAGTGATACCTTTGCATACGAGTTTGATGGCACTCGTAAAATTTTAATTTCTATATTTCTTGTCTTATGATTATATGTATGTGTGAATATTTATTTTTTAGGGAATCAAGGTCAAAGATCAAGAGAAGCTGTAGATTTTAAGAAATTTGAATTTTTTTAATCTTACTTTGATGTAATTTTATTTTCAATGCACATTGTATGCCATTTGATCATAAATAAAGTTGGTGATTGATTTATGGAGCAATTTAATTATGTGTGATTAATTTATGTTGATGATTTTCATTGTAATGATTAAAACTTTGGGTTGTTTTAGTAGGAGATTCACCTTCTCACGTAGGACTTTTGTGTCTACTCACTACATGATGAATGCGTCCGTAGTACTTGTGGACTTCGCTAAACGAGTTGACCGTCCAAAAACTATCCATCAATCCTCTACATCTACAAAAAATCTTCAGATAAATTCTGCATGTTTCTTCCTTAACAGAACGAATGTTTTTTAAATCTATTTTGATATTTATTATTTGACTTGTTATTCGTAAAAAGAAAAAAACACAAAGAAAATACATATGCTAGTCAAATTACAGTTGTATGAAGTTGGCGTGCAGGTAGAAATCAACTGTTACGGGGAAAAAAGTTGATCTGACGGGGGCAAAAGGGTTATTTTCCACAGGTCTAAATCTACAACATGAGTTTAAAAAAAAAAGAGGAAATGAGAAGTAATGATATTGTGTAAATAAACAATTTTCAGAGTAGTATAATTTGAAGAAATTTCCTTGAAATGGTATCCCATGCTACAATATTTGAACCGTAGGTCGAGTACCACTACGACACCATCAGTGTTCAAAATCAAAATCTAACATCAGGGATGTAAAAAAATACTGACGTTAGCTAATGTTGTTAATGTGTATCATGCTCTTGGCGCTTTGCGCAAGCAGCTAGCACCAACAGGCAACAGCAGGCAGTGTTAAGTGACTACGGTGTTGCCTACTCGCCCCTCGATCACACGGTAACGTCTTTTTTATCTTCTCAAGAAACTATGATTCAACCACTACTACTTCATCGTTTTTCTCTCTAGCTTGTGTGCTGGGGCTTAACGTTGGCAACCCCCTCTTTTTGCAAAGGCTCTCGAGAAACTATGCGGAGATCAGACTTATTAATCGAGTGCTGCCGTACTGGCAAAGGCAGCGTTTTTATGCCCCCGCTTGAACGGTGACGTGAATGGGAAGGAAGCGGATAAAAGCTAGGAGCAGTCTTGTATGGATTGCTACATAAGTAACATAACGCAACTTCTTATTAGATAGGAAGTTCTTAGCAAAAATTTACTACTATAGATGTGGCAATGGCAATAGAATCCAAAAGGAATACTTAGTCTATCCACAACAAAAGAGTTGTTAGATTTGCCATTTCATCGTAACATCATATAAACGCTAGAACTATTTTTTTCCTATAGTGTTTAGCACCACCTGTTCTCTCTCTAGTGACCACTATGTACTTTAATTAAAGTAAAAAAAGCCTTCTTTCTCTATACTCATCTCCTCTCTCCTTGTCTCGCCCTTGCCTCACCACCGCTCGCTTCGATCGCCACTACCCACTCCAGCGCTGCCATTGCCCACTCTAGCTCCACCGTCACCATCAGCTCTAGATCCAATGTCAGCATCCTCAATTCATGGCGGAGACTGACAGATCCAACATCTTTCTTAATTCGGCGTGGATCGAGGTAGTGCCCCCAATCCAAGGCACGACAGTGATCTTCTCCATCCATGGGGGTGCAGTGGTGGCCTTCTTCATCCATGACATTGTTTATTGGCTGGCACCAGTGCACTGTATTTCCACAGTAGCACCTTGTCTTGCAGCACGTGAATGGTTGCTAAGTCTGCCCTCTTATTCTAGCACCGGGTTTTCACCACTAGCGGATGGCTTTAGGATTGTAGTAGTGCTTACCTATTTCTATTTCTTTCTGACACGAAAGATCGCTAGATAGAGTCAGGCATTTAAGTGGGAAGTCAAGAGTTTGACTTTGATCAGACTCAAGACCGTTCTAACGGATCGGACTTGTCAGCTCTCTGGAGCCTAGACTCTGCGGCAGGATTCACAAAATCGACGATTTTCAATCTAAATCGTGATTTTCTCCTGTATCAAAGTGTCTCGGCAATAAAAGCCATTCAATAAACCGGTTGCAAATTCAAAAAGTTTGAAAAAATTTGTCAAAAAATGTTAAATATTTTTAAAATTTTTTGTGTGAGGTCCTGAGATAATACTAATGATGTATAAAATTTTTAGATGATTCGCAAACCTGTGTGTTTTTAAAAATTCTGACAGTGATACTGTCAGAATATATGCTCTTCAGTTTTTGATTTTGTAGGAGCACTAAATAAAGTCTAATATTTCTTAACATTTTTGTGTGATGTTCTAAGGTAATGCTAATAATGTTGTAAAATTTTCATATGATGATCAGACCTGTATACTTTTAAAAAATTCAGAAAATGCTACTATCGTTGTATGTGCTCTTCTGTTTTTGATTTTATATAGGCACTAAATGAAGTCTAATATTTCTAAAAATTTTAGTACATGATCCTTGGGCACTATTTATGGTTACATTAAAATTTTGGAATATAATAAATCTTGTAAATTGCTATAAAAATCTAAAAGTGTCTCTATTCCTTTTCATTAATTGCTATTTTTTATTTTTAGAAGCACTAAATGGTTTCAAAATTATTTAAATTTTTCTGTTGTGTTTTATAGATTAATTTATATTTTTATTTTTTCAGTTTTCCTTTGGTATGCTGAAAATTGAAAAATCGCTCAAAAATTGCAAATTGAAAATCGGTCGAAAACAGAAGAAAACCGCTCAAAATCGGTAAAATTGCTCGATTTTTTCACCGTTGTTTGGTAGCCGAGTTCAAAAATTTTGAATTCAAACTTGTTTGATTTCTACTGATTTTCGCTCGATTTTTTTACCAATTTTTAAAAATAAAAAATCATTTGAAAATCAAAATTTCGATTTGTCAACCCTGCACGCGGGCCAGAATGCATGTACTGATGCACAAGCAGAGCGCTAGAGCCCGTACTAGAGGCTGGAGCTTGCATGACTAGCTGGTTTTTGTCAATCTAAGATGTCTATTTTCTTCCTTCCTTTCCTTGTTCCCTTTCTTTCTTTCTTTTCTTACGGTTGGATTTCACTTCAAGAAGTCTCTCACGTACCCACACGGTTCATCCGAAATGATTCGTCGTCTCTCGCGCACGGCATGGTCGACGTAACACCCGAGCCGCCACCGCCCTCGTGTTGCTCGCGGCGAACCACCCTTCAGTTCCGCGCCCCGAATGGCGTCATAATCACACTTAGCACGGGTGCATCCGCCGCGTCGGGCGAACGGCGAGAGGACGACGCCGACACGCCACCTTGGTGAGAGTGAGACCCCCTCCCGATTGGCACACGGCCGCACACTGCATGGCATGGCCTCGCGCACGCGCGTGCCCCAGCATGAATTACAGCTTCAGCCCGCACGCCGAGGCTAGGGCTGTAAAAAAATCTCGAGGCTCGCGAGCTACTCGAGCTCGGCTCGTGAGAGGCTCGATTCGAGCTCGGCTTGAGCTCCGAACGAGCCGAACTCGAGCTCACGAGCCTACTCGAATCTAGATCGAGCTTGCTTAAATCGAGCTTTCTCGAACTTGTTACCGAGCTTACTCGAGTTTGTTACCGAGCCTACCGAGCTTACAAAATAACCGAGTTTACTCGAGCTTCCCGAGCTTATGGTGCTTAGTCGAGCCGAGCTATAGCCTGCTCGAGTCTGAGTCGAGGCTCGAACTCAAACTCGAACTCTGCTCGAGCTCGGTTTGAGCCTTACCGAGCTCGAGCCTGGAGCGCCAGGCTCGCTCGAGTTCGGCTTGTTTACAGCCCTAGCCGAGGCTGGCCGTCTACTGAATCTTCGTGCCGTAGTTGCGCCACTTAAAGAGTGTGTTTGGTAGCACTTCAGCTCTATTAGATCCGTGCTAGACATTTTTAGCTCCACCAAATTCGTAAAGCTGAAGCTATGAGTACATTAAGAGTGTTTAGATAGATCATCTTGTTTACTTTTTAAACCCAAAATATAAACTTAATTCACTTTATCTATTCTATATGTTTCAGATTTCCGATAAAATATCTAGAGCTTTATCAAACAGTCCTAAATTTGGTACCCAGACGGCACGGTAGTGCGTAGTACGGCACGGGTAGTCCGACCCAAATCCGTTTGGTGGGGCCGGGCGCGCCACGCATCCCTGCGGTCGCGGCTGGCCAGGCGGGCAATACAGACGGCCCCGATCGCGTGGGCCCGACCGACCTCCCCTGGGCGCGCCCCTATATAAGTTCGCGCAGACGGCTCGGCTCGGCTCGGTCGGCGTGTGCGTGGCGTGCTTTTGCAGCGGCATTCGCTCGATTTCGGGGGCGGATCAGACGGCCGGGAGCGAATCCGGGATCCCGTTCCACTCCTGTCCTGCTCCTCCTCCCCCCTCTATCTCTCCTCTCCGTCCTCGGTCGTCCGCTTCTCTCGCGAAAAAAAAGAAAGGAAAATCTCCTCCTCGCCTTGTTTCCGTTCGCGTCGCTGGTTGTTTAGCTGCTGGTTGCTACCTTCCAAAAGGCGGCAGTTGATAGCTGATAGCTCTCTGCTGTACGGTGCCGTTTCCGCGGGATCTTTGCCCCTTTGCCGCCGCGGCGCCGCCTTCAAGTATCTACTTCCTCCTCATCGAGACATTTCTTTCACCTGAGTGGAGGCAGCAGCCAAGAAGAAGACGCACAAGGAGGAGAAGGTAACGGAGATCGATGTCATGCTACTACTCATTTCTCACGAGGAGATCTTATTCTTTGCTTCGCATTTGGGCTTCGTTTTCCCTCTGTTTATTGTTATTCATTTGCTGCTTTGTCTTTTCTTTTTTCTGGGGCGCCTCATCTTTGAGTTCGTTGCGATGTCGATCATTAAGATCTCCAACCATTCCTGGGTCCATTTCGAGGGGGCAATCCCATTGTTTCCCACTGTTGCCTTTTTCTGTGGCGTGGACACCCTCTGCTAGCAATGAGTACTCGCTTGTTTCTTTATTGAGGCAGCCTTTGTTAATTTGCACAGCGTACCTTCGCATTTAGTCGCCCACTTGCGTCACGTAATCTTTCCCTTCTTCTCTGCTTCTTCAGAACATTTCGGCGTCAGGAGCAGTAGCGAGGAGATACCACTGTTGCTGCGTCGTCAGAAGCATTGCTGTGATTATATTGGCAAATTTGCAGGGACAGAGCACAATAGCTGATGGGCGCTTGCTAACCAGTAAGTTGTACTTCACTTAGCATCATTCGTATCGATTAGTGATTACTGACTAGCAGCTCCTTACTACTGGTAAAAATACCTAGTGTAAATATCTGAGTGGCATTTTTTTAGAAGCTGAGTCATGTTGTTTGTTGGGGATGTTGGAGTTGGACAGTAGAAGAGCGTGTAGTTTGGGTTTCATTTTTTAGCGGGTCCCACTCTCAACGACTAAGAAAACTTCCTGGGGGCCCTGGGCCTAAAAGGGCCGCATGGGCTTAGCCACGCAGGCAATATGTGCATCCATCATGGCTCCTGCTCGCCTCGTAGGCTCTCAAGGAGACAGAGGAGCAGGGACCCACATACCATAGACTTGGTTGGTTCCAAGTTTCAAGTTATCTTGGCTTTGTGCCACTGTTCGTTATTGTTGCTGTTTATTGCTTCTTCTTGTCTTCACGCTCTCTTCAGTCTTCACTCTCTGGCCTTAGACAGCGATGATGTGATACACGTACACATGAGAGCTATCAGAACCTTCTCTGTTCCTCATGCACACTGTACTCACTTGCCTGCCACTCCAGTGAGTAGCACATATAAATAAATTCGCATTTGAATGAACACTACTTTTCGCTCTAGCTAGTTCACTGAGCCCACCGGTGTACAGCGACATTAGTATCATCCATGCATGCATTAATCAGTCTAGCTATCCGCCTACTTCGCCGTAGCGCTCTGCACCATATAAAGCAGCCTACGCCCCGGCACTGATTTGGCTCCTTGCTCCATAGTGCCCCGACTAGCGCTAGCTCCTAGCTATGGCTAGAGCGCGAGCTCGATGAGACAAACATGGCATAGTGACAGTGCCCTGCCTGCGACTGCGACATGGAGCTAGCTAGCGCCACGGTCCAGGCGGGCGGCGCGTGCACACATGTGTACGCACGCATGCGCCCCCTCGCGCGCGGGTGGGCTCTACGCCTCTATGTCTATGCCTCTATCTATCGGCACTGTTCGCCCCTACGGTGTTTAGTGGCGATCGAGTGGTTGCTGTCTGCGTATTGATTTTACGGAAGGCCAAAGCCTGCGGTGAACGCAGGGGCCGTGGCATGCTTCAGAGTTTAGACTATCAGAGCGGCGTCGTCATGGCTCGGAATTGATGTCGGCCGCGTTGGATCGGCTAGCTGCTGGCTGCTGCTGCTGCTGCTTGTTAGGCCCCGTCGCGTTGCATTGCATGCATGCCCGTGCTCCTGTGCCTTTTTCTTCATCTTCTTTTGCGACCTGGTGCCATGTAAGGCCTGACGTCGAAATGTTCCATGCAGCTCTTACCCATGCTGGTCACTGCATTGAAGCTTCTTAATTGCCATTGGATTTGAGTTGCATGAGTGTGGTTTCGTTTTTTTTTCCTTGTCACTTGAGATTGGGAGATCTGATCGATGCCAATGATTTACTCTTCGATGCAATGTGATTTAAGCAGCGGAGGATTGAGTGGTGAGCGTAGAAAATGCTAGCATGCATCGCGTGTTCGGCCAAGGACGGTGGGGAGGACGGCTCCCGTGCTGCCACGACGCCCACCGGCAAAGATGCCGGCAAGTCTCTCACCTCACAGGTATGTTGTGCAGTACTAACTCATTGCCTACATACATAGTTGCGACACTGATATAGATACGGCTCTTTTTAGTGTTCTATATATATATATATATATATAACGATCGGTATGGTTGGCTTAAGCTGCATTTTTTTCCTGGTCCTTGGCACCGAGTACCGCTTACTATCAGGTGCATTGATCAGTCAATTGAATGCCCCCTGCAACCACTTACCACCGTAATTTTTACAGCTGTTCTTTTGTCCTGCCTACTTGTCGTCGTCATGTTTTTGACATTTGAAAGGGGTCAGAGGGAGCACAGGAGTACAACAGATGCGTGCATCGTCTTTTTTATTTATTTTACCGGTGTCTAATTAGTGTAGGACTAGTACTCTTGTATGGAAGTACAGGATGAATGACAGTGCACCTATATTTTTAAACATTCCTTGCTAAAGTTGGTCAAGGCCCAGGGGAATATGACTATGAGTAGATGTGGTGCCGCTTTTCTTGCATGGATCCCCACCCCCAAGCTTTGGGGTTTGGGCTCTGCGCAGCACAATGTGATTCGATTTTGTCACTTTTGTTCCCCCATTCCCCTACCTTTTCTTTCGCTTGCCAAAGCTCATCCATCCTCTTTGCTCCAAAGAAGAGAGACCACCACCAACCTAGCTGCTAATATGATCTTTTCCTCCTGGAAAGACATTCTTTGGTTGATTTAACCTTGGGCTTTACTCTTTCAGTCCGAGATGTTTCTTAAAATTTTCAGAGGGCTCCAAGATGTTCCTGCTCACGCAAAGAATAAAGGTGGGCCGTAGGGCACATTCCGTGGTCGTCTAAAAATAAACATGGGCTGGTTAGGCCGAGGCCCCAGGCTGCGCCATCTCTGCATTATCATGACACGCCTCGTCACTGGGACTCTCGAGTGCCCGCCCTCTTCCTCCTGCACGCTTTGCCTTCTTTTACACTTACACACGTGTTGTGTATAAGCACGCATCACATGCGTTTGTGGGTTGATTCCCTCCGGTGTTATTATGGTCGGCACCAGCTGCGATGTTGCTTTCAGGGGGTGGTGCTTTGTCCCTTGCACCGGACACAAACCTTGGTGTGGTTGTCCAGATTTCTTTCGTGCTCCGTAGCCTTCTGCGCTAGGCATCTAATTTGAAGTCACAAAATGCGTCCTGTCCTGCTTTGTTAGGCCGTAATCAGAGCGGCATCAATCATTAACCATCTGTTGTTATCATTGAATCCTTAATTAAACTGTATTGTCGCGTAGGCTTGATTGTTCAGGCGCGTTTTCGTGCTCTTCCGAACGAAATTCACACGTATTCTATACTGAAAAGGTAATTGCGATGACATCAAAGTAGAGACAGATTAAAACCAGTGCGGCCACTTTGACTTTCGAAAGAATTTTATCCGAATATTCAACTACTAACCGGCAAATGTGGTGTTTCTTTCGATCATACTTTTCGTGCTAATTGAGCGAGGCTAATGTGTTTTTGTCAGATATATGCTAGTTAGTTCATGTCACAACATCATGTTTTGGTATGGTGAATGTTACAAAAATGTGCTTTCAGCTGAAGGACATGGTGCTCAAATTCTCCGGGTCCGGCAAGCAGTACAAGCCCGCCGAGAGCCCGTCGTTCAGGCGCAATCGCTTCCACCGCTCCAGCCGCCTCGCCGCGTACCCGGGCATCATCGACGACTCGGGCTTCACGTCCGACGGGGCCTGCGAGGCCTACACTTACATGAGAACAACCGCCTCGTCAACGTGGGACATGGGCAAGATCAACCGCAGCTTCCAGCCTCACGTGAGGAGCCCAAGCGAGAGCTGGATACCGAGCATCGGGGGGGAGGACGACGACGAGGAGGTCGTCGTCCTGGAGGAGGACCGCGTGCCGCGGGAGTGGACAGCGCAGGTGGAGCCCGGCGTGCAGATCACCTTCATCTCTATCCCGGGCGGCGGCGGCAACGACCTGAAGCGCATTCGGTTCAGGTTCGTATCGATCGTTTTTTTTCGAGAAATGGACGTGCACGGTATCGTGATTTGCGATGGAGTGATGATCTAACGAAGCAACGCGTACGTGCATGGGCATGTGTGTGTGGGTGCATATGTAGCCGGGAGATGTTTAACAAATGGGAGGCGCAGAGGTGGTGGGGGGAGAACTACGACCGCGTCGTGGAGCTGTACAACGTGCAGACTTTCAGCCGGCAGCAGGGCCTCTCGACGCCGACGTCCTCCATCGACGACGCCATGCAGGTCCGTCTCCGGCCGCCGTCTCGACGGTGAACCGGAGTTCATATCATCCGTGCGGATTTTCACGTGGGGTGACGTGTTTGTTTTTTCGTTGCTGACCACCATTTCGGATCGTGGGATGCATGCAGAGAGGGTCGTTCTACTCCCGCGCCGGCTCGACGAGGGAGAGCTCGGTGATACTGCCGCCGTCGGCGAGCAGAGGGCAGCAGCGGATCACCCGGACCACGTCCTGCAAGGCGGTGCCGACGGCGACGGCGTCCACGGCCCGAGCGACGTACTACCCGTCCACGGCCGTGCCGGATCCTTCCGACCACGTGTGGGCGCACCACTTCAACCTCCTCAACTCCGCGGCGGGCGCAGCCATGCCCGCGGCAGCCGGCGCCCCGGCGCCCTTCGACCCGTCGCGCGCAACCACTTCGTCCCGGGACGAGGCCTCCGTGTCCATCAGCAACGCGAGCGACCTGGAGACCACGGAGTGGGTCGAGCAGGACGAGCCGGGCGTGTGCATCACAATCCGCGAGCTCGGCGACGGCACTCGCGAGCTCCGCCGCGTCCGCTTCAGGCACGCTCGCTGCTCACTACACTACTACTTAATACTTATACTTGACACCTAATCCTTTCATACTTAGACAAAACACCAGCTAATGATACTGAAATTCCTCATGCTCATGTGAATTAACTGCGTTCTGTTGTGTTGTTGCAGCCGGGAGAGGTTCGGCGAGGAGCGGGCCAAGGTATGGTGGGAGCAGAACCGAGACCGAATACATGCGCAGTATCTGTAGAAGAGAAGTGAGCTTATCTCTGTGCACTGCACGCGTTGGACAGAAGCTAACACGCCGGGAGGAATAGGTTTAGAGTGAGGTGATAGTGTGACACTACTGTTAGTGCTGCTAGTTTTTACAGGGTGTACATAGAGGGGCGCTTTCGTTTGAGAAGCAGCCGGCTCAGGTTGCCTGCTTCTCTGTGTAAACTTATTTACAAATGTCTTCGGTTTGTATCTTGATGAACAAAGTGTTCTATTTGTTTGTTTGGGATTTGATAAATATCAACCGGATGTTTTTTTGGTTGAAATCATCCAAATCTAGAACCATTGGATCATTGTTGAGATTCGGGAGTATTGATTACATCCGATCCTATGATTTGATCCAACGGCCCGGTGAATTTGGATCCGATCCTATGATTTGATCCAACGGCCTGGTGAATTTGGATGTTCGGGAGTATCGATTACATCCGATCGTATGATTTGATCCAACGGCCCGGTGAATTTGGATCCGAAATCCAATGATTCTAGATTTGGGTGATTTCAACCAAAAAAACATCCGGATGATACCTATACACTCCCGTTACGGGAGATGATACATCAGTTTGCAATAAGAACAACAAAAAAGAACTCCAGACAATTCTCATTTCAAAATCAGGCAATGTGTGCAAGTTTTTTTCTTTTTCTTTTTTCTTTTTGGAATTGTTAGAAATTCAACTTGGATATCAGTCAAATTTATAACCTTTCGATTTGTATCACAATTCATGGGCCCGTCCATCTCTGTCAAGGCTGTGGCAAGCTTCTTTAGGGTTAGGGTTTGTGATTCATCGAGACCCGGATTTAGAGAGATCAGGGTGGCAGGAGGATTGACAGTGGGGAGGCGAGGCAGTGGGAACACTACTATCCACGGGCTTGGGAGGGGATGTGGAGGTCGACGGGATGACAAAATCAAGATGAGATGAGGAAGCAGGCGGCGGTGTGGGGGGGGGGGGCAGCAACATGTCGATGGTGGTGTGGATATGGTCGGGAGGCGATGGTGGTAAGGTAGAGTTGGGTCGAGTAGTTTTACTGACTGGTTTAATATAAAAGATGACATAAGTGTGAGCAGTTGGAGAATTTTTTAAATAATACACGAAAAATAAAAAAAATACAAAAATAATAAGCCAAAAAGAAAAAATTATAGAAGTAGGCCACTTTCGCCGTTCTGACTGGCGACAAAGTTGTCACCAGTCAAAATAGGAATTATATGTTTGTCGCCATTCCAGTTGGCAACAATAAGTCTATCTTGTAAGACATTCACTTAGTAGTAGTCTTCAGGCGCGATCTTAGGCTCCTCCCACGCTCGTGTGTATTGCTCATCGGCTATCTCCTTCATCTTCTTCCGATGTGCCTGAAACTCCTCCTGTGCCTTCCAGAAGTGCGCTTCATCAGGGCAGTAGCGCGGTGTCATTGGTTTGTCTTCCTCGATCTAAGGTTCAGGCTTCCAACGTTTGTATCGCCCAGGCACTGTAGAGTAGTTCATCCAATGATCCTTTTCATAGAATGCCCTATCATACTTGCCTGGCCCATTGATTCACTGGAAGAAGTAGTATCTATGTGTTTTTAGGATTATACGTGGATAAAGTTAGAGCTCGGGGAAAAACATGTATTACAAAATGTAACTGCTTGTCATTAACTTACAAGGATCTCACTGCACCTGTAGAAAGCTCGGTCGGTGATATCTACATGTTCGAACTGCTTGATCCATGCCGGACGATCACTGTCGCAGTTTGGCCAAGGAAATTTTAGAGGCACAGGTGCATCCTTGCAAGACCAATCAGGGTAGGATGCCGCCTTCTTAAGATACCTTCTCCGCTTGCGAAGAAACTCCGCATAGCTAGACATCGTTAACCCCGACGTTGTAGGAGAGTGTTGCGTGTGGCGCTGGCACATATGGAGTGTCCGCGGCGGAGGTTAGGCTTGTGAAGAAGTGTTGTCTGGGTGGCCGGTGGTTTTATAGGAAGTGTGTACTTGATGCAGGGCTGGTACAGTGGGGGGTAGCGTGTCCTCACTCTGGTCTAACAAAGCTGGCGGCAGCGTATTGTCACTTCGGTTTAAGAAAGCGGATGACAGCGTGCTATCAAATCGGTCTAACAAAACAATAGCCAGTATGTTATCACTTTCACTCTATGAAAATGAAGGTAATGTGTTGTCATATCGGGCTGACAAAGGAGTAGCCAGTGTGTTATCATTTCGTTTTGAGAAAGTAGGTGTAGCATGCTGTCATATCGGGCTGACAAAGCAGTAACCAGTTGTCGAGACCCAAATAGGTAAATCCGGACTCTCTGTGTATACCACACTAGTCTAGGGTTATGTTAGTGCACACAGGCTCAATATATATGAATATCACAATCGTATACAATGGAAACATAATAAAAAAAACTTTATATATTAAGTATTAACTTATTGGCTGATCTTATGGTCAACCTTACATGAATTACCTCGCAAGGCTAAATTGTAAATAACAAATTAAACTGCAGTGGAATGAAAATGTAGATAAACCCATCAGTATACCATAAGCTATTGACAAGTCTCGCACCTTAACCATTCGTCTCTTCCTATAAAACGTAATCCATCTCGCCCTTTTACAATTCTAAAAAACGTATTTATATCGTACTTTTGTTCATATTTGTAGTTGCTCTGTGCTGCCATTTGTATTGTCTAAACGACCAACACGAACATATGCACCGAACCAAACTGTATATACCATGTAATTCTCCGTTTATTATGAAATGGTATCTTTCATTCATTTCGTTGTTTTTGAACATTAAATATATAATGACTTTACCGGTTCCGAGAACATTAATGCATATAATAACATAGTCTTTTTTACCACATAGAACATACATCACATAAATACCCTCCTTCCCTTCATATCACCAGTGTGACTGAGAGCTCTGTCGTCAATTAAGATGGCGACATAGATCCTACGCGGCACCCGCATCATTAACTCGCCATTCTGAATGGCGATATAATTTTATCGCCATTCTGGACAATGACAGTGGCCTATTTCTATTATTTTTTTGGCCTATTAGTTTTGTAATTTTTATTTTTTGTGTATTATTTTAAAAAATTCAGCTATTGGATCTAGATCTGGATCTGATCCAAAGTTTTGAAAAACGAATGATTTTGTAGGATAAAATTAGTCAGATTTTTTTTTGAATGATGCATAGGCATACCCTTTTTCCGTGAAGCGGAGGCAAGGGTTTTGCCAATCAAATTAAGGATAAAAAGAAAATAAGTTAGTTTGATACAAGAGAATAGTTCATCTCGTAGGGACAACGACCACCCGACAAAAATCAGAGTAGGATTAACAGATAGATAAATTAGTGCAACAACCAGCAAAACATAGAAACTTATAGGGTTAGGAATTAGTTTGCGCTCATAGCCATCGTCCTAAGAGAGATCTGTTGAATAAAGTTAAACGACTAATTGTGACCACAGCAAGCCATGTTGGAACGTTCTTCTGTTTCTTTCCGAAGGTTCCGGCAGACATAAATAAGAGCGTTCAGTTCCTTTCTCATGTTTGAACGTATTTGCCCGCGAGCCAACAAAGACATGACTGCTACATGCCCTCCAAAACCTCACAAACTGTACAAGCAAAGCCAAATATCCTCCCATATAGTGGGCTTGTCAATTGTTAGAAGGCAACCGTTTCAGACATAAATGCTGCGAGAAAAAACTGAATGACAAATCAAATCAATAGCACACTCCTGTATTATTCAAACATGGGGCAAACTTTGGGCAGAGGCAGATCCACCCACACCCGTGGAGGGAAAGGTCAGCACTCACCAAGCTCGAGCACTCTACAATTGCAATTTGCAACTTATTCTACTGTGGCACTTGAATGAAGCAAGCTAGGGAGGCAGCAATCCGCACAGCCATCAACAGGCAAAACACTCGGCAGCAGCGCTATCCTCTTAAGCGGACTGGGTTGTAGCTCCGTAGCTGACCAATTTTCGCGCTATACACTCCTTTAGCTGACCAATTTTCTTGTCAACCTCTTTGCTGGAGGGATATCATCTGACTTTCCGAGGAAGTCTAATTTGCCATGCCCAGCCTTCAACAATGGGGCGGGGGGCTTCACAGTGGCGCGCGTTCTAGAGGTCACAGACATATGAGAAAGCTTCTCGGTAATAGTTGAAACCTTGTGCGTTGTTCCCCGGCCAGTTTCAGGTAAACTGCGTGAATGCCTTAGTATAGGGTTCCCTATAGTTCCAATAAAAGAAAAGAAAATCTTCAGTCAAACCACAAATTTGAGGTAGGGATTTGGACAAAGCAACTCTACACAGGAAACTTACCTCGGCTATTCCTTGCCGGTACTCGACTACTATTTAGTTTGTTGTTATTTTCTGTGGATATTGTACTCCTCTGTGGTGCCCGACGATCCATTTGAAGTTTTCTTTGTACACCTGGAAGGTGGAAAATTATAATCAATATATAGCTTGTAATGCTAAGTAATTATAGGCATTCAAGAAAACTGATAAAATATATTACCAGTCTTAGATAAGCCATTTGATTTCACAGATGTGTTGCTAGGAGGTTTAGTTGTGGATAGAGTTCCAGTAGAAAATCTTCGAGCAATGTTATGCTCCAAAACTCCTTTTACTCCAACTGAAACAAATGGATCGTGCACACATAAAACAAGGGTATCAAGAATGGAAAAGCTATAAGGCGAAACAGTGTGCAAACTAACCACATGGAGGTGTTTTGGGGAGCCCTGCAGCTTTTGGCCGGACAGAAGGTGGAACATATGTACAAGCCTAATGAATGGCAAGGAGAAAACTGATCATCCTCCAGAACAGAGACATAAATAACACCATCGTAGAAAGAATTGGTTTACCTTAAAGAAGGTATGCTGGAGAACTTCTGTAGCCTTTGGTCTCTTGCAAGGATCCCATGAGCATAGAGACTACAAGATGTGGGAAACAAAGATAATCGAAAAATCCAATGACTTTTTAGGATATGCCATCTGGAACAAAAGAACTGTAGAACTTACCAAAATAAGGTCAATCGCCTCACTACTAGCTGATGTCATTATTTCCGACAGTTGACTGCCTCTGACCTGCATTGATAAAGACCAGGTCAAGATTAGATAGACCAGGTCAAGATTAGATTACGCATTGAGCCATTACGCATGTGCATTCACAATGCATGATATCACGGGCAATCTATGTCAAAGTCATAAACCAAGTCGAATGAGATGTTGACTTGTCTTATTTCAAACCTAGTTTAAATTGGGCATTGCAGAAGGCACCAGTAACATGTGAAAAAAAGGTGGCAAAGGAGACATAACAAGGCATCCAAAGTGAAGTAACTCCAGTATGGTTTTGAGAAGAGGGGAGGAACACGAACAAAACTCATACTCAGCAGCATTACTAGGAGAAGGGAATAAAATGACACAGTGGCAGAATGGATGAGGATTCAAGAAAGGCTTAACACAGATAAAAGATTCTAGCAATTTACAGATCAAATAAAGGCTTAACACAGATCAAAGATCAAATAAAAAGGCATTATTTACAATAAACTGCTTACAAAAAGATGACCAGGAAAATCGCAGTAGAAGTACCACAGAGAAAAAGAAAGATGAATACTGACCTGAGGGAATTGATACTTCATTGCTTCTGCAAGAGACAATCCATGGGGCCATGATTGCTCATCTGGGCTACCAATAACATTACAAATCTTGAGAATCTCGTCTGCTTCACTAAATAGTGGAATAAGAAAACAAGAGTGAGCAAAAACGACCACAAAGAAGGGGGAAAAAAACAAGACGAGAGGCAACTTCCCAAAATAAGCACCAAACACAAGAGGATTTAAGACTGACAATCATAATAACAGCATACATATGGTAAACCATATTACCTCGTGCCAGGGAAAAGGGGATGGAGTGTCAACAGCTCAGCCATTATGGCACCCATTGCCCACATATCTACAAGTTGGCAAAGAAGAAAGATCTGTTTATGAGTTGGAGTATGTTTAGCCAAGGTCAAAGTAAATAGTAGTAGACTACTTACCAACTGCAGAATTATAAATAGATGACTGGAGCAATACTTCAGGTGCTCGATACCTGAGACATTCAAACACATGGGGATCAACAAAACATAGACTGGATTTCGTGTGTGTGCTGGTGTTGGTTGTCGAGCGCTCCGCATGCCCGCGGGGCGGAGCGGGTGGGCCGGGGGGTAAGGAACAGTTCTAACCAGCGAGTCGAGACATATTCTGTGTACGGTGGTGCAGATGAAACTTCTTTTGCAAGACCAAAATCTGCTAGCTTAATGACATCTTTGCTAACCAACAGATTCTCTGCAATAGGATAGCAATACAGTAATCAGCAGAATACAATCCACATGAATGAAAAAAAAATATCAGTTAATTTGCAAAACTGGTATTCGGAATAACTGCTAAAAGGATTAAAAAACACAGCTCGACAATAACCTAATTCTGGACTTCTATGTCTGAGGCTTGGCTATGTTTTCATAATTTGGTTCATCGAAAAACAGGTGACGGGGTGGATGACTATACAAGACAACCTACCAGGTTTCAGATCACGATGAAAATATCCCCTCTGGTGCATATAAGCAAGAGCCTGAAAAATCTGAAAGCACCAATTCCGGACTTCTGTCTCCGAGAAAGGTTTGACTCTATCTTTCATAAGTTGGTAGAGATTGCAGTCCTACAAGAACAAGTGTCAAGATTCAACAATAGCATGATACTTGGTACTTGGTAGTTGAACTATTGACATCTATCAGATCCTTAAGTACCATGTATTCCATTATGAAGTATAATGTATCATTTTCCCTTATGACCTCCTTCAGCTTCACGATGTTAGGGTGATTCATGCGGCGCAAAGACTTCAATAAATAATAAATGTCAGTTTGAAGGAATGTAGCGAAACATCAGAAAGTACATCTTTGGGCTAAAGTACCTTTACTTCACGTAGACTCACACATTCCTCCAATGAATAATATTTTCTCTTCATTTTCTTAACCGCAACCTACATTAAATCAATATAAATTCCTTAACAGCAACTTCTTTGTTTCAGTGAGGGTTCATGGTCAAAACATCGATGCATTTTTCTTTATTGCCAGATACATACAACTTCACCATTTTGTTTATTTATAGCACGCCATACACTCCCAAAAGTCCCATCACCAACTTCCTTAATCAGCTTGAATCTGCAAAAAATAAGACACTTTGTAAAACAAAGGCAAACTTAAAAACAGCAAGTCAATGCAAAGTTACCCTCACCCAAAAAAAAAAACGTACAAAAGTTACCTATCCATTATTCTGATAATCCAACTGCCTAGTAGAAGCTTTTCCCCTTAGGACAACAAAGTCTGGAGAAGAATCAACAACAAACACAGAGAGGTATTTGCCCCAGTTCCAACTGATCAATATCTTGTATATCAATTAGCAAGAACTGATATATGATCAGCCAACTGAACAGTGGGCCCCTCAGTCCCTTGTGCTGTCTTGGATTTTGGTCCACTCAGGAAGATGAAGATCCCACAGCAACCATAGTAGAAAGTTACAGAATATAGCAAGGATGAGCCTTGACCTCCAATGGTACACAACAAAACAAATGGCAACTAACTAGGGAGCAACAAATGGAGAACGAATGTCAGCAAATATATTAACCCTGCAGAGAGGGGAAGGAGAAATGAAATTCAGAATATTACAAGAGAGAGAGGGTAGGATTTAAATTCTCCGTGTGCCAATATATGCAGCAAAGAATAGTAACAAAGTGGCATACCACGCTTATGTGATCAACATCTACTACTTGAATTTCGACTTCAAAAAGAAGCTTCTCTGTAGATGATGTGCTAGTAGAAAGGGAATAAAAATGAGATGGTAAAATTAGTCAATACAACACAAAAGAAAAGAACAAAGTAGGTGTATTACATGTAGCTGTTTGGCATAGACTGAAATATGGCTTTAGGAAAAGATCGCATCAGCCTTCTGTTGTTGAGCATACAGGAGCATATAACCACTATGTGTAGTTCACCAGAGAGAAGAGTTGGGTGTCCCCACGAGCTAAAACACGCCAATCAAGAGTTTCTTTTGAAAGAAAAAGCTTGCATGGAAGGATATATGCCCGGAAGACCACTTTTTCCATGTCTCTGATGAACACTTTAAGCTCCCAAAATCACTGCTGGTGCAATCTAAAATAACATATTTGAGTTAGAAAGTTGTGATAGATTCTAAAAATGCTACTCTTCTGCACATGATGTACATACCATAAACTCATACAGTATATGCCAAAGGAACTAAAATAATTTCCACTCAGCATGAACATCGATGCCACTTGGAACCATTCGCAACATACATAATGCAGACGCTTGACGACCTCCATAACAGCTAACAGAAATTTTGCAACATGTCCAAATCTTGCAAAAACTAACCATTTAATATACTAAAATATATGGGGGTATATACAAACTCAAAGCAAACTCTGATTGCAGGATTATTATTGAATCATTTTACTACTACTCGTGAACAATAATGTACCGCCCACACATTGCTAGGACCAACATTGACATGTGAATAATGAAGCATTGTCTTCTTGGCAAAACCAATATATATAGCACTCTTGCACCTGAATTAAATATGTTCTAGGGACTACATTATGTTCAAGGCAGAGTATTGCTGGAGCTGGACATTAACAAACCATATCAACATCAATGCTGTTATTCACTCGGTCGCAATAACGATTCACTATGGCATGAAAATCAAGCTATACCCCCAAAAGCACATCTAAAGTAATGTTACTACCTGATTAGTGGCAATAACAATTGAGTGCGGCAAGACAATCAAACTCATGCAACATACACGAACACCTGGAAACTCGGAAGATTGCCTGGGGTTGGAATTTAATGGGAACTACCTGCATTGCTATACTACTGTACTTTACATCGCTACAGACTAAAAGCACAGATTTTTACCATCAATTGGAAGAAAAGAAGCTTTTTCCATCTGGAAGGAAAAAAAAAGGGGGGGCCTTTTTCCCATATAATCCAAATCAGCCAAAAAAACAGATCCAAAATCCCAACAAAAAAGCATCCACAACATAACCCAGAAAAATAAATCATCACGAAGTAATCACCGCTAAAGCACAAACCTACGCATAGATTTGCATTTGGACCGAACGCTCGCGAGCCGCTCAGATCCGGCGCCTTGGGCACAGATCCGGACCAAATCCCTCCGAACAAGCAAGCCAACGAGGCGCACAAAGGACCGGCACGCCAGCGCGAGAAGGTGGGGGAACGGAATGGAATCGATACCATACCTTACCAGGCGGGCTAAGAGCATGGAGTGGTGGTGGTGGTGGCGTCTGCTCCCCACGTGGTGGCCGCGTGCCTAATCGCCTCGTCGCGCAGCCCGCCTCAGCCCCGCGGCGGCGGCGGCGGCGTGGACGTGGGGAAGAAGAGGAAGCAGAAGAGAGAACCGCGGCCTGCCTTCCCTCCTCCGGTCTCTACCCGCGGCGCGCTCCGTTACTTTTTATAACCGCAACCACCCGTCGCCTCCTCCTCCCTCTGCTCCTCGGCACCCCACCGCCTCTCGCGCTCCGCCCGTTTTCAACCACTCTCTGCTCGTTTTCGCGGTTGCCCCAACCCAACGAAGGCAAGGTACTACAGGCTTTTCACCCTCCTCACCATTCTTTCTTGGCCTGCCTCCTTTTCCTGTCCATGGAGCTGGAGCTGGAGAAATGGATTGGCAATGACGCTTCGGAGCGATTGAAACGATGGGGCGCTCGTAAGTTGGGTGGACTTTCCGGCGCGAGCGTGACGCGCCATGTTAATTAGCGATGGTTGGCGAGCGCAATGATGCGGTGAAACCGCTACGTACCGCATGCCTGGATCGGTGGATTTCAGGCATCGAGTTCGGACAAATGGGAGTCCGATTGAGACATATCCGATTCGTAGTGGTGCAAAAGCATAAACTACATGTGACCAGCCTTTACCTGCTAGTACATTTTTACGTGCATGGATCCTTTTTTCCTCACAGGATGATTACGAATCCTACAGCTTCTTCACTTTGTTACCGGTTCTTCGCCTGGATCAGTGTATCCATGGACCTAGCGGACCCAACCTGGCGTTAGGTTAGACACTACCAGTCCACCACCTGCTTGGCACAGTGGCGATCCGGGCATCTGTATTAGTATGTCTCTACATTCCGTGTCGTTGGCACCACCATTTGGTCCCCACTGCGATGCCGAGTAAAGTGTATGATGGCGTTTGGATTGGGTTCGAAGCAACTAGGCTGACAACAGCCTCTTCATCCATTCTCTCCCCGGTTGGTAGCCGATCACATTGCTTGATGTCATCTTAAGCTGTTTTATTTAGACGGACAAGTCGACCTGCTTAATTATAGAAATGTCAGTATATGGTTTGTTCCATCATTGGGGTTGGTTAGTTCTCTGCGGATTTGTATTTTGTCGGAACAGGTGCGATGATTTCTTCGATTATGGGGGTGCCAGAATTGGTGAAATGACAAAAAGCTTATTTACCTACGGAATCGGCTTTGGGGGATATACTGAAACTGCAACCCAGATTCTACATTCTTTAATTTCACAAGAATCTAAGTGAGTAGTATCCTGTAATGTGTCTGATTATCCTCGTGTACTGTTACATCGAAAATTACTGCTCGAGATTGCGTTGGACTTTAGTTGTAAACCTAAATTGTTTCACTATCTGAGTTGCTTCTTGATACTCCCTTCGGTTCAAAAAACTTGTCGGTTTGGAATACCTACGGTCAAAATTTTAAAACTTTAGCTATTTACATCTTGTTAAATATTTAGATTAGATGCACAAAAAATCATATAAGTATATTCGTCTCGAAACATACTTTCGTAATAGTATAATTTCATTAATTTTTTAAATTCATTTTAATATAAATTAGTGGTCAAAGTTGAGTTTTGGAAACCGTATTAATATACAAACCGATAACTATTTGTGACCGGAGGAAGTATATCTTTGTAGGTCAGGAGACTGTAGGCAGTCATCAAATCTTGCAGTACCCTCGTAAGCTTTTCTCCAGCCTGTTTTATTTGAGATCTTTTTGTTTCTCGTCGTGCTCCCAAATCCCTCTAATGCCTATATAAATTATAAAACAATGACCTATGATTTGATTTGACTCGTCAAATGCGATCGATCAGTATGTGGGATTGGATGGCATGGGGTGGCGCGGATCCATCCATGAACTCCACTGTTCGCTCACATGTTAGATCTGATTAGTGCCATGGGCCCATAGGAGCGGCTTTGCAATGCCGCACTCCTGAAGATAACACATAAACCCTTGGGCATGTGCACATGGGCAGATGCCTAGTTTCCACCCTTTTGCGGCATCAACCCTGCAAGCTCGCAGCTCGCCTTATCGCTGGCCTCTCTTGCTCGACCGTCAAAACCAACGTTTTTTTTTTTGGGTGTGTGCAACCAGTGTCCCAATCCCACACGGCCTTGATTGATTAGCACTAGTACTAGTTCGCTATTCCGCTACAAGAACCCAAGAAAAAAAAGGAGCAGAGAGAGCTACTGTCCATGTGCACTCGTTGCACGGCCGATTGCTCATTGCTCTCGAGAAAAAGGCGACTTTTGTTTGAATTATTTTTCTATTTCTTGCTTCAGTCTGCAGTCCAATCGTGCAAGCTTGTGTGCTTAATTTCGGGGGTGCTTCACGCTGGGATCACAAGGAAAGCGACCTCTCCTCGCTTTTGCTTGGTGCTTCTCCACGTCCACACTGCATGGCCTTGCATAGTTTGGGAAAGTCATTCCTTTTCTAGCCTTGGTCTTCTCTTTTTTTTGCAAGTTTACTTCCTTCACGTATACAATTGCAGAATTGGCCCACTTCTTCACTGTAGAAGGCATCTCATGCGGCAGTCTTTCTCTCGCGTTCCCCAGTTGAGGGATAGTTTCTAAATTGAGACGCCAACAGAGTTGGACGAAATGGCAAAATGGATAATAGAGGGATCTTGAGTGATATTAAAGTGAACCAAAAAATTTCAGTAGTATTTTACTAAAGTGGGTATCATTGGGTGGCGTGTAACCAATTTTTCCATAAGAAATTCTATCTGCATAAGTAGAGTGCATGTAGCATCGGACCATAAATCGGTAGGTGAAGAATGAGATACGTGGGCGGTATGGGATCAACCTAGGCCTATCCAAACCTGGCCCACGTGGCGTTTGGGTGAGCAGGTGGGCGAGGACGCTCTGCTCGTCTCGCCGCAAGGAAAAAAGGTGGTGCGAGGTTCCTTCACCTCGAAGCCTCCTTCCTCCATCGTCTGCGTGCGGCGGTCTTGCAGCGGTGTCGATTCGTTGATTGCGAGGAAGTCCGCCGCAGCCCAATCCTCTGGCGCCATCACCTACCCGTCGCAGAGGGTCCCATCCCGGCGAATCCGGACGGCTATCGTCGGCATTTAATGAGGCCGAGGAACAGACAAAGACGGAAGGGCTAGTAAATGTGTATAGATCAGCATGATGACCCTCCTTTTACCTACCCCCGTTAGCCTGGCCTATATAAAGGCCTTCTAGTGCATGGGAAAGGGGGTCGAGCATTTGAGAAACGGAGAACCAAGATTTCGAGCAAGAGAGCCTTAGGAAGAACTTGTAATCTCCAAGTTCTGTACTTGCTTAAAACACTCTATATAAAATCCAGCAGGAAGTAAGGCTATTACCCTGGCCTAGGGGGCCTGAACCTGGGTAAAATCACCGTGTCAACGTAGTTCAAGAACGCCATAGTCCTTCGCATGGGAGTTTCTAGGGTTTCCCCTCGTCAGGGTTTGCCAGCCACGAAGACGCCCTCCTATCGAACAAAACCCGTCAGAGACCGGGGCTGTCTCAGTGGAATCTGTTGTGAGCGCGCCGAGTAGGGGCTAGTGGTTGGTTTTCCGCTAACTTCGGCGGGCTTTTGGTGTTCTTTGTTCAAAAAAGTAAGCTCGCGCATGGCGGATTCTCAAGATCATGGAGCGGGCGAGCGACGCCAAGGAAAATCCGGCGATCTCACGGCCGAGGATCGCCTCACCCCCGCGGCAGATGGCGAGATTGCTCCGTGGGAGCGGTGGAGCACCTGTGCGTCGCCGCTGGCCATGGAGGCGACCACCGCCAAAATATGCATGCGTCCGTCTCTCTTGGACCACCCTCGGTGGAACTTGCAGAGACACCCGCCACTCCGTGGGCGCGGACATCGCCAACCTCGTGGGCGCGCCCGGCCGGGTAGGGCCCGTCGATCCGGCGGTACTGCCGATGCGCCGCCGCTGGGCGCGTCTTTGGCGCTCCAGCGTCTAGCCGTCCCAACGAAGGAGGTTCTGGCCAGGCGGGCCAGAGCCGAAGGAAAGGTGCGCGCGGCACCGGTCCCATTCCCGTGGACCTCAGGTCACACCTAGATGAAAGCCGCAGTCTGCGCGGCGATGATCTCCGTGGCCGCTTGCCGCGCCACCCGGTCCGGGAGCGCCCCCACGGGAAGCAGGTGGTCTCGGACGATGGAAGCCCCTCCCGTGGCTCTCAGTCTCGGACTAAGGAGGAGGTTCACTCCTCCGACTCTATAGGGAGCCAGGTCCCGCGTTCCCGGGGGAGGTCTCCGGATCGGGCCCCCGATGAGCGGCTGGGCTCCCTCTACGGCGTCGGGTGCCAGGCCTTCTCTCGGCGGCTCCACCCCGTGACGTGGCCGGACAGGTTCCGCCCGGCATCCTTGGAAAAATACGACGGCACCACCAACCCGGAGGAGTTCTTGCAAATCTACACGACGGTGGTGCGAGCAGCTGGCGGGTCTGAAAAGATCATGGCCAACTATCTTCCAACGGCCTTGACGGGTTCCGCCCGCTCTTGGCTGTTAAACCTCCCGCGAGGGTCGGTGCGCTCGTGGGAGGAGTTGTGCGACCTCTTTGTCACCAACTTTCAGGGTCCTTTGCGCAGCCCGGTGTGGAGGACGACCTCCACGACTTGGAGCAGGAAAAGGGGGAGTCGCTGCGCGACTTCATCCGGCGGTTTTGCCACTGCCGCAACACGATCCCCACATCTCAGAGCAATCGGTCGTCATCGCCTTCCGAAGAGGCGTGCGCGACCGCAAGATGAAGGAAAAGATGGCCACCCGCACCATCAGCACCACCTCCGAGCTTTTCTCCCTCGCACACAAGTGTCGCGGGCATGAGGCGAGGGCAGCCTTGGGCACCCCAAGGGTGGCTAAGGCAAGGACGAGGCCGGACCTCAAAGGTTACGGTCATTCAAGCAAGAAGGCGCGGAAGCGCGAGGCGGGAGAGACCAGGCGGGTCTTGACCGCCGAGCGCGATGACGAGGACCCCGCGCCACGGAAGCGTAACTGCCGCAATCGGCGCGACCATCGCCGTGACCGGCGTGATGACCGCCGTGACCGGCGCGATGATCGCCATGATCGTGGGGCGGCCGTCGCGTATGAGGGCGAGCCCTCTTGCCCAATCCACCGGACCAATACCCATGACCTCGGCAATTTGCCGTCGTGAACAAGATGGTGGAGAAGCGGCTCAAGGAGCGCCGCCCCGACGATGATCAAGACGAAGATCCTGCCCCGCTGGCTTTCCAGCAGGCGAATCACGTCATGGCCTACATTCACGGTGGTTCATCCACCTTTTCCTCCAACGCCGCTTACAAGCGGTTGAAGAGGGAAGTGTGCACCACGGCGTCGGGCCCAGCGGCGGGTCGGATACTGAAGTGGTCGGAGTAGACCCTCACTTTCAGTCAGGCCGACCACCCTGAGGGCGCCACCGGCCTGGGGCATCTCCCGGTCGTGGTGTCGCCCACCATTCGGAATGTGCGGCTAGGGCGCGTGCTGGTGGACGGAGGGAGCTCTATCAACCTCCTGTCCTCTTCGGCATTCCTGGCGCTCCAGATCCCGCGGCAGGATCTGCGCCCAGCTCTGCCCATCTTTGGGGTAGCCCCGGAGGCTGACTTAATGCCCATAGGTCAGGTGTGCCTCCCCGTCACCTTCGGGGATGAAGACAACTACCGCACTGAGATGGTAGATTTCGAAGTCGCAGACTTCAACCTCCCCTACAACGCCTTACTTGGCTGACCGGCGTTGGCCAAGTTCATGGCGGCAACCCACTATGCTTACATGGTGGTAAAGATGCCGGGGCCCAGTGGCCCCATCGTGATCTGGGTGGATAAATCCGAGGCCTCATACGCCACAAGTATCTGTTGGACATGTCCGGTGCCACTGCGTCGGGCGCCTGACGCCGCTTCCTCGGAGCCCTCGGGCCGGACCAGCGCCTCGCCTGGCTCTGCCGGCGAGGTCAAGGTGGTCGCCCTGAGTGGGGGCGAACCCCGAAAGACCATCAACATTGGCGCCAACCTCAGCGCCAAATAGGAAGACGCGCTCGTCACCTTCCTCCAGTCTAACTCCGACGTGTTCGCCTGGCAACCGTCCGACATGACTGGGGTCCCTAGGGAGGTGATCAAGCACCGATTGGCAACGCTCCCCGAGGCGCGTCCGATCCGACAGAAGGTCCAGAGGCAGGCGCACGAGAGCCAAGATGCCATTCGAGAGGAGGTAGAGAAGCTGTTGAGCGCAGGGATTGTCTGGGAGGTCTCTCATCCTGAGTGGCTCGCCAACCCTGTGCTTGTCAAGAAGTCCAACGGGAAATGGCGCATGTGTGTCGACTTCACCGACCTCAACAAGGCCTGCCCGAAGGATCCATACCCCCAGCCGCAAGTCGACCTCATCGTTGACTCCACGGCCGGGTGCGAGCTGCTGTGCTTCTTGGATGCGTACTCCGGCTACCACCAGATCAGCATGGCCCTTGAAGATGAAGAGAAGACTGCTTTTGTAACCCCTATGGGTGTTTACTGTTATGTAAGAATGGCTTTTGGTTTAAAGAATGCTGGTTCTACTTATCAACGTGCCATGCATATCACTTTCCGCCCCTAGATAGGGCGAAATCTTGAAGTATACGTTGATGATTTGGTTGTAAAAATCAAGAAAGGTGAAGAACTGATTCAAGACCTGGAGGAAACTTTCGCTAACTTCCGGAGGAACTGCTTGAAGCTCAATCCGGAAAAATGTGTGTTTGGTGTGCCCTCCGGCAAGCTGCTGGGTTTTCTGGTGTCCAACCGAGGGATCGAAGCCAATCCAGACAAGATAGCGGCCATCGAACACATGAAGCCGCCAGCGCGACTCAAGCAGGTCCAATGCCTGGCCAGTCGCCTGTGTAAGTTCAACCTTCATTAGTTATGGTTTTGGTGTTAATGACAAATCTAATCTTGTGTTAATGACAAATCCAATATTGAGTTTATCCCCTAATGCGATAGTGTTATTAATGACAATCTTATATCGAGACTAACATGTTTGTTTAGAATATCTTTGTTTAGTCTCATCGCATTGAAAAATGGAAAACCCAAGGTATGTATGCGTATTCATTCTAGCATTAGTTGCATACCTTGGATACAAGTTAAAGTATGAATGTCCCCATTGTATTAACCACAAACATGCATCATGTTTCCCAATCCACATATTACATGGATGCACATATTTAGGGGGAGTTTGTAGTTTAACTTGAAAGTCTCTTTGTATTGATCGATTCGTTGTTGACACATATAAGGATCAAGACAAAGAAACTAAATCCTTGAGTATATATTCGAATTGCCTAGTTATAAGTATACTCATGGTAATATAGGATATACTCCAATACGATCAAATTGAATATGTGCATATTATGTCCAAGTCAATTATACTTATGCACATATACATGTGGAGTGTATTCTATAGTCGATGACTTAGGGTAATAATCATTTCCATACAATCTATAAATTATGGATCATTACTTCTCATCAACATGAGTATATGAAAACTTGTGTAGTTAATATATACTCATATCAATTTAAATGATAATTTAAATTGAGTTCATTTGTCTTGTTAATTACTAAAGAACATTTCATCATGTGTTGATGGTGTTCCTTGATTAATTAAGGACAAATGAATAGTTCTTAAGTATAATAAAGCATGAGTTGCATTATTGTACTTAAGACACACTTAAATCATTTCTATTGATTTAGGGTTGTGCTCAATGGATCTAGAGGCATCCATTATGTGTTAATGGAGTGCAAGAGATAATTGAGACAACCATGCATCTTGGACTAACTATTTTATGAGTTGTGATTGAGTTAGGTCCAAAGATGGATGAGATGATGAGAACGGACAAGGACGACATCATGAGTTGATGGGCGTCAAGAGGATCCCAAGATAAAGAAGGGTAACGATCCCAGGGGAGTATCAAAGTGATGATCATAAAGACCCCAAAGGGGATTGCTTGTGCGCGGCGGCGAAGGTATAATTAGATAGGCTAAGGACTTTTGTAGTCTTTGAGTCTAAGGTTTTATCGCCGTGCTATTAAGAGGGGTCGTTCCCTAGCTTGAGCTTCATCATGTGTTGGTGATCTCATTCCGCGTTCACTCAAGCTCAACCATTTGGATTTGGTTTTTGCATGAGGGTTAACCATTTGGCATGTGTTGCGAATGGGTTAAACTTATGCTTGGTTGCATTTGGTTTAGTTAATGTTTGGTTTTGCTGTTGCATGGAACTAGAAAATTGCATGTGTTGCAATTAGAGAGTTCATGCATATTGATTTAATGTTGCTTGGAGCTAGACTTTTGCATGTGTTGCAAAGAGTAGTGCTCAAGCATGAAATGTGTTTATTGCGTTATTTGCAAGTTCAAGTGCGAATAAACCGAGGTTTATGAGTCCGAATTCGAGAGCATGTGAGTGGGGCTTGCAACGGGAGTTGGCAAGTTGACCGGGTCTTGTGTTGACCTTCACATGGCTAGGGGAATTAATCTCATAAACTCGGGTTTGATTTGCTTAATCGCTTTTGCAAATAGATCTTGAGTTGGTTGTGAAATGTGTTTTCGCAATTTGGTTTGAATTCTTTGAGCATGAGCTAAGTTGGTGCAAATGTGTTTTCTGCGTGTGTATGATCTTGTGTTGATCATCTTTGTGGCTCAAAGAATGGGTTTCGTTTCGGAGAATCGGATTTGGAGTTAAATCGTGCATTTCTCTGTTGGCGGCACTACTGCATTGGTATGGGCGGTAGTACATAAATCTTGATACTACCGCAGTTTGCCGCCAGTAGCTTTATTCGATCTTGCGTGATTTTCTCGAGGTCTTGTCCCAAGACTACTGCTCGGTGGGAGCGGTAGTATCAGAAGTCTTGACTACTACTGCCTTAGAGGGCTAATCTGAAAATATAGTCGTTGGCCGACCGTTGGGGCCATGGGCGTACTCTAGGCCCTTAGAGGGCTGATAATGCCGCCTACTGTTGTGTTTTGCCCGCTTGGAGCCCCCAACGGCTAGTTTCTTTGGTGGGGGCTATAAATACCCCCTTGGGGGGCTTGGGCATCTTGTGGCTGGCATTGTTGCTGTATGTGGGAGTTGTGTGCATGTGTTGCTCTTCTCCATTTGCCTCTTGAGCTAAAGAGTGAGACTAATTGCATGTGTTGCAATTAGGAAGTGATTTGAGAGCCTCTTGTGCATGTGTTGCACTTGAGGGAGGTCTTGTGCATGTGTTGCACTTGGTGATCACCGGGAGCGCATTCGTTGTGCTCGGTGTAGTTCGAGCGAAGGAGCGGCTTGTTACTCTTGGAGGTTGCCGACTCTAGGCGGCGTGGCGTCGTCTTGCGAGGAGCTCTCGAGGTGTGAAAGCCCGGCAAGTTTGTGAAGGTTCGGGTTGAGCCTCACGGCAAGCGTGAAAAACCACGACTAGTGGAAAGAGGCGGGGCTCGAGCGGGAGCCGGTCCAAGTGTGGGCTAGCCTCAACGTGGACTAGGGGAGACCGGCAAGTCTCCGAACACCACGGAAAAACATCGGTTGTCCCTTGTCTCTTTACATTCAAGTATTTACCTTTTGCATTAATTGTTTGATCAATTTAGCAATTTATACTTAGAGACATAATTTAGTTAGTGCACATAGTGAGCCTAGTTGATTTAGGCCTTAATTGTCAAAACCGAGTTTATCGCTTCCGCATTATAATTGTGTAGGTTTTGACATAGGGGTTGATTAGAGCAAATTGAATTAGTGAGCGATCAAATTTTATAAACGCCTATTCACCCCCCCTCTAGGCGCATCCTCGACCCTACAAGTGGTATCAGAGCCACGGTCACTCTCATTTTAGGCTTAACCGTCTAGAGAGTAAAAAGGATGGCGCCTAGCGGTTTAGTGCACTCCACCGATTCATATATATTTGATGGCTCTAATTATGCTTCATGGAAATTATTTATGATTTCGCATTTTAAATCCATGAGCCCACAAATATGGTGGATTGTAGATGTCGGCATTTCTTCTCCAATTAATGATATTGCTCCAACTAAAGGAGAGGAGAAATGTCTACATCTCGACGCTCAAGCTACTAATGTTTTATTTAGCGTTGTGAGCGTAGATGTATTTAATCTCATTTGCAACCTCAAGAGTGCTCATGCTATGTGGATCAAGCTTCAAGAATTATTTGAATCATCCACATCAACAATTGAGGATTGCAATGAGGAAGAGACGTCGGTTGATGATCATTCAACATCAAATGATGAACCGGCATCTCCATCAACCTCAACCTCCGCCTCAAGCGACGACGAATATTCAATTCCATCAAAAATTCGTTGCTTTATGGCGAAAGGTAAGAATGAGGTAAGTGATGACGAAGGTGAGCCCTCTTATGACGAACTTATGAATTTATTAGAGGAGCTCAATGAATTTCTTGTAAAGGAGAAAAGGAAATACAAAGTTTTGAAATTAGAACATGATTCACTTCAAAATGAATATAATGTTCTAAAAGAAAATCATGAGAAAATCCTTTTCAAGGAATTCACTAAAGCTAGTATGGATATGGGCATTCAATGTAATTTAGTTGATGAATTGCCTCACCCAATTCCTATCACAAACAATTCATCAAATAAATGCATATCCATTTCTAGCGATGATTTGCCTTGTTGTTCTAATAAAATTGTTTCTAGTTCCTCTATGTCTTTAGATGCTAATATTGTAGAGGAAAACAATGAGCTCAAGGCCCAAGTCATTAAATTGGAAAATGACTTGAAGAGGTGCGTAAAAGGAAAAGCTATCCTCGACGAAATCTTGAGCAAGCCAAGGGCGCCTCAAGACAAGCGAGGACTCGCCACAACTCCAAGAGGAGAATAGCAAGACAAGACACAACGCACGCCACTCGAAGATCGTCAAGTGTTTTGCTTGCAACAAGAAGGGCCACCTCGCCTCCGTGTGCCCTAACCAAGTGGATAACAAGGCCACAACACCAACCATGAGGCAAGCCGGCAAGGAGCAAGTCAAATCGGTCAAGAGAGGGCCAAATAGCGTGACATGCTTCAATTGCCGGGAAAAGGGACACTTCGGTAAGGATTGTCCCAAAGGTATAACTCCTAAGCCTATTCTCATTAATGAAAATTATTTGCTTAGGAAGGACAAGAATGGCAATGTGTTTGCCAAGCTTGTCAAGTCTCCTATGCCGACTAAAAATGATATACATTTGCATAGGAAGAGTAATTCTAGAAATGTATTTGCTCAAAATGCTAGGTTTCCTAAGAATAAGAAAAATCATGATGATCATATACTTAGGAAAAATAATTATAGCAAAACATTTACTAGAAATGCTAGATCCTCTAAGCCATTTCATAATTCTAATTATCATATGCTTAGAAGAGATAAAACTAGAAATAATTTTGCAAAGTATCATTGCCCTCCTAAGCCATTTCATAAAAATGCAAATTATTTGTCTAGGAGGAATAATTATTGCAATTCTATTTCTAGTCATGTTAGTCAAGTTAAAAATGCTAAAATTAGGACCATTTGGGTTCCTAAATCTATTGTGACTAACGTTGTCGGACCCAACAAGGATTGGGTACCAAAAACCGCCTAAAAGATTTTTAGGCAATTAAGAGATGGATTGGACGCTTGCCACTCAAGAGGAGAAGGATTATATTGATCTACAAGTGGTGTCAAGCATGAAGATAATCAAGTCCATCATGAGCCAATGCCATCTCGGTAACAAGTAATTAAATTGATTATTATTTAAACATATAGCCTTGTGTAGGTTATAATGCAATATTAATGAATATCAATTTAGATTACTTGTTATGGCCACTTGCTCTCGCCTCTTATCTATTCTCTTATTGCAATCTTGAGCAAGTTAGGAAGTGGCACATTTAGGGGGAGTGTTAATTCATATTCATGTGTATCACATCCCTACGTGTGCCCATATTAATATAAGTACATATATATATATATTTTCAAAATCAACCATTTAGCCAAAAATCAAAATTTTGTATACTATTAGTAAACTTGTGAAAAACTAGTTGAAAAATGTATACAAATGCTTTCAAAAGGTTTTCAAATGGTTTTGGCTTTACAAAAACTAATTTCAAAAGAAAATGGGTTTTAACTCCAAAATCTAGTTACTAGTATCTTGTTTTGGATTTACACTTATAATTTTCATAGAAATAAAAGTAAAATGATTTTGAAAAGAATTCCAAAACAAAAATCCTAGAGTTGGTCAATTCTAACAACTTTCGTGTTCAAAAGATTTTTTAAAAGACCAACCTAGCGAAAGTTATTTGATTTTGAAACTCGCCGAAAAACTATACTTGACCAATAATGGTCGTATTATTGCACTTAGTGAGTTTGTCCATTTGAATCAATTCTTGTGTAGAATTTTGGTTCAAAATGGTATTTTAGACCCATACACAAAATTCAAATTCATATATCTTACCCCTGCTTAATTTGAATTCTTGTGTTGTTGATTTTGACTTGGTTTCTATTTGCTTCTTCGAATGGACTATTTAGATCAAAAGTCAAAATTGTATTTAAATGACCCAAATTTGTGAAAAGCTTTGTAAAAGTATTCTATTATGTATCTCAAATATTTTACAAGCTTTCAAAATGAAAATTCTATGTTGAAATCTAATTTGGCTCGAAAACAATTTGATTTAATCCGAAATGGCCTATTTAGGCATATAGCTCAAATGTTGGCATTCGAGTTGGATTTCATCATAAATCTTGGCTATACACATTCATGATACACCTATCTAAACCATGGAAAAAGAAATTGCATGAAATCCAAACCGAAGTGCATTTTGAGGCTTTAGTGAAAATAGTTTCTTGTTTTTGCCTTAAAACGCAATTTGCCATAACTTTGAAAATAAAATTGATTTTGAGAAAATTCTTTTTGCAAAACCTTCTAATTAGTCCAAAGTTCATCTCTGAAAATTTACAAATCAATTGGACTTCGTTTGAATCTTTTTTTTAAAATTTGCAAAAATCTGAAATCTCGGTCTGCCGAAGTCGGCACTATCAAGACTGGCGGCGGTAGTACATAAACCCTAGTACTACTGCCCTGGTGAGCGGTAGTACCGGCCATGGCATGTTGGTTCTGATTTTTCAGAATTTTTCCGAGTTTTGCTTTGGGATATCTTTTAATTGGTACATCCTTTTTCAAAAATTCTTTTTGGAAAAGTTTCTTGTGATCCCAAAGTTCTTGTGTGCAAAATTTGAAAAGCTCTGAAATTTATTTGATCATGTTTTCAAGTGGTATCAGTTATGAGCACTTTAATTGAACTAAAGAGTGATTTTCACTTGATCTTTTGAAAAGACAAAACTTGTGCAATTCAAATGCAAATAACTCCATGTTTCATTCATTGAACATCTTGGGGAGTTTATCTATTGCAAGTTTTGGGCACTTATTGGCTTCCAAGTGATATCATATCTTTATTTTTGCTCTGATACTAAATCTTTGTGATTTTACTGATCTTTCTTGAGCTTTTGATACCCGTGAGTATATTGCTCTAAGTTTATTGCTCTGATACCCATCGATAATTCTTTCAAGTGGTATCAATCTTTGTGATTTGATCCTAAGTGGTATCAATTGAGCATTTGTTCACTCCATATGTTTACAAGTGGTATCTTTGAGTTTTTCTTTTCTCCAAGTGGTATCATGGATCTTATTGTCATTTCTTCTAAGTGATATCCTTGATTATTTGGATTATTTTTTTTAGTGGTATCATTGAATTCAATTATTTCCTACAAGTGGTATTTCATTGCTTCTTTGTAGCATTATTGCGATACCCACATTCTTGATTAAGATTTTTCCTCGCAAGCTAAAATTGTAAGTTCAACCGCCTAAGATTTCTCTGTGTGAGAATCTTTATGTGTTGTAATTCATAAAAGAGGAAAATATCTAGTTGAGCATTGTTCTTAAATCAAAAACTTCAAAATGCTCATTTCTTTTGGTTCTTCAAGCAAGCCCTTGAGATTAATTTTACAAGTAGTATCTAACCTCTCAAGTGGTATCTATTTCTTTTGGGTTCCTCGTTTGACCCTATTAGGCAAAGTATTGGATTCTTTAAAAAGAATCATATTGAAAATTTGCAAAGCCTAATAAAATGAGGAGTGATTTATTTGAAACACATTCAAATATCTTTTTATTTCAAATAAACCGTGTGATACCCTTACGTCGTTTTTCATGCTTATCTTTACAAGTGGTATTTGTCTTACAAGTGGTATCTACAAATCCAAATATGGTCTCTTTTCGTGTTTTCCTTATTCTTAAGACCATATTTCAAATAAAAACTTGTTTTACTTCTTGAATGACCCTTCAAGTTTTTTTATTTGGCTTAAGTTCTTCAAATTCCACTCCAAGGTCATAAGTATACATTCTAATCCTTATATGACCTTCATTAAAAAGAAATGGTTAAATGCTAAAAAGGGGAGAATGTTTTTCCAAGTTAAATACCAAAAGGGGGAGATAATGATAAATCTTATTAATGATTAATGTTTAAATGCCAAAAAGGGGGAAGAATGTATTTCAAGTTAATCTTTTAGTTTTTCCATTTTTGGTGCTTAATGCCAAAAGGGGGAGAATTAGGAAGCTTAATGTCATTTGGTTTAAAAAGTAAGCTTGATATGATTAAGGGGGAGAATTAATATGCATATGTGTTCAATTAGCTAATATTCTCTCGATATGTTAGTTTTAATCCAAATGTGCCTATTAAGCTTGGATTTGTCATTATTCACCAAAAAGGGGGAGATTGTAAGTTCAACCTTCATTAGTTATGGTTTTGGTGTTAATGACAAATCTAATCTTGTGTTAATGACAAATCCAATATTGAGTTTATCCCCTAATGCGATAGTGTTATTAATGACAATCTTATATCGAGACTAACATGTTTGTTTAGAATATCTTTGTTTAGTCTCATCGCATTGAAAAATGGAAAACCCAAGGTATGTATGCGTATTCATTCTAGCATTAGTTGCATACCTTGGATACAAGTTAAAGTATGAATGTCCCCATTGTATTAACCACAAACGTGCATCATGTTTCCCAATCCACATATTACATGGATGCACATATTTAGGGGGAGTTTGTAGTTTAACTTGAAAGTCTCTTTGTATTGATCGATTCGTTGTTGACACATATAAGGATCAAGACAAAGAAACTAAATCCTTGAGTATATATTCAATTGCCTAGTTATAAGTATACTCATGGTAATATAGGATATACTCCAATACGATCAAATTGAATATGTGCATATTATGTCCAAGTCAATTATACTTATGCACATATACATGTGGAGTGTATTCTATAGTCGATGACTTAGGGTAATAATCATTTCCATACAATCTATAAATTATGGATCATTACTTCTCATCAACATGAGTATATGAAAACTTGTGTAGTTAATATATACTCATATCAATTTAAATGATAATTTAAATTGAGTTCATTTGTCTTGTTAATTACTAAAGAACATTTCATCATGTGTTGATGGTGTTCCTTGATTAATTAAGGACAAATGAATAGTTCTTAAGTATAATAAAGCATGAGTTGCATTATTGTACTTAAGACACACTTAAATCATTTCTATTGATTTAGGGTTGTGCTCAATGGATCTAGAGGCATCCATTATGTGTTAATGGAGTGCAAGAGATAATTGAGACAACCATGCATCTTGGACTAACTATTTTATGAGTTGTGATTGAGTTAGGTCCAAAGATGGATGAGATGATGAGAACGGGACAAGGACGACATCATGAGTTGATGGGCGTCAAGAGTGGATCCCGAAGATAAAGAAGGGTAACGATCCCAGGGGAGTATCAAAGTGATGATCATAAAGACCCCAAAGGGGATTGCTTGTGCGCGGCGGCGAAGGTATAATTAGATAGGCTAAGGACTTTTGTAGTCTTTGAGTCTAAGGTTTTATCGCCGTGCTATTAAGAGGGGTCGTTCCCTAGCTTGAGCTTCATCATGTGTTGGTGATCTCATTCCGCGTTCACTCAAGCTCAACCATTTGGATTTGGTTTTTGCATGAGGGTTAACCATTTGGCATGTGTTGCGAATGGGTTAAACTTATGCTTGGTTGCATTGGTTTAGTTAATGTTTGGTTTCTTTGTTGCATGGAACTAGAAAATTGCATGTGTTGCAATTAGAGAGTTCATGCATATTGATTTAATGTTGCTTGAGCTAGACTTTTGCATGTGTTGCAAAGAGTAGTGCTCAAGCATGAAATGTGTTTATTGCGTTATTTGCAAGTTCGTTGTGCGAATAAACCGAGGTTTATGAGTCCGAATTCGAGAGCATGTGAGTGGGGCTTGCAACGGAGTTGGCAAGTTGACCGGTCTTGTGTTGACCTTCACATGGCTAGGGAATTAATCTCATAAACTCGGGTTTGATTTGCTTATCGTTTTGCAAATAGATCTTGAGTTGGTTGTGAAATGTGTTTTCGCAATTTGGTTTGAATTCTTTGAGCATGAGCTAAGTTGGTGCAAATGTGTTTTGCGCGTGTGTATGATCTTGTGTTGATCATCTTTGTGGCTCAAAGAATGGGTTTCGTTTTCGGAGAATCGGATTTGGAGTTAAATCGTGCATTTCTCCTGTTGGCTTCAAGACTACTGCATTGGTATGGGCGGTAGTACATAAATGCGGTACTACCGCAGTTTGCCACCGTAGCTTTATTCGATCTTGCGTGATTTTACGAGGTCTTGTCCCACTACCGCTCGGTGGGAGCGGTAGTACCGCAAGTGCGGTACTACCGGGCCTTAGAGGGCGGTAGTACCGGAAATATAGTCGTTGGCCGACCGTTGGGGCCATGGGCGGTACTACCGGCCCTTAGAGGGCGGTAGTACCGGCCCTGCTGTGTTTTGCCCGTTTGGAGCCCCCAACGGCTAGTTTCTTTGGTGGGGGCTATAAATACCCCCTTGGGGGGCTTGGGCATCTTGTGGCTGGCATTGTTGCTGTATGTGGGAGTTGTGTGCATGTGTTGCTCTTCTCCATTTGCCTCTTGAGCTAAAGAGTGAGACTAATTGCATGTGTTGCAATTAGGAAGTGATTTGAGAGCCTCTTGTGCATGTGTTGCACTTGAGGGAGGTCTTGTGCATGTGTTGCACTTGGTGATCACCGGGAGCGCATTCGTTGTGCTCGGTGTAGTTCGAGCGAAGGAGCGGCTTGTTACTCTTGGAGGTTGCCGACTCCTAGACGGCGTAGGCGTCGTCTTGCTGGAGCTCTCGAGGTGTGAGAAGCCCGCAAGTTTGTGAAGGTTCGGGTTGAGCCTCGCATAGCGTGAAAAACCACGACTAGTGGAAAGAGGCGGTGCTCGGCGGAGCCGGTCCAAGTGTGGGCTAGCCTCAACGTGGACTAGGGAGACAAGCAAGTCTCCGAACACCACGGAAAAACATCGGTTGTCCCTTGTCTCTTTACATTCAAGTATTTACCTTTTGCATATTATTGATTGCTTGAATGAGAATTGCTTAGTATTAATTGTTTGATCAATTTAGCAATTTATACTTAGAGACATAATTTAGTTAGTGCACATAGTGAGCCTAGTTGATTTAGGCCTTAATTGTCAAAACCGAGTTTATCGGTTCCGCATTATAATTGTGTAGGTTTTGACATAGGGGTTGATTAGAGCAAATTGAATTAGTGAGCGATCAAATTTTATAAACGCCTATTCACCCCCCCTCTAGGCGCATCCTCGACCCTACAGCCTGGCCTCTCTAGGGCGGTTCATTGCTCGGTTGGGAGAGAGAAGCTTACCCCTGTTCAAGCTATTGAAGAAGACTAACCACTTGAGTGGATCAAGAGGCCTGTATATTTGAAGATTTGAAGCAATACCTCTCCTCTCCCGGTCTTTGGTTTCCCAGTAGCAGAGATGCTGTACTGCTCCTCAGATATCGCCACTCCCGAGGTAGTGAGCGTTATCTTGGTTGCGAGAGGGAAGGTGTCGAAGCTTGATCTACTACATCGGCAAGGTGTTACATGAAGCGTAAACTTCGGTACCCACAAGCTCGAAGATCTTGATGCGGTCTGGTGGCGTCCAGAAGTGCGGTTTTATTTCAAGGGGCGGAAATCACGTGGTCACGGCCTACCCGCTCGAGAAATTCTTCACAACCGTGAAGCGTATACCAAATTGCCAAATGGTCGGTGGAGCTGGGGAGTTCAACATCAAGTTTGTGCCCTTGCTTGCCATCAAAAGTCGGCTAGCGGAGTTAAATCGCCGAGTGGACTCCGCCACTCGAGCGAGAAAAACCCGCGCCTCTCCTGGACCTTGTTCTTCGATGGTTCATTCAGCCGGAGGCGCGGGCCGGAGTTGTCCTGGTCTCCCCGACCGGGGATGTCCTCCACTATGTGGTCGCCCTCGACTTCAAGGCTACAAACAATATAGCTGAATATGAGGGCCTGCTAGCCGGGTTGCGCATCGCTTCAGCGCTGGGCATCCGGCGTCTCCAAGTCAAAGGTGATTCTCTGCTAGTCATCAACCAGGCGCAGAAGGAGTTTCAATGCTCTGACCCCACCATGGCGGCGTACCTGGCGGAGGTCCGGAAAATGGAGCGCCACTTTAAAGGGTTGGGATATACTCACATCCCTCGGCGTGACAATCATCTGGCGGATGGGCTTTCGCAGCTCGCGTCCTCAAAAGCTTCTGTTCCGGTCAGAGTCTTTGAAGAAAGGCTATCGCGACCGTCCATCGCAGCCCCCAGTTCAGGCGGGGATGATGGTGTCGCTGTCGCAACCCCCGGTCCAGGCGGGGACGACGGTATGGTCGTCGCGGCCTCCGGCCCAGGAGGGGAGGGCGACGCTGCTGCCGCAGCCTCCGATTCAGGGAGGGAAGGCAGCCCGTCCGCTCTAGCCCCCAGGTCTGGGAGGGAAGACGGCGGTGTCACCAATGTGGCACCAGGGGAAACGCTCGGCCCAACGGAGTACCCGGGTGAGCACCGAGTGTTCGCCTCGCTTGGCCAAGAGGGTCAGTGGATGGATCCTATCCTAGCCTTCCTGCGCGACCAAGTGATCCCCGACGATGATGCCTCAGCTGAGAAAATTGCACACAAGGCCAAGTGCTACACTCTGGTAGGTGGGGACCTATATCACCGGAGTAGAAACGAAATTCTACTGAAGTGCATCACTCGGGAAGAGGGGAGCAGCTTGCTCTCTGATATCCATGGAGGCGTGTGCGGGAGCCATATGTCCGGACGAACGCTAGTCGGAAAAGCGTTTCGCCAAGGATTTTATTGGCCTACTGCCCTCTAGGATGCTTGCGAGCTGGTGAAGAGATGCGAAGCTTGTCAGTTCTTCGCCAGGCAAATCCACCAACCGGCCCAAGCTCTACAAACCATCCCGCTCTCTTGGTCGTTTGCGGTCTGGGGGCTGGATATCCTGGGTCCGTTCCCGCGGGCCACAGGGGGCTTCACCCACCTCTTCGTCGCCATCGACAAATTCACCAAGTGGGTTGAAGCCGAAGCGATCTGGCGCCATTACATTGCCGCGCAATCAAGTTCATCTTGCGGGATCTTTACCCGCTTTGGAGTCGCCAACCGCATCATCACCGACAACGGAACTCAATTCACCAGCGCGGCCTTTCTGGAGTTCTGCGATGAAATGGGCACCAAAGTATGTTTTGCTTCGGTGGCCCATCCCATGAGCAATGGTCAGGCGGAGCGTGCCAACGCGCTGGTGTTGAAGGGCCTCAAGACAAGGGCGTTTGATCGGCTCCACAAGCGAGGGGTGAGATGGACGGAAGAGCTCCCGGCTGTGTTGTGGTCGCTTCGCACCACACCCAGTCGGGCCACCGGTGAGACACCTTTCTTCCTGGTGTACGGTGCGGAAGCTGTTCTTCCTTCCGAACTGTCGCTCGGTTCCCCGCGCGTTTCGGCATTCAACGAAGAAGGCCAAGAAGATCTCCGGCGAGAAGAAGTCAACCTCCTGGAAGAAGTACATGATCGGGCCGCCCTTCGCGCCGCCCGCTATCAACAAAGCCTCAGGCGGTACCACGCCACCCGGTCTCTGAAGAACATCGGCGATTAGCGACTGGTCTTCTTGCAGGTTGACGCATGCCGGCTTACTGTGTCTCGATGGGAGGGCCCTTTAAGGTGGTCTCGATATCTCGGCCGGCGGTCAAAGGGCCAGCCGAGGACGGGCAAGAATTGACGAATTCCTACAACATTGAGTTGTTGCGGAAGTTCTATCCATGAAAAAATTGTAAGTACCCTGCAGGTTGCTGTGGCTGGCATCGAGGTGAGTCCTTCCCCAGGCCGGTCGGTGGCTGCTGGCGCTCAGTAATGTTATTGCCTAGAAGGCTTTTCCTTTACCTTTGTTGGCTCTTTTTGCGCCTTAAGTAGCGGTCTCTCGCATGAATGTCTCCGGTCTTGTTTGTATTCGCTAATTCCTTGGTCATCCATGGTGGCGCTTTGGTGCTATCTGTCAAAGACGAACGCCAGGAGGTGGGGTAGGCGCGGTGCTCAAGCGCGCTCAAGACGCCTCGGGTTGGCTCCTGAAGCACCGCTGGTCGTCACCATGAGCATCGTTAGCCTAGAACCCTTCAGAGAGTTTCTTTGCTTTGGTATCTGACACCGTAGTTCGATCACATAATGGATCGCAAGGACTTAGAAAACGAAAGAGGCGAGCCTGAGCTTGTTTCATGCGAGGACCTGCATCATTTAACCCTGACCTTAGAAAAAATCCAAAGCGTCCCTGCTGGTCGCCGGCCGCGGGATCGTCGCCCATACGCTTGGGGGCTGGTCGCCGCCCAGATCGTCGCCCATACGCTTGGGGCAGAAATCGCTCGACGCCAGATCGGGGCCCACGTTTTGGGTTTGTCGCCTGACGCTGGAGGATGGTCGCCCATGCGCTTGAAATTTGCTTCGCCAAGTAACACAACGAGATAAGTCTTTTACACCGCATTTCCCTATCAATCCCTTACACGCATACGCTAAGATGAATCAAGTTACGCATGATTGACATGGATGTTAGAAGCCAACGGCTCCTTGATGATAAAAGGAAAAGTGCTAAGTGTCAGCGTATGTTGAGGGCAAGTAACCGGAGTGCAATTTGGGCACAGTACTTGAACACGGCTCGCACGCCTCGGGTTGGCTCCCTGAAGCACCGCTGGTTGTCACCGTTAAGTGTTGCTGGCCTAAAGGCATTTTCGGTGATTTGTTGCCTCATCTATACTGCTGTACAGACAGAGTACGCCCGAGAGATCATTAGGATCTAAGTTCCGAAGGTATTTTAAACCATTGACAATCTCGCACAAAAACTCTGAGGCTAAGGCCATTCTACGTTTCGTGTAAACTGCCTGGTTTAAAGTCATTTTCTACCTAAGTTCTGCGTAACTTACATTTGTTTGTGCTTGTGTTTTTGGTCGGGTCACATGACCTAAAAAGGGTCTGGGCGTTGCCCTAAGATTGAAAGTTTGCTTGGCGTTACGGCCAAATTATAACTTTGGTCATGTGGCGGCCCCAAAGAGTAAAAACCAATCAAGCAACATGAACAAGCGCACAGGTAAAATAAATAAAACATCCCTCACGCTAATGTGTTTGTCCAGATGTTTTGCATACACAGGAAAACAAGTTAAAATAAAAAGAAGCAAAAAGATTGAAGCGGCCGCCCGTCCCTTCACTCGGCGCCTAGGTCAAGGTCACCGGCATCCTCTTCCTCCGCCACCGGGTGAGAGCGTCTTCGATCGGCTCACTTTCGCCGCAGCAGCCGGCCACATGCTTTCGGCGGCAGACGCGCATTCTCCTCCGCTTTGTCTGCGCCTTCCTCGTTAGCCGTAGAATCGCCGCCATTGGATCAAAGGCGGCGGCGCGGCTGGCGCAGCGAGATAGGACGTAAGTCGCGGTCATGATCGCGACTTCCCGCCCCTCTCTGGCGGATCGGGCGAACAGGGCGGTGGGCAGCCCCCGAAGTGCCTCCGAAGCCTGGTTGGTCGCGTGGGCGAACTGCAGGGCGGTGTCTTGCAGAGGCGGATTCAGGGTCACCCCAGGAACATTTTACAGAGGTGAGCGAAGATGGAAAGGATGACGATGGAATTGGGGGTGAGGTGAAGATGGTGGATCTCGTAAAAATGGAGGACGGTGAGAAAAAAGTCAGAGAATGGCGGGGCCAGACCCGCCATGATCGCCCAAACGTGGATAAGGATTTCGTTGGAGAGGCACCGTGGCGTGGAGGTCCCCGCCCGGAGTTGGAAAGTGCCCTCCGGCACGAGGCGAGAGATCCTCGTCACCGTGGCGTCGTCTACAGTGGAGGCGGGGATGGAAGCCGCCATGGAGGCAAAAGAAGGTGTTGGAGACTCTTGGCAAAGAAGACGAAGGAGCGAAAGGTTAAAATGCGCAAGAAAGCAGAAGGCGTAAACCGCCTAATACAGGTGTGTCTATATATGCATCACTCGCACCGACGGTTTGCGAAGGGACAAGATTGTGCGCCGTTTCGGGTCCCAAGAAAATCGGCGGATGCAATGAAGCACGGGAACCGAAGCGGTCGCATCCTAATGAGTGGTGGCCCCATCCAAGAACGCACCGGCATTTAATGAAGGACTGAAAAGGATCTGACGCGCGTTCCAGGACAGGCCCGGGGGCTACTGTCAGCGTACTTTACGCCAGGGTACCCTCTCCGCCGCCAAAGGCATGCGTGGCCCACGTGGCAGCCTAGCGAGTAGGTGGGCGAGCACGCCCAGCCCGCCAGGTGCTGGCCCACGTGGCGTTCGGGCGAGCAGGTGGGCGAGGACGCCGGCGCCCGGCCACGTGGCGGCTTAGCGGGCGGTGGCGAAACACGCCGCCCGCCAGTCTTGCCCACGTGGTGTTCGGCGGCGGTGGGCAGGCGCGCCTGCCGCCGGCGCCCGGCCCGCGTGGCGACTGGCGGTAGGTGGCGAAGCACGCCACCGCCAGTCTTGCCCGTGGCGTTCGGGCGAAAGCAAGTGGCGAGACGCCTACTCCGCCGGCGCCCGGCCGCGTGGCGGCTTAGCGAACAGTGGCGAAACACGCCGCGCCAGTCAAAGCCGCCACGTGGTATTGGCGGCGGTGGCGCGAGACGCCGCCGCCGGCGCCTAGCCCACGTGGCGGCTTGGCGGATAGGTGGCGAAACACGCCGCCCGCCAAGTGCTTGGCCACGTGGTATTCGAGCGGCAGTGCGCGAGACGCCTGCTGCCGGCGCCCAACCCACGTGGCGGCTTGGCGGCGGTGGCGAAACGCCCACCGCCGTCTTAAGCCACTTGGCGTTGGGCGGCAGTGGCGAGATGCCTGCTGCGCCCGCGCCGCCCACGTGGCGGCTTAGCGGGCGGTGGGCGAAGCACGCCTACCGCCAGTCTTGCGGCCACGTGGCGTTGAGCGGCGGTCGGCGAGGCGCCTGCCGCCTCTCGCAAGGCAAAAAGGTGGTGCGAGGTTCCTTCACCTCAAGCCTCCTTCCTCCATCGTCTGCGTGCGGTAGCGCGTGGCGATGTCGATTCGTTGATTGCGAGGAAGTCCGCTGCAGCCCAATCCTCTGGCGCCGTCACCTACCGTCGCAGAGGGTCCCATCCCGGCGAAGCCATCGTCGGCATTTAATGAGGCCGAGGAGCAGGACAACCGACGGAAGGGCTAGTAAATGTGTATAGATCGAGATGATGACCCCTTTACCTACCCCGTTAGCTTTGGCCTATATAAGGGCCTTCGGTGCATGGGAAAGGGGTCGAGCATTTGAAAACGGAGAACCAAGATTTCGAGCAAGAGAGCCTTAGGAAGAACTTGTAATCTCCAAGCTCTGTACTTGCTTAAAACACTCTACATAAAATCCAGCAGGAAGTAAGGCTATTACCCTGGCCTAGGGGGCCTGAACCTGGGTAAAATCACCGTGTCAACGTAGTTCAAGAATGCCATAGTCCTTCGCGTGAGAGTTTCTAGGGTTTCCCCTCGTCAGGGTTTGCCAGCCGCGAAGACGCCCTCCTATCGAACAAAACCCGGTCTGTAGACCAGGGCCTGTCTGGTGGAATACACCGACACGTACAATGCCTGTAAGCCGTTTAGCCTACAAGAGTAATAAGTCTTGATGCTTATTTGAGGTCGAATCAAGTGTTTAAAGGCTCAATACTAAATACAATACTTGAATTGCTATTAACTCTCTCAAAATGTGAATTTAATGCACGCAAGTGAGTTGCAGACTTGCTAGAGCTCAAGAATGATCCATGAGATTCAAGAAGTGCTCTAGAGTGCTGTTGAGGGGGTATTTATAGCCCCCACCTATATTTCCAACATTTCCAACCGTTGGGGCAAAAAATATAAAAATTCAGGTTTTTTGTGCTACCATCTATGTAGGACCGATAGCACCAGGGTCAACCCCAATGGTTGGCACAATACATTTATTGCACTGTAAGAGGCAGTTGCACAGAGGGGCTAGTGCTACTGCCCTACTGAGACAGGTAGCAATGGGCATTTTCTCTTTTTGCTCAATCGAAAAACTAATCAATGTAATTTTTACACCGGCCTGCCAGCATAGCCGAAACAACATCTCTGGAATTCGAGGCTACAGGTGCGGATTGTCCATGATCGAGGTTGTAGGTGCGGATTGTCTATGATTTGACCATAAAACACATTTGCCACCCAAGTGGACGACAGATTGCGGTGTTTTTGCTCCGCTTCCTCCAGCTCGCAGTTATGCTCTATCACTATGGAACATTTCTAGTAGTCCTTCCACTTCCCCTTGTATGCATGCACCCACCATGGGCACGAATCAGCTACGCACTTCACGTCGTACTCTTTTTTGCTGGACTTCACTACCCTGAATTACAGTCGAAGAAACATTGACCAATACTTCACCGCATCTATCACACCCTTTTGTCTTTATATATGGCCCCTTGTGTGACCTCGTTCTCATGATACTTCCATGTATCACTGTTCCCTTCATTCGTTGTTAGGTCTTCGAAATTATAATTAGTCCACGCACTAGGGACAGGCATCTCAGGAGTATTGTCCTCCTCGTCCGAGTGTTCGTCATCAGGGACTTTCTCATCTGCACGGTTCTCCTCCTCCATCAAGTTAACTATGTCCTCCACCTCCTCCCCCTCGTTGGCCACCCCCCCGCGCCTCCACGACTGTCTCCTCGCCCCCCCGATCCCCTTGCCACTGCCAATCTCGTGTCCCCCATCTCCGGGCTCCTCGTCACCTTCATCATCGCATTCTTGCATATTTGCCTTCCCCTCCGCCATAATATCTACCCCGACATCACGAACCTCTAATACTGATAGAGGTACCTGGTACTAGTGTACCAGCAACATGAGCGGCCAGCTCCGCTCTACAGCAAACCCAACATAACTCCTTCATGATGATGTCGCATTAATAGAAATCAACTCTCCATAAAAACAGTGTTGCGCATGGCTTACTACTGCTTTAACCCGCAGCCGAACAGTTCGGGTATCCAAATTGAATATCCGAAACACCCACTCTTACAGAGCCCTGTATGTCCTATCGCTCGGTCAAGATATGCCTCGTACGACTCTTGAAAATGCTGACAAATCCACTCCATCCGCCCCCTGTGCTATCTCCCCATCTCTATAAAATATTTGAAAATACAATTTGTCCGACATACTGCCTACAACGTCGGACCGAAAAATTCATCAGTTGTCTATCTAACCGCATCATGTATTACCATATAAATGTTATATTATATTGTCGAATTTTTTTCTCTACTAATTTCTAACGGTGCTCGATATTTCTAATTTTTTTACTCTTCAAATTTCTAACGTAGCATGGTGTCTGACAACGTACGATATGCTCCTAGCCTACTATGTTTTTAAAAATTACTCTAAAATACAACATATAAAACATATGGTGATCATACTAAGAAATTCGACTATAAATAAGTAACTTGTCTACTCTTTTTTTCATTATGAAACTACTACTACATATTATTAATTTTTTCAAATCTTAAAAGCTGCATATGTACATGATAATATATCATACTTTCTTTAATTTCTACGTTGCAATTTTCGATACTTTACCCGCGCAACATATGGCTAGCCTACCATATTTCATCATAATATTAAATTTCTAAATATTCCCTAATATTTCCACTATATTAAATTTCTACATTTCTAAATACTAAATACTACACAATCCTAATATTTCTAAATACTAAATACTACATGAAATTTCTAAATATTGCCTACTATTTCCATTACATTAAATTTCTACATTTCTAAATACTAAATACTACACATTCCTAATATTTCTAAATACTACATTAAATTTCTAGATATTGCCTAATACTTCCACTATATTAAATTTCTACATTTCTAAATACTAAATACTACACAAACCTACTATATTAAATTTCTACATTACATTTCTAAATATCGCCTAATACATTATTTGTATATAAAATTTTTGGACTTACCTCCACAAAAACGACGAATCTACTTTCTTCGATTTTTTCTCTTTTTTTCCTCTCATCTCTTTCTTTTCTTTTCTTTCCTCTCCTCTTCTCCTCCTTTGGCTCTCGCTAGCTTCGGTCCTTCTTGCGCATGGGCGAAATGAGGCAAGAGGCCGACGCCCGCGCTTATAAAGGGCACCCATCGCTCCAATCTCGGACGATCGGTGCCACGTCGCCAGCGTCCATTTTCGACCATTACTTCTAGCCGTTAGTAGAGCTCCTATCACTCGAATGTGGGGCGATCGCCTTATATTCGGACGACGGGAGCCTATTTTCACAATTTTTTCCTCCGTTGATTATTTTTAAAATAAAGATTTAAAATAGATATTAAATAAAAAAAATTCACTACTTCGCGCGGTTCAGCCCAGCAGCAGAATTGATTGGATCGGAATAGCGGATTCGGTCCATTCGGAGGCACCTCCGTTGGCTCGATTCTCAACTGCTTGTGGTTCATGTAAGCCGTAAGCGTGTGGTTCTTTGCGATCACAGCTGAGGAACTCATTTTGATGCTTTCTCAAACACTGAATTGTAGAGTTCTCTTAACGATTGTTTAGGATTCGGCAGTGGATGGTTGCAAACCGGATCCTTCGTAGGTTTAAAATTTTTTATTCCAATTTCTAATTTTTATTTCAAAAGAAATTGCCCCGAAATTTATGCCTTTTCACACGAGAAGAGACTAGCATAGCATCATGTCCCGTAACCAACCCGTAGTAAATCACCTAGATCCTGTTTAAAATGCGGAAATTTTACAGAAATCTTATAATTATTTCACATAAAATAGTTTAATTTTTAAAGGAATTGAAACAAATTTCCGTATTCCAATCATACATCATCCATCCCCAGTGACCCACCCCAGTCATATAAAGAAGCCCTCCTGTCAGAAATGGGCACGTCTGCAAGGCGGCGACCACGAGTCCACCGGCAGAGCAACCCACAAAGCACTCGAGCAAATACTCTGCGGTGATGAGCTCTCGAGTTGCCGGATCCGTCCTCCTCCGCCACCTGGGCCCCCGCGTGTTCAGCTCGAACTCTCCGGCGGCTGCGCCAAGGCCTCACCTTGCCGGAGGTCGAGAAGGGGGCGTGGCCGTGTGGGTGCGGCTGCTGTCCACCTCCGCCGCCGAGGCGAAGGCGGAGGCGGAGGCGGCCGCGTCCAAGGAGAACAGCGCGAGCACCACCGTGGCGAAGGCGGAGGCGACGCAGGCCGCGAAAGAGGGGGAGAAGACCGTGGTGAGCAGCTACTGGGGCATCGCGCCGTCCAAGCTGGTGAACAAGGACGGCGCCGAGTGGAAGTGGTCTTGCTTCAGGGTAAGTACAGTAGCAGTGGTAGATCATGCTTAAAAGGTCGCGCCTTTTGCGATTATTAACCTGGGCTTTAATTAGTGTAAATTGGCGTCTTCATTAGTGTGTTAATTTTGCAGCCGTGGGAGACGTACACGCCGGACACGACGATTGATCTGACGAAGCACCACGAGCCCAAGGTGCTGCTCGACAAAATCGCCTACTGGACCGTCAAGCTGCTGCGCGTGCCCACCGATATCTTCTTCCAGGTATCATCAATTTCCATCTTGCCTTTCCCATTTTCCAGGAGCATGCCAATTCTGAGAAAACGAGGGAAATTTCATTCTTTTTGTTCACGGCGAATTGGATTGGATACAGAGGAGGTACGGCTGCCGGGCGATGATGCTGGAGACGGTGGCGGCGGTGCCGGGGATGGTGGGCGGGATGCTGCTCCACCTGCGCTCGCTCCGCCGCTTCGAGCACAGCGGCGGCTGGATCCGCGCGCTGCTCGAGGAGGCGGAGAACGAGCGGATGCACCTCATGACCTTCATGGAGGTGGCCAAACCCAGGTGGTACGAGCGCGCACTCGTCCTCGCCGTCCAGGGCGTTTTCTTCAACGCCTACTTCGTTGGCTACCTCCTCTCCCCTAAGTTCGCGCACCGCATCGTCGGCTACCTCGAGGAGGAGGCCATCCACTCCTACACCGAGTTCCTCAAGGACCTCCAGGCCGGCAAGATTGAGAATGCCCCGGCGCCCCCCATTGCCATCGACTACTGGCGCCTCCCCGCCGACGCCACGCTCAAGGACGTCGTCGTTGTGGTGCGCGCCGACGAGGCGCACCACCGCGACGTCAACCACTTCGCGTCGGTACGTTAATTTCCAAGATCGCGCGGCACTGTCAAATCTTATGTGGTTCAAGCAACCAAGTGTATATACGTGTAAGGCTTGTGATTTCTGAATTGTTTGGCTTCTGATGTGCGTGCAGGACATCCATTTCCAGGGGATGGATCTCAAGGAGACGCCTGCACCAGTCGAATATCATTGAGGCGGGTCTGTGCTCTGCTGAATTCTGCATTTCAGAAATAAAACGCCCATTTGTCACGAGTTGTGAAGATCTCATGAAAAATCTTGCTCTGGGTGATCCTAATTCATGTACAAAATGTATTAGTAAGTAAAACTTCAGACCTTAATATGCACATTTCAAAGTTTGCTCCATGTTTCTCACTGCATATGTTAAAACTTTGTGGTTTCACTCCCAACCCTAAGAGAGGCACTATTTATGGGTTACAGCAAGGACTTTCGGTTAGCGAAATAGCGATGAACTTTTTTAAAAAAAACGAGAATACCTAGGAGGAAATAACGATGAACTGCCCCTTGTCATTCGTAAACTGCAATTATTGGGAGTGGTGTCAGCTTGGGCATATTGTTTCTGCATTTGGTGAGGATACTGCATCCTGTTTGATGGAAACCAGTCGCTTGGCTTCTAGCATGGATATCCATCATGATAGAGTTGTTTGCTGCAACTTCTCCTTAAGCGTAGCATCATCATGGAAAATTAACGAGGTGCTTACTTCGTTTTCACGTTGTCGTTGTTTACTTCTCATGTTTGGGATTATTTTATATCAGATGTGTGCGATTCATTTCAGCTCTGGATCTACTGCTGTTTCAGACATCTGAATGCTACAAATGACTCGGGTCAACCATGAATATGAATTCTTCTGGTTAAGAACTTACAATACCCTGAATTAGAACTTGCTTCTCTTAGCAAGGACTGCCACTGTGTTTCAGAATTCAAACGCGTATTTTTCAAGTGTAATCACCGTTGATTGCTAATATGTGATCTGCCTACTCCAAAATGATATGAAGAAGGTACTGAACCTAACTACAAATCGGACTGAGTCTATAACATGCCTGGACTGTTGCAGGACTTCATATTTCATAATGCTTTGCTTTAGTCGATTAGATTGTCGATGCGTGTACAGTATACATATTCAGATCTCGCATGTCACTAGCTACGTTTATTCAGAGCCTCTTTCCACAAATTTTACATTAGCATACGCACGGACCAACACCGTAAATAAGCATACTCAGGATTGCCAAAAGAATTTCTCATAGCACAATGGAAACTCATAAATTAAACTGTGGTCGTCCTTCTACTGAAACCTTTACCTTCTGTGCTGATTGATCTTCAGACCCCGCTTCGCATGCCCCTGGAAGATAGGTGATCGTATCCTCCTTTGATGTTCAAATCTAATAGGAGCAGTCCTTCATCTGGAGTGCATTTCACATCATCAGCCTCCTGAACCCCATGGTAGAGCTGAAACCCTAGATTGCTATTTCTAAGGTTGTCTTCAGATATGGCTTTCGCCAGTTGTCCGTTGTTCTGTTCACACACTTGCGTCGCATTGCCCATGAATCCTGAAAGAGCTAGGTTAAAGTCTGTGAGCTGCGATCTGGTTGCTTCTAAGTTTGCAGTTCCACTTGCGTCATAAGAAAGGTTTTTCTGGGCTTTCTCTAGTATTGCCTGCAGGTATTTCCCTTGGGCCTCAATGCGCATTTGCAGCTTCTTCTGAACCTGTATGTAGAGGAACACACTGAGCGGTTAAATTTTGTGTTCTTGAAACTCGAAAGCAAGGATCGAAGTAGAGAAGCCTATGTTACCTCAAGCTGTTCGTGCAGTTTCCTTTGGACTTCAATTTGATACCTTAGTGCATCCGCGAGTGGTGTTTCTCTGATTCATGCCAAAATGTTCAACAAATGGTTAGCCAAACCAAAAGCAATCATGATAACCGATGGAAAAATGGTCACAAAATCCTTGAATTAGAACTACTTCACAGAACGACTGTATGACATTCAACCTAGAAAACCTAATTACTTTTTGGGAATTGCTAAATAGCACTCGAGTGTTTTTTTGTTTATGAGCACTCAATTTTTTTTATCTATTAGATATTACTTTGTGATCCATGTTGTGCTTCCTTATTTTGACTATCAATATTTAACTTTGTGATCCACATTTTTGTTTTTTGTGTTCCTTATAGTTTGGCTTGTTCTTTTTTTTTTTTTACAAATTGTCACATTATTTTTTACATAATTTAATTTGTGTAAAACTAGTATATAATTAATGTAAAAAAGGCCATGCATGGAATGCTCAAAATTTGAGTGTTATTTAATAAGAAAACACTCAAGTGCTCCCTAGACATCTAGTGTGTAAAACTAGTATATAATTGATGTAAAAAAGGTTATGCATGAAATGCTCAAAATTTAAGTGCTATTTAATAAAAAAACACTCAAGTGCTTCCTAGACACCTCCTTAATTTTTTGTCGAAATTACAGTTTAATTCGGCCGGTGAATTTATTTATAATGCTAGTTGCTCCGGTTTAGTGATACTGTGATAGAGATAGACTGATTCCTGAATACTGGTCCGGCATTTAGTGTTCCTTCATCATCATCTGTTTTTTAGATTATTTTGTGGAAGTACTTTGTGTGATGTCACTATAAAATTCCTTTTGTGAAACAGATTAATTAACACATGATATGCAGAGGTTCATAAGCCCCTGTAAATAAGTACCTTAGCACATTTAAGTCCCTTTCGTATGACCTCATCTTCCAAATCATTGGCAGTCCAGTACAATATAAGTAAACATCTTTCTGTGCATAAATTAAGCACCATGTTTTCTTCTGTAAGAGTAGGCTACATGTATTCAAATCAGTGTAGTACGATCGATGGTTATTAAATCATATTTTGAGCTCTGCCTACTAAATGATGCTGCTAGTTCGTCCTATGCCTCTTCCTGGTCATCAGGTCGTTCCTATCGGCCCAGCATAATCAAGATTAGATTGTTCTTACTTCTTATTAGATTCAACTTGACATACTATGATTCAAGTCCTGAATGTTTCCCAGGCATCACGGTGTCTTAGAATTTAGGCATGAACCTATGCACTGAGGTGAAAGCAATTACGTAAGACGGGAAGCATGGTGACTGCTACTTACCCCATATTGTTATTTCCAGCAGAAGAAACGTTATGAGGTACTGGAGAGGAAAAACTGATGCCTTGTGCAGCAAATGCTGTGAAAAGAAGAAAGGAATGTGAGATTTAGAACAGGGAAAAAAATAAAAACCGATGTATCATTGTCATGCTTTATCCTTTTTCACTCTAGCTTGTTAGTACTTAATAGTAGTATTTACAAGGTGCATACCTCCTCGGCTGGTTTCCAAGCCTGTATCTTTCTTGTTCTGCTTTCCCAGCCTGTATTTCTGAGGGCAAAAGACACCGTCATGAAGTACGAATTAGCACTATGCTAAAGCAAAAGAAATAAAGAAACAACAATACGAGCATAAGGAATTTGCAATTAATAGAGCTGATCAAACCTGAAGATGACTCTTTAGGTGGTACAAGGTGAGCCCTTTCATACCCATCAGTCTCAGCACCGACTTGGGCGTGGCCTCTGTCGCAGCACAGTCAAATGGAAAACAAAATTATAATGAGAGGTGCCTCAATGCTTTTCCTTCTGACATTTGCGCAAATATTAAAACATGAATGAATGATAGATGGTGATTACTTACCTTTTCGCTTGCTTTAAAATTAGTGTAACTTGTATTGGGAGAGAAAGTATTAAAGCACTGCTCAATTATAACTCCCAAAACGAAAATTTTAGCAACAACTATGACTACTCGTATAGTTGTGTATATGGATCATGAAAGCTTTCAGAGGGACACCGTGCGTGATCAACTGATCACACACATGGATCACCTTGGCATCTTTCACTTTATGATCAGTTTATCCAAGTTAGGAATGTGCAAAACTTGTGTTCCAAACATTTCAATCGCGATCTCAAAAAAAAAAAACATTTCAACCGCCAAATTGCAAACCTAATTTCCCGTGCACATATGCCTGGTCCCTTCGGGCTTTACAGCGGGTGGACAAATGCTCGGATTTGCAGCAGGGCACATGGATTGGGAGGTGGAATAAGCTACTGTTATCATCACTGTTCCATCGCGGAAGCCGAGTTTTCTAGAGCCCTATCAGTTTCAGATCGGGTGGCTTCCGTACTAGCTATGCTGTGTTTGTACTTTGGACACATGCATGTAGTGGTACAGAGAGCAGCAGCATAGGTAGCATGCGGGGTTGGGTTGTGTGGTGGTACTTACTGTCTGGCCCGCCGAGCCTGGTGACGGCCTCGACGAAGCGCTCGTGCAGGTCGGGCGTCCACCGCAGCCGCGGCTTGGGGTCCCGGGACAGCACCACCCCCGCGCCGACGCCGTAGCCCGCCCGCTCCGTCCCCTCGAACATGACCTCTGCCTCCGGCCGATGGAGCGATCGGTCGGTATATCACGACGTACGGCGGCCGACTGCCCCTGTACGCGCGTGCCGGCTCGATCGATCGCACGGTACGGTGTGCGAATCTGGTGCGGCGGGGAGTTAGCGTAGGATTTCGGCGAAGCCCGAGGCGGATTCCTGGTGGGAATGTGTGATATATTGGCGTCCGATAGCTAGCTAGCTGGGCGGAGATAGAGACGGAGAGAGAAGAGCAGACGAGAGGAGAGGTGGGTCAGTGGGTGATATGTAGACGAAGCTTTGCCTTTTTTTTCCCTCTTCGTCTTCTTTTTTTTAATATCGGTCCAGTTCAAATAAAATTGCAAATATGATCTTTTATCTTTTACTGATCGCAAAAGTAGCGGCAGATGTACTAGAATTTAGCAAAATATGGCCAAATTATCAAGCTAATGATGAAAGGACATATTGGCCGATATCAGATAAGGGAAAAAATTGGAGATAGGATTACGATCGATATTGATCCAACTTTGAGAAGTCTTGTTCGAATAAGAGGCTGACACGGATCATGTGGATAATGTACCAAAAAAAATACGATTGGCCTATCTGCTATAAAAGATGATCAAGGATGCATGAGGATAAAATACAATTAAATCAAACAACTCGCGTTACTTTTTAATTACATATCTGTCAACTAGGAGTAGCTTTGTAATTTAGTCTTTTTCCGTAATTTGATTCTGATCAATAAAGTTGCACATCGTCGATTGTTGATCTCTATTGATTACGCCAATTAGGTTTGATTTTCTCTGATTTTGTTGCGCATCGCTTTTTTCGAGAAAGTCTACTTTTATCTACCATCTATTCAGTCCTAATCGTTGAGACTTATCGTTACCCTATATTTAATCGGTTTTTTGCCTATTTAGATCTTTACTAATTTTACATTAGATCAGCTTTGAGCATATTTTTTCATTTATTTTACCGATTGCAGGATTAAATCGGTTGGTATGCTCTGAATCCGGCGTTCGTCGTGTGTTGTAGCCGATCAATCCTCGTCACAATTTTTGGCACCGACAGATAGAAATAAAATATTAAAAAAATGTGTAAAAAGGACCAATTTAGCCAAAGCTCAGTGGCTAGAGCAAAAGAGAGCGAGAGGCGCCGGGGTGGCGGGAGAACAGCGGATGGAAAAGAGGAGAGAGAAAGAAGGGCACCGCATCAGAAAAGACGACGTGCATCATGTACTCGTATGTGCGCCGAATCTCGTTGAGCCTTGTTGTGCGCGGGGCAAAACCCCGGAACATAACAAACGAACAAACTCCGCGGCTGAGCCAACCGAGGCGCGTCGCGTGCAGGCTGGCTCCGGCGCTGCTCGATCGTCGTCGGCCCACGGCCGCTGGCGCGGCCGTCCGATCGGGCGATGTACGGCCTGCTGTTTGTTCGTGGAGGAGGAGCCGGTGGGCGCGCGCGGGACAGGAAGGGGATGGGGTATGTGGGAGGGCGCGCCACGTGGACAGACCCCGACATGAGGGGTCCTACCATGTGTACATGTGTGCTGCTGCTCTGTGTTCTGGTCGTAGGCCAGAGAAGCTTGTCTGGTCCGATCATTACTTACTAGATTTGCCCAAAGAATGGTACCGCCGATGATACCTCACCGGTCAATGATCACGATAACTCCCACCAGTTACCAGCCCAGACCAAGAACAGTTGAACCGCATATACTCTACCAGGCGAACTCAATGACACGAGGGAATTTTGTTTTACGCTCCTCGATCGAGGAGAGTGACAACTCACGGAAACAGCTAGCTGCTACTACATGTCGATCGAATCGCGACGGTTCGATCGGCATTGGACGGTGAGCTAGCTGCATGCGCACAGCCTGCCTTTAGCTCGCCGTGGGAATATTCCGGCAGCGGCAAGTGGGCGGGGCGGAGAGTGAAAGAAAGGGGGTGAATCGAGACGGTGGGGCCGGGCCAGGGGGGGGGCGAGAGACGCGGGGAGATGCGCCGGGGCCCGGAGGGAATATTCGCGCCAACTTGGTTGCGAGTTGCGACCGCCGCCCCCACCCGGCCACCCCCCTCGCCAATTCCGTTCGCTCTTGCTCCTTTTCTCGCCCCCGTTCAGTTCGGAACGGTAACGGACAACGGAGCGCATTTGACGTCAGCGTGAGGACGGCTGCGGTGCCGACGGGCAGCGCGCGCCGGGGCCGGCGTTTGTTACGTCGGCATGCGGCTGCGGTAACACTTGGTCAGAGAAAAGTGGCTGTGTAATCGACGAAAGCGTCGTCTAAACTATGATAACGATGGCGCGGCTGCGATTTGCAAGTCGCACGGTGAATTAGTTAGTATACGCCGAGAGGAAATTTAATTGAAAGAGAATTGTCAGAGTCCATATTTAACTGATCTCGTGTGCACTAGTGCACGATCCAAGTCTGGAATCCGATGTGCGCAATTGTAAACGGCGGCAGGCACGGAGAAAGAGAGAGAAAACGCCGTTCCTATGTTTCGGTCAGCATGAGATTAATTCCCCTTGGAGTATATAGATTTGAGGAGCCCACCCCGCGTATGTCTTTGTTCCAAAATTCCCACTTTATCCTCCTTTAGTTAAACTTCTTTCGCGCGGGAATCGCCTACTTAGGTTTCAGTCTTGTAATTAGAATCGTATGCTTAAAGGGAAGGAGGCCTGGCCATCGAACAATTATCAGTATCTGATCTAGTATGTAACACCCATTATTGCTACGTACTTAGTACTTTCCTCATATTCGCCGCAATAGTGTACACAAATAGCAGATGCCCGTCTCTCTAGTCCAATCTTAGACCATCTCCAACGCCGTCCCGTCCCCCGTCCCTTCCCCTTCGCGATGGGAAAACGCAAGCGGGAGAGGAATCCCAGCGCCTCCAACGCTCGCCCTTCCGCGCCGGGAGAAGCCAGGGACAGGAGAGAGGTTCCCCCCACGCCGGGTGCTCTCCGCGTTCCCGTCGCCCTCTCCCACAGCAGTTGTCGTCAACGAACTCCGCTTCGCGCGTCCACTCGGACCCGGGGGAAATCGCCGAAGGCGTCGGGAGCGAGCCGCGGGGGAGGTGCGCCACACACGCCGGAGTGGAGGACGGCCAGAGGGTACTCGACGGCTTGAGGTACGTCATCCGAGCACCATATTTGTACGAGTTGAGTTCGATTTAAGATTTAGGTTTGTTCAATACATGGGGAAATACCAGTTTGTGCTCAAAAGCTCAGTAGATCCTGAACACCCCGATGTAGGGAAATTGCGAAATCGATCTGCATTGTCGCTTTGGATTGCCGATTTGGTTGCATTAGGGTTTGGATTTGGGCAATAAGGACGATCTACAGAAGATGGTTGCATTTTAGGGTTTCGATTTGGGTGTGCTGCAGATTGGTTGAAGTATGGATTTGGGTGAAATCCACACTTCAACCTGAATTCGTAGAACAACTTCATTCAACCGTTAATAGGAGTTGCACTTGTTCAATCGGATAGCTTCTGCAATATGCAGTCCTTCAAATATTTTGCTTCATGTTCGTTCACATGGAATTAATAATTAGCTTATCTTTGTCTTCGGTGCGCGAAAATCATTGGTGCTGCGGCACCATTTGGAAACTAGAATATTAAAGCTTGAAGCAGACGTCCAGTGTTGCTTCAAGCTTGTTGCGTGTGTGGGCATGGAGAATTAGTGGAGAATTAGCTCATGTCATGCATGTATGTATATAGACTTGCATCATATGGGTATTGATTTCATTCATGAGCTAATGTATATGTTGGATAAAAGGAATGGAAAGGATGAAGGTGTCAAATTTCACAGAAGTACAGTTGAGATGACCATCGAAGTCTGCAAACAAGATCTAAAAGAGCACAATTTTCAAAATAAACAAGAACTCTCTTCATTTTTTTTCTTCTGATAGTGTTAGTTGGCATCGCATATTTATGGTATATCTTTACATGAATATAGTGCAGCAAATGCACACACAGGATAGTGTTACTTGGCCAATGAGTAGGCAGGAGATATTCAAACACAATTGTATTTCTTCTGTGTACTGTTAAGCTCACTAGCTGTTATTATGCTTGGATGTTGAAGTTTGTTTCCTGTAATGTTTGTCTCCCTTTCATCATTTACTACTGGCTTTGGAATCCTTTTATGAAAAGTTTGATCCAGATTTTGTTGAGATTAGAACAAAAGTAGCTGAAGTGTTACAGAGAGAGGATGATCTAAATGAAATTGTCCAGGTATTCTTTTGCACCTTGTGTCTCACTTGCTGATGATCCCAGTCCGAGAAGCAATATTTGAAAGTTGAAACACTTCAACTTGGTGCTCTTGTTTCCTGTGTCACTTTTTCGGGCTTTCCCTGTGTCTGTTGATTCAATCATGTTTTTTAATGGACTTTGAATTGCTTCTCAGACCAAATTTCCAGCTTGTTGGTAAAGATGCACTGGCAGAAACTGACAAGATTACGCTGGAGACAGCCAAGCTCCTCAGGGAAGATTATTTGGCCCAGAATGCATTTACCCCGTGAGTGATACCTAGCTAGTCTGATGTGTATGAATTGCCTGGCTTGTAAATGCCTAACCATTTTAATTGTGACCATGATTACTTGTCGAAACAGATATGACAAGTTTTGCAGGCTGTCGAGCGAGCAGCTAATGCTGATGGACAAAAGATAACCTACAGTGTTATAAAGCATCGCATGGGAGATCTATTTTATCGCCTAGTGTACGTATCTCAATTTTGTATGTAAAATCATACTTGCTGATGATATTCATTTGAGTACTGTTATTTACTCTGTTAGGGAATGCTAGCATGCTCCTCTTTCTTTCCTCTGTTTAAGGTAGCAAGTATTTCTTGGTCACAGGCAATATTTTGTCTCTTCAGATGTCGGTGCTGGAAAGACCTGAGAAACACCTGATAATGTGTGTTTTGTTACTTTGATCATCGGAACGATCTGTATGGACGGCCTGGTATCTGTTTGTGCCGAACATCTTTGCAGTTTGTTCGGTCTGTCTGAAAAAGCAAAAATGGTACTAGGATAAATACAAATAGCAGGTAATTTGTGCTCTTTACCATTGCATGGTTTATGTAGGCTTCATTGTTTGTCAATTCTGTACCATCAATCATCCCCAATGGCCTGTATTCATCATTTTGTGGTCTGGTGCAAGTAGTTGCAGTTGTTTTTTATTTTTCTTTCTGTGCCATGAATCATACCCAATGGCCCGTATACAAATAGAGGATACAAGGTCTGGATCTCTTCTCATTTAGTTGATGGGTTGAATTGCTTCAGTGTGGGAAAAAATTTTGAAATACTATCAGGCACATCACCTTCATGTCATCATACTGATTTCGAACAATTCATTCACATTATCTGATTATCACCTCTTCTGCAAATTCTTATTATTTTTCAGGTGTATACGGTGATTGTGGTGGTGCATGGGTCGACGAGGAGTAAGAGATTGAGTAGTTTTGTGTGTATATGTTTTTGCAAAACATTTTTAACAGAAAGCTGAAGAAACTGCTGCACATTTTCTTGTGAATGTGCATGGGTCATACATTTTCTTCAGTTCTATGCAATTGCTTCAGCCTTCAAGCCTATTTTCAAACTCCATTTCTATCTGTGTTACATAGCATAGCTCAAATCTGAGACTGCACCACCAAAAAATTTTACTTTGGTTGTATTTCTCAAGCTTGCTTTGCTCTACAGAAACAACTTCCTTTGCCTCTTTCCCCCCAAAATAGCTTTATTCCATTCAAGGTCTAGTTGTATGTCTGGATATCAGCAAACATAAACCTCAATTTCATGTACTGTTAGTATTTTGGTTCTTAGTCATATTTTATAAACTTTTTTCTTACTAGACCCACTGAAATTGGGGATACCTATGGAGGCTGATCGTTGATTTCCAATCTCATTTCCAGGAAAATATACAATGTGGTGGATGATGACCCTGCTCCAAGAGTTGAGGTTTTGGCGTTTGCTCGGAGCTTGATAGCGAGAAGATATCCGGATTTGAGAAGGGAGTTTACTGAATGTGTTGTCTATTGTAGATGAGCTGATGTATGAATCACTAGTTTTAACTTATGCTATGAATGTGTATAAATTCTGAAGAGGGGAGGAAAAGTTAGGTATTTCTGGGAAGGGAAGGGAGTGCTGAAGGGAATCTGTTGGAGTGCATTGTTGGGAAGGGAATGGAATCTGGGAAGGGATTCCCTTCAGGGCCTGGGAAGGGAATGAAACCCTGGGAAACCCTTGGAGATGGTCTTAGTGCGCTCTAGTCCAGCATCGGCAAGCATCATTCCATGTTCCTCGTAGCCTTCGTTGACGCCTCAAACCAAACGTTCTCTTCTCGAGCCGAATCGATCCGCTTCTGGGCGCAGCATCACACCGGTGCAAAACCAAGAGGGGTGGGTGCTCGTCGTCGTCGCCAACCCACTCTCCACATGAACTGACGAAAGAATACGGTGTGATCGGCTCATTTATTAGTGGTCACATGTCGCTCTGGCCGTGTCCTGAAGGGGATCCGAGAGCTAGCCGGACAAGCCTGGTTGTTGGGTGGCGGTGCAGCAGCAAGTCAGAGGGTGAGCTGTGCGGCCGTGGGAACAGGGGAGGGGACACGGAATCTCTCGTGCGAGATCCACTATTCTTTTACCACCACGCACGCGGCCACGCCACCCGGTTGGCTTAGGCTCTCCGGTCTCCTTCCTGGTCAGGAAGTGGCAAACCGACGAGCCTGGCACTCGATCGGGGGTAGGCATCGTCGCGCATGACACACGACAGGGAGCGGTGGAATCATGTGTGTGTTCTTTCTGTGGGTCCCCACAGTCATATCTCAGCTGGCTCCAAATTGGAAGGGTCATTTGATCAATTGACACTCTTTTTTGGTACATGTGGTTAGAAAGTCAAAACGAAAAGGATGATGGGGCTTCTTGATTGAGGAAGCATATCTCAAATTTTGGATGATTTAACAAGAGAAGACATGTACAGATGCGAAAGAAATATTTTGATTTACAAATATTGTTTTGTCACATCAAACTGACCTTTTGATGTTTCCACCAAAAAGAATAAAAAACTGATCTTTTTGGTGCATATCCAACAGTTTTATCGGGCAGGTTTTGTGCACTGTACATATACAATTATACACTTTACAGAAGATGAAACTTGAGTTGGCAGCATAGCCATGGCGAAGTGTATCTATCTTACCTCAAGTTGACCAACTCTGCATGTTAACCTGTGATAACTCTCTGCATTTCGAGGCGCTGTTGGTGGCTTGGTGCTCGTGACGTTGCAGAAGATAGCATCTACCGACTAATGATGGTCTACGTCCATGAAGCAAATTCTCTGTCACTGGTTTTTGACCTTCCCTCTGAAAGCTAGCAAAGAAAAGAACAACTAAGATTTAGGTTCGGTTTCCACAACAGGATTATTATGAAACTGTATTAAGTACTGACAAATGAGTCATACCGAAAAGAAAAGGATTGTAATGCTCCTTCATGCCGCCTGCTTAGCCAAGGTTATCTCATCTGGAAGAACATTGCCACAATAAAAATAGTGAGCAAATATTACCCCCTAAATCTTCTCGATCAATAACTAGGAAGGAATAAGTATGAATTCTAGAAATATAACAATACAAGGAAATCTAATATAAGCTGCATATAGGACCACACCCAAATATAAGCTGCATATAGGACCACACCCAATAGAGTAGCATCATCCTATCGAATATGGTTGAAGCTGTTAAACATCCCAGTGTGGGAAGCCTTGGCTGCAGGCTTGGGTGCTTCGGGAGTTCCAAACACATTCCATAACCGGAGGGTCTCGTCCGCAGCAGCTGATGCTACCGTGCAACCATCAGGGCTCTGCAGTTTCGCCACATGAGAGGACCATCAGCCAAGTACAGATTAGCACGTAGACAGTATCTGTAAAAGTTGGCAAGAATAATTCACCTGAGCCATGTAAAGGACACGAGAGGTATGGCCAGTGAGTTCAGCCATCTTGACCATTGACGGGTACTTCCACAACGTCAGTTGGTTCTGCGTGAATCCGTGTGAACTCAGCAGCTCTCTCTCGTTCTTGTTCCAGAGAAGAGCGCACACCTGTGACCCCGTATCAACAGAGTTCAGGCATGCTCCGGTATGTGTGTTCCAGAACTTGATGCACCGATCGCTACTGCCACCGCCAGTTGCCAGCAGGTTGCTTTGGAATGGGCACCATGCGAGCGCCTTCACAGCAGCCATGTGGTCCTCGAGCCTGTGTAGCCACTGGTTGCGGCCTGCAGAAGGGACGGAGGATGCCATTGATACATCCCAAATGTGCAGAAGATTGTCGTTGCCCCCGCTCGCCAGTTGCTGTCCTGAGCCAGACCACTCGAGCCCGCACAACTCCTGGCTGTGCCCCTGGTATGTCTGCACGACATGGTCCCTGATCCTCACGTCATTGTTCACTATCTTACCGTCCATGCCGCCAGTCGTCAGGATGTTGTTGTTCCATGCCAGTGAACCGACTCTTGACTCATGCACACCTCTCAGAGTCCTCAACTGCAGAGAAAGAACAATCAAATTCAACAACTGATCGAGCAAGTTAGGACAGCAACTTTTTTTGGATGCCGAGCAATGTATTCACCACTCGATTGGAGCTGGTGTCCCAGAGCTGGATGTCAGACGAGTTGAGTCCGATGGCGATGTGCTGGCCATCGGGAGCCCAGCTGACGCTGGTGATGGGACCATTGTCTTCGTCGACGGTCACGAGCTCAGATGTGGATCCACTTGAAGCGTCCCACAGGTACACCGTGTCACCCAGCGCAATGGACAGCAAGTTGTTGCTCCCCCAGTCCAGTAGGTTGAGGTAGTAATCGTCAACAAGGTCCGGTGCATCCAGAGTCCTCTCCGAAGACTGCATCATTAAGTCGCATCAGTAACCACAATCCAATGCCGTTAACACCCGTTGCATCAATGTGCAAGCAGAACCACAGGATGGCAGCATGCGCATACCTGGGGAATGTAGCGCCGTTGCTTGGCCGGCTTGGCCTGGTGGGAAGAAGTCGTGTCGGCAGCTGAGGCGTTCTCGGGCTCCGGCGGCTTGTTCCTGAAGGCGAGGATCCGCGTCCTGTTGTTGAGCAGCTTCTCGGCGAGCAGCCTCCGGTAGGCCTCCTTGGACGGGGAAGCCGACATCTCTGGCGCGTTCTCCTTGTCCTTCGTGGGTTCCGTGAGCAGGTAGTGCGCCATGTCCATGTCCATCGCCGACCTATCCGGGATGAACCTGTCGCCCTGCAGCGCGCACATGAATAACCACCCAGTCAGGCATTTCGTCGAACAGCCTATGCGCGCGCACACACAGACGTGGCGTAACCAGTGAGCAAGAAGCCAAGAACTCACGTAGCACTTGGCCGACGGGTTGCGCGAGGCCGTGCTCAGCGACGGCATATAGGGGCGGGAGCTGGCCTCCTGGAGCGGCGGCCGCGGCGCGGCGCGGCTCTTCTCGGAGGAGATCGAGTGGGAGCCTGCATCCATGGTTAGCAACAACAGAGCAGAACAACAGGGACACAGCAACAGATAAAAAGCAGCAGTAATAATCAAAAGAAGAAGCACTGAAGTTAACGGGGATTATTAGCAAGTTAGATCGATAAAAAAATCAACAAGCGAAGATGATATGAATATAATTAAACGCGCGGATTAACGAAAGTGACGGGGATCTGCGAGAGCTTTGGAGAAGCGAGAAAGTGACGGGGATCCCCGATCGCGTCAGATCAGCGAGGGGAGGCGGCGAGGAGGAAGAGGAGAGAGCTTTGCGTTGTGGGCTTTGGCTGCTGAGAAGAAATTGTAGGAAAGGAGGGGAGAGCGGCCGCAACGGCTAGTACACCGAGGAGGAAGAGAGAATATAGCCGTTGTACAAAGGCTTCCAGGCCGGTGCTGGGCTTTATTGGTGTCGCCGCAACAGGTACCTTTCTCGGCCCTATTCTAGTGCAAGTTCGTTGCTGCATATCAGACTTGGGGTGCGTTTGGCACGTGTAATCATATAATCATCTAGAATCTAATGCTATTTTCAATCTGATTATGGGTAAATACATTACTAGTAATATAAGATTTCAACGTTTGGTTTCTTTGAAGGAAACTATAAAATAGTCTTAATAATAGTTCAAATATTTCATAACTCGAACCAATAAGTCCACAAATTTAAATTTAAATTTCTACATTTGAAAATTTAATCCTTGAAGGTTCATATTTATAAACTATAAATTTCAAAATAAAATTTCAAATTTTAAAATTGCGACCTTAAAATTTTCAATTTTTATGGTTCAAAATCTCATTTTGGGATCTTTGAAATTTGAAAAATTAAAAATTGAGTTTTGGACTTTAAATCATCAGAATTTTAAAGTCCAAAATTCAAAATTTGAAACTTCCAAAATTCAAATATATAAAATTTAAATTCCTAGAATTGGAATATGTAAAATCTAGAATTGAAAATTCCAAAATTTAAGATTCAAAATATCATAAAATGGAATTTAAAAATTAAAAAAATTAAATTGACTGAATTTAAGATTTTGAAATTCTGGATTCAAATTTTGATATTTGGGTTTTGAAATTCATATTTTGGAAAATATTAATTCCATAACTCTAATATTCAAATATTAAAATAAAACATAATGTGGATTTTAAATTTTGAAAGTTTAAAATTTGACAGCAACAAATTAAAGCAAATGATAAAAAACGCAACAACAAAGATTTCTTTCCCATGGTAATCCAGGATAGGCACCATTTTATACAAGAAACATATTCGTGGAATTGATGGTAATATGATTCTCGAGGTAATCTTGGATTTCTGTTTCAGATTCTTGATTTGTTTACCAAACAAGAGAATCTCATAGGATTACTAAATGATTCCGGATAATCTAAGAGGATTCCTTCAACCAAATGCACCCTTGATCCTATGATTGCAGCAGGGCATGGGCGGAATATATTGACTGGGGCGGTAATTTATAGCAGTGCGCACACACACTATATATATATATATAAGGTTATTCTATAACACAACTAAGATTAGTGTAAGATGATTCTAATAACCCCCGTGAACTCATTTTTCTTGACCCGTCCCTGCAGCAGGGTGAAGGAAATTTACATGGACTCGGAAGTTCCTTCACTGGATCTGAGCGCGACCACTCGATTCATTCCGGTTTCTGATGCTTCTGCTTCTCTTAAGATGTGAAGAGGTGTGAGAACGGAGCATAGTCCAGGCAAGGCGTTGGGGTTTGAGAAGGTACAAGCGTGTGCCCTGCAACAATCCAATGTCGATGCTCTTATGTAATAACCATTTTTTCTCTTTTATACATAACTAATTTATATTATTTCTTGTTCCATACTGATTCTTGCATAAGAGTCGACTCTCTTCTTTTTTCTCACTCTTTCATATAGGACAAAACTAATATGCATATACTAAAAGTAAACTAAGCTAATCTTATTATACATACCCTAAGCGCGCTGCCTTATTCCAATAACAAGCGGCGAAGCACGCCATGTCCCCCTCCGGGTAGCCACAACGTTCACCTCTACCCGTGGTACACAACGCGATCGAAGCAAACCTGCAACGGCCACACAGGCCTCAATTGCCGCAATGCTTTTGGCCCCCTCGACGTGGCGGCAAGGTTCGTGCCACAGTACCTCACCCCGCGCCATATTTGTGGCCCGATTGCACACCATGAAAGGGGGCGGACATGAGAGATGGAAAAAAATTCCGTAGAAGAGGTATGCAAATTTAATTTTGTGCATCTTCACTCTGATGGATGCCACGTGTTCATCTTGCTAATCTCAACCATTCATTTAATTTCTCACTCCTCCCATTAATGACATTTTTGATTTCTTACTCCTCCAATTAATAACACTGTTGGTGGGGTGTGATTGAGATTTAGTTAGATAGACACGTGGTATTTATTGGAGTGAGAATGCACATGATTAAATTTACATACCTCCTTCACAGAATTTGTTTCCTGAGAGATCGATGGAGCACGAAGTGAAGCAGCAAAAAAGGAAAGTGCAAAATATTTTCATTCCATCCTAACAAGCTTTACAAACAAACAAAAGAAAAAACTAAAACTAAAATTGATAAACAGCCCAACCAACTAAACGGGGAAGGCAACAAAATAAAAACACTATGCAGAAGAAAAGACAACCACCCAAAAGTGATCCACGAGTCACACCTTGCGAAGGGTCGCTCCTTTCGCATCCTGCTCTGGCAGGACGTCCGAGGTCTCGCTCGCCTTCCCCTTCTCCTCCAAGCTTGATCGGATGGACTCACAAATAAGGCGTAAATACACGACCGCTCACCTGGCTGATCACGCCCAGCCGTCAAGGCCGCTCCGGCGGACCTCGACTGCCCGCTCGCCCCTTCATCACCACCCGGAGGAGTGCTATCCCCCGGACTCCAGCGCAATGTCTACCAACAGGAAGTCGTCGACCTCTAGCCAACCCCCGGAGGCGCCAGCCACCTCGAGTGTTGAAGTGCCGTCGAGCGAAGTGAGAGTCTCCATGCAGCTGCAACGCTTCGCGGCAGGAGTGGTGTCCTCACGACCCCAGCCAGCATCACCTAAGCAGCCGAGGCCCACCTCGCCAACCGGGTGAACAAAGTCTGCACTGAGGAGCCATGGCGCGTACGGACATCGCAGCGACCGTCTCATGCAAGTCCTTGCGGGGTCGCTTCCTCCTCTTCTCCTCGTTAGGGTCCTCGTACTCCGGTAGGTGCACTCTACAACCCATGCATGCACACCTAGATCACACGCGCCCCGCACACAATGTTACATTGCCGGCCATGCTACGAAGTAGACCTGGGCATATGGGCCGTGCCTTAGTGGGCCGGCCCGAGGCATGAAGGGCTCGACACGGTCCAAACCTGACCTGGCACGTTATCGGGCCGTGCCATGCCGGTCCGGCACGGAAGCGGCACCCCGGCTAGCGCCCATAGCCCGCTGGATCTTCTGCTTGCTGCGTCTGCGCTCCAGTGTCCTGCAGCTCACATGCCGAGCAGCCATTTCGCCCAGACTTCACCACCACACAAAGTTCAAGGCCAAGCCAGAGCCAAAGCTGGAGAGTGAGCGCGAGTGTCGGTGAGGATTGAGGAAAGAGAATGGCGCGAGAGAGTGAGGACTGAGGAAAGAGAATGGCGCAGGAGGGAGACCAGGGAGTGGGCGCGTGGCGTGGGCGCGTCAGCGTGTGGCGTGGCCCACGCGGGAGAGTGAAGACCGAAGGAAAACCGGGGGCCGACGCAAGCGGGAAAGAAAAGGGGCGCGAGGACCGAGAGAGAGAGAGGGGAGTTTTTTTTTGAACCGGAAACATGGAAAAGACAGAAAAATAAGTAGATACCCGTGATGTGAAAAAAAGACACTCGAGGGAATCTCAGGAATAAAGTCACGCTCCCGTCCGCGTGATTTTGAACTCGAGAGAATCACGGAAAAGAGAGGACGTGATAGAAAGACACAAAGTCAGCTGGTTCTTTGCTCTTCAAATTTCGCTCTCTGCGGCAAGCACTGCCAAGCTTCTAATTTCAATTTATAACAGACATTTCGATATTTACGCTATAAAATCAGCCCGAAGGCTATGATTTATTCAGTCCGAAGACATCTCTTTCACGCTCTCTCTTCTTGCTCATTTTTGCTTAGCATTCTGCACATCTTTCTTTACTTGCTTTATTTTTTTACTCTACCATCCGGAGAAAAATGTTTCGCAAGAGCAAGAGCAAGAGAGCACGCCCCCGCTCTCCAAGTCTGCCTCGTCAGGATCAAGAGATTGATCCACGCCAACTCTCCCTCAGCATGGGAGACTACGGCATGGATGACCGTCATCTGGACGGCACGCACGGCATCAAGGATGCCTCGTACACTCCGGATGCACCGAGCTCGGATGCCACTACCTCGGTGTATCCGGGACGGGTGTCGGTATCCATACTAAACACGCAGCCCGACATATCGATGCAACCAGCACGGGCGTCCATATCAGGCAGTCGACGCGCATGGTGCTATTAACATATGGACAGAACCGTCGAAATTGTGGACGGATAAGAGGTAGTGTATGCTGTTTGCAAGTATTGTCAAGCTAAACTATCTGCATATGCATGTGGTGGTACAGGTCATCTGAAGAGGCACGCAGAAAATTGCTTGAAGAAGATATCTGCAGGACGGAGGCCAGGCGAGGGCGTGCAGACACAGCTTAACTTCAACACCGACGGTTCGGTAAGCACATGGGTATACAACGCTGACGTAATTAGAGAAGAAATTGCACGTTATATAGTTACAGAGGATCTTCCGCTTAGAATGGATGAGAGCTTTAGTTTTGAGAGAATGGTGCAACGTGGTTTTTGTCTACAATACCAACATGTTAGTAGAAAAACAACTACACATGATATTTATAGAACATTTACAAATAAACTAGAAATATTAAAACAGACATTTATGGCATTTAGTTTTTTATTTGCATTAACATCAGGTATATGGACGTCCTCCCATCAAAGAGCAGCATACATTAGTGTTGTTGCGCATTACCTAGACGACGAGTACGTACTAAACAAAAGAGTTATAGGGTTTAGACTAATCTCCGAGTCACACACCGGAGAAAATATCGCTACCCGTATACTCGAGGTTATTAATGAATTTAAAATAGAAAGTAGAATTATTTCCATCACTCTTGATAATGCATCGGCTAACATGACGGCTATGGAGTATCTCTCACCACATCTAAAGACTTATGTTGGATGTTTTGTACTCCACCAAAGGTGCATATGCCATATTATTAATCTCATTGTGTAGGCAGGTTTGATTTTACTGAAACCTAGTTTAGAGAGCATACGTAATACTATAGATTTTATTATAAATTCACCCATAAGGTTTGCCCAGTTCTCAGAGTACTACAGAGTCAACAATAAGGAACTCAGAAGATTTAGCATTGATACGAAGGTTAGATGGAACTCAACTTATACTATGCTGCAACGGTGCGAAGGCTACGAGCACATTATCACTGTCTTCGTCAACTGTAATAATCGTGAGGCATTGGTTACTGAAGCCAATTGGGAACTTGCTAATCATTTTCGTGATTTTTTACTAATTTTTTACAATGCAACTAAATAATTATCCGGTGTGTATTACCCAACATCTTCTTTAGTCATCGAGTGGCTTTGGGTCATTGCTAATGCTTTTAAAGAAAATCGAGATAATTTTATTTTACATCGCATTATAGAACCAATGGAGCAAATTTTTTTTAAATATTTTCAAGCTATTCCACATCTGTACTGTTTTGCTGTCATTTTGGATCCTCGGAGAAAATTTTCTGACTTGCAGGACGTCTTTGAGAGAATAGGTGAGGCATTCGATCTTGATTTCTCCGAGGCCTATACTCATGTTTATAACGAGTTTTTCAGAGTTTTTGACAAATATTACGAGAAGTTTGGCATCAGAAGTGTAGCACGAAGATCTACCTCAACAACACAACAAGCACGAGGCAGTTCGACCGCTTCAAGTATGTAGAAGAAGCTGAAAGGCAAATCGTCTAATTCGTCTTCCGAAACACCGAGTCGGTCGCAATGGAATCTACGGGTAGAGATCAAGCACTACCTCGACGCGCCTTTCGTAGAGACCGAGTTTGACATGGACGAGGAAAATCAACATAACTTACTCTTACGGTGGAAGAATAACCAACGTATTTACCTTGTGCTATCCCATTTCTCACGGGACGTACTTACGGTTCCGGTGTCCACTGTCTCGTCGGAATCCACTTTCAGTTTGGTGGGGAGGATACTTGAACCGAGGAGGTCGTCTCTTAGACCTGAGATGGTTGAGTCAATTACATGCCTCAAAGACTGGGAGCGTGTAGATGATAGGACACAACATCAGCTCGAGGATCCGGAGATCACAGAAGCGGTAGCTGACTTTGACAATCTCAGCCTTGGATAGTCTATGTATATATACGTAGTTACTGTACTCTTTTCCTTACCGGGAGTACTCCACATCGGGGTATAAGGTTTTTAACGAGACAGTAACTCTGTACATGTTCAAGATTTAATAAAATTTATTTCTTTTTCCTCCAATATTTGTGTCCATTGCCGGTCTCACGCATTTAAATTGGTGGGGCATCTGCATATATGATCGTTTACCAGTGCATGAAATGATGTATGATAAGATTAAAGTTTATTAATAGTTGATGTGAAGAAACGAAATGAGTGTATGATGACTTAATAAGATAGCTAGCGTGGATGCATAAAATGAGTGCACGATGTGCATATGCATGCAACACGGCGATCGAAATTTATTAAGAAAAAAATACTACTAATTGTTCCTCGGTTTGCGATAATATTACTAATAACATCTTTTTATTTTGCGACAATACTACTAGTAGTTTATAAGACGTATTTTTTTACAATCAATTTCGTGCATCTCCAAGCCTTTTCCTCTCGTCACAATAGTATAAATGGGCCGGGCCTGGGCCGGCACGGCACGAAGCAGGCACGAAGTGCAAATGGGCTATACCTGGGCTCGCCGAAGGCGAGTCGAGTCGGTCCGACCCGACACGGCGAGCACGACGGACCGTTCCGGCCCGGCACGATTCCGATCCGAAGCACGATAGATCTGTGGCTCGGCCCAGCATGACGTCCACCTCTACTCCGAAGCGTAGAGCCAAGAAACCTCTCTGCTGCACGCGTCGCCTCCTCGTCTACGTTTAGGACTGTGACATCATGAAATGCCTCAGTCAGAAACAACATCGATAACCCGCCATGCGAAACCATCCCAATCTCACCTTTCGCCCCCTCAGTCAAGATTGGTCTGAGACTGTCACTTCGCTCCCCCAAGCGCAATTCCCAACTTGCAGAGAGCGGACAAAGACGAAGCATGCAGAACTCCTCCGCCGAGTCCCACATGCTCATGCGTGCAGTCAAGCCCTTCGCAATGGTCAACCAAGCCTCAGAGCCTCCGGTCAGCACCTCCTTGGGCAACTCGATAAGCTCGATGGGACAATATAATAGAACCACCTCTTGATCCAATTGGTCTTCCACTGGTTCTTCGGCCATTTTCAGTCGTAAGTTTCATTTCATGGTTTTCAAAAGTGTCATATCATCTGAAGAGATTTGGGTTGATAAATGAAACAAAGCTTCCTAATGTACAATTTCATTTCGCGGTTTCATAAGCTAGTCATAGCATTTAAATATTGCATGTAATTAAATGTTTCATTTGGTGTATTTTCATTCGGTTTCAGTGCGTGGGATGAAACGATGCGCTCTCAGTGTAGTTTTATTTGGTTTTCAATATGCTGGAAACGGTGTGCACCCGGTTTCAACCAGATGAAACTCGTCACCTCTCTCTCCTCATAATTTCTTTGCCATGTCACCATTTTTACGGATGTACCATCTTATTAAATGATAATGAAACTCCCACTGTAACTAACCTTCGAGACAGGGACAGGCATATATACTGTTGGCTCAAGGTCTTCACCTGGAAGTTCACACTCCCAAAATTGAGCACAATGTTGATGCCCTTCTTCTTGGGTTGACACCTCGCATCATGTAGATAGGCGCCGCGAAGAGCCTCCTGCTCCCCTCGGCAGGGAATTACAAAACCGCGAAGCGGTTTACCGCGTAAATTTAAATTTAAATTTAAAAATTTTAAAATGTTTTGAAAATTTTATCTGAAAAATTCCAGTAGTTGGTAACTAGTAGCGATGCTCAATCTAACACATTCATTACACCCAAAAATTACAATCCAGTGGAGACGAAGATGGCGACGCCTCTGTTCAGATCAAGTAGCTGTTCGCCGTTTTTCGGCCAACGACAAAGCACATTTCTACTGGTAAGCTTTGAAAACCGAAACATTTGACAGAAAATCGATGGCCACAACGAATTTCGGGCTCGGCAATGAATTTTGCGAAATCCAGTAAGTTTTCATCGAAAAGTGCTTGATTTTTGCTCGGTATTGTCGATTTTCGGTTGAGTACTTGGAGCTATCTCTTGTTTATACATGTATTTGCATTTTAATTTGTTGAAAAATGCTACTGCAATTCTCATTGTGGTCATGCCGAAATGGTAATATTTGTTCAAGTATTTTTAGTAGCAATATTTGTTCAAGTATGTCAAGTAACAATATTTACTTCAACATATTTTAGTCACAATATTTGCTCAATTATAATTATTAGCAATATTTATTTAGTATGCCAAGTAGCAATATTTGGTGCAACATATTTTAGTAACACTATTTGTTAAATTATATTTAGTAGCAATATTTGTTTAGGTATATTTAATAGCAATATTTATTGAAGTATATTTAGTAGCAATATTTGTTCAATTATATTTAGTAGCAATATTTTTTGAAGTATATTTAGTAGCAATGGATGACACCCGAAAATGGTACTATTTGTTCAAGTAGCGATATTTATTTGCAGCTAAATTATCTTGCTATGGTATATTTTAATATGTTAATTTTATCCAATATTGACAAGCTTACTTCTTGTTGTATGCATGTATGAACTACCAAAACTTTAGTATGGAAGTTGTACTCTATACCACTAGTTATATTTTGTACTTATTTTGTTCTACAACCTACAATTTGATACAAGCAATTTCTTGCAAATTATTTACACAAGCAATTTCCATACGTAAATTTGCATGCATGCTTACTTCTTATTATTTTCTATTAGCAGATGGTAGACTAAGTCGCTGTGGTGTGGAAGCATAGTGAGAAGTTAGGTTGTGGATTTCGATGCAAGCATTATCTCAAAGAGAAGAAATGAGGCGATGCAACCCGATTGAAGCAGCACTTGGTAGGGAAGTAAAGTTCTTGTGGAAGTTCGCGAGTACTTTTAACGTGACCTAGACAGGATGAAGGATAAGAAAGACAAGGGAGAGGAGAGGCTGAGGAAAGAAGCGGCAACTGGAGATTCCTCGTCGAGAAGAAGTGTATATTCAGAGTACACGGGTGATGCTGATAAGGAGGATCAACTCCAGCATGTAGAGATGACAACAGGTCAGGTCGGGTGCGGGTTTTATAAAACTCAACCCAACAGAAAACCCAAATTAAAAAACCCGACCCGAACCCGAATACCCTATCGGGTAAAAAACTATACCCGAACCCGGCGGGTACCCGACGGGTTTGTGTAGTACGGGTGGCAATAGGTCGGGTCGGGTGTGGGTTTTGCAAAACCCGACCCGACAAGAAACCCGAACCGAACCCGACGGGTACCCGAAACCCAACTCCAAACCCGACGGGTATCCAGAACCCGATGGGTATGTGCGGTATTTCGAGTACCCGATGGATACCCGCGGGTGAAAATTAAAACCCGAATCCGACCCGCACCCATCTCGGGTACCCGATCCGAAGAACCCGCGGGTAAAAATTAGAACCCGAACCCGACCAATCGGGTGCAAAACACGCGGGTACTCGAACCCGTGGGTCTAATTGCCATCCCTACCAGCATGCCATGGCTGCCTCCAGGGTGGAGGCAGAATTTACGAGCCGGGCAGATGATAGGTATGAGCAAGGTAGTGGTAGTGGCTCCTCAGGGGGGCTAGAGGAGATCGCAACGGTCTGTTGTCGAAGATGTTTCAGCGTTCCTCGCAACAAGAAAGACCATATGTGGTGGAGGATTACAACGTTATTACGACCCGTGGCTCCATGCAACTAAGGATTGACATCCATCAGCAGACATAGAAAGGGAAGAGTGCGAAGCAGGCTATTAGCTTGGCGTGGGTCAAATTTTTTCACACTGTTGGTATTACAGGGCGGAAAGTAGATAATCCATACTTCGTTAGTGGCGTGAGGGAAACACAAAAATATGGTAAGTGAGCTTTAAATTGTTCATTCAGTTTACGATGATTCATAACTAACATTTTTGTACTACGTTTCATTTGCAGGCGAGGATGTCATGTCCCTGAGTGGGCAAGATATAAATAGAACATATTTAGACACCAATGAAGCAGATATAAAGGATAAGTTCACAAAGTTTAAGCAAGAATGGCCTATGTACGGAGTAACAATCATGTGCGATTTTCGGACAAGGCTGACATGCATGAGCACAATTAACTTCATGATTTACTCCAATGGCACCATATTCTTCCACAAGTCAGTCGATGCTATGAGCCTATCTCAGGATGCCTCGTACTTGCGCAAAGTACTTGGTTTCTTTGTCCTCTTCCGAAATATAATTAACGTACATATCATGTAATGGAGATTTTCATTTTGTTTGTTCACACAAGAAATATATTCAGTGTTCGACAAGGTGGGTCTGACAATGTGGTGCAGATTGTCATAGATAATGGTGCCAACTACAAGAAGACGTGCAAGCTCATCACGCGATAGCACCGCAACATCGTGTGACAGCTTTGTGTGTCCCACATCATTAATTTGATACTGAAGTAGATTGGAGAGTTCCCTGATCACGCCTCCACCATTAAAAGTACAAAAAAAATCTCTCAATGACTATACAATCATTCCAAACTTCATGCTATGATGAAGAAGCATATTAGAGGTGAGTTGGTTAAGTGGAATGCAACTTGTTTCGGTACTAACTACATGTTTTTGGATAATTTCTTTTGTCACAAGAATAAGTTTATGCAATGGATGGCTGCCGAAGAATTTATAAGCTCTTGCTTTGTTGATACCATCGAGAGGAGGTACGCATATGGCTACCTCTCGAGCTTGGACTGGTGGGATAATATTCGATCTGTTGTCAAGTCAGTGGAACCGTTGTAGCCTTTCTACGATTCGCTGATCAGGACAAGATACCTACATTAAGTGAGGCAATCATACGGTACACTATAATGCAACAGGAGTACGATAGTTTGTTCCATGACCCTCCAGCAACAAACTAGATATACATGGAGGTGGTGGACTAAAGAATGGATGACTTAACGTGCCATACTTATATGAACGCCAGTAATACATTCTTCTCTGGACACAATATTTTGTAGTTGTACATACATTATATACTTGTACTGATATATTTAGTTCACTTCATGTAGTCACGCTTTAAACTCCTGGATCGCTTACGCTGCATTTACACCTAACAACTTCTTGCCAAATCTCTGGAATGCCTTTGAAGTGCTTGCTAATGATACTAATAGCGCCACGAAAGCTCTTCATGACCTCAAGGTTTTCAAAAGGAAGACTAAATCGTTCTCCAATACTCTAGCTCAGAGGATGGCAAATGATGGCAAAACATCCCTAGCATTTTCCATATACCGTCTTAAATATAATTGTACTCTCGTCGGTACTTACTGTTCTATCCGTTAACTTGTAGCACATTGGTAGGATATGTTCGGTTTGGAAACACCCATGTTCCAGTGGTTTACCCTACATCTCATGTCGTAATACGCATCTTCTAGCGGATGTGAGCACAATTGGAGTACATTTGCGTTCACGAAGAATCAAGTTGGCCTAGAGGGGGGGTGAATAGGCAACTTTTCAAATTTTAACTTTTAGATACAGAAAGATTTCCTAGCTTAAGGAGAGAGCTAATCACAGCAAGATGACAGAATGTAAAGCACAAGCAATAATTGGCAGCGAAAATAACTCAACAATACGAAAGAGCACAAAAGAGACAATAATTTTATCCCGTGGTTTGGAGCATGCCTCCTACTCCACGTTGAAGCACTTCTCCTCGAAATATAGCTCCCTAAAGCTAGTCGCAGTAGCTCTGGTCTTCACTACTCTTTCACCACTCCGGTGAGGTGAGTTCGAGACCTCTCACAAACCAGGTGACCTTCCACAAGCTCTTTTGGATAGGTCACACCTTCACACCCTCTAAGCCGTCTAAAATCACTAAGATCCAATAGTAATAGACTCTACACAAGCCCTGTTTCTTGGTTCACTCAGCGCAATACTACTAGACTTAAGCTTGGAGATAAAACCCTTGTAAAGTGTTTCAGTTTTAGGTTTGAATATGAAGCACAATCTCCTTAGTGGAATGAGAGCTTTAAGGATGCTAAAATGTCAAGGAGATCAAGAAGTTCTATAGTAGATGGTTCAGAAAATGCTTATATAGGTATTTGGACAGAAAATGATTATATATGCATTTGGACAGAAAATAGCCATTACACCCACCACTGTAACCGCTGTAACGTGTCAGACTGTCAAAAATCAGGTTTACACATTTACAACGGACTTAGCAAAATAAACTAGCGATACTGGTCATGTGTACTCCGGACCATTTTGGACTATTTACGCTGGACTGAAATATTTGGTCCGTCGTACATGGGATGATTGAAGGATTTGGTCCGGTGGAGAGATAAGGATTTTACAAATGCGTCGGACCGAAAAATTTGGTCCGTAGTACATGTAATTCAATGAAGTTTTCAGCCACGTACTTTTGACATAATGAATGAGTTTAACCGAGAGGATGGCTTTTGCGCCGGACTAAAATTAGAGTTAGCAGAATTTGGTCCGGTGTGAATGGTGTACGCTCGGTTTGCTTTAAACAACGGAAACTTTTACCACGGACTTAAGAGAATGAAAGGTCCGGCGTAGAAAGTTAGCACCGAACTAAAGTATTTGCAAAGGAAATTTGGTCTGTCGTGAATGGAATGGACTCGGTTAGAGTTTTATGCCGTGAATGTTTTGGCGCCGGACTAGAAAGGAATGGTCCGACGAAAGTAGAGTTTTGGACTAAATTTGTGCCGGACTTAAGAGATGAGCAAATGAGGTTTAGTTCGGGACATTTTTAGACTTTGTATGAGGAAAGGTTTTGATTCAAAGAGTAGAATGACTAAGAGTTTTAACTCTAAGCAGTCTAATTTGTCTTAACCTTATGAACTAATTCACTAACTTGTGCACAGTTCCCCTTTATAGTACGGCCCAACTAAAATAATCCTAGCTACTTGGCTTGAATCATCTCCTAAGCCAAAAACTAGTCACAAAGCACCTTAATCTTGCCATTTCAGCATACTTCATTTATGCTTCAACCAATATTCTTCATAGCTTAATGATTATTGACTTAATCATCAACACCAAAACCATATAATTAAACATGATAAAGGAATTGAGGGATTCTAGATACTATCAGTTCATCCATACAAAAATTCACAACCGCTTGTTATACAAGAAACTCCATAAACTGGTGTATGTCAACTACATTCTTCTGTTTAAATAAAACCCATAGAAAATCAAAGATACTTAGATGAAGAAAATCCATTCTATCGTCTTATGGAGCTTACACTATGCAATGATGCAAATCCAATACGACTATGGATGAAAAAAAAAGATCTAACGGTAACCCATTACTTGATGAGGACACAATGAGTGCACCCCTCTCTCATCACAGATTGTGACAGACCCAATTCGCATTGCTGTGTTAAGAAAGGATAATGGGGTTGCAAGCATTCCCAAATGGGCAGATAGGACAGTCAGGAATGCTCACACAGAGAAGAGAAAGCACCAATCAGTACCAAGAAGGGATACGGAACACGCAGATGAGCCGCATTACATAGGGAGTAATGACTCCACTGATAGTGAGGATCGTTGGAGCCTGCCATACCAAGAGTCTAATGATAGCAGCTCCAAGACAGACACCGATGGCGATGTGAAAGGACAGAGATGTCGCCTAGAGGGGGGGTGAATAGGCGTTTATAAAATTAAATCTTAATTCGCAGCGGAAAAGAATCGGACTATCCGACTTTGAATATCGGACTATCCGATATGCACAATCGGATTATCCGATAAGAGCGAGAGCAATCAAGTTTATCACAAGTTAGAGCTAGACTAGGGTAAGCAACAAATGAGTAGAAGGCTAGCTATAACAATTACTTCAAGGCAAATTTAATTAAAGCAACAAGAAAAGACCAAACCAAAGATTTGATGCACGATTGGTTTTTCTCGAAGTTCGGATCCTTGAGAGGATCCTACGTCTCCGCTGAGGCGGCTCGGTCACACTTGAGTCGGGTCTCTTTCAACCCTCTTACTCCCTTGTTGCACAAATGCACTCGCGGTTTCAACTCCTTTGACGCTTGAGCCGGGTCTCTTTCAACCCTCTTCCTCCGGTGTTGCACAAATGCACTCACGGTCTTCACTTCTTTGATTCCTTCTCATGAGGCGAATCCGGCCTTCACAAACTTCCTACTACCAACCACACACAAAGCTCCGGTGGCTCGAGGCGACCTCCTAGCCGTCTAGGAGTCCTCAACCTCCAAGAGTAACAAATGCTCACGAAGAACAAGCTTGGAGATGAAATCAAGTGCTCAACAACTCAAATCCACTCAATCTAACACCTCACTCCTCAAACTCTTCCCAACCCTTCACACAAAAGGGGATCACTTAGATCTAAGGGTGGAGGGGTGTTTAGGGGGCTCAAGAACAAGAGGAGAACCCCTCAAAACCAAAGTGAGTAATGACCACTTGAAATGGAGAGGAGAGGGCTTTAAATAGAGGCTCCAAAAAACTAGCCGTTATGCTCTGGTCAGACCCACATCGGACTATCTGATATTGAACATCGGACTATCCGATGTGTGTAAAATTCCAGATCGACTCCACACGAAATTCAAATTCTCTTGAATAAAAAGCACAGATCGGACTTTCCGATATGGAACATCGGACTATCCGATGTGTGTAAATTTCCAGATTTCCAAGGGAACATCGGACTGTCCGATATCAAACATCGGACTATCCGATATTTTCAGAGAGTACCCATTTTCAAAGATGTTTCAGAAATTTTCTAAGTCCTCATCGGACCATCCGATGTCAACATCGGACTATCCGATGTGACCGAAAGCATTCGACCAAAACGAGCATAACTTTTGACTCCGGACTCTGATTTCAGTGATTTTGGACTCTATTGAAAGCTAAGAACAAGGGCTACACAACTAACAAGGTCTCACTACCCAAATCTCAAAGGATAAATCCAGATTTCACAAAGAATCCAAGAGAGACCTATATCTTTCACTTTTCGGCACCACCAACACCACTCTCTCTCTAAATTTCACAAGGATGAATCACTTGAGCACTTGACACATCTAAAAGTCATTCGACGTCGCATCCCTCTTAATAGTACGGCAATCCTTAGACTCAAATTCAAATGAGAAATCTAGGTTTTACATTCAATCCGCATGACGTCTTCTCCGTGGATGTAATGTGCATGATGTCTTTTACCAAATGATTGATGACATCTTCGTCTTGTCCAACTTGACTCGATTCACCTCATGAGACTCTCGTCCTATCGAACTTGACTTGATCATCCTCTTTGACGATCTCCACGCCAAGTCGATCTTGACTTAATTCTCAACTCTTGGTGACACCGCCGTCTTGTTGACCTCGACTTAACGATCATCCTTCAAGATATCTTGGTCATCATACACACACGGGACCTAATTCTTTCCAAATCACTCATGAAAGACATTAGTCCCAAAAGCTCAATAGATATGAATAAATTGATATTTGTGAGCAATTGATTGCTACAAGTGTTTCATATAACGAAGCACAACATGAATGGAAACACTTGACATTATAAATGTTCTCTACTAAGTGCATCATGATGAATATGTAATTGATCTATATGCACTAGAGAGATAATTGCCAATATGACAAAACAATTAAATCATGGCAAAGGATCACAGTCTTTACTTTAAATGAAGCACATGAAGAATATACACGAATTGTACATGTGCAACTAATATTCGGAACAAGAGTAAATATGTGATCTAAATCTAGATTAAACTTCACTAGGAGAGGTGCATGAGAAGATACACAACTAAGACATGCATGCACCAAGTCAATCTATAGCAATGTGAAGTTTAACTCTAGTTAATACATGCATACTAAAAACAAAGCACATAATGAACTCAAGTGAATATATATGCAAAAATAAATATGACTTGAACCAATGTGCATATATATAATCAACATGTTACTTGGAGTTCACTATGCATTTGCACAAGAGGAATGCAATAACAAATATAGAAGGGATACCGAGATTGCATACCTTAACTTTGCTTACCTATCCCACTTAATTTTCCTCTAAATAGATGAGACTAATACACTAATATTCAACTTGGCAATAAACATGTTAGTCTCATTAGCAATATAATCATATTAGAGGTTTGTCATTTGTTAAGCACTAAGTTAAGCATTTACATAATTACATAGATTGTCATTATATGCGTTTGTCATTAATCACCAAAAATAACATAAGTGCCTAAATGCACTTTCACGATGAATCCGGTACCGATGCCTCCATACTCTCATGCATAAATCAGAAGAGCAGCGTCCCATCGAATTTACAAGGGAGTCGCATTTTACTCATGCAACCAAGATAGAGATCATGACGCTCCTCAATCACAAAGGACGACTGCTGTAGGGAAGGGAAAGGACCATCGACATAGTCATAACGCACCACAGGATAGCTCTAGCTCCTATGACACCGCCGAGACGTAAAGGAGCTATGGTTTATATGGAAGTTATGACTACGTCATCCCCGATGCTCATGCACAACCTCTCACCCAATGGGTCTACAAATGGCACAACCATAAGTTTTATGCCATGTTGTACCAACAATAGCAAATGACAAGTCCATGGACGGGCAAAGCTGTCACGATTACAAGGCAGAGTTACTAGCTACACAAGGATTGGCAACATGGCTATCTAAGTGTACGCGCAACAATATTGCTCGTAGTCCCGAAGGTAATATTTCATTTCATTGCAACTTACTTTTTTTACTAACATAGCATCTATGCATGTCTAACATGGCATTTGTATGGGAAGGACGACGAAAATATGACTAATTTACACTTCAAATGAAAGGTATGGTAATGTGAAAGCCTTTTTTTGCACTTGTTAGATTGATATGTGAATGGTATTGAAATAAAAAGTTATTTGTTGACATATTATTGCTAAATGCCTACTTTACAACTTCAGATTGTCTAAAATATAGCAAACGTCATGCCAAAATTTTGTTTCATTTGTATATTTCATTTCATTGTAACTCAACTTTTTATTAATATTCCGTTCATGTAGGTTAAACATAGCTATATGTGACAATGAAAGGACAATGTCTTCTTCACAACTTCAAATAAAAAGTATTGAAATGTAAATGGCATTGATATGTGAATGGTATTGATACGTGATTATGTGAATGCTTATTTTTGCACTTATTAGATTGATATGTGAGTAGTATTGAGATGAAAGATTATTGGTTGACATATTATTGCTAAATAACTACTTTACAACTTGCAATTGTTTAAAATATAGCAAAGATCATGTTGAAATTTTTTCATATTTAGGAAAGATCATGCCGAAATTTTTTTCGTATTTTTTCATACTTTTTTTATATATTTATTACATATTCCCCATTTTTGGGCTTTCAATGGCTTTTCACAAATTTTGCAACATATTTTGCAATTTTTCCTATTTTTTATATTTTTCCCAATTTTTCAATCCATCGCCAATTTTCGTGAAAATTGCTCAAAATTCACCTTTTTCTGCAATTTGATTAGATTTTAAATTCGTTTGATTTTCAAAACCCTTTAATTTTTCATAAATTTCAGTACCGCCAGCTGAGCGATATTCGAGGTCGAAACACAGTATGTTAACACTGCTCGAGCATACCTGCGCGGCTGCGCTCGCCCACGGTGGCATGTCCCAACCAGCACGTGCAACGCCCCTGTGCGATGCCAACGACAAAGTCGTGCTTAGAACTTGACTTGCAATTGCAAGGGCGTATGCAGTGCCAAGTCAACTACAGAATTGCCTTCTTCAAAAGGAAAATATTCTTGAGTTACAGTACAAGGTCAGGCATCCTTACCATAACTTTCGAGCATTGGATTGGAAACAAATGGCTGGGATCAAACTCCAGCTACTTGTCAGGACCCCGGCGGAATCCGATTCAGCCAGCCAAGAAATCCTGCGAATACATGAACCAGCCGCTAGCAAGAACAAGCAACAGGATAAAACAGAACTAGGGTTCTACGCTACTTTATCTAGTACTAGCAAAATATGTGGAAGGATGACTCAATTCCATTTCCCTCAGGGTTTTATACCCGGTCTGAATTACAGCATAAAGTAACAACCAGAGTTTTGGTTAAAACAAAGCAAACACTCAGTGAAAGAAGAAAACGACAAAATTAGGTAAATCACTTTCAGGTAATTACTATTCCCGTCATGTGGCCGTCGGATGAAAATAACTCAGCTCAGGTTGTTTCCTGTCCATTGATTTCCCTTGAGTGAAATCGGCGTAGCGTTCTTCTTCTGGCAAACTTTTTCTCTGAACTCCTCTGCTCGGTTCTTCTTCAGCAAATTGAAATCGTCTCCATCCCAGCTCCTGACATCTCCCCCTTCTTGAGCAAAGACTTGTCCTCAAGTCTTACAATCTGGAAAAGTGCTACATATAAAACTAGCATCTTCCCAAGTCACCTCTTCTTCAGATAAATTTAACCATTGGATAAAACATTGAGCAACAGCCAGCGCTTTCATTGGAACTATGCGGCGATCAAATATAGCAATAGGTTTTGTCTTGATCTTGCTTCCTGAATCAACCAGGGCCAATCCAGGAAGAGGTACAACACGGCTACTAGCATGCTTCTTTAACTGGCAAAAGAGGAATACCAGATGAATACCTACAGCGAAACTTCTTTCAGTTCTCCTCCGATTAGCAAACCTTTTCATTCTGGACTGCACCTGGTTCAGATTCTCCTTGAGCCTTCTTAGCATCTTTTCTTTTTCCTTGATTGCGACTTTAGCCTCCTCAGATACACTGCATGGAATGGTTAATTCAGAAAGTTGGAATGGATGATAGCCATATAGAGCCTGGAATGGTGTTGTTTTCAAAGCTGTGTGATATGATGCCCTCATGTCTGAATGCCCTCCTAAAACCGAGTTATGAGATGAATCCAACAACACAGATATGAGGTTAGACCTTTTCCCTACATATATTCGACCCTTGCACTTAATGTTTCCAGCTTCTACTCTGAATTCATCTTTCAGGTTTGCTTCTGCCTGAAAGTCATTTAATATCTTTGCTGCCAATCGGATTCCTCTCAATGTTTGTAATGCAATCCTCAAATGATTCAAATGTTCACTCCAGCCTTTACCATAGACAAATATGTCATCAAAAAATACCAAGATAAATTTTCTTAAATACTCGCCAAAGACATCAGCATATTCCCTCAACAGGTTTTCAATTACCTGGCTCAACTGTTTACCAACATCCTTCTGATCTTGCTCAATTGGGTTCACTTGAATAAGCAGTCCATTTACACGTTTATGTTCTAAATTCTGAGATTGCTCAGCCTTCAACATAAAATTAATGTTAGGCCGAGTAAAATCTCGAAATTGGACCTGCTGTCCTTCTTTGTTGATGGTGAGTACTTTTTCTTTGAGATCCAGTTCAATGGGACTGAATTCATATATCCAATCGGCGCCTAAAATCAAGTCATAGTTACCCAATTTTAGCAGTTTGAAGGTACTCTTGAAAGCTACCTTTTGTATGTCATAAAACAAATTCTTGACCAAAGTATTGGCGGTTAATTCTCCTCCCCCTGCTACTGTAACTCTCTTGCAAGGCATAGATTTCAGCAAGTACCCATTCTTTACAGCAAAGTCATAGTCCATAAATGAGTTTGTGCTCCCACTATCAACCAATGTTGTAGCTTGTTTACCCTGGATATTCACCGTCAGAGAAAAAGTCACTAGTCCACATAAGCCATGAACCGCATATACTACGATTTGCATTAACTGCTCTTGATTTTCCTTATCTCCAGCAATCTCTGGGCTACCTGGTGAGGTAACAAACCTAGTCAATTCAGCTGAAGGTTCACCTTCCTCAACTACTTCATTCTTTCCATCTCCATGCATCGGTAAAGTATGAAGAGCATTGCTAACCTTGCATTGCTGGTTATCCCGGGATCCCAAGGATCCTTACAGTGCCAACAGGTTCTACCTTGCCTCCCACTCTGACTCACTTGTTGGAGAACCTTCTTCTCACCATCGATAGACGATTCTGTAACTCCATCACTCTGGTTCTCCACGGGCTTTGTCTCTTTTGAAGAACCATTTGCTACTTCAACAGCAAATACTCTGCGGGAGTTTTCTGCCTCCATATTTGCATCCTTTTTCTGCACCCTTCTCATCATCACTAGATGCAGCCCCAGATGATGTTGCATTGGCTGTACCTTTTCTGCACCCTTCTCATCATCACTAGATGCAGCCCCATATGATGTTGCTTCACCTTCATGGTTGGATCCCGTCTCAATATGAACCTTGTCATTGGTCTTATGCTCAAAAGCATCAGATGTAATGGAAGCCGCATCACCTTGGTTTTCACTGGCATAATTTTGTAAGCTCTCAATACTTGTTCCAGTATTGGTATCATCAGAAAGGAATCCAGAGCTAGTTTGAGAATCTACCGACTCCTTTTTCTCGGCTTTCTCACCATAAAATCCATTCCCGCTTGCATTGGTCTGATCTGTATTAGTGGATTCCTCACCTTGTGCCACTTCTTCATGGGGTGTTCTATTTGTCTCACCTGTGCTTTCCTCTTGTTCATGCTTGTTTTGGGCCATATCATCTCCAGTTGAATAGAATTCACTTTTACTCTCAGCATCAGATGAGTTGGATTCAGCCTCATGCTTGTTTGTTCTCGAGTGACCAGTTGTTTCATCTTCATAGTAACTATGAGCTTCTGTATTACTATCTGCACTACTGGATTGTCCTCCATTATCTTCTGACCTCTCTGTGTTTCTTGCATCATCTTCACGCGAGTCATCATTCTTTTTCTCGAACACAGTTTCTCCACTCTTCTCTTCCTCTGGTTTGCTTATTACGTCAGAATTCTCCCCAACCTTTTCCACATTACCATCACTGTTGTAATTGACTCCATGTGAGCCACCCTGTGAAGGATTCTCCCCTGTAAACAAGGTTAATTCCAATTTTGGACTTTTGATTGCTGCCTCTACATACTGATGCACACTGCTGTTTTCAGCACCATAAGTATTCCTTTGGGCATCATAGAACTGGACTCCCGGATGATGATATTTTGCAAACGGAATACTAATATGACCCGTTCCTCCAACCCCCAAATTCTGAGATAGCGCAGGATGCTGATAAATGGGAGTCTGCGATGAATACTCAGCCATTCCTGACCTAATCTGATGATATAAGTTAGGCCCATTTCCAACATAGTTTGTGTTATAAATTGGCAGATTGGTTGGCAGTGTTCGAACAGCCGGTGTAAAAACAGGAGGCAAACCATGGCTGTTCATGAGATTCTCTGATACAACAATCGTATCAACTCCATTACCAGGAAAAGAAATCCCCATCCGATTCAACTCAGAAACATGAGAAGATAAATTTCCATTGAACATAACTGGAGAACTTTGCTGTTTCATGGAACTCACCGTGATACCTAGTCTCTTCATGAGAATATTCTTGATCTCTGCAACATCAGCCTTCAGAACTTCCAAATCTGCCCGAAGACCATGAATCTTCTCAGTTTCTCTCTGAACATCCCTTATATTTCCTTGATCAGGGGATTTTACGGTTTCCCAACCCCGTTCCAGATCTTCCAATACTATCGCCGAGGATTGATCTTGCTCTGATACCACTTTGTCAGGACCCCGGTGGAATCCGATTCAGCCAGCCAAGAAATCCTGCGAATATATGAACCAGCCGCCAGCAAGAACAAGCAACAGGATAAAACAGAACTAGGGTTCTACGCTACTTTATCTAGTACTAGCAAAATATGTGGAAGGATGACTCAATTCCATTTCCCTCAGGGTTTTATACCCGGTCTGAATTACAGCATAAAGTAACAACCAGAGTTTTGGTTAAAACAAAGCAAACACTCAGTGAAAGAAGAAAACGACAAAATTAGGTAAATCACTTTCAGGTAATTACTATTCCCGTCATGTGGCCGTCGGTTGAAAATAACTCAGCTCAGGTTGTTTCCTGTCCATTGATTTCCCTTGAGTGAAATCGGCATAGCGTTCTTCTTCTGGCAAACTTTTTCTCTGAACTCCTCTGCTCGGTTCTTCTTCAGCAAATTGAAATCGTCTCCATCCCAGCTCCTGACACTACTCCAGCAAGTGGATTTACAAAGCCTCTATAGCTCCCAGGTCAAATACTTCCCTACATAAACAACGGTAAACCTCTTCTTCATGTCCATCAGTCCATGCAATAAATCGGTTCGTTTCCAGCAATTCGCAAATCCATCATTCATATTTCATACCTATATGCTGACGCCAGATAGTCCACCTTGGCACAGCCCTTGAAATCTCTTCCTTCAAAATCATCTAAGCATCCACCCGTCCGTACCGTGTGCTTCGCTTCGATCCAAACAAGAGTGTGCCGGTATTACAAGGTAAATGACCTTGAAAAAACAAGTGTTGCAAGGTTAGAGCCGTCGAGGTTAACAGTAGTGGATTGGCATCTGGCAAAACCAAGAGAATATTGCAAGTTGCAACACATTGCTTCCAAGTTGGCACAAGGTTGGCATCAATTTCACTTTACTACTCTACTCAGAGAAGCTTGTTGCTGCCTGTTTTCATTGAATTCGTCATTGTAAGACAGCTCTGGAAAAAGGATCAGAATTATTGGAAAGGATCTATAGTTATGTTACTTTACACACAGAACTTCACATTGCCACAGCCTGCCTACCACTTTAGCATGATCCTGAACTACATACTTGCATGTCTGGTCTTACTTTGCTTATCTTTCTCTAGTGTAGAGTGTAGACCTTATTTAAAGCTTTAGTATCTCTTGAAAAATTGTGAAGTTTTCTAAGTTATGTAGCACTTTTTTCTCTAATCGTGGGCTCCAGAATCACCAGAACTTCTTTTTCTAGAATTCATATCCTACCTAGTTAGGAGGGGGAAAACAACAGGCTATTTAGTATGATCAGTATCAACTGAAGGGCAAAACAATTATGCAACTAGATATTAACGTTAATCTCCATTAATTACCATCACTGAATCAAGAACTAGGCTAGAATTGACAGGCAATCTATGACAAAGTTGCCCTTGAAACAATTCAACCATGATTCTGTTCAAAGATCTTCTCTCACAGATACAAAGCCAATCATAATAGCGTGAAGGGTGAACACCATTGCTCTGTTGCTACCTAATCCTGATAAGTTGACACATGATTAAAAGAAAGGATAACAGTGTTGTTACCAAATACCCAGGGTAGTCCCTCAGTCTTCCTCTGAAGATGAGTTCGCGAGAGGTTGTAGGATTCAGCGTTTCAAATTGCAACAGTTTGTGGCTGTTCCCTTCTATAATGTACGTTTAATCGAGCACACATATTTTGCTCCGTCAAATATATCTTCTGAGTCCTATATTCATTGAATTTGGAGGGTTAGACAGTCTCTACATAGTACAAGTATTATATGGAAAAGAGCAGGAACTTCAACCAACAAGTCATGAACCTAAATGTACGATGTACAAGCACATATTTGCTTTGACACTGTATGTGCAGGTACTATGGTGAATTCTCTGCAGATGCAGGATGAATGATGATGCCTACCTTTAAATTGTCCGATCTTTGAGGTAGTTGCACATTTAGATCCTCAAAGCACATTGCACTGGTACATGCATAAAATACGGAAGAATGGAGAAAGCATGACTTGCATTTCCCAACTTCCTATGGAATAAATAACAGCAAAGATGCCAAGTTCAAAGAGTGTGAGCTTCCCATCTTTCACGTTTGCTGTTCTTAATGATAATGATAACCCTTCACTTTGACCTCTCTTAGACTGTTTAAAAGACACTTTTAGTAAATGATTGGTATTGATATTGACACCTTCTGTTATTTGTTCGTCAATTTTACATGACAATCAAATCATTGTTTTCGTGCCTTCCCATGCCAATCACATTTGGCTTTTTTAATTTTTAACATAATCTTCTTTATACATTTTCAGCCACTAGTTTCTGAACCTCATTTGATCTGTCAAAAATAATAATGGTATTACTCTCTTCACTTCTCTTCCAGCTTTTAGTGCTATTGTCAAGATAAAAATCCTAAATTGAACTTTATCCTGAATTAAAACAAAGTGTACACCTTTTATAAATTAAAAATGTTTTTCTCAAGAAAAGGAACTAAAATGTTTGGTTTCCATTCTGAGAACTGACTTTTGGTTTTAAAGCACTCGCTCATCAACTATTTTGGACTTGTCATGCTTTTTTAAAATGAAAAAAATACAGCAAGGTGGAGGACATTTTGGTCGCTGCCATGATTTTATACTAAGTCTACATTCTTCTGATTAATTGGAAAGAAGGTAGTTGAAGCACAGGCTATCAAGATTAATATTTATAGGCTTAGAGAACAAATAAAGATGCAAGGAAGTTTGTTGGGTCGTAAGGACACAAAAAAGACTTGCTGTCTCATCCAATGCACTAGTACAACTTCACACGGAAAACATGAGATAACCAGATTGCCTAGCTTAAACTCCATGTCTTCGCTTCCTTATGAACAACCAAAACAACCAAGTCCAGCTGTAGACTTCTCTTTCTAATCAACTCATTCCCTATTTCATTCAAGTTGAGTAGGCTCTTTCCTAAATATGCATGCTCGAACCAATGTTTTTTGCTCTCTATTTTAGATCCAAGCTAACATGCTACTGTGTCCTTTGTTTATCAGCTTCATCTCTCGCATTTGCTTTTTTTCTTCCAAAAGTGTATACCTTAAGATACTTCTTTGATGCTCTCATTAGTTCATAAATTATGTTGTTTCTAGATATTGAGTGAAGGTAATACAGAACAAAATGATTGTTGAGGGAGGCTATTTTGATGGTACCCAAGATCCTAATCTCATGGCAAGATCATTGGTTCACGATTCTTCTCAGGCTTCCATCTACGACAATACAAAGATTGAGCAGCAGAACTTCAAAGCCGCCTCCATATTCATACAAGACCTCTCCAATCCAGCTAATCTCACCTCTGAGCCTGCACGGGCAATCAACCATCTCCAACATCAGCTTGGAATTGACATGGACCAGGACCTACATGGCCACATGATACAAGAAGTGCCCCCAGTAGAAACTGCATATTGGGTTCCTGCTATCTGCGACATCCAAGATCGTATCATCGGCCACCAGATTGATGATGGTCCACATAGCATGACAGTGGAACAAGAAATCCAGGACTATGACACTGCATCATATCCAAATGACGCTTACACAGCTGCACCTGATCTCCTAAATCTTCTACAGATCTCAAGGTGCAATTCGACTCCTACATTTCCTTCAACAGAATATTTCTTTGGTGATCCGGTACAGAATGCTGGCAACCATTTGAACATGAACAATGGGTTTCCAGGAGTAGCAATTCATGACAGTGGGATGATGCTCGGTGATGCAACTCTACCATTAGGTTACCATGCTAGTCAATCTCATCTATTGAAGGATATCTACCATTCACTGCCACAAAATTATGGGCTGTTTTCCAGTGACGATGAGAGAGATGGAACAATGGGAGTCGTAGGGGTAGCAGGAAATATTTCCCAAGAGAGAGACAGGAGGCAGTTCAATAATCCAATACTGGGAAGCAGAAGAGAGAAAGGTGGATTTGGCAAGGGCAAGGGAAAAGCTAACTTTGCAACTGAAAGAGAGAGGAGGGAGCAGCTAAATGTGAAATATGGGGCTTTAAGATCACTGTTCCCAAATCCTACTAAGGTTTGTTTAACTCATCTTTTTAGTATAAATATTTTAATTGATTCTCAGTTCTCACAGTTACAGATAACTCAATTTAACAGAAACCAATCACATGGATTTTCTATAATATTTACTAAGTTTCATTGGTTTCCAGAGGTAATGGAATTTCGGTGTGAGCCCATAAATATTTTTCTAAGAGCATAATAAAATTATTAACACTGACATGTTATTGGGTCAAACAAACCTGAATTTTATAATAAAAATGTTCTAGGTGGTATTTGTAGTATACAAGTATATATATATATTTCCTTTTGCCTAAGCTAGTGTGAAAACACCTGACATGTGATAAGGATCAGCAAGATTGGTAGCATGGTATTTAAGTATTGGTGAATAGTAACCTAACTAGAACTCTATCTGTAGTGCTGGGTATGTCAAATCAAATCCCACTGCAGTATAGATGATTATGTTTCCACTATTGCTAATATTTTATCCTAGGTACAGTTAAAAGCTGGTCATGATAGATCTTAAGACTAGATAGTCTTATATACTCGTATACTATAGTGCCTCTCTTATGCTGTTTTCATGTGCAAACCACCTAGATAGTCTTATATACTCGTATACTACACGTACATACCCTCTGTTGCACAAGATACTCCCTACGTTGTGAGACATGGCATAGGGAGTACCCGGGAGTAGAAAAGAGGCTTCAATATATTCTACTCTGGGAGTAGTTACTCTCACTTCTGATATACCACATAAACGAACTTGAAATACTCCTTTATCACTTTGGGTACACTCATGTACTAATTATAACATACTCCAATGTGAACCACACGAAAAAATTTCAAGGGAGTCTATAGTTTTTAGCGTATTTTGTAAATACATTCATATTCGCACATAAAAAGGAGTATATCTAAAAAAATGTACATACCACCTTTGAAGAAATGTGCATAAACCTAGATATACTTATATACTCGTATACTATACGCATATACCCACATTTGTGTGAGATACTTACTCCCTATGTTGTATGACACGGCGTAGGGAGTAACTACTCCCGAGAGTAGGAAAGAGGCCTCCTACACACAAACGCATATAAACATTTTTTAGCCATGTTTTCGTTTCTTGTATTTATCATGAATGTGATATTTTGATTTATTTCAAAAACTGTTCTTCAGAATGACAGAGCTTCTGTGGTTGGAGATGCCATTGAATACATCAATGAGCTCAATAGAACAATGAAAGAACTAAAGATTTTGGTGGACAAGAAGAGGCATGGCCAAGATAGGAGGAAGATGCTTGAGTTGGATGATGATGCAGCTGATGATGGGGAAAGCTCATCGATGCAGCCAGTCAGGTATGATCAAGACAATCAGCTGAATGGGGCTATAAGGAGCTCATGGGTTCAAATGAAGTCAACGGAATGCCATGTCGATGTCCGCATAGTTGATGACGAAATCAACATCAAGTTCACTGAAAAGAAGAAGGCCAACTCTTTGCTGTGTGCTGCAAAGGTTCTAGATGAGTTCCATCTTGAACTCATCCATGTTGTTGGGGGAATTATTGGGGATCACCATGTATTTATGTTCAACACAAAGGTAACTATCAGTTTTGTTTACTCAAAGCAACATTTGATCCTTTCCCCGTGTATATTGTATTAACACACATTGTAACATTCCATCTCCTGTAATTGTACAGATATCTAAGGGCTCCTCAGTTTATGCATGTGCGGTGGCTAAGAAGCTTCTTGAAGCTGTGGAGATGCAACACACCACTATTAATCTCTTCAACTAGCCGTAGCATCATAACGGCTATTCAGTCAATGTACCATTCACTCTATTCTGCTAGCATCTATCAAGGTGCAAACTTATTGGAAAAGGACTGCAGGACTTGGAAAAGGCCTTATCTTCATTGTTTGCTGCAAAAATTTCTTGAGAATCAATTCATGCCATGACTTCTCATCACCTTCTCTTTAAAACAGCCTCGCTGGGATGGTGTGATGCTTCTGATTTAGCATTTGCTGGAAGCCTGGAACAGTCACCACTACTTTTTTTTTTTTTTTTTGAATTTTGGCCAAGAGCTCTGGCATTCAGAGTAGAAGAAAAACAATAGCTGGGCTACAAACGCGTGCGCACACACATGCACTCACGCATGCTGCACCCAGCCCCATGAACACCCGGGCAAGTCCAGGACTCGATCCCGGGCGGACAGCCCACACAACTGCGCAGCTAGCCAACCAAGCAATGGCTCGTTCGCAGTCACCCACTACTTTATCCATTTGTATTCCATTTCAAAATAGAGCAGAACGAATTCACCACTTCACTTACATATGTTTGTCTTAGGTTTGGTATTTGATTGAATTGACTGAGACACAAAATTGTGCAAGGTACACTTTGCATGTAAAGCGTATGCTCTGCTAGTTCATAGTATTGTTAAAAAATCAAATCGATGTACCATGGGCATTAATAGAACAAAATCCCTTTTTTAAAAGTTAAGGGTTGGTCTTTCCTCTTATGCCATGAAAACAGCAGCATCGTGCTTCAAGAAATCAAATACCGAACACAGAGATCATACTTAAAAATCTAGTCGAAAAGGAAAGGGGGCAAGTTCTTAAGGTCCTTACTCATGGACAATGCCCGTCATCTCAATGGGGATCAATCTTCTTTCTGCTCGCCCAATCCATCACACCCCCGATGCGGCCGTCTCCACGAGATATGAACGAAGCGCCTCATCGAGCAATCTGATCGTGAGGAAAATTACAGCACGGGATGGAGTTACGAATCGAATTTAACTCGGGCGGTCTGCATCCATACCAGCGAGACCGGCGGCGCTGTAGAGGTCGAGGAACTAGGGCGGCACGGCAGGATGGGCATGGCTTTCTTCAGGAAAGGCCTTTTTCGTCCTGGTGTTACCTTTCTTCAGTTCCGGATGAGGGCAACGACTGTGTAATCAGCGCTCTCGTGCAATCACCGTACAATCTAATTAAGAAAAGTTTCAAAAAACTCTGAAAAAAATCATGGATGTACAGTAGACCTTGCGAACGTGGTTGTTTTTAAATAACTATACAAATTAATCACACATGTACAAGAGCTGCTATAGTTTATAAGGAATATAACTATATTTTCATCATAAGCATTAATAAAATTACTACATATCAATGTTTCAGTATAAATACATGCAATATAGTATCTAGGCACGTAATTGTGCGAGAAATTCGGTTAATTGGAATAATGATTAATGTATTTTAATTGCAATCCAAAAGTTTCCTTTTACGGAATGACTTGTGATCAGATGTTCAATTTTTCAGATGCTTCAATATTTTTTCCATGCGTGAAATATTTTTTCCTACGTGTGCAACATTTTCCTTCGATAAACAGTAGAAATATCGATCCGGATCGCTACAACATTTTCTTTCCATGCGTGAAACCTTTTTTCCTACGCGGGTAATATAACACCAAAATAGCCCTGAGATGGTCTTATCGGCAAATTTTAACCAAATGAAAAATGTTCCAAACCATTTTAGAAAAACTTTTAAAACATTTTAATGGTCTTGATGTATCACTGATGTTTTCATAAAGTTTTCATATGATGGTAAAGCCTAGAAATTTTTTAAAAATTTTGAAAGTGCTACTGTCCTGATAAAAGCCTTACTAGCAAATTTTAACTAAATAAAAAATAGTTCAAACCATGTTAAAAAAATTTAAAATTTTTTGTAAATGGTACTCACGAATCACTAAGGTTTCCATAATTTTTTCATGTGCTGATAAAACCTAAGGAATTTTTGAAAATTCTAATAGTACTACTGTCCTGATAAAAGCATGGCTGAGTACATGTATTATTTCCATAGATTTGATTAAGTAAGCAAAACAGGTTTCAAATTTTAGAAACTTTTATATAAGGGTTCTAAGCCAATGCTTAAGATCTTCTAAAAATTTAAGATCATGATTACACTTGAGCGAATTTATAAAATTCTGACAAGTATACTATTTCATTTATGTTCCTTCTGTTTTTTATTTTGTTAAAGATAATAAATGAAGTTCAATTCTTTTAAAAAAAATTTTGTATTATCCTTCCTGCTTCCTAGTATTAAAAAAATAAAATTTTGGATAAAATTTAAAAACCAAATTTGAAATCTGATATTTTTTAGGACGGTAAAACCAAAATTTAGATTTTATATAAAAAACGCTCTATGGTCCAAAATGCTCCAAAAGCGCCAGGGAACCGCTCACAACCCCGTCTTGTGATCTTATGTATAACAATGTTATGATCTTATGCTTGGTATATATATAAAAAAAATTGGCAGCCCGTGGGACTCTAACCCGTATCTCTCGCGTGAGAGCCAACTCTTCTAACTATCTAGTTCGTTTGTACTTCAATCATAAAAATATCAAATCCGGTCCATTTGGTAGCAATTTTGGTCCAAAAGGATAAAATCCCAGCGAAAATGGAGGAAGATCTGCCGAAAATTTCCTAAAGCACTGTAGTAATTTGAATTTTTTTTATTCGGTAGAGAGTTGGTATCTGCGGTGAGATTTTGATCCATGAGTTGGGACGTCAATGTTTTTCCTTTTATTCCAGGCAAATTTGCTGCTGACAAAAGAAAAATGTACTAGGCACGTAGAACGAAGTGATTTGTGGATCATTTAAATGGTAGCCCCTCACTATAAAATCAACTAGACACGTGGGCATGGCGCACGCCGCGTCGCGACGTGATAGCTGTAATGTGAAATCCGGGCTTTCTCACGAAGGAAGGAATTCAGATGTTTTTTTAAAATATCTTCGTGACGAATCATATAATTTTCACTGAACGCATTGTATTTCCGGAAAATTTATGGAACTCAGGGATAAATTTTACGTAATCCTAAAAAGATCTTAGGAGCTATTTTTTTCCTGGGTGGTATTTCTGGGAAATCAGGGACTCACAGCGAAGAAAGGGGCCTAGAGCTAACCCTAAAAATCTTTAGAGAAACAATTTGGGCTAATATGTAATTTCAGCAAATTCCGTGCCACCTTTCGTTTAGAACCACGAGCTGAAAATAAAACCTGAAATTTCGAAGGCCTCCTGCAAAAAAAGAATAATTTATAAAAAAAGTTTGTAGCATGCGGATCTTCTAGGGAAAAAATATTCAAAATCGTTTTTTAAACCTCGGTTGTTTTTTCCTAAAAAACCAAATTTTAGGGGCCTTCCTAACAAAAAAAACCATAAAATAGGCAAAAACAGGCTAACCTATAATTTCTAAAAAGCTTGGACGCCTTTACGCAAAAAAACAAAGCTTTTGCAATTTCTAAAATGCTTTCCCGCGAAGGAAGGAATTCGGATGTTTTTTAAAAATATCTTCGCGACGAATTGTATAATTTTCGCTAAACACGTTGTATTTCCGAAAAAATTATGGAACTCAGGGATAAATTTTACATAATCCTAAAAAGATCTTAGGACCTATTTTTTCGTAGGTGGTATTTCCGAGAAACCAGGGACTCACAGCGAAGAAAGGGCTAGAGCTAACCTTAAAAATCTTCGGGGAAAAATATTTGGGCCAATATGTAATTTCAGCAAATTCCATGCCACCTTTCATTTAGAACCACGCGCTCAAAACAAAGCTTGAAATTTCAAAGGCCTCCCGCAAAAAAAGACTAATTTCTGAAAAAGTTTGGAGCCCTGCGGATCTTCTAAGGAAAAAAATAGCCAAAATCATTTTTTAAAACCTCGGTTGCCTTTTCCTAAAAAACAAAATTTTAGGGGCTTCACGACAAAAAAACACCTAAAATAGGCAAAAACAGGCTAACCTACAATTTTTAAAAAGCTTGGGTGCCTTTACGCAAAAAAACTAGAAGCTTCCGCAATTTCTAAAAGCTCAGGAGCCTTTCCGCAAAAAAAAAACACACAAGTTTGAAGAGCCTTCCCGTAAAAACAAGGGGCTTCGATGTAATTCACAAGCATCTCAGGGGCCTTCCTGAGGAAAACAGCGCCACGCGGCGCCGGTCCATGTGTCACGCGAGAAAAAAACAGGGCGGTGACGTGAGCGCACGTGCACAGGAGGATCGAACCTGTGTCGTTGGCTCAACAGCGAAGAGGTTTACCACCGCGCCGCACATTCATTCATGCTAACAAGCGTAGACAAAATATTTAAATCGGATACGCGGCTTAATAGTGTGGTTGACATGACTCAATGTGTGACGCGCCGTACGAACGGCGGGGCACGTGGGCTCGATGCGCGTGACACGGCGAAGCGCCTTGCATTCACATCGCATCTAAAATAGCATGACCGTGCGAGCGGCCAAAAAATTTCCCTGCTTTATATATGGTAGTATGAGCTACTGCATTTCGAGCCAAGACCATCCAGCTTGAAGGCTGGATCCCATTGATGGCCTATAAGACCAACTCTAACGGAGTCCCGTCCCACCCCCTAATCCCTTCGCGATGGGAAAGCGAGCGCGAGGGGAACACGAGCGGCGCTCCAACGGAGTCCCTTCGCGGACGGGAGAAGCATGGGATAGGAAAGAGAATCCCCCGCGAGCGGGTTCCCCTCGCCGATCCCTTCGCGTTGTCCCGCAGCCTCTTGTACCAACGGCCGGCTGTTCGCGCGTTGGCTCGGATCCGGAGATTGGTGCTGGCGCAGGCGAAGGCTTGAGGCGAACGAGCAACGGGCGGCGGCGACCGGACCTCACGCGCTCATCTACGAGCAGCGCAGACGACGACCAGTCCAGCGGCATCTCCGGTGGCAGGTACACATCTTCCACCCCCGGATCCGTGTTGGATTGCTCCTGTGATGACCTCGTTGCAATGGGTATAGCCAGAACTACCGGATTTGGGAACGATTTGGATTAGGGTTCCTTGTTGGGTGGTTGTACTGATGGGATCTGGGAGATGCGGATTAGGGTTTCCTTTTGTTTGGAGTGATTGATGGGATTTGGGAGATGCTGATTTGGGAGATGCGGATTTAGGGTTTACATGTGCTGCGCCAAAGAAATACCGACTACAACCTTTCCGAAAACTTGAATCACAGATGCGAAAGGAAACCCTAATCAGTATTCCAAATTCCAGCAGTGTCAGTGAAGAATGAAAACCTGAATTGAATCGCCAGATTGAAATGGCCATGCGTATCCCCCAAGTAAAAGTGAATGCCTTGTCCTATTTCTGCCATAGCCCGCGCTTCTTCAACAGCTTCTAGTGCTGTTATGTTCTAAGTTTTCTCAAATGCTGCAATGATTCTCGCTGCCTGGAGGGAGAGGTATTACTCGGTGATGACATTGGGTTAATTAATGAATATGACATTTAATTGCATGAAGTGGACCTTGAACTGATAGAATTGCATGTTTCATACTATAGATTCCTTTTCACTGTTCTTGCTAATTTGTGATCATGAAATGCTCGTGATTTACTCTATGACTATGAAATCTCTGTATGTTCCTGTTGGTTCGGTTCATAAGATGGACAATTATTCATTTCAACACATCACGGAGACTTAGTTGCTGGGCACATTTCTTCCTGTTGGTTCGGTTAGATATTGTGGTTGATAGTGATCTGAAGGTTTTCTGAACTGTCGGTTCATATTCTATCATTGTGCTCATATCTTTATGGTCTGATGATATGTTGGCACTTGCTGAACGCAACATGAATTAATGTCATAACAGTGAAATGTACATTTATATACTCCTGCACATGCTAAGGTGGTAAGAGTTCAAGGTCTAGTTCATTAAATTAAATTGTCAAGCCCATTTGTGATCGAAGAGAAGATTCTAATCTTCTTTCTAACCCAATAATCTGAGAGTAATGACAGTTAAGTACCTTCATTTTGCCATAGTGGATCATGATTCTATATATGAATGACATAGTGCTGTTTTCATGTCATCTATTGCCTCATGTCAATTTGAATCTTATAGCCCTAATTACTTTCATTTGTGTACAAATTGTTTCAGATGAAGATATTTTTCACAAATTCATGGTCATTACAGCTTGGTCTTTACCTCGCCAGGATTCTCTCGACTCCACATCCGAATGGTGCCTCCCCATGTGTTGGTTGTTGCTTCCACTATCCAAAGAATTCGAACGATCGAGTAGCTTCGATCGCTGCTCCACCGTGACTATTTCTTTCTGTGTTGCTCTCTGCTCGTGTTGCCTCGTTGTTGCTCTGTGATGATGTGGGTGCTGCCATGATTACAACAATTACTTCTGCGGATTAGGCCTTGAACTGTAGACTAACATACAGAGAAATATTGTTGTTCATAGCTTCTGGTTCAATATCTGCATTTTGATCATTCTACATATATATCTGCTTAGCTTGTTTGAGTACGAAGTTTTCAGTCCGATCTGAATCTTTATGGTAGTTGTGATTACCAAATACTTGAACTGTTAAATTGAGATTCTCTGGTTGTACATAACCTCTTAACAACTACCAGAACTGTCAATTATTTTGTGTGTATTAAGGTGGTAAGGGTTTGAGGCCTAATTTGCTGAATTAATTTGTTAGACGATTCGTGATTGTGGTGAAGATTCTAATCTTCACCCAAACCCTAATTCTGAGAGCACAATAATATTTACTTCTCCTCTCTTTACCTGTGTCAAATGGCTTTCTCATACTTTTTTCTCATTACACTTGTGTGGAATGGCTTCCTGCTAGATCTCCTTGCGAAGTGTCTGTCAGGCCTCAATATGAAATCCAACTTCAGACAAAAATCAAAGGTAGAAAATCAACAGCAAATAACTGGAAGATAGCAAAAATGGGAAGAACAGCTTGAAGAACACGAAAGAAAGAGGAAAGCAGAAAACTCTGATACTTCATTCATAACTTTTTCAACAAAGATTCTACATGACCAGATACTTATAGCTCATGAAATTAACCAAAGTAAAACAAGTTTTGACAATTACTCTCTTTTACTATGCTCGGTAATTACTACTTCTAATCACTGCCCTTGGATCAAACAGTAAACTTCATTAACTGCCTTTTGTATTCAATACTTATACCCAGCCATTGATGTCTTCAGGGGCATGGTGTCCTCCGGTGTTGCCAGGAGCAGCTTCTCCCTGTCAAGTATCCTCGCGGTGTGCGCAGAATCAGAATCATGTTCATTTTTGTCTAAGTATATAATGTAACGCTTGAAGGTGTACTTTTTCCATGAAGAATGGCTCATCTTGCAGAAGTGTAGATTGTAATGCAATAGACTTTTGAGTGTGTTTTACAATGTCTGAAAAAACAATGAATCGAGTGCAATTTTTTCAGTGTTCCTCAACGTGTGAAAATTGCATGGGTAATTTGGGTTTGAAACAATGACTCTTTGAGTGAGTGCTGATCATTTGTCAGGACTAACTCATTCAACCAATAAACTCCAAGGCAACAAGTGTGCTGTTTACAGGATACAGAGAAAAAAGGGAGTGCTTGATTTTTTTATGAAAAAGAGATAAGTTTTCCATAGCATAAAGCAATGACATAGTGCATTAACTCAACAGAAGGAATATCACAATAAGGTAACAGGAAACAGAGCTTTTGAAGAGCTTGCCTTTCATGCAAGCATCAAAGGAAGAAAGAAAAAGACTTTTGAGAATTTAGTCGGCTATCAGAAAGGCACCTCAATTTATAAGTTCAAATCATAGCCAAGAAAACAATCTAAGCCAGCTGCTAATTTGAGAAGAAACACACAATTAAAACAAAAAACAGCCATGAGTTGTGAACCCAAGAAGAGAAGACCAATAAAGGCCAGAATGTGTTTGTTGTCATGAAAGGTTACTGAGCACTTTCATAACAATCGCGCACGCAAACATATATTACAGTGATAGAAAACAATCGCAAACAGAAACATAGCTTACAGTGATACATAACAATCTCACACGGAAACATAGCTAACAATTGTATTAACCCCCGTGCCGTGCCCAAAGGTGTTCGACCAGATCTCGATCGCAACCGATGGTGTCATTGCCGATCCCTCCGCCTTTGAGTTGCTTCTATACAAGGTAAGACCGACCTGTTCGGTGCAAAGGGTCGCCACGACGGAGTACCCATATAGTCGGTTAACTTCTGCGGTGGCCCATTCCTCTCGTCCTCCACGATCATGTTATGAAGAATGATGCATGCGTCATTATATTCCTTAACGTACTGGTGCCAACATTGGCGGGGCCCTTACAATGGCAAACCTAGCCGGAGCACTCCAAACGCTCTCTCAACATCCTTCCTTGCGGCGCCTCGCATCTGCGAGAAGTAGACCCTCTTGTTTCCCATCGGCCGCAATCGCTTTAACGAAGGTAGCCCACTCCGGTAAATGCCGTCCATGAGGTAGTAGCCCATGTCGCATCGATTGCCATTGACGGTGTAGTTTACCTCCGAGTTGTACCATCATTTTCCTAGAAAATATGTTAGAACGGTGCAAGACATTAATATCGCTCATGCTTCCAGCATCCCAAAAAGCATGCCAAATCCACGTGTCGTGACGGGCAACCGCCTCGAGCACTATGGAAGGCCTGCGAGTATGCCCTGTGAAAGCCCCTTGCCATGCTTTCGGGCAGTTTTTCCAGGTCCAATGCATGCAGTCGATGCTACCAAGCATTCCTGGAAAACCCCTGTGCTCACCAACAACTAGGAGTCTACTAATGTCTTGTGCGGTAGGAGATCGGAGATACTCCTCCCCGAAAACCTGGACCACTGCCTTCACGAACTTCTTGAGAGCTAGAAGGGCCGTACTTTCCCCAATACGCAGTATCTAGCCCACAAATGTCGCCAGGAACGCCAGAGGCTAGCTGACGGAGAGCGGCTATTGCTTTCTGAAGAGGATGCAAACTGAGCTTCCCGGCCCGATCCCTTTTTTGCTAGAACCAAACGTCGTGTCCTTCTATAGCATTCGTTATGCGCAAAAATAGGGAGCGGCTCATCCAAACTCACAGACGCTGGGTTTACTTAGGCATAATGAAACCTTACAAGTACATCGCTCATATTTGCTAGAACTACCGGTTCTTTACCTCTGCTCAAAATGCGTGGCAGACACGGGAGGCAATAAGTAATCACCGTAAAGCCGAGCCGCCCCTTGAACGTGACCTGGGTTTATCACCGCATGGCCTGGAACCGATCCCCGTCGACGGTTGTTACGTTGCGTGTCCATCTCCTCCTCCTCTACAATTGCCATGATAAGGCAGTCCTCATCATCAGTAAAGGAATATTCATCACTTGAGGAAGAATTGAACTGATTCATTGTGAGGTTGGCAATGGTTTGTGGGTGACTAACCTGATGAATGCAACCCCTCAATATATAGAATGGCTGGGTTGGATGAGAGGGGAGGAGGAAAAGTTAGGTATTTCTGGGAAGGGAAGGGAATGGGAAAGGGAATCTGTTGGAGTGCATTGCTGGGAAGGGAAGAGAATCTGGGAAGGGAATCCCTTCAGAGGTTGGGAAGGGAATGAAACCCTGGGAATCCCTTGGAGATGGTCTAAGACCACCATATTTTGCTCCTCCTTATTTTGAGCCTCGGTGGGATATACTTCTAATTTGGTTTTGGCACTTCATTTGTTTTGCTTAAAAAGAAAGCCAATTGCTCTGACTCAAGTGGCGCTACAAATTGACGAAGAGGGAGAGGCGAGGGAAGTTAATTGAACCTAGAATCTTTAAATCTGTAAATTTGATCCGGACGTCGGTTCTTTAAACCTTAAAATTTTAAAATTATGTTTAGGCCCAGTTATTTTGTGAAAAGAACCCGTGGTTCTACAAAATCGACAAAGACACCGATTCTTTAAACCCAGAGATTTAAAATTACATTCAGGTCCTTCTACCTTCCCATGGTTTCATAAAATCAATAAAGGTACTGGTTTTTTAAATCCGAAAGATTTAAAATTACGTTTAGACTTTTCTACCTATTTTTGCAAAATAAAAAAGACTAAAATTTGTGCGACACGGCAAAACGCGCTGCACTGCCTTGTATAAAGGAAGCCAATAAGCCAAGGTCTTCTCTGGGCACTGACGGCAGCCATGTCCATCTCTTTTTTACTCCCTTGTGTTAGCTTGTAAGTTTGGAGGCACTATAGCTTGCTTGGTGTCGTAGTGTCCATTCATCCAATGCGCATCGTAGATTCTAAAACCCTTCTCTCTCCTCTCAGCACCCGTTTCTTGAGAACATTGGAATTGCTATGACTAACAATTTTGATTCTTGCACGACTTTTCCTAATTCATCTTTAAATTGACTATTGTACGTCAGGAAATATACCTTTTCTTGGTTAGTACTCTCTCCGGTCACAAATATTATCGTTTTAGACATCGACATAGTCTACAAAGCATAGCTTTGATCACTAATTTTTAATTATAATATATTTTGTAAAATCTAATATAAAATTATAATACCATGAAAGTACTTTTCAAGAGAAATCTACATGTATGATTTTCATGTACCTAATTTAAATATTTTAAAAAATATTGACAGTCAAAGTTTTGAATATTTGACTATATTTATATCTAAAGTGGCAACTATTTGTGATCAAAGGGAATATTAGTTATTGAGACACAACCAAGTGTCACACATTATTATGTTTTGTTTGAATAAGCTCACAATGGATATAAAAAAAGAATATTAAAATCAACTACATGATCATCCCTGCTGAAGTAGTAATACTATATTATCATCCGTAGAAACATACCTATTTATGCAGATTGGTACATAGCCTAATGGTAGAAGAGAGGGTATTCATTCTCACCTATTCGGATTCGATCTTTAGGAAAGCATATGCCTGTATTCTGTGAGAGTGTAGAGGCTCAACAAAATCTCATAGCACGTGCAGTGGAAACGTACGCTTATGCGAATATGTATAGTACGAGTGAAATGTGTATATAGAGTGCGTACTTATTGTACACTAAAAGGGAACAGAAAAAAGAAAGTCATACCTATGTATAATTATTGTACCCGTAATCGCACAGCCGTAGTCACGCAACAATCCAGCCGGAAAACCGAAAAACCGTAGGCAAGACGCCTCGCACGTCATCCGGCACATGGACTCGCGCTTCGTTGACGAGCGCCGTCGGAGCAGCGTGCGATGCACGCGCTCCTGGACTACGATTCGGCCCATGCGTGTGTCACAACCCTTGCGCTGGAGCCAATCCTTCAGGTAGCGATACAGAGAGAATTGAGAGAAGAAAGGGAAAACGAGAGAGAAGACTTGAGGAGGAAGAAAGAACAGGAGGGTAGATTCATTCTATTTCATTTCCTGATGTATCCTCCAGGCGATTCTAGTATTTATACTCTCCAACTTCACCCCTCGGTAACACAGTTCAAAGTAAAAGTAAATCTCAGAATTACAGACACTGACCATGGTTCGTTTTCAGAAAACACTGTTCCACGTCATTCAGCCGGTCTTGGCGCCGCTCGATCCTCTCGCTAGTCATCCAGACCCTTCATCAACCTCTAAAGCCTTCCCGCTTGCTCTGTTGTCTCCCGCGCTTGTGCTCACCAGAGACTGCATCCTGACATTACCCCCGTCGGCATTTGCTGCTTGCCCCCAAGCAGGTGCATAAGGAAAGGTAGTCTGAACAACATTGTAATCCTCCCAAGTGGCTATTTCACTCGGAATACCAGACCACGTGATAAGAACTTGAGTAATCGCTGAGTTGCCTTTTTTAACCATCCGCCTATCCAATATAGCCTCGGGCGCAACCGAAGATAAATTGAGGTCGGCCACACTTGGTGGAGTACGAAAGATGGGGGTATAATCTGGAACAAAGACCACCGACAATTGTGCATACGGCTGGAGTTTCAAGTAAACTTGCTCACCCACTTGAAATTGGCGATCTGAGCGTTTCCGATCAGTCTGAATCTTCATGCGGTTTCGCGCCGAAGCAAGATGATGTTTCAGCATTTCCAGTTGAGTAGCGCGCTCAGCCAAAAACTCCTGAACAGAGGAATTAACCAAAGCATCCGACTGCAGCATAGTACCATATCGAGGTTCAGAACCATACAGTGCTTTGAATGGAGAGCATTTCAAAGCCGTGTGATAGCATGTGTGATACCAAAATTCAGCCATTGCTAGCCATCGACGCCATTTCACCGGACTTGCTTGAACAGCACACCGAAGATACATCTCAAGGCATTGATTCACACGTTCGGTTTGTCCGTCGGGTTGTGGGTGGTAAGCAGTGCTGAACTGGAGCTGAATATCCATTGCACGGAACAACTCTTTCCAAAAGGAACTCGTAAAAACTCGATCCCGATCAGAGACAATAGTCTTGGGCATGCCATGGAGCTTGACAACACTCGGTTGAATGAACCCTTTGTCCAACATTTCAGCTACTTGCCTCTCTATTTCATCTTTTTGCATGGATGAGTATCTGTAAGGACGACTGTTTACTGGCAATGAGCCGGGCAATAATGAAATAGCGTGATCATACACTCTGGATGGTGGTAATGAAGATGGCTCGGAACACACATGCTTGTATTTATCAAGGACAAGTTGAATCGTGTGAGGTATAACGATGCCCCTTTTAACATCAACCACTTCACTTACTGCAGTCAAAGCCCATATGGCATTAGCACTGCGCCACTGATACAAAGACTTCCCAGATAGAGTACAGTGTTGATGATGAATGCCTGTCAATTTAACTGGACACCCATTGTCGTGAAACTCCAATATCTTGTGCTGCCAGTCACAAAGCATTGGACTGTATTGCCGAAGCCAATCCATGCCTAAGATAGCATCATATGATTCCAAGGCCAACACACGCATATCATTACAGAAGGTGTGACCCTGAGTCCACCATTCGAATTTCGGGATGTATTTATCACACTGAAGCACTTCCCCATTTGCCACCATCACTTTAACAGGCGGAACATGCTGAGTATAACACTTGAGGCATTCCAAGAGAGTAGCACTGATAAAGCTATGAGAACTGCCCGAATCAATTAACATTAAGATGATGTGATTACCCGCCATGGCTTGGATGCGAATTGTTGCTAAGTCTTCAGTGCCAGCCAATGCATGGACAGATAGTTGATGTTGTTCAAGCTCAAACTCCTTATCCTCTGCTTCCAAAGCCTGTAACACGTCTTCACTCAGAAGCTCAATGGGAGTATCCAGTTCCATAGCATGAACCTGAGCTAATTGCCGTGCTTTGCACTGATGATCTTTTTCAAATCTGTCTCCACACTTAAAACAAAGCCCACGAGCACGTCGATATTCTCGAAGCTGTCGGGCACGACCAAGATCTTCCAGTGGCTGTTTGGTGGGTCCACCGAATGCCTCCTGTCGATACATATTAACAGGTTGGGGAATGATTCCTGTTTTCAACGGTCGGGTTTTCAACTTATCCCATTTTTCTTCCTGGATCTGTGCTAACAAGAAGGCCTTGCGAACCGATTCTGGTAATTGGATTTCAACGTCATACCTCAACTCATCCTTCAGACCCAAAATAAATTGGTTCACAAAAAAATCTTCGGTGCACACCTTGTTATATGTACGCACTTTATACATGGCAGCTTCGAACTGGCTCATATAATCAATCACTGCACCAGACTGTTTCAACTGCAGCAAATCTCGTATATACCGGCGAAAATCATATGCTCCAAACTCAGCATCCACTGCAGTCATGAAATGTTCCCAATCTCCCAAAGGATGATTCTCCTGATAAACTTGCAGCCACAAAGAAGCATTCCCTTCCATATGCAAAGATGCCGCAGTCACCCACAAGGATTCGTCAATATCATACATGTGAAAGTATTGCAAGCAACGGCTCTTCCAGATCCTGGGTTCATCCCCATCAAACTTCGGAAAAGACAACTTTGGCAAGGGTGTTTTCTTATCTGCATGTACTGCTGTTGGAACTGAAGGTGGCACAGAATTAGTCATTTGCGGCCGGTCTGATCCCAATCTCCAAGGTGGTAGAGGACCCTTGCCCAACAAACCTGCAGTAAGATCACCACCCTGGACGGCTGATCGTAGGCCAGGACAAGGTGTAGAAGTACCAATACCTTCTTCCACACGTGTGGTCGGGGTTGATTCCTGCTGTGTTTTCACCGATTGCATCATCGCTTGAAATTGCTCCATCAGCCCAGAAATGATCACGTTATGTTCTGCAACCTGAGCCTGTATTGTGGGGATCACCTCCACTGGTTTAATCTTCTCAATAATGAAGTCAAGATTTACCTTCAATGACTCCCATCTCTCATCCATTAACTCCCATCTAGATTCTGATTGATTCACCGCCTCCTCCATCGCCCCCAAAACCAACCGGGTCTGCACAGAGGGTTTAACTGGTGCCGTGATTGCTTCAACCGAGTGAACCAGATTTCGGGAACCGAAGTTGCGCGGATATGCTCAGATCGATTTCTCAATCCAAGCTCTCCAACCCTATTCCGGGATTTTACCACTCAAGGTTGATTCAATCCAGATGAGATAATACCTGCGGAGAAGCCCGGACCGGTCGCTCTGATACCAGATGTCACAACCCTTGCGCTGGAGCCAATCCTTCAGGTAGCGATACAGAGAGAATTGAGAGAAGAAAGGGAAAACAAGAGAGAAGACTTGAGGAGGAAGAAAGAACAGGAGGGTAGATTCATTCTATTTCATTTCCTGATGTATCCTCCAGGCGATTCTAGTATTTATACTCTCCAACTTCACCCCTCGGTAACACAGTTCAAAGTAAAAGTAAATCTCAGAATTACAGACAATGACCATGGTTCGTTTTCAGAAAACACTGTTCCACGTCATTCAGCCGGTCTTGGCGCCGCTCGATCCTCTCGCTAGTCATCCAGACCCTTCATCAACCTCTAAAGCCTTCCCGCTTGCTCTGTTGTCTCCCGCGCTTGTGCTCACCAGAGACTGCATCCTGACAGCGTGTCCTTTCTGCCGGGCTCGCTCGACGCGTCGGCTGTTTCCCTTCCGTTTCCGCTCCTCTCACACACGCAGCCGGACCACCCGAAACCAAGAACAAAAACTGCCCCCCGAAAGGCCAAAAGGAAAAACAAACTTTTTGTTTGCTTTTTATTTCCCACTTTTTTCTCTCGTAGAAAGAGGAGGGAAAAAAATATTCCGGAGGCGCGCCGGAGCCGATCGCCTCGCCGGCAGCTAACTAGCGACACCGCCGGAGCCCTACCCGCGGCGGCGGCGGCTGCGGAGGAGGAGGAGGAGGAGGAGGAATAGGAGGACGAGGAAGCTCTCTGTAGAAGCCTTGGGAGAGAACCTTCTAAAAGCTGCGGGAGGGGGAGCGGGGGCGAGGGCAGCGCCATCTCGGCGGAACAAGAGGCGCGGGTCAGGGACGCTTCTAGATGCCGGCAGGCCCGGCACCCTCCGGGATTTGAATGGAAGGCAGATCTCGAGGGGGAGGGAAGCTTCTAGAAGCGGGGTGAGGCGGCACGGTTAGCCGTTGGGTTTGGCTTTGTGGGGGGAGGCGGGGCGGGATGGGGGGGAGCTCGGAGAGAGGAGTAGGAGGAGGAGGAGGGGGAGACGGGGATGAGGGTTGCTGCGGCGTTGGGGATACCTCGCCGGGTGCCATCGTGTGGGTGCGGCGGAGGAACGGGTCATGGTGGCCCGGCAGGATCCTGGGGCCCGAAGAGCTGCTGCCGTCGCAGATCATGTCTCGATCCGGCACGCCGGTCAAGCTTCTCGGCCGTGAGGACGCCAGCGTGTGAGTTTCCGCTCCCATCTTTGCCATTGTTTTTAGTTCTAAAGCCTGTGACTTGGGAAGTTTTGGATTAGTTGTTGTTTCTGATCCTTTGGGATGCTGAGATATTTCCTTATTTGGAACTTGGATGGAAGAAACAACCGGGTGGGGGTACTAATACCTGTGATGTTCCATGCTTGTTGTTAAGCTCAGTGCTAGTTTGTTTGTTTTTTATATGCCCTGTTGTTATACATTTTGAGATAAATTTAGAGCTGTTGTTCATAGGATATGTAGTGAAATTGTTGTAAGTTGTAAACTGTTAATTGTTTACTTTTTGTTGAAAAACTTGCAAAGATGTTTTCATGGTATTCTGTGGTTAGATACGTAGTGAAAATTATTTAATATATGAAGGCTCTAGGATTGAAAGAACAAACTAGAATAAGGTAATATGATTGATTTGTACCACTTATTCCTGAAGGATCTGCAGTATCTTGGCTTATGTATTTTTAGGGCTGCTATATTGTTTCTACGTTTAGTATGTTGGTTCTGCAGAGAAACTTTGATTTTATGTGTTTTCTTTGTAGAAACCAAACAAATGTTGGTTGTGCAGAGAGAATTTGATTTTATGTTGGATGGGGAGATGTTTGCTTTGTAGAAACCAAACAGGAGGGAGGGAAGGAGGCCTTTACAATTTTCCCAATCTTCAACTCAAGTGAAATTGTAATGTGTAATATTTTATCAAGTTACTGTTAAGCATATTTTTTTAAAAGATTTATTCTGGTCCTTTTGCTAATCCGTATTCTGGAATAGTAGCTGAATATTTACTACAGTTTCATTTCCAATTCTATTTCCTTTAAACCGTTTTCTTCAGGAATTAATATCCAAACTACACATTTACATTATCTGTTCATTTCTTAGAATACAGAATCACCTTGTGTAATTAGACTTTTTAAAACTTTGAAGCTTCTGACACATTGTTCCTTTTGTATCAACTGTGTATCTTTTGGTTATTCATAGTGACTGGTACAACCTTGAGAAATCAAAGCGTGTTAAAGCATTCAGGTGTGGGGAGTTTGATGCTTGTATTGAGAAAGCAGAGGCTACCCAAAGTCAAGGGACTCTAGCAAAGAAAAGAGAGAAATATGCACGGAGAGAAGATGCTATTCTTCATGCTCTTGAGTTGGAGAGGAAGCAGCTTGCATCGAAGCATCATACTCAATGTTTCAGACCTGCTAACATTTCAGGTAAGCCCTCTTATATGACAGAATTGAAATACCTTTCTTCATGTTGTTACATAAATGGTATGCAATAACTTCATGGCTAGTATGCTGGATATAAAAGCTCAGCTCTTCATGAAATGCAGCTTGCCCTAAACATCGCAAAGACCTTGGAAGTACTCGCTACAAGAGCAAAAAGAGTAAGAAACGGAAAGATGTATCTGCTTACCCTGATACAAAAGGAGAAACTGAACAGTATATTCCCCATGCTGGTTCAAAGAGGTTTTCAGAATATATTTGTTGGGGCACTTCTGAAAATCTTGTCATTACTCACCTGAACGATTTCTCCCATACGAGACAAATTCAGGAAGGAGCAAGTTTAGAGAGCAAGGAGAAAAGTACAACTGTGAAAAAGAATAGATCAGACGGAAGCGATTTTGAAGAATCTGTCGAAAAATGTGACAGACGCCGACCACTTGTTCAAGTTTTGCAGACCAGTGCAAAATGGCCTCATCATTCGCAGCACAATGATGATTATGGAGCTGTCTTAATTGGTGGAGATAAGGATCCATCACCTGCCACCTACCAGGCTAAAAGAAGTAGATATGTATACCAGCCCAGTGATTCTGGCGAAACTCATAATCATAGTGATTTACCTTCTGTACAGATGGCTTCTACAGGAGCAGATTTTGAGACTGAAAGTTATCTACAGCATCCTGGTTCTTTTTCGGAACAGACTTCTTCTGACCTTGTTGGGAAGCACATATCTGAGTCTTCAGAGAGGGAATGCTCAGAAAGTGAAACAGAATATGATGCTGAGCTTTTGGAAAGTATGTGTGTACGCCTAGCTAATATTTCTACTTTTCAATGTTTGCTAGTACGCATATACATGAATCCACATTGCCAAAAATGTTAGCTGATAATTTTTGCATCGCCCAAAGTACGTGTTACCAAACAGTTTAGAGTATAGCATTGAAGTAATCAAATATAACATAAATCACAGCATAATAAATTACTACAAAAACTGAATAACCTTTCATATTGATATCATACTTAGTGGTATGTGATCATAAGCGTAGAAAAGTACAGCTAGCAGCTGAAGTCTACTCAATGTGTTTTTAATTCCTCCCTCCTAGTCCTCCTTTCTTAAACATGGTGACACAAATGTTTGGCTTGCACAAATGCTGTGGCCCGTAAAAAACATTGATGATAGGAGCATATATGTAATGAACATAGTCCCAAATCCCCTCACATAAAATAAATTTCAAACTTTAGTTTCCCTAGCTTAAAACTCATTTTGGACTTGTGTTTCTGACCTATCTATATACCACGTGGCAAACCCACCTATATATCCTCACTTGAATCATTCATGAAGTGAAGGACTGAAGGAGTTTATATGTACATGCACAACTCAACTCAAGTGCACAGGGTTCAGGGTGAGGATGAACTTAATTACTGTATTTTTTTTGCCATGATCAATTACTCAAATTAGAGGGAAGTCAGGATCAGCATTAATCAGAACCGTTGGATGGTGATGTTAATGAACGTCTATTTTGATTTCACAAGACAAATATTTTATAAGGCAGGAACAATTTTGAATACGAGCCATTAGATGCCTTGATCAGATGGAATTGACTGGGTACATAAGATGGAGGGATGTAGGAAGGAACACAACTCATATTTTTTATAGTAGTATAGAAGTATAGATTACAAAGATGCAGAAATAAGTCATCTTGTATAATCAAGTTTTATGCTTAAACATACCCTGGAATCTCACTAGCGTTTCTTTATCAAATTCATCACTCACAAGTCTTTGTTTTGTGGGGTTTGTGCTGAAATTGGTAAGGTAGAGCTGAAATGAGCAGGTGCATATGTTTTCTAATGGCTGTTTTGTTTTGCATGCATCCTGTATTCCTATCAGCTTATGTGCTGCCTTTCCTCCTTGGCTTATATGACAATATAAGAACTTACAACTTAATTATATTAAGATGAATCCTGCCAATCATGGAATCGGGGCATTGCCTGGTTCAATAACAAAGAGATAGCCAGAAAGATGTAGATAATTGTTCAAAATATCTAAAGCATGCCGTTGTTTTGATTTCTGTTTTATTCTAGCTCAGGCTTCATTACCGTGGTTCATATTCTATTACTATACTTCCATTGTTGTGTTCTAGTTCTGTGGAGATTTGAATTTTGCCTTGTTTGATCACCTTTGGTGTGGCGGTCTTTTGGGCAGGTGCTAATATGATTCTTCCTCCAGAGTCACGCGCCCGTGATCCTTATTTCCTTTCGGATTCTGACAGGTTCAGGCATGTGGATAATGGCGATGATGGGGTGAACTACTCTAATTGTATGCGTCTGTTGAATGAATCAGAGGAAGAGGCTGGTTCTTCTGATCTGGGTGTCTCCCAATGGCCTATGAAAGGTAAACGTAATAACCGTAATGCAGCGAAGAGATCAATGGATATGACAGATGGAAATCCCTGGTTAGATAAACCTAATGGTTTCATGCAAGGATCTCTGTATGAGACAAATGGTAGAAATCATAGAAAAGACAGTATGCAAACATCCAATCGGCAATTGCTTGAGCAAAGTATTTACCAAATCAAAGAGGAGCCCAATTATGATTCTGATGAAACATATTTATTTGAGGACACGAGCCATTCAGAGGTTAACTTGTACTATGGTAGAACGTACCATTCATCCTTGAAGGCTACAAGAGATCTTAGCCAAAGCTATAGTTATTTTAATGACTACGAAAATGATTCTTCCAAGATTTCTCCCCTGAAGAGGGATGCAGATAAGATATTTCGTGTTAATCGGAATGCATATTGGGATGGATCTTCATTTTACCAAAAGTACAGTTCGCGTCTTGGTGGCATGGGCCCAATTTTGTTTGATGTTGACTTGAAGGTCCAGGCCAGCTACCAGGGAGAGCATGTTCCTCTTGTTTCTTTAATGAGTAGACTGAATGGTAAAGCAATTGTTGGACACCCCATCCAAATTGAAATACTTGAAGATGGTTCCACTGATCACCTGATTTCTTGTGGTGATGTTAGTCTGGAAGGTAGAACACCACCTGCTTGGCGTACAGGCAGGAGGACTGCCATGCAAAGAATTCCCCGTTCTAATCCTTCAGGAGCATCATTGGATGGTGATGATGAAGGTGGATTTGCATATCCACACTGGGAGATGAAACCAGTCTTTAGAAAATACTTGACTAATTCAAATCACCAGGTTAAGGTTGTTAAGAAAAGCGTCTCAAATGCTAGAAGGTCATCGCTGTCTAAATCTCAAAAGAAGCACTCCAATAAAGCAAGCCTGTCAAGCCAGAAGGTCAGAACCCTCTCTTCCATTTCCACTGGAAAAAGACATCATGGTGAAGGTGGTCAAGCTAAGGGGCATAGACGCGGTGGCATTTTTGGTGGCCTTATCAAAACAGAGGGTGTGGTTCCACCAGTCACATGCGTCCCCGGGAAGGTTGTGTTCACTAGGATATTGGAAGCAGTTGGCAGGCCACATCTAGCTGCTGCTCACCGTGTTAGAATGTCTAGTCCTGCAGTGCGAGATCCATCATAGGCATCAAGTGTAATGCTAAATACGGTTGGTATTGGTTTGCCAGCCTTGGCCTGCAAGTTTCCTGTACATTTCTGTTAATTGAAGAGGCAACCCATTCAATCATTTGGGCTACGTCAGTGAAGAGGCAGATTGACATGGTTGCTTCGTGATAACTTGGGAACAGCTGATCACTTATTTGCAGTGGTGACAACATGTAAAGATCAATAGCGCTTATATATTTCTAACCGGAGGTTGAGATAAATTAGGCTCTCATCACGAGTGCTGCTCGGTCCTCACACTGTGGTTGAGCCAACGACTGCATGAAGGGGCATTCTTTGAAGAGCAACTAAAGTTGGTAACCACGGCTTTTGGAATAACTGTCTCGTGTGAAGTACTAACTTCGGCATTTTAGGATGTGTATTTGTTAGCTAAACTTCTCCATCATTATATAGTCAATTATAGGTGATAGGTTAATTTTCTGACGATGTCATGTGCAATGCACTCAATTATATTTCAGATCTGCCTGCTATTTATTGTCCAGAATTAATAGTTGGTTGCACTATATGTTTAGAATCATGTGTAGCAAGTCGATGTAATATATCAGAACAACTACACCAAATGTTGTTAAGAATTTAGTTTTCTCTGTGAATTTTCCGTTATACGCAAAAAGATTATTTTTGTGTCTACTTTAGTTGCGTGTGATTGTTCTTTATCTTGGGCCAACTAGAATATTTTTCGCGCGCGTTTTTTTCGTAAATTTTTTTTCTTTTTTTTTAAAGGCTTAAACGGGAAAAATAAATTCGTAAAAAATAGCCGGAAATGATCGAAACGTCACTACGTTTTTTTTCGGTATTTATTTACGGTCCTCTCACGAAAGATCTGCGTTTTTTTTAAGGTTCTATTCGGGAAAAACGTGAAAAGGACTAATACGTAATTACAGATTTTTTGAAGGGCTTAAACGCAAAAAAGGAGATTTTGAGCTGAGCCGACCGGCCAGCCGAGCCGAGCCGGCCGCTCGGCTCAAAGCGAGCAGGAGGCGTGAATGTTTCAAAGTTTAGGAAAGTATCGAAATTTTCATGCAGTAACACGCCACATGTCGCTTTTTTCGAAGAAAAAATGTTTTTTTCGGCAGCGTTTAATTTTTTAAATCGTCGAAATAATGAGCGAAATGGGGGAAAAATAAAGAGATAGAGTTGTAGAAATATCTCTTTCGATGAATTATTTGAGAAATATTGGAGACCGAGTTGGAAAACCGCGGCGGGGAAAAAGTCTAGAGGGAAAATGGTGAAAAATTATTAGAGATGTCAACCTTCTTTTGTCGAATTTAATACTCTACGCATTCGCCGAGTAATAATATATGTTTTTAAAAATATTAAAAACTCATGGCAGAATACGCCACATGCAGCGTCGTTTTTTCAGAGAAAAATTTATTTTTTTCTCAGCGGCGCTTTATTTTTTAAATCGTCGAAATGGGGAAAAAATAAGGAGATAGAGTCGTAGAAATATCTCTTTCGATGAATTATTTAGAAAATATTAGAAGTCGAGCTGGAAAACCGCGGCGGGGAAAAAGTCTAGAGGGAAAAGGGTGAAAAATTATTAGAGATGACAACCTTCTTTTGTCGAGCTTAACACTCTACGCGTTCGCGGAGTAATAATACATGTTTTAAAAAATATCAGAGATCGAGATGGGAAATCGAGGTGGGAAAAAGTCTAGAGATATAGCTGCACACATATTTCTAGTGACAAAAATATTTTTTCCCGAGAAAAACGGAGAAAGGACCTAGACGTAAAGAGCAAGGACCTGAATGTTACGTTTTTGGACCTGTCCGCTATCCTTAAAAATTAGAAAAAGGTTTGTTCGCGATTTGAAATTTACGGGAGGTTATTTTCGTAAAATGGCGCACGAGGGACCCGAACGTGAATTTCGACGAAAAAATCTTCCTCTCACAAAATATCACGAAGGACCTATTCGTAATTTACAAAAGGACCAAATCGTAATATTTTTTTGAGCCGAGCCGACGGCTCAGCTTCCTAAAGAGCCGAGCCGGCTCAAACGTCCCTGCGAGCGGCGTTTCTTCAGCCTTTAGGAAAGGACTTAGGCCCTGTTTGTTTCATCTGGGGATTGTGGAAAGTAGTTTTTAAAAACTAGATTGTAAAAGTTGGATTGTTAAAAAGCTGGAGGTTGAAAAGCTCATAGTTGTTTGGTAACCTAAATTATAGTTGGGGGCAATGGTGGGTAATTTTGGTTGAAGTTGGGGAAAGTTGAGGAAAGCTGGGGGCAATGGTGGGTAATTTTGGTTGAAGTTGGATGGGTATTGTGGTCTTTTGCAAAAAAAAAGCTGGGAAAAAGTGGATTGTGGGATTGCTACAATCTGGCCTTCAGATTGTTATAATCTAGATTAAAAGTTTACTGTTTGTTACCGTTCTAATTTTTAAAAACTGCTTTTCACAATCCCAGCTGAAACAAACGGGACCTTAATATATCTCGCACGGCACCATGCTAATCGACTACCACGGATCTTCTACGCATTTTGCCTAGTCATCTAGTCCTTGGGTTGGTTCCACCTCTCCTTTCGTTCAGAAATGAACCCAGCGGCACATGGACAACGGGCACCACGCGCCGCCGCCTTGATGGCGCCCAGCCACAGGCCCTCCCCGCCGGCTACAGCCCAGCCTGCCATGCAGGTGGTCAAGGCCCACAGCTGGCCCCCCTACGGCGCCGTCGCCGCCGCGCTCCCTCGTGCGGAGGATCTGGGCGGTGGAACCCCGGCGCGGTGAGAAGGTCAGATCCTATGCCATGTTTTGGTTTGTATTGTTTTCCTGGTGAGAGAGATGGTGATTATTGGTGGGCTTTGGGCTGGCTATTCGGTTAGTAGTACACTCCACCGTCAGGAGGATTCTTAAGATGCCCAGGTAGTTGATTAGTTGGGCCTGGCCCATATTGAGCACTCGTCTGTCATTCAGAACAAGGTGCTTTATTCTTTGGTTTGTTGTCCTTTGATTCTGTTTAGTCGGCATGGCATGTATGACAGATTCGCGGCACCATGCTTGCTGTAGCATAGAGTGACTTATGAGGTCACTGGTAAGTGGTAACAGAAGCGATGACTGGGGTTTTCCTTGCCTTGGTCAGGCTATGGAAACCCTGCTTAATTTTCTAGTACCGTCGTACGTTCACACGTTGTAGTGTTTTCCATCAAAGGATCAAAGTTTGTGACAGTGACAAATCAAATCAGCGCACAAGTTGGTGGTAGTTGGCTCCCAAAGAAATACTTTGCTGTCTAATCTTTTCCACGATTAGTCTTCCTATGAGGCCCCAGTGTCCCACCAGCAACGTAAATAGCACGCGCACAGTGTAAATCATGTCTCGCCTAAAGAAGACTTGGAATGGACTGCCCAAAGCACGTCAAGATCAGTCGGCAACGTATCCCAGAGCCTGGCCTTCACTATGTAATTTGGTGGTAGGAGTGGAGCGCACAAAGCCTTGCTTAGTTGCTTTTCTTGCCATTGACTCCGGTAGAGATGGCTCGCTCGCTTGTCCTGCCATTGCTGCTCTTTCTCTGGTTGCCCCTGCCTTCTTCTGCCAATTCTTCGCCATCCACCGCCGTGACGTGCTTCGACGTCTCTATCCCCCACCCTTTCGGCATAATCGGCAACTACACCCTTGCTCCAGAGCCAGTCCCTGGCTTTGCGATCATGTGTGGCCCGTCAGGTCCGATACTGCCCATCAATGGCACCACATACAGAGTCCTCGACATCTCGCTGTCGGACGGCTCCCTGCGCGTACTCGGCGGTACCATAGCATGGCGGTGCGACAACTCCTACGGACCCAGCCTTCCTGCGAACACCCTCAGCCTTGAGGACACCGTGTTTGTGTTTTCGGTCATGTAATGTATGATGCCCCAATTATATTTCAGATATGCCTGTTATTTGTTGTCGAGAGTTAATAGTTGCTTCGACAGTATGTTTAGAAGCATGTGTAGAGCAAGTCGATGTAATATATCGGATATCCAGGACCACCACACCAAATGATGTTAACAGTCTAATTTTCCCTGTGATTTTTTCGTAATCCGCAAAAGATTATTTCACGTGTCTTTACTCCAGTTGCCTGTCGTTGCCCTAGTATTCTGACATGTGGTCTTTTCCCCTTTGTCTAACCTCAATGTCTGCTATTTCAATTTTCTTTTCAAGATGTTCTTGTTGCCGTGAATAATCATGTACTCCCTAAACTGCACCCATATGGCCATATACCATTCTAACCGCCTGTGGCATGCGTCGTCTCCGCGTATTGCATGGTCGTCGTTTTCCTGGGTTCCATCTCGGGGTTCTGCCTGCCTTCCTTCAGAAATCAACCGTGAACAGAGCAGAGCAGCACAGGGATACATTAACAACCGGCGCCACATCCGTGTCAGCCTCGCGCGGTCGATGGTGCCCAGCCACAGGACCTCCACGGCCGGCTTGCTAGACTTGGCAATCCGTCCAGATTTGCCTTATCGAACAGTTGTGGCCATCAAGAAGTCGAAATTTGTTGATGAAAGTCAAATGGAACAATTTATCAATGAGTTTGTCATCCTTTCAAGCCCAAATGTGGTCGAACTGTTAGGCTGTTGTCTTGAGACTGAGGTTCCTTCATTCGTGTATGAATTCATGTCTAACGGAGCTCTTTTCACCTTCTTCCCAATACCAGTTTGCACCGATTCCATGGGAGTATCATCTAAATTAACGGTTGAAACTGCATAAGCACTCGTATATCTTCATCTAGCAACAAAAGTGCCAATCATCGATCGAGATGTCATGTCGTAGCCAACATACTTCTTGATAAGAGCTACACCGCAAAGATATCCAACCTTGGACTTTCAAGGCTAGTCCCTGCAATAAGACCCATGTGACAACCCTAGTGCAGGGACACTAGGTCCTTGGACCCTGAGTACTTGCTATCGGAGGGTGACCCACCGCTTACTATAGGCCAGTGAATATTGTGCATATCTAGTCTATGTGTATCTTTTTTATAAATCCATATATATATATATACTAATGTGCTGTGCCAAAACATGATTTTAGAAAATGCAAAACAAATAGTAAAAAATTCAAAAATACAAAATTTTGTCTATAGCTACATTTCAACAAGATGAAGAAGATGATCCGGTTTGGATTATGATATATAGGAAAATGATTCCATACTCCTAGGGTATGTACCCACCTATAATATACCGTTAAATGATGTTGTTATACCTCTTTATCCTTTTAAGTATATTCTAATACTTATTATAAGATACTCAAAGTGAGTTTCATGAAAATTTCATTAAACTCCACCCTTTATAGCATAATTTGTTTACATATTCTTATATACATGGAAAGAGTATGTAGAAAAAATAAAAGGTATGCAGCAACAGATATCTGCGCAGAGGGCACCTACAAGGATATTTACCTCGAGCGAGCTTCAAATTGCAACAAATAACTTCAGTGAGAGAAATATTATTGGTCAAGGTGGATATGGTACTGTGTATAAGGGCCTATTGTCTGATCAAACAGTTCTGGCCATCAAGAAGTCGAAGTATGTTGATGAAAGTCAAATGGAACAATTTATCAACGAGTTAGTCATTCTTTCTCAAATCGAGCACAAAAATGTGGTCAAACTGTTAGGCTGTTGTCTTGAGACTGAGGTTCCTTTATTGGTGTATGAATTTATAACTAATGGAGCTCTTTTTCACCATCTTCACAATACCAAGTCTGCACCAATTTCATGGGAGCGTCGTCTACAGATAGCGGTTGAAACTGCATCAGCACTCGCATATCTTCATCTGGCAACAAACGTACCAATCATCCACCGGGATGTCAAGTCAGCCAACATACTTCTTGATGAGAGTTACACCGCAAAGATATCCGACTTTGGGGCTTCAAGGCTAGTCCCTTGCAATCAAACCCATGTGACAACCCTAGTGCAAGGGACACTAGGGTACTTGGACCCTGAGTACTTCGAAACAAGCCAATTAACTGATAAGAGTGACGTCTACAGCTTTGGTGTGGTCCTTATTGAGCTACTTACAAGAGAAAAGCCTATAGCTTATCACAGGCCAGAAGAGGGGAGAAATCTAGCCTCTCATTTCACCATGCTTGCCAAGCAGAATCGGTTGTTGGAGATTGTTGATTGCACAGTGGTTAAGGAAGCTGGAATTAGGCATGTTAATGTGGTTGCCCAATTGGCTTTGAAATGCTTGAGGCTTAAAGGAGGAGAGAGGCCAAGGATGGTAGAAGTTGCAATTGAACTTGAAGCTCTGAGAAGGCTGATGAAGCAGCACTTGTCCTTGAAGTGTGAAAAGGAGTTGAGAAAACTGAGGGATCGACAATTGGTCCTGACTGGCAACGATGAGCAGTTTCTTGACGAGTAGAATGATCAGGAACAGATCTGTGCAGACAAGATACCAAATTTGTGTCACAATGACATGGATGTGGACAAAAGCATGGATACCACTCTACTGCTGTCCATGGATATCCCATGGTAGAGTCGTTATTGGCTCTGTTAGAGCTAACATGTATTTTTCTGTTCATTTCGCACTCCTGTATCTAATAATGCTTATAGCTCTGCAGTTGCAACAAGCAAACAATAATAAGATCTTCATTCATAGATTAATTTTCGTGATGACTATCACTAATTGAAAGTTCAATATCCTAGATATGCATTTCTAATTGTGGGAACCAATACACTATCCAGCTTAAGACAGATACTAGAGCACAGAAAGATGGTTTCTTTAATCACAACTACCTAGTTTATATAAATTTGATGTAATCAAAGGTTTACACTTGTGTGTGTACACGAAAAGGTGATGGTTCCTACTCCCATTTTCTTAAAAGTAAAAATGCTGCATATGCTGATGTGGCAACCTTGTTCTTGAACGAGCTGATTTGCATCCAAATTATACTTGAGAGTTTGGAATGTTTTACTATTATTTTTTCTCTTTTTGATAACTATGTATTATGGAGTGCCGAAAACCACAAGTCATTGTTTACTGCAGTTGGCAAATCTTCTCCATAATGTTTACTAGCATGCCTGTGAGTCGTCAACCAACATATATGCATTTTCTCAGAAGGTTACAATAAGCACATCATCTTGTAAGATGACAAGAAGCTAGCTTTTCAACTTCCATGCTGTACTGCCTACTTCCTTCTAAAGAATGGAGATTGGAAGGTGATCCTACTCCTGGTCCATGAAGACAGTATTCCTCTTCTTCATTCTTATTTTGTGAGTATACTTCTTTTCTTCTGATAGTTTCTTTCCATGGCGAATGACCTTCCCAGCCCATCCAAAACTGATGCCATCTCCTTCATTGTCAGTTGTTCGCCCTTCAGACTAAAGCATCTAACCGAGAGATGTGCAACAACATACAGTTGCTCTTCTCCAGCTTCTGCCAAAATGTGTGGTTTTATTGCCTGAAGTAGGCAACACATGGCTAGGTTGTGCAAATCCTCTGGCCTGGCAAAGGAGACAAGCTTCTCTCCGTTCATTATTTCTGAAAGAACCACTCAAAAACTATAAACATCACTTTCTCTGTGAGCTGGCTGTTTTGGAATTACTCAGGATCAAGGTACCCAATAGTTCCTTGAACAAGAGTTGTTATATGAGTTTAATCAAATGGAACTGATCTTGATGCACCAAAGTCAGATACTTTGGCCACATAATTCTCATCTACAGTATGTTGCTTGACTTGATGTCTCTGTGAATGATTGGTATAGCAGGCGCAAAGTACAAATAGGAAAGGGCTTCTGCTGTTTCTGTAGCTATCCTAATGCATTCTTCCCATGCTAAAGAGCGCTGCACATTTTGGCTGTGAATATGCTGGAACAGTGTTCCATCAGGAATGAACTCATACACCAACAATGGGACTTGTCACTTGTGTCTCTAGGCAGCAACCCAAGAGCTTCACCACATTTGGCGGTCAATATGTGAAAAGATAGAAATTTCATTGACAAATTGCTCCACCTGGCTCTCATCAAACATTGTGGACTTATTTATGGCAACCACTGTCTTATCTGGGAGGATGCCTTTGTACACTGCGCCATGCAGTGGCGGAGCCAGGGGTGGGGCGTGATGGGGCTTGGGCCCACCCCGTCGGCCATGTAAATAGCCAGAGCCGGTATATGTATATTATGTCACAACTCACAAGGGCCAAGGCCAGTACGCAACGTCCTTACGTCCAAACGAGTAAATAACGTTTCACCTTCTCCTGTGCGCAAGGCTGGCGCGACTCCGTGTCTCCGTCCGTTCGCGAGCGACTCCGCGCGAGAGTAAACGACGTTTCGCCTTCTCCCGTGCGCAAGGCGCGACTCCGCGTCATCTCCGTCCGATCGCGAGCGCAGCGACGGCGCGATTCCGCGCGAGGCCACGAGCGTGACGATCGACGGCGTGAGACTTCGCCGTCGGACCGTCGGTCGTCGAAGACATCGCCGGCTGCCGCGCCCTCGCCGCCATCGCTGCCCGCCGCCAACGTCGTCAAGGTATTATTAATTAGTATATGCTTTCTGTTGTACTAATCTATAATAGGTACTAGGTAATCTATTAATTATCAATGATCAGGGCATCAAGCTACATCGATTTAATATCCATAATTTTGATTTTTAGATGAAGAGATATTTTACGTCTTTATCAAAATCAAAGCCATCCGATGAGACACCATCTACGTCTAGACAACCCGAACGTCCTGAATATCAATCATTAGTAAAGGTTCATTTCATTCTTAGGCCCCCTCCTTTAGAAATTTCTGGCTCCGCCACTGGCGCCAGGTCCACCTCTGCCAAGGATTAGACATTCATTGTGGTTGTCAGTAGCTACCTTGAGTTCTTCTGCACTGAGTAACCTTGCTGGTGAGTCCATCATGCCTTGAGAAGTGAATGCAGTAAATCTCTGCTGCAGCAGCAAACCAGTATTCCTCCCGAACAACTCTGCTCTCTTCCTTCTTATCTCCCTGTGATGGCTACAAACCAAACAGTGAAAAGGTGAAAGGCCTCCGCATTTCCCCCAACGAGGGGTTAACACCGAGGTTCTTAGGTACGAGGGGATTAGACCAGGTGGGCACCACAACTGGGAACATGTTCCTTAGGGCACGTACAACAGTCCAGACGGCTGTTGTCTATATGAGTTGCCATGTCACACGCAGACGGCAATACAGACAATATGTACAGTGGGTTGTCTATTTAGCTGTCTGTAAAGTGTTTAATGCATATAAAGCATACATGATCAAGCATGCATTTAGATCTATATATACCATTTTGTTGCTTCTTCAATACAAATGATATCAAACATACATAAATAAGATGAACATGAATACAAATATAATAATTTCTATTAAAAGCTCAAATATAATATGTTTTATATCAATATATATTAATAATACAAAATATGATGTAATAAATGCATATAACGATTACATCATGTAGGTCTAATTTTCATCATGTCCGTTCTCTGCTTCCTCGTGATCAGGTTGAGGGCCTGTTTTGCTTCCCTGTCAGGATGCAACAATGAGAGCCTTGGTTTTTCTTCCCTACCAACAATGCCAAGTTTCTCTGCACAACATGAACCAAATCAACTTGTCATGCACTGTGCCCTCGAGATAATATAATTGCTTGTAAATTGTTAAAATCATTTGAATGGCGAGTTCAGTGTTTTGCTTCAGATATGAACCGTTACCTCACCTTTGATTCTTCTTCTGCATTTCCACATGAGAAGGCCGCATGCTACCAATACAACCACCACGACGATGACCGCACTAACAACTGCTGTTATCCATCGCCTCCGTTTGGAGCCTGTTTCTAAGCAGGTCAAATATAACAACAAAATTTATCAGTCGTGCAATTGTCAAGTGGTTTTTCTACAGTAAGAAATTAAAAGTATGTATGAATCGGCCCTGTCACAACAGAAGAAAACTTCAAGAATTGGTCAAATCCGCACATGCATTCAGATCAGATAATATAAAAATACCATATATATTCAGACATAATGATCTACATGGTCAAAACATGGTTTGTTTCACATGTTCCCTATGGCACCTTGAATGGTGCACAAACAGAAGTCCCACCAACAAAGTGAAAATTCTGTGACACTTGCGGCTGCTTATTTAAAAACATGCTCAAAAATCCACCAGGGGGATGTGGGTTGTTGTCCCTGCAAAAATAGATGAAGAAATGAAAACACAAAGCAGCACACTACTAAAGAAAAAATAGATGCTAACTGATAACTAATACAAATAGAAAAGGTAGTTCTGAAATTGCAATCAGGCATCAAGATTGAGTATCTTATTCTGATGAAAACACAAAGCAGCATACTACTAAAGAAAAAATAGACACTAACTAATCCTTGATGGTTGAACAAAAATTGAATGTAATAGCTTGATCACTAATACAAACAAAAGATTAATCAAATAAACTTCTCCTGCTGCCTGCATTGCTAGCTATTGGTGGTAAATTCACAAAACTTCTCCTTTTCTGCATATGCAGAAGACCAACTTCCTCTTTCCCTCAATTGCTAAGATTCCTTGCTGGTATTGCCAGGAAGGCTGGCAAGCTGAACACAGACCTTCAGGTAAGTCGAGTCCTATAAATTCTCTATCAATTCAATTGAAGCTTTTCTCTCTTTAAAAGATGCAAAACAGATTGTTGTTGAAATCCTATTATTTGCAACTGGACATTGTTCTTTTAATCTAGTTGCTTGCAGAGACTCTGTATCAGTAATTTAGGGAGAGCGGTCTGTAGCATATCAGATCTTTCAGTTTGGGGACTTATTTATGATTACTTATTTAGACTAAGAATGAATTTAACCTTTTTTTAATCTGATTTCTAACATGTAAACATACAGATGGCCTATTTTTTCCTCAACATCTACTTGGGCTCCATGGGATATATATGATGCTCAGTATGTTGACCATGCTATTTTCAATCTAACAGAATATAGGCCATCTATCTTTTAACAGATATCCTTCAACCCTTGCCCGCTTGGCAGGGGAGAAACGTGGATATTATATTCTTACAATGCACTTATCATGATTGTAACTTGAAACTTGATCAGAAATACATTTTAGATTATGTTAGCTATCTGATTAAAAAAAACAGGTACATATTCTTAGAGCTTCACATTGAATACAGGTAAATCACATTTGATGCAGGAGATGGATTATAGAGCAGAAGCAAGAAATGAGAAACATACAGCTAATTTGTTTCAGAAGTTCTACTTTACTAAAGGTCTGGTCAGGAGTAGCAGTTCAGGGTTGTGCATTCTTCTTAAAACTTTTGCTCAGTTTGTCTCGTTACTGGTAATTCAACAGCATCTAATTTGTTTTACTGCTCCACAGATGTTTCTGCCATAATCTTTGTTCCTGAACTTTGGCCCCTATATTGACCTGGCATTGTCTACAATGCAGCATTGATGATACTGATTTTGATCCCTAGTCAAGGAAAATGACAATTAGATGCATGTTGATTTTACTACTCGATTTGCTTGCCTACGTGAACAATTATACTTTCTTATGTGCACTGTCAATTTTCTCCCCCACTTGTCTTAATCTTAGGACAACTGAAAATGCTCAAACATTTATTTTTCTTTTACATAAATATATCACGGGGATATGTTTGGTCCAGCAGGTTACAGTCATATGAGCTATTAGCTTATTGTTAAAAACTTAAGTTATATACTTTTCATGCTTCCCTTCAGCTGCAAAATGGTTGTGGTTTTCCCCCCTAAGTTGTTGCTGCTTTCTCTGATGTGGTGAAATCAAGAGTCACCCTGATGAAACGACTGAAAATTTAATTTGATGGGCTATGTTTGCAGGTCAGAATTCAATCGTATCATGCCTGATTTAAATTCGATGCCAGATCAAAGGCAGTAGTCTGTAAACAGTGAAAAGTCAGACTGCATGCTTCACTCTACATTTTTTCGTAGGTTCATATGATGTTCCTTTTATGGATTTTGGTGCTACATCTTGCTAGTTCAAAACTCCCATCTTCGACTACCATCTTCATTGAGCTAGCCTTGACCTGTTCTGCATTATCTGATTATAGATACACAACATGCATTAACGATGACATACACATCCAGTGTACAATCTGGGCATTAATCTAGTTTCAAATTTTAATTACACTTTATCCTTATGCCGCATCCTCTAAATTTGACATGATCACTCTTTTTCCTATTCTGAAATGCAGTTCATCTCTCGTTTTTACCGCAATCTTATATATGTGTTTTTACTACTAGATACAGAACATTTGTTTGATTGAACTTGTGCTTATGGTTTACGATATCTAATGGTATGTCGTCCTGTCAATAGGAAGGAAGTGGTTACCATGCTGCCGGATCGGAAGATAGAGGAAGCATCCATGGATGAGGCATCGGCGACGCTGGTGACAAGCCGGCGATGGAGTTCAGGCCCATCCAGTCCACCGGTGCCACCGCATCCGTCTGCTCCACCGGCATCGCGGCGCCCTCGCTCACCGCCCATCCGCTCTCCGCTCGCCTCGGCGCCCTCGGCTCGCCGCAGCGCCACCGCTTGTTGTTCGCCTCCACGCCAGGTGTGCACTGGCGGGCGCTGGATTGTCACTCACGCAACACAGTAAGTCTGAAGAGACGCCAGAAGACACGGCAACACAGGGAAGAGATACAGAGCTCATTTCCTCAACAACAGATGGGCCAGTCCGGAGAACACGGCGAGTCCATAAGCCCAATGTGCGCATTGTGGGTCCAGAATGGGCTTCTCCAGTAACAGATAGGGTGGCGTGGCTAAAAGGAGGGTGAGAACGGCATCTGGAACGAGACATATATATATACAGATAACTTCGCTTAGAAAGGGAGGAGGTTGGTGGTGGCGTAAGCCAGTTTTGGCGGCGAATAGGCGTGAGGGTGTGTTCCTCTTGTTTTCTGGAGGCGATATTGCGGTGATATTGTAGCTACCTGATAGTTTTACAATAGAAATCGACAATACATCTTCCATCGCAATTGCTAGAACCCTCACATCTGGTATCAGAGCCACCATCTCTGGGCGGCAATCTGGAGGCGAGCCACAGCCATTTCACTCGATTCCAAGCCAAGAAGGAAGTCATGGCGCCACCACGAGTTGATGATCCCCTTGCGATGATCTTGGCTAAACTTGAAGAGAACATCAAAAAAGAAGAGGAGACCCGCAACATGGTCTCAGATGTACAGCAGTACATTCGGCGTGTGGATGATTCTCTTCGGAAATTGACGGAGGATCACGAGTTGATAGAAGCATGGAAGCCAAGGGTAGAAGATCGCGTGACGGAGCTGCAGTCGTCAGTGACGGATCTGCAGCACCAGATCGGCAGAGTTCTTGCGCATCTTCCGGATGGAATGACAAAAGTCAAAGAGGGCTTTGATATTGGGGCGTCGGCTTCCGCTCATCTGGGAATTCCGCAATTGGCGGCGGCGGCCGGGCAAAATAGCCACGGCGATACTCATCTTCACCGGAGGTTAGGCCCTGGGGTTGAGGATGCCCCGGTGCCTCCTCCGGTCACAGGTAACCAATTCCGGACTCCCACACAAAGTCAATTTCAATCCAGTATGAAGTCTGCGTCTAATTTTGCATCGATGGCTCAAAGTCTAGGGGCTCAATTGCCGCAAATCAGTTTACCTGCATTCGATGGTTCTAATCCCAAACTTTGGCAAAGGCGTTGTGAAATTTTTTTTGCATTCTACTCGGTTCCTGAAGACATGTGGGTTCGTTTAGCTACCCTGAGTTTTGAAGGACCTGCGATTTTTTTGGATGCAATCCATGGAAAATAGAGTATTCAGCATGAATTGGGAGGAGTTGGGTCTTGCTTTAGCTAACCGATTCGGTAGAGATCAACATGGTTCGCTAGTTCGCAAATTTTTTCATATTCATCAGACGGGAACTGTCGCTGAATACATTGAGCAGTTTGATTCTCTAGTACATCAGTTGTTAGCTTATGACAGTACTTTGCATAATGAGTTCCTTACTGCTCGCTTTATTGATGGCCTCAAGGATGACATACGCTCTGTAGTTGTTATTCAACGACCCAAAGACATCGATACTACTAGCTCTCTTGCGATTTTGCAGGAGGACGTCTTGACACTTCATCCGCGACGGGATGGTCGTCGCGTTGATGTCACTTTATCTGGTCGTCCTTTTAACCGGCCGATGGCTATGGCGCTTCCTCCACCTCCAGCGATCTAGAATGGGACAGAGTGTTGTTCCAGAAGATAAGAAGCCAGTACCACTGTCTAGACCTCGACCGGCTGACGATCGAATGTCGGCGCTAATGGCCTATCGCAAAGCTAAGGGATTATGCTATAAGTATGGGGAGAGATGGGGTCAAACTCATAGATGTGCCGCCACAGTTCCCCTCCATCTCGTGGAAGAAATGTGGGCAATATCGGGCGATCCTGGTGAAGATTTCAAGTCAGAATTACATGCTTCTGATCATGAGGATACCGTGGAGGCGGGTGCAGAACAAGTGTTGGCCATTTCTTGTGAAGCAGTGTCTGGCTCTGAAGGATGCAGAACCATCCGATTAAAAGGATTGGTGCATTGTCAAGATGTGTTAATGCTGGTCGATTCTGGAAGTTCCAGCAGCTACATTAGCACTCAATTGCTACCTGTGATGCATGGTGTTCAAAAGCTGTCCAAGCCGATCCGGTCCGAGTGGCTGATTGGGGCATCATGTGCTGCAATTCTTTTCTTCCAAACTGTAGTTGGCTATGTCAGGGTCATACGTTTGTGACCAACCTCAAGGTGTTACAGTTGAGTGGATACGATATCATCCTCGGTATGGACTGGCTAGAAGAACACAGTCCAATGGAAATCCACTGGGGCCACAAGACTTTGTCATTTCGCTATAAAAATCAGCATGTCAGTTTACAAGGCATTATTCCCGCAGTGGACCATTGTCCGGCAATTTCTGGCAGTCAGCTGGAGGCTTTACTAAGGCATGAAGCAGTTGAGCAGCTCTTGGAGATCTCTGCCGTAAAAGACCCTGTGCACCATCCGGCAACTTCTGAGGAGATCAAAAAACTGGTGGCCGAGTTCGACCATCTTTTTCAAGTACCAAAAGGTCTCCCTCCCAAGCGCGACTTCGACCATGCCATACCACTACTGCCTGGGGTCCAACCTTTCCGATTAAGATCATACCGGTATACCCCTCAGCAAAAGGACGAAATAGAGAAGCACATGCTGGCATCGGGGGTGATTCAGTACAGTTCTAGCCCATTTGCCTCTCCCGTACTCTTGGTCAAAAAGAAAGATGGCGAGTGGAGGTTATGCGTGGACTATAGGCGACTGAATGCACACACAGTAAAAAACAAATACCCCATGCCTATCTTAGATGAACTTTTGGACGAGTTGTCAGGGGCAACTGTATTCTCCAAGTTGGACCACCGGTCAGGATATCATCAAATTCGCATCAAGGAAGGAGATGAGTATAAAACAGCGTTTCAAACGCATCATGGACACTTTGAGTACAAGGTGATGTCATTTGGGCTGACAGGAGCTCCGGCCACTTTCCAGAGTTTCATGAACTTTGTTCTATCACCATTGCTTCGTCAATGTGTTGTGGTGTTTATTGATGATGTGTTGGTGTATAGCTCAAATATGGAAGATCACATCACACATCTGCGCCAAGTGTTTACCCTCCTCAGTAAACATCACTTACATCTGAAGGCTTCAAAGTGTTATTTCGCTCAACCTCAACTTGAATTCCTCGGCCACATTATCAGCACGAAGGGCGTTGCTACTGATCCTTCTAAGCTGTTGGTCATTCAGAAATGGCCCATACCGACATGTGCCAAGCATATACGGAGTTTCTTGGGAATGGCGGGCTACTACAGGCGTTTTGTGCAAGGTTTCGGCCTGATCAGCAAGCCGTTGACTAATCTTCTGAAGAAGGATCAACAATTTATCTGGACACATGAAGCTCAACAGTCCTTCCAAGCCCTCAAACAAGCCCTTGTGTCAGCACCAGTCTTGGCATTACCTGATTTTTCTCAGCCGTTTGTAATTGAATCTGATGCAAGTGATAAAGGAATTGGAGCGGTGCTACAACAAAACGATCATCCGATTGCGTTTATCAGTAAGGCTCTCGGTCCTCGCAATCAAGGGTTGTCCACCTATGAGAAAGAGTTCCTTGCCATACTGTTTGCTGTTGATCAATGGAGACCATATCTGCCACATGCCCCTTTTGTGATCAAGACTGATCATCAGAGCCTCACTCATTTGTTAGCACAGAGAATTACTTCTCCCCTTCAACAGAAAGCTGTGACCAAACTTCTCGGACTGCAGTTCACCATCCAATACAAGAAAGGGTTGGAGAACAGAGTGGCTGACGCATTATCACGTCGTCCTGAACTCAAAGGTGAGCAGGCCAGTACCTGTTTAGCTTTGTCGGCTGTATCTGTTTGCAAGCCGGTGTGGCTTGAACAAGTGGTCCAAGGCTACCAGAATGATCCAGTGGCCCTAAAAATCCTTACTACTCTGTCTGTGGGTGCTGCTGTACCACACTTTTCGCTTCAGGATGGTCTACTTCGGTTCAAGGGCAAGGTGTGGATCGGAAACAACTCGGAGTTACAACTCAAATTGCTGCATGCTCTTCATGACAGCGCCATTGGAGGTCACTCAGGTTTTCCTGTTACATATCGCCGCATTAAAAATTTATTTGCCTGGCCATCCCTCAAGAAGAGTGTCCACCAATTTGTTACTTCCTGTGCCATTTGTCAACAAGCAAAGCCAGATCGCGCTAAATATCCTGGACTGTTACTTCCTCTGAAGATACTCGAACATGCACGCAAATCGTTACCCTAGACTTCATTGAGGGACTGCCGAGAGTCCATTCATACAATTGCATCTTAGTAGTGGTGGATAAATTCTCGAAGTTTGCCCATTTTGTGCCTCTGTCTCATCCGTTTTCAGCTTTTACAGTTGCTCAGGCATACATGATCAATATCTACCGGCTGCATGGTATGCCTCAAGCACTCGTCTCGGATCGTGACAAGGTTTTTACTAGTAACTTGTGGCAAGAATTGTTTAAACTTTCTGGCACATCACTTCACATGAGTAGTGCCTATCACCCACAATCCGACGGCCAGACTGAAAGGGTTAATCAGTGTCTCGAAGGTTATCTGCGGTGTTTTGTGCATGCATGTCCGAAACAATGGATCAAGTGGCTATATCTAGCAGAATTTTGGTACAACACAAGCTATCATTCTGCTCTCAAAGCATCACCTTTTGAGGTCCTGTATGGCCATTCCCCAAACCATTTTGGTATCGTTGCTTCTGACGTATGCACTACTCCCGATTTACAGGATTGGCTACAACACCGTGATCACATGAATGGCTTGGTGAAGTTTCATTTGCAGCGTGCGCAGCATCGCATGAAACAACAGGCGGATAAGCACCGATCCGAGCGTATTTTTTCCGTGGGTGATTTGGTCTATGTTAAGTTTCAACCTTATGCGCAAGCTTCAGTCGCTCCTCGAGCAAACTACAAGCTGGCCTTTCGTTATTTTGGTCCTTATCCGATTATCCGCAAGATCAATGACGTCGCTTATGAACTGCAACTTCTGGCGACAAGCTCTGTCCATCCCGTCTTCCATGTATCACTCCTTAAACCAGCCAAAGGAGTCCCCTCGCAGGTCAGTGAGCTCATTCCTGATCTTGATCAGCATTTGAGATTTCCTTTGCACATATTGGATCATCGGTTGTGCCGTCGGGAAAGTGATTCCTCAATTACTTGTGCATTGGTACGGCTGGCCGGCATCCATGGCTACTTGGGAGGACGAGCGCATGCTGAAGGAGCATTTCGAGTGCGACTTGGGGACAAGCCGGTCATCAGGAGGGAAGGATGTCACCACCAAGCAACACAGTAAGTCCAGAAGAGACGCCAGAAGACACGGCAACACAGGGAAGAGATACAGAGCTCATTTCCTCAACAACAGATGGGCCAGTCCGGAAAACACGGCGAGTCCATAAGCCCAATGTGCGCATTGCGGGTCCAGAATGGCTTCTCCAGTAACAGACAGGGTGGCGTGGCTAAAAGGAGGGTGAGAACGGCATTTGGAACGAGACATATATATATACAGATAACTTCGCTTAGAAAGGGAGGAGGTTGGTGGTGGCGTAAGCCAGTTTTGGCGGCGAATAGGCGTGAGGGTGTGTTCCTCTTGTTTTCTGGAGGCGATATTCAGGCGGCGGTGATATTGTAGCTACCTGATAGTTTTACAATAGAAATCGACAATACATCTTCCATCGCAATTGCTAGAACCCTCACATGGATCTTGCGATTCGTCCTCCATCTCAACCAGCTGGAGGCAAATGGTGTACTAATGTGAGGAAGAGATGGAGAACGGGGGAGAGGAAGGATAAAATACAGTGGGGGGATCGAGAAGAATGGGGGAGGGGAAGGGCTGGACTTGGCGCGCACGGAGAAAACTTTGCCGCCATTTTTTCGCGCGCCCGCCGCACCGGATCCGCGGAAGCCGTCGCCGGGAGATAAGCATCGTACAACGGTGGAGAATGGGCGTCGCTACGCCTAGGAGCACGAGCAGCTGCCGTCACCTCGCGAGAAGACGGTTCTCTTCTCTCTCCTCATTTAATTGTGTCCACGTAGGACTAAACTACTGATGTGGCACTATATAGACAGCAGCTGTCTAACTGTTGTACATGCTCTTATTGAATTTTTTTTGCTGTTAGTACATGAGTTGGAGGCTATTTATGGAGGCCCACCTGCCAGTGGACGAGCTTACAACAATATCCCTACAAAGACCCTAAGGTCGTAGGGGCTATGTGGTCTTTTCCTCCTCCTCAGGCTAGCCCTTGTGTGCCATGAAGTCGTCTAAGGGGTCAACCAGAGTAGGCCAGGGCCTTCGTTGCGCTTGCAACAAAAGCTTCGTTGCTTCGAACTTCGAAGCCCCTTTGGCCCTTAGACGAGGGGGGGTGTAGTCCTACGCAGGCCCTGCGCTGATTCGTAGGGGGTGGTGGCCATCCCTATGACACTCCCTTTTCTTAACACTCCAGTAGATGTATAATTTTGTCACGGTTACTGTAACTACAAGTATGAGACCCGCACCTGCAGGAGTTGCAAAGGGGAACCTGCACGAAGAGGAACCAATCAACACATTCTCAGCTAGATGTTTCTTAACCAAAGCTGTCTAATTAATATACCGAAATATTATTCTTTTACAGCCTGATTTTTTTTAATTGAGATCTATGATTTATCTATTGGTAGGTGTGGATTGGTTGACCTGTTTACATGATAGGAATATGTAAAAAGATCTACAAATAACACAAGTCTACGCTACTAGTTGTTTCATGGAGGGCATGGGGTTAATTTATTTTGGTTTCAAAGAGTAACAGGCTAATAACAGCTGTGCTCAACATTGACAGATGCAGTTGAATAAAGTTGCAAACAGGAAATTGAGATGGTACTCAACATTGACAGATGCAGTTGAATAAAGTTGCAAACAGGAAATTGAAATGGTACTTTATGAATTTTTATGTTGTTGTCGTCTTAATGCTGTGAATTTGCAGGTTCTTTCCATGATTAAAAAACTTGAACATGCATGTTCTTCCAGCTCACAAAGCAAGTCGTATCTACATATCTGAAGGTGCATTGCATGTGTTCAGAAGATTCAGAAGAAGGCGCGTGGGTACCTTGATACCCGTTATCCAGGTAAGGATTCCTGGACGGCACTTGCAGAGATATTCCACTCCTCTCGGCGAGTCAAAGCATTGGCTCATGCTCGCTTTGCACCTATCCGGTCGAGCAAATCTGCCTCTCCCTGTTCAGTTGTTGCTCCCAATTGCCCAGTCTAAGCTCATCATGCGTTCAACAGGTGGCATCACCAGCTCGTCCTTCAGAGATCTCTGCATCAACTCGTCGCCGGCATCAGAGGAGAAATCCGGGAAGACTTCCTGGCCTTGGTCAACGAAGAATGCGGCGCTGCGTGTGTCGTCCTCCTCAGGCGTGGCGTTTGCCCTCTTCGTGAACGACAGATCAAACACTTGAGCAGCGTTGATCATGCCTGGGGGGGCACCTCGGTCTGGCAGCAGGCTACGCCCGAGCTACAGGAGTGGCCGGTGATGGCGTCCGAACTGCCTCAGCACCCGGTGGCGCAGGAGGTTACCGGACTCCCCGAAGAGTCGCCACCGGAGCTCTTCAACTTTGCTGTCGCCGGCGTAACAGACTTGGTGGGCAGGCTTGGCATGGATCCGGTATAGGTTATGAAATAACCCGGGCTATTATTCATACACATGAGATTATTAACATAAATTAATAACTTGCAAAATTAAATCATTTAGCAAAAAGTAATCATATAATTTATTTATTACAGACTTTATACACCTATATTAATTTCAATACACAAGAATACTCAGTTACATTTCCAAAAAATACAAATTACATGAATATTCAATTACATTTCAAAAATAAAAATTACAAGAAGGTAAAACTCCTAAAATTTAAACTGCAACTGATCTTCGGCTTTAGTCCCGAAAAAATATTAGTTAATCAATTACGCATATTGAACTAAAAGCAATAAATTAAAGTGGCAAAAAAATTTAAAACGAAGAGTTGCTGTCAGACCCGTATGAGATAGTATCGCTCATTGAGATACCAGATTCGTCCATGCCTAAATTGGCACCTCTCACAAATTAAGGTTTCATTATTTGGCAAATAAATAAACCTAAAAATTTATTTCTAGACATGTGGGTAGTGAAAAGATAGCGTGGTAGAAATTTAATTCTCTACAGTAAAAGAGTAAAAACACTATAGTAAAAAGGAAGACATAAGCCCCTCCTAGGCATGTAAGCACAAGTCTCTGACCACAGCCATCAACCGCAGGAAAGCCAAGGCAACCAAAGCCTCATCCAGAGAACCTCACCCCAAAGCCAAGCCACCAAGAAGGCAAGTGAGAGCCAGGAGGCAAGAAAGACACGAAGCAAGGGGAAAGCCTACTAGGAGCATCAAACAAGCCAAGAGAAGGCCAGTAGTAGCTAGAACAAGGGACAAGCAAGGGCAAGACCAAGAAGGCCGGGAGCCAAGGACTCCAGCCTCACCCTTCCCAAACCCCTTTCTGTCATCCCCTTGATCTGGGTAAGCAATCATCTATTGGTCTTTAGTAGCAACGTAGCAGAATCACAGTAGAGGACTAGTGTACTACCGTATATAAAGGTGGACGATTTCCCGGCCTCTCCGCGTGCTGCGTCAGTGTTTTGGCGTCATGTCCGCGCGCTGGCCAGCCGCGTCTCGCGTGTGCACAGTGAAACGCTTGCTCGTTCGTACGACCGGCTCAGCGTTGAGCCACGTCACCCGCGTGGCTCAGCCTTTTGCCTACCTCAAGTATTTTATCCAGGTAGGTTAGCCCTAAGACATCGTAGCGCAGCTGGTATGAGTGCTCGCTTCGTATCGAGAGGTCATGCGATCGAGTCCTGTCGAGCGCTTTTTTTTTGCCGCGATTGTTGCATCTCTCGCCCCCGTGCATTCCCTCCACCAAGATACGCCGCCGCGCGCGCCATACATGAGAAGCTTCTCTCCTGTTCCTCCCGCCCATGTGCTCGCCATTGTCGCGCCCATCGCCGACTGTGCCCTCACCCTTTTCCTCTCCTCCGTACTCGTGCGGATATCCATTCCGATCTACTCGGTTCGTTCTCGCTTCGGGTTGATTGGTTCGCTAGGTTGACGGGGGTTATGCGTTGCGCGGCAATTGTGGTCGGGAAGGGCGGCGACGCGTTCCTCTTCTTGGAAAGTTATCAGCCGTTTTTGGGAATCAATCGGATTGATAATCGCACTCCCGATTCCGAGTTCTTAGTTTCCTCTTCTTGAATGTTATCTAGGCATTTTTGGGATCAATCGGATTCAATTCGCTCGGATAGCGGCGGCCGTGGTGGTGATGCTGGTCGCTGCGCAGGTGGCGGTTGTGCCAGCAACGCTGATGGCACCACCAAGAACAACAGGTAACTAGCAGTCATTGTAGGGGTGGCACAACGCGTGTCGAACAACCTCCGAGTACTTCCCGGCATACGGGAGGCTTCGGGTGTCGACATTGCACCGCCAAACCCAAGCAATCAAATCACCTTTTCGTCATTGACCATACTGCAATTTCCATGTAGGCATTCATACAAGAGTAAATTGGTATTTTGCCATTCCCTACGTCGCACTTCGTCAGAATGATATTAGTCACATGAATTTCGCCATAATTTCATCCCGAACGTGAGTCTCACCGCCAAAATGCCATTTTATATTTTTCTCCTATATTTTCCTTTTATTTTCCCTCATTTTGCCACATGAGATGACAGTTTTGTCCTTGTTATGCGGGTGCTATGTTGGATGGAAAAGAAAAGGAAAATAAAGGAAAAATACAGGAGAAAATATATAAGAAAATACAGTCAGCTCATGTGACAAAATGAGGGAAAAGAAAAGAAAAATACAAGAGAAAATATAAAATGGTATTCTGACGGTAAGATTCACGTTTAAGATGGCATTCTAACGAACTTCACGTGACTAATGACATTCTAACGAAACGTGACTTATGGAATGGCAGGATGCCAATTTACTCAAACATTACATGCTAAAAATCAATGAGCTAATAGCTAGCAGATTAAGAAAGAAGGGGAGGTAGAATTTAACCAATGCTCTGTAGAGCCGAGTAGGGAGGCAACTGGGTAAGGGCCCAGATAGTTGGGCACGAGGCAGTGACCCTGGGCAAGGGCGTAGGCCGGTGGCGGCGCAGGAAGGCTCGAGGCAGCGCGGCCCGAGGGGGAGACCGGCAGAGGAGCAGCCCAGGCAGGCGAAGCCTAAAGGGAGAAGGGTAGGGGTCGGCCTGGCCCTGGCTCGACGGCAGCATGGGGATTGGGGGCAGTCGAGGCCCAGGCAGGGTAGCAGGTGGAGTGAGGTTGAGGGCCAGGGGTGCGGCGGCTCAGGCACAGCCGACTCAGACCACCTAGCCGTGGGCCGAGGCAAGCAGCAACGGGGCAGCCGGTAGCAGGGCGAAGAGGCGGCTACTGGCGCCGGAAAAGGAGGGGCCAGACCGATCGGACGTTGAAGAGAGAGGAATGGAGAAGAAGGAAGAGATGGAGAAAGAGGATAAGGATGAGGAGGCAGTCGGGTGCTCGGGTAGGAGAAAATGAAGAAGGAAAGAAAAAGAGAAAATAGAAGAAAGAAAAGAGAAGAAAAGAAAAAAGAAAAAAATATTATTTTAAAAAATATATATATAAAATAAGAGAATAGGTAAGAACGAAAAATAAATCTAGAAAATGATAATCATAATAATAATAATCAAATATATATATTCGTAATTATATATTAAAAGAGGAGGAAGAAGAGAAAAGAAAAGAGAAAAATAAGAAATACATTTGTATATTCTAAAAAGTGGGCTAAAATTCTCTTAAATCGGCGCACCATCCAAATTAATTAGGACTAATTAAAATCCACTAAATTAATAAATTAAATCTGCTGAGTATTTAAATAAAGTGTGATAAAATAAAAGTATATAAATTTGTAAAAGAGCACCTCATACATACAGCAAAACGTTTCAAATTATAAGAAAAGGGTTGGACACCATAAAAGTATATATAAATCTATCAATTACCTAAAATATAATATTTTTATAATTTCAAGAGTTAAATTAAATCCGACCAATAATCGACTTCAGCCATTATGTGAGGACGCTTACTTCTACCAAAATCCAGGTAAGCTTCCTTTGATATATTTGTGAAATTATTTTTGAATGTTTTCAAATATCATCACTGTATGGAAAAAGTATCTTTTAAAATAAAACCTCAAATCAGATATTGTTGAAAAGTTAGATAATTGTGACTACTGCGGCAGCATTGTTGATTAATAAGTTTGTCGGTAGATTTCTGTTGGGTACCCTCTCCGTCGCACAAAAGCGCCCACGTGGTGTTCAGCGGCGGTGGCGCGAGATGCCTGCTCGCGCCGCCCGCCCACGTGGCGGCTTTGGCGGCGGGCGGCGAAAGCACGCCACGGCCAGTGTCGGCCACGTGGCGTTCGGGCGGCAGTGGCGAGGCGCCTCGCCGCCGGCGCCCGGCCCACGTGGCGGCTGGCGGCGGTGGGCGAAACACGCCCGCCGCCAGTGTCGGCCACGTGGCGTTCAGGCGGCAGTGGCGAGACGCCTGCCGCCTTTGCAAGGCAAAAAGGTGGGGCACGGTGGCCGCCTCAAGTCTCCTTCCCTATCGTGACCACGCCAGAGGCAGCCTCGCCAGGTCGATCCATCGACTATGAGGATTTCTGCTATAAACTCATTCCTCTGACGCCTCTCACCTACCCGTCACAAAGGGGTCACAAACCAGGCGGATCGGACGAAGCCATGCGTCGGTATTTTAACGAGGCTGGAGGAATGGAACAGCACGGGAAGGAGTAATAAATGTATGAAGATCAGCATGATGACCCCCCTTTTACCTACCCACGTTGGCTCGGCCTATATAAGGGCGCCCTAGTGCATGGGAAAAGAGGGTCGATCAGTCAAGAGAAGAGAGGAGGAGATCAACCGGAGAGCCCAAGGAAGAACTTGTAACCTGAGAGCTCTGTACTAGCTTCAAACACTCTATAAAAGATCTAGCAGGACGTAAGGCTGTTACCCTAGGCAAGGGGCCTGAACCTGGGTAAAAATCTTTGTGTCATCTTAATTCATAGGCTCCGGAGTCCTTCGTGTGGGAGTCATTAGGGTTTTCACTCGTTAGGGTTTGCCAACCGCGAAGACGCCCTCCTACTAAACCAAACCCGGTCTGTAGACTCGGACCTGTCAGGTGGAATACGCCGACAAAGTTGAATTAGTGGCAAACTGCTGAGGCAGTCTTTGAATTGTGGATATATTGGAATTATATATGTGTGGTAAGTAGAGGGTGTCGATGAGAAAAATTATCATGCTTGTAGGGCTCTCTACATAAGCTATGATATAAAAATAAACCACTACACTCAGATAATAAGTCGTAATATTCGTATCGACTATAGTATGTGCAAGCGACCAGAAAATGTTGATATATGACAGTGTTATGATCTCCACATTAGGATAAAGAGTAGATAACTAACAGAGGTGCGAAGTTAGGATACGCGGTTCGGTCTAGTGAGGGACTCACAAAATTAGTTGAATAGGAGTACTTTACTACGTAATTAATCGAGAGTACAACTAGTACACTAAGAGTAGGTGGAGAACAGTTGAGGATACCACTAGTCGTTGGTTATCAGAATTAGAGATCTAATACCTAAGTAGTAATAAACATTCTGAGTTCTTAACTGTGGTTGAGTTCGCTATGGATAATGTCGAATAAACATACGCAAAGTCGAATCATGAATTCGTATCTATCTCCTGGATGCCAATTGGCCCCTCGCCGATGATCACTCCTTCCAGGAGTGCTGTCCCGCAAGCACATGCTCATGTGAAACTAACTAAAACTACTTTAGCTTTGTGTGATCTCCAAGTTAGAGATTTTTATGTCAAAGGTTTCCGTGACCTGCAAAAGTTCATGTGACTCGCAACGCTCCGTGTGCAACACGATCTTAATGATAAAATGTATAGTTTTGTTGTTCTCGACGCTTCAGTATTACGTTGCATCCGAATGTGAATTTCGGTTGCAAAGCATAGACATTTTAACTATTAGTACCGAAAAGAGAGCGAGCGCTGTGCCTCGATAAGCGACAGCTCAGCTACTAGTACCGAAAAGAGAGCTAGAGCTGTGCTTCGATAAGCTACAACTGTTCAAGTCACGAGCATAAGTTCTTCGAACTGCCTAGGCGGCAGTAATGCACACATGCTTGCTACACAGATGCAGTCTACTCCAAGATATTTGACTATTATTAACATCGAACACTCTTATTGAATAAAATTTTCCAATGTTACAGATAATAGCATGAATCATCCGCCTATAACGTTGGTTCACATTTGATTGTAAGATCGTTGCGTAGGAACAAATTGGTCAAGGAACAATAAACAGCCCTGCACATATCGATGACTTGTATAACAGCAATAGAGTAAAGCAGCAGCAGGAGATTCATCAGGACCCCACATTCTTCACTAACTAGGGCAACCCAAGTTACCCAAATAAATAAGTTCGATTAGCAATTCGATTACTGGAGTCCATCAAACAAGCCAGTGTGAAGCATACCAACAGCCATAATCGATTAGGGTAACCAAGCAAATGCTGCCGACAAACTCAAGAAAATATAATTCTAGCTGCATTAATAACATTGATTTCGCAAGGTAATCATTAAAGCATGACAAAAAAAGTCTCACAAGGGAACCACTAAAGCATGACAAAAAAAGTCTCTTTAGCAAGAGTAGAACAAGTGAACAGATCACATCCATTTTCTCAACTGCATCAGGAGGCATCTAGACAAAAAAACTACTTCATCAGCTTCACATAACAACCTCTCAATGACTCAATGCCAAACCTGCATGGTTAATCACGAGTGTTGTCATAGTCCCGATAGGTTGGTATAAACAATCTCTATGCAGGTGAGAAACAAGGGAACATATTCTGTGCAAATAAATGTTTGGTGCAATCTTGGTGCAACCCAACTAACAAAAGTTTCAAAAAATTCTAAAAAAAATCATGGATGTACATCTCAGCTTACCCCATCTACATATAAAATTTCATGATCAAATTCATCCTGTGCTAAGAGTAATAAAAAAAACAAACTTGATCATGAACAGGAACAGTTCCTGTTTATGATCAACTTTGTTTTTTTGTAACTTCTAGCACAGGACGAATTTGATCATGAAATTTTATATGTAGATGGGGTAAGCTGAGATGTACATCCATGAGTTTTTTCAAAATTTTTTGAAACTTTTATTAGTTGGGTTGCACCAAGTTTGCACCAAACATTTATTTGCACTGGATATTTTTCCGAGAAACAAAGTGTAAACATGAAGACCTAATTCAGTACACTCAATCCTACTATTTAACAAGACAAGTTGCACTGCACAACCATCTACATTAGTATTAGCCATCAATCAAAAACATAGCACAACATAACATCATTAGCTACCAATAATCCTAAGCAGCAGCGCAACACATAATTAATTAAGAAACCAGAAATTGCTTATACCTTCTTAAGCGGAGGGGATCTCGACCTCGCCATCGGTGATCTCCTGCTGCAGATCCTTGGGGTCCTTGCCGTCGACGGTGCACCCGACGCTGACGCAAGTGCCGAGGATCTCCTTGACGGTGCCTGACAACTCCTTTGCCATGGAGCGGTGCCTCATGGTCCTTGAGATCTCGATGACGTCGTCGAGGCTGATGTTGCCGCTGTGCTTGATGTTCTTCACCTTCTTGCGGTCCCTCTCGGGCTCCTTGAGCGCCTTGATAACGAGCGCGGCGGCGGAGGGGACGACGGAGACCTTGGCCTGGCGGTTCTGTACCGTGAGCTTGACCGTGACGCGTAGGCCCTTCCAGTCCTTGGCCGTCTCCTTGGCGATGTCCTCTCCGATCTTCTTCGGGGAGAGACCGAGCGGGCCGATCTTGGGGGCCAGGGACGACGCCGCGCCGACCTCGCCTCCGGTCACGCGGACGTACACGTCCACCACCTGGGACGGGTCGAGCTTGGGCGGCATAGCTGCGAACTCGGGTCGGCTGGGCGGAGGCTACTGGAAGGTGCGGCGGCGGCTGGGGTTCGAGAGGCTAGGGTTTGGGGCGCGGCCTTCAGATGACTTTATATACTGTCTTGTGGGGGTGGGGGTGGGGGGTTAGGGTTTGGACTGTTTGGTCATTGATTCGGTGCTCAATACATCTCGGCCGTCGAGTAACGTCACAATTGGGCCTTTCGGGTTGAATGGGCCCCGTTGGTATGCATCTAATGAATAATCTCAAGTTGGCCCAAAAGTGAGTTCAGACTAGGAATAGCAATCTTATCCGCTTACCAGTATACCCGCAGGTAAAAATCATAATAAAGGTGGATATATTCCTCTTTTATTATCTAAAAGTATGTTTATGAGGGTAAACTTTACCCGACGGGTATGGGTATAGGGAAGTTTCACCCGTACTTGTTCCGCCCGATTACCCGCCACCCTTTATTCTCATATGGGCTAGAACATGCGTCTAGTTGGCCCCCTGACCCCTAATTTATGGTACCTCATTTCAATAATTGTTGTTGAACTTGTGTATTTGTGTGTTATCTGTCTGCATATGTTATTTTAATTTTTATTCTCATGTGCATTTGAAATTTTGAATCATTGATAATCATTCTTCAATCCACAAAATGTAACTGATACCCATAATTGCATCAAAAGGATTGTATTAGTACCATAGCTCATTAGCTCCTAGTGCCATTTGGTTCGAAAGATTATTGATGGTGGCGGGTAAACGGATATACCCGTGGGTATCAAGTACCCATGAGCGGCAGTATAAGCGAGATTCTTCGCCATGACCTTCAGCGGTATATCTGGGGAGATTTTGATTCCCATGTATGGATATGGGCAAGTACTACCCAAACCCGCTGCACCCGATTGCCATCCCTAGTTTAGACGGTTGGTCCTGTGTCTCCCGACCAAATTTCAACTCTTACAAAGCTTACAAAGTTAGAAATATCTCCTTTCTAGCCCCTATCTCATTTTTCTACAAAATCTAGTGTCTACATGAAATCATTTGTAGATTTAGCCTTCTTCTCACCGTGAATGACGCTCCCACGTCGGGGGAGTGTGGAAGCCGGAGCTATCGCACCTGAGCACGAGAGCAGGGGATGTTGGACCAACGATGCAGTGCCGCAGCCGGGAGCGTGGCGGGCTACTGTGGCCTACGGGTATGGATGGAGGCCGGGATGCATAGGAGGCCGGTTGCCATAGGTGGGGAGTGCGAGAGGTTCATTCTTCGGTAGGAAAGCGCAGAAGGTGACAACGTGTTGCTTTTCAGAGCTTTCACTGTTGGGAATAGGGCTAATTTTGCAAGAAAGGTGCTTCCATGCTTTTCTTTTGATAGTTGCACAAATATTAAAACATAAATGAATAGTAAATAATGATTACTTACCATTTCGCTTGCTTTAAGATTTATGTAATTTGTATTGAGAGAAAAAATATGAAAGCACTTCTTATTTTGCAAATGCATTGAGGGAGCTAAATTTGCAAAAAAACAAGGAAAGGAGGGCTAGAAAAGGATGATTTCACGAGGTTATGACTTATGACGGCGATCTTTCTAATTTGTGACTTCAAAAATGTGCAGCACACGAATTTGTTATCTGAACCGTATACGAATTTCGTTCGGATCGTGTGGATTAAATTGATGGTGGTGACTCGTTGGTCACTTTGTTTTTTGCAAAATTCAGGCGCTTTTCATTGCAAAATTTGTTTGATGTATTTGAGTGGCCATTAATCGGACTCGGATCTAATTTGCTACTGGCTTATTCCTTTTTCGTCTCTCTTCAAGCGGTACTTCAATGTGTTCGATGATAACATGTGACAAATTCCGATTTATTCGCTGCTATAGTTTAACTCCTTGTCCCTTCTGAAATACTTGGCTAGAAACCTGTATGGAGTATCTGTAGGTTCCATATCCCCACTACGCAATAGTAGCTCGCAATAGGAGCAAACTGAGAAGCTATATATAAGAACCAGCTGAAGCTTGAGCGCACTGAATCAGCGTAATTGTCAATCGAATCAGCGGATTAAGCATCAACAGTAAGAAAAACATTCTATTTGGCAGATGTTGCAGTGCAAGTGCAACTTTGCATCAAGTACATCACTCAGAAGCCGCTATGATGAACAGGAGGAAAAATATGTGAAAGATCACTCAAAAGAACTGAAATTCTTTACGATTATAATAAAAGAACTGAAATTTATTATCACTCAGAAGATACAGAAAGAGTACGGACAAGAACCGGCAGGTTGGTCGTAGAAACCATGGTTTCACAACCTGATGCTCTTCTCCCCCGGCACACGAAAACTTGAGCATTCCACCAATGCATTTGGAAATGAAAACCGAGCATAGTTATTATCACTTCACAACTAGAGTCCTCGCCCTCATTATTCATATCCCATCGCAGAAGATGTATACGGTTTTTGTAGCTCCAGACGACGCCCGCTTGTGCCGATCAGCAGTCGACGCAGTCGTTGTCGTCCAGCTCCGCAAGCGGCAGCCTCTTCACTTCCGCAGCGACCTGCGTCAGATAAAAAGTGCACACAAGTCAGTGATGTGCGAGCGTCTACTATAAATGGAGGAAAGATGAGCTGATGAAGATGATCAGTTCATCGGCAGAGATTTTTCATTTACCTTAGCAGCTATAAGGCCCTCCTTGTACATGGCTTTAAGCTTCCTTAGGCTCTTGCCATGAAGATCCTCAGCTTTTAGCTGCTGCTTCTTCTCCATCGCTCCCGTCGCCTCCGACTCGTTCTTCTCTTCAGTCATCTGATCCTCCGTGATGGTGAAGTCACCCAGGGACTTCACAATGGTGTCAAGTGTGCTGGAAACCTTCTCTTCAGTAGAATCAGCCTGCTGAGAAACCTCCTCCTCGCTGGATACTCCTAGATCTTCAATGATGGCGGAGTTATCCTGGGACTTCACAGTAGCCTTGGCTGCAGATGATGCAATAACAGCTTGGATTTCCTCCGGCAACGGAGCAGTGGTGTCGTTCTCAGTTTCAGAATCACTGAAGTTGCTGGCATTGTCAAACCCCGGTGGCAGATCACCGCTGAAGTCATCTTCCTCTCCAGATGAGTCATCATCCTTAGTGGTCTCTTCGGTTGTCTCTTCAGTGGAGTCACTCTCCTCATCGGTCTCACCATTCTCGTCGTCTGTCAGGTCAGCATGCTGCATCTCATCGGAAGCCCCTCCCTTCTCTTCATCAAGTTCATCTTCCGAACTGGCCTCATCGCCTGTCAGATCAACCTGTGACATCTCATTAATAGCCTCTTCCTCCTCTTCATCTAGGTCATCTTCCTCACTGGTCTCTTCATCAAGATCATCTTCCTCACTGGTCTCATCATCTGTCATATAAGCCTGCGGCATCTCATGAGCAACCACTTCTTTCTCTTCATTGAGGTCATCTTCCTCGGTGGTCTCATTGACGGCCTCCTTGTCTTCACTGACACGGTTGATCTCATCAGTAATCACCTTCACCGGTGACCATTCGCCAAAGCCCTCACCGCCATCTCCATCTGAGGCGTCTTCTACCTTCTCGAAGGCTGGTCCTGTGGCTTCCGCCTTGGACAAAACGCCTAGGATTGGTGAATCCTCCATGGTTGGCACGGGAGCAGACTTCTCAACACTGACAAGCTCCTGGTCTTCCACAATGCCTGCCACTGTTGCATCATGATTCATAACTAGCAAACCTGTTCAACGGATAAAAAGCACACAATTCAGAAACTCAAAAGCTACAGATTTAGCAAGCAACAAATGGATGGATTTTGGAATGCCTCAATTCAGCCCTAATCGCTACAGATAAAGCAGTAAACAAATGGATGGAATCTACAATGCCACAACTCAAAAGTCTTGATCACTACAGATAATTCAAGGAACAAATGGATGAATTTTGGAATTGCCACAACTCAGAGTTCTTGATCACTAGAGACAAAGGAACAAAATAGATGGATCTTGGAATGTGTTATAGAGATATGGTTTCCTCAAATATCCAACTAGTTTGTTAGAGTCAAGGATTCCTCCTCCGTGAGGTTTTCCATGTAAAAATCTTCATCCCGTTTTGCATCTCTCTATCCCTAACAGAACACATACGTACTGAAACGAACTATCTCACCTTCATGGGGCTTTGTGGCCTCTTCTAACACCACAACCACCACTTCCTCCACCATAGGATCATCACAGCTCCTATCCGAAACTACAGCAAATTCAATCGGCGCAACAGAAGAATCAACTGCATAAACACGAATTTGCATCAATAACTGCTCGCAAACAACACCAAATCACACAACTTCAAATTGCAAAGCATGCATAGAATTCAAACAGGGCAATGGAGATCCAAATGCAGTATAAAATCTCACCCTCCTCATCCTGCTCTGGTTCCTCCTCTTTGCTGTTTCCTTCTTCCGGAAGCTTCGTAGCTTCCTCCTCCTCAGGGTCATCACATTTCTCATCAGAAGCAACACCTGCATGATAACAAAATTCGCATAAAAAACTGCCTCCAAGCAATCGAACAATCAAACAAATTGATCAGGGAAGCAGATCTCTCTCACCTTTTGGCTCCTCTTCCTGCACCTTCTTCTCCTCCGGTGGCGCCGCCACCTCTTCTTCTTCCTGGACCAAATCAACCATCACCTTCGATCTCGCAGACCTCCTGGTAGTTCTCTTTGCCGTCGACACCTCTTCCTCCACCTGCGCCACGGCCTTCTGAGCCGTCGTCCTCTGGCTCCTCCGCAAAGTGGCCGGGGTCAGCAAGACCTCGGTCTTGCGCGCCGCGGCCTTCCTCGTCGTTGTGCGCACGCTGGACGCCGCCGGAGTCAAGATCGGCGCGGGCGTGGCCTGCGCGTGGCGGCTGATGCTGCGCAGCGCCACGCCGGGGGTCCTCACGATCTCCTTGACGAGATCTCGCTTCATCTCGCCCTCGGCCTCCTCGACGTCCATCCGGATGGCCTCTGGCGACTTCACGGACACGCGGCGGCCTCGGGGGAGCGGGCTCCCGTGTTGCTGCTGGTCCTCCCCGGCCGCCGCCGACTTCAGGGCCGACTTCATCGCCGACCTGCCCGGCGTCGGGAGGCAGAGCGTCGTGCCGATCTCGTCGATCCCATCCACCTAATCCACAACCAATACCCACACACATCAATAACCACCCCACGCCTAATCGTCTCACGAGCGCACACGAGAATCCCATACCAAATCATGCAAAACTGTGAAACGGAAGGGCGAATCAAAGCGAGGAGCTTACCGAGGGGAGGGACTGGAGGGCCTCGGCCATGGCGACGTTGGTCATGTTGGCGCGGACGCCGTTGCGCTTGCACAGAGCTTGGAGGTCGCGGCGCGAGAGGGCGTGGAAGTCCATGGCCGCCGCCGCCTCCATCTCCATCTCTCGCGTCTCCTACCTTCTCTTACCTCCTGATTTAGGTGGGTGTGGCGGATTAGGGGGTGGCGAAGCGAGTGCTGAGATGCGGAGGAAGAGGGCGGCGAGGGGAATATATAGGAGCGGATTTGAGGAACTTGACCGTTGGGGAGGGAGACTGAGAGGCGCTCTTCTAGGGTTTTCTTTCCCCTCCTTTTTGAATGTTTGAACGTTGCCCGGGCAAGTAGACGTGGCGGCGCTTCGCGGAAGTAGGAACTCGGCGCATTCTGAAAGCGTTTTCGATTTGCCAAGCTGTCGCGGTGGTAATGTACTTAATGTTCGCGGTGAGCCGCTGTGTCGCTGCACGTGGGGCCACGGGGACGCTTGACAAGGAGTAAACACGCTGCGCACAGCTCTCCCCCGTTGATTGCCTCCAGTGCGCGAGTCACTGCACGTGGGGCCCTGGCATGTATGGTTTTTTTCTCCGTTGGAAATTGGAAAGGCACGCAATATTTTGGAGCGAAGGGGTGAATGTTCTTGAATCTATTTGTCGCTTGATTTTTTTTAGGGCAAAAAACTGCATGGGTCTCCCCACAGTTATACTCGATCGGCTGCGTTACTGAGTCCCAAAAAAAACATCGATTTTAACAAGGATTTAGGGCATGTACAATGAGCATTGATTGCTGGCCCTAAAAATTGCCATATAAGCAAGAATACTGATGTGGAGGAGAGAGAGGGAAAGGAGAGAGAAACATCGTTGCTTCACAAAACATCGACTCGTGGCGTGAGTCTCCAGAAAAACATCGACTACCATCGCCCGTTGTAGAGACAGCCGGCCCTAGCGCCTCCATAGTCGCGATCCGCTGCGACTACTCCGCTGCGCCTTCGGCTAACGTCGCACCGCCCGCCTCCTGCTTCCTCTCCTCCGGCGCCGCCCCGCCCGCCCTGCTTCCTCTCCGGCCTATTTGGTGTTTGCTGGCCACATGATTAACGAAATGATGATGGGGCAGGGAGCGGTGGGTGTACTGCAGCTCCTCGCCGAGTGCGACCACGTCGTCTTCCTGCTCGTCGGCGGCGAGCACGGGCACCTCCGGCGGCGCCGCGCGGTCGCTGTTGCTGAAGCTAGATTACGAGGAGATCCTGGCCGCCTGGGTGGGTCGCGGATCGCTCTACATCGGCGGCGTCGCGGACGCCGCAGGCCTCGTCGCGCCGAAGCTGGAGCTCGACCCTGTAAGTCCCCTGGTCTTCTCCGTATAGTTCGTGGACATGCGCTTGTGACACGGGTGGTCACGCGTTTGAGCAGGTCTTTGTGGAGGTGGGGCCATCTCAGCACCCAGCGGTGGGCGCGTGGAGCTCGCCGGAGACGGCGAGGAGGACAGAAAAGGTGAGGCGATACAAGGAGAAGCGGCAAGGCCGGCTGTTCGCGAAGCGGATCCGCTACGAGGTTTGCCGGCTCAATGCCGCCGTCAAGCGACCACGCTTGAAGGTAATTTACTTCGCTGCACTCATGCCAGTACAATGTTTTAGTATTGTGTGATTCACCAAACTACACTATCTGAACTGCAAAATGGCATGACTTCAGATTCAGAATTTCAGAGTTTGCATGATCATGTCTTGATACATCAGTAATGATCCCCGGCTAGAACTTAACATGTGCGACTGTTGTCGAAATTTCCTTAGCGCTGGTTCAATCTTTTGCAAATTACTGATAAAAGAGTGGTTACTTTGTTTGCCCTGAAGAAATATATCAATCATCCACCATTCAATAAGTTCTTGACAGCACCGTTTATTACTGAATCTTGCTCTGATCAGATTGTGTGCTTGTTGCTTTACTGCAATGCAGGGCTGTTTCATAAAGGAAAAGGAAGGCGTCCCAGTGACGGATGGAAGCGAGCTACAGCCTACATAGCGCTTCTTCCATGGCCACAAGGACGGATATATATATGCATCTATCCTTCCCTCTGTAAATAATCGAGCTGGTTAGTCTCCCAAGTTCTCATATGGAAATCCCATAGCTGTATCAATTAGCCCTGGGCAAGTTGCAAAGCTTTAGGTGCAGATGCAGTGTGGGTTGTGTTTGGTAGGGTGAAAATAACAGAACTTGAGAGTCGCTCATGAGTTCCACTCCGGTGCTGCATTTCCGTGAATGGTGAATCTGCTTTGTCACTGGTGGATCCTGTAATGTTCAGATGTTTAGTTCCAGTTTGTCGAAGAGGGTAATCTTCAGTTCAGTCGGTAGAAGCTCACCTTGCAATTTCACCAAGGATTTGATAACTGTCCATCCGAGTCATCTGATCAGTGTAATGATGAACTGTATTCGTCAATTTTTATATCTGAATTGATCATGCACTGATTAGACGACCAGTGTAAAGATGGACTGTATTTGTTAAATTTTATACTGAAGAGAGCTACTGAATCGTTGCACTGATTAAAATGCACTTGCAAATAGAGCTACTGAATCGTTCATCCAGCTATTCATGCATTACTTGATCCGTTATCAAGCTACTTGCAAACAACGCTGATGGCTTGGATCTTTCGGTGTTGTTTCTTTTAGTCTCTATGCAACACAATAGGCACATAGCAAAAATTTACAATTGATCTTATCATAAAAGAGGCACATGTGGAAAATTAATTATCAGGCATTTAATGAAAAGACAGCTTTAGAAACAGCTCTTTGTATGCGAACTGACTCTTACTGACGTGGACTGCCTAAGAGATTGAGCTGGGCTCAACCTTTGTACATGCCCTTAGGAAGTGAGTTCATATTTCTGTGTGAACGGAGAATGGAATTCGCTGGCAACACAGAACTTGGACTATAAATCAATGATTTTTTTTTTGAGAGCAATCAATGATCTTTTCTTTAGCACAGCAAGTACTTAACGTTCTCGCATCACTCCTTTTTTGTGGTGCAAAAACATCGTTGTTAACTTGTTACCGCAAAGATTCGCATTGCTCCATAGAAACGATGTATTAATTCACAAATGTACAGTCATGCTACAACGCAGTCTTCAGTGACGGTCCTGAGATTTCAGGAGCCCGAGGCAAGATTTAAAATGAAGGCCTTTCTAAATATATATATATATATATATATATATATATATATATATATATATATATATATATATATATATAACCAATAAACACTCAAGGTGCATCTAAAAAATTATTCATATCAAGCAACAAGTAAAGCAAGAAGTATATATTACAAGATACCTTAAAGGTACTAGATCAACTCAAAAAAATTATTACCGATTATGTAGAACTCTCAAATCCCAATATCATATATGCATCAACACGGTCCAATCAAACGATTACAAGTGACCTACTGCAAATTCATAAACCAAATATGAAATATCAAATTACCGATCCATCTAATTGATATGTTAAACATAATACATGTAATCACGTTGGTTAAGGTAATTGGCAAAATCAATACGATAATACCTAACGGCTCACGGATGAAATCGTCTGCCGTGGCGTCGATCGGCGTGGCGGTTGCGTTCATGCGTCACGACTTCGACTAGCGAGGGCAAGCAATGGCGAAGGCGCTGGCGCATAGCGCGCGCATGCTGAGTCGCGACACTCGTCTCGTCGAGTCCTGATGCTGATTGCTGAATTGCTGATTGCCTCACGTCGGCGTGGCGGCGTCCGCGTCGGCGCGTCGCCTCTCGCCTGTGCAGCAGATGATGAGATGAACTGATGAAATCGCGAGGCGTCATGCACTCATGCGCCAGCCGCCAGGACTCAGGAGCAGGAGGTCACGTTACTCACGTACTCACGCGTGACACGCCGAGCCGCCGACGCTTCGTATGAATCGTGTGTTGGTTTCCCAGGTATGACAAGAAACTAATTAAGCAACTTGGTCAAGGCCCATTGGCCCAAGAACGGACGATACATCATACATATAGTGTTATATACTAATACTACTACTAGTGCATGCATGTACAGCTACAGGGTGGGGCCCCATGGTCGGGGGGAGAATCAATCATCGACCACACATGTTTCTTACTGCTGCTTTACTTACAGAAATTTACACTGCTAGTGTAAACAAGGATACCTACAGTGGGTACCTGGTAGTTTATCTCTACTACTTCTAATTAAGAGTTGATGGTGGTGGTCCATTCTCCCCTTCGGACATACCCATGAAATCATCATTGTCTCGATTTTCTATACATTGCCGAACGGAGAAAGTTTTAATTCGGTTGGATATGCATGCATACGTGATCTGCGGCGTATCAGATTCTTATCTCAATCAGCCGATTCTATTTTCAAATGCTACATGGTCGATTCTTTTTCCATATATTACACTTATATAGCTTCTGAGTTACCATGTGTCTTTGAGTTGCCATATGCATCCTTTCTATTAAATATTTACTTGCATGTGTAGATAAGATCATCTTTTCTTTTTATGTAATCACGTATGGACTTGATTCCGACCAACCAGCAACATGCGCACGGTTATGCATGACACGACTAGATAAGTTTGATATCTCTATCTCTACTAATTCTAATTAAGAATTGGTGATGGTACATCTGTTCACTTCAAAATCACTTCAAAAATTCCTACCAAATTCCTCAGTTCTAAACAATGTCTAATAAGTTGGACCTAAGTTTATAATGCGAATGGCAAGTTCTGGTTGACCGGCGGCAAAACCTCTTTGCGGTGATTACTCCATAAGCACACTGTAAATTTGTGCTACAACAATAATTTGTTAATAAGCATCATACCCAGAATATAATAGTTTCAATTTATTACCATGTATAGTATTTGGTGTACCAGATTGTAGGTACGGTTCGTGAGAAGAATGGTAGGTGGGGCACCAAGCCAACTAGTTCAGCCATCATCTTCTTTGATTCGATATAAATTCGGTCCTGATGTACAACCGTCTGACACAAGTGGTATGTAATGTAACCAGATTTGTCTAGATAAATGTTCACTCATATAGTCACATCTAAATAAACGCATCCGATGGTTAGCTTGTCTGAACTCGCAAAGGAAAACAAGACCTATATCACAAGCGTCCGCAATTCCCAGGGATGAGTACCGACCCATGACAAAATTGCAGTGGTAAAATTTTGATGTGGTCAGGTCCATGCAAAATCTCTCCTTCAGCAGAATCAACACCGTGAAGCATATCACTTGGACAATGTAATATGCAATTATAAGATATCTGTCATCAGGAACTTTTTTTTTTCTGAATCGTCTTTGATCCAAGATTGTTAGTATCAGCTGAAGGATCTTACAGGAAGGCCTGCTACTTAGAACAATGAGGTCCCTCCTGAGGGTAGGCGACCTGAAGCTTGCAGTTCCTTCAGAGTACTTGCCAACCAGTCCAAGCCCTCATAAAGACCATCACCTTTGAGGGCACAAGAGCCTTGGATGTGCCAGATGCGGTTCTTCAAATCATAGAGGCCAAGGCCTTCGCACACCTCCATTGGTGTCATTGCCCCTTTCTGACAGAACAAGAAAAGATCCATTAGACAGGAGCAGCATAGATAGTTCTAGAGGATGCATCATAGAGTAAACGTACAAAAGAGACAGCAAATCTATAAGATGCCAATCCTATTTCACAAAATCAATTCAGGTGCAACTTACAATCTCGGGAATAATATATTGTGAGATGCCACATAGTTTCCACTTTCCACAAAAGCACCACATCAGTACAATGTAAACAGCTCAAATGTGTCATTATCTATTCATCTTGATACAAAGAATTCTACATTAAATAGAAGGAAAGGTTCCTCTTGGTGTAGATGAATGTGTGCGGGGTGTATACATGAAGATTTACAAGGCTTAAACATTAAAGTTTACTACAAGAAATAGAAAGTTATATATTAAACTGTGGGACAAGATGTTAGAGATTTGAAGGTATATGATAATTAAAATAAGTATATATTTGCAAGTTGTGAAGTACCTTCATATAAAAGGAAGTAACAACTTAAACAAAGGACTAAGCATGTTCACTAAGATCAAGCATATGTATCCAAGCAAATTTCCGTTAAAAGTAGTGGTCAAGTTTTGTTGCCTTACCATATCTTGTTTATTGGCAAATACCAATATGATACTCTTAAGCATCAAAGGATCATTAACTATTGCCTGCAACATAGCTCACAAATATTAGCTTGATTAACAAAGCAAACTTAAGTCGGCAATGAGCAGTTACAACAATTTATAAAACCTGAAACTCTGCTTTGGCTTTTCCAATTCTCTCTCTATCCAGTGAATCAACCACGTAGATCTGCAAATCAGAACATTCAAATATTATATAAGATGCTATTATAATCTATAGAGCATAGTTGGATATGTTCAATGTTCATGAATACATCCAAAGTCCAAAGTTTAACACAGATCACTCAAGGAAGAAAGACAACAAAAATGTAGAATAAGGTTTTACTGAAGAGCATCATCTAGCTGTCCAGAAGAACTATATTCAGATTCTAGACAATAAGAACTGAATAATTAACAACTTCCATTGGGGTTAAATGACACAAAATAATCCAAAAATAATTGGTAACTGAGCTTATAATTGAAAGGATGAGCTTTCTACAGTTTGTGATAATAAAGAAACAAAGGTCTAGTCCCAGATTATAAGCAAATCTGCTACAAATCAAGTGTTTGTTGATAAGTGAGAGTATCTAATAACAAGCAATCTTTGTGCACAATAATGATAGTTGTAACTTAAGAAATCGAACCAATATAAGATATAATTTAGCAGCTCAAGAGTAATGCCTTAAGTGTCTACTTAGCAAAAAGTTTCCCTATAAGCTCACAAGGCAGTACCTGAAAAACTGGACATCATTCTCCAGTTTTAACAAAAACTAGGGAATTAAATTATGAACTGAAGAACTAAATATGTTTGTCTACTAATACATAATGAGAATAAATAAGATGATTGATAGGCGCCAATTTTACTCTAGATCCATAAAATTTCATGTTAATCGAAAGAAAAGGGGTAACATATATACCACTTATTCGATAAACCCATATTAAAATGATTTAGATAGATGAGTTCTAGAATTAAACAACAAATTCGTCGCTAATTATTAAAGATCAAGATTGTAACATATTCATGTAGTATCAGTATTAACATGTCTTTAATTTTTTTGTGAAAAAATTACTCACAAGATTAGCTTGCCAAGTTTACAGATAGTTTGAATTACAAATAATGAGATGTATGTATAATAAATCTCCACAAACACAAACTAACAAAATTTCATCTCAAAAGTCAACCACAAATACCTCAGCAGAATGACTATACACCAATATAAATTTGTCAAGGTTGTTTAATTACAAAGTAATCAAAACATACCAAGCCATCCGTATTATTGAAGTAATGCCTCCACAAGGGCCTCAACTTCTCTTGGCCACCAACATCCCACACTGTAAACATCACGTTCTTGTACTGAACTTTCTCAACATTGAACCCTAGTAGTAACAGAAGAAAAGCAACATCATCAGTTGGTGTACAGGCAAAGTGAGACAACTGTTTTTTAAAAAGTTAAACCTCATAAAAGCTTTAAGAACTCTGTCTGTTCAGGCTAATCTGATTAGCAGGTAGGCTAGTTGACTCTGATAGGAGAATCGCTATCTAAAGGACAAGTAATGCTCAGCTAATCACAACGACAGACCCATTTATATAAGCAAGTTCACAACCCCCATCTAGCGTAACTACCTACAGACGTACAGTTGGTGGATTTCTTCCTCTGTTACCAACATCAACAACTTTCTTGCCTCATTAACACATCGGTAAAGCTTTGATATAACTTCAATTTTAGCACTTGAGCAACAAAAAAAAAAACATCTTCTATAGAAACAATCAATAGCACTCCCGAAAATAAAACAATCAATAACCTACCAATCGTAGGAACAGTCGACAGGACCTCCCCGATGTGCAGCTTGTACAGGATGGTGGTCTTCCCCGCGGCATCTAGCCCAAGCATCACAACCTAACAATCAACTATTTCCATCACTCACCAAAACGAAAACAATTAAGACGATACATCACAAGCAGTTCTTAAAGAGCATAAAAAAGGGAGGTCTTTTTTTAAAAAACTGAAAGATCACCATACCCTCATCTCGCTGATGCCAAAGAAGGCATCGAACAGCTTGCGGAACGCCTGCCCCATCCACCCGCCGAGATCAACCAATCACCAGAAATTCTTCCTTCGCGCGAACGTCAAACTATTCCGTCGATTTTTCGGGCGTTGCCTCTTCTTCTTCTTCAAGTCGTCCGAGTTGTGAATTGTGATAGAGCCGGAGACCGACGAACCATTCTTCTAAGGCAGCGTTTGCTACCTAGCACCAAGCCTAGAAGGTTCTCGGGGAGGCATATGCCATCCGAGCCGTCCGTGCGGATGCGAGCGGCTGAGATCGGGAGATGGCATGGCGTAGCTAGCACGCGGCTCCTAGTCCGTCCCCGACCGCGGCCGCGCACACGGTTTCATTATAATCTGTCTTATTGGGCTGGAAAAGGTCCGTACGTTAAGCCTTCAGGCCCAATAGCCAGCCCTGGGAGGTTCAGCTTTTTGTCCCAACAGCCGAGCCCTGCGAGCCCGGTCGAGTTGTTGACTCCACGGCCAACCTATTTTGTCGGGCCCGTCAGTTGTCAACTGAACTTGTTCAAATGCATGCAGAGGGGTCAAACTACACTTCATTTTTTTACATATTTGAAAACACAATCCAATCCCGTAGTCCGTAGAATTACATATTTGAAAACACAATTCAATTTCTAGATCAAATATACTTTTCAAAATATGGTAGAATCGTAATTCTACAGTCCGATCTACAATTCAATCCCGTCAAACATAAAAAAAGATCATATCCTACCTGACATCTCGATCGGACAACCGTTGATTCTACCCTTGATTTTGCACATCTATCGATTAGTGTTTGCACCAAGCAAAGTTTTTTTTTTTGTATGCTTGCAATTTTCTTTGCCTGAATTGAAGTACAAGAGAAAAAAAACGTTGCTGCCATGCCATAGGCCTACACTGCCGCATTTTCTAAGGAAAAAAGAAAAGAGAGAATTACATCCTACGTCTTCTTCATACACTTTTATGTTTCTTGTGTATCTACTAGTTGCCCTTCAGTGCCTTCACCAATCACCAATTGGCAATTGTGCAATGTAATGTAATCGAATCTTGAATCTTGACGAGAAGCAGCGAGCAAGGCGAGAATCACGACTCACGAGAGCACAGTCTTGAGCTTGTAGTTCTTGGCGAATGCGCTGTACACGACAAAGTTGAGCGTGCACATGGCGGCCATGGCCCAGAAGAAGTAGTCGAGGTGGCCCTGGTTGAGGTCGTCGGAGATCCACCCGGGGCTGCCCGCCGTCGCCGTGAAAGCCTCCACCACGGCGTAGATAAGCGAGCTCATGTAGCTCCCCAGCGCGATGGTGAGCAACGCGAGCGACGTGCACGTGCTCTTCATGGTGTCCGGTGCCTCGCCGAAGAAGAACTCCAGCTGCGCAATGTAGCAGAACACCTCCGCGCCGGCCAGGAAGAAGTATTGGGGCAGTTGCCACGCGATGTTGATCTCCTCGCCGAGCTCCACGCCGTTCAGCCTCTTCATCTCCACGAGCGCCGCGGCCGCCATGGCGAGCGCCATGAGGAGGCGCCCGGCGCCCATCCGCTGCAGCTGCGACGGCTCACCGTCGCCACCGGCGGAGAAGCCCCTGAGAGCTGGCACGATCACCTTGCTGTAGAGGAGCACCCAGGTAAGAACGCAGAGCACCTCGAAGGAGCCCAAAGACGCCGCCGGTATCGGCACCGACAGGATGGTCATGTCCATGGCGCTGCCCTGCTGGATGAAGGTGGTATTCATCTGCGTGTACGCCGCGGACACGATGACGCTGGTAGCCCAGATGGGCAGTAGCCGCAGCAGGATCTTGAGCTCCTCCACCTGCGTCACGGTGCAGAGCTTCCACGAGCTCGCCACCTCCAGCCTCTCCTCCAGGTCCGACTGCGAGATGACGGCCGCCTTGTCAAGAAACGCGAACTCGTTTGTGTGCGCGATCTTGGGCTGGGAGTCGATCTTGTCGCTGACCTCGTAGAGGAGGTCAGCGTCAGCGGGCAGCTTGAGGCTGATCTTCCTACAGGCAGCGACGACGACCTGGCAAATGCTCTTGAGCGGCGTTCCCGTCGGCATGCGGCGCTTGTACATGGGCGTGGCGAGCACGAAGGCGGCGAAGGCGAGCGCGATGCACGCGGTGGCGATGCCGAAGCCCAGGCCCCAGCTGACGTTCTGCTGGATCCAGACGAGGAACACGCCGGAGACGATCGGGCCGAAGTCGACGCAGAGGTAGAACCAGCTGAAGAAGGACGCCTTGCCCTCCCGGTCCGCCGCGCTGTCGTCGTCGAACTGCTCGGCCCCGAACGGCAGCAGTGAGGACCGCACCCCGCCGCTCCCGACCGCCACGAGGTACAACCCTATGAACGCGAAGGTCTGCGCGCCCAACACGGACGTACCGCCGCACGACGCGCCCGCCGCGCAAAGCGCTGTGGTCGGCAGGAAAGCCGAGAAGGTGACCAGCATCATCCCGAGAAGGTAGACAGCGAGGGATACGAGGATGGTGTTGTAGTTGCCCCAGAAGGTGTCGGCGATAATGGCGCCGAAGATCGGGGTGAGGTAGCTCGTCCCGTACCAGGTCGTGACGTTGGACGCGCTCGCGAGGTTGCTGCCATGGAGAACGGTCTCCAGGTACACCACCAGGTTCGTCGAGATGCCATTGAACGCCGTGCTCTCCAGACACTCGAACCCTGCACCAGGACGTTGCAGTTGCAGCCTTCAGTTACCACGAAGCTCACATTGACACATTATGTTGCAGATTACCATGTGTTTCTAATTTTATTTTGGCAAATGATCCTAAAACTAGTGGTAGCATTTTGTGCTTGTAATTATTTTATGGTACATTTTTTTATAAAAATAATGGAACCCGGAGCTCTGCTCACCTAGAACTACTGCTGGTGCCTTGCTGCCGCTGCGTTTCTTATCCTTGAGGAGTGGCATTTGGAGGCTCTCCTCTTGAATCTTCGTCCCGTGGCTCTGTAACAGAGACAGATTGCAGAAACAATTAGCAGCAAGAAGAGAATGTGCGTATTTTAATTGCTCTGTGTTGAAAAGTTGTGGATATGATGCGCAAGTATGATGTGGATGTTATTTGCATCAGCGCTTTGTGTTTGTCTGATAAGGAAAGAAAGGGTCCTAATATTATTTTGCAAAGAGGTTTTTTGGAGAAGGCGAGACGAATTAGTGGTTGTGGTTTGTATGCATGTGTTTTCCTGATTTCAACCGATTCTTGGAACCTTCTCTGTGAGTGACACCTCGTGTTTAAATCTTTGAGTATGACGTACGTGTGCGTGGAAGATTTGATCATCGTAAGAAGTATATACATATTCCGATTCTATCTTGTTTAATTCGGACCTAGTCTAATTTTGCTGCTGAGATACCAATTCCCGCCTCGTAATCTCAACTTCCCTCTCTGTCTCTTCCTCCAGGAAGGTTGCATTCGGTTTCTACACGAAACATGCGTAATCTGGATCAAAAAGATGACGGAAACTATCTAATGACACTACACAAATGTGCGTGCGTGCGTGTGTGTCTTCTTTTTTGGATTTAGCATTTTAATTTCAGTCTCGTCATCCTGCCTGCCATTTCGGCCTGTGAGAACTGTGGAATTCACATGAGCAGAACACTGTTGAAAAACTAACAGCAATGGATCAATATACGCCGAAACAGCCCTGACCACTCTAAACCAACTTGACAACGCTCCATGAGCCAGAGCGAGGGAGAAGAGATAACGGGATAGAGCTGATCGACGTACGACGTCGGTTTACCTCGGGCAGGAGCGGCGCTTGCTCGCCTCTCTCCATGGCGTCGCCGGCGTCCATGTCGATCGCCGCGAGCTGTGACTGTAACCTGACGTACGGTTGTTGCAGGCAAGCGACGCGCAAGAGAAGCACACTGAGCTAGCCTCCCTCTCTGGTCCCTCGCTCCGGGCTCCTCCGCTTTTTTCAGGCGTGATCGGTTGCTGCTCCGCTGGTACCAAGCCGCGAGACAGCCGCGCCGCTTATATAGCGCGCACGCACACGCATGCAGATCGCCGAGCTATTGCGTTGCGGCACGCGAATACGTTGTTGGTGAACGCGGATTCGTTGGGTCGCCGTCGCACGTAAAATCGTATTATTATCGCGGGCACGAACGCTTCAAAACAGCGGGGTTTTTGCCGAAACAAGATCCTGCGGCGAATAACTTAATAGCACAGCTTCCACCAACAGTACATGCATATTAGCAACTTGTTGTATCTGATGTCGACTTGGTCGCTACTCGCTGATTAAGCCGGGAAGTTTCAATGCGGTAGGTGCTCGCGGGCTGCAGCTAGCATATACACAAGAGGGTGAGGGTTTGATCCTTCTGAAGAATCGTCGTGCTCGGTGCTCGTGCGTTCAGTCTCCGGTCTCCACGGCCGCGCCAGAGTGCGTGCCATGTCGGATGAGTGTAGTACTGCGGTGCATATATATATATTTTTTTGTTTCTGCAGAAACGTGGTGGTTTACTTGGCACGGGGAGAGGAGATATGGACTGAACTTGTGGCAGTGGCATGCTGGCATTCAGACGAGCCAAGTCGCTATCCATTGGTAGGTACCAAGAGGAGGGGATATGAGGATATAGGTAAAGGAAATTTAAGGTCAAACTTCTCGTCGAATATGAGAGGGCTGTGATCCTTTCGAACCCTGTCCCCTTTTTTTCCAGTGAGTTCCAGAATTGTTTCTCCCTGGAGCTGGATGCAGTCTCACAGACAAAATTCGTTCTGCCATGATAGCAGCTAGGTAGGATCTTCTGCTACACCCCTCCATGCGAAATTTGATTTCAGATTATTTTTGCAAAAAAAAAATGGTAGGAACGTAGGAGAACCTTAACATAATTTCAGTTTTCTCAAAGAGTTTTTTTAAAAATATGTTGGGTAAGTGCTATCAATGAATTTACATAACCAGATGTCCTTTTTGCAAAAAAAAAAAAAAAACCAATGAAGGATCCATTCGCGAATATGTAGAACTACAGATCCTTTTTGTAAAATAACCGTGAGAGAACGTAGATGTAATTTCGGATTTTCCGGAGAGCCTCCTCATGAAGGTGATGACATGGCATGGCTGAGAGGGCTCTATTTCCTTTGGCTTTAAAGAGTAGTATTTTTTTAAAAAAAAAACTAGAGCAGAATCTTTGCTATTCATTTCACAAAAAGAAAGGGTTATACTAGTCCTGGAGGGGAAATTTGTTCTGCCATGATAGCAATTAACAAAGGTATTAACTGGAGACAAATGTTAAATGGTGCTGAAGATTACATGGTGTACTTGCATGACAGTCCCATCAAGGACACGAGTTGTGTGCACTTTGCTGACCAGCAGCCCAGCTAGGAAGTCACGCATTTTGTGTTTGTTTGCCTACCAGTCATCACCTACTGCTCAAGGAATCAATGAACTGTGGAAATCCATACAAACAGACAGAAAGAAGCTAACACTTCTTCAAAAAAAATTCAAAAGATTATCCAGCTCATTTAAATTTAGGAGAACTCGATCTCTCACTATTAAACCATGAGGGGATCTAGAAAAGCTTAGTCAAACCGTCATGACTCGTGCAATTCAATTGCGCAGTGAAGTTCTTAGGCTCTGAATCATATATTGCAATGCTTTTTTGAATGGAAATCACCTTGCAATGTAATTCTGAACGCACTAAATCTGATGGTATGTCCCGATAATTTGGAGTTGGAAACAGCTACCCAACAGGCTATTTTGGTTGTCATGTAATCCGAATCATGTTTTTTTTTTAAAAAAAAAATCCTGCACCTGGTCTTCGAACTAGTCATTATTGGTCGGCTTTTTTAATGGAAGAAAAGTAATGAAACCTGCGATGGCTACTGAATAACCTCCTTTGATTTTTCCCATAATAAATCTGCAGACCAGGATAGCCTCAGATCAAAACCTACATGTGTCTTTTCAATACGGTCCAGAAACTCCAGATTGCTAGCTCCCGTTCATAGTTCTGCTACAGACGATACACGAGGAAGATGATAGTTGTGCTTGAATTTACAAGTCGGGTTTCTTCCTGAAACATTTAAAAAAATTCCGAATTAGATCCAAAATTCATAGGTTAATGTGAGCTTATCCATATGTTTAGGCGAGGGCATTGGCCGTTTAGTCCATCGTCCGTTGGATGGTCGGTGTAAAGCCAGAAATTGGTACACATTGATTCGGCTCATTTGCTTCAAGGAACACACGTCGGCGATGATGTAGAAGGGGGATCGATGGAAAAGAACACTCAAAAGTCCAAGTACTAAGATCTGCAACTCTAAAGCATGAGCCCCCAAATGGGTTAGAAATCGGAATCTTATCGAATACCATTGGAAAAAAGTGGCCTAGTTGAAAGAAAAGAAAATCCACCTTTCTTTTCGCAAATCCACATGCTGGGAAACTTGCACATGTGGTTCTAGCCATTATTTCATTCATAATCCCTAGGGTATGATACACTAGATAGATTGTAGAATGCCAGCAGTGGCGAATCCAGGATGAAAGTAGAGGTGGGGCTTCCATGTCGAAACTCTAACTTAATATAAGCATACTAATATTACATCTACCGATCTATTACCAACCAAATTTCAAATTCATACATATTAAATCAAAGAGACAAAAATATCAATTGGTCAATAGAATATAGATTTTGGGTAATAGAATACAAAAATCAGACATCAATTATCATAACAAAAGGCATTCAGGCATGAAGCATTGCATTAGGAGTTGGGGCAATTTTTTTATACCGAGCTAAGCAATCAGTGACGCTAGCGAATTAGTCTGACTTTGTTGTCATCGTCCTAGCGATCAATATGAAGCTAAGAGACTCCTCGTCCTCAGTCACTCCTTCTTGTCGATCGCCTCAGTTCCTATCTGGGCTCTGGCGATGCGCGTTCGGCCGCCAGCTGGACAGAGCGAGCCTCGGTTCCTCTCTAGGCTTTGGAGATGCATGTTCGGCTGTCGGTTAGACGGCGCTTTGAGTGGCTGATTCCTCTCCTCTAGTGATGCGCGTTCCGTCTAGCTCCCGATAATGCGTGTTCTGCCCGGCGCTCCGGCTGGCGATGCACATTTTGCCCCACGCTCCTCTGGCGATGCGCATTCTGCCCCGCGCTCTGAGTGGGCGATAACTCTTTTTGGGTCTCTGCCGCCTATCGGCTACCTGCCTGCCCTAGCCTTGATGCATGCCTGGCGCCCTCGACTCTAGGTCTCTAGCACCCGTCGATGTCGCGTGCCGCGGCGAGTTCTCGCGAATCGGCCACCCACCGCATGGTCACGCTCGCCAGTGCATCTGCCGCCCGCAATCGCCCGTGCATCGGTCTGCCGCCTGCGAGACGACATCGACATTGTTCGTCTCTCGGACTCCCTGGTATTGTGCTACAATAAAGGATGCCGAGTATTGTACCAAGTGAAAATCCATAAGAGTAAGGGAGCCCATGACTAATTTTGATGGCCCACTTGCCAGGCAGTATTGTTTTTTACTTTTTTTTACTACTTACTCTCAGTTGCCAGTTCTTAAACCTGCCAATTTGCCGCTATGGCGCCATGTCTGATCTGCTTTTTTCTGACGTTGGAGATACTGGGAGGAGGAGGAGTTCGGCCGATCGGAGGTGGGGCTGGCGCCCCAACCAGCCCCAACAATGGATCCGCTGCTGATTGCAAGGTAATCATTTGTTTCCCCCCAGTATTGAGGATCTCGTGGGTTGAATCTCACTCAATGTGACAAGCTGGAAGACACGTCCAAGATAAAATCCTTACCCGGGCTTGTGCTTTTTTTTTCTCGAAAACCACTCTACCTTTGAGAGGTACTTTCATGCTCTTCTTTTTGACAGTTGCACAAATATTAAAGCATAAATAAAAGGGTAGATGATGATTATTTACCCATTCGATTGCTTTAAGATTTGTACAACTTGTATTAGAAGGAAAAGTATTGAAGCACTGCTCGACGAGAACTCTATGATAGATGAGATTCTTCCTGGTTGAAAATTTCCATAAAATCAATTACACCCAGTAGATATAGGAACTGCATCCCAGGACAGTCGTCGTCGTATGGTCGCGACTTCTTATTTTGATATCCTCTATGCCTAGGGTTCAAAAGGTAGGTAAGCAAGGTCATACGAGATTACATGAAATCCGAACAGATGAAGTAATGACACTAAATTATTATCGACTTGATTGTAATCCTTTTCTGTTGAACTGCCTATATTAATGCAAAGACACGCAAATCTTTTCACACAAAAAAAAACTGTATGTTCGCTTGAAAAATAAAAATAATGTAAAGTTGGAGACACGCTGTAGGCTATTGACCGCTACATACGGCTCTTCGTACAAGGAAGTAGGAACACCAACGCGATTAATAAATTGTTTTTCTCTTTGTTGATTTTGAGGTTAATACGAATTCGTTTTCTACTTCATCTCAAATCTACTTCTACACAGAGTTCATTATATACCCTATAAATATGTTCTTCTAGTCCATAAAAAAAAGTAAAAGTTTCATTATAAATATCTTCTCGTATAGTAAAATCTCCTCATATAGTCACATAAGAGTTTTTCACATAAAATTCATATCTCCTATTCGTTTGATCCTATATTTTTGCCGTACGTTTTGTAACACTCTTGCCTTGGTAATATTGACTTTATCCATCAATCTCTCTCTCTCTCAACTAAGGAAGCTTTGCCCTTTTAGATTAGCTTATATGGTTACGTACTAAACTTCTAGACGTAACGCGTTCTTTCTGAATTTGTTTACAAAACATTGGCTGGATGCCACTGAAGGAAATAATTTATTTCATTTTGCTCAACTCATGAAATACTTATTTTAAGAGCTGAACCACAAAGTTTTGTAATGCATCGAACTGTTTTCAACGCCCTTTTTAAAAACAGCATGTAGATCCCTTTTGCATCAAGTTAATTGTGATGACGATTAACGAAGTAGGTAAGCACAAAAAAGTCAAAAGAGTTCATGTAGCAATGATATACTGGTATCCTATATGTACAGACTGACAAACTCGAAGGAAAAATGGAAAAGTTGCAAAAGTTTGGTCATGTTAAGTTTACCAATCTAGTTGCGTTTAGAATCTTCTACATGGAAACAAAGAACATGTGCCACAAGAAATTATATAATGAGTGTGTTGGAAGGTGAAAATTGTTTGGTTTCAACGCAAGATTCCTGGTCTTCTCTTCTGATGAACAGATTACCCACATGCCAAATTTAGGAGAAGCTTCCCATTTTGATCACAGGACCATTCCGGTTTTGTGGTTGAGAGATTCCAAAACCAAAATGGAACTATATAAAATTGTAAGAGGACTACAACTCTGCAGTCAGATATAAACCAAACCAGGTTTAGTGACAGTTTCTTGATTTTTTTTTCCTCCTCAGTCTCCCTTTGTTCAGTGCAATCATCGGCAGCTTACCTGTAGGAAAATTTCTTTTGAGTTTGTAGCTTGCTTGAAGCAATTAGAGAATTTTACCTAGTTATTTTTGGTATTGTTTGCAGAGCATGGTGACTAGCTAGTCTTGCTTCCACGAACGGGTTGGTACAACTAATGCCTGTAGGTTTATCTTACCAAAACCCAACTATACCTGAAACCTTCCAAACTATTCTGATCTGTGTTTGATTTTGACCCAAGATATCATTCTTGAAAAAGTTGGTGTATAAGTTGGAGAATCAGAGTAGTAGCCAGAAACAGGCATAGGCAGAACATCAAGAAGCACAAAATATGAGAGGAGAATGAATCTCAGACTAGTCTGATTTATGTTGAACAATATGACATTATCCTGATATGTATGACATAGAGTTCAACAACTTCAGCAGATACAAATTTATGCACCATAAACGTACAACCTACTGCATGTTTGAATGTCTCTCAGTCCAGTACTGCACATATATCTCATGAGTGCATGGCACAAGTATATCCATACTTACCTCAGAACATTATAAAAGCATCAAAACTTAAAAAACAAAAAGTTTGGCCATTGTCGTCTAACTCTCTTTGGTTTGTAGTTTACAGCCAGCAGAACATATGCTAGAGAAACTCATCAGGCAGATGCCTGCAAGAACCAAGCATTAGTAGTCAAGGTGCCCGTCATCTAAGTTTGGTGGAATCCACCCTACCTTCCCTCCTGCCGTAGTCAAAACCGAAAGCAGCGTGACTATCTGTGAGCTCAGTAAATTACCAAACGAGATTGATAGGAAGAACATTGCTGTTAGTATGCTTCTCATAATCTCGTTGACTCCGGGGACTGGTCATAGAAGAACTCGAGCTCGCTGGTCCTAACGAACGAATCCGTTACAGTAGGGTTAAGTACCGAGGAAGCTGCCACCTTATATTCATCGACTGCCCAGCTCTAGCCCTTTCCCATCTGCACGCCACATTATAGGAAGCCACAGCCATCGACGCAGTCATTAAGAGTGCGTGCAGTTCGGATGAAAAGTTTGCTGTAGATGAGGACACAGCCAGTTGCTGCCACCAATTTGAAGGAAACCAAAGATGCAGGTGGTATGAAGAAGGAATATATTATCCTGACCATTTGGCTCCCCTGTTGAACAAAAGTGGTGCTCACCTGGGAATATCCAGCACACTACACCACATTCATGGCCCATATGGCGAGCAAGCAGAGCAATATTTTGAGCCTCTCAACTTGATTCACTGTGCAAAGTCTCCACGGAATGTTGCCCTCTACTTGATCTGAGTCTCTGAAGATGGCAGCTTTGTCTAAAAATCTGAGGTGAAGAGAAATTTCTCATTAGATACATGTTAAGGAGTTTGTTAGGTGTATAAAAAAATTCTCGTTATGGAGTTTGCTAGACATAACACATGCCAAAATTTCACATCCAAACAAGATGTGGAAAATTTTTAGTAAAATATTATGTGATATAAGAGCAATTCTGCATGAATAAATTATGAGTCTTTCAAAGGCTAACATAATTGCCCAGAAGTTTCAGGTGTTAAATATCAATCAGCATTTCTTGTGTTGCTTTTATTGCAAATGTTTTTCTTTAATGAAGTAGAACAGAAAAGAGATACTGCAATGGACGAGTGGAAGCTACCTGAACTTGTCAGTATGTTCTGATCTCTCTTGTGCCAGATACGGGGAAGTAGGGGTGGAAAAATAGCTCGAGGCTCGCGGCTCGGCTCCGCTCGGTGCATCAACGAGCCGAGCCCGAGCCTACCGTCTGGCTCGGTGCTACAATGAGTCGAGCCCGAGCCGGCTCGCGAGCGGCTCGTTGGCTCGTTAGGCTCGGTAAAATTCAGATATTCAGAATCACTTTCACTAATCACTAATCATTAATTGATTATCCAAATTACATGAGGCTTAATTTTAATACAAAATTAGCCACATCCTGAACATTCAATCGGCTTGGCATTCATACAGTCATATTGAACAAGGAACATACAATGAACATACTTGAGAGTTGACGCAATGAGGCGGACCCACATGCCAGGCGGCTCACGAGCCAGCTCGGCTCGGCTCGAGGCTCGACCGAGCCCGAGCTGAGCCCGGTTTTCAGCTCGACAAAGACAATGAGCCGAGCTCGGCTCGGCTCGCAAACTGACGAGCTCGGTCGAGCCGGGCTCGGCTCGGCTCGATTCCACCCCTACGGGGAAGCATCAACATCCTCCTTGCACAATGCACTAGCATCAACAGGTGTTCTCAAGTATGCTTTGCAGGAGAATGCAGTGAAAACTTGCAAAAGACATGTCAATGGACTGCCCTCTGGCATCATAACTTGATACGGTGTTCCAATGACAAAGCTGACAGCAGCAACTGCAACGCAGGATGCACAGATACCACATCCAAGTCCCCAGCTTATTCTCTCCTCAGTCCACACCAACAAAGTTCGAGCAGTGAGATGTCCTAAATTGACAATCACATTACCAACTGAAGTAGAGTGCTTTCTCCTCTCTTTCCCGTGAGTAATCATCAAATTGGTCCGCTCCGAATGCCAGCAAAGTTGATTTAACTAACTCCACCGCATCCAAGGGTATAGATGTATAAGCCAGAAATGAAGACAAACTTTTTGAGTTGCAGATATGCGCAAGTTTGGGTAGACCTTAGCGATGGCAGGGCAGCTGATATGGTGATGGTAACCAATTCCTTCGATTGGTTGGTTATCCCAAAAAAATTCACAAGTAAGATATACGATGATTGGAACTATCCATGATCTACTACCTAGAAGACGAGTTCATTTTAATAAGTAAATGAACAATGTTACACAGTAACTTCAGTAGGTATCATCACATGCTTTGGAGTTAGCCCTCGGATAATTAACTTCCATGAGGTTATATTTTGCAAAATTCACCGAAACTAGTTAATTTTAAGAGAATTTTTTTATTATTTTTGGAAGATACTAAAATTTATATTAAGTTAGTAACAAGAGTTACAAAAAATTTAAAGGTGGAGATTTTTGATACTCCATCCGTTCATTTTTATAAGGCTTATTTTTTTAATGATCTTGTTCACAAATATAAGGCTTGTATGTAGATTTAATAAGGTATTTCTTTCTGTACCTCATTTATTCTCTCTTAACCATATACATTTATTCATTACCACCCACATAAGGTATATCTTTCATCTTCAAAGACAATTAAGTGAGGGTATCTAAGTCATTTTCTTTCGTAACTTTCTCAATTCAATGTAACCTTAATCCTTATAAAAAGTCAAAACACGTCTTATAAAAATGAACGGAGGGAGTACCTCTTGGTACTACTTTAATATAAATTTTGGTATATCCTAAGAATGGTAAAAAGCCTTTAATTTTAAATTAGAATAAAATCACCTTTGATTATAAAAAACTCAAGAAAGTGTACAAAGCAAGCCTACAACCACACGTACGAGAAGGGAAACAAGTGACGTCCTGTATTTTCCCCATAAGTCAGCTAAAACAGCACTCAGCACGAGCATTATGAAACTTATCCAAACACTGACAGCTACCGCATTTGAAGCATTGTTGCCATGTAAGACAGATTGGAGATACACAACTAAATTGGTGGAGATCCCAAAGAAAGCAGTTGTTTGCAAATTGCAAGTATTCAATGCCTAGAACATCAGAATCAAGATCGGTTCACTTCTTTTTAGCATGAGTAGAAATTATGGAGCAGCCTCAGCTATGAGGCTATCAAATGTTCAACCATTAAATCATGAGTAACTAGCATCATTTGCTTTGTTCGTTTTTTTCTGGTACTACATGAAAGTATCTTCATATAAATTTGTTCATTAGTCTCAGAATAAAATGATTATTACACAATCAAGCCTAAAACAGTTAGAGATGTGCTTCTATACTTTTCTTTTTTGAAGTTGTACAAAAATTAAAGTATGAATGAAGGTTAGACGATGATTACTTACCCCTTCACTTGTTTCAAGATTTGTGCAACATGCCTCGGGAGAGAAAATATAGAAGCACTGCTCGGTTATCTTCTCACTCAAAATGATTGTAGATGGCCTGCACCAATATCTTCTTTTTACATGTTGCTCTTGAACTTTCAGTGGCATGCCACTGCCACCACATCCATGTTCAATCAAGGCAGGGACTTGGAACCAAATAGAACAGTTGATTTTGCTTAACCAAGTGCTCCATTTGGAATGGAAGAAGAAAGAATTGATCTTAACTAAATTAGAATCCAGCCCATAATCGTTTTTCTCCAAGTCAATTACAAAATTCCAATAAAAAAGATCACGAGGAATCGGGTTAAGATTTTTTTTAAAAAAAGCAGCACAATTTCCCATTACACTGCCACTTGGAAGACCACATTTACAGATGCAAATCATCATCATCATCCGAATAGTCATCATCCTCCTCGTCCTCTCCCAATGCTTGTTCTTTAGCCCTAGCCCTCCGATCTTCCCACTCCAAATCATCCACTATGAATTCAATGTCCTCCCCTTCGTCCACCCATCCACTGGGATCGACATACCAGTCTGCCATCACAACTACATCTGCACCACCATCCTTTGTCCCACCATCCTCAACTTCCACTTGCACACCTACACTACTCTCCCCCGACTTCATGGTCACTGCCAAGTGTAGTTAGACACATATACACCAATAACACCTATTCATAGTCCCAATGGACCACTTTGGTGAACGACTCCACAAGCTCCTCATGGTGATACCATACAATGATGGGTCCACGAGAAGCTGCATGTTAATCAATGCAACACCTCCTAGGTTTTAAGATTATTCGGGTTTGACTGATACATTATGGTCTACGAAACCAGCTCAAATCAACCCCACATGTTCCCTCATGAACTTCTCCCTACTTGTAAAATACTTTGAAAAAAATATTGACCTGACATACCTGCCACACAACTCAAAATATTTTGGATGCATGTTAAATAAGCGTGATACGTTGAGTTTAACAAATACCAAATCCTATTGTACATATAAAAATACTCTCTATTTCAATTAAATTAAAAAATTGTGACCGCCAATGTTCAATTAAATTATAAAATTATAAATACACTAAAACTGGAATCCCTAGGTCATACGGATCTAAACCTAAGCAGCCCATGTCTTCCACTAATCAATCTACTAATGGGGGTAGCCTAGCATTTGTACACTCAAACTTGTAAATAAGTAACCTATATTCCAACATTACACGCGACATAAATCCTAAAAATGTCGATCTACAACTACAAAGAATATGTTTACCACTAATCTATGTTAATGTCACTAATCTACCATGTTTTTATCGAAATCAACAATAAACCATATGAAAGAAGCAAACTCACCACAAATAAAGCGGGTAGAAGGAACGATGTAGGTAGAGTCTCTTCCATCTCCTCTCTTTTTTTATCCTCCCTTCTCTTCTCCCCTTTCTTTTGAGATTTGAATGACTGATTAGTTGAGCAGCGTCCATATAGGGGCCTCAATAGCTGCCTGTATCACGATAGGCCCACAATCTCGGCTCGGTTGCACGATTGAAGTCTGAGTCGCGTTTCGGTTGCACAATTGAAGTCGCAACACAATGTCATTTGTTCGTCGTGTGACAATGCCTAAATCGCTCGACCTAGTCACAACTAAGCCATGTAGCATGCAAGTAGCCTCTATTGCATTTCAAAACAATGACGAAACCTATAGTCGCTAGGTAACAGTTCAAGTGGGCCCAATCGCGCGGTGGCCAATGACGATGGATTCGGTGGCCAACGACGATGGGTTATTTGTGTAGAAAAAAGGGAATTGCTAATTTAAGGGTACACTCACCAAATCCTTGGTGAGGACGTGATCCCTTTGTGATAAGTAGCAGTACCTCATTCCTTCTCTTACTTTCCTTTCTCCTCAAAGGCATTCTCGTTGTGACAAGTGACAGCAGCTCCTTTCTTCCCTCACTTCCCTTCTCCATCAAAAACCCTTTCCTTGTGACAAGTGGCAACACCTCCTTCCTTCCCCCTCAAGGATCTCTCATCATGACACGTGGTGCCATCCCCTTCACCCCACTTTTCACCCCCATTCATTTCTCCTCAACCCAAAATAGTTTTTGTATTTCAAATTTTCTCCCAAGTTTTTGGCGAGGATGCTCTCTCATTGTGACAAGTGGTAGCAACTTCTTGCTTTCTCCACTTTCCTTCTTGATTAAAGGTTCTCTCGTTGCCACACTTAGCGCCATCCCTCTCATCTTTCTTTCCTCACCTGTTCCCTTCCCCTCAAACTCAAGATAGTTTTTGTTCTTCAAATTTCTCCCTCAAGTTTTTGAATAAGAAATATTTTTACCAACTTTTAAAAGTTTTTGAATCAACACATTTCAAACCAAAAGTTTTTTAATCAAAAGTTTTTGAATTGAAAGGTTTCAGAATTAAAACTTTTCGATTTGAAATTTTTTGAGCTGAAACTTTCTAATTTGAAAATTTTTTATTTAAGTTTTTTAGTTTAAGCTTTCTAATTTGGAAATTTTCAATTTAAAACCTTTTGGGTTGAACTTTTTAATTTGAAACTTTCCTTTTTGAAATTTTTTAGGTTTAAACTTTCTAATTTGATTTTTTATTTAAAATTTCTTGAGTTTAAACTTTCTAAGTTGAAATTTTTATTGAAATATTTTCATGTTGAAAATTTTGAGTAGAATATTTTTGAGTTGAAGCTTCCTATTTAAAACTTTCTAATTTAAAATTTTTTATGTTAAAGATGAAGGAAGGGATGTGGGGGAAGTGAGCAGGGAAAATAGAACGAGGAAAGGTGATGGATGCAGAAGATGACATATAGTATACTATTGTACTAGTAGGGTGTTTTTAATTTTTTTTAGTTTTAGAATAACCTCAAACTAGTCGTAGCAAAAAATATAATATAATTTATTTATACAAAAGAGTTAAAAATGGTTTATTTACAAAATTGCCTTTCTTGGGCTTGGCCACTGCACATGAAAGAAAGAATCGAATGTCTTTTTAGAATGCAAGAACTTTACTGCAAACAATCTAATTCTCATGGTTTCTCTCTCTAAAAAATCTAATTCATCTCCAAAAAAGAAAGAAAATCTAATTTTTGCACAAGTGTTGTTTTTCTCTTCTTCATACAAGGAAGTACAAAATATTAGGGAAAAAGTACAAAAAGAAGATAGAGCACATGCATGGCTGAACTAGTTGAAAATTTCTGCCTAAATGAATCTAGCTGAAATTTTTTTTCTCTGATTCGTCCTACTTGACTCAATCTATATGACTAATAATACAAAATTAATGCTACTAATCGTCCAACTAACTCCACCTATATTTCCACAAAACTAGTAGCAATACAGATAACTTCTCTTTAAAAATTGCCAAATGTTGGAATCTAGGAGAGCAAAGCAGGAATATAGGAAATTAAGTTCAATTCAAAGTTTAAACCTTTGGCAACCATCGAACGGCGAAAGGAAATGTGCAAATACTTAGGGCCTTTTATATGCAATTCTTAGTATTTTGCATTCAAACACATAGGAAATGTAGATAAATGCTTGTATGATTTTTTCATATTTTTCCCAATTTTTCTAGCCTTAGGAGACCATTTGACAGGAGTTTGAAAATGACCAAAATTTCGGTGAAATCGGTCGAAATTTTGGTTTTTCTAGACATAAAATTACCAAACTTCAAATTTGGTTTCTGAATTTTGGATGGATTTTGGTTAAAATTCCAAAAACTCGACGAAATTTTGGATTTCGATCACCCTTGACATGTGATCCAAAAATTAAATTTGAAACCTTGTATGCGAGCAAGTTGGTACAACTAACATCTTGAACATATTCCTAGTTTCTTACCAAAACGATTCACAATCAATTCAGAAATACCCAAAACCTCCCAAAAATTTGCTCACTATTTGCCTTGTAATGAGCCTAAAAATGCATTTGATTTTTACTAAAAAAATGTATTCCATTTTGACTAAGACGCCATGTTTGACAAGCTTCAGATCGGTGTGTCCCACCAGAATAGGTGTTTGTGTTTATGTTTCTCTTTTGCTCTCTAAAATGAAGGGTAGAGCTCATATCATACCTTTCAAAAATGAGTATTACTTCAGATGTATGATTGGTAGGAAAACTGAAAAATCATGTGGAGATCCATCCATGATTGTGATGAGTTATTTATAGTGTTTGAGCATGTAGTGCTCAAGATTGAGTTTGATTTAATTCAATTTTGAATTTAAAGCAATTTGAGATGCTATCAGTGTTGGGGCATTATCGGCCTTGTAGCGGTGGTAATGCCGCCGTCGTATGGCAGTAGTTATTTTACAAAAGGTGTTTTCTCTGGATCAAGCATGTGTGGCACTACTGACCATGGGGGTGGTAGTTATTTTTGAGAGAGGGGACTCTCAGGTGTTTTAGCGAGAGCGGTACTACCGGCTAACTAGAAACAGTAGTACCAAACTTGCTGTACTATCGGCCCTGAGTGGCTGTAGTGCTGGCTTTTCAGTGATCTTGAGTTTAATGTTTGCATTATGTGTTGATTAATACATATGTTGTGACCAGTGCTATATGATGGTTTGCTTGTCTGTGTAGTTGCAGGACTTCGAAGCTAGGTCATGGTAAGGCGGAGGAGACCGGGATTAGGCTAGGAGAACTGAGGTCTAGAACAGTTAGGAGATGCCAAAAGATAACTGAGGCCGGGAGGAGATTGCAAGCCGAGAAGACAAGGAACCAGAGCGTGAAGCACTAGTGATGGACATGGCAGGCAACGGCAGGGATCGAGACTAGACTCAGGGAGGAGTCGAGGTCTAGAATGGTCAAAGAAGCCGGTGTCGTCATGATGAAGCGATCAAGAACATGTGATGTGCTAAGTGACTTGGACCCGTTTGCAAGCAAGGATGGTTTGGGGGAGTCTGGACGTGTGAGAGGCTTGGCAAAAAGTCATTGAAGCCACGTGAAAAGTGACGAATCATGGACGATGTTTTGAGGAGAAGAAAGACTGGTCATTAGGGTAAATTGATAATTTGTCTAATACCGGCAGCTGAGGGCCTGAGGCTGTTTGGAAAACTATGGCGGTGGCCTAAGTGGTTTAGGTCACGTCAAAGTGGTGTTAGACGCAAATTCGGGCTCGCAGAGTGGATTTAGCATCAATTTAATGGCCACTTTGAGAAGTATGCTTGTGTGAGTGAAAACCCCGTTAAGAGTGTTGGGTTTCGGGTTAGCCTATGTAAATGTGGATAGTATTCACTTGTGTGTCCAAGTTTAGAATTAAGGTTACCTCCTCTATATAAGGCCTTGAGAGGTATAGAGGAAGGTAAGTCTTTAGACTCTAGATTAGGGTTTCCACAAGATATTATGTTCTTTTATGGGTGTGTGACTACTCCTTAGGAGCTTTGCCCTCAAGTGAGAGGCTTTGTAAACCTTCCTCATGATCTGAATAAAATAATCTCTTTGCTTAAGTTTTGTCTCAAGTTTTGATCTTCTTACATGGCTCTTAATCTTTTCTTGTGGTTTCTTTCTTGCTTGATCTTGTGCTGCCAAGTATGTATGATTTATAGATATATCTTCTATAAATCATCTCCTCAATCATCCAGGCAATCTTCTTCTTGATCATCCACGTTTCTCCAAAAAAATTGTTTTTTAAGTTGAGAAAAAAGTTCTTAAGGTAGATCTTGATCTTGCTTGTTTGAAAGATCTGTCTTAGGTGTTCTTATTTGCTATAATATATGAGAAACTCTCTAAGATCATTTTGATCATCAAAACCCCACAAGCAAGCTTATGACTAAGTTCTTGTCCTTGAACTTATTTTTGTGTACTCTCCCTTCAACTGAAAAAAGGTCGGAATTTTGACGTCAATCCTTATTATTGACTAGATCAATGCCCGTGCGTTGCTACGAAAAATAAAATTGGTAACGAAACATAAAGGTCAAGCAATAAAAGAAAATTGTTCTACAAGATCAAACATCTATTTCTCCCGATTACAAAAGTTTTTATGGTTTCTTCTCCGGTATGAATTAAAACCAAATATATTATATGTAGCAATATATATTACCAATCTCAAAAATCAATCAATCATTTTTATCCCTTTTTGCAATTTATATTACCAACTCGCGTTCCTCTTCCTCTCGCCATGCTCGCAACGCACGCTGTGGAGTCTGCCTTCCTCACCGCCCACTTCGTCGCGCATGCCATGGCCGCGTGGTCAGTTGCCTTGGAGAAAGGGGCCACCGCCGCCACCCAGCCTTTGCACCTCCGTGTCTTCTGGATTGCCACCGCTCTCGGCACCGCGCTCTTCTCTGTTTCGGCGGTTGTAAGTTCAACCTTCATTAGTTATGGTTTTGGTGTTAATGACAAATCTAATATTGAGATTATCCATTGATGTGATTTTATTATTAATGACAAATCTTATATCGAAACTAATTTGTTTATTTAGAATATCTTTGATTAGTCTCATCGCATTGAAAAATGGAAAATCCAAGGTATGTTTGCATATTCATTCTAGTATTAGTTGTATATTTTGGAGTCAAGTTAAAATATGAATGTCCCCATTATATTAACCACAAAATGTGCATCGTGTTTCCCAATCCATATATTACATGGATGCACACACTTAGGGGGAGTTTATAGTTTAACTTGAAAGTCTCTTTGTATTGATCTAATTCTTATTGACACATATAAGGATCAAGACAAATAAACTAAATACTTGAGTATATATTTGAATTTCCTAAGTTATAAGTTTACTCATGGTAATATAGGATATACTCCAATATAATCAAATTGAATATGTGCATATTATCTTCAAGTCAATTATATTTATGCACATACACATGTGGGGTTTATTCTATAGTTGATGACTTAGAGTAATGATCATTTCCATATAGCCTACACATAATGGATCATTACTTTTCATCAACATGAGTATATGAAAACTTGTGTAGTTAATATATACTCATATCAATTTAAATGGTAATTTAAATTGAGTTCATTTGTCTTATTAATCATTAAAGAACACTTCATCATGTGTTGATGGTGTTCCGTAATTAATTGAGGACAAATGAATAGTTCTTAAGTATAATGAAGCATGTGTTGCATTATTGTACTTAAGACACATTTAATCATTCAAATTGATTTAGGTTGTGCTCAATTGATCTAAAGACATCCATTATGTGTTAATGGAGTGCAAGAGATAATTGAGACAACCGTGCATCTTGGACTAACTATTTTATGAGTTGTGATTAAGTTAGGTCTAAAGATGGATGAGATGATGAGAACGGGATAAAGACAGCATCATGAGGTGATGGGCGTCAAGAAGTGGATCCCGAAGTTAAAAGAGGAGTCGAGTGATGATCCCGGGGGAGTATCAAAGCGATGATCATAAAGACCCCAAAAGGGGATTGCTTGCGCGCGGCGGCGAAGGTAAAATTAGATAGGCTAAGGACTTTGTAGTCTTTGAGTCTAAGATTTTTATCGCCGTACTATTAAGAGGGGTTATTTCCTAGCTTGAGCTTCATCATGTGTTGGTGATCTCAATCCGCGTTCACTCGAGCTCAAATCATTTGGATTTGGTTTTTGCATGAGGGTTAACCATTTGGCATGTGTTGCGAATGGGTTAAACTTATGCTTGGTTGTTGTTGTTGATTTATGCTCTGATTTGCATGTGTTGCAAAGAGGAAGAGCATATGTATTTGGTTTTCACATAATGCTTTGATTTGCATGTGTTGCAAATAGGATAGGCTAATGCGTTGGCTTTTGCGTGAAGTTCACTTTTGCATGTGTTGCAAATGTTGAAGCTTCGTGTTTTGGTTTCGTTCAAAACAATCCTTCAAAATCTTGTGGTTGCTTGGAGCTAAGTTTTGCATGTGTTGCAAAAGGAGAGAGCTCAAGCACGATTTGGTGTTTGTGTGGTTGTATGGAGCTAAAGGCTTGCATGTGTTGCGAGTAAAGAGCTCATACGTGTGATTTGGTTTTAGTTGTTATATGGTTTTGGTGTGAAGCTGTTTTGTGGTTGCATGGGACTAGAGAATTGCATGTGTTGCAATTAGAGAGTTCATGCATCTTGATTTAGTGTTGTTTGGAGCTAGACTTTTGCATGTGTTGCAAAGAGTAGTGCTCAAGCATGAAATGTGTTTATTGCGTTATTTGCAAGTTCGTTGTGCGAATAAACTGATGTTTATGAGTCCGGAATCCCGAGAGCATGTGAGTAGGGCTTGCAACGGGTGTTGGCAAGTTGACTGGGTCTCGTGTTGACCTTCACATGGCCAGGGGGATTAATCTCATAAACTCGAGTTTGATTTGCTTAATACGTTTTGCAAATAGATTTGGAGTTGATTGCGAAATGTGTTTTTGCAATTTGGTTTGAATTCCTTGAGCATGAGCTAAAGTGGTGCAAATGTGTTTTGCATGTGTGTATGATCATGTGTTGATCATCAAATGGCTCAAGAAATAAGCATTTGGTTTTCCGGAGAAAAGATTGCGAAGAAACCTATTTCGGAGTCTGTCAGGGGCGGTGCGACCGGAGGTGGTGCGGTCGGACCGGCCCGGGTCCGGTCGGACCGGGCCTGCGGTGTGACCACCCTCTGGCCGGTGTGTTTTTTTCCAGTGAGATCTGTTTTCCAGTTTCGGTTGGGCGGTGCGGCCGTAAAGTCCGTCTTGACCGGGTGGCGTCTGATCGGACCGGCCGTGTAATCTGTCTCGAATCGACCGTTAGGCTCTGTGAGGGCCGATCGGACCGGCCGAGGTCCGGTCGGACCGGGATTTTGCTGATTTCGCCCATTTTGCCCCCAAACGGTTAGTTTTCTTTGTGGGGCTATAAATAGAGCCCTTGGGGTGCTTGGGCAGTAGGTTGGCTGTGTGTAGGAGATTTGTGAATGTGTTGCTCTTCTCCATTTGATTCTTGAGCTTAAGTGTGAGCACTAATTGCATGTGTTGCAATTAGGAGTGGATTGAGTGGCCTCTTGTGCATGTGTTGCACTTGAGGGAGGCCTTGGTGCATGTGTTGCACGAGGTGATCACCGGGAGCGCATGTGTTGTGCTCGGTGAAGTTCAAGCGGAGGAGCGGCTTATTACTCTTGGAGGTTGCCGACTCTAGGCAGCGTGGCGTCGTCTTGGGAGCTCTCAAGGTTGTGAGAAGCCCCGGCGAAGTTTGTGAATGTTCGGGTTGAGCCTACGCGAAAGCGTGAAAAACCACGACTAGTGGAAAGAGGCGGGTGCTCGAGCGGGAGCCGGTCCAAGTGGTTGGGCTTACCTCAACGTGGACTAGGGGAGACCGGCAAGTCTCCGAACACCACAGAAAAATATCGGTTGTCTCTTTTACTTTCAAGTATTTACATTTATTGTATATTGTTCAATTGCTTGATTGTAATTAGAATTGCTTAGTATTAATTGATTGTTCAAATTAGCAATTCTAGTGTAAAGATATAATTTAGTTAGTGCACATAGTGAGCCTAGTTGATTTAGGCTTTAATTGTCAAAACCTATTTATCGCTTCCGCATATATCTTTAATTAGGTTTTGACTTAGGGGTGTATTAAAGCGAATTGTTTAGTGAGCGATCGAATTTCGTAAAATGCCTATTCACCCCCCCTCTAGGCGCATCCTCGACCCTACAGCGGTGGTCCGCTGCGCCGACGGTTCGCTGCTCTTTCCAGATGACCCTCTCACCTTTGCCGTCCTACTCGTCTCTATGCCTCTGGCGTACCTAACCATCACTGGCTTCACTAGCCATGATACTGGAGCCCATGAAGGTAAGCCAGAAAACACCAGCGCCGAGGTGCCCACCACGCTGTGCGCTGCCGCGTCGTTCCTCTCTCTCACGACGTTCAGCTGGATCAACCCATTTATCTCCAAGGGGTATGCCAATGACTCTCTCACCGTCGTCGACGTCCTACCGATGTCGCCGGACAGCCGCACTAAAGTGTCGTACGCTTTGTTCACATCCAACTGGCCGGCGCTAGGGTCACGACACCCGGTGGGCGTCGCGCTCTGGCTGTCCTTCTGGCCGCAGTTACTTCTGACCGTGGCGCTCGACCTCATGCGCCTTGCGGCCATGTACGTCGGTCTGTCACTTATTAATCAGTTTGTCGAATCCATTCGTCACGGTAACACGACATGGGAGATCTTGAATGAATTCTCTTGATTGATTCTGTGAAAACTGTACAGCATATATAGAGTACAAAAGAAATGATTAACTGGCTATTAATTACAAACAATAATCAGGGATTTTGCTATAATAATCAGTAATATTTAGAGAGATATGGCTGGCTGTAAATCAGAAAAGAATAATTAGCTATAATGACCGGCCATTATTGGAGATATGCCGGGGGGCCTAGGAAGAACGGACCACTGCCACAAAAGGAATGATTGGCCGGCTATTAATTTCCAGCAATAATCAGGGATTTTGCTATAATAATTAGCCATATTTAGAGAGATATGGCTGGCTGTAAATCAGGAAAGAATAATTAGCTATAATGACCGGATATTATTGGAGATATGACGTGAGGGAAGGCTAGGAAGAACAGACTGCTGCCACCAACTGCAAATTTATATTAGCAGAGAAAGTTGGAATATGTTCCTGATATGCATAGGAAGGTGCCTACAAAATTTCATAGATTTTGAATCAGCCAATCAAAAGTTACACGAATTTTCGATCTCGAACTCCTGCCGATTTCTCTAGTTTACTGTTCACCTGCACTACCGCTACAGTACCCAGCAATACATATGGTATTCATCCGATACTGCCGGCCTTGTAGCGCAGTAGTGCTGTCCTGTACTGATTTTTTCTAAAAATTTGTTCATTCGCGCATATTTGATCTAACGAGGTTTTGATCGATTTCTTTAAAAAAAAAATTGTGCGATCATTCAAACACAACCCCCCTCCCAACACAGCCATTTCCGGTCCTTCAAAAACCAAGCCAATAGAAGACTAACGACGAACCTCATCTGTCTCAGAGACTGCGGTCCAATTTATTTTGGACAATTGAGAGTTGAACTACCCTGATGACCTCCTCTGATACGCAAGGAATACTAAAGCAGGCAACCAATTCAACAACTTCAGATGACACCAATTCAGTCTAGTTAGTTATAAGGTGTTGCAAATAAGCACATTAGTACATCACCAGGAAACAGAAAAATATAATTTCAGTCTAGTTGTAAGATGTTGCATAATCCTGTGCAATCATCTATATGTGTACAAGCGTGCAATCAAGCGATCTGGAGCACCCAATCTATATCCAACGCTAGTAGTAGCAGGGGGTGTTCAGCAAATTTCAGGAAGAATAGATGAATGGTGAGGTGGGAGGGTTTAAACGTAAAATAGCAGTCAGCGTTGGATATAGATTGGATGCTTCAGATCGCTTGATTGCACGCTTGCACACATATAGTTGATTGCATAGGATATTTTACCATATAAATATGTTACTGCATTCTACATAGTAACTAACTGCATTCTACATAGTAACTAGGAAACCGAAAGACTTAGGCATGGAACCTAATACACTGTACAAGTGACCACACAAGTCACAAGGCCATCCTTATGCCAAAACATCACACAGACTTGCAAATTTAGGAAACAGAACCCTAAGTAAGTTGAAGTGTAATCTGGGACCAGCAGACCATTCATACTGAACACATTTCTTTAGCTAAGGAGGACATCATCAGTAACTCTCTTCGGCGTGTACTTCTTAGCAAGCATAACGTATGCCAGGAAATTTGTCAAGCAGATGCCAGCAAAAACCAAGAAGTAGTAGTCAAGGTGCCCATCATTCAAGTTCGGAGGGATCCAGCCCAACTTCCCTCCTGATGTAGTTAAAACTGAAACCAGTGCAATTATCTGTGAGCTCAGTAAATTTCCAAAAGAGATTGACAGGAAGAACAAGGCTGTTATCATGCTTCTCATTGACTTCGGGGACTGGTTGTAGAAGAACTCGAGCTGGCTGGCCCTCATGAACGAATCGGCCACAGCAATGGTTAGGTAATGAGGAAGCTGCCACCTGATGTTCATGGACAGGCCAGATCTAGCCCTTTCCAACCTACATGCCTCAATATAGGAAGCCGCTGCCATTCCCACAGCCATCAAGAGATGGCCAATCCCCATGCGCTGCAAGTGCGTCAAGACTTGGGTCTTGTTAAAGTATCTACGTGCCATTGGGACGACAACTTTGTTGTAAAGGAGGACACAAGCTGTCACAGTGACCAATTTGAAGGAAGCCAGAGACGCCGGTGGGACTGAGAAGGAGTTTACGATCCTGGTGTCCATCTGACTTCCCTGTTGAACAAAGGTGGTAGTCACCTGGGCGTCTCCAGCACAGTGAACCACGGTTGTGGCCCATAGAGGGAGCAAGCGGAGCAGAATCTTGAGCCTCTCAACTTCAGTCACCGTGCAAAGCTTCGATGGCATGTTCCTTTCTTCTTTGTCGGAGTCAACGATCATGGCAGCTTTGTCCAAAAATCTGAGGCAGAAAGAAAGGTTCATTTGATTTCAAGATCGATACAAGATGACGAAAGTTATTCCAATGGAACAACAAAAACTACCTGAATTGATCAGTATGCTCCAATCTTTCATATGCCAGATGCGGTTTTGTATTAACATCCTCGTTGTACAGTATATTAGTATCAAGGGGTGCTTTCAACTTTGCCTTGCTAGCAAAAGCAGTTAACACCTGGAAAATACCTGTCAATGGACCGCCCTCTGGCAATAGGATCCTGTAAGTAGGTGCTCCCATTAGAAATCCAATAGCAGAAACCACAGTGCAAGATGCACAGATACCATATCCAAGTCCCCAGCTTATTCTCTCCTCGATCCACACCAGGACAGTTCCAGCAGTGAACATAGCCAAGTTGACAATTGCATAGGACCAGCTGAAGTAAGATGCTTTCTCTTTTTCTTCTTGCTTATTGTTGTCAAACTGTTCTGCTCCAAATGTGATCAAGGTTGACTTAACCCCGCCACATGCAATGGCAGAGATATATAAGCCCGAAAAGAATACAAGCTTTTGCGTGCGTGTTGCAGAGATGCACGAGTTCAGTTCGCATGGGGGAGGCCGTAAAGATGGCATGGTAGCTGACATGGCAATGGTGGCCATTCCCTTCAATTGGTTGGGTGTTCAAGACAAAAAAAATCACTAATAAGAAATATTGTGTAATGATTGGAAAATGCTGTTTTATATTATCTGAACAGAAACTTCTTTTATTCAGTAAATAACATATTTCAAAATAACCTAATGATTGGAAAATGCTGTTTTATATTATCTGAACAGCTGGTTTCAAAAAAATATTATCTGAACAGAAACTTCTTTTATTCAGTAAATAACATAAATAACCTAACGCCAAAAAATATGCCAAAAGTAACTCAGGTAGGTACCATCAATCCTTTGGGGGCTACACCTCCAGGATTAATCCCATGGCCGTTGGCTTTAACAACTGATTCTTGCCAACCAATTAAATGACCTTTTTGAGTTCAGTGAACCAAGCAAACTCCGAATTCTTTCAAGCTAGCTCTGGGAAGCTGCCCCCAAAGAGCATGCTATTAGTCCCAGAGGGTTCCTTTTTCTTCATAGTAACATCTATGTAATTTGATGTCTACCAAAATTTCTATTGTTTAAAACTTTTAATACAAAAACTTGAAAAGTTTCTGCCCAAAGACAACTTACCACTACGAGTATGAGGAGGGAAATTAGAATTGTCTTGTACTTTCCCCAATAAGAATCAGCCACTATAGAGCCAAATACAGTCATAAGGAAGCTAACACCAACCCAAGTACTGACAGATGTGGCATTTGAAGTATTGTCGCCATGTAGAACAGAGTGGAGATAGACGACTAAATTGGCAGAGATCCCGTAGTAAGCAATTGTTTCCAAGTATGTTACGCCTGAATTGTTCGATACAAGTTTCATCACTTGAAACATTCTAGAGGTTAGGGAAGACTTAAGGAACTGTATGAAAATATTTTCATTCTATCCAAAACTGATTTAACTAGACTAAGGAACTGTATGAAAATATTTTCATTCTATCCTAAACTGATTTAACTGATATAGTATATAACTAGCACCATTTGCTCCTTCAGTTTTTCTAATGTTTCATGAAATTATCCTGCGTATTAGTTTTTTTTCAATATTTTCATAGTGGAACAACAGCCAGTAAGCTATCCTCTTTGTCAATCTTCTTTTGCTTGTTCAATAAGTACCATATAAATTTGTAAACTAATCATGTCCTCACACAAAATGATTGTTGATGGCTTGCAGCAGTATCTTCTTTTTACATGTTCTTGAACTTTCAATGGCAAACCACTATACAGAATCAAGCCAGGGCCCTGGAACAAGATAAAATAAGGTTTTTCTCAGACTTGTGTACTAATCAGTAATCAAGTTCTTAAAACATTTTTTTTGAATAAATTCAATTATAAAATTCTAGTATAAAATGCTCCTCAGTCATTGAAAGCGAGGGGGCGATACTTCACTTTGAGTAGCAATTAATTTTCTTCTGACTGGTTGTAAAAACACAATTTACAGAAAAATATAATAGATAATACCTTAATACTATGGCCGTAAGTACATACCTCATTATCATCAGCTAAGAAAGGCCTCTGCAACTTCTCTTGCTTCATGTGCTCAGTATTCATAGATCTGTCTTCTGTCTGTTGAGAATAGATGAAATGGAAAACCTGAGAAGAGAATGCAGGCATAAGAGAACCAGCATTTAAGGTGTGCTACTGCTACCTATATTTCATTCAAAGAAAAGTGTGATGGCAACTATAGTGAGGGAGCGACATCTTTATTGGCAGTATGTCAACAGGTTGTGTCACATCACTTCTAAAAGATCAATTACCTGTTAATTTCCAAAGAGCACAAAAACATTGTCCAAACGTAAGTTCCAAAGGCCTGTTTCGGCAATTTTTTTTTTTTTTTTTTAAAAAGATCATCTTCCGATAAAATCGATGGATTAGCTTCAGAGCATCTCACAGAGTATGAGCAAATATGCCTTCATTCTCCTAGGCTTCTTTTTAAAGTTGGATGGTTAGTGCATGAAACTCAACTTTTTTTTTGAAAGATCAGCAGGAGCTCTGCCTTTCATTCAATAGATAGAGAATAGCAAAAGTTTTTACACAGGCCGTCGAAGATTCGCGGCAAAAATACATCAACCCAATAGGTGCAAAAGTCCATGAAAAAGGTTAAGACCAAATTAAGACTTTAAACACCTATTACTTAGAAGTAGCTTGACAGCACAACCCCACACAAGGAGAACATATAGACATGATGCTGATATTGAAACCTCCCTACTTGTTGTCAAGCGAGCTGGACATGAGACTCAACTTGAATAGTAGAGTTTTTTATACGCAAAAGAACTTAAAAGATATAAATAATGGAACCGTTGAATTACTGGGAACAAGATTAGATAAGAGCAACACCGCATTGTGTAGTTTAGCACCAGTTTTGCATAATATTTGTTGTCATATCACATTGACCCATCCCACAAGATAAAAAAATAGCTTGCGTTAACGTCAAGCTGATTGATTAGGTTCAGATATTTAGGAAGGAGCCTCTCATGGCTCAAGATATTTAGCCTGACTATGGCATGCACTGTATAGGAGCACTATTAGGTTTGTTCATGTATGATGTATCATCAGAATAAAACAATACAAAAGCAACAAAAGAGGACTAAGAGGCCCGCACTTGATAACAAAAGCACATCTGTAGCTCATTGGTAGTGAGTAGTGTCATTGAAAATGACCAAAACAACACCATAGTGCTAAAACAACAGGTTAAAGTGGTAGGGCCAAAGCAGCGTTAATCAAAGCTGTAGCTTTATAGTAGGATCTCAGCTTATTACTTGATCCTATTTTCCCCTTCAGAAAGGATTGCATATGGTCATCACATCAGGATACTCATCACTACCAACCACAGATTGACTTAATTGTTGCGTTGGCCACCAGTTGCACGTACAAGTTTACGCAAGAACTACATCAGGACCAACCAAGCAACTGCCCATACTCCCCAGTCCCCAAGTTATCTTCTTCATTATTTTTTTTTCAAGTAAGATTCTTGTCACACTACTTGGAAGGAGCGCAAACCAATCAGCAATGGTTGCATTCGATAGAAGATTTTGACCTGAAAATATTTTGCGTCGCTGGCTGATCTCAAATTGTGGAATTCATTTGATCTATAAAAATGAGTAAATTTCACAAAACTACAAGTTTTTTTTATGTAAACTATCAAAACTTAGAAATTTTAGGAGAACTTGTATGCTTTTTATAACAGTTCTAACAGTATGGACCTATATAAAAGCCTAATGTGTAAACATGAAGAAAGGACACGTGATGAAACCGTCAATTCTAAAGCATATAGTTTTGTAATATAAGTTCCCCTAAAATCTATGGTTTATAAAATATAAGTTAAAAATTATATAGTTCATACAAAAAAACTTTATGACTTTGTTAAATTTACTTAAGAAATTGTGGAATTCACGCCTTACCGTTACAGAACACGGTATGCACCAAGCTATACCGATATTACCCGGCACCCTGCTACTTTTCTTCCACGTGCTTGCAGTGCGGCGGAGGGCCGAGCCCGGAGGAAGGAGGAGGCTGAGAACCGAACGCCTTAACCGAATCCATGCGTAGGCGGGTTGCTCACGAGGCATTCGTGCAGGAAAAATATTCTATGCCATTAGGAGTTTTGTAGCATCTGTAATATACATCTTAAAATGAAAATATATAATATATATTAAAACTTTAAAGAAAGGATAAGAACATTTAATTGTTTTGAGATCTGTATTTACGGTATGTTAGTTTTTTATGGGGGATATTACAAACCATGGCGTCATAGAGTTCACTCTTTGGTCGGATCAGTTCCAGGTGCGAAGGAGGCGCTTCGCCACGGCGCGGAGGATTCTGCGGCCGAGCTAGCTCGAGCCGCGCGCGGCGCGTGAAGGCAAAAGACGCGCCCTTTCTAATGGCACGGGCTCACGGCGCCGGTTATTTGGGGAGAAAAACTCGAGTCGACCGACCCAGGAGGCGGTGGTGGCTCGGGGCTTTCAGGAGGCGGCGGGCGCGAGAGGAGCGCGCGCGCGGTTGGCGCGGGAGGAGAGGGTGAGGACGAATTGCCGGCCGCGACGCGGTGAGGTCGGCGCGGTTACTGCAGGTTCGGCGTGGACGGACGGCTATCGCGCGCGGCCACTCGCTGCCGGCTTAGGTGGCCTCGGCGGGCCGTACTACAGACAGTTCGGCCTGTTGCACACTTCCTGGCCTTCCTCGCTTGCCTAGAGACTAATAGATTGTAGGCCGATACAAATATTTGGTCTTTTGGAAGCCCATTAAAGTCCTCACTAGCCCAATAGACCTTTTGACGCACTCTGCTCCCTGGTCTTTCCCTTTTTCGGTCGAAGGAGAGCAACAACACACTGGCTGAGGCCGGTCTCGTTAGGTTGGGCTTCCCGACACCATTGGCACACTGTTCCTCGTTCTGTTTATGCGAAAGAATATTGCCAATTTGCCATGCACAATCATTAGATCGCTACAGTGGCGGTTACCTTTCGAGGCCATTTAATTCTGACACCAATGGGGCGTTCCGCCAGTGATAGACATACACGGATGCCCGCATGCCGGGCTGCGAGGCTATTTTTCTAGCTCTTTGCTTTGTTTTTTTCCCCTCTATATCGAAATTACAAATCTAATCTCCTCTAATGTGCTCCTGTGTTTCCTTACAGTGGGAGGTGGCCTTCTGCGCTCATAGGCCGCAGCAAGTCGCCTCCCACGGCAGCAGGAGCACACGCTCCCGCGCTCGTCGGCTGGCTCTATGGTAAGGAAGCGCGGGAGCACGGTGAAGAGAGGTAGAAATATAAATTTGCTCAAGGGGAGACTAGATTTGGGGGAAAAAACAAGTTAAAGGATGCTTTGCATGCTGCTGCTACTATGCTCCATCAAGGTAAGTGTGTGCTTTGAGCCGTGTCGATGATTACCTAACCTAGATTTATCAGGCACCACCCAAAAATTTGAGAACGCAATCTACTCTCAGGCGAGCAGCACAGGCTCACCAGGCGAGCGGCGCGGCAGCTTTGGTGGGCAGTGGCGATGAGTGGCTCTGGCAGGTAGCAGTGCGAGTGGCAACGCAGGGGGCGGGGTGAGAGGCACAGGGCATGTGAGAGGCTCGAGTGGACGGTGCGGACATATTTATTACAAAATTTCTAGTTCTGTCACTGGAGACAGCAGCCATGCCCCAGCGCTTAAACGAAGGGCCATATATTCCTAGCATTTTAAAGGCCCTATGCTATGACAAAAGTCGGGGGACAAAAGTCAAGGCTCTTCGTTCTAACATATATAAACATGTAGCAATACGTTTTTATTTCAATTGCAAAAGCTAAATTTCAATTTAGTAGCCATTAGACTTGGTACATCACAAAAAATATAAAGGATAAATGATACTAAAGAACTATAAATGGTACTAAGGATAAATTAATTTTGGAGAAGATTACATTAGCCAAAGCGCACTAAGATAGGGCTATGAGTCATCATCTATCACCTGACAAACAATCAAGAGAATTGTGAATACATTAATCATATAAAGCAATTTCTTCTAACATTTCTAGATACAAAGTGATTGATAATTGTATCAACATCTATTTGATCTAACATATCCTTCTCAATATATAAAGTGGCCATCTGGCCCATTAAACCTTTCATGTGATATTGATGACCTCAAATAGTTTTTCAATAATTCTAACTTTAAAAAGTTTCTTTCAACTGATGCTATAGCCATAGGAACAGTAAACAAGATTCGATAAGAAACTGTCGAGGTTCGTTACCGACAATAATTAAAAAGGGGCTAAGCGCTAGATCGGAAACTCGATGGTAGCACAAGACACGGGAAATTATACAGGTTCGGGCTCTCGCGGTGGAGATAATACTCTAGTCCTGTGCTCTGGAATTATGAGTAGCTAGCTTATTTGCTGATGATGTTGTTGTCGTATTGTGTCCTCCCCGCCCCTCCCTTTATATAGCAGAGGAGGACGGTTACAAAAAGGAGTCCCACTCGGATACGAGGTGGAGATTATATATCTTTCCTTATCCGTTATACATGATAGCGGCTAGGATTACAATTGTATCCTCCCTAAGCAGGGTTGATTTCCATCTTCGGGGTTTCCTTGTTGCGCATGGCGGCTGCCTCTGAGCAATACCCATCTTCATGTAGTCGGCTTGGCCCATCCTCTTGGTGGTCCTCTCGCCCGCCATGCAGATACCCGGGATCCATATACTCCACAGTAGCCCCCGAGTGCTTTGCGATCGAATTGCCGCCTTCCTGGTCGCAGTCCAACTGAGTCAAGCTTCACGCCGAGTGCTTCTAGTTCTTGATGTAGTTTCCCGACTTGTTTTCCTTTCTAGCCGAGTGCCCATTATAGGTAAAGAGATCGTGAAGGACTCAATAGAGCTCCACGTGTTGAATTATATCAAACTGTCGCGGCATACAGCTGGTGGCTCATCATGGGGCATACCGTATCCCAAACGATATACAGAAGTCAAAACGCTTTTTCCGCTCAAGGCGAAATTCAGCGCCGCTCCCTTTAAATTCATTTGTTGCCGAAGTTGCTAATGTCGTCGTTGAAGCGTTGGCCCACACGCATCGCATCCAAATTTAGTAGCCCTGAAATCATGTATATGCAGAACTTAGGCAATGTAAAAACAATTCACTCGGATTGATGCCCAACTAGTTTATATATAATTTTAGAGTTTTTTACTCCTTTTCCTCTTTGATTTTGAATTCATCCGAGTGGTTTTGACTCTTTTTGTTTAAGCACTCTGCCCGACTAGTCTAGCCCCCGAGCGTCGGGAGTCGGCTCATGGCTCTTTTTTCCCAGGCACGCGTTTTGGGTGACCAAAGTTCGCCGTTCATGGGGTCAGAGCTTCACAACTCGGAATCAACGCACTCGGATTCATTTGCAATCGTTAAGTAAAAGAAGAAAAACACAACTCAGAAAAAGATGTGCGCATGCGCACACTATTAGGTGTAGCCCCCGACTTACTGCTTAGTTGAGGATCAACTAAGTAGCAAGTCAAGAAAGCCAATAATTTTATTCATAATGATATAATTGAGCAAAAAGCGACTTAGCTGCTCTATGCTTCATGTGTTGGTGACGATCGTACCGTCTTTGCTCGTGGCGTAGGCTTGCGGTAAGAGCGAAGGTAACGCTTCGAAGCGCGGCGTAGGCTCGTGGCCGTCTTGCGAAGGTGGCGCTTCGAAGCGCAGTACGTGAGCTCGTGGCCATGCCAAAGGTGGCGCTTCGAAGCGCGGCGTTAGCTCATGGCGTCTGCGAAAATGGCGCTTCGAAGCGATGGCGTTAGCGCTGGTCGTCTGCGAAGGTGGCGCTTCGAAGCGCGGCGTGGCTCGTGGCCGTGCGAAAGTGGCGCTTCGAAGCGCGGCGTGGCTTGTGGCGCGTGCGAAAGGTGGCGCTAAATGGCGCAGACGTGGCTCTTAGCCGTGCGAGTGGCGCTGTGTGGCGTAAGCGTTAGCTCGTGGCCGTCGCCGGCGGTGGCGCAGCGTGGCTCTTAGGCCGTGCCGGTTGGCGCTTCGAAGTGCGGCGTGGCTCGTGGCCGTCTGCGAAAGGTGGCGCTTCGAAGCGCGGCGTTTCGCCGTCGTGCGAGGTGGCACTCGGGGCAACTGGCGTTAGCGCTGGTCAGCCGAAGTGGCGCTTCGAAGGGCGTTAGCGCTTAAGCGCGTCTTGCGAAGTGGCGCTTCGAAGCGCGCGTGGCGCTTAACGTCTTGCGAGGTGGCGCTTCGGCGCCGGCGTTAGCGCTTAGCGTCGCTGCGAGGGTGGCGCTTCGAAGCGCAGCGTGGCTTCGTGGCGTCTTGGGTGGCGCTTCGTGGCGCGGCGTGGCTCTTAGCCGTGCCAAGGTGGCGCTAAATGGCGCGGCGTGGCTCTTGGCCGTCTTGTTGGCGCTTCGAAGCGCGGCGTGGCTCGTGGCCGTGCGAAGGTGGCGTTCGGCGCTCGCGATGCGCTAATCGAACATCCCTTTACCATAGTCGGCGACCTCCGGGACATCTTCTTGATCAAGTTGGCGTCGTTGACTTCTTCTCGAAAAGCCTCTATGACGACCGTGATCCGAGATGTTCGGATCGAATTCTTCAGATCCGAATCGGAAGTCGGCCCGACTTACTACTCGAGTAGATGGCGCGGCGCTCGACCGGACGGAATGCGGATGAAGTCTCTCCCAGATTGGATCTGGTCGAGTCCGAGAAAGCAAGCTTGTCGAGGTTGTTGGCGATGAAGTCGAGGCTCCGGCGGAAAGCATGGCGAGAGCGAAGGTGATGATGATTCCATTGATAGAGGCCATCGAGCTTGCCGAGATTGATCTTGACGCCGCCCTACCGGCGCGCTAACCGCCGAGGTTCGATTCTGACAATAATTAAAAAGGGGCTAAGCGCTGGATCGGAAACTTCGATGGTAGCACAAGACACGGAAATTATCTGAGTTCGGGCTCTCGCGGTGGAGATAATACCCTAGTCCTGTGCTCTGGAATTATGAGTAGCTAGCTTATTTGCTGATGATGTTGTTGTCGTATTGTGTCCTCCCCGCCCCTCCCTTTATATAGCAAAGGAGGACGGTTACAAAAAGGAGTCCCACTCGGATACGAGGTGGAGATTATATCTCTTTCCTTATCCGTTATACATGATAGCGGCTAGGATTACAATTGTATCCTCCCTAAGCAGGGTTGATTTCCATCTTCGGGGTTTCCTTGTTGCGCATGGCGGCCTGCCTCCTGAGCAATACCCATCTTCATGTAGTCGGCTTGGCCCATCCCCTCTTGGGTGGTCCTCTCGGCCCACCATGCAGATACCCGGGGTCCATATACTCCACAATAAGCAATTGAAACATTAGTTAATAATCTATATCTCTAACAAACTAAAAAAAAATCTCAATATCAGACATTGGCACATCTGGTAAAGTCATTGGCATCATTCTTAATTCAAAAAAAAAAGTTCATCCAACTCAACATCGAATGAATCATTTTAAGAAAAAGTTTATGAAAATTTAGTGCAACACTTTCTTAGTTCGACATCATCCAATGATTTAAAGTTTTTTGAGCTAAGTAGAAATCCAAATATACTTTAACACTTTAAGTAATTAAATTATGTTTTTTTGAACTAAGTAAAAACCCAAATGCGTCATACGTTCTCTCTGTCATGCATGCTTTGATTATAGCGCTGGATGTATGCATACGGTCGGGCCATTGGGCCTATTTCTTCTTTCTTGAGTAGGAGGCTATATACTATATATACAGGTCCTGTTTGTTTAGGTTTAGGTTTTTTTGGGTTATAGTTTAAAGTCAGCTTTTTAGCTTAAACAGTTTAAAAACTAATGACTTTTGTACGTGATAGAGGTGTGTAATTTTATCTAACTTTAATATTATTAGTCTAAAATCAACCATTAATAAGCCAAAAAAACATCTCTCCATAGCTTTTGGCTTTTAATTATATGGAGGCTTATGATTTTTGAAAAGTCCAGATAAAAAACTACTCTTTTATTTAGGCTTTAGTTTTTTAGTTTAAACAAACAGGATCACAGATACACCAACATGATTTATCTAAAAAAAATACACCAACATGAGCAGGGCTCCTAGCTTTTGTGGGCCCTAGCCGTCGCCCCTGTTGCCCAGGCCCGGTGCCGGGCCTGCTTAAACGCCTAATTATTAGATCTTGTCGACCAACCGATCGATCCTCAATCAGCAGCAACCGGACACCTCAATCGCGCGCGCGCGAGCGGCGGCCTATCTTACGACAGAGGAAGCGTCCGTCCCGACGTTTACTCGCCGACCGCACGCGCATGTCGACCGCGCGACTGCGACGGTTCGTGAGTGGAGTTGTTGCCGCGCGCGGCGCGCATTCACGTACTTGTATGTAACTTGTGCGGGAAGAGCGCGCGGATCCCGCTAATTCCGACGAGATAGCGACTGATGAGAGAGGCTGCGTGCCATGCACCTGAACGTGTTAAAAAATCACGTACGCGCGCGCGGCGAAAAATGAATGGAGTTAAGTATTATATATATATGCTGCGAAAAGTTTGTCGGCTCACCGACTCTACACTGTGCGCGTTCCAAGCAAAATTATTAGTAGCAAACTCTCGAAGTTCAAATTGCATGGTTACGATTGGCGGTAGCGAGTGTGTTGTTTGATACTCTGTCTGTCCAAGTTTATTTGGCGTAGCTTTTAAATAATCTTAATAATAAACATAAAATATACTTTAATACAAAATGAATGTGACATTTTGTTATACCTTTAATAAATATTAATCTTTACTTTATATTCTCTACTTGTATGTATTGAATATAATGCTTAGTAATTAATAATTACGGGCAATCTAGTCATTTTTAATATCTTCTTGATCTATATACTAAGAAGAAATACGTCTTATAAATTTAAACGAAGGGAATATTACTTTTTACTGTAACAGCTAATGTGACAGCTTTAAGTCTTGGTCGTTTTGTTTGGCCAGTGTGTGAATATAAAGCCTAACTGTTATTTGATCGCCTTTCGGTTTAGACATTTCCTGGAGAATGTTGAGTGTCATTCACACATGCTATCCATTTACCCAAAGTGTACGTTAAGCTTACTGTGTCAAGAAAAAACAGCGATTAATTCGCTTCTACAATTTTTTCAAGGTCTATTTTACATTTGATCGCTCTCCCTCATGTATATAGCTCTTTAGGCTTAACCGAACCGAAGATGTGGACTCCATATAGGCTAGGACTCGGACCTCGCCTGGCCTATGACTCCTTGATCTTACTATCAGATTCCTCCAACTGCTACATTAATTTTTTTCAATAATGACATCTAGGGCCCAGACGGCCCTGGGCATGGGCAACAGGGGCCATACCATACGGTACATGCATACATCCAGCGCTCCCTATTGTAATCAAAACATGCATGATAGAGAGAACGCTTGACACATTGATCAGATCCAATCGATATTTGGATTTTTACTTAGCTCAAAAAAATAATTCAATTACTTAAAGTGAAAAGTATATTTGGGTTTTTACTTAGCTCAAAAAGCATGAAGTCGTTGGATGATGTCGAACTAAGAAAGTGTTGCACTAAATTTGCATATACTTTTTCTCAAAATGATTTATTTGATGTTGAGTTAGATGAACTTTTTTCTGAACTAAGAATGCTGCAAATGACTTTACCAGATGTGCCAATGTTCGATATTGAGAATTTTTTTAGTTTGTTAAAGCTATAGACTATTATCCAAATGTTTCAATTGCTTATCGAATCTTATTTACTGTCATATGACCGTAGCATCAACTGAAATAAGTTTTTCAAAGTTAGAATTGTTGAAAAACTATTTGAGGTCATCAACATCACATGAAAGGTTTATTAGGCTGGCTGGCCACTTTATGTATTGAGAAGGATATGTTAGATCAAATTGATGTTGATGCAATTATCAATGACTTCACAACTAGAAATGTTAGAAGAAATTGCTTTCTATGAACATTGTATTCACAATTCTCTTGCTTGTTTGTCAAGTGATAGATGATGACTCATGGCCCTCTTTTAGCGTGCTTTGGCTAATGTAATCTTCTCCTAAATTGATTTGTCCTTAGTATTATTTATAGTTTTTTAGTATCATTTATCCTTTGTATTTTTGTGATGTACCAAGTCTAATGACTACTAAATTGAAATTTAGTTTTTGCTATTGAAATAAAAGGTATTGCTACATGTTTATATTAAAACGAAGAACCTTCACTTTTGTCATGGACTAGGGCCTCTAAAATGCCAGGAACGGCCCTGATGCCACCGTATATATAGATTATGGATGAGCTCTTGTGTCGATATCATACTGAGTTTCACATACAGGCAGACCAATTCTTATCAATAGCTTAAACTGAGTGAAAATATGGCATTTCTTCTAGGATACTAGTTTTTTTGCATCTTTGTTGAAACATACTACAGTTCTGTGTCTCTTTGCGAAGACACTAGACTCATCTATATATCTAAAAACACCTTGTGATATTCAAGATATCTCCTTCACATTAGAGGTATAGATAATCCTTAAATCATAAAAAGCAAAAATCCTAGAAATTCTAGCATTACTTGAAAAAAGAGAGAATATCTACAAAAAAATATATCTACACCACTTATTTTGGTGGACCAGATTATAACGGTGCAAATTAATCATGTATATAACTTATATAACATAGCAAATACAATATATTGCAATATTTAGCTGCGTAATTACACCAAAAATTCCGCTAGTTAAAACATAATATCCGGCCAATTGAGGAGAGAAGATGGGTTAAAAGGTTAATTTAGCCCTCGTCAGTTGGATCCCACCTGTCAACATCTTCTCTTGTCCTCTCCTATCCCTTTCTTCTCCTCTCTCCTCCCCCTTTCCACCTCACTATCCCAATCACTTGTGCCGCCTGCCATGGCCGCATTAGGCACTGCCACTCCTCCCACCACGCTAGCACGTCGGATGCACGTAGGCGTTGCTAAGGTAGGCCCCGGGCGCTCTTCATCCCCTCCTCCCTCACTGTCGGAGTTCGCCACTGGCAAGCTCCTCTCACAACAGGTTGCGTCATGCCCATGTCTGTGCTGCCTCAGTTGCGCACGCCGATCCGCCACTACGGTGCTTCTCCTACCACTTTCGTTCATGTCACCATGACCTCCTTATCCTCCTGAACCTCACTGACCACCACCTCATCAAAGCATTTCTATCGTTAGAGCACGCCCCCGCCGAGTGGCCCCATCCCACCAAGACCGTTGGTGTGGACAACCTCACCAACATTTTCCTCTCCCTCTGTGGACCACTAAAATGGATTCCTCGTCCTCGGGAACACGGTATATGCATGTAATACCTATTGGTTTTAGCCCGAATCAGCACACATGTACGATGGAAAAAAATCAAGCACAAAAACCCACAAACACAAATATTTTGATTGTGCGGCATAACTAGTACATTTTCTTTTTTTTTTGTTTTTGTTTTTTTGCTCTCCTACTTTCTCAAACTTGGTTGTTTGTTCCTTACTTACAAAATTTAGAACCGCCTCTGAATTTATATCCAAACCTACAGCTCTAAGAAACAAAATAGGATTCAACAATCCAAATAGGAAAATGACTATTTCTTTATAGGATTCGAAGTCTTAATCCTAAAATTAAATCTAAATCTAAAAATATCTTCCCTTATTTGCTAAAATCCGCTGTTGGCATGTCCGTCTCAGGTCCTACCTCCCTCTCTCATCGCCATTGCGAGCCCTTCCTTCCTCATCTTCTCCTCCTTAATTCACGCTTTGTAATAAAAATGATGGGTTTACTTGGGCTCTAATAGCTGTTTATGGTCCGGCGCAACATGAATATAAAAAATATGTTTCTAACTAAAATGGCTCATATCTGTAGTAAGGAGTCGTTACCATATATTATTGGTGGGGATTTTAATATTAGGCATGGGCCTAAGGATAAAAACAAGGACACCTTTATGAAGAAATGACCCGATCTTTTTAACATGGTAATTCAATCACTTGATCTCCGAGAAATAAGGATGTCGGGTCGACAATATACTTGGGCAAGTAGTGGTGATAACCCAACTTTTGAGAAGTTAGACAGGATCTTAGTTTGTACTGAATGGGAAAAAAATTCCCTCTCACTTCGGTGCACGCAAGAGATAAGAGTAATTCAGATCATACGCCATTATTATTGCATACTGGGGTTTCGTTTCATAATAGAAAACCACCTTTGTTCAAATTTGAACGTGGTTGGTTGATTAGAGATGGTTTCTATGATTTGGTTGCTGATAAATGGCAATCAGAGAATAGAGGGAATACTGCTATGGAAAAATAGCAGTGTAAGATACGTTCTCTTAGGCAATTTTTAAGAGGATGGGCCAAGCACACAGCTGGTCATAGCAAAAAAAGAGAAGAAAAAGATTATTTCGATAATTGATGATCTCGATAAAAAAGCAGAATATAGAGTGCTCTCGGATCAAGAATTAAATCTTAAAATTACCTCAATGAGAGATTGGTGAACTTGTTAAGGGAACAAGAAATTAAATGGTATGAGAGAGCTAAAACCAAAGATCTTTTGGAAGGTGATGATAATACTCAATATTTCCATTTGATTGCTAATGGTAAACATAGAAAACAACACATCTTCAAATTAGAGCATGAATATGGTGTTATAGTGGGTGATGTGGAATTAAAAAAGCATATCACAAACTATTATAAAGGTCTGTTTGGACCACCAGAAGGAAATGATTTTGGTCTGGTGGAGACTTATAATCATGATTTGCCTCAGGTTACAAATGAGGAAAATGACATCCTCATTGCACCTTTCTCTGAAAAGGAGGTTAGAGAGGCGGTGTTCCAAATGGAACATAATAAGTCGCTTGGTCCTGATGGATTCCCAGCAGAATTTTATCATGTATTCTGGAGTCTTATAAAAGGGGATCTGATGGCGTTGTTTACTGATTTTTATCACGGGAATTTACCTTTATTTAGTCTCAACTTTGGAATAATTACACTTCTTACAAAAATAAAAGAGGCTGTTAAAATACAACAATATCGTCCCATCTGTCTACTTAATGTAAGTTTTAAAATTTTGACAAAAGTGGCTACTAATAGAATTATGGGCGTGGCCAACAAAGTAGTAAGTCCGTCTCAAACCACTTTCATGCCAGGTCGTAATATTATGGATGAAGTTGTGATACTGCATGAACTATTCATGAATTAAAGTCTCAGAAGCTAAATGGTGTGATTTTAAAACTTGACTTTGAAAAGGCCTATGATAAGGTTAAGTGGTCTTTTCTTCAGCAAGTGTTTCGCATGAAGGGTTTTAATCATAAGTGGTGCTCTTGGGTAGAACATTTTGTTACTAGCGGTAGTGTGGGCATTAAAGTTAATGATGATATTGGTCATTACTTTCAAACAAAAAAAGAGCTCAGACAGGGTGATCCAATGTCCCCAATCTTGTTCAACATTGTGGCTGATATGTTGGCCATTTTGATTAAACGAGCGAAAGAGGATGGTCAGATCCGAGGAGTTATTCCTCATCTTATTGAGGATGGCTTATCTATTCTGCAATATGCAGATGATACTATCATTTTTATGGATCATGATATTGAAAAAGCTAAAAATATGAAACTTTTGCTTAGTGTGTTTGAACAGTTATCGGTTCTAAAAATTAATTTTCACAAAAGTGAGATTTTTTGTTTTGGAGAGGCTACTCAGCAGGAAAAGGATTATACTGAATTGTTTGGCTGTGAGATTGGTTCATATCCATTTTGATATTTAGGTATTCCGATGCCTTATCATAAACTTCGGAATGCGGACTGAGGTGTAATTGAGGATAGATTTCAACGAAAGCTTAGTATGTGGAAAGCCAAACACCTCTCTTATGGGGGTCGGCTTGTGTTACTAAATTCTGTGCTAAGTAGTCTTCCTATGTTCATGATGTCCATCTTTGAAATTTCCAAGGGTATTCTTCAAAGGTTGGATTTCTATCGATCTAGGTTTTTTTGGCAATGTAATAATGAAAAGAGAAAATATCGTCTCGCTAAGTGGGATATATTGTGTCGTCCCAAGGATCAAGGTGGTCTGGGTATTATAGACCTTCAGACTCAGAATAAGTGTTTTTTGAGCAAATGGCTTTTTAAACTGTTGAATGAAGACGGAGTTTGGCAGACCTTATTAAGAAATAAATATTTAAGTTCCAACTGTTTGTCCCAAGTGCATATTAAACCTGGGAACTCTCATTTTTGGAAAGGTCTATTAAAGGGTCAAGGATGATTTTTTGGCTTGTAGATTCTTTCGTGTAGGAGACGGTATACAAACCAGGTTTTGGGAGGATAGTTGGGTGGATTTTGTACCTCTTAAGATCAAATTTCCAAGTTTGTAAAACATCGCTCATTACCCACATAATACTGTGGCCAAAGTAATGACTCAGAGGCCACCAAATATTACTTTTCGGAGATTGTTAATTGGTGATAAATTGGTAGCATGGTCTAATCTAGTAGCAAAAGTAGCTAATTGTCAGCTTACTGATGGCAGGGATATTTTTCACTAGGGTTTACATAAACATGGTCAATTCTCTGTCCGATCTATGTATGTTTATTTGATGAACAAGGGTACTCTTTTTACTAGCAAATTAATTTGGAAGTTAAAGCTCCCTTTAAAAATTAAAATTTTCCTCTGGTATTTACGTAGAGGAGTAATTTTAACAAAGGATAATCTTGCTAGACGCAATTGGAAGCGGAATCCACAGTGTTGTTTCTGTAATTGTAATGAAACAATTCGACATTTATTTTTTGATTGCCAACTCTCCAAAGCTATTTGGCGAATTGTTCGTATTGCTACTGGTTTATCACCACCGAGATCTATGTCTCATATGCTGGGTAGTTGGTTGACTGGCATTGCGCAGTGTGCAAAAAAGCTGATTCTTGTGGGGGGTGCTGCCATATTATAGGCTATTTGGTGCACGCGAAATGATCTAATATTTGAGAAAAAACAATGTTCTTCTTTCATGCAGATTATTTTCAAGGGAACGTACTGGATGCGGTTTTAGGCATTATTGCAGTATGAGGATAAAAGGGAGGTCATTCGACTGGTAAGTAAGGCATTGGAGGTTATGGCATTAGACATTTTTGCTAGAAGTGGATGGACAAGCAATTATAGAATTTGCTTTTAATTGTCGGCTCCCTTTATTTCTTTTTCTTTTTCATTACTGATATATGTCTGTGAGATTTGTAAACACTCGATTGTATTCGATTACAGAGACCGGATTTTAATCCTTTATAAAAAAAAATCCACCCGTATCGTCGTCCGCAGCTAGTGGCTCAAGCCGCAGTCACGTGTCATGGTGTACGTCTAGGGGCCCAAGCCCCCAATGCCAGCCAGCCTCCAGATGTGTTCCTGGTGGACCGATGGCCCGAGTTAGACATGACAGAAGGAAGAAGAAAACTGGAAAGAGGGAGAAGTTGGGAGGAGAGAGAGAACCAGAGGACATGGAGAGGAATAGGGACGAAGAAGAGAAGGGCATGAACCGCATAATGGTCATATTGAACTGTTTTTCTCAAAAAACATCAAATAATATAATTATAATGGATTCAATGTTCTATAGCAAAAGGCCATAATTTAGCTTTGTGTTATGGTAAAGACACGAAAAACTAGTGTCCAGGGCAAACGCCATGAAATTTGAGTGCACTCTAACCAATTTTGTCTAATTTAAGTAGTACATTGAACACTGAGAGATAAATGTTTAGAAGAATCACCGCATGCAAGAACATCTAATTTCACACAAGAGAAAGCAAATACGTAAATCTCACTTAGCTAATAACGACCTAGCTGAAGTACTTAACACGATTACCCGTTATATATTCTTACTAGCAGGTAAGCGCGCGCCAAGCTATCTGATATACTAGATGCGTACGTGCGGCGCCACGCTGCGTAAACGTGCGGCGTCATGAGAGGGTGATTTTCTAGAACCCCGGAGTTTTTTTTCTTGGGTAAAAGGGCATGATCCTAGACTGGACACAATTCTCTTAAACCGTGAGGTTTTTTTTACTTGAACTTGTGGAAACACGATATATATTTTGGCAAAAAAAACGATAGGAGAAGCTAAACGCATTTTCGAAATTTTTGAAAGGATATTTTGCAAAAGGGCTGAGGAATTGAACTCAATTTTTTGAATATTCAGATGGACTAAACGTAATTTTAATTTTTTTTTAAAAAAAAAACCTTTTGCAAAAGAGTCTATAAAAGAATTAAACCTAATTTTAAAATTTTCAAAGATGTTTCAGGTGACATAGAGGGTTACCTATGCCACTCAACTTTTAATCATTTTGATGTACACAGCTGATGCATTATTACGCCTTGATCAGGACACACTGCCATGCTCCTACAAATTTATTTTCGCGAGACAAACTTGAGAAAACGAAAAGAAGAGAGAGAGAGAGAAATGAGAGGGCAGGCTGAAGAAAAAGATTCTAGAAAGCATGACTGGTCTTTAGTGTCCACTGGCTTTTCTTTGACTCGACCGCAGGGCGTAAAGCGAAAGCGACCTATCAGTACTGTTATGAACGGCCACGATCTGCTGGTCCCTGCCGGTTTGATATTGATGGGCGTGCCAGATAAATATGCACACGCACTTGATATTTCCCCACTTCATATATACTAGTCAGAGTAATATGTCGCATACGGGGATACAACGTATAAAATTTAAAAAATCTGATCATATTTTTGGTTTTTGTATTTTTTTTAAAAAAAATAGGTCGTTAGGACCCACTGGCGAATCTATGGGCTACTATAAACCTGAGACAAATATGTGTTTTTTTAGAAAACCGCGGTTAAGACCCGTCGGCGAATTTATAGGCGGCTATAAAATTTCGACGAACATGTGTTTTTTTAAAGAAAACCGCGGCTATTTTTTTACCGTATTTTGGAAAATTTGGTCGTATTTTTGGGGTTTTAATTTTTTAAAAAATGGGCCATTAGGACCTGTTGATGAATCTATGGGCCGCTGTAAACCTTCGACGAATCTGTGTTTTTTTAGAAAACCGCGGTTAGGACCCGTCGGGAAATCTATGAGCTGCTATAAACCTTCGATGAATCTGTATTTTTTTTAAACCGCGGCCTAAAGTAATCTATTTTTTTCGGGATCTATTTCGCTAAAAACCGCCAGGAGGACCTAAGTGTAAACCACAGAGGGATCTAAACATAATTTCGATATTTTTTAGGTCTATTTTATTAAAAAACCATCAAAAGGACTAAACGCAATTTTTAATTTTTCGGAGGGCCTCTTCGCAAGGCCGCTGATGTGGCGTGGCTGAGAGGCCTCCAATCCTCAACGCTATAATATATAGTATATATTGGATGCGCCTGTCATGTCACGTGAATTTTTTTTACTGTACTAGCCTTTAGATGTTTTTTACAAAAATAGCTTTGTTGCGAAAAAAATTGTGGAATTGGCCCCATGCAACCGAATCCAGCGGTTGGATTCTGGTGAATTTTTTTTCATTTATTTTCAGCGGTCCCAATCCTTTGGAAATTTGTTTTTGTTTTTCAGCGTATGGTGATTTTTTTTATTTTCCAATGGCCAGATTCCTTTGATTTTTTTTTCACCGATTTGCAGCGGTAAGGTACCTCTGGATATTTTTTCATTTTTTTATTTTTCATCTGTTGGATTAGACTAACTGCAAGATCATTTGTTTATTTGTATAGCTCTACTACATTGTTTGAACAAAAGAATATGCCTCCATCAAACTAATTGTCTAATCCAACGGCTGAAAAATAAAAAGTTGGGAAAAAATATCTAGCGGTATCTCACCGTTGCAAATCAGTGAAAAAAATAATCAGCGGAATCCGGCCGCTGGAAAATAAAAAAATCACCGTACGTTAGAAAACAAAAATAAATTTCCATCGGACTAGGACAGCTTATAAAAATAAATGAAAAATTCAGCAGAATCCGATCGCTAGATTTGGCTGCAGGGGACCAATTATGTAATTTTGTCGCGACAACGGCTATTTTGTAAAAGAAAAATATCCAGGGACTAGTACAGTAAAAAAAATTCCTGTCATGTGGCCACTGACCTGAAGCTGGTTTGATGTACATACAACATATATTAACACCTCGACCGGTTTGATGTACGTGTTGGATTCAGTAAGAGCATGCTTAGGGGTGGGCACATTTAAACCGAAACCGAAAAATCGAACCGAACCGAACCGAATTAACCGAAAATTTCGGTTTTTGGTTTCGGTTTCAGTTGATTTTCATTTTAGCACTATTCGGTTTTCCGTTTTCGGTTCGGTTTTCTTATTTTAAAAACCGAAAAAACCGGTTTACCGAATAAACCCGATCGGACTCGGTTCCCAGTTCCCACTTCCCAGATTCTTCGATTCTGATTCCCCATTCGGCCACTCCCCCGATCAGATCGATGCTAGCTCCAGCCCCAGCGCCTCCTCGGCGCCTCCTCCCTCAGCCCTCGGTGCCGCCCCTCGAGCCATGGCGCCTCCTCCGCCGACCCTCGGCGCCTCGTTCGTCAACCCTCAGTGACGCCCCTCGACCCTCGGTGCAGCCTCCTCCCTCGATGCCGAGCCGCCGACGCCTCCTCCGACGTCAGATCTGCTCCCCCGTCATTCACTCGTTCGTCCCCAAGCAGGCCTCCCTCCAGCAGTCTAGCTACTCTGCGCTTCCTCCAATCCTTCGGCTGGTGAGGTAGATCTGACCACCTCCTCATAAAATTTTTGATCGGACGCGGCCCCCGCCAGTCCACCACCGTCGCTGCCCTCTCGGCTCTCATCCGGCCATCCCCTGAGCCGGCGCAGACCCAGGAGGTAGGAGCTGCCACTCCCGTTGTCCTCCCGGCGCTAGATCTGCTTCAAGAACAAGAAGCAGCTGTTACGTTTGCTTAAAGGATGCGATTTGATTGCGATAACCTTGGATGATCCAGTACATTGTTTTGGCTTGTCCTTAGTTGATTCACTTTCTATTCAGCATGATTAACTTTGGATGTTCTCATCTTGTCTGACAGAGTCCATTCTGATGGTTTGTTTTTTACTCTTCCTGAACTAAGTTGTCTCCTTACTTTGCAGATGGCTTAATTATCAGAATATGAACTGTTGTAATCGTTATTGGGATTTCTATTTGGAGACCAAGATACCGCATACAAGTAAAGGAGTAGAAACTAAGAAGCCTTCTCTGACAAAGGCGCAAGAAAGAAATGAAGACACTTTGCGAAATTCCTTGTCCGAAGATTGGAAACAAAGGTAGCGATGCTTGTTTCTGTAATCAGGTGATGTTTGCTGCGTTACAAAGTGTCGGTTCAATATTTTATCAGTAGTTTCTTTTCCATACTTGACAAAAGACTTGCAATCAATTTCTTACTAGCAAAGTGGTGGGTAGAAAAACAATGAGACAGCACTATGTGAACAATGGCCACCATGCAGATAGCTTTAGCAAACCGAGACAAGTTTCTCCTGAATTGCTTTTACCAAATGAGATGTCGGTCCACCAAGATGTGATTGATCTCTGCCATTCTCCTCCATCAAAAGCGGCAAGTGTTTTGTATCATCCACGATGGAAGAAGCTCATGCTTTTCTGTATCTATCTTCTTGCTGACCAACAATATTATTCTGAGCTCTCTAATGTCTTATGTCTGTTGAATGTTGCGCATACAAAATTCGGTTAACCGAAAAACCGAATCAACCGAACCGAATTAATTCGGTTAATTCGGTTCGGTTTCTAGAATTTTTCGGTTCGGTTCGGTTTTTTGTTTCTGAAAACCGAATTTTTTTAAAACCGAATAAACCGAACCAAATAAACCGAATAAACCGAATGCCCAGGCCTAAGCATGCTTGCTATAACGAAGGAGGGGAAGGGATGATATATGCGCCATGCATGCTGCATAACTGCAAAAATTACTAGGATAGTTTTCGCGGTGTAATACACCACGTGCGTTGTATTTTTTCGCGGAAACAATTTTGTTTTTTTTTCCGTCGTTGTGTTTTTTTAAAGCATCAAGAAAATATGTGAAACGGTTGAAAGAATACAAACACATCCGTGTTTGCGTTAAATCGAAATGTCCTTTTCGTGAAAAATAACCGGAATGACGCAGACGTCACAACGTTTTTTTTTGTATTTATTTAGGATCCTTTTACGAAAGATTCGCGATTTTTTTGAATGCGTTTGCGCTAAATCAAAATGTCCTTTTCGTGAAAAATAACTGGAATGATGCAGACATTACTACGTTTTTTGGTATTTATTTAGGGTCTTTTCATGAAAGATTCACGATTTTTCTAAATTAGAAGGTCCTCTTTGTAAAAAAACCATGGAAAGAATCTACACGTAATTACGTATTTTTTTAGGGACCTACATGCGAAAAGGAAAAACCAAGCCGAGCCGGGCCAGGGAAGCGTTTTTTTCGCGGAAACAATTTCGCTTTTTTCACTGGTTTTTTTTAATCGTCGAGGAAACTCGAGAAACGGTTGAAAAGACATAAGCACATCCGTGATTGCGCCAATCGAGCCGAGCTGGCCGTGCATTTTTTTCGCAGAAACAATTTCTTTTTTTGTGTTTTTTTAAATCGTCGAGAAAACGTAAGAAACGATTAAAAGGACATAAGCGCATCCGCGATTGCGCTAAATCAAAAGGTCCTTTTCATGAAAAATAGTTAGAATGATCCAAACGTCACTCCATTTTTTCGGTATTTATTTAGGATCCTTTCACGAAAGCTTCACGATTTTCGGAACCAAAAGGTCTGTTTCGCAAAAAAATCACGGCGTAATACGCCGCGCGCATTGTTTTTTCGAAGAAATAATTTCATATTTTTCGACGTATTTTTTAAAATCGTCGAGAAAACGCGTGAAACGGTTGAAAGGATACGAATGTAATCACGTTTTTTTATCTATTTGGGTTCCCTCACGAAGGATCCGCGATTGCGCGCAAAATCGAAAAGGTCTTTTTCGTGAAAAATAGCCGGAGTGATAAAGGACAAGAACGTAACCACTTTTTTTATCTATCTGAGGTTCTCTCACGAGGGATCCGCGATTGCGCGCAAAATCGAAAATGTCCTTTTCGTGAAAAATAGCTGGAGCGATCCAAACGTCATTACGTTTTTTTTATATCTATCCTTTTCTCGTGAAAAATAACCGGAATGATCCAAACGCCACTACATTTTTTTCGGTATCTATTTAGGATCCTGTCACGAAAGATCTACGATTCTAAACCAGAAGACTCTCTTCGTAAAAAACCGCGTGAAGGACCTACACATAATTACGTATTTTTTGAGGGACCTACCGTGGGAAAAACAAAACAAGCCGAACTGACCGGGCTACGATTTTTTCGGTATTTATTTAGGGTCCTTTCACGAAAGCTTCACGATTTTTGGAACCAAAAGGTCCGTTTCGCAAAAATTTCGCGGCGTGATACACCGCGCGCGTTGTTTTTTTGGAAGAAATAATTTCGTATTTTTTGGCATATTTTTTTTTAAAATCGTTGAGAAAACACACGAAATGGTTAAAAGGATACGAACGCCACATTTTTTTTATCCATCTGGGGTTCCCTCACGAAGGATCCGCGATTCCACGCAAAATCGAAAAGGTCCTTTTCGTGAAAAATAGCCGGAATGATCCTAACGTCATTACGTTTTTTTGGTATCTATCTAGGGTCCTCTTACGAAAGATCCGTATTTTTTTCTGAACCAGAAAGTCCTTTTCGTAAAAAACTGCAGAAGAACCTATTCGTAATTACAGTTTTTGTCTAGGGACTTAAACGCGAAAAAATTTGAGCCGAGCCGAAGAACCAATAGAGGTATGATATTATCGCATCCATGCATGGCAGTGGTCTTATGTACGTACGATAGTCCTATTGTTTGTGCACTCTCGTCACGACTGGTCGGGTCGTGCTTTTTCAGGCCGGCCCTCGCCCAACAATCACATAAATGGATGTCAAGCTAGACCTGGCACGCACGAATGCTAGGCCCAAGCCAGGCCTAAATTTCAGGTATATCGGGTAACACGACATGGTCTGATCGAATTAGAGAGGTGGGCGTCGTGTCGGGCTAGGCTGGCCTAGCATGGGCCTATTGTACTTCATCCCTAAATCGTGCCGGGCCGCGACGATCCGTCATGCCCGCCGTACCGGGCCGGGCTGGCCCAACTCACCTTCGGCGAGTCCAAGCACGACCCATTTGCGCTTCGTGTCTGCTTCGTGCTGTGCCGGCCCAAGCCCAGCCCATTTGCACTATTGTGACGAGAAGAAAGGAACAAGAAACACATGGAGTTAAGGCAGAGAACACAAATATTATAGAAAAAAGAATTAAAATTTATTTATTCTTAGAACAAGGGGGGTGTGCTGAATACGAGCGAGAGAGAGGGCAACGAGAGAGTGAGAAAGAGAGGCAATGGAGATTGAGTGAGACGAATGAGCGAGGGAGAAATTGAGAGAGACGGGTGAGAGAGAGTTGACCCGTCTCTCTCAGGTGTCGGCGGTGGGGTGGCGGCGTTCATGCTGTTGGGTACGTCCATAACGTTTACGCTATGTGGATCGATGATCTTTATACTTAGTTTCTTTCTCATGCCCTGGGTTATCGGGCCCGACACGGCCCGTGCTATAGTGTCATACCGAGCCGGGCTTCGGACCGTGCCGTGCCCGTCGTGCCTCAGGCCGGCCTAAAAGAGCCCGGCCCAAGTGCCCACCTCTAGTTAGCACAACCCGAAAGGGCCAGCGCAACACTCTCCCCCCTTTTTTCTCTTATTTTTCATCTCTCTTCTTTTTTCTGGTTCCCCCCCCCCACATCCTCGATCTCTTCTTCGCTCCCAACCATTTGAAGCCTGGATCATCGTGGCTCGCATTGCACGCCTTGCCTACTGTCTCAACCGAATTAAGTGTGCAACAGGGAGGGCAGAGATGGAGGAGGCGAGCGAGGCGTGCAGCGAGCGGTAGCAATCAAGGCAGCGATTGAGATGGCAGGGGCCGAGGCAGCAGTCAAGGCAGCTCAGATCTAGGCGGTAGCCAAGGTGACATGGACGAGGTGGCTTAGATCTAGGCAGCAGGGGCCAAGGTGATCGGCGGCGGCTGAGGCCAGGAACCACGCTGACGACAGCCGAGGAGGGCGGAGCCACGGAGACGGCCAAGCACTAGTTGGCGGCGATGGACAAGCATAGCACCATCAGTGGTCAAGGTGCACGTCTGGGGCGCTTTCGATCTAGCTCTAGCATACATATATCGTACCCATGCCGGTACGGTCCGATGGCGGCCCATCGTGTCGTGCCACCACAGCCCGTCGAGGCCAGAGGCCCACTACCAGGGAAATGACCTTTAGTCCCGGTTGGCGAACCCAAGACTCGAACCTGGAACCTCGTGACTCCAGCCTCACCCTTCTAACCAACCCATCCACCATCGCGTACTGATATATATAGAATATGCATTCTTTTTGAACTTTCCTCAAACGAGGCATCGATGCGGTTAGTGTTACTGAACCGGTACTAATATACTCCGCTTTAGTACCGGTTCAGAACACGAACCGGTGATCGATGTGAGGCATCGACTCGAAAACCCACGCGATCCTGTAGCCAATGAATCGGTACTAAAGCCCTCATCAGTACGGGTTCAAATCCAACCGGGACTGATGGGCCGGTATAAAAGGTTTGATCTGTAGTAGTGGCCGTTCTATCTGGGCCGTGCCTCGGCCAACTCCCAGGACTACTCTCCTTACGTGTCTTTCTGTGAGTAGTTTGTGATTCAGATTCAAACAAGGAAACAACAGATCGACAAGTCATATCGACATATCCCATGCGTATATGATCACGCATGCGACGCTTCATATATGCCAAGAAGCAAGACATGCACGTACGTACGGTTCTTGCAGGATGTGCGTGCATGCTCCTATATACTACTATATAAGATGAATCAGGGAACACGTAGTATATAATATATATCCTTTCTTTACTTGTACTGGAAAGGTTTGATGACCGATCGATCTGTCCAGTCAACTATTTACGGGCAATTGATCGATCGATGCATGCGGCATGCGAGCTGAGGCCGGCCGGCCGGGTCCAAAATAACACGACATTTGTTGTACACATACACATCAATTGCGAACAAGGGTTGGCGGGTTAGGTATTCAAAACGGGCGTCCCCATGTACTTGTGCGGCACTATGGATGGATGGGAAAAGGTATTAACTCATGTCGGGCAGAAAAGCTAGATCCCATGCATGCATATATGTGTATGCACCGGTCTGGACTGAGGCAATCAGCTAGCTAGCTAGCTAGTACGTGTCAACATATACACGTACATATGCCCTGTACATGTGTGTGTGTAGAGGGCAACAAGAGCTAGATATACATACCCAACATTTGCTGCTTCGATTCACACATGAATGTGTTGTTTGCATGTGCAATGGGAGTGTGTTTGTTTCAGGATGGATAGCCACGAGGAAACAGATGCTCTGAGGAACAGAGGCAGTAAATGTATTTTTCTTGCGGGAAGACAAAAGTTTGCACCATGCCAGATCCAACATATGCCCTTCTCATGCAAGCAAGGAGCCAGCACTTGTTCTCCCACTTTTCAGATTCTCAGCATAGGCATAGCCAGACGTGCACTATTCTGCCGAGAGAGAGAGAGAGAGAGAGAGAGAGAGAGATTTACTTGAGGTCACATCTAGTGCACTTCCTCTAAAACAGTTGCAAGCTAAGCATTCCTCACACCCCAGCTTTCTGTCACATCTTGAAGTACATGTCTTTATATGCTTCTTTCATCCGTCCTTTTCTTAAGCATATAGAATATAATGTTCGGTTAGATAACAATGAAAAAAACGCTCCCCGGGGTATGTTATGCATGTTTTTCATCCGCCTAGCTCTCTACCTAAACCTTGGAGAGAAAAAAAGGTTTACATCTAGATCATCTTGAACAAAACCATAAAAAATCTCAAACACATCAGAAAGAAGAAAACGAAGAAGAATCACAGCTACTAAAAGACGGGGAAAGAGAAAGAAAAAAAACTCTTCTTTTCCTTTTCTTGCTCTTGTCATTATCTTTAAGATACCCAAGGTTATTATTACCTAGCTAGAGATCAAATGTGGTGTTTGCATTTGCATATGCATAACTGCATGCCAGGTTTCAAGGTAATTAATGTAATAAACCTCTCTGCCCTTGCTCAAATGAGCTCCCTGCAGAAGTAGTAATAGCAGCAGTTGTAGGCGCCCAATCCAGCATGAATGGATCCAAGTCCTTGGCTATTATTGCCTTCTCCTTGTCAGGATCACCGCCTGGCCTGTTCTCCATGTACTCCTTGGAGAAGATTAGGCTCATGGGGTCCGACTCCAACTCGGCGAGGTCTGCGAAGAAGTCGTCTTGGTGACCGGCCTCCGGTATCATCGGCCTGTAGCTCTGGCTGAACATCTGCTGCATGAGATCACTGTGATAATCTGCTGTGACTGAGGTATCATCTACGCCTTTCTCCATTTCAGACCCTACCAGTGCCTCCTCTTTCACAGCCATCGGAGGAGTGTTACTCGTGCCTGTGGTGTTTGTGCTTGTCGTCGCGGTGGTGGTGGCCGTGGCAGCGGCGGCGGCTTGATCCTTTGGTTCTGCTTTAGCAGTTGGCCTCTGCTGGTTGTGTGAGGAGTTGTTCTTGGAAGCTGCTGCTGCTGAGCTGCTGCTGCTGTTCTTGGCATGGTGAGACCGCATTGAGCCGGCGAGCGCGTTGCGCTGCGTCGGCCACGGGTGGTTGTGCTCCGACGTGTAGGTGATGACCAGCATGTTAGGGTCGGTCCGGCAGCGCTCGACTTGCTTCCGTGCCGAGCATCCTTTTGAGCTGCTGCATCTATAGTACCCTCTGAACATGGTACAAAATTTTATCAGACATTAATTGTAATAGTTATATAAAAAAGTGCATTGTTACTTTCACATTTCAGACTTTTAGATACTACTATATTTATCCAAGATCATAAATTCTACTTAGTAAATTATTTCAGATATGTACTACCCCTAGTACATACACAAAATCACCATGGAAGCGTGTCTTTGGAAATTGTATCATTTTAAAATTTAGGTTGGCCACGTAGAAAGAACATTACTAGATCAAGCATACAAATAGTTCCATAGTGTTATATTTTATAAATTTTTACAATTATGTTGGGATAAAAGCTAAATAATAAAGTTGCATCTTGGAGACCATGAAAATTCATAAAATGTAAGAACTTGTAACCAGAAAAAATATTAATTAAAGGAATCGATCTATATATGACACATAAAGTATTCCAAGCTAGGTTGACTTATTTCAAACTTTTCTGACAGAAGAACTTAGTTTCAATCTGTGTTGGTGAACTATGTCTGACAAAAGAAATCGTAAACATGTGCACGTAATTACACTGAATAAGAACATTTAAATTACCGCTACGGTTAAGGCAGCAAAAATGCAACGTATATAGGTTTAAGTCCAAGGGATTTGATAAACATCAACCGGATGTTTTTTTTGTTGAAACCACCCAAATCTAGAATCATTGGATCATTGTTGAGATTCGGGAATATCGATTACATCCGATCCTATGATTTGATCCAACGGCCCGGTGAATTTGGATGTTAGATCCAACGGCCCACATCCGATCCTATGATTTGATCCAACGGCCCAGTGAATTTGGATGTTAGATCTAACGGCCCGGTGAATTTGGATGTTTTTGTGGCTTTCATCCAACGGTCACAAAATTGGGTGATTCTAAGCGAAAAAACATCCAGGAGTTATATAGACACACCCTAAGTCCAAATCAAAGATTACTAATTCCATAGTTATATTTAGCTTGGAAGAATGGAAAAATGATTCAGCTTCGCAAGTAGAAACAACATCTAGCAAGGTAGGTTTTAATTTCTTTTCTTCTCAGATTTTTTACATGGGGCAAACTAAATTGCATACAAAGCCTGAAGCAACGAAACAATTAATGGTGTATGAAGCAAAACTCCATATAATTAATTAGCTTTGCTTCGTTTATTCGTTTAGCTCATACATCTTCTAATACATTGACCTTATGCTTTTTGAAGGAAGGTAGTATGATAGAGAGCCTACTGAAATGCATTCAACATTGTTTGAACTGTATTATCGGGGATGTCAAAAAATTCCTTTGTGCAGTTGGAAGGACAAAGTAATAAATACAACACAGAGAAAAAGAAAACATGAAAGAGTTTGATGGAGTAGTTTCTCCACTTGCCAATTGCAATATTGATCTACTACTATATCAGCTAGATTATCATGTGCTTCTACAACTAACAAGATAGAACAATACTAGAAAAAACAGGCATCCATGTGTCTTTCCCTCTCCTGGTTGAGGAGAGGAATCTATGGGAGCTTGAGCTGTTCATATTATGATTACATGATCTACGCAATTATTACAGCACACATATCCAGATGCAAATATACATGGAGCAGAAGAGAAGAGAGAGAGAGATATGCAGCCATATGTAGTATATAATTAATATAAGTGCAGAGAGATTAATGTGATTAGTGCAGTTATATATACCTTGGGTAAGGGGAGCCTTTGATAGGCTTCTGGCCATACTTCCTCCAAGCCCAGAGATCAGAAGGAACGACCTCCCCACTGGTCCTTCCTCCTCCTGCTGCTGCAGGTGCTGGGATGCACACCACCTTCCTCGCCTGGTTCTTCCTGCATCAAACATAACCATAATCTCAAGCAACCCACACACAAATAAGAACTACGTACTCATCAGATGCGCGCTTGATCATTCTGAAGTCTGAACAACTACTGTTCTTGACCATCTCAAAACATCCTGTGAGAACTGAAAACTAGGGTTTGAAGGACAAACTAAGCTGAAGAAACAGTAGTAGTTTTGGTATGTATAATGCTTATATGCAATCCTATACATACATTTTTTTTCTGACTCTAAACGTTCGTACCACTTGCCCTCTAGCTAGGTAGTTAATTTCTATCTGCAGAAACCTTTGATCTTACTGGTTTTGCCACAACCCAAAACCATCGATCGATCCTTACATTCTTGGGACGTGCAAAATGAGAAAAACTAAGGTGGTAGCAGGAAAAGGAACTCGCAAACTTCCCCTAAATTAGGAACCTTGAACTGTTCCTCCAGCACGAGAAACTCCATGCTTAATTATGTATGTCGAGAGGAAGAAATTAATGAAGAGTCGCTTCAATTGATTGGTCAAGAATTGTGTAGATCTGAGACAGCTAGCCATCGGTGCCGAACCTGCGCTTGATCCCGCCGGTACGCGGCGAAGACATCTGCAGCCCGGCGACGGCGTCGAACGCGCACGGCCCAACAGCCTGCCCGGCCATCGGCACACCGAGCTTCACCGTGTTACCGTCCATCAGCGGGTACGGCCGTATCGCTCTCGGTGACAACGGCGACACCCCCGGCATCTGCATCCCCCTCGGCTGGATAGGCTTCCGCATGTCCAACACCCCACCAGCATCAACAGTTCCGCCGCCTTCTCCTCCACCGAAAGCAACGTCGACGAAGCCGACCTTGACCATGCCGACATCCATTGCGTCCTGGACGGCGTCAAAGAAGTCGGCAGCGCCGCCAGAGGAGGAGGGGTAATCGCTGCTGAAGGGTTCCGGGAGGCCGGGAAACGGGTCGCCGAAGGCGTCGCCGCTCGGCCCGGCGCCGTCTGACGACGACTGGGGTGGCGGGAAGAGGATTGGCTCGGTCGGGAGCTGCCACTCAGTGGCAGTTGATGGGAGGTCAGCGGCACCAACCGGCATAGCGCCGCCAGCTCGCAGGATGTCGGTGAGGTCTCCGGCCTGTTCGCCCTCCATCCTTTGCAAGAAGTAGTCACACATGACTGCCTCTCTCTCTCCCCCTCTCTCTCTAGTACGTAGTTATGTACTACCAAGCTAAGAGAAAGCTTAAAGTTAGCTTTTGCTAGCTAGTTGCTTCTTCTTGGCAATTCACAAGGAACTCAAGAAGGCCAACTAATTTAGAGCTAAAGAAGATGGACACCTGAAGAGGTGTTCCCTTAAGGGTTTCTTGGAGCTAGATAACTTGGCCTATTTAGCTCGATTTGAGCTTGTTTGTTTTTGTGTGGGAGAAAGGTGGAGAGAGAGAGAGGGAGCGAAAAGATGATATGAGAGAGAAGGCTGTGCAAACTGCCTGCCTTTTCTTTACATGTAGAGAGAGAAGGAATGGTGCTGTGTTATGTTGTGGCTGGCTCTCAATCGGACAAAATTGTTGTGCAGAGAGAAAGAGGGAGGAGAGAGGAGATTGATAGTTTCTTTTCTAACAAAAAAGATGGAGGATATCATGGTGATGATGGGCGGTCGCTGACTTTTTTTTCATGAGATGCAAAGTGCTCGCCATACGCAAAACAGCACCGGGACCGGGACGTGGTAAAAACGTTAACGGGGCTGCATGGTCTCTTGTCGTACCGTTGCCGTCTTGCCCCGAGGCCAGCAGGACCAAGAGTGCAAGGCAGAAGTTTTGGCCTGATCGGCCCGTGCATACTTTTTTTCTCTTAAATAAAATTATTTTACCGTGTATCTACCCCTAACATTTATAATTATCTTAAAAAAACCCGAAGGGTAAGAATGATTGAAACAATCAAAACGCTTCTTATGAAATAAAATTGAGCAAATCACCAGTAGACCCAAACACACATCTATCAATTAAGCATACAAAAAAGGGAACGTATCCTGTGCACACAGACCCTCCCGTGTACACACCGTGCACACCAACTAAAAAAAGTTTCAAAAAATTCTGAAAAAAATCATGGATGTACATATCAGCTTACCCCATCTACATATAAAATTTCATGATCAAATTCGTCATGTGCTAAGAGTAATAAAAAAGACAAACTTGATCATGAACAGGAATAGTTCCTGTTCATGATCAAGTTCGTTTTTTTTGTAACTTCTATCATAGGACGAATTTGATCATGAAATTTTATATGTAGATGGGGTAAGCTGATATGTACATTCATGATTTTTTTCAGAATTTTTTGAAACTTTTCTTAGTTGGTGTGCACCGTATTTTCACCAAATATTTGTGTGCACAGGATACGTTCCCAACAAAAAAAATCAAGGTCTTCAATGATTCATAATCCTAGTAAAGTTTGAGTCTATACAATTGACTTTCTGAAACAAATACCCAATCATCAAACAACATAAGTCAAGATATCACATGTGGCACTTGATAAATAGCGAATAACTCATAACATAGATATTCGACATGCTTCACCTGGAGCATAAAATTCGACAATCAATGTTCATTGAAAGAGCAACTTGCACGTTGTTAAGGCTAGAATTCGATAATAAACTTATGATCATGGGTACCTTCAGTGTCAGAGTCAAGCACGAAGACAGCGGCACACGATATATACAGGTTTAGACCCTCGGATGGAGTAATACCCTATATCCTATGCTGATGATGTATTTATTTGGTGTATCGAGTACAGAGCGAGTTGTCTAGACCTAGTTATAATGAAGATTGGATCTAAACAATGGCTAAATTATGGCTGGAGGTTGACAAAGCGTGGTCCGTTGGCTCCTGATTGCTCTGGGTCATGTAAAAGCTCTCTCCAAAAGTCTTCTCTCCTGGCTCGGAAGTCCCCCTTGAGGATACCTACCCCTGGTCTTATATAGTCGACTTGGGATACCAGATCGTAGTTGACGAGAAGTCCATCGTCACGTCAATCTTCGCAGCATATCCAAACTTTCCTAGATACTAGGCGTACTCAAGTCGGTTTTCTCGTATCGGGAAAGTGATCGAGTCCTTCTTAGTATAGAGATATCCCCTCCATTTATACCTTATCCCATAGGGTTGGGTCCGAGATATCCGGAGCTTCTAAACGCTTGCTTGAGCATATACGGTATAGTCTTCGTATTTTCGGTATGTACTCATATCCCATACTTAGATATTCGACACACGTATAGCCATCATGTACGTCAAACTGCCTACTTAAATTCTATGATATGGTTGAGACTACTTCTGTAAAACTTTCAAGATGAAGAAAAACTTTGGAGTCATCAATACAGTATAAATTGCAACAGACCCCTCATATCGAGTAATGACAACTAAACAATGTTGTAGTATCCACGTAGAAACAAACCTCTTCTTGCACTTTAAATATTCATCTCAAACTAATATTGGAGCAAAACCTTACTTCTAAACAACAAAACTCCAAACAGTATAATGGTAGCTACCACTAGGGTGTCATCAAATTTCTGAGAATTAATGTTGCCAAAGTCTTCATAATAGTCATGCAAGTAATCCAAAATTACAACATATCTAAATAGTGAATAAAACACCAAATTCAGTTGTCTCCTCAACTAATGTTAATTTTTTTTAAAGTCTCCTCAATGAAGCATAGCCTAAATTAACTCATTGAGTTGAAATATCTACAACTCCACATTAGACACTATATGTGTGGATCTTGTTGCAATTACCCGTAATAGACGATGAATCATCGAAGAAATTACTAATAATTAATCTTGCATGAATACCGCTAATAATAGGCACAACAGCCTAAATTGCAACAAAATTCACCTCCAACAGAAGTAATATGACGATCGATTGGAACGAAAGATTGTCGACGAAGATGGCGTAGATGCCTAGGCATGAAGTTGAATGGTGTGGGCAATGAATTTTGACGAACTATCACTACACCATGGCACACTTTTGCCAACACTTTGTATAGTTGGCGTATACCACTTTCGCCGACGAAAAATGTGTCGACAAAACTTTTCCCGACACTTCCTAAACAGTAGTGTTTGAAACCGTGGGGAAAGTTTTGCCGACGCTAAGACTTTCGCCCGACAGATAAGTTGTGAGCAAAATGATAGGCTTTGCCGACGGTGATAGATTTGCCGACAGTTGATACCTTTCCGACTATTAGTAGCTTTCCGACACTTTTCTTTGCCAGATAGCAACGAACCGACCAACACCGGTTGGTACCTTTCCGACACTTTTCTTGGCGGTATAGCAACAAACCGACCTACAGTTAGGCCAACATTGATAACAATAAATCTATCGGTAATCTGATAGAGCATTTTAAATACTAATGCAATATTAAAACTTCAATAGGACAATATAAAGACCGTGACACAAATGTTTAAACAGTCATAAGTCCACATACATTAGTGATTCATGTAATTAGCATGTGCATCAACGCCGACAGAAAATGTGCCGACACATGCGATCAACGCCGACAGATTGGCTATCGATGTAGTCTATAGATTTGGCGACACATTTTGTGTCGCCAATAACGTACTTTTGCCAACACATCATTGTCGTCAAATGTGTGCCATGGTGTAGTGTATGGCGTTGGAACAATCGTCAGGTAGAGCACGAGTCAACTTTCCATATGGAGTCGAGGAACAGAGCTGAGGCACCTTGAGTTTAGACGTTGAAAAGCCTTCATGGTATTTTTGTGATACCGGGCTAGATTATCTCATCATGGGTGCTAGACAGCTCAAAAATTTTATTCAGCTACTCTCTGACACATTCTCTCCGGGCAATATTGGTTTTCCACGTTAAATCTTCACGTGCAAGTTGCACTTTAATGAGTATTATTTATCTAATTTTATGTTTAAGATGGAGTATGTCAAATATCTATATTATAAGTTCTTCACTATCTATCAAGCACCATAGAAAATATCTTGGTTTATGCTGTTTGATGATTGAGCATTTGTTTCAGGAGGTTAATTGTATAGACCTAGACTTTACTAGGGTTATGAATCGTTGAAGACCCAGTTTTCTTCGTCTGTTTTGTTGATAGTTGTGTGTTTGGACCTGCTGATAGTTGTAAGATCGAGGATGCCGACTAGAGAGGGTGAATAGGTGGCTTTAAAAATTTCTGCTATAGTTAATTAAAATCTCGCCTAAGTACCTTTATGTCAAAACCTAAATGATAATAAATGTGGAAGCAATAAAATAAGATTTTGACAATTAAAACCTAAGTCAACTAGGCTCACTAAGTGCACTAACTATTTGTGTCTCTAACAATAATTTGCTATCCTAAATAAAAGCAATTAAACCATCAATTCTATGAATATAAATTGCTTGAGCATAAATAAAGAATAGAATGCAAATAACAAGAAACACACCGATATTTTACTGTGGTGTTCAGAGACTTACCGGTCTCTCCTAATCCACATTGAGGCTAGCCCAAACCACTTTGGACCGGCTCCACGAACTGAGCACCCGCTTCGATTCCACTAATGGTAGCTCTTTCCCTCTCTGGGTAGGTGAGTTCCGACCTTCACAACTTTGCCGGGCCTTCTCGCAATTTTCTTAAGAAGGTCACTGCGCACGATGCCTCCACACACCATCTAGGTGTCGGCAAACACCAAGAGTAACAAGTCAAGCCCTCTAACATGAGCTTCACCAAGTGCAACACACGCACAAAGCTCCCTCAAGTGCAACACATGCACAAGAGGCTCTCAATCCTCTTCTAATTGCAACACATGTAATTAGACCCCACTCTTAGCTCAAAAATCAAATTGGAGAGTGCAACACATGCACAACTCAACCACAAAAAACAATGGACTCTCCAAAACCCCAACAACATCCAAATGTCAGCCCCAAGTGTAGGATCAAGGATACCGACTAGAGGGGGGGTGAATAGGAGGTTTTTAAATTTTTAATCTCTAAGATCAATTTTAATGATTTCTAGGAACAAATGACAATTCAATCAATTTTAATGTCTAGCCCTTTCAATGATTACCAAATAATTCTTCTACACAACTACTTCAACAATAAAGCAAGTATGACACCAAGATAATCAATTTGCTAGAAAGTAAAGCAAGGGTAAAAACAACACAAACCACAAAGGATGAACACGTGAATTTTTATCCCGTGGTCTCGGAGACTTGCCGGTCTCCTCTACTCCACGTTGAGGTGACTTGAACTTCTTCAAGCCGGCTCCACTTGTTTGAGCCTTCCCCGATCACTAGAGGTAGCTCTTCCCCGCTCCGGGTAGGCGAGCTCTTTGCCTTCACAACGATTGAGCCTTCTCACAACCTTGTTTGAGAAGATCATCAACCCCGATCGCCTCCAAACCATTTAGGAGGCGGCAACCTCCAAGAGTAATAAGCTTCGACGCTTGCTTGAAATTTAATTTGAGTGTCTAAGGCTCAACAGTTCAATGCACACTCAATTTTGCTTCTAACCCTCTCAAATATATGAATTCAATGCACAAGGTGTTTTGAAGACTTGCTAAAGCTCAAGGGTATTCAATGAGGTCCAGAAGAACCCCTCACACTGCAGTTAAGGGGTATTTATAGCCTTCACCAACCAAAACTAGCCGTTTTAATATTTTACTAAATTTCGGGCTGAGCAATCTGGTCTGACCGGACTCAGGCCGGTCCGACCGACCCTCACATGGCAACGGTCGGAACAGTGCATTTAATGCATGACCAGTGACCGTTATTGCACTACCGGTGTGACCACAGAGGGTCCGGTCATACCGCTCATTCGGTGTGACCGGACACCGGAGTGCCTCCGGTCGCACCGCCCGCACTCCAGCCGGAGGACAAGCATTCTGTGAAAAACGTACAGGAGACAGCCTGGTCGCACCGAAAGTCCGGTCGCACCACTGGAGGACCGGTCGCACCGGACACAAAAATTCGGCTTTGCACTCGTTCTGGAAAAATCAGGCCGGTGGGAGTCCAGTCACACCGACGGCCGGCCGCACCGACTTGAATCCGGTCACACCGGGCATGAAAACCATCGAGAACATTTGTGCAAACTAAAATATTTCTTTGAGTGTTAGTTTATTGTAGATGTCTAGTCAAATAGGATTTGAGACTTGACACTTTTTTCAACTTTAAACAAAGCGACATAAGCCCCTCTTAATAGTACGGCACTTAATTCTAAAAATCCGATCTTTCTCTTCAACCTTCCGAGATCGGTAAAATCTACAAAATAAGGTCCTAGAGTATATTTATACCTTTGACACCATGCATCCGTTAACCTTTATTCGATCGCATACATTTCTTCACAATTGCCAATAATTGCATTATCCTGTATCAAACAATCCTCAAGTAAAAAGCGTTAGTCCTTTTTCACAACTTGTCATTAATTACCAAAACTAAAACCGTTTAGGGCCTAGCTGCTTTCACCAAGGCTCCTTTTATAGCCTCCAAAAGAAAAACTAGCCGTTGGGGGCAGTGGCGGAGGACAGAACAAAATTATGATGTGGCGAATTCTTTAGTATAGATTAATAATTTTATATGAAATCAAAGTTATTCATACACCGATAATAATGAACAAAACTAGTTTGCTAAATAGATTAATCATAATATTATAAAGCATAAAGATGCAAAAGGAAAACAAAAAACGTTCCAGTAGAATACTAGTTTTGTCTAGGTGGCTCAAGCAATTGCATTTGACGAGTTTTCATCTTACGCACGAGCCTTTTTGTGTTAGCGTTAATGAGCCAATGTATATATTGCGATTATAAATTGTGTTGATTTATAAATTAGCGTTAATTTGTGTTATAAATTGCGTTGGAGCCTTGACTCTATGCACATCTTGTGAAATAGATTCGTCAAGGTATGCACTCGCCATCTTACAGACTTTCGATTGGCTAGGTCAGCAATTGCCAGAGCTTGCCGACCGATCCTTCGCCTCGGTTGGGGTAAAATGGGCAAAAAGTCGCAAGAAACCTGGTCATACCGCCCTAGGGCCGGTATGACCGCCCTCTGATCCAATGACTAGTAAAAACTAGCCGTTACTCAGAAAACCCGGTCATACTGGACATGGGGCGGTCATACCGCTCATACCCCGGTAGCACCGCGTCGGCGTACTTTACGCTAGGGTACCCTCTCCGCCACTGTCAGAAGGGGCCACGGTGCCGGCATGACACTGGCGGCGGTGGGCGTCGAGCCCTGGCCGTTCGGGCGGCCGGGACTCGTGGTCGATTGAAGGAGCCAGAAGGTACTCAGGGGAACACCACCGGGCAGGCATGAAGACGTACGTCGGCGGAATAGAGGAGCTTTACCCCGAAGTCTTCTCTCTCGACACCCCGTGTCAGAACCATTAAATGCGCATGGCTTTGCTGACGGCATGATTGCTTATCCCTCTGTCATCCTGCACCTAACCAGTCCCATACAGGTCACTTCCTGGGCGGACCGGGCGGAGTTGGACGATGGTGCAAAAAAATGAGGCCAGAGGATGGGGCTACAACGACTGATATAAATAAATGAAGTGTAATCATTGTGATGTCATTCTTCTCACATGCCTGAGCCAGCCCGGCCTATATAAGAGGGGTTCGGTGCATGAGAAGGGAGAAGAGAGGAGGAACGACCAGAGAACTTAGAACCGATGAAAACTGGGAGAGCTCAAGTAGAACCCGGGGTATGGATTGTGTACTTGTAATCCCCCCAAAACATATTAACAAGAGCCAAGGCAGGACGTAGGGCTGTTACCCGCATCAGGGGCCTGAACCTGGGTACATCAACGTGTTCTTTGTGTGGATCCCTCGAGGGAGCCCATAGGTGTCCGTCCGTAAAGATCCTCTCTATCGAACCTCGGATCCCTTCGAGGCATAATAGCTGGTCGGCAAAAAACGTCGACACACCGGCTTTCAAAAAGATAAAGAAAACCCTTCTTTGGAATTTTCACACCGCCTGGGGCCCGGTCATACCGGACTAGGGGCGGTATGACCGGCCTTAAGGCAGTCATACCGCTACCACAGTAGCTAAAACAGCCATAACTTTTTACTCCGAACTCCGATTTAGGTGATCTTAGATTCTATATGAAGCTTATCACGAGGGCTACAATCTCTACCTATTTTCAAGATTTAAGCAACCATAAATATTTTTAAATATTATAAAAATAAAATCTCTAATGTAGTCATTCAAGTTTAAAATATGATTTCTCGAAATCCATCACATAGACTTGATCAAAAGCATGACTACAATCTAATGAGAGTCAATAAGATCAAATATTGAGTTATATAATAATCAACTCATGATCAAAATAATTTTGCAAAATACATTTACGAATTCTAATCACATGCTCCAATATCAAATGCATGAACACCAATATTTTGTAAAACATATTTGCAAATATAAATATTGCAAACATGATCAATCAAGATCATATCTTTGAGCCACGTGATGATCAACACATAATCAACCAATTTGCAAACATATTTGCAAACCCTATTCACCTGCATGCTCTAAGATGGGATTCAATTAAACCATATTTTGCAAAAACTCATTTTGCAAACACAAAGTATAAACATATCTTAACCTTTGTGATGATCAACACATGATCAAGTCACAAGCTAAAACATGATGCATGGGCTCTCACCTTTTGTAACACATGCAAGACTTAGCTCCATGCAAAACCACACAAACCAAATTACATGAGCTATCCCCCTTTTGCAACACATGCAAATCCATAGCTCAATGTAAAAACCAAATCGATTAAGATTCAATAAGAAGCAAACATGAGCTCCCTTATTTGCAACACATGTAAATACTCAGCTCATGCAAAATCCAAACAAGAGGGTGAGCTAGAGTGAACCAAATTGAGTTCATCAACACATGATGAAACTCAAGCTATAAGACTCGACCCCTCTTAATAGTACGACAACCTATACTAGCAACCCGGTTTCTCATCCAAACACTGAGACTAGTAAAAGACTAAAAACACATCCTTAGCCCTAGCTAGTTATACCTTTGCCTTTAGCATATCCGCTTGGGGCTTTTATAATTTCCATCTTCTCCTCTTCAAGCCGGATCCTTTCTTCTTGTTCATCAACACATGATGAGCCTTCTCTAGCTTCACTTCACTTCGGGATACTCTTTTGACGTTCATCGACACACGACGATGTATTTGTCTCTTTTATCCATTTGAACCTTGGATTTAACCTATTTCAAACTCATTGAAAGTGTTAATTAGCCCCAAAACACATGGTTGTCTCAATCATCAATGCACTCCATTAACACATAATAGATGCTCCCAAGATTCTCTAATGATTGACCACAACCCAAAGACAAATTGATTGAAAGATAAATTGTGTCTTGAGTATACTAATACAACTAATGCTTCATGGAGTTTTTATGGTAAAGATGGTTTTCACCAAATATGTTGCATATACATACATATAATCATATATATATATATATATATATATATATATATACTCTCTATATGGTTCAGTAGGCATGACTAGCACACTAAACGGTGCTTAGCAAGGCAGCTATATACCAGGGTCCAAAATTTCATCGAAATTTTGGATTTCGGGCTACCACGAAATCTAAAGTACTGGCCAAATTAAAAAAATTGAAAAAAATAAATTGCTACAGTAAATTCATTTTTTCGGCGAAATTTCGCTCAAACCGGCCGAAATTTTGGGATTTGAAACTGGACTTTGATGTTTTAGAGCTGGATTTGACTGGATTTAGTCCAATAACCCTTAAGAAAGTCAGCTTCTATGAAAATTTGTTGAAAAAGTAATTTTTTTGAGATATTTTAAAATTTGGGCAAAAATATTATCAGATTTTTATAAAATTTTTAAAGCTTGATAATGATCTAAAAATTTATGATATTATATTTAGTAGTTTAGAATCATACATAAAAATTTTAAAAATAATTTAATTTCATTTGTTATCTTTAAAAATCAAAAACTGAATGAATATAATTGGGACAATAACCTTGTTAGATTTTTATAAATTTTCTCGAGTGTGATCATGATCTAAAATTTTTATTAGATTAAGAATTTCCTCATTACCATTATATAAAATTTTAAAAAAATTAACTTTTTTGTTTGGTCAATTAAATCTATGCAAGCACCGAACTTCATTTGTTATTATTTCAAATATCAAAAAGAGAAAGAACATAAATATTACTGTTCCTTATAAGAATTTTATAAATTCACTGGAGTGTGATTATGATTCAAAATTTTTATGATATCTTTATAATTTTCTTATCACCCTTCTGAAAAATTTTCAAAAATTGTAAACCTATTTTATCAATAAAGCAAATCTATGTATTGATCATTAAGTTTTTATCAGAACGTAGCACTGTCAGAAATTTTGGAACTTTTGGAAGTATGATAATCATATGAAACTTTTACAGAAATATTAGTGATACATCAGGACCATCCAAAAAATTATTAAAAATTTTCCAACATGGTTTGGACTATTTTTCTAGTTGTTCAAATTTGGTGGTAAGGCTTTTGTCAGGACAGTAGTACTGTCCAAATTTTTAAAAATTCTTGAAGCTTGATCACCATATGAAAATTTATAGAAACATTATTGATGCATAAGAACCATGCACAAAAAATTTCAAAATTTTATAACGTGGTTTGTACCATTTTTCATTCGGTTAAAACTTGCGAGTTAATGTTTTATCAGGACAGTAGCAATGTTGGAATTTTTAAAAATTCCACAAACTTGATAATCACTTAAAAAATTTATGTGAATATCTCTCATGTGTCAGGAATCTTCAAAAAAATTTCAAAATTTTTTGACATCGTTTGAACTATTTTTCGATCAGTTGAAATTTGCTGAAATTTTGGCAATTTCAGGCGAAATTTTGGATTTTGGGCCGAAATTTTGGAAATTTCAGTAAAAAATAACCGGATTTGAATTTTGACCGGATTTCATCCAAAATAACGAGATTTCACCGAAATTTTGGATTTCAGTCACTGGCGAAATTTTATTCAAAACAAAATTTGAATCCTTGCTACATACATAGTGATAGTTTTGTCTGGCATGGACTAATGCCGGATTAATGAACAAGTGGCAATGGTACTTTAGTTTATCTCCGGTGCGCAGACATATTACAACTATTATAGCCGAAGGAATTGGAGCCCTCCCAGCATGTCCACGTGTCACCGCGCCGGCTTGCGAAAAAGCCCCTCCGTTTCTTCAAAATTACGGATAGGTCCTTCGTGATTTTTTGTGAGACGAAAATATTTTTTTTCTTTGCGTTTGGGTCCCTGGAACGGTGTTTTACGGAAAAGCCTCCCGTTAAGTTCAAATCGCGAACAAGCCCTTTTCTAATTTTTCAGGATAGCGAACAGGTCCAAAAAAATAATAAAACATCTATTATAGCTGAAGGAATTGGAGCCCTCCCAGCATGTCCACGTGTCGCCGCGCCGGCTTGCGAAAAAGCCCCTCCGTTTCTTCAAAATTACGGATAGGTCCTTCGTGATTTTTTGTGAGACGAAAATATTTTTTTCTTTGCGTTTGGGTCCCTGGAACGGTGTTTTACGGAAAAGCCTCCCGTTAAGTTCAAATCGCGAACAAGCCCTTTTCTAATTTTTCAGGATAGCGAACAGGTCCAAAAAAATAATAAACAAGTCCCTGCTTCTTACGTTCAGGTCCTTTCTCTGTTTTTCCCAGAAAAAATGTTTTCGCCACAAAAAAAACCCGAAAAAAATGTTTTCGTCACAAAAAAAAACCGGAAAAAATGTTTTCGTCACAAAAAAACACATATTCATCGAAGGTTTATAGCAACTTATGGATTTGACAACGGGTCATAACCGCGGTTTTTTTTAAAAAAAATGTAGATTCGTCCGAAGATTTATAGCGACCCGTGGATTCGCCGGAGGGTCCTAACGACCCATTTTTTTAGCAAACGCAACAAACAAACCCGGAAAAAATGTTTTCGTCACCCAAAAAACCCGGAAAAAATATTTTCGTCACAAAAAAACATAGATTCATCGAAGGTTTATAGCAACTTATGCATTTACCAACGGGTCATAACCGCGGATTTTTTTAGAAAAAATGTAGAATCGTCCGAAGATTTATAGCGACCCATAGATTCACCGGCGCGTCCTAACGACCCATTTTTTTTATCAAACGCAACAAAAAAACCCGGAAAAAATATTTTCGTCACAAAAAAACACAGATTCATCGAAGATTTTTCGCCTTTTTTCCTCTAGGCTATTTTTCACCGGTGGGTGGTTTTACGAACATGTATTATTACTCAGAGAACGCGTAGAGTATTAGGCTCAACAAAAGAAGGTTGTCATCTCTAATATTTTTTCCCTTTTTCCTCTGGACTATTTTTGACCGGTGGGTGGTTTTGCGAAAATAAAAAATTATTATTTTCCCGAGCGCTGTAAGTTCAACCTTCATTAATTATGGTTTTGGTGTTAATGACAAATCTAATCTTGTGTTAATGACAAATCCAATATTGAGTTAATCCCCTAATGCGATATTGTTATTAATGACAAATCTTATATCGAGACTAACATGTTTGTTTAGAATATCTTTTGATTAGTCTCATCGCATTGAAAAATGGAAAACCCAAGGTATGTTTGCATATTCATCTTAATATTAGTTGCATACTTTGGAGTCAAGTTAAAATATGAATGTCCCGTTATATTAACCACAAAACGTGCATCATGTTCCCAATCCATATATTACATGGATGCACACACTTAGGGGGAGTTCGTGGTTTAACTTGATAGTTTCATTGTATTGATCTATTCGTTATTGACACATAAAAGGATCAAGACAAAGAAACTAAATCCTTGAGTATATATTTGAATTGCCTAGTTATAAGTATACTCATGGTGATATAGGATATACTCCAATACGATCAATTTGAATATGTGCATATTATCTCCAAGTAAATCACATTGATGCACATATACATGTGGAGTTTATTCTATAGTTGATGATTTAGAGTAATGATCATTTCCATACAATTTACATATAATGGATCATTACTTTTCATCAACATGAGTATATGAAAACTTGTGTAGTTAATATATACTCATATCAATTTAAATGATAATTTAAATTGAGTTCATTTGTCTTGTTAATCGTTAAAGAACACTTCATCATGTGTTGATGGTGTTTTGTGATTAATTAGGACAAATGAATAGTTCTTAAGTATAATAAAGCATGAGTTGCATTATTGTACTTAAGACACAATTAATCATCTCAATTGATTTAGGTTGTGCTCAATTGATCTAGAGGCATCCATTATGTGTTAATGGAGTGCAAAAGATAATTGAGACAACCATGCATCTTGGACTAACAAGTTTCTTGAGTTATGTTTGAGTTAGGTCCAAATATGATGAGAACGGGACAAGGGCGGCATCATGAGTTGATGGGCGTCAAGTGGATCCCAAGTGGAGTCGAGTGGAGATCCCGGGGGAGAAATCAAGTGTTGATCATAAAGACCCCAAAGGGGATTGCTTGCGCGCGCGACGAAGGTATAATTAGATAGGCTAAGGACTTTTGTAGTCTTTGAGTCTAAGGTTTTATCGCCGTGCTATTAAGAGGGGTCGTTCTCTAGCTTGAGTTTCATCATGTGTTGGTGATCTCAATCCGCGTTCACTCAAAGCTCAAATCGTATTTGATTTGGTTTTTGCATATGGGTTAACCATTTGGCATGTGTTGCAAATGTGTTAAGCCTATGCTTGGTTGTTTTGCATTATGCTTTGATTTGCATGTGTTGCAAATAGGATAAGCTAATCGTTGGCTTTTAACGTGGAGTTCACTTTTGCATGTGTTGCATTAGTTGAAGCTTCACGTTTTGGTTCAAACAAATCTTTCTTAAAACCGTGTGGTGGCTTGGAGCTAAGTTTTGCATGTGTTGCAAAGGAGAGAGCTCAAGCATGATTTTATGTTGTGTGTTTGTATGGAGCTAGAGGCTTGCATGTGTTGCAGTAAAGAGCTCATACGTATGGTTTTGGTTTTAGTCGAAGTTTGATTTGTGGTTGCATTGGATGGAGAATTGCATGTGTTGCAATTAGAGAGTTCATGCATCTTGATTTGATATTGCTTGGAGCTAGACTTTTGCATGTGTTGCAAAGAGTAGTGCTCAAGCATGAAATGTGTTTATTGCGTTATTTGCAAGTTCGTTGTCTTGAATAAACCGAGGTTTATGAGTCCGAATTCGAGAGCATGTGAGTGGGGCTTGCAACGGTGTTGGCAAGTTGACCGGTCTTGTGTTGACCTTCACATGGCTAGGGAATTAATCTCATAAACTTCGAGTTTGATTAAGCGCTAATACGATTTGCAAATAGATCTTGAGTTGATTAAGAAATGTGTTTTTGCAATTTGGTTGAGATTCTTTGAGCATGAGCTAAGTTGGTGCAAATGTGTTTTGCATAAGTATATGATCATGTGTTGATCATCTAATGGCTCAAAGAATGGCATTTCGTTTTTGGAGAAATGATTTTAGTGTGAAAAATCTTGTCTTCTCTGTGAGGCGGTGCCACCGGTGGTGGTAGTCCGGTGCTACTGGTGGTGGTAGCACCGCCTCTGGCCGTGTGAAATTTCCAGAGGGGTGTTCTTGTGCCTCGGTCGGTGCTACAAGCCATGGTGGTCGATGCTACTGGGAGGAGCGGTAGCACCGGCGAACCCCTGTGATTTTTCGAGAGGGTGCGTTTTGTGGTTTGTTGAGGTCCGGTGCTACTGGCTTATGGCCGGTGCTCCGAAGCGTAGCACCGCTCCTAGTTGGTCGGTGCTACGGATTTTCTGTAACGGCTAGTTTTGTAGCCGTTGGCCCGTGAGGCCGGTGCTACTGGGTTATAGTAGGGCGGTATGCCGGGTTTCTGTGGTTTGCCCATTTCGACCCCCAACGGCTAGTTTTGGCTTGGAGGCTATAAAAGGAGGCCTTGGGGTGTTGGGGCAGGGGGCTGGAGTTATTGTGAGTGTGTGGGGGTTGTGTGCATGTGTTGCCCTCTTCCATTTGATTCTTGAGCTAAGAGTGAGCCCTAATTGCATGTGTTGCAATTAGGAAGTGGTTTGAGAGGCTCTTGTGCATGTGTTGCACTTGAGTGAGGTCCTTGTGCATGTGTTGCACTTGGTGATCACCGGGAGCGCATGAGTTGTGCTCGGTGAGGTTCAAGCGAAGGAGCGGCTTATTACTCTTGGAGGTTGCCGACTCCTAGACGGCGTAGGCGTCGTGCGCGGGAGCTCTCGAGGTGTGAGAAGCCCCGGCAAGTTTGTGAAGGTTCGGGTTGAGCCTACGCGCGAGCGTGAAAAACCACGACTAGTGGAAAGAGGCGGGTGCTCGAGCGGGAGCCGGTCCAAGTGTGGGCTTGCCTCAACGTGGACTAGGGGAGACCGGCAAGTCTCCGAACACCACGGAAAAACATCGGTTGTCTCTTGTCTCTTTACATTCAAGTATTTACTTTTTGCATATTTATCAATTGCTTGAATGTATTAGAATTGCTTAGTATTAATTAGTTGTTCAATATAGCAATTCTTGTGTAGAGACATAATTTAGTTAAGTGCACTAGTGAGCCTAGTAGATTTAGGCTTTATATTGTCAAAACCTATTTATCGCTTCCGCATATATCTTTGATTAGGTTTTGACTTAGGGGTGTATTAGAGTGAATTGATTAGTGAGCGATTGATTTTTATAAACGCCTATTCACCCCCCCTCTAGGCGCATCCTCGACCCTACAAGCGCATGCTATCGAAATTCAGCTGGCGCAGCGTAGCGCGCTTATCTACCTAGTATATATGATGCCGGCTTATCTACATCGATCGAATTAATATATTGAGCAAAACGCATGCATGTGACACTAATTCATTTTTTTTTGATCAAAGGGACCAAACCTTGGATCTAGGGCAGGCTATATATTGAGCTTCTTTCGAAATTGATATAGTTCGATATAAAATTATTTTATTTATAATTTAAGTTGTTAATTCAAATTCGAGTGAATGAGCCACTATCGAGCCGAGCCTCGTTAACTTTTTTTTTGCTCAAAATGGGCTAATTTCAATTTTAAACCTATTAACTACTGTAATTGAAGAAATTTTGATTCGAGCCCAAATAAGCTTTTTTACCGGCCTTACGTGGATCGGATTATAGCCGGGCATGGAGTAGGAATTGACAGTGAAAAAATGTACTAACAGATAATTCTGTTCTTTTTTTTTTCTTTTGAGAGGATGATCCTTCTTGCTAGAATGGCCTTGTTCCTAGTCTCTTTAAATTTGTTTATAGATGCACCCTCATCTTAGTGACATATACTCTCAATTTCATTTATTTATTTTTAAAACTTTTTCTACGGCACGGAGCTACTTTTTTTATAAAAAATATTTTCACCGGGGTTGATAGGCTTTTGCTGTTATTAGTTCAAAACTTCAAAGAAAAAAAGTAGGGATCAGTACAGTGTGGAGTATGGAAAGCATATATACTACACACTCCAGATACGTGCAGCAAATCAGAAAAAAAAAGTTAAAAATTTTGAGTAGTGTTTTCATGCTCTTCGTCTCAATATAATTTATTTGAGTCTTGAACAAATAAAGAGGTAAATAATCACCATCTACCTTTTATTCATGCTTTAATGTTTATACAACTTAAAAAAATGCACAGAAGCACCTTTCAAAAATTTTAGGCCAGTAGCTCTGCTATTAAGCACCAATGCTAAGCTAGCCAAAGGCTTGAGCGCTGTCTGACAAGGGCGTAACAAGCACACTTAGAGTGTTTAATTTGAAGCCAACTTTATCATAATTAAACTTAGGTAAGTGTGATTTGTCATATTTTTTTGTGGCAACAAAATTCAACGTTACAAGTTTGACAAAATCTGGCAACAAACTGAATCTATGACGTGTAGAACATGTGGCTAAGAATACGTGGCAAGTTATATTTATGATAACAAATCAAACACCTACACAAAAATCTATTGCACGCTTAAGCTAGCTTCAAACGAAACATGCCTTTTGCCGCCGACCTTTGGTCAGTTCACACGGTAAATAAACATAGACATAAGAAGGAAAATTAATGTCTTCTTTCACTTTGACCTCTGGTGAAGAATCATATTCATTTCAGTCCTACCAACTCTGGTAAAACTACAAGGCTTCCGGTTTTTACCGACTAGGAACGAAAGCCCGGACCAGCCAATAACAGAAATTAAAATAGTGGCTGACAGTCCCATTTAGTATGATCAATTAAACAGTCATTGAAGTTATTAATTGTCTGGCTGACCCATCTGGTATCGTCGTTCTTTGATGATGCATTGCAAGATTTCAGTAGCAACCTCTGCTCAACTCCAACTTCACTGCGGTCGATTGATCGATAAGGTCATGAGGCTTCCTGCTTAGCATGATGTGTATACATATAGTATGTATTGTAAAATTAAGTCCCATATATATCATACGTAATGTATGATCTCATCCACGAAGAGTAAGACTGAAATTCATCATTTCTGAAAGGGTCAGACTCAAGTTTAACATAGTACTAGCCATGTGCCCGTACAATACAACGGAAACTTAATTTACAATAAAAAAAAATATTTACAAAGAGTATTAAAATTATCTGAATAATAATATTCATTCTGAATATGCAATGGTTAAATGTTTAAATCAATTCATCGAAGCATACAAATTCCAAATACCTGTTTACAAACTCGAACTTAAAATTATCTTTAATTTTACAAACTTAAATAATAATATCACATCACTTGGGATTGTAAATTTGTAACGCCATAATTCGAGATTGATCGGTCGACCAAAAGAAACATCACCTGCTGCCCCATAGGCGCAAAGGCATTGAAGAGGTAAACGTCATCCGTATGTGGTTGCCACTATCAACGACGTGCGTTGCTCGTATGCTTTACTCCGGCCATACCATAGCCCCACCCCATTAACTAGCTCCACCACCTCCTCGCCACCCCCGCGAGCGTCTCCCTCAACCTATTAACATCATCCACCGCGGCAAGCTTTAGCAGCACTGCCAGCCTATCTCACCGCCCACCATTAGCAACCTGCCCCTACGCCACGTCGACGAGATCAGGAAGGTCGCCAATTACTTCTGCTCAATGGATAAACTCAACACATTTGCAGAAGAGGCAAGAAGCGGTGGGGTTATATAGATTCTTTAACCGAGGAGATATCTATGGAATCCAGATTAAGAAATCGTCGAATAAGGAAGGCAATAAAAGGGAAAGAGGCGAAGATACCCAACTCCATGAATCGAAACTCTGCTTCCTTTGGAAGGGAATCAATCAATCCAATCCGAAAAGCACCGGGAGCAATCGCCGCTGATTCGAATGCCAGATCAATGGGAGAAAGGAAAGTAATAAATGAGTTATGTATATTCATTTACCTCCCGTGATAGGATGATCCAATCTAATCTAGCGGGATGACTACTGCCCGATTCCAACTCAGCCACGCGGGTGCGCACACGTGTCAGGATGAGGGTAGAGAATGGACGTACCACCACCAACTCCTAATTAGAATTAGTAGAGATAGAGATAACAAACTTATATAGTCGCGTCACGCATAGCCATGCGCAAACTGCTAGCTGGCCGGAATCAAATCCATACGTGATTAGATAAAAAGAAAAGATGATCTTATCTACACATGCAAGTAAGGGGGTGTTTGGGACAGCTCCAACTCCACCAAAATCTGTGGAGTTGGTGGAGCAGGGTATTTCTAGCTCCAGAAATTTGTGAAGCTAGAGCTGTGGGTACATTAAGAGTGTTTAGGTAGATCATCTTGTTTACATTTTAGACTAAAAATATAAACTTAATTCACTTTATTTTAGCCTATAAGTTTCAGCTCTGAACTGGAGCTGGGATCTGGAGCTCTCCCAAACAGGGCCTAAAAATTTAATGGAAAGGATGCATATGGCAACTAAAAGGCACATAGTAACTTAGAAACTGTATACGTGCAGTATATGGAAAGAGAATCGGCTGTGCAATATTTGGAAATAGAATCGGCTGATTAAGATAAGAGTGATACACTGTAGATCATGCATACATACATATCCAACCAAAGTAAAACTTTCTCTGTTCGTCAATGTATAGAAGATCGGGATAATGGCGATTTCGTGAGTATGCCCGGGGGAGAACGGACCACCGCCACCAACTCATAATTAGAAATAGTAGAGATTTTTCTTGATGTAATGGATTCATCGTGCATGCATGTTTAATTAAATGAGTACTCTAATATGTGAGCTATTTTTGAAGGGTTTGTTACGATTACTCGTACCATTGTGGAAACAAATCTATGATTCAAAATATTTTAATTTCACCTTTCCAAATATTTAATGAGATTTTCTTCACACGTACCAGAAATAAAAACAAATTCCTATTGCAAGTTCCGTGACTGGACAATCTGAGATCACGACTAGCCCACCTGGCAAGAGTAGCTCACGTGGAAATAAACACTGCGCTCTCCTGTCGGGTATCTTGTGACCTTTAATTGGTCTTACTGACCTTCCCTGAGTATGTACTCATCTCTGACGGAAAATCTCTGACAGGACACTATCATAGTTGATGATCTCCGACAAGAAATAGCCATTCTACTACTATTTCAGCTAGTCACAAAAAACTAAAGGAAAAATTAGTCAAGTGACACTTAATTCGTTGGTTGGTTTTTAGTGATGTGTCTATGACATGTGGGTCAATCTGAGTGTATGACAGTGGGACAGGGTGTTATAAAATAAATCACGAATTTTAAAGAGTGTCGCTGACGCCAATCTCCCAAAACTAAGACCCTTGCAGTTCTCGTGCAGGAATTTAATTATGATTTGAGCAGTTTGACTGTAGCAGCATACACACGTACGTATATTCATAGTTGAAGACTCGGAGTCAAGGCCAAGGACTCGAGTCATTAAACATCGATTAATTCTTAGTAATTTTCTAGTGACAACCTAGTTAATTTTACAGTAGTCCTTGAGCTAGCTATAGTTCATCTTTAGACTCACCTTCTCCCTCTAATTAATTTCTCGATCTCTCCAGGAAAGATTCCAAATACACGGCCGTGTTAGGCTCTTCACTTGCTGTAGCTACTAGAGTACTGCAATGTGCTACTTGTCCCTCTATTGTGTTGCAAGACGGACCAGAAGAACATATTCCGAGTGTATTAATTACGGACATGAGCAAAAGCAAGTGAATTGTGATTGTTCTTCATTGAAGTTAATTAGCCTGCCGTAAATCGGTAAGGTCGATTAACATCCTTGGATGGTTTAGCCTCCCGTATTTTTTAAGCAAAAACCGGTGGCTAATGGAATGGTGATGCATTAATTAGCTAGTCCAGTGTTCATAGTATAATTAATGTGATCAGTATTAGTTAAATGCAAGCTAGAGAATCTTCGTATCGACAGATATGAGCTCACCAAGGAAAACACTATCACACGGCTGCCCACGTATAGTTGTGGACTTGTGGGGTTAAAGTTGTGGGATCTTCTTCTTAACAAAAATTACTATGTAGAGCTACACGCTATACTGTGCTAAGTGAATTTTGATAGTGTGTTCAGATGGGAAAACCAACATCTATGGTGGATGTCATTTTTTTCTTTGGCAAAACTTACACAAATATAAAAAAATAATTACAGTTTAAGAATTTGGAGGTCTTTTCATAGAAATCGTGAATTAGAATAAGATAGGCAAAATCTACATAAATCTAAGAAAAGTTAAAATAATCACAATTTCAAAATCCTATGACCTTTTCGCAGAACCGGTGAATCAGAAAAAGATTTCAAAAAATTTATTACCCTTTTCACAAAAACGGGGATATATGACCTAAGAGGAATTTATAAAACCATAAGGTTTTTTTTTGAAATGTGAGGAATTTATGAAACTACCGGGGTTTTCTCTACAAAAGAGACGATGAAAGAGTCTTGATGCAATTTTAGAATTTGTAGGGCCTTTTCACAAAATTAGTGACGTGGAGGCTCCCAGCGCCCAACCAATCCTTCCACTCTAAGGAGTTTTTTTTGAAAAAAAAGCCGATCCATGACATACAAGGAATTTATGAAACTACTAGGGGGTTTTCTGCAAAAGAGATGATGAAAGAGTCTTCATGCAATTTTAGAATTTGCAGGGCCTTTTCACAAAATTAGTGACGTGGAGGCTCCTAGCGCCCAACCAATCCTTCCACTCTAAGGAGTAGTATATTTGTGAAACTACTGAGGGGTTTTCTGCAAAAGAAACGATGAAAGGGTCTTGATGCAATTTTAGAATTTGCAGGGCCTTCTCACAAAATTGGTGACGTGGAGGCTCCCAGCACCCAACCAATTAATTCTTCCACTCTAAGGTGTAGTATGTACGCAGCTCAAGGTGAATTTACACTAGTTAGAGACAACATATATAACTAGTGTAAATCCAACTTAAGGTGAAGTAGTGGTTCACCTTGAGGGTTAAGGTGAGGTTTACACTGGATATGTTGCCATAGTTAAATTAATGTCTATATATGACATCGAAATGTGGCACCATGATTTCAAATTCGCTAATTCAAGCCATAATCGGGTTTATGTTTTGAAACTTTTAGTTTTATGGTATATACTCATTTATAATAATTCAAATGAAACACATACCTTTGAAAAAATGTACTCAAATTCAAAGATTTTTAATGAATTTAAGTCACATGCTTCGCTGATTTATATATAAAATAAGCACATACCTACAATCAAACTATCATTAAAAGGAAAACTCCAGTTTAAACTTTTAGTAAACTAATTAAACTCAACATCCTAAAAATTTCAAAAAAATCACATGCAATACATAGGGGAATATACCTGTTTTTTATCATGGCGCTCAGGCTCCATAACCCTAAGTAATTATAAACGTGTTATACCTCTTTATCACTTTTGGTATACTTAAATGCTATTTTTAAGATACTTCAATACGATATGGTTGAAAAATTTTCATCAAAGCGCTATAGATAGAGCTACACTCTACGGCCTACAGGGGAAGAGAGAGGTGCATAGACAATACAAGATCATTAAGGATGATCACTTGACACCGAATTAAACCTAAGGCCTAGATTAAGGCAACGTTAAGCGTACCTCACATACAGATTCTTCAAAGTACGTTGCAATAAGTGATTCAAGACTTGTTTTGTCCAACTCCCACGTTCATGCATGTGTTTTAAAATCTAACACGTACCTCACATACACTAGCTAGCTAGCTAATTAAGCTTGCATGGAAGCAAACAAGCTCTCTCTCTCTCTCTCATGCATCACTGGGATTCGCTGATCGACGATGATCACAAAGGACACGGGCCAAGATGGAATAAGAAGCATCCTACCATGTGCCATCAAGCATGCATGCATATATAATTATATATTCTAATGCAACATGCAGACGCTGAAAATTAAGTAGCAGTTGCATGCATATTCTTAGGATAGCTAGCTATATTAGCTAACAGTACTGTCCATTTAGTTAGTGGTGATCATATAAAAATTGTCAATCTGTCCCTTGCATGTGCACTTCCTGATCATGATCTGCCTGCTGGCCTAGCTAATTAAGCTAGCTAGAACAATACACTGATGCAGTGATCAGTGAGCTTTACCTTTTGACCGGTCGGTTGCTAAGTTCAAAAGTTTGGGTGATACATTGATGACTTAAGGGATGTCGTCATGGTTATCAAAGAATGCATGCAAAGGCTATTTTTGTTTGTCCATCTTGACGCATGCATGATTATCCTTACAAGTCGTAGCAATTAAGCGCGAGATTATCTTAGGGTCATTTACATATCGGTCCAACTATGCTTATATCATCGGTAATATTAGTTATTTCACCAAAGATAGATTAGTGGGCACATCGAGACGCTCTCTTTGATCATGACACTTAATTAGGAATTTAGAACAATAAATCTCTCCATCCTTCATGCTGAGACAATTGCAGGAGTTAGATCCAAGATTGAATCTGAATAGCCCTAGCTATCCTATCTATATAGGCATGCAGTTGCAATTTACTCTTAATGATGCCGAATTAAAGTTTACCCTAGTGGACTGTAAGAACATGCATGGCTAACGATCTCCCTCCATATTTTGCATATTCAGATCTGTAGCAAATTATGCAACGGATGAGCTAGCTAGGTAGGCAGCTTAATTAGGCAATTGTATACTTGTAGTTTATTCTTGTGGACAACTAGCAGCAAGGCTAGCTAAGCATCAGTACATATATATTAATTGAACACATATAGATTATTATTCATATTGAATAATATTTAGATTATCCTGCTAGTAGGTAGGGAGTATCAAATTAACCAGTGACACTGATGAGTGGGGTACATGACCTATTTAGTCCAAGCGTCAATGTCCGGCCGGGCTCCGGCCTTGCACATACTAGCATAAATATGCATGTGCGTGTTGTCATGTTGATTTGGATCTTCAAATTAAGAGGACGATAGGGCTGGAAATTAAACTCCTCTACACAATATAACGTAAAACATATAGTATCAGAAGTGCATAACTCATGGAGTTTTACAACCACGTATGCGTGAGGACTGACGCATTAGCCAGAGAAACCCCACGTATACATACCACTGTAGCACTCGTTAGAATCCGAGATGATCTGTCCTTGTCCATCTTTGCAACTACTCGTACTAATTAAGACATTAATTGATCAATTGAAGCCAGTGCCTTTTTGATGATCGAGGTGGCCTAAGCCAGCTTGGAGGGGTGTGCCGTGTGCGAGTACACGTGAAGCATGCACGTGACTTTAATTAGACCGGGGTTAACTAGGAGTAGGACAGGGGAGATTACCTTTGCTTCCTCTGAACTCCCCTTAATTTGAGCTTCTTGGAGTGAGCTCCGGATCGTTTGTTGACTCGGGAAGGAGTCAAAATCCCAAAATTAATCTCGACCCGGAGATTCCGGCACCGGCTGCTACGCCGAGCTCAGCCAACGAGTAGCCGCCGCACGATCTTGTGCGTTTGACGGTGCGGCCCGTGCATTACATTTCTGGAGCTGAAGCCCGTGCGGCTGACTTGGCCCATTTGGCACCGCCCGCCCGGCGAGCCCACCACGCTCGGCGTGAAAGAATGGCCGTGTCCTCTGCCATGCGATTCGCGTAGGCAGGATCGTCCGATCGAGCGGCCCTCGCGCAACTACGAGCGAGCGACCGGCCGAAGCTGCAAAGGCATTTCACCGGCACCACCAAGCGGCCGAACCCGCGAATTCCGTCGAATCCGCATGGGTGGCAGCGTCACCCAGCCGCGCCGCGCGAAAGCGCCCAAGACACGCCTGTTCTCCACTGCCGCGGGGGCGATGTCTGCGCCTCCTCCCGCGCCGGAGCCGGGCGCGTTCCGAGGCTGAGCCAACCTGTCCGAGCTGCCGCTCGCGTAGGTGCTGCGGGGCATCCTCCCCTCCCCTGGCCGTCCTGCACCAAAACCCAATCCCCTTACACCAACGTCACCGTTACAAACCACGGCACGCATCAATCATCGAGAGGAGGAAGCAAGCACGCACCTCGTAGATGGATGTGTCCTCGGATTGCCCCCATCTTCGCGTGCTCCGCAGCATCCTGAACACCAAAACAAAAACACGGGAGACGAGAAGTGAGTACGATAGCAGAAACGGATGATGATGGGGGTAAGGGTTTTGTCGCGAGACGACCTCGGCGCCATTGGAGCGGAGGGGGCCATCGGGGACGGCGTGATGCTCCTTGCGCACCGCCACGGCCTCCATATCTCGGTGCGCACGCGCGGCGGCGTGGGCTCCCCTCGCGGGATCGGGATCTGGCGGTGGCTCATGAAATTCAGGGGGATTTCTGTGGGATGCATGCGATTTGTGCCTTTGGGGCAAGGTTCAAAATCTCGCCGTCCTCCCCGCCCATCCCCGGCTGGCTCCATCCGCTCCCTCCGCCCTGTCCTCGCCGATCATCCGAGAGCCACCTGCCCCCACCTCCTTCTCGCCCATCCCAGTAAGCCCTAGCCTCGCGCTCCATTGTCTTGCCGCCGACCACACAGTGGGGCGCAAAAGGGCCTTCGATCGAAATTTCGGTTCTGGGTTTCTCAAAATACCAGATTTAAAATTTGGTTTTTGAATTTCGATCAAAATTTTAAATTTCGGTCATCTTCAAGATGTGATCCGAAAACAAAATTTGAAATCTTGACTCGGTTGATCTCTGAGATATTCAAACCATCTCAAGCGATGTTAGGCAAGCTTTTTTAAATTGGTGATACTCTAACCCATCACGTATATCATCATTGCGGATTAGATCTCGCATTGTACGACGATAGATCTATCACAGGATCCATATCTCTACTACGATTATCTTTTATACATGCTGTCTTTTTATCGTCCAATATTCCGCTTCATACATCATTGCAAGTCTCATCGTCGTAGTATAGAATTTACACTTTAATTTTTAAGAGGTTTTTTTCTATCATATAGGATTTTTGATGTTTAACGCCATTTCACCTAGTTCACTCGTATCATGTGGATCATATATTTGTCAATCTCGCCATCACTTTATAGCATCAATTCCAAATATCGAAACATTTTCTTACTAGGCACTACTTTCCCGACTAACATCTCCATTATCTATCGTAACACCATTGAAAACACATTGCTATAATATCTTTCTTTTGTAGTGTTTGCTCTGGTACCAATTACTAAGCATCTTACGTTGGTAGTAACGCGGTATATGGAGGAAAGACAATGAATGGTTTTTAGCCGTTCTTCGCTACGTGCTAACACTAGTCATGCTAGCAAGCTAACATAAGCATTTGTATCATGTGGAAACACTAAATATCGATAATATACCTGTTTATTTCTACTTCTACTCATGTGAAAATTTGTGTCTGTGACCTCTTGTTTTGGAAATATATGTGCAATCCTGCCATTTTTCTGTTCTGAAGTTCCTTTTACGGTTTTCTGTTGGGTAGTTTTACCTGAAACTATCTTGTATTCTGTATGGTTTCTGTCTGGAACAAACCTGCATTGGCTTTGCACTTAAAAAGGGAATGAGCACCCCGAACAGTCCTGGACTTGAACCGGGTGGGCTGAGCAGCCGACGCCACTCCTTACGTACCGAGCTAACCGCTCGAACGAGGGCGGGCGAGTCGCGCGCGCACCAACCGAGACAAAGCTCTGCCCGCGCATACTTAGGTTTTTAACCATGATGTTATTACTCATTTACAGTTTTGTTAGTGAATGATCCACGAGACTGCATTATTCTCAGAGTCAGATCAACACAAAAGGGTGACATTAGCTAGAGCACCATAGTAAATACTCGTTACGGTGACAGTAATAAATTTCACTCTATTTAGTCGTCCAAAAAAGGAAATACATCTCCACTCTCCAACCTTCTTGATTGTTCTTGCATGACTGTTGGCTCATGGTCAGAACCAATAACCAACAAGAAAGGTGCTACAAGAAACACCTAATTTTGATAGTAGCAAGCGGTTGTATTTCTTTCTGCATTGAAAACATGGAAGAAGATGTACAGTAGTGTCAAGAAGAGAAGTAAGAGCAGCCCCATGGAGAGGGATTTCTAGAAGTTCCATTATAGGTTTTCCTGAGTTCTGCAACGACCTTCTTCTTCTAGCTGTAATATTTCCAAACTAGTTACAAGAAATGCGAAGATGCTCATTCTCGTTTAGTTGATGACGAAGAGATTCACGAAATCTGAATGTGGGTGTCATTAAACTTTTGCTGCTGCAGTAGGTGCACCAACCCTCTCGGCAACGATCTGTTCATAGAGATCTCTAATCTTCAATCCTATGATGGTTTGGAAGAGACCTGTTCCATTGTTGCTGCCTGGGAAGTCTGCATGCTTTAGCATTTGCTGTGTCACCTCTCCGTAGAACTTGGTTGAGAGGTTGCTTAGATGACTTTCAACATAGATGAGTTCATCTAGTCTGTCAAATTGCCCATCCATCTCCAGCACCGATACCTGAAAACATCAGTCACAAGTCTAAGAATGGTTTTGGAGTTTTTGGTCATACTTTGGACTACTAGCTAGGTTGTCCGTTTTGTTGCCAAATAACATCTGTAGGTTTTCCTTGGGGGATCGAAAACGGTAAACAAACCAAGATAAATTACCTCGTGGCCAAAGTAAGTGTCTGGGCCATAGGCAACTTTGATGCCAGGATAAGAGCATGTAAGCTTTCTACCGCAAGGGACCCAAGTGATGCTTGATCCTTCGTCAAAGAGGTAAACCGGGTTGAAGTGCTTCACGCCTTCTTTCATGATCAATTTAACACGCAGCACCTTTCCTTCGTTGTCATCAGGAATCAGTAGGGTTGGCAGAACTTCAATCACAGCATCAGCGTATTGTTTCTGCGGGTCTGTCATACAAGTGGTAAGTATTGGCATGTCAAGTTCTAATAAGTTTCAATTATCAGTAATTTGATGTGACATGTTCTTGTATATTTTTTGGTTTATTTAGAAATAACTTGGCTGATTATAACATTAGTTGGCAAAAGGCAGTACCAATATAGGCATCAAAATCTGGTTTCCTGGCTTGAATACTAGCCTTGATACTTTCAAGGCTGTGCCCACGCTCTGCCATGTCCCTCTGCAAAAGTGCCAGTGACAATTCACTGTGTCATGGCTCGTGAGGAACAAGAAACATCTAATCCTTGCAGTCTTGCTGTTCAGCTTACCTGAATTTTCCATGCGAACTTAACCTCGTCGCTGATGTCTAAGTAGATGCTGAAATCTAGAAGGTCTCTCACACGTTCATCGAACCTGGTTTAAAAATATAAGTAAACAAATAAAGGGTGATGAGAAATTAAAAAATCATTCCTGCTTGTTACAGCTTGAAAAACGATCGTGTTGGGGAGATGTTGGTTAACTCCTTAAGGCATGAGGGAATTGAAGATTTTGTGGATATTGAATAGAAGTTGCTTCGGTGAGTGAGAAAGGTTTATGATAGCCATTTACCCAATGACTAATCGAACACTATGAAGAAACAAAAGTTCTGAAGAAACAAAAGTTCAGACACTAAATACTACAAGAAGGAAGAAGCGTGTGGAGCATGGGGATAGAATGTGAGCTCACATTGGGTGCAAACCCTCGATGACAAAAATCTTGGGGGGCTGGATGAGCTCCGGTGGGTCCAGGAGGCCGGTGACATGGTTGTAGATTGGCTTCTCAATAGCCTGTCCTTCTTTGATTGCCTTCACCTGCTCATACATGAGATCAAAGTTGTTTGCCCTCGGGTCGAGGGCGGTCACACCTTGCTCCTTCCTCCCAGTTCTGTCCAAGGAATGGTAGTCATCAAGGCATATCACCGTTGTCGTGTCGCTGATGAGCGTGTTCGAGTCCGGGTTCCCGCCCTTGGGTGGTTCTGCAGCACCACCGAACACACTGGTGAGCCTGCGCATGAAGGTGCTCTTCCCACATCCTGAGTCTGCTGCCAGTCCAATCACTACTGGCTTCTCGACTGAGCATGAAACCTGAAAGGTTCTTGCTCGTCCGTGCCTAGTGCTGCTACTCCTGTTGCTTCTGGTTGTGAAGAAGATGACTTGATTCTGCCTGAAGCCTGTGTTTGAGATGGTGGTGCATGGGGAGTGCAGGGGGGTGGTGGTGTGTAGGCTGCAGATTGCCATGTTTGCTTCCTGACCTTCGTTCCTGTTGGAGCTGCTCTTCCACCCTTAGCCTTGCGATTGAGACTTGAGAAAGAGAGTTGGATGGAAGAATGGTGGAGATAGAGCTAGGGGAACATAAGGAGGGGAGTGATGATGTGGTATCCCTAATTTCGTTTCTTTTCTGATGATATCAGGGGCAGCTTATAGTGAGCTGAAAATGAGTTCTTCCTTTAATTCCCAGCACTTGTATTTTGTCGGTATTTTTTTCTCTGGACACCGAATTTTCTTGTTAGGAAAAGCTTTTGAATTTTTTTTGAGTGGTGTTTCAATGTTTTTCTCTCAATACAAGTTGTACAAATCTTAAAAGTAAACGAAGAGGTGTCAGTTGCTTTATGAACTTATTAGTGTTACGTGCTGAAAATTATTTTGCTTGTTGCTTGTCTGCCAGTATACACAACACAAGTGAAGGGCGTATTAGGGATTTCTTGTACATGTCTTGCATCTTTATGTTTTGGAGAATACTTGTGTGCTTGTTTTGTCTTTGCTGATTAGTCGATGGTTGAATTGTGATGGCCAGGGACGCTTAGAAGAAAGCTTGGTTGTGGTTTCATGGATTTAGATATGGCTCCGCCACGTGGCGGCACGACGATGGCTGGCTACGGATGAGGGAACGATGGCTGCAAATTCAAGTAGGGGGCTCACTCGCTGAGGTCCCAGGCTTGGAGGACATTGCTGACGCTTCCCTCACCGTGCTACAGGTGTGCACCATGTCAGCATCCAGGTCACTCGACGCCCAAGGCAAGACATTCGAGACATTCCAAAGCATGCGCGATACGCAGAAAACCGAAGAAGCTCAACTCATATGCCTTTCCAGTAACAATTCATTTGACTCAATGCTGCACAAACTTCTCGACAGAAACCATGTTTGTTAAGGGGGTGTTTGGGACAGCTCCAACTTCACCAAAATCTGTGGAGTTGGTGGGCAGATATTCTAGCTCAGAAATTTGTGAAATTGAGGCTGTGAGTACATTAAGAGTGTTTAGGTAGATCATCTTGTTTACATTTTAGACTAAAAATATAAACTTAATTCACTTTATTTTAGCCTATAAGTTTCAGCTCTGAACTGGAGCTGGGATCTGGAGCTCTCCCAAACAGGGCCTAAGTCACAAAGCCGTAACACATCATTAATCAGAGTAGGATGAGGCATACATAAACGATAAACACAGCCAGTGGCGGAGCCAGAAATTTCTAAAGGAGGGGGCCTAAGAATGAAGTGACGGCGCAGACGAGCAAAGCGGCAGTAACGCAAGTCTCCGGCAAATCACCGCTGATGCTTATTGTTAGCACTTAGCACACGGTATTCCACTGCTCTGTGGATTAGACGAATAGTACTGTATCAAAGACAAAAAATATCCAGAAAAATTGGACGTACTAGCAATTCTGTAGACCAATCACATAATTTGTACAACTTGTCGCCGGTAACTAAACTAATAATTAATCAATCGATAATTAGCAAAAGGCACGGACTGTTTATGGATATATGACATATACATATGCTTGTGAAAATGCGACGAACATGGAGAAAACTAGATAACATCTCAAGGGAAGGGACAAAGGTTCAGCGCACCACACACGTCGTCGTAAACCGGCCTGATCGATCGGACTGTTTCTGTTAGAATAATCTAGTCGCCGTTTGTCCTGAGAGAATCGGAGAACAACAAACTGAATAATCTAGTTGCGTAGCATGGAGAACGAACGGGAGAAGGCCGAAGGCGAGACGTTGGTTCGGTCTTTGACTCGATATTTCATTCGCAGCACGCGAGAAGACGAGAAGGTGAGACGTCGGCCATCATACATTTAGCCTTGTGACTGTATATATACATATACACTCTCCTTCATGGGCCAAAGGGGGGCCAGGCCCCATCACGCCCGGCTCCGCCTCTGAACACAGCCCACGTCAAGAGGCACGCTACGAGCAATATAATCATTTTCTGAAGCCATATATTTATCACAGAATTGCTGCAATGCTGGCTTAGCATAAACCGTGGCAAACCAGAATATTACCAGGTGAATCTCTTTTGACTCCTTGTTGCCGTTAACACATGCAGAAACATTGATGAACACATGACGACGGTTCAGCAGAAGCTGAATCTCCAAGGAAGACTGGAAGCTTCCTTCTACATCACACGGCACAAATGAGATCCCCGGATGGTTGCTGTCTTTAGGTTCGAACAATCATGGCTCTTGTAGTAGACACGAACCGACCAAACAAACCTATAACCAAACTAACAAACAAAAGTGCGAAGAAAGTGCAATTTGTATAGGTAAAAAATTAAGGTTTCAAACAACAAATCGGTCCAGAAATAACACTATTAATGTAATAGTTTAATCACTACCATAACATACAAAGACTGACATGTACTTATATGTATGCACAGAGCCGCAGCACACTCGGATGGCACTGGTAGACTTGTGAATTTCTCACATGGGCTATTTCACTTGTGCCCTCTGAAATACATGTATACTTTCTGCATACACCAGAATCAAAACAAGATCAGATGACTGCTGCATTAGCAAATGTATCATAAGAAATAGCATAACAACAGAAATTCTTCAAACACAGGTTGAGAACATAACATTGTTCACAATAAGTCGCTATTTATGCTACATGCTCACTCAACTTACCATATTTTTTTATGGTAAGATCCTGTGAATTAAATTATACATATTTGTTCTGTTGAGACAAATGGACATAGCAAACACAAAGACAAGTAGATTAGAAAGCATTGGTCAACCGATGGTTAATATTACATGCTCCAGCAATAACGTTACAATCACAATTGGGTGAATTCCTTATTTTCCTAATTTTAAAGACAACTTTTATTGAAAATTATGCATAGAGTTGGATAGCTAGAAGCATGGAAGTAATCAAACAAATAATAAATATAAAATGCTTCCAATTTTAGAGAAGTTTATCAGCAGACATTTCAAACAAACAGATTTATGTGAATAGTCCAACATGTCCAGTTGTGTTCCATAATTAACTGCATTTAACTCAAATAAGCACATCCAAATTCACAATATATAATCCACAATAAATATCTGCCATGATTGAAACACCTATTCACTCCTTCATCCATTTAGTATGCAGAGATGACTGGAAGTATTGTGCTAGAACCAACTTAACCAAAATAATATAAAATGCATAGGAGGGAAGGGACAGAACGATATAGCAGATAAGTCACAGACCTGAAGAACCCAAATGCTCACAAGTGTCTCCAAGCAAAACAAGGCAAATCCGACAAAGTAGAAAATCTGAAAGAACAGAAGTTGATCTTAAATGTGATTTACATAAAATCGTATTGAAATACTTCATAGACTACAAGAGTAAAAGTGATAGTAGCAGAAATGTTCGATTGTTGTGTGTGTATATGGTAGCGCCATTTTGCGCGTGCGCGCAGCTACGCCGGTCGTAACCCAGCATCCCACGTAACCCGGTATCATGCAAGAACAAAGCAAAAGCGCGTTCAAACCATTCACGTACGCCAATCAGTAACGTGGTCACCCCGCGCAACAGAATAGTCTGATAGTAAATGACTAATAAATGCTACTTCTTGTTTGTACATGAATCTTTCTTTTTTTTATTTAGCCATACTTTTAAATGAGGATATTTTTGTCTTCAAATTTTACATGGTTGTAGAATATCATGTCCCCTACGTATGGTATTTTTTTTGGAATTTTTTAAAACATCTACATATGGTTTTCATGGATTTTATAAAACACTGGATATGTTGACTTTTAATATCTAGAAAATAACATATTACTCATTATTACACAAGATGTTACTGTATCTAGTGTAAACCACCCTTATCGTGTAAAATTCATGAAAACTACATGTACAAGTTTTTAAAAATTCTCAAAATATTACCATACGTTGGGGAGGTAAGCTTCTACAACCCTGTAAAATTTGAAGACCAAACTCGATCGCATTTGAAAGATATGAAATTGACAAAACGTTAAACAGTGAAAATCACTATTTAACCGAATTTTTCTTTTTCATATCTTTCAGTTGAGATTGATTTTGGTCTTTAAATTTTACAGGGTTGTAGAATCTCATCTCCTCTATATATGGTAATTTTTTTGATATTTTTTAAAAACTTGTACATGTGTATTTATGAATTTTACACGGTGGGGGTGGTTTACACAAGATATGTTGCCTTTTATTATCTAGCAAATAACATGTTACTCGCTATTGCACAATATATTACTATACTGAAATGAAGTGAACTATCAGAACAAGAATTTAATTCTGTATGTACACTTTGTTTTAGTATAGTAACATCTTGTGTAATAGCTAGTAATATGCTATTTGTTTCAATAGTAAAAAAGCAACGTATTCAGTGTTTTCAAAAATCCATGAAAAACACATATACATATTTTCAAAATTTCTCAAAAAATTACCATACAAAGAGAATGTGAGATTTTACGACCCTATAAAATTTGAAGACCAAAATCAATCTTATTTGAAAGTTATGGCTAAATCAAAAAAAGATAAATTCATGTGCAAACAAGAATAAGTATTTATTAGTCATTTACTAGTTGGGAGACCATTTCATTGCGTGGAGTATTGAATGGCTCGGTCCGAGAAGGATCAAATAGCATATACGGATCTACTCACCCCAACAATTGCATGATCAGAGAAGGTGTCGATTGCAGCCAGTATACCCCTGATGACAAATAAAATATGTTCTGTTTAGAATAGATAAACAAATCTACAATCTTGTGCATCGAAATCTTGTAGGAGTAGTGGTATTTCATCATATATAAAAAAATTCTTGATAGCAATTACTTCAATCAATGCATATTGGGATAAGGTAGCTTACGTTAATGACTTCCCACGAAATACAATTGGTGGAGCAATGGCAGCAATGATGCAGAAACCAATGTGGAGCTACACTCAAACAAAGCCATACAAAGTAATTCAATCAGGTTCATAACAGAAGTAGAATTTCAATGTCAGTAACGCCGAAACCACAAATCGATCAAGACCTTACCAGGTAGCAAAGGAAAAACCATCCAAAGCTGAATGCGCTATCAGTTCTGTTCAACAAGTTGATATGATATTAAATAAGAAGTCACAACTAGTAAATATAAGTTAAACATCATCTGGTTGTATTTGCAATTCCCTACTTTACAGCTTCTGTCTGACTTGAATATCAACGTTATTCAAAATGATATGCATGTTAAGCTGACAGGAAGTGGAATTCACAAATTAGCGAACACGAAACTGATGTAATTATTTTTTGCAGAGACCATTAGATGCGTACCTCATTGCACGGTACAGAGGCCTATACCACAGCAAGTACGACAGAGGAATTCCAAGCATACCATAGATAGTAGCCAAGAAAAAAAGTTTGGAATCTGCAAGCAAAAGAAAATTCAAAGATTTAGTGGCCTGCTGCATTAAGAAAATTAGCACTTGTTCGTAAGTAAACTACAATTCAAGTACATCCCATGCAATACACGTGGCAGATGCATGGGCAACTAGCATACAGGATGCGAAAAACTAGCTAGAAAGAAGTGCTGAACTCACCTCCCCCTCTGATCCAACAGACTATGACAGCAATGAAATTCCAGAAGAGACAAAGCACAATGCCTGTAGAATTATTGCAACCCAAAACATTATTCGTAAGTACAAACAATGCTATATCTGGAGAACTCCAAATGCAGCACACCCCGCATTATGAATGACTTCCCAGGGCGCATGCGTACCAAGCCAGCTTGCGAACGCAAGATACTGCAGCTTCTGCGCGTTGGCTGGTATCTCGTTGGCAATGTCATGGTGGATAATCGGGAAGAACGGCGGCCAGTTCTTGTCCTCCGCGGGCACCCCGGCTACATCAACACGGTACAATAAAACAACACTCAATTCACAACTCCATGAGAGCATCAAGGAAGATAATCATTGCACTAAGCCCAAAACAAGTAGAAGCGTACCACTCTTGAGAGCTTCTTCCCTCCTCTTGATGTCCTTCAGCCACAAAAATTCCCAAAAAGAAAAGGAATAGAAAAACAGTCAACAATTTAACATCATGTAACACATCAACAGAATAATCCAAGGCAGCAGCACAACGGGCGTACCGCCTCTCGCCGCTTGAGATCCGACTCCCATTGTGAGAGCTCCCTAGCCTTGCCCTTGGAATCCTTTAACAGCAAAACAACCATATCAGCATAGACCACACACGCTCATTCACTCGCTAAGCAAGGGGGAGCCTCTCTTACGTTCATGGTATCAATGGGGATGTCGACGGTGGAGTCGCCCTTGCCGCCGCCGCCGCCTCCTCCACCGAACCCGACGGGCTCCGTCGGGCGGAGCTGGAACTGCGACCTGCCTCCTCCTCCGCCACCACCACGTCCACCTCCTCCATTCTACGACACACCAAACCCACTCCTCATTAGAACACGCAAGAAATGCAACGCCGGAGCTAAGCGGGGAGATCCCACCCGAGATCTACCGCGCCGCTCGAGCTAACTAAAGGTCGCGAGAGAGCGAGGAGCGGGCGGTCGGGATTACGTACGGAGAAGGGGTTGTCGTCGGCGCCCTCGTCGAAGGGGTTGGGATCGTGGTGCATGCTCGCAGCCTCGCTGCTTCGTCTGCTTGGCCTCGAGCGGCGGAGCGGCGAATGAAACGATCGGTGGTTGGGTTTGGTGCCGAGGGGAGGGGAAGGGAAGGAAGCGGTAGGAGGGGTGGGGGTGTCGAGCGTGGTGGAAACTGGAGAGCGGACACTGACCGACCGACCGACTACTCAAGTCGCTTCCGGTTCAAGTTGTTCTTTGCTTCTCGCTCCCTTCGCTGGCGGCCGGGACCGGACAGCCTGCGTCTCTTCCTCACCTCCGCAAAACGCGGTGACCGTGCATTATCATCCGCTTGTAGTCCCGTAGTATAATCATCTAAAATTTAACATTTTTGATAAGGTTACTACCGCAAAATACAGTAATACTAATAGTAAAACAATTTGGTATCGTAACAAGTAGAGTCCAGTTTGACAGGGTAACAAGTCGATTCCGAAGACAATGCTAGTTAAAAACTTGTATTTGGTGGCCATCCGCTTCCAGTGAAGTGGTTGCGGACGACATCCTCCTCCACCATGCATTATTCGCTGCTGCTAGGAATAAAAATGGATCTAATGGTTTTCAACCGATCTGAGCAATTTTCGGATACGAATTTTGTCAGATCGGAAATGAATACAAGTTTTTTATGTCAGATACGGATACCGATTCGATAGCTTTCTATCCCGAGATACGAATACTAATCTGGATATTTATGAGCTGAATTATTTAGATATGCATATGGGCTAGGCCAAGACTACTCTTTTGGCAAAAAAAATCCTAAATTTCAAAATCATTTTCTTATTTAATTAATCCATAAATTAAATTTTAATTATTAAAATTGGCAAACTAGCTCTAAAATTTATGGATTTTTTTGGAAGTTCCTAACATAACGTAAAATTTAGAACAAATATTTTCAAGATTTTATCAGCTTTTATATTTTCTCAAAATTTCAAATACTGTTGTCTCTAATAGGAAAATGTTTTAAATAAGTATCTAAAATGCATAAAACTCATAAATATGTAATTTATTATTTTAAACATAATTCAATAAAGAATATAATTCTTGGTTCATTACATGTTCTTCATGAATATTTGGAGCAAATAAACTAGTTACATTTTTTTCCATTTGGTGTGTACAATTTAAAGGGTTTTCATAACCCGATAAATATTTGTGATCATATTCGTTTCGATTCAGATTTATTCTGTATCTCTATTCGATATTATTTGTATTTGTAATCATATCTGGATTATCTATATTCGTATCTATATTCGAGAAAAAAAAATATAAACAAATATGGCAGAACCATTATTCATTCGTATTTAATCTGTTTTCACCCCTAGCAGCTGCCGATGAGTTCGCCACCCACTACTAGCTTTCTTCTCTGCCTCGTTCATAAGTATGTTTGCTCTAGTGCTGGCGCTCGCCATCCATAGTCACCAAAACTTAACTTTATTGCAAGGATTGTCAATAGCCACTTGTCATCTATTTGGTATGGGCCATAGCTTTTCTCAAAAACATCTTTCAGATAGATTACATGAGTGAACAGCTGCATGACTGAAGAGGTTTGCTGTTTTATAGCTTGACTTTTAGTTAGGCTGGTTGGCTGTTCCGAGTTGGAACATATATAAAATACCCTTGAGTCAAATAATGGTTTATTCGCTATGGATTGGACACTTTTTACAAGTTCACATACTAAATTAAGAATTTTTTAAACTTTTTTATTTCACTTAGGCTTAAATAAATTGATCATACTAAATTGATGCAACTTGTTACCATCCATGAACAAAATGGCCTTCAAGAATACAAAAAAAAAATCAAATATGCACACAAAGATCTTTAAAAAAATTGCACATGATTAAATCTATATAAGCAATAACCAAATCTGTTGTGTAAATCTTAACAACAAATATTATGTGATTACATAAGTAATCATTCCATAGTCACACAAGTAGTTGATCTATACAAGAAAAAAATAAAGAAAGAACTAGATCTATAGTGCCATCATCACGTAGTGCCTCCTCTGGCTAGATATGCGGCCGGTCGGAGCTAAGGAAGAAAGGGCATGGTGTTGTCGGATCTGAGAGAGAGAGAGAAGGCAGAGGAGACCGTCAAGGAGGTGGTGGAGTCGATAAGGAAGCGATGCCAAGCGGGTGTAAGGAGATCATGCCGAGCGACGGTGGTCAAAGGCGAAGAATGGAGACAAAGTACAGGGCCCGATACCACCGGATCCATTAGAGAAAGAGCCAGACGAGACGACGAAGACTCATGAGGAGGCGCTAGAGATCAACGAGGAGGCAATGTTGTGCGGGGCGAGGAGGCCGTGTCAAGCAGTGGTGGTTGGAGACGAAGAATGCGAGGAGGTTGCGGAGATCAGTGACGGGGCAATGTAGGGCGGCCGCAGCCCTAGGGCCTAACCCTAGTGCCGTCACTCCCCTATCGTGTACATGTCAGGTGAGGAGAATGGGAGAGAGAGATTAGGAAAGTTTTGTTTTTTATACATGGTATGAGATAGATAATTTCTAGCCAACTTTAAGGGTAAAATTAGAACCCTAATCTATAAAAAATGTAGAAAGCTACCTCAGATCGGATGTAGCCTTTTGACTTCTCCTAATAGAAATATGTTGCTAGCTTTTGATTTTGAAAAGGATAACTTCTAAAATAGCTTTCTTCTTTGAGTAAATTTCACAAAACTATATGTTTCTAGTACAAAATATTAGAAAACTACAGGTATTACCTCTTATTCTGAAGAACTATAGATTTTAGAAGAAACCGTGTCACAAAGTTATATGTATTAGAATTGATCAATCCTTATAACGAGTCTGACAGTGTGGATATAGGTTCATACTGTCAAATCTATTATAAAAATATTCAATTTTAAAATATATAGTTTTGTGATGTAAATTTCTATAAATCTATAGTTTTATAAAATAGAAACCAAAATATATAGTTTTTTAATAGTTTATAAAAAACTATATTTTAATGAAATTTACTCTTCATCGTTCAAACGAGAAAAAGGCGAGGTTGAGGCCGTCCAAGACCATAGGCACGCGTGACGCGTTAGCCTTGTGGAGCCATCAGCCATCGGGGCTCACCACCTGCTATATCACTTTCCTTTAGGCGTCCGAGCAATATGATTTGGATACTTACGTTCTCGAAATTTTTTACCTTCTAGTTTTGTGCGTTGTTTTTTTTTCTAGATGTAGTCCTTCCTATGTTAAATTTGCGATAATAGTCTTTGTACAGTGCAAATACAGCGGTCGAGAAGCGCTGTTTATATTCCAGCTAGCGGATGCTGTTCGCTAGAATTTTTTTTATTTCCAGCTATCTGGTAGAGCTAAATTTTTATTCTTTTCCAGCGCAAAAGGACCATTAGATTATTGCCGATGCAAATTTTTCCACATGCAAAAAATCAAACGGGCATGAACCGTTGGATTTCTGCGGACCGGGCCTTCCGTCAATTTCCAGCACACCCAGTCGGCTGGAATTGGCCGACGCACGACAATAATGTTCTTCAGCCCTGCACTTCTGCAGTTGTTCAGAGTCCAGAACTCCAGGTTCCAACCAAAGGCACTGTTCTCTCATAGTTGGGCTGTGTAGTTATATTGCTCAGGGAGAAGCAAATACATAGGCAGCAAATCCGCGGCAAGCATGCAACCAGGGATCAAAATTTCGTTTTTGAGAAAAAATCCGGGGTGGGCCAAAATCCGAAATTTCGGCGAAATTTGGAAATTTTGGATGAAATCCATTCAAAATTCAAAAAGCAAAATTCAAATCCGATTCATTTGGCACCGAAATTTCCGAAATTTCGCCGAAATTACCCGAAATTTCGCCCAAATTGCATTGACTGAAAATTGGTTCAAACGATGTCAAAAAGTTTTGAAATTTTTTTGTAGGTTCCTGACACATTAGAGATGTTCTCATAAAATTTTCAGGTGATTATCAGTTTTGTGGATTTTTAAAAAATTCAAACATTGGTACTGTCCCGATAAAACGTTGATTGGCAAGTTTGAACCGGATGAAAAATAGTACAAACGACGTTAGAACATTTTGAAATTTTTTATGGAGATTCCTTACATATTTATGATATTTTTGTAAAAATTTCAGATGATGATCAAATGTGAGGATTTTTTAAAAATTCAAACATTGGTACTGTCTTGGTAAAGCGCTGAGCGATAAGTTTCATCCGAATGAAAATTAGAACAAATGAGATTATAAAATTTTTAAAAATTTTCTGGATGGTCCTGACACATCCATAATATTCTCATAAAATTTTCATATGATGATCAAGTGTCATGAAGTTTTAAAAATTCAAACAGTGGTACTATCCTGTTAAAAGGCCGATGATCAATACATAGATTTAATTTACTAATAAAAAAGGTTTAAATTTTTTAAAAATTTTACATAAGGGTTAAAAGGAAATTCTTAATATCTCAAAAAAATTTTGAATCATGATCACGCTCCAGTGAATTTATAAAATTCTTATAAGGCAAAGTGCCATTTATGTTCTTTCTCTGTTTGATTTTTGAAATATAATACAACAAATTAAGTTCAATGCTTACTGCATTGATAGATTTTATTGAGTAAACAAATAAATCTGAAATTTTTTAAAAATTTTATAACATGGTACTGAGGAAATTATTAATCTGTAATAAAAATTTTAGATGATGATCAAACTCGAGAAAATTTAGAAAAATCTAACAAGTTTACTGTCCCAATTATGTCCATTCTTTTTTTGATTTTTTATAGATAACAAATGATGTTAAATTATTTTGAATTTTTTTATGATCCCAAACTACTAATGATGGTACCATAAAATTTTCATATCATTACAAGCTTGTAAAAGTTTTTAAGAATTTAACAGTGTTTCTGCCTAAATTTTAAAAAATCTCAAAAAATTAGTTTTCAACAAATTTTCATAGAAGATCACTTTCTAATAGGTTATTGGACCAAATCCGGTGCTCAAACTCCAAAAACCGGATTCAAAACCCGAAATTTCACCGAAATTTCCGGAATTACTGTAGCATTTTCAATTTTTTTTGAATTTTTGAATTTGCCCAGGTTCTACAATCTAGGGGGGTCCGAAATCCGAAATTTTGCCGAATTTCGACGAAATTTTGATCCCTGCATGCAACACTAGATTCCCGTACGTAAAGTAAAAAATCCGCTGGATTTCGTTTACAGTTAAAAAGTCCCCGTGCGTCGGCCAATTTTAGCGGACTGGGTTCGCTAAAAATTGACGGTGGATTCAATCCGTAGGAATCCAGTAGTTCATGTCCGCTTGATTTTTTTGTACGGGAAAAATTTGCATCGGTAGTAATTCAGCGGTCCTCCTGCGATAAAAAAATAAAAAAAATTATTCAGCTCTACCAGATCATTGGAAATAAATAAAAAAATTTCCATCGAACGGTGCCTGCTAGAATATATAAACAGCGCTTCTTGACCGTTGTATTTGCACGGTATAAAGGCTTATCTCACAAATTTAGGGTAGAAAGGGCTACGTCCAAAAAAAACAACACACGAAGCCAAAACAGTAAAAAAATCTACTTTTTTTTGTCTTATGCTTGTGGAAGAAATGTATGGGTACCATGGCACCTTAGAATTTGTCTTCAAATAAGCCTACGTGACCTTCAAAATGCGCGCCTATCGAAAGGTGCACTCAGAGGCGGAGCCAACCCAGCCCGAAGCCTTGGGCCTAGGCCATTGCAGTCCAAAACTCATGTATTTACTGTTGTCTTTATAGATCTAATTTCAACATGGGTTTTGTTGCCAAGCCTTGGGTCTAGGTCCAAGTGGCCTAAGACCTAGCTCCATCACTGACTAAAATATGTTGTATATCATCCAAGTTGAATTTTCGATGACTTCAAACTAAAACTGGTACATCTAAAAATGACATTAGTGAGTAATGAGTAGCATACATACCCAAAAATTGTCGTGTAACAGTGGGTTCTTCTATTTAAAGTTGTTGAGTTTGTGACTCGAATTCATTTCCATCTTTGTCTCAGCATAGTGATATACACTTTATGCGTTTGGTTTTTTTTCAAAAAAAAAATTCATGTAAAATTAGTATCTTCCGTGCATTATTTGTAAAAAAAAAGTTGTATGATTTTTTTTTAAAAAAACTCTAAGTCAATTTTCATGACTACGTGATTTATTATTGATATTGATGTGCTTTCTGAATTGATATCGACCCAATAGAAAAAAAAAATGGCTTGTACTTAAGAAAACAATTAGTCGCCGTCTCCTTAGACAGCAGTACAGCACCTTAGACGAATCTTGCAATTCATCTCCAGAATGCCACGGTGCTTGCTTTGTTAGCCTGAGTTAAAAATTAAAAGAAGTAAGATGGGTTACTTTTAAAAGATGACCCATCTGATCTGTCATCTACGCTAATGTTAGTTAATGCAAAGAGGGGCAAACCAAAAGGAAAAAAAAAAAGAAAGAGGAAGAGGAGGGAGATAAAGCTATTCCGAGTCCGACAAGTCAATCACTCGATCGATCAGTGCTCCCCGCAACAAGAAAAGCGCCAGAGCGGGAGCCGCGGAGACGATGGTCGGAATCTTCTCCAGGTTCTCCGCCGGCGCCCACCGCCGTGCCAAGAGCGTCACGGTGAGCTCCCCTCCCATCTTTCTTGTTTCCTATTCTGCCCACTTGTGTTCCTATTTGTGCTGTATTTTACTTGCCCAAGGAGAGATCTACCCGTAGATACCACTATTCCAAAAGACTATTATTATCAGCTCTACGAAGTCGTCGAGGGCTCAGATTTGAGCTGGTTCCGTTTGATCTCGTAGACGTTTATGGGTAGATGGTGCTGTCTCCAGTAAATGGTAGCTCCTTTCATTTACTCTTCTGATTCTTCAAATTGGGATTCTTTTAGCTAAGATTTTGCTTTAGATGATTTTTTGTTGGTAGGATTCAAGTGAAATTTCTAGCTACTGCATGCTTGCTGCGCTTCTTTGGATTAGTCAATAAAGAGCCGACCTGGCTGCTGCCCAAAAATTGAAGAAAGTTGCAATCTTTTGTTGCCTCCAAATTGTAATCCAATTGTTCAGAATTGTAATCCAATTGCAATCTTTAGTATTACTCAGGTGTTGTTTTTTATTTAGTAAAGACAAGGGTCAGATGCAACTCCTATCAAATTACAATCTTATATAGTTATGTTGCCAAGTCTTGGCTGTCTTGCCCGACTGTTCCAAGGAATCAACAATTGTGGGAACTGAAACAAGTGTTGATTTGGGGAATATCGTTTTGGTGGTGCAGGAGGTTGTGGAGACATTGGCGCCCAACATGAACACTGGAGAGTCTGACCCAGCAGCCGTTCCCACAGACAGTCCACATGGCATTGAGGTCGGCGTTGAGTTCAAACCAGTGGAGCACCCTGTGGAGCCTGTCAACCTTGATCAACCGGTGAAATGCCCTCTTCCTGAGCCATCTATACTGCATGTAAGTTATTCCCTTGCTCTTTATGGAAGAATTGCATGATTGGCTTGTCTTATAGTCCATGACAAGGAGCAGGACACAAGAGAATCATTCACATCACTAGGGCAACCGTATCAGTGAACTCATGTCGCAGAAATTCGGAGTTAGAATTACAAAAACATGCCCGCTCTTATATACCTGAAGTTCAATGTTGCCTTAAATTCCCAGCACTATACCATGCAAGCCTATTGTCCCCTTATTGGTTTTACTAATTAATGGATACTAGGATGGGAGGATATGGAAAGAAAGGATGTCTACAGTGGGTGCGAGGGTGAGGACAGACTTGCCAGTTGTGAAGGAAGGATCGCAGCTTGAGTCTGCCAGCAGTGGAGCAAGGTCGCGATCTGCAGTGCGAAGGCGTGCCATATTGCCCTCTGTAAGTGCCCCTGAGCATAACATCCTAGCTCTGCTTGACGAGTGTGACGCCCCTGAGAGCCAGCATCCTGCTGAATGAGCTTCAGTTGGGTGTGCTGCCAGTACCTTGTTACTCTTGACTGTATTTTGCGTCCTGTCTTTGTGCATTACTGTGTTACATGTATTGTTCCACTCTGTCAAATGCCACGAGCTGAATACAGCAATGTCAAATCGTTACATGTATTGTTCCACTCTGTCAAAGGCCATGAGCTGAATACAACAATGTCAAATCGGAAATTTGGAACTATAAGCAGATTTTGTATGTGGACTGTTTCTATGGATACAGATACAACAATTTGCAGTACATCACTCGCATTTGGGCGATAAAAGCGATTACTGCCTCACTGAGATGCCTGGTTTTGTTTTGGGTAACTGCTGTTTGTTGATTATAATTTACTAATTTTGCTCTGTTTGAGTGCCCTCATCTAACCAAAGAGGATAGCTTTGCAAAAAACACCAATCTTCTAGTCCGAACTACACTCGCCAAATTCTTTTATGTCGCGAACTTCAGTTGAATCCGTCTGCATGTGCATGGAGCTCTTGAAATAAGTCTATACGATAGCCTATGGTGTTAAGAGCTATTCTTGAATCTTGCAGCCCATTCCTAGCGTGTTCTAATTTTGTGAGAGGGCAGATGACAAAAGCGCTTGTTGTCTCTCTTCCCTGCGTTCATTTCGCGAGGCTCGGCACTAAACATCGGTTGAGTTTGTCCCCCAGGAAAATGCAAGCTGTTGGTTGATGCAGAAAGAAACACAGCACTAGTTGTCCAGCTGATCCCTAGCCTCCTGCTCAACAGTGCCTATCAAGTCTCAATTCGTTTTCCCATGGTAACGAGTTCTCGCAGGTCACGCCCAGCGATTTCGATCTCACTTCTGCAAGGCTGCAGGCGTCTGATCCGGTACAGGAAGCAAATCATCGGCGGCACTAGATTTTTGTCGCCTGCCGCGGGCATGCTGACAAAGACGGGCGTCGGGAGACTGGCTGGCTGACGGTCGGCTTGTGCCGGCGGCCAGGGCAAAACGGTAGCGGTAGGGGCAGGCGGTGGGAGCCGGGCGCTGAGCGCGCCAGGAGTGCCGTCCCGGGTGCGGGAATTACGGGGTAGGCATGCTTGGCGCATGGATCAATAGATTCAACACGACACAGTGCTTGGTTGGTAAGACAGGTTGAATAAGATAGATACTCCTCAACTATTTAGTTCTAAAGTACTTTAATATTTTCTTTCTTAATATAAATTGTACAAATCTTGAAACAAATAAAAAGGTAAGTAATCACTATCTACCCTTCATTAATACTTCAATATTTGTACAACTGTTAAAAAGAAAAGTATGAAAGCACCTTTCATAGTTCTATTGTTTTTAGTAAATGAAATAGTTCAATATCTATAAAAAATATTTTTTAAGTTTATATCCCACCATCTAGGATGGGATAGTTCCACTCAAACAATTAAATATATGGATAACTTTTTTTCTTAAAACATCTTAATAGGGATAGTAATCTTACCCGATTACCCATGTACATGCGGGTAAAAACCCTAATAGAGGTGGATATGTTCCTTTTTTATTACTCGCGGATATGTTTATGAGGGCCAAACTCTACCCGACGGGCAAACGAGCATAGGTATGGGGGAGTTTCACCCGTACCCGTTCCGCTCGATTACTCGCCATTTCCTATTGATATACGGGCTAGAACAGGCACCCAGTTGGCCCCTTGATCCCCAATTTGTGGTAACTCATTTTAGTAATTGTTGAACTTGAGCATCCGTGTATTATTTGTCTGTATATATTATTTTAATTCTTATTCTCATGTACATTTAAAATTTTGAATAATTGATAATCATTCTTTAATCCATAGATTGTACCTAATACCCATAACTTTGTCAAAAAGTTTATATTAGTACCATAACTCATTAACTCCTAATGCTATTTGGTTGAAAAGATTGTTAATGATGACGAGTAAACAGGTATACCCGCGGGTATCGGGTATGGGCGAGATTTTTCACCCGCGAAGAAATTTTAATTCGCGGGTATGGATATAGATGAGTACTACTTGTATCCGCCACACTCGATTGCCAATTTTTATCCATGTACCACTTGGTACAAGCAAGCAGACACACCGAGTAAAGCTGTGATAGAAGACCAAGTTACAGCCAGTATCAAATTAGTAATAATTATTAAATCAGATCACAAAAAGATTGATATGTGCGGACAAAAGAGCTGAACAATAACATCAATGCAGAAAATGCCGAGCTTGTTGCAATCGACTGTGTCTTAGGTTAACCTTCATACATGTAAACCTCTTCTCTTATCATCGCTACCACCAAAAATCCCCAGAGGGGTTAAGGATTGCAGCAAAAAGAATAACGATGACGAAGCAGGTAAATCCCCTGCCCCGTTCAGGCAATCTCTGCAGAAACGAACATTGCAAGCCTACAGTAAAAGGGGGAAACGAGTAAAGATTGCATCCTAAGCATTCTTCGGCTCTTGACCGGCTAATCTTCTCCTCTGCTGGTGCTCGGCGACCTTGTAATCTACAACCTCACGGAACAGGGCTGGAGTGAGCTCGCAGTCCTTGCTCCCGTACACCGCGGCCTGCACACTTGCCAGCAGCTTTGCAATCTCTCTTCCAGAGAAGCCCTCGGTCTTGGCAGCAGCCTCCCGTATCAAGTCATCGGTGATCCCCTTCACCTCTATCTTCTGAGGCTGGCGGCGGAAGAACCTGAACCAGCTATTTCCACGCCTCTCGCCAGCTTTCACTATGTACTTGTCCAGGTATAGTTTAAGAAGCTTGGACCGTTCTTCTTCCCCAGGCAAGGGGAATTCAAGGACCTCATCGATACGGTCAGCAACAGCAGAGTCAAGGTCACCAGGCCTGTTGGTCGCGAGTGCAAGCACAATGTCCTTGGATTGGTCACCTGTGCGGAAAAGGAGAGCGTTCAGGGCACTCCTTTGAGCTTCACTCATGTATGTCTTGTTTCGTCTGCAGGAGAAAAGAGATCAATATAAAATGTCAACGCTAGAGTCTGAATAAAACAGATGGCCAATCAGGGGAGGACCTGAAAATTAGCAATATACTGTGATGTCAACATTACAGGAGAAGAAATCACAGTGCAATTACTCAGCACTAGGAAAAGGAACCCCACGCTACCCTTCCTATTGCAAAATAAGTGTTTTTAGCCAAAAGTACGCTTGTTAGAGGAGTGACGTTCTACAATTTTTTAAAGTTAAAATAAGCTTCTTCCTCCAAACAGATTCTAATCATAAATAATAATGCCCAGGATTTATTAGGTATGGATGGCTAGAAAAGAGGAGATAGCATGGTACTCTTGATCTAGGATCCCATTCCCTTCCTAACTTACCATTTTCGTTTTTCTATGCATGGAGCTATGAGGGCAAAGAAATGTAAGGGAAAGAGGAACTAATTTCCAAACTCAAAATGTATAGTTACTGCTGCACTAAACTGTCAACCGTTCCATTTTGGACTAAACTGTACCAGGCATTTTCCACATAGCTATGCCATGAAAAGACCAAATAAAGACAAGCAAGCACCAAACAAGAAAAAAATTGTTTTGGGGAAGGTAGATGATTCGGCAATTGTAAAGATGCACAACTAAATAGCAGCATAGCAAGAAACAAATGCGCAGCAAGTTGCAACTATTTCGGGTTCAGCAATTATGAAAATAATTCATATCAACCATATCGCTGAAGTTTGGCATCTTAAAATTTCAAGTCCTTTCTGAAATAATTAAGATGCTGCAAATTAAGATGGTGCAATGGACTCTCAAACAAGAAAAGTAGTCTGAAGATTTGACTATCACTTACTCGCACAAGAAAGCGTCTGCTTCATCAATGAAGAGGAGCAAACCTTTATTAGATTTCTTTGCCCAGTCAAACAATTGATGAATCTTGGTGACTGCTTGTGATCCCAATGGTGCAACATCTCCACCAGTCATTAGTGCATAATCTAGCCCCTGTAAATGGTCATAATGTTAGCGAGCTAATAATATTTCAAATGTTTTCATTTGTGCTCACAGGGAATTGACTTATACAACGTACAGATTTGCGAGCTAGTTCTCTTGCAGCCATTGTTTTCCCTGTGCCAGGAGGCCCATAGAAAAGCATGTTCCTAAAAGGAGCTTGATGAAGTTTCGTGTTGGCGGTAGCATTCGCAAGCTGCTTCACTCTCTTCTGAAGAGAAGGGTTTAGAATAACATCACCAAAGCCATTCCCATTCTTCCCCAAGTTGTTCCCATTGTTCAGTTTGCTAGTCATTGTACTCATAGCACGTGAGGGGATGCCAGACCAAGGATACTTCCCTCGTGATGACTCTCTTATAAGTGATGGCTGACCTAGAATACGGTCAACATAACCCCAGACTACTCTTGCACCTTCCCTGGAAGCAAATACGTTAAAACATGTAAGAGCATCAAATGAACAGTAAAAAAGGACTCCAGAATGTCATTTATGTCACTGGGAAGAACTAAATAAAGCAACATCACATTCAGCAATAAAGGATAGGAAGACTAGGATCTTCACCCTTGCACTGAAATATATGACTTAAAATCTTGAAACAAAACATAGTCTTTACGGGAAGCGGCTAATGCAGATTAAATAAAGAGCAATAAATGGATTGTAAGTAGAGAAATCAGCAACACTGTATTTTATAGTTGCTTTCAAGAATTCCAACCAGAACATGATAGCTTGTAGTTTAATTCTAGCATCAAAATTGGTTTCATATCTATTACAATCTTACAAGTTGCAAGTGGATGTGCAGGAGCAATTTGGTGCAATAATTTTATAAGGTCCAATGTGAATACACTTGTAGCATTCTTGTCATGGCCACTTACCAATCAGTATGTCTGAAGTTGAAAAATATAGAGTACAGCTTATTAATTTTACCTTGTTGTGTATATCCCGGCTGCAAGTGCTGTTGCACCTCCAACTGCAACAACTAGCTTATTCTGATCAGTTAATATTGTTCGCAAACCACCTGAAATATACAAAAGGAAAAATTACACAAAGACCAAACTTTCCTATACCACCACTGATATATCATGATATGAGCATATAAACAGCATGTAATTCACCACGTTGGATGCTAAACAATACAATAGTACTATAGTAGTCTAACTTAGAAAGGAAGTAAACATTAGACAATATTATAATAGTCTAATTTGTAAGTAAACATTAACAATATTATAATCATCTGATTCGGTAAGGAAGTAGAACATTACACTAGGATCTGCAATACTATTGCCCTAGATGATAGCTGATCCAAATACTAGTTTAAAATTCAGAGCCAGAACTTTGGAAGTTTTATAAAATCATTCAAAATATGCGATGCAAACTTGTAGAAATAGCTCATAATAACTGCAGAAAAAGTCCAATAAATTTACATTTTATTCAAAATAAGCATGAAGAAATGTTCACTTGGTAAGGTATACCTCCAATATGCTCAAAGGTTGTATTTATTGCTTGGACCCACTTCTCCCTCTCAGCATTTGCCCGCTCCACAAGCAATCGCCTGTTCACATCTTCAGCTAGTTTTGCTTCGTGTGCTCTCGCCTCTGCCTCTGCCAGGGCTCTCAATTTCATAGTGTCCCTTTCTATTTTTGCCTTTTCCTCATCTGTCTTCCTCTGTTGTGCCTGAATTTCCTCCTCAATCGCACGCCTTATCTGCTCTAGCTTAATTGCAGATTCCTCTTGCATCTTCACAAGCTCCTGGTTTCTCATCCTCTGTGCCTCATGCTCTGCCTGCTGTCTCTTCCTTGCTAGCTCGTCCTCATATCGAGCTATTTGTGCTTTTATTTGAGCTCGAGCTTGCTCAAGTTTTTTCTTCTCTTCATAATCTACGCGTGTCTTCTCCTGCAAAATGCCTCATGTTAAATAACAAAAGTGAAACTCCAAATTTGTGGCTTCAGAAACAGAAGTGCACTGACCATCACACCCTGAATGCTTGAGAATGCAACATGCTACACAAACAAACTAATACACAACACTAAACATCAATTTAGCAGTATCCATGGGGCAAATATACATGGCATGATCTGAAACATTTACTGCATGTAATAACTAATGTGAAAACAAACTTGATGTCAGTTAAGTTATAAGAATTAGCCAGGCATATACATCACAAGTAACCACCAAAAACACCTTATGAACTACTAAAAACAAATGAATTAATAAATAAGTAAATAACAAGTAGCATGTTCATCCTCACACAAATATTGCTAGTGGGCAAGCACCTAACGAGCTATAGGTTATGGTCAATCACACCACTCAGAATTACTAGAACAAATAATCATTTGAAGCAACTTGCTAGCTCTAGCAAATAAAAACAAAATAGAACATCAACACAAATGCAGGATTACGGTTAGAAGAGCACAAGATTGACTATATATTCGGTGGCATTTATGATGTTCCAACACAGGTGTAGATTCCATATGAGAATGTACTGCAGTAACATATACTAAAATTACTCCTCAAAACGAACTTTTTTACAATGAGTCAATGACTTTCCCAACTGTTGCAAATCGGAACTAATGCCAATTCGTTCAAAGCATCATGACTAACAGAGTAACAGCCAACAACGATAGGACGAGAAATATCTCACCAGCTGGAACGCCGCCAACTCCTTTTCGTGTTCGGCCTTCCTCGCAACGAGCTCCGCTTGTCGAGTCTCCTCCTGCTTCCTCATAAGCTCAAACAACTGCACAACCATGGGTCAACACAATCTCCCGTCAGAACCCAGGCCCAGACAAGATCCTCCCAAAGAGATTCCCCCGAATGCTCGCAAAATCCCACCTTTTTGGCCTGCTGCGATTTTTCGATCTCACGGAGCGCCACGACCCCGCGCTCCAGCGCCTCGGGGTCGAACCCCGAGGCGGTGGTGCGGGGGTTGTCGTTCCGAATCCTGGGTGCCTCCTCCGTAGCCGGCGCGGGGGACGGCTGGGCCGGCGGCGGGGCGACGGCGGGAGGGGTGGGAGAGGAGGAGAAGCCAGGGAAGCGGAAGGTGCTGCTCCCCTCGGCGTGCGCCCGCTCGGAGGAGAGGGCGGCGGCCGCCGCGGCGGAGAGGGCGGCGGCCGCGGCCTTGGCGGCGGCGGCAACCATGGTTTTGTTGGGGTTTGCGGGAGCAGTAGGGTTTAAGGCTGGGGATGGCCTGGCCTCGCTCTTTCGATCAAAAACGCGGTGGGAGATGCGTGTATTTGTGCGTTTGTTTGGACGGCGGCTCCGTAGTTCGGCTCGGCTTGCTGCCCAAGATGAACACTTGTTTTAGGCTTCTAGCTTTCTTGGTACCAAGACGTGGTGAAAACAATCTCAAAGTTGAAATTTCGTGAAAATTATGAATTCGAACTTTCCAAAAATTAGCAAAAAAAATTCTACCAAATGTAAGAGAGGAGATATTCACTAACCATGCAGAATTTGAAAATCAAACTCAACCTCATTTACAATATATGAAAAGGGCAAATTCTACATAAACAGCAAAAAAATTTGTTCGCGTAGAATTTATCTTTTTTATATTTTACAAATAATATTGATTTTGGTCCTGAATTTTTGCATGATCAGAAAACATTCGCTTCCCAATATACGGTATTTTTTGGATCAACTTTTAGGTGGTTTTCACCATATATATGATACTAGAAAAATTTTCGCGGCGTGTTGTCGTTTTTTAATAGAAAAAATTTCTTTTTTTCGGCGGTATTTTATTTTTTAAATCATCGAAATAATGAGCGAAACGGCTGAAAGAACACAAATGAAATCACAATTTTTTCGCATCTATCTGGGGTTCTCTCATGAAGGATCCGTGATCATGTTAAATCGAAAAGGTTCTTTTCGTAAAAAAATAGCCGGAATGATCGAAACGGCACCACGTTTTTTTTCCGGTATCTATTTAGGGTCCTCTCACGAAAGATCCGCAATCGTGCTAAATCGAAAAGGACTTTCTCGTAAAAAAAAGCCAGAATGATCGAAACATCACTACGTTTTTTTATCTATTTAAGATCCCTCACAAAAGATTCGTATTTTTTAAGACCCTCTTCATAAAAAAACACGAAAAAGACCGATACGTAATTACAAATTTTTCAAAGGACTTAAACGGAAAAAAGCCGAGGCTCAAATCATCAGGAGGGCGTGAAATCTTCAAGAAATAGGAAAGGTAGTATATGTCCTTACAAAAGACGGGGCTCTCTAGAGTTTCTGATATTTAAAGGGACATTTTCGCATCATTTCGTCTAAAAAAATATTGCATCACTTCCTGAGTGCTAAGAACGTTTCAAGAGGGATTGAAAAATATTGTAAATTTTATGGACAAACTTTGTGTACGAATGGGTGCTCAACGTCATTGCGAGTCCTTGATTAACATAGGGAAAGCTTTCCTTCGGGAAAAAAAACAGTGGTAAGACTGTATAGAACTCCGTTGGATTTCTCCTTGTTTACTGTCATATTTTCTTACTAGTATGGTTGTGCTATAGTTTTATATATTGTGGAATTTTAAATCAGGTGTGATTTTTTTTAAAAAAAATTAATATGTTGGTCCTCTCTTTTATTTGATTTCACTTTAAGAAAACTAGTACCAATATGTTGCTTTTGGACACTACTATGTCTATGGGCTGTCAGGAAGATGGGCCTTTTTCAGCAGTGCTCCACTGGGTCTGTAGTTCTGGAGTTGGACTCTCGTTAGCTGGAGTCGTCAATGGGCCTAGTACAATCCAAGTCTTTCGCGTTTTCCCTTCTGCGTATGCGATCTTCCTGATAATTAATACTGTATTCCGATATTTCTGTCACAAATAGTTATCATTTTATATATCGATATGGTTTTTAAAATATAGTATTAATCGGTAATTTCTATTATAATATGTTTATAAAACCTAGTAAAATTGTAATATTATGAAAGTACTTTTCGAAACAAATCTATACATATGATTTTTCATATATTCAATTTAAATATTTTAAAAATATTCACAATCTAAGTTTCAAAAGTTTAACTACACATATATCTAGAATGATAACTATTTTACAACCGGAGTGAGCAGCACATGGTACTTGTAGTCCGTCTATGTTTACCACGTTGTACTTGAAGTCGTGCGAACCTCAATTACAAGGTGTAAGTCTCTATGATCCCATCCCTCGTGCAGTGTTTCATGTACCACAATTCGCTCTGTTTGTTTTGGCTTTTTCACCAGCTTAAAAGTCAAAAAAACTAAAATCTAAACAAACGAGTAGCTTTTTATCTATGTTTTTCAAAAGCCATAAGGCTCTATATAACTAAAAGTCAAAAACTACTGAAGAGAGGTTTTTTTGGCTTATTGATAATTGGTTTTAGACTAATAATACTAAAGTTAGATAAAATCATCCACCTCTATCACGTACAAAAGTCATTAGCTTTTAAGCTGTTTAAGTTAAAAAAATTGGTTTTAAGTTATAAAAAAAACTTAAGGCTAAACAGATAGGACCGTACTGTCACGTTGGGCGACATTGCCATCCTCCGCGCTGCTGGCCCAGTTGGACATGGACCTTATCCTCAGCTTAATCATTTTGTCGCAGCATCAACTCTCCCCAGCTGCCATTTGCCCGCTCCAACTCCTGGATGGCATTCAACAGCCCGAGAAAATCCCAGCGCTGCATCCCAGCCACAAAACCCTTCCATGTGGGCCCCACTCTAGGAAGCGTCCACGTCTGCACCTAGTGATGACGACTGACGAGCAAGCTAGCCGAGTGAGCTAACTGGATCACTGGAGACTAGCGTCATAGCGTGGAGAGAGAGGGACGTGCTATACTGCATTGTTGCGGTAAAGCAATTCTTGTGAACGCAGGGAGCTCCATGTAGCTGCTACTCGTTGCGGTTCTGGAAAGGATTTTTCGTGTCGTTGCCAGCGCTGTGCTGCACACCGATGGTAGTAGTAGCATGGTGGGAGGTCTAGTGCTCTCCCAGGCCCAGCACCAGGTCACCACGCCAAGAACCGCCGCCGCCCCGGCGCCACCGGCGACGACGCAGGGGTTTGAGCAGGTCAGACCGAGGGAGCTGCAGGCGCCACGCTGCGCCACTGTCTCGGCGCGGAGCCTGGACGAGGTCCGGAAGGCGCACGCGCGGCACATCAAACTCGGCCTCGACCGCTCCCCGCGGCACGGGCGGCCGCTCCTCGCGGCATGCGCGCTCTCGGAGTGGCCGGGGAGCATGGAGTACGCGGCGTCCATCTTCGCGGCGCTCGACGAGCCGGAGGCCTTCGACTACAACACTCTGATGCGCGGCCACGTCGGCGGCCGCGGCGCCGGTGACCGCGACCCCGCGGCCGCGCTGCGGCTGTACGTCGGCATGCTGGAGAAGGGCGTCGAGCCCGACGGTTACACGTTCCCGTTCGTGCTCAAGGCGTGCGCGCAGCTCGCGTTGTTGCGAGAAGGGAGGCAGCTGCAGGGGCACGTCGTGAAGCTTGGGTTCCAGCTCGACGAGCACGTGCAGAACAGCCTCATCAGCTTCTACGGCAAGTGCGGCGAGGCGGAGCAGGCTCGCCAGGCGTTCGAGCGGATGGAGGACGAGGAGAGGACCAAGGCTTCCTGGAGCGCGCTGCTCGCGGCGTACACGAGGGCCGGGCGGTGGGCTGAGTGCCTTGAGTCGTTCGGCGCGATGGTGCGCGAGGGATTGAGACCCGACGAGAGCTCCATGGTCAGCGCGCTCTCGGCGTGCGCTCACCTGGGCGCCTACGACGTCGGCCGGACCGTTCACTGCACGCTGCTGAGGAACACCGTGAGGCTAAACACGTTCATGCTGACGTCCTTGGTGGACATGTACGCCAAGTGCGGCTGCATAGACAAGGCGGCGGCGGCGTTTAACGCGATGGACGATAAGAACGCCTGGACGTACAGCGCCATGGTGTCCGGCTTGGCATTGCACGGCGACGGCCGGAAGGCGCTGCAGGTGTTCGACGCGATGGTCAGGGAGGGCCACAGGCCCGACGGGGCCGTGTACGTCGGCGTGTTGAACGCCTGCAGCCGCGCCGGGCTGCTGGAGGAAGGGCTGCGGTGCTTCGATCGGATGCGGCTGGAGCACAAGGTGACCCCCAACGCGCAGCACTACGGCTGCATGGTGGACCTCATGGCCCGCGCCGGGAGGCTGGACGACGCGCGCGCGCTCATCAGGAGCATGCCCACGGGGCCGACGGACACGGCCTGGCGGAGCCTGCTCAACGCGTGCCGGATCCACGGCAACCTGGAGCTCGCCGAGCGCGCCCTGCAGGAACTTGCGCGCCTCGGCGCCGTCAACGCCGGCGACTACATTATCCTGGCGGACATGCACGCCAAGGCCAAGAACTGGGACGACGCTGCCGCGCTCCGGACGGAGGCGGTGGACAGAGGGCTGGCACAAGCCCCGGGGTTCAGCACCGTGGAGGTGCACGGCAGGGTGCACCGGTTCGTGTCGCAGGACAGGTCGCACCCGAGGGTGGACGACATCTACGAGATGCTCCACCAGATGGAGTGGCAGCTCCGGTTCGAGGGCTACAAGCCCGACACGTCGGAGGTGGCGCTGGACGTCGACGAGGAGGAGAAGCGGCTCGTGATCGGCGCGCACAGCCAGAAGCTGGCTATGGCGTTCGGCCTGCTCAGCACGCCGGAAGGGACTCCGGTGAGGGTCGTCACCAACCTCCGGATGAGCAAGGAGTGCCACGCGTACAGCGCGATGATCTCGGAGATCTTCGGGAGGGAGATCGCCGTCAGGGACCGGAACCGGTTCCACAGGTTCAGGCGCGGCGCCTGCAGCTGCAGAAACTATTGGTAAGAGGCTGCCAGGCATATTGACTTGTGAATTGTGATGATGTAAATATGGACATTTTCTGATTCTCATTCAAGTGTATGATTAATTCCTTTGTTGTGAATCGATTATATGGTACAAATCAGTTAAGAAATTTGTGAACATGGTGTAAGTAGTAGAAACAAAAAAAAAGTACAAAGATTTGATATGACAGTACAAGTGTATGTGCAGGAATAATATGCATTTCTCATTTGTTGTAGTACTTGAAAGTTGAAACAAATTTCTTACCTTCGATTGAAACACATGCAACTTCAATGTTCAAACTATAAAGTAAATTTGGAGGCCATTTGTTAATACTTGAAGCATGCGTTGCACCTGTTAATGTCAGACAATTGAATGCAATGTTTTTCATGAAACTTTATTATTTAAACAAAAGCAAGCTCTCCACATTTGCTTGCTAAGAAGCATGGTTGGTTGAATGAAATAAACATCAGTACATCACTAAACACGAGCACTATTAGACATGCTTGATCGTAAGGTTGTTGAGTTGTTGAAGTCTCTCAGACTTACAGTGGGTTTAGTAGCTAAGTATCATTTCAGATGCTGACTAAACCAACCCCCCAAAAAAAAAAAAAAAAGGAAAGAGCACCATGACGCCAAAATCAGGTGTTCGCCAGTGTCTTCCTGCTCTGCTGATGATCCGAATCGTTTGGAACTTGTACTGTACGTGAATCTTCAGAAGGCAACCCTGAAACCAGAACCACGAATTCCTGGTGCTGCATTGGACCAGCATTTCAAGGCTGGCTGATGAAGAGCACACCTCAAATACTTGCATTACCCATGAGTCCATGACTGATTTCAGCAAAGAACACTTGGTCAGAACCGATCCTTTCGAACCTTTGGCTTAAATGTTTCAGCCGTATTAATACCTGACAATGTTGACACCCTTCTTAGGCCCGTAAGTCATAACCATATACTCCCTTCAGTTACAAATAGTTATCGTTTTAGATACAAGTGCAGTTAAACTTTTGAAATTTTGATTGTTAATACCTTTTAAACTATTTAAATTGGATCCATAAAAATCATATGTGTACATTTGTCTTGAAAAGTATTTTCATAATATTATAATATTATTGGGTTTTATAAATATATTATAATAGAAATTAGTAATCAAAGTTGCATTTTGAAGACCGTCTTAATGTCTAAAATAATAACTATTTGTGACCGGAGGGAGTACTAGCTAGTAGTTGCTACTGTACTAGTAACAAATCAGAATGCTGAAGCTATGACGTTGCATGTTTATAGCCACACAGATCAAATAGCGTACTAGTTACAGATTCTCCGGGTTATTAACTACCTGAAAATAGTTTGTTTTTTCTATAACAGTAGTAGTTTAGTTATGATGTCATTTGCAACGAGGCATCGAGCAAAGCAATCTGAGATGCATGACCTACTCAGCAACTTGGGTAATTCTGTGGAACAAACTGCACTAGCAAAGTCCTACTACCTACTTCTTCTAAAGTTCCATGTGTGATGTGTCTGAATATTTGTTGTGTTCGAGCCAAAACCTACCCACCAAAATCCCTATCTTACGCAAATGCGGTCGTCTCCGCAGTGTGTCGGTGCCATACAAAGCCCATCCCGCATGACAGTTCTTAGCTTCAGCTCATTTATCGTCTGAGAAGATCAGAAATCAGATGCTGTATCAAATTATTTGGGAGCGGCGAACTGCACACTGATAGGGAAAAAGAGAGAAGAAAACGAGGGAATGAGAGGCTGAAGTGATGACTACTGAAATAATGAGCACGTATAACTCACAACGTCTCGCTGCAAGATCGGATCTCATTTCTCACGGCTGCGTCTGCCAGGAGCCCAGGAACGCAGCGTGTCCGTTATAAAAGTGCCATCAGCGTACTATTAGAAGGCTTTTTTTTAGCCCTCTCGCAAATTTTATTTAACAAATCTAGTCTTTTAAGATTGTAATTGTAAAAATAGACTCTGCCTCGACCGTGAAAGCACCGATAGGTGACACGTGTCATCTAATCTGCTTATGTATTGCGGCAAGAGGTGTAGACCATCGATTGTGATAAAACGGTGTTGTCGAGCTAGGGCAGTGCGGCTGGTCCTGCCACCCAACTGAGCCACTCTGCCGTAGTGTCTGTGTCGCACCTGCTGTCGAGCCGCTGCTATGCCTGTGGTGCTTGGTATCTAGCTGTCCATGGTTTTCAGGCTTGTATCGTGGTACACGTGCGTGTCCGGTGACACGTGTTATCTGTTGCCAATTTCGCAGTCAGCGAGATGACTATTTTTGTAATTGCGTTCGTACATGCATAGGCTAACTTGAACAAAAGTGAGGAGGCTAGAAAAGCCAAGGACTCCATCCTATTATCCTTGACATGTATTACTACTGTTATATTCGAAAGGTGCAGGGGAAATTTTGATCAAATAATGATTGTATAACTCCCCAGGAACAATGCATGGCGCATGGGCTAGTCTTCGTTGCCCTGGCCATTGATTCCTCTCCCCCAGACTGCTTGCTACCTGGTGGCTCTGCGCGCCGCTAGCTTAACTGGGCGCGGCATCAGTGGCATCTGGCATGGCGCCGAGGCCGAGCCACCGATCAACCTTTTGCACGGCACGGATGTTTGCTGATGTTAAATGCTGTCCGTAGTGCGTTGAGCTTCCCATAAGCTTCACATTTGATCTTAAGAGCGAGCAAATACTCTCCCCATACGTACGTAGCCTTGTACCGGCAATCCTTGGCCGATTTCAGCACGTACGCGGGAGAGGCCTGGTACTGGTACTCTGGTAGTGCATATACGGGACAGAGTTCAGGTATAGTCTCTCTGAGCACCGTAACTTAAGCAGTTTTTATAGGTATAGATCGTCCGATCGAATCAACTGACAGTCCAGATCATCTGAAAAATGATAAACGGTAGTTGCTGCAGTATTACAAACTTTGTTTCACTACAGTGAAAAAACCATACAATATTTTTCATCCAATCCAAACCATCAATTTTCGATCGAACAGACAACAGCTTAGGTTACCGTCCTCGTATGACTGCAACTGAATTCTGTCCGCATATACCGAACGCAGCGCTGATCAATTTGTTGGCTCGCCTGTGCCAGGGGCCATCGCTTATGGGGAAAAAAAGTCGAATTTTCGTACAAGTTGGCTACGTACTTGTGTGCCAGTAGGAGAGCAGAAGCGACGCGCCCAAACCCACGAGAAACGGCTTAACGTTTACTGATCGGAGAAGAAAGTAAGCAGAGCTGAGAGATAGCGAGAAAAGGAAGCACAAGTGAGACAGAGCCCGAGAGATATACATAGAGAGAGAGAAAAAATCGAACAAACTTATGGGCTCCCGCTTTTCTAGCCCTTTAAAATTCGTTTTTGAAAAGTTGTAGCTTTTTTTTTCAAATTTGCAAAATTAGCTCTTTTGGTGAGCTCGGAAGACGCGATAAATGACATGAATCACTTGCCGCGTTAGCGGAGCTTGACAGCTTCCTAAACAGGTAGGTTCTGTGCTTGAGGCACGTAAGCAATCGGAGGCAACCCCATGTTTGGTTGCTACGGAAGAAGCCTTCCGTGCTGGGCTTCCGTGGAAGTACAAAGAATAATTAGTGAATTTGATTAATTAGTTTTCTAATTAAGTGGTCAATTAAGAAAATATGATTAAATTAGTGATTAATTAGCGGCATTGATTCCTACTACAGAAGGGGAGCTTGGTAGAAATCTTAACATAGGAATTGACTATAAAGGTTAAATCTGTAAAATCAGAGGATGGCTATATTTGAAATGAACTTTCGTTAAAAAAACAAAAAATTCCAAACTTGTACAATAACTCGATGAGTGACCGTAGCGTACCACGCCACAATCGCTACTCCTTCACATGCATGAAAAAAAGATTTGACAGCCGTGGACTCGAATCCTAGCAGCCGACAGCTATTGCTAGCTACGCTGCGTGTGAGGACGCAATGGCACGAGGAAAAAAACATTGATGACTGGGGGACTCGAATCCACGACACCTGATTAGAATTCACACGCATTATCTATTAGACTACGGGCGCGTATGTGGTCACATAAACAACATAGATGCAGGACATGGATAGGTGCGGGAGCTAGGAATTCTATGGAATGTAATATAAGGATGGTTCAAGGGTGGTCCCATGTAGGCATGTGCTTACTGGTGTACCCAGCTGCGCATACGTGTGGGAACAACAGTAACGGCAGGTTGTAATAATCGTCATGCAGCGGTGTGCGGTTTCATGTAGAGAGGAAACAAATGAAGCGAGTATAAATAGGAGATGGATTAGGTCTGCGTGAGGCAGTGGAGAGCACAGCGGAAAAGTTCGCTGTACAGGGTTGATTCATGTCTTTATAAGCATAGTGGTATAGGCTATAGTTTCGCAGAATAAAATACAAGTAGCTGAAAATAGGGAACACTAGTAGTTTATGTAGCATGAAGTACGCTGCCATCCTGTACATCAAAGGAACTGCTTGTAATTAATTTGTGTGTAATAAGGACTATTATTATTAATTCGTACATAGTGTATTGTATCTTGAATGGCCCATTATTTTTTGTTGTCAAGAAAGAGCTATTTTGTAGCTCTTAATCTTTTGGCGGCATGCATCGGCTTGTGAAGAAGGAGTATGGTCAGATAGATTAGCAATCGTGAATAGGTGGTAGCTATTTTGTTTAAGCAGGTTTCGACGGGGGTACGATATACAAGTAATTGTGGCAAACATATTGGCCTACCATGTGAGTCATTGGATGAGGTAGGTAAGCAAGGATTAGTAGATGTAATAGCCTCTGCATGTGTCATTTCCTAACAACACGGTGAAGGATTACACGGATAGGAAACACAAGATTAGGTATTGTAACAGCCTTTGTCTTTCATACCTCTAGAAACCGAAGAACTATCGGTGTTGAAGGAGTAGATGCTGATGTAGGAACAGTAATAGTAGTAGCTGATGGTGTTGCTGTTTGAGTAAGGAGTTGTTCCTTGAAAGGTGGCTTTTCCTGCAGAGAGCTTTCTAGTAGCGATGGACTTTCTATGCTCTTTGTTTAGAGGCCTGTAGTAGAATCAGACTGTGATATTATCGATCGCACACGGAATGTTGGAATGTCGCTTTATAACGATCCTTCCGACATGTTGACAATGACCTCATATTTGGATCCAATAAGGTCTCTAATTTCTGATGGAATATATTTTTGTTGTCCTTCAGTTGCTGCAATCAATAACATTGGAGACTTTTCAACTAAGTTTTGTGCTATGGTACCCAAGAACATGAATTCTGTAGCAACAGGGCTGCTGTCTTCATTGGTATCAGGATCAGTACCAATCATGTTAATTCTGTATTTGTTTTACGATTTCGAAAAAATAACATGCTCTATATTTAGCTAAAAATTATAAACTGCATGGAATTATATAGGGCATTGCACACCTTGGTTTAGCTACTGTAACACTGCATCTTTGACATTTGTATCCATCTTCGTCTGTAAAAGCTTGTTTCCAACACGAAGAATATGATATATACCACCATGGTTAATTCGATTACTCTGAAGAGTTGGCCCTGGTTGTAGTAGAATGTAGGAAGTGGAGATAATGAGTACAAGTGTACAACAGCATTGTAGATTAATTGTTGCTAAGCCCTATACCATAGACTCATTTGGTATTAGTTTTATGAGCTCGTGGACTATTGCGCTGATTGGATTAATCTGAGTATGGCTACTTCCTTGACATTCAATTTGGTGGGGATGATTTGCAATGCTGTGTGAGGTATGCAGGTAGTTAGCACAGTTGGAATTCATAGAATGGAAATATTAGATGACATAGCAAGTGTAATAGCAGGTTGATTGTATAGAAAGCGATTGAAGAAGTATATGTGTTGCGTAGAGCCTAAATTTCAGGAATTGGGATGTTGATGTACCACTTACACGCAAAAGTTCTCTGTAATGCAAGTTCACCTGCACACATGTACGAAAGTATTTTTAAGTAGCCATAAGTCTGGATGCGTAATAGAGGAAATATAGCATGTATGCCATAATGTGGATTTGTGTGATGTATGCCGGCTAAAAAAATGGTTGTAATAAACTTGAGTATGTGTTAACCAACATGCCAACAAAGAGGGCAAGAACTGGTGTATCTCGAGAAATGGTTTGTAGTGTGTCGGTTTTGAGTAGCTGAGCATGACGACCCCATAAATTTATAATACCTGTTTCACTGTCAATAACAGATAGTGGTATTATTACTTGGTGTAACAGATCTACCGAAACGGTGATTCTAAGAGGGATGACGAATTGTGTGAGATGTAAGAGACAAAAACATTATAAGAATGGAGGCACCTTCCATCAGTTTTGTTGATTTTACGTTTAATAGTCGATCCAAGCTTTGTAGTTATGTCAATAATTGTAGAAACAACAGTTATGAGGATAACGGTATCTGATTTAGAATAGTGATAGAAGAAAACAAATGTAAGAAAGAAGTAAGTGAATTTGATAGCCACAATAAGTCATGATTATCAAGCTAGGAAATATCTTACCTGATAGTAAAGCAATTTTGCCAATGTTGCTTCTGAGGATGGATAACGGAACATCATTATAGGTGTAGACAGGGAAATTTGCTAGTTCTGGGAGTATCTCTATAACCTGTGTGTATTTTGAGAATCTAGCTACGTGAGAAACAATTCCACACTTTCTTTCTTAACTCACATTTCATATAAGATTTTATGCTACTTAGTATTCGATAAAAGTTATTTACGTCAATGCATTGGGAGTAGCCTAACTCACTTGTCCCGGAGCATCGAGTGTAGCTCGGTTGGCAAAGGCGCCGTCAAGCACCTTGCACGCCTGTGTTCGACTCTAATCGAATGTGCCCGCTCACTAATAATAAAAATAGACATAAACATGTGCGTTCAACAATTAATTTCTTAACCTGTGTAAGTGATATACACACGTATATGTTGTGTAAGTGTGACGTGTGTGTTTTATGTGTTTCAGCCTTGTAACCCTTAAAAAAACGCTTGTTCCCCTGGACACGAACGTGGTCGCGCGCGTGCGTCTCGAGCTCAGGAACAAGCGTCCGAGATGTTTGAACGAACGTGCCCGTGGAGGCGTTCGGCGCTGGAGAAAAGCGGCTCGCTCAGGGAATTGCTGGACCAAGCGCTGATGCTTGAAGATTGCAATCCTTGTTAACGTGGCGGCATCTGGTGTCAGAAAATTTTTTTCCATTTGAATGACCCTGAGTCCCCGAGGCCACCGCCACGATGATCAACGTCGAGGGGTGGCTCCACTCCAGCGATATAGGGTATGTCGACGACGATGAGGAGGTCTTTATCATCGACCGCGTCAAGGAGCTCATCAAATCCAAGGGCTTCCGGGTAATGAAAAAATAGCTTCCAGCACCTGTCAGTTAACTGTTGCATGTTTGAGAGGTGCTTCCATACTTTCCTTGAGGCTCTGCTTGAAGAGTTCGAGCCTTGTCTTGCCACATGCTAGTCATTTGAGAGTGGCAATTCGAAGATATATACCACCATGTGGTGTATGCCTGTGAAACACGGGATTAAGATGTGCCTATATGTTTTTGTATGCTTGGTGCTCTCTCAATTGAGGAGCACCGTGTGTTGGGTTCATGATGATATTAATCGAGATTAGTTCATTTTGATCTTATCATTTGTCTATCACTTCTTTTTGGACTCTTGCTCTGCTGCCTGAATAATGGACAGTCTGAGTGGTTACTGCCATCGATTAAGCCTGCCGGAAGGCATCAGCCCCAGTAAAATGCCCCTGCATTGAGACAAGAAATTCTGATATTTCAAGCATTTGGCCGAACTGAAGCGCAGCATTCAACAACGGCCTTAAGCAAGTTGCTTGAGTAACCCAGAAAAGCAAGGAGCTATAGATGATGACAGGAGAGAGGAGCAGAAAGCTTCATTCACACACTGACACACTGAACATATTTTCTCCATCGAGAGAGAATTCACCATCCAAAAAGATGACAAGGGCGCAGCAAATTATCAACTGAACAAACTGTGAGGCACAAGTATGATTGTATGCGAATAAACAAGCAATCCAAATCCTAATGAATGTGCGATCTTCTACAGATGAATACAGATATCGTTCAGCACTATAAAACAGCAAATATCTTCTGATCCCACGAGGAATTCTGGAACCGACTCGCAGGATATTAAAAGCTTATTAGGTCATCTTTCTTCGGATCTTGTTTTTTGGGCCCTTCCTGGGAACTGCTTCCTCCCTTCTTGCCAAATATCATCTCATCCAGATCATCGAGGATATCATCATCTCCACCTGATCTTGCTCGAGAACCAGCTGGTTTTCTAACTAGGGCATCTTCATTGCCAACCGTAGTGGAATCTTCATGTTCTGTGGCAATTGGTATGACAACTGGCCGTTGTTCTGCATGCTCTGACGCCATGGGTTTCTTCATCTCTTCATATTTGGATAGCACTTTTTGGATCTCATCGTTCAAACTCAAGGCCTCAGAGAGCATAGCCTCATTGTCTCCAGCTGTCTCAATGATTCTCTGGATAGTGTGCTGAGATTGGTGGCATTGTTGCACAAGAGTGGCTGTCAAGTCATCCTGTGGAGGTAACAGAACTAGTCAAAATATAATAGCAGGTAACTTTGTAAGAGTACAATTTGCACTTGCTCAACAAATACTGCTTGCTTTGGTACAATTTTAGTTGGTGTTCCAAGCCTGGGTGCGAGAAAGAGCAGCAGTCAGACCAATTTTGCCACTAGCTTTTGGTCAGTTTAAAAGTATGTCCAAGAAAATCTACTCCAAACTATTCGAACAACATGTAAATCAAGTTGCACAACATACAAAGCATGAACATTCTGAAAGTACTCCGTGGCTCCATGTAGCAAATGTCATCACTATCAGGGAACAGCATATCATGCTCAATAAAGGAACTATGGAGTATCTTTTCAACAATTTTGCTTTATTGATATATAGCTAACTGACCGGCAAACAAACAAAACAGTTTTAGCCCACTCTGTTAGGACTTGTACAACCTCAGAAAAATCAGAACCTGCACTAGATAAAATAATAAACTGCATAGTATCTCACAAACAGAGCAATAAGAGCATGCACTAGATAAAAGAATAAACTGCATAGTATCTCACAAACAGAGCGTTAAGAGCATGCATTGGTATAAAGTGACCAAAACACTTGCAGCAGAATTAAATTAACAATGAACTGCACACTGTCTCATCAATAAAGTACACATCCATGTATCACCTAGAACATCAGATATTGCGAACGACATGCACTAGATAAAAGAATAAACTGCATAGTATCTCACAAACAGAGCGTTAAGAGCATGCATTGGTATAAAGTGACCAAAACACTTGCAGCAGAATTAAATTAACAATGAACTGCACACTGTCTCATCAATAAAGTACACATCCATGTATCACCTAGAACATCAGATATTGCGAACGAAACAAATCACAATACTAGCCTGCTATGCGTACTTTGACTCGTGAATACAACAACAGCAGCCAATGCAGACAATTCAAGACATTGCTCATTGTAAAAGCTCCATGAGGAAACAGATCTCATGCATTGGTGTCATAAGTCATAATATGCAGACCAACTAAACAACTATATCTATGTGTACTGCAGTCAAAATCCATCTAATAGACAATCCAGTTAGAATCCCGCAAAGTTCCACAAAATCCTAGATGAAATTGTGACAAAGTAACACAAAATGCAGTTACCTGCAAAGCATCTTCCTGAGGGGATGATGAAAGAACAGTTGAAAGAAGTTCTATGCTGTTGTGAGCCACATCAAAAGCTTCCTTCGTTTCTTCAGCAGTATATGTATGCAAATGCACATCTTCAAAGGTCTGCTGGGATAAGTTTGCATCGACTTCAGCTTCAGTAACTGATCGTGGTGGAGTAAATATGGGGGCCAAGCTCTCATTGTCACGTCCAGGAAACCGCACTCCTCTTGATTTCAAGCTCTGCAAAGATCAAGACAGCACCACACTTATTGTTGTAGTTACTTATAAGCACTACCTTGGTTACTAAAGCATGAAATATTTTTACTGCAAGAAAAAATAATATAGATTTATAGTACTACCATCAAACTGGACACTGAAACAACCTGTGACTTATGATAAATATTCAACCCATACATTTAAGAGCAAACGAAAACACTGCTGCCCAAGGTTTGTTCATACTTTACTATAATTACTCAAACCCATAAAATCACACACTGAAGGCTGATGGTACAAAATTATCACCAACTTTCAAGCACAAAAGTATGAAATCTATCAAGCCTGAAGCACTGAAGCATAAAGAGAGCTCGGCGGTTGAATGAAGCGATGTACTATGCTAACTGCTAAAAACAACCTTACTTGAGAAGGTTTGGTCCTAAAGTGGATTGCTCTCTACTTATTATTGGACCATTTTTTTTCCTTACATTATGGAGCACTGCATATTATTGGACCATTTTTTCCTTGAACAAGCAAAAAATGAAAATGAACCCCACCGCTGTGAAATAGAATTAGTCAACCGGAACATAATACAAGTTGCACTGTTGATTTCGTTAATAAACCAGGGCAAAGAAAAACAAAAAGAGAGGAGACTTGCGTTTGTATACCTTGTAGGTTTCCTCATAAACTGGCAAGTAGCGGAGCTCATCACCAGACTCCCCCCAAGCTTCAATCAGCGTAAGGGCCTTGTTCCTGTTATTCACCACTGTCTGGGGATCATCAATCAACTTGACCATCTCATCAAGAACCCTCTCGGCCGCAACCTCTGAGAAGGCCTTCTCACAGTTCTTCACAATGGTCTCAAGAAGGATCAAGGAGAGATACTGAACCCTAGCCTCCTTCAGCATGATCCGCTTCTTGATCCCACGGATCAGCTCCACACTGTTAACCTTCTCCGTGTTGATCAAGTCACAGATTTCTAAGTTTGCAGACCAATCAGGCCCGTCCAAATTCTCTGAAGTGGCCTCCTCAACAATCTTGTCCGCCGGAGTCTGCCCTTGGAAGAGCTCCTTCATCTTGAAGCTCATGGAGCTCATGCCAGCGGTCATCTTCTTGCTAACCTCCGACCCAGTAATCTTCAGACGCTCACCGAAGGCGTTAACTTTGTCCATCAGATTGTCACTCATTTTCGCTATTAAATAATCACAAGAAATGGTCACAGCAGAGTTAGATTAACACATCGACATGAACAGTCAAAGGCTACTCCCTGAAGGTCAAATTTGAACAAACAAAACATGCAGTAGTTGAATTTAAGGCAGAAAAGGGTTCTACCAGTCAGAGAAATTAACAACAATAAGGGAGGGTTTGGGGGATTTAGGCCGGAACAACCGCAAAATTTCACCAAGAAAAGGATCTTCCAAACTTATACAACGATCGGCCAAAAGGGCAGGCTACAGAATACAGATCCAAAAATTGAGCAAGAAATTTGGGAAAGTAGGAGAATTGACGAGGAGGGATTGGGTGCCGAGATATACCTCCGCGACGAAATCGAATGAAGCCGGGAAGGGGAATCGAATCGAACTGGAGCGCGAGGCTCGTACGCGTAGATTTGTCTTCGCGCTGTGTCGTTTCTTCTACGAGTGCTTGCGTCCGCGGTGCCTTGCAGTTGCCGACTTGCGGTCTCCTTTGGTGCCACACTGCCACCTACTGTTGTTATTGCCTCCAGACTCCAAGGCTTTTCTTTTCTTTTTTCGTCCTATTGGACCTATTCCTTCCTAGCATATTCTTCTTAGTTTTTTTATATGATTAAATGTGACTAAGAATGGATTTGTTATTTATTTACAGCTAAATTACTATTAGAGCATGTATAATAGTAAAGTATATACTCCTTTATATTATCTAAAGACAACTTCTACAATAAATAGCATATTACGTTGCATCTATAAAATTTTACAATCTTTTAATTATAGTATAAAAGTGTTTGTTATAGATAATAACGCATGTAATAGTATTTTATGATGTTTATATCATCTCTCCTCTTTCTCACTCTTATATGTTAGCAAATCTTATATGGTAAAATATAAAGACAGCTAACATCATTGTATATATCCTTAGACAGACGGCGTGAATCGTACCTTCTGACAGCCGTTAAAGTGGCACAGAGTGAACGGTGATGAGCTTCTGACAGCAGGCCCGTGCGAGAGGGGGTGCAAGCTGTGCGATGGCACAGGGCCCCAAATCCCAAGGCCCCCACTGCTACTTGAGCTAAAACGGTAACCGTTGGATGGTGGCGACCTGGAGGACTCTTCTTGTATTCCTTTTAGCTCTTTGAGCGTTCTTTCTGCGCCATAGCCCATATATGGGGCTGCGGCGGGAGTGTGGGCGATGACACGACTAATTAACGCTTATCAAGCACACGTATATAGGAGCTAGCTAGGCTAGGAGCGTGCGCTAATATTCTAGACGATATTACAACGTGCTAGTTAAAATGTTACGTCCCATACATGCGACCAAAGTTGTGATGGCTAAAACCTCGTATAGTGAATTCATACGCTGAAATGACAAAAAAAAGCGATATGAAACAGTTCAATTCTTGAATTCATACGCTGAGATGCAAAAAAATTCCGAACGAAATTAACGGTTCAATTCCAATAGAGATGTAGAAAAATTGAAGAATTCATTTCAAGGAACACTAAAAGAATGAAGTTGTTCAAGTAAAAATTATGCAACAAGAGTTGAATAGGTATGTTTCTTGATATATTCTATTGGTCTATGATATATTACAACTTTTGTATTACTGTAGTTCTAATTTTTTAGTAAGAGAGGCTTTATTCTTGAGTTTAGTACAGGGCCCCTTATTTTGTCGGCACGGCCCTGTCTGACAGCCGTTAAAGTGGCACAGAGTGAACGGTATTTGTTCATCACGGGTTGACTGTAACGCACCCAATAACACACCATACACCCAATAACACACCATCGGTTATGACTCCTTTGACATATGAAACCATAAGCTCATTCCGGTCAACTGGCAGGATACGGGCGGTTATCAACAAGTATTCAAATCTTGTTTTTTTCTAAATTTCGTTAGTGGCTGGAGAATGAAATCTCGGTGATATCTCGTTATTTGAAATAAATTCTGGCCAAATTGCAAAATTAGAATTTGAATTTTGGATTTTAAAAACGAAATTTCGCCGGTTTTTGCCGAGATCTCGGTGAGATTTGCTGAGATCTCGGCAAAATTGAACGACGCGAAATCCAATTGAAACGAAGTCAAAAATTTTGAAATTTTTTTTGGAGATTTCTGATACATTGATGATGTTTTCATAAAAAATTGAGAAAATTATGAATCCTGTGGAATTTTTAAAAATTCAAACATTGCTACTGTCCTGATAAAACACTGACGACAAGTTTGAACCAAATGAAAAATGAAACAAACCATGTTATAAAATTCTAAATTTTTTTGCAATGTTTTGATGCATCACTAATATTCTTATAAAATTTTCAGATGATGATCAAGCTTCATGAATTTTTAAAAATTTAGACAGTGCTACTGTACTGATAAAAACTTTACCGGCAAACAAAAAATGTTTAAAATTTTTGAAAATTTTGCATAAGGGTTCTAAGGAAACGTTTAAGATCTCATAAAAAATTTTAATCACGATCAAACTCTAGTGAATTTATAAAATTCTTACAAGTGTAGTGTACCATTTATATTCTTTTTGTTTTTGATTTTTGAAATATAACAAATGAAATTCAATGCATATATAGATTTGATTGAGCAAACAAAAGAAGTTGAATTTTTTTTAAAATTTTACATAATGGTATTGAGTCAATTATTAAGCTATCATAAAAATTTTGGATCATGATCACACTCAAGAAAATTTATAAAATTCTGAAACGTTATTGTCCCAATTATGTTCATTCTATTTTTGATTTTATAAAGATAACAAATGAATTTCAATTATTTTGAAAATTTTTCTGTATGATCCTACACTTCTTATTATGGTACAATAAAATTTTCATATCATGATAAAGCATGTATAATTTTATAAAAATCCGACAATATTTTTATAGTTTTTAAAAATATCTCAAAATTTTGGTTTTTCAACAAATTTTCATAGGAGATGACTTTCTTAGGGGTTATTAGACCAAATCCGGTAAAAAAAGGTCAAATTTTGGTAAAAAAAATCCCGAGATCTCAGTGAGATTTGGTGAGATCTCGCCGAGATTCCTAAGATTACTGTAGTAATTTAAATTTTTTTGACTCCAGCCGGTATTTCAAAATTCGTTCGCATATGAAAACCAAGATCTCGTGAAATTTTGGCGCGATTTAGATCCTTGGTTATCAACCATTTACAAAGTAGAGGACGTTCACAATAAACGGTTTAATTTCTACGATAATCTAAAAAAAAGTTCACAAGCTCGAACCTTATTTGAAAAGCAAAAAATTTTCTAGGTTTCTATGGGAATTGAACTGCTTTCAGTGAGATTTATTAGTTCCGAACCGGACTCAACACTTGGACCAGATAGGAGTAACAATTTAGACTTAAGAAGAACAGGCTTAGGGTATATACAGTGGTATAGATGGCAGCTGTCTATATTATATCTCAATATCATCTATAGACAGCATTAAATACTCATACAATAGATCGTCTATATAGTTGCCTGTAATGGTCTCTCATCCAATTAACAGACTGTCTATATAATGGTACATACAATAGAAAGTTGTCTATAAGACCGTCTGTTAAATAGTAGACATCAATTTTCTCTCTCGTCCTTCTCTCTTTTCCACATCACCTAAAATCCTAGATAACGTGATCTCACAGATAACTGACATGTACCATTGTACATGCCCTTATCCTAAAGAAGACCTGAAATTCGGAGACGACGTTGTATTAGTCAACGTGTGTCTCGACCTTTGGAAAAGGTGCCTTTAAGCGACCTCCACCACCACAATACAACGCGCGGGGCAGGCAGGTAGACAGGCAATATCACCACTTTGTACCAAAGAAATAACACATGGACAAATCGTAACACCAAAACTTTCTGATAGCATATGCTGGTTAGTTCTGCATCCAACTGCAGAGATTGGAAGATACCAAGAGCAGACGCAGATGTAAGCTATTCACATGGGAACAAATGGCTACCTGGACGAAGTAGTTTACAGATTACAAATTCAACGCATCCTGCATAGTGCAAAAACTGCGTGCCACTACCATCACTCACTGGAACAGTGGATTCACCAAGCTCCCAGTTCATATATATGATATTAGGGCAAATTTGGGTTGCAAAATTATCAACAGTACCATCGTTTTCCCTTTACTGTCAAATCACAACACATTCATACATAGTAAAACCATAATTCTAGCTAGAAAAGCACTGGCTAGCATGAAATAGAGCATGCAGAACTCCAACAAAATGTTCAGTTCCGTGAAAAGTCGAGTAGATTTCTCAATTTTTCCAACAGTGAAAGGGATCCTTGGTGAGATTATAACTGGTTTTTGGTAGAAGTCAACCTTGTCGGGAATTTTTCATGGATTGCTGCATGAGGTACCTGCAAAACAAAATTAGAAGATTCAGACTGATGAGAAAATATAGGGCAAAATTACGTCAGTGCAGAAATGACAAAGGAACACTGCACAGAAACTAAAGATAATCAATTGATTCACAGGTACAATACAAGTTTTAAAGTACATGGAACTTCATGGCTTATTTCAACTCTTGTCATCCAAAATAATTTGTGTTAAGGATCACTGCACAGAAACTAAAGATAATCAATATTTACAGGCACAACACAAGTTTTAGAGTACATGGATGGAACTTCATGGCTTTTTTCAGCTCTTGTTATCCGAAATAATTTGTGTTAAACAATCAAAGTGATCCACATACCTTTCCGCAACTATCAAACGAGAATAAGTGTTAACAATGCATTACAAAGTAAGTGTGGATAACCAGAAGGAAAATGCAGCTTTGCAATCTGAGATCAAGAGTTCCAGAGTTCAAGGATTACCTGCCAGTGCAGAACCCTGCTGCATACCATGCATTTAAGACAACAGCAAGATCACTATCTGCTCCTATGGTGTCAAAAATCTGGTTCATGGCCATAGTTGTGCTCTCCTCCTTTCCAGTTTCATCCTCTTTTCCTATATTCAAGAGAAAGAGGAGACTAGTGAGACAAGGTAAATTGACATTTGGTATGAAACTTAGTATCATCTTATGATCTCAGGTCCATGACATCCACCAATTATTATTGACGGGGAATGCGAGCTTTTGTATTGTTCTATACAACACAACTAGATGTTAGCTTCAACCATTGATGGCCTCAGTAAAAAAACGATGGCCTTTGTGATATAAAATACAAATGTAAAAAAAGATGGCCTTTGTGAAATAAAATACAAATGAATGTATCTTAGAGAAACAAGCACAAAATGTCCTACTCCTACGGTCCTACCAATCCTATCCGCAATTCAAAACTCGAAATAAAGCTCATGATGATCTACTATGATTTACAATCACCTAAACCACATAATATGAGTAAAATTGGGAGTACAAGTATAAAACTAGCTATCACATTCTTCTTGCAAATATAACTTTAAGATATCCAGGGAAGAAGCATGGTAGGTGAACTTGCATCACTTCAAAAAAGAAAAAGCTTACTTGGTAAGGAGCCAGGGTCTCCAGATATTGTACTTCTCATGAAATTCATGGCACCTTCAGCAGTCATCATTGCAGCTTTAGCAACTTGATCGTCGTTGGTAGATACTTTTGTTGGGAATTGCATGAAGGTTGCACCAGTAGGATATGTGGTGCTTGCGCCAGGGCATTGATCACCTGAAAAGTGAATTACATCATCTAGTCTATTAGCAGGCAATGGAACAGGTTTAAAAACTTACTAACAGATGAACAAAACACATCCAAAAAAACAAGATGAATAAAACAAGAGCCATATCTTAACCAAACTGCACACTTACAAGTCAATGATACACTGCACCCTCCACTAGGTGGCATACAAGCAGAACCCCCACTTGGTTGGCCAGTTGAACAACAGGAAACTGATACCAGGGGAACATTCAAACAGCAGCATGAGGATTGAGTGGTTGAAGAGTGTGGATCTGGTGCTGTGGCACTATAGGCAGGAGCCTGATGTTGGTATTCTGAAGTTTGTCCAGGGATTTGATAATTCCAGTAGTTTGTTTGATGGAGTTGTTCAAGAACTTTCCGGCTTTGCTCCTCGAGTTCATAGTATTTTCTGAGCAATTCATTGTAGTCCAAAGTCTGCTGGTTTGAGCTATCCTTTCTCTCAGCATCAGTAACATCCGATGAGTATGGCTCAGATTGTGAGACATGTGTCTCTTTGTCCAGATCAGTTTCTTGAAGAGGAGCTTGCTCAGTGGTCTTTCTTTCTTCACAGGGCTGCTGTGGTGTATACGTGGCATCACAGGGTAAGTCAGTACAGTTGTCATCTTTCTCTATGTGCCTTTTAAAATGCACAAACAAAGCAAAACTTGATCAGTTGTCGGAAGAATGGAGCAGCAAGACAATAATGCAAGAAATCTAAATTACGTGAATAAATAACACATGTGAATGCAAAGGATAAACCAGGTTCAAGTGAAAAAAGGGCATATGGGTAGGCCATTGCATCTCTTCCTATGTTTTAAAGAAAAAAAGAAAATTGACGTTTAAAGTTCTCAGCATCTCTAATTATTGTATTTATAACTGAAATAAGCTGGCAGTACGCAATTTGAACACAGGGGTGAAGACTTAATCAGGGATGAAGAAGTACTATCTTTATTCAAACCACATATAGAACTGGTTGATGGTTGCAAAACATGAGCCCCACACTTAAACTCTTCCCATTGATAGAAAGTCGAGCTCTAAACAGAAGTGAGAGAGAAGACAGGAACAAAGCACGGTCCTTTCTACACTGATTTCAATAACCGTGCTAAGCCCCAGCATAAGTACTTGTAGAAATCATGTAACATTACTCTTTCTTCGCAGAGGATAGTCATTACCAGACGACTACAACAGGACAAATTATTGCCATTAACTGAAGCTGCAAGCATCATTCTACTTACTCATATGCAGCCTCGGTAGAGCCAGGTTCTTCTCCAGAGGTACCGGCAGCGGCAGCAGCAGAATCTTCCGACCCTTCTTTCTCTGATGGAGCAGCTTGGGTGGTTTTGCCATGCATTGCCTGCCAACCATTACAGATAACTAGGCCAAATGCAAACAAACATTCCAACTATTTGAATAAATGGGAGAGACAACAACCCGAACATTCTCCCATACAAACAACTAACCAAGTAAAGAAGAACCTTTTAATCAAAGTTCTTGATCTTACCAGAGAGAAATGCGCAGAAAATTACATCTATTCCAAAACAAAAAGGGCACCACTACAGGTACGTTCTACAGATTTCTCTCTCACCAGCCAACAAAATTCGACTTAGCTCTCCATCCCCCCAGTTTAAATCCCCACCCCAACCTACCCACCACACAGGCCAACTCCTGACGGTTCCAGCTCGCACCGCAAAGCTCGGAAAAACCCTAATTCCTCGCTGCAGCGGCGGCGAGAGGCAGCAGCAAACCGGAAACGGCAAAGGGATCGAAGCCACAGAGACCGGGGACGAGCGCGCGTACCTTGTAGGTGGCGACGGCGCGGTCGAAAGCGTCGACGAGCGCCGAGTCGTCCCACAGCTCGCCGCCCTTCCCCATCCTTCCTTCTCCCTCTCTCTCTCGCGGGGTTCACGGCTTCCTTCGACACGCCTTTCCGCGAACAAGAGGAAAGAGGGAGGGCGCCTCCGCTCCACCAAAGCCCGCCTCCGCGCGGAGGCCGACGCCCCAGCCGATCGGCCCAAAGCCCCAACTCAGAAGACCACCTTCTTGTTTACCTCGATGGTGGCCCACTACGATGGCCCATCAAACTCGATGCTCGAGTGCTAGGCCCACTATATTCGGCCCAATAAACTCGAGGCATGTGTGCTCTGTATATGTATTCATTGCTGCTGACTGGGGCCCACGGCGCGACGGGACAAAACGGTGGAGCGTAGTGAGCAGAACGCGAAGGTCACGTCACATCCGTGATCTACCGCTGTTTCCTTCGTTTTTCTTTCTACCTACGTGCGTGCATGTGAGGTAGCCTCACTGCTTCCGTACAGTACCGAAAATAGGCAATGGCTGATTACCAAAGTAACCAAACAGAGATGCGATGCTTATTGCTTTCTTCAAAATTACGCGTGCAAAAAATGACATGATTTTTTTTTTGAAACGACAAAGTGACACGAAATTTGCACCGGTCATTTTGGCTTAGTACTGTAACTTTTGGGTCTTGAGTTTTAAGATATTTTGCGACTAACCATACTTAGTTCGGTTTATGGCTAGTTGGGAGGAAACACTTATAGTCTTACACATGGATTTTATACGGTATATACATGGGTTCGGTGATGAAGTCTCGACACAAATCAAGTAGGGTTAATCACTTGAAGCAAAATATTTTCTTTTCCAAAGACTTTGCAAGAAAGAGGTTGCTATTTTCTTGTTCAAAGCAAATAATTAATTACACTAACTAAAATAGGATAAATAATCAATTCTCCCAATTTTATATAATACATTAGCTTTCGCTAAGCTCTGCGCCGCTTTGCATGGGTTCTACCTAGTGAACACAATCTCTCCATTGCATTTGCTGCATTTGCGGTTTTCGAAGCACGTCTAGGAATATGCAATAGGAATTAACCACACCAAATTAACAACCACCACCAAAAGCTTAATTAGGGCATTTACAATGCTGTTTCTTAGATGGTTTTTTAGCATGCTATGTAGGATAAAAAGCTTAGGTAGCAATGAATTAATGCAGAGAAAGAAGGTTAGAGTTTCTTAAACTAGAAATAGTTTCTTCATTAAATGCTTTGGCTAAGAAACCATAAAAAACTGCATTGTGCTCTCCTCATCGTTTCTAAACATCAATTAATACACTATCTCTCCTCTAAGAAAACTACAAAAAAACTACATGGTAATTAATATTAGAAACAGTAGGTAAAAACTATGCATTGAGAGCCATTGTTTCTAAACATCAATTAATACACTATCTCTCTTCTAAGAAATGATCAAAGAAATAATCCATTGGAAATGCACTTAGTACTACCGCCAAGAAACGAAATACTAAATTTTAAAGCCTGTTTGAAACGAAATGATTTCAAGGGATTTACAGAGAAGAGAACACAGTCCTTCAGCTTTCTTTAACAATCCTACCATCCAAGTTCCAAACTACTGGTTCATGGAAGAAAAGAATGGTGCGTGTACATGCATGGGGAGCAGCAGCCCTGACTTTAGGCCCTTTACTCTCTTTTTTTATATAAAAAAGCTAGTTTTTAAAATTTTCCACAAAATAACACTTCTCCGTGCTACAGTATCATAAGGAGTAATCCCATAGTATTGTAGTGTGGGAATCCAATTTCTGTAGAAGTAGGGCGTGGGAATAAAAATTGTCGTGGAATTGGAGCGTGGGAAATTGGCGGTCCAAATCCACCGACAACTACGGGATTCAGTGCAATTGCCGCGAAATAGGAGTGCGGAAATTGGATTTCCGCAGAACAAGGGCGTGGAAATCAGATTTTCGCGGAACAAATGCGCATCATTTGGATTTTCCGTGGGGAGGAAGTGCGGCAATTGGATTTGCCGCAGTACAGAGATCCAGCAAATTCTACTCTCCTCTTTCGCATAATGGAGCCCCGAGAACTAGTTCTGTAAAAATTTTTTGATGGGATTAAGAACAGTGAACAATTCTATGAGTATAGCGACATTGGGACTTCGGGTGGGGGCAGCTAAGCTAGTCTCGTAGCGGAGGAGAGGGAGTTGGGGCCTTGAATGCCAGGCGGACATGTCGGGTCGCAGTCAGGACGACGGATTAGTCGTATCCATTGGGCACCAACGCTGCTACCGCTGGTTTCATTGGGGTGGCCGCGCCCCTCGCTCTACCACAGCCTCTACCCCTGCCTGCGTCGCGTTAGTTCGACATGATAAGACCTCCCACCCACTCTCTCTCTCTCTCCTCCTCTCTCTCATCCAGCTACTGATGCTGTGATGCATCTCTGCATCTGTCGATTCTACCGCGTGCATCGTCGCTCTTCTCGCCTCGCGGCGCTCGCCCCTCTTGGCAAGCTTAGGTGCTGCTACGCTACTCAGTCGCTTGTTGTTTCGCATTGGGGCGCCCCCCAATCATAGCGTAATGGAGTGCCTTATCATTCATTTCCAGTCTCTCCATCTGACTCTCTCTCTCTCTCTCGCTCGCTCGCTTTCTCTCTTCTTTGCAGCTCAAAGTCTTCTTGGGCTGTGTGTAGCCTTCATCAATAGAGATTCTTCAGCTTGAGAGCTGAGCTTTTTAGAAAGAACTAGTGATTGACCTACATGATAAATTTAGGAAGGCATTAAGCTTAGTTTCGTGACCATGACTGATGTGTTGTATGTTGCTAAGAGGACTTGGCATTTACCTCCAAACTAATTTGTCGTCTGTAATTCTTTATTTATGCATCTCAAGCTAGGAAATGGCTTCTTCATGTATCTAGGTACTTGGATTGGTGTACATTGCATGCATGGGTGAACCCTGTATTCTAAATTCGAGTAGCTAGCTATACATGCATAAAAACATGTACTTGTATTCCTCTAGCTAATACTAGTACCATGGATATCACCTGTGATTGATTTCCCCCTGCCTATTTTGAAATGAGATATTAAGTGTATTTCTGATGAAATGACATTAGCTATATCTATAGCATTCCACATTATGACTGAAAAGCTGAGGTGGAAGGAAAATTTAAAGAAAAGAGAGAGAGGAGCTATACCTTGGGCACGTAGACGAACAAACAAGATACGAAAAAAATGCACCGAGGAGAATAGTGGCATCCGATTACACTATTTATGGGACCCACCACCTTAACTCATGCCACCATGCTCATTTGCATGGACATTGGAATTTGGGAGTACCCTAAGGAGAAAGCAAAAATAAGCTATGCTTCAAAGTGAGTGCGAATTCAAATGCAAGTAAACCCAAGATAGTGAAATGGAGCAAGTGGCATGGATCAGTCTCACAGATATGCATATCCCGTGTGCTCAGAGAGGTCCAGTGGAGTCGTAGAGCTAGCATAGGTAGCCACTGTAAGCTAGCAAGGTGTGGGAACACGCGTGTGCATGCATGGACGCATGGATCCCGCGGAAAGCAAGCAAAGCTGGAATTTTGGTCTATTCCTCACACGTTCAATCAGGCAATATATCTCAGTTTACATGCTAGGTTGCTTGTGTTTGTTGATTTGCTGTGCCGAAAGCTTGCCCTTTCATGCAACGCAAGCATATTTAATTTGTCTACCTTTATTCTTGGGGCAGAGAATTTGACCGACTTTAGAACTCTTGGGGAACAGTGATTACTACTTACCAAAGACTGATTTGATTATCAAAGAAATTGTACAAAATAGGTCTTACATTCTCCAAACAAGCTCGTAACTACGGCACTGAGCACCTAGCTACTGATCGCTTGCTTCGAGTGATAGCTCAAGCTCTTGTATCGGGTCTCAAAAGAGACCCAAACACGTCAGTTCACACCTAGTTACGGCGTGTCTACGACAGAGACTCTTCCGCTAAACCGCTAGTCACTAACCGCTAGTGTCCTATAGTTATGTTCGTCAAAAATCTTTCTTGTAGTAGTGCTTTGATTTGAACCCACCCTACAAGTCAAGTTATAGAGGGATTGAGTCTATTCCGGTTCCATCCAAACAAGCTTAGCAATTGATGCTGCCACAAAAGCGAATCTAAGGGTATAAACTAGAGCGATTTCCATTAGAATTTGGAGGGTAATTCAAAAAGAACAGGACACATATGGTGCAGTGCAAATCCAAGAGGGTCAGTCATACACACTCGGGCTCGATACTTTTGAAAAAGGTAAATGAGCCTCGTTAAAAAGAAGGTAAATGAGCGAGCTATGAGAGTAGTTGGGGCTCGGATACCAATGGTGGTACAGAACAAAAATAGGCGGGTAGCCAGCGAAGAGGGTAAACACTTGTTCAATCAACGCTTTCCAAGAGAGGTCAACTCACTCACAGCCGATCCATCACACATGCCGTCGACCAAACCATGATTTGACTTTAATTCCTTCTTCCGCCATGTACACATTTCTTCTCAGCTTTCTTTATTGCGATTGAACCAGACAAATGCATAAATTTTTTTAAATAAACTTTTTAAAATCATTTTACAATAATAATCTTACATTACTTTTTAATAGAAATATACCATAATCATCATTTAGTGATGTCGTCCTACGACTAGACCTGGGATGGCATCTCTCACGCTACGGTTGTGCGATTGGGTTTAGTCGCAGTAACACTGGTAGAAGAACAGTAGCGCGACAAGGCTTGATTGATAAATTTATTTTTAATTAATATTTACATAAATAAATACTTTCATAAAAATCACAAAAATGATCTTTTATCGTCGTTTGAAATGGCAACATAGTTTTGTAGCCATTTGTACAGTCAACAATCTGATTTGGACTCCAATATGGCATTTTTATGAGCCAATAGTTTTGAAATAATAACTAATTATTAAATAGAGTATTTAATGAGTGTGTTGTATTCATGTAGGGAAGTTGAGTGATGGTTTTTGTTTAAATAAACTATTTCAAGCCCGACATAATACTTCATAACAAAGGTGTGAATTACATAGCGCATATGTTTATCTAGGTGTATATATTTGCTTCGCTAATCCTATGATACAAATGGCAACATGTAAGAACCATCAACCCAAACTACAATTAAAATACAATTACACTTTTTAGTAATTGAAAAAACTAGGGGTTGGGAAAGAAGTTAGGCTTGTTGCCTTACAACCTATGCGTGAGGGCCTATCGATGCCTTTTCCTTGGAGAGCCTGCTGACGCAGGCTTTGGCTTTCCTCCAGTTATTTCCACAATACATAACCCAATTAATACTTGTCTTTCGGGTCTAATTTAGGCTTGTCCTAGTCCAAAATAACATCACCTTCAGAAGAGGCATCGGGGACCATCGGCATATTTCCCTTATCTTTCCTCCTCATAGCCTTTCCCTTGTCCTTCAGGGTGTAAGCTTTCCAGCAGGTGAAGTTCTCGGGAGCAACTGCGTAGTTCAGCAATTCTTAGGGCTAATTCATGAAGGAAATAAAGATTTACTACGCCTATGGTAGAACGGCAAGACACAAAACCCAACCAGCCTCACTACAAGCATACAATGGCTTACACAAATGGACCACGACAATAGAAACATAACACTCGATACATTAGCATATAATGAAAATAAACAACAAACTATATGTAGACACGATCACAAATAAAATCTGGCTTGTTGATTGCAACTTGTCGACCTCATGGACAGCCTCTCCCAAAACCCCCACTACCGTCATGACCTCCACACTACTTGTTCTACTTCGTGCGTCTTTTTCTTCATGAACGTTCCACATGTGATGCTCCTCCCGACAGGGCTCCTGACTTCAGACTAATCCATGTCATTGTGGATGCGATGATTATACCGACAACCCTTCTTGCCCTTTAGCAAGTCCAAGTCAAGGATCCATATCCTATTAGCCACATCATTTTATGTGTATTTTCGAACAACAAGGAATCCATGGATCTCCCCAGCCTAAGTCTGAACCAACATCTCCTTATTAAAGTAGGGAGACACGAAATGTTCAATGTCCAGTCAAATGTGGCCATATGCAATCAACACATGGAATCATGGCCTATGGAGATGATAGGGATTTTTGCATGTGCACTCACAATTATTGTTTCCCTCATGCCCTAGGTTGACCTCATGCATGATTGTGAACCCCTCTCTTAGGTTGACCTCGTGCATGATTGTGAACCCCTCTCTATTCCTCATCATTACCTCCAAGTGAAGCTCTGTGGTTCCCATAACGACAACTAAGTGTATTTGAGCCTTCTTGCTCTTCTCGGCATTGTAATTCATCATCAGGGTAGAATAGGGCATCTGTGCATTCAGCAAATGTAGTGTAACGACAATGTATCTCTGTGGTTCCCATAACGACAACTAAGTGCATTTGGACCTTCTTTCTCTTCTCGGCATTGTAATTCATCATCAGGGTAGAATAGACATCTATGCATTCAGCAAACATAGTGCAACGACAATGTATCTATCCCTGAAATACTTTATTGTATATTGCAACACACTCTCCACTATTGCAATGAGGGCATGCCGTGCAAGCCCCTCATCACCCAATTGTACACCTCCACTAGGTTGGTCATCATTACGCCATACATTCTACATTAGTCACATGTAGAAAATCCCACTTCAACACTGGCCTGGCCTCAGTCCAAGGAAAAAATATTTGATGGAGAAAATTGCTTATTTGCCACTGAAATTTGGCCGGTTCCCCAAAATGCCATCGCGAAGATTGTCTTCCCTCCATTGCCATCCGATCTCAAATTGCCTTCCCAAAATGCCATCGCCGTCCAGTTGGCTGTGAACTCCCCGTTTGCTAGCACGCGAAAAGACCGAGTTGCCCTTTTGCCCTATCCAGCCGCCGAAAGCCATGGCATAAGTAAGACTCCTTGTCCCTCTTTGCTCACTGCCGCCGAAATCTGCTTTCTCATCCCCTCTCCTTTCTTCCCAAAATCCTAGAAAGTACATCGCTTTCTCATCCCCTCTCCTTTCTTCCCAAATCCTGGAAAGCCATGTCCCAGTCAAGTTTTGTGAACGGGAGGGCCGGAGCACTAGGCACTGCCCGGAGGATGGAATGCCCAAACTGCCATGTCGAAGCCAATGTGTTCATCTCCAGCACGGAGGGAAACAAGAACCGAGTTTTTTACAAATGCCCTTATTTCTCTGTAAGTTAAAGTTAGTTCGTTTTCTTTGTCTTTTGATGGACTTTGTTTTGTTTGTCTTCATGCCTGTTTCAATGATTGTGTAGGCAGGAGGATGCCAATACTTCCAGTGGGAGGACACCATTGATAGAGCAAGGAGTCTCCCAAGCAATGTAGAACAGCGATCCACCCTTGGTGGAGCAAAGGATGGACCACGTGCTAGAGCAAAAAGTTGAACATGCTTGCCTTGACGATGGAGCGCATTCTAGACCATATCAAATGGGTTGAGAAGATTGTGTTTGTGTTTATCGTTATTGTCTTGTATGGCATATTTGCGGTAGTTAATTGTTGTTAAGGAGACTAAGGTAGTTAATTGTTGGAGAAAATTGTTGTTAAGAGAGGCGAGATGGTTATGAATGTCAAGATCACTACATTTCCTCTTGATTATGCATGCACTAATGTGAATATCACTACATTAAGATTGTGCAAGACAAACATAATATTGATTGTGCGATGAGACATAATGTTCGACAAGTTCAAGTGATGGAGCGAGAACATGGTACCAAGTTCCTACAGTCCTAATTGGAAGGAATCGATTCTAATTTTTCTTTTGCTTCTAGTCCCCATTCTTTGGTATGTCGGTGCGAGCCTCTTAGCGTGGGTTTTATTTTGTCTATTTCCTTTCCGGTTGTGACTTGCTAGTGGGGTTGTTTGTTCCCCTAGAGGTAGCAGTGGAATGACCATTGCTATAGCATCTGGTTGGTTTGATGCGATCCTGAGATCTAGACTTGACTGACCTCCCAGAACTTGAGCTATGTTGTTTAGTGGGTTGGCTGCATTCACTATAATGGAAGAGACACAAAAGAACATGAAATCTTGTAATGAAAAAAAGAAGAAAGTTACAAATGTTGTGAACAGAAGATGGTTGCTAACCTTGGTGGATATGTCATTGTAGGAGCTGAAGAAGTAGGAGCTGAAGAAGCAGGTTCTTTGCTTGCTGAACAGAGAACATCATTTGATATCATCCTTGGTTTCTTCACTGGTTTTGGCCTACATCCATGATTTCAATGGACAAATTTTTTAGCAACTACATGAAACAACATACCTAAGTCGTAGCCAAGAGTGTTCATTACCTTCTAGCCATATAGGCTGCTATGTCTTCTGGATCACCATTTCTGCAATTGTGCCAGTGATGACCATATCCTTTGCATATTGGGCACATATGGCCCCTTTTCCCCTGAGGCCGGTTCTTATCAGTACATCCTTCATATCTTTTTTCCTTGGCACACTCTTAGTCTTAATAAGTGGGGATGCATGAAGAAATCATGGTCGGACTTGGGCCATTCAGACTTGTCGGTGTCTGCAGGATATTTGAGGCATATCGACCATGAATTTATTATCTGGGTAGCATGTATCCACGTATTGCTCAATACTAAGTCCTCTAACTGAAGTTATGAAAGCTATGGCATGTACGCATGGCTTCCCTGTGAGATCTCATTCCCTGCAGGTGCATGACCTGTTTTTCAGGTCGACCACATACCTCTTCCCATAAACCTTCATAGACACCTCTGCTATGTGATCATCAGATCTACTAACATGAAGTTGTAAATCTCTACTTTTCTCATGCAATTCCTTGATGATATGCGGTAAAATTGGCCCTTGTAGCCTCCTTGCTATCCTCTTCCTCTTGTTGAACTTGATCATTAACTGGCGTCTAATATTGTCAAAGAAATCGGGTAGGTGCATTGACTTGTATTGCTTGATCCAAAAGTTGAAGCTCTCTGCCAGATTGTTAGTCACGTAATCCACCTTTGTTATAGTTGAAAATTGGCTCCTGGACCATATCCTGACATGGTGCTTACTTAGGTAGTCAATTGCCTCTGGTTTAGCTTCCTCCATGGCTGCAATGTGCATCTCAAATTTCTGAACTGTCCATGCATAGGCTGCTAGCCAGAGATGATCATTAAACACCTTACCATGAAACCTCTTCTTGAAGTTAGTGACCAAATGTAACATACACTCCCTGTGCTCTGCATAGGGAAATGCTTGTTGCACAGCAACATATACTCCTTTACCAGCATCAGTACATATTGCTAGCCCTTCTGGAGCTCCTATGGCATCTCTGAGCCTTTGCATGAACCATAGCCAATTATTATTTGTCTCTGAGTCTATTACCCCAAATGCAACTGGATACATCCAGTTATGGCCATCCACAAACATGCGATTGCGGTGACCCTTGAACTTCCACAGTGAGGAAAGTACTATCGATAGCCAGATAGGGTCTACACCCTGCCAAAAAGCCATCTACACACGGTTTCATAGCAAAGAACAATCTCCTGAATCTGATTTTCTCATCGACTGTGTGGTGATCAATCACAAATAAACTGCCAGGGCTTGATCTCTCTATTTCAGCCTTGAAATTGAACAATTCATCGAAACTACGATCCCAACAACCATACACCCTAGAAAGTGCAAGTTCTTTACCTTTATAAACCCTCTTGTAGTCCACAAAGACTTTGTACTTGTCGTAGATTCTTCTTTGCAGTTCCTTTGCTCCTACTGTACCATCCTCCACCAACCATTCGGTCACCTTATCACATATCCACTTCTTGCTTGCAGGCCTAACATTCTCATTCCTTTTAACACTTGAGCAGACATGGCTGAAAGGATTCTTTTTCACCTACCATAGGACATGCAAGGACTTCAAATGCTAATTACATGCAAGGAAATTGAATAGATGCAAATATGTATTTACCTGAATTGTTACTTTGTCCTCCATTGTTGAAGCATGAATTCTCCAGTTGCACCCTTTAGCAGCACAATGAGCTCTCATTCTCCCTGGATCACTCTTCTCAGTGTTATATTCAAATTCATGTTTAATTGCATGCTGAGCTAGAGCTAGCCTAAACTGTTCAATATTTGGGTATATGTTGCCTACTACCATTGGAGGGTCATCTCTATCATAAGCTACTTCAGGAATGACATCTGGCATAGCATCCTGTGCAACCCAGTCGTCATCCTCCTCCTCCTCCTCACCAGCCTCAGGCACATACTCAGGGTCATCACAAGCTGCAGCAGTACCATCATTGCCCTCACATATGTCACTATCATCTGTGCACATACCCTCTTCATCCACACCATTGTGTTCATTACCTACCAACGGGTTTGTCAAATATGTATCAGCAGTACCATCATTACCCTCACCTATGTCACTATCATCTGTGCACATACCCTCTTCATCCACACCAGTGTGTTCATTGCCTACCAACGGGTTTGTCAAGTATGTATCAGCAGTACCATCATTGCCCTCGCTAGGAGCTGATGGATCGTCAATCGAAATATGGAACTCAATAGTCTTGCTGTCGGCGTACTATACGCCAAGGTACCCTCTTCGCCGCACAAAAGCGTGCGTGGCCCGCGTGGTAGTCTAGCAAGCGGGTGGGTGTTTACACCCCGTTTGTTGGACGTTAGTCCACGTGGCGTCTTGAAGCGGCGGTGGGCGATCACGTCTGCTGCCGGCGCCCAACCAGCGTGGCGGCTTTGGCGGCGGTGGCGAAACACGCCTGCCCACAGTGTCGGTCCACGTGGCGTCGCGGGCGGCGGTGGCGATCATGCCTGCTGCGCGGCGCCCGGCTAACGTGGCGGCTTTGGCGGGCGGTGGGCGAGCACGCCCTACTCGCCGGTGTCGGTCCACGTGGCGTCGAAGCGGCAGTGGCGATCACGCCTGCTGCGCCCGGCGCCCGGCCACGTGGCGTCGCGGCGAGTACACCTCGTTTATTCATTGCCATGCAAAAGGGTGGGATGCGGTGGCTTGTCTGAAGTCTCCTTCGCCAGATCTTGTGTCGAGAGACAGCTGCTGTACCGAGCATGTCGGTCCCAAGGAATTCGCTACAAGCCCATTCCTCGACGCCTCTCACCTACATCACACAGAGGTTACGTTCCGGAAGAACCGGCGAAGGCATCTTGTGGCATTGATTAGCGCCAAGGAACGGACACGCGCATAAAGGTGTAATAAATGCATGTAAGATAGGCATGATGACATCCCTCCTCTATCCGACCGTGTAAGCCCATGCATATAAGGGCACTTGAGAGCATCTGAGAAGGGGGACGGAAAAAGAGGAAGAGAAAAAAGAGAGGCTCAACAGAAGAGCTGGTCACCAGCAAGCTCTGTAACCAAGCCCAAAATACTCAATTCAAAATCGAGCGGGGCGTAAAATCATTACCCTTCTTAGAGGGCCTGAACACAGGTAAATCGTGGTGTTCATCGAATTGAAGGGGCACTAGAATTCGTTAGTGTGAGAGATACTGGGGTTTCCCTCTGTTAGGGTTTGCCAGCTACCAAAGCCATCCCCCTACCGAACCAAACCCGGTCTGTAGACTTGGGCCTATCAGGTGGAATACGCCGACAGGGGCGCGCCAGGTAGGGGTCTCGTAGTTGGTTTTTCCGATCATCTTTCCGGCGGGTTCTGGTGTGTTCTTTTAGTCCCGCGCGTCTGGAGATGGAGAGTTTGCAGCATCAGGAAGGAGAGGTGTCGGGCCATACTCAAAGTGTGTCCTGGCCATCTCGTCGATCGCAAGACCGCCTCACTCCACCCCCGCAGGGTGCTGGCGATGCTCCCGTGGCGGCGGTGGGGCATCCGGTGTGGCGCCGGCTGGCCATGGAAGCGGCCACTCCAGCTCAGAATCTGCATGCAGCTCGTCTTCTCCTGGACCACCCTCCGGTGGAGCTTGCAGGAGACTCCCCGGCCACTCCGTGGTCTGCGGGATCTTCTTGAAGCCTTCTTTGGTGCGGCCCAACCGGGTAGGGCCCCGGCCGTGAGCATCGGTGGTACTCCGCCACCTAGGGCGCGGGCTGGGGGCTCACAGGGCTCCAGCCGCCACAGTGCGGGCGTCTGGCAGTGGGCGGGAAGAGGCGCTTGTGCAGCCGGTCCCGTTCGAAAGGAACCGTGGGGACCTAAGGAGTCATCTTGACGAAGCCCGCCGGCGAAGCGGCGACCTTCGCGGGCGCGTGCCACGCCGCCCGGCTTAGGAGCAGGGGCGCGGCAAGCAGGTGGCCTCTGAAGATGGAAGTTCCTCCGATTCAGCGGAGAGTCCTATCTCTCGCTCTCCGGGCCGAGTTCCCGGTGTGCGGCCGGGCTTTGTTTATGGCGTTGGATATCAGGCGTTCTCCAGCGAGTTCTGCAGGTGTGGAGTGGCCCGAAAAGTTTCGCCCGGCATCTATAGAAAGTTACGACGGCACCACCAATCCGGAGGAGTTTTTGCAAATTTATACAACGGTGGTACGAGACGCCGGCGGGTCCGGAAAAGTTATGGCCAATTATTTCCCGACGGCCTTGACGGGCTCTGCCCGCTCTTGGTTGTTGAACCTCCCGCGAGGGTCAGTGCACTCGTGGGAGGAATTGTGTGGCCTCTTTGTTGCCAATTTCCAAGGCTCCTTCGCGCAGCCGGGCGTGGAGGATGATCTGCATGCCCTGGAACAGCACAAGGGGGAGTCGTTGCGTGATTTCATTCGACGATTCTGCCATTGCCGCAACACGATTCCCCATATCTCGGAGCAATCGGTCGTCATTGCCTTTCGAAGAGGCGTTCGCGACCGCAAGATGAAGGAGAAGCTGGCCACCCGTACTATTAGCACCACCTCTGAGTTGTTTTCCCTCGTGCATAAGTGCGCGCGGGCTGCAGAGGCGAGGGGACCAGGAACTGGTCCCCAGGGTGGCCGAGGTAAAGATGAAGCCGGGACCTCGAAGGGTTCCGGCCCGTCAAGCAAGAAGGCGCAGAAGCGCGAGGCAGGAGAGACCCGGCGGGTCTTGGCCGCCGAGCGTGACCGCGATGGCTCCGGGTCGCCGGAGCGCGACCGTCGGGATCAACACGGCAATCGCCGTGACCGGCGAGATGATGATCGCCGTGATCGGCGCGATGATCACCGCGACCGGCGCGACAACCGCCGCGCTCGTAGGAACGATCGCCCATGCGCGAGAGGAGAGAGGCCTTGGTGCCCAATTCATCGAATCGACACCCATGACTGGACAGTTGTCAGGTCGTGGACCGGATGGTGGAGCGTCGGGTCAAGGAGCGTCGCTCTCGTGATGATGAGCGTCATCCTCGTGATGGTGATCGTGGTGAAGACCCCGCCCCGCTGGCTTTCCAGCAGGCGGATCATACCTTGGCGTATATCTATGGCGGCTCGTCCGTTCTTCACTCTAATACCGCTTGCAAGCGGTTGAAGAGGGAAGTGTGCGCCACGGGATCAGGTTCAGGGTCGCGTCGGATGCTGAAGTGGTCGGAGGAGACGATCATCTTCAGTCAGGCTCACCACCCTGATTGCGCCGCCGGCCCAGGGCATCTCCCGATTGTGGTGTCGCCCACAGTCCGGAATGTCCAGCTAGGTCGTGTGTTGGTGGACGGAGGGAGTTCTCTCAGCATCCTGTCCTCTACGGCATTTCTGGCTCTTCAAATCCCGCGGCAGGATCTGCATCCATCGTTGCCTTTCTTTGGAATAGCCGAGGTCGATGCAATCCCGTGGGCCAAGTGCGTCTCCCCGTCACTTTTGGAGAAAGGGATAATTATCGCACCGAGCTGGTGGACTTCGAAGTCACTGATTTTGATCTCCCCTACAATGCCTTGCTTGGCCGACCGGCGCTGGCCAAGTTTATGGCGGTGACTCATTATGCATATATGGTGGTGAAGATGCCAGGGCCTGCTGGCCCCATAACCATTCGGGTGGACCAGTCTGAAGCTTTGCGCTGTCATAAGTTTGCGCTTGATATGAGTGGTGCCACTTGTCCCGGGCGTGCTGATGCCGCCGCTCGGAGCCCTCGGTCCGGACTGCGCCTTGCTCGCTCTGCGGTGAGGTTAAGGTGGTGCATACGAGTGAGGCAAGCCCCGCAAAACCGTCAACATTGGCGCCACCTCGGCGCCAAATAGGAAGACGCGCGTCACCTTCCTCCGTGTAATTCCGACGTGTTACGCTGCAACCGTCCGATATGACCGGGTCCCGAGGTGGTGATCGAGCACCGTTTAACAACGCTCCCAAGCTTCGCCGGTTCGACAAAAGATCCGTGACAAGCTCGGGCGGCAAGATGCTATTCGGCAGGAGGTGGAGAAATTATTGGGCGCAGGAATCATTAGGGAGGTCATTCATCCTGAGTGGCTTGCCAATCCTGTGCTTGTCAAAAAGTCCAACGGGAAGTGGCGAATGTGTGTCGATTTCACCGACCTTAACAAGGCCTGCCCGAAGGATCCTTATCCCTTGCCGCGAGTCGACCTCATTGTTGACTCTACGGCAGGTTGTGAGTTATTATGCTTTCTGGATGCGTACTCCGGGTACCATCAGATTAGCATGGCGGTGGAGGATGAAGAAAAAACTGCTTTTGTAACCCCTACGGGTGTTTATTGTTATATTAGAATGCCTTTTGGTTTGAAGAATGCCGGCTCTACTTACCAGCGTGCTATGCACATTACTTTTCGTCCACAGATAGGGCGGAATCTTGAAGTGTATGTTGATGATCTGGTTGTGAAAGTTAAAAAAGGTGAAGATTTGATTCAAGACCTGGAGGAAACCTTCTCCAATCTTCGGAAGAATTGCCTGAAGTTGAATCCAGAGAAGTGCATGTTCGGAGTTCCCTCCGGTAAATTATTGGGGTTCCTGGTGTCTAACCGGGGTATCGAAGCCAATCCAGATAAGATAGCGGCGTTTGAACATATGAAGCCGCCAGCACGGTTCAAGCAGGTCCAGTGCCTGGTCGGTCAACTGGCCTCCCTCGGGCGGTTCATCGCCCGACTGGGAGAAAGAAGCCTACCCTTATTTAAGTTGTTGAAGAAAACTAATCATTTTGAGTGGACTGATGAGGCTCAGAAGGCCTTTGAAGACTTGAAGCGGTACCTCACCTCTCCTCCAGTGTTGGTTTCCCCTGCACAAGGTGAACCGTTGCTTTTGTATATTGCTGCTACCCCTGAAGTGGTTAGCGCTGTGTTGGTGGCGGAGAGGGAAGGTATCCAGAAGCCAGTTTACTATGTCAGTAAGGTGCTGCATGAAGCGGAAATTCGATATCCCCAAGCTCAAAAAATGTTGTATGCAGTCCTGGTGGCGTCTAGGAAGCTGCGACATTATTTCCAAGGGCGAGAAGTCACTGTGGTCACGGCCTATCCGTTGCGAGAAATCTTGTTTAACCGTGAAGCAGAAGGTCGCATTGCCAAGTGGTCAGTGGAACTGGGAGAGTTCAACCTTAAGTTTGTCCCCCACACTGCCATCAAAAGTCAAAAGCTGGCGGAGTTCATAGCCGAGTGGACTCCCGCCACTCCTGAAGCGGAAGAAGCCCCCGCGTCGCCTCCTTGGACCTTATTTTTTGATGGCTCGTTCAGATTGGAGGGCGCAGGGGCTGGTGTTGTTCTGGTCTCCCCGACTGGTGACGTTCTTCAGTATGTTGTTGCTCTTGATTTTAAAGCCACTAACAATATTGCCGAATATGAAGGTTTGCTGGCAGGGTTACGCATTGCTTCGGCGCTAGGCATTCGACGCCTTTAGGTCAAGGGCGACTCCCTGCTGGTCATCAATCAAGCGAGGAAGGAATTTCAATGTCCTGACCCCACCATGGCGGTGTACTTGGCGGAGGTCAGAAAAATGGAGCGACGTTTTGAAGGATTGGGATATATTCATATCCCCCGGCGCGATAATCACCTTGCGGATGGGCTCTCGCAGCTTGCGTCCTCAAGGGCTTCTGTCCTGGTCGGAGTCTTCGAAGAAAGACTATCGCGACCGTCCATCGCAGCCCATGGTCCAGATGGGAATGATGGTGTCGCTGTCGCAGCCCCCGATTCAGGTGGGGACGATGGTATGGCTGTCGAGGCCTCCGGCTCAGGCGGGGATAGCGGTGTTCGCCACGACCTCGATTCAGGGAGGAAGGCGGCGCGTTCGCCTCGGCCCTGTGTCCGGGAGGAAAGCGGCGGTCGCCAATGCAGCACCAGGGGAAATGCTTGGCCCAGCAAAGTACCCGGGCGAACACCGAGTGCTTGCCACACTTGGCCGGGAAGATCAGTGGATGGATCCGATCCTAGCCTTCCTGCGGGACCAAGTGATCCCCGACGATGATGCGTCAGCTGAGAAGATAGCACGCAAGGCCAAGTGCTATACTCTGGTGGGTGGGGACCTATATCACCGAGCGTAAACGAATTCTCTTGAAGTGCATCACTGGGGAAGAGGGAGCCCTGCTCTCGATATCCATGGAGGCATGTGCGGGAGCCATATGTCCGACCGAACGCTAGTCGGCAAAGCGTTTCGCCAAGGATTTTATTGGCCTCGCCCTTCGTGATGCTTGCGGTGGTGAGGACATCGGCTTGTCGGTTCTTCGCCAGCAAGTCCATCGACCAGCCCAAGCTCGCAAACCATCCCGCTCTCTTGGCCGTTCGCGATGCCGGGCCGGATATCTGGTCCGTTCGCGGCCACGGGCTTCACCCACCTTTTCGCCGCCGTCGACAAATTCACTAAGCGGTCGGCCGGCTGGCGGTGTGCCATTACGGCTTCCGCTGCTGCCAAATTTATGCATGGGATATTCACCCGCTTTGGAGTCGCCAACCGCATTATCACCGACAATGGAACTCAGTTCACCAAAGGCGGCATTTCGAATTTCTGTGATGAGATGGGCACCAAAGTATGTTTTGCTTCGGTTGCCCACCCTAAGAGCAATGGTCAAGCTGAGCGTGCCAATGCATTGGTGTTAAAAGGTCTCAAGACAAGAGCGTTTGATCGACTCCATAAGCGGGGGGCGCGCTGGATCGAAGAGCTTCCGGCTGTGCTGTGGTCACTCCGTACCACACCCAGTCGGACTACTGGCGAGACACCCTTCTTTTTAGTGTATGGAGCAGAAGCTGTTCTCCCCTCCGAACTGTCGTTCGGTTCTCCGCGCGTCTCGATTTTCAGCGAGGAAGGCCATGAAGATATTCAACAAGAAGACGTCAACCTCCTGGAAGAAGTTCGCGATCGGGCCGCCCTTCGCGCCGCCCAAGACAAAGAAAGCCTCGTGATACCATGCCACCCGGTCTCGAGAGAACATGGCGTTGGGCAACCCGGTCTTCGCAGAGTTCAGCGCATGCTTGGGGTTGTATAAGCCGTCTCCCGGTGGGAGGGCCCTTTAAGGTGGTCTCGATATCTCGACCGGGCGGTCCGGTTAACCATCAAGATGGCGGAATTAGCGAATTCCTACAACGTGGGTCATTCGCGGAAGTTTTATCCATAAAAAGCGTAAGTACCAAAGATTCGCCTTGATCGGCCGGGATGGATCGCGCCCAGTTGATCGGCGGTCATTGGTTGTTGATAATGTTATTATCTTGGGGATTTTCATCTTCGTTACTACTCCCCTTTTTGTGTCCTACGGAACGGTTTGCGCATGGATGCTATTGGTCCCTAAGTTTTGACAACTCCTTGTAGGTTCATAATTATGCCTGGTATTTGTGCCGGGTAAAGACGGGCAACCAGGAAGCGGATTTGGCACGGTGCTCAAATGTGGTCCAGACACCTCGGGTTGGCTCTCAGAAGCACCGCAGGTCATTGCCGCAAGCACTGCTGGCCTAATATCCTTCCTGGGAGTTCGCTGCTTTACCACATAATGTCATAGGCCGTGTCTTGAACAAACGACAACAACATGGAGGCCAAAACAAGTGAACCAATATTACCCCATGCGCAGACTTATGTTGTCATAATCTATATTATATGTACCTTGCATGGTATTCATCCGCCTTTGCAATAGCTGCATATGTGCACGGGTCAAACTTTAGAGTTTTGGCCCGATTCAAAAGGAAAAATCTGATAGTGCACGAAGATTTCGATTGATCGCCTGATGCATGAAATTTGTCGCCTCAAGATTTCATTGATGCGCCTAGTGCATGGGGGCTGGTCGCCTCAAGACTCATTTGTCGCCCGGTATCTGAGGTCGGTCGCTCAAGACTCATTTGGTCGCCTGAATTCGAGGTCGGGTCGCCTGATCGCTGGGTTGGGCACCAACTAACGCACAAGCCAGATAAGTGTTTCAAGTAACACTCTCGATTATTTGCTTATGCGTATGTTGAAATTGATTAAATTATGCATAGTTATCACGGACGTCACAAACCTGACGACTCCTTAGTGATAAAAGGAAAGTCTTTAGTGTGAGCGTTTAGTAAGACTAAGTAACCAGGGTGTAAGTTTGGCACGGTACTCAAACACGGCTCGTACGTCTCGGGTTGGCTCTCAGAAGCACGCTGGTCGTCACCGTTGAGCGCCGCTGGCCCAAAGGCACTCCTGGGGACTCATTATCTTCTGCGCCACACTGGGGTACAATTCTAAGAGATCACAGGGATTTAAGTTCCGAAAAGGTTTGAGCCGATGATGACCCTGCCTAAAATCTTGATGGCAAAAACTATTCTGTGTTCAAGCACAGACAGTTACGCCTTAAAGCCGTTTTCGCCTAAGTTATACATAACTTGCGCGCATTGTACTTCCGTTTGTGGTCAGTTGCATGCGACCTCTACAGGAATTCCGGGATGTTGCCTGGACTCAAAAGTCTAACTAGCGCCTCAATTGAATTCTAAGTTGGCCGCCTGGCAATTCCAGCATGCAATACCAAGTGAACGCAGCAAGCAAGCATGAAGGTAAAATTACAAAACATCCATTACAACTAAAGTTTGTTGAAGTGTTCATGCAGGTAAAAAAAACTGATTAACAAAAAGAAGTAAAAACAAAAAAAGTGAAGCGGTGGCCTAGCCCTTCACTCGTCGCCCACATCGATGTCGCCGGCGTCTTCTTCCTCCGCCACCGGGGTGGCGACATCCATGGTCGGCCTTTGCACTTGCATTGCTTGAATAAGTACTCGGCGGCCGCTTGCACACGCGTGCCTCTGCTGGCGGCGTTCCCCATGATGCCGGTCTCCATCGCCGCCATCGGGTCCAGAGAAGCGTCGCGGCTGGCCCAGCAAGCCAGCACAAAGGTGGCGGTCATCACCGCAACCTCTTGCCCCTCCCTGGCGGAGCGTGCGGCCAGGGCGGTGGGCAACTCCCGGAGCGCTTCCGCGGCCTGGTTGGTCGCGTAAGCGTACTGCAGGGCGGTGTCCTGGAGAGGCGTCTCCAGCACCACGCCCAAAGGTTCCAGGCATCTTTTGATGTGCAGGAATGCTCCCTTGAGCATGGTGGCGAGATTGCGCCTGAGGCGAGCGGCCTCGTACTCGGAGGTCTTCCGCGCCGCCTCGGGCCTCTCCGCCCGTTGCTGCATGGCGGCCAGAGCGGTCGCGGTGGCCCTTTCTTGCGCCACCATCGTGTCCGACCTCTCCCGCTCCCGTGCCAGCTCGTCGATGGCCCCCGTCAGCTGTCTCGCCGTCCGGGCCCTATGCCCAGCGGCCGTGGCAAGGAGTGCGCCAAGCAAGTCAGGTAAATTGCTAAGCTTCGATGAAGAGCTCGGCGGGCGCTTCAGCGGAGTGGCAATGGTCCGGGGCAGCCGGGCGAGGTTGCGCGATGTCTGGGCCGCTTGCCCGATTTCATGGTGGTGGTGACCGGCGGCGTCCGGACGGGAGTTTCTGTCGCCTCAGCGGGTGCGGGCGGCATCTGCTCCCTTGAAGTGTCTTGAGGGGTCGGCCTTGGCGTCACCCTCAAGCTGAAGCTGGCCTTGGGAACCTCAAGTCCGCCTTGTCGAGTGGCGGTGTGGGTCCCCGTGGCAGAAGGTGGTGGTGCCGTGGAAGCTGAGGTCGGCGCCACCGAAGGAGTCGGAGGAGAAGACGATGAAACCGGCGCCGTAGGCGGCGTTGGTGCCGGCGGTGCCATGGGCGGCGTTGGTGCTGGCGGTGCTATAGGCGGCGTTGGTGGAGAGGGTGATGGCGCCGCAGGCAGCGGCGGAAGTTTCGCCCGCGGAGCGGACCTTCTTCACGTTCGGACCTGAAGTGTCCGGGACGAGTGGCCGCTTGCCCGCCGCCCGATCGATGGGAGGGTGCATCCACGATCGTCGGGGCGCGGCGGCAGATCCGGGCGAGGCGGTGGAGTCCATTGGCGGCAGCAACTTGACGATCCTCAAGCGCTCCGCAGGCTCCAAGTCGGCGAGCGGCCGTGCCGATGGAGGGAAGTCCAGGCCGGCTGGGACCGGCGGCATAAGCCCGGAAAGCCACCTGTTGATGCGTGGCCCATCCAAGTTCCCCGCAACTGGCCAAAGTTAAAAAAAAGACTGCCGGTTGGTAGGGAGCAACACAGAAAAAGCATGGATGCGAAAAAAGCCAAAGAAAGATGAAGACTTACGGCCAGGAAAGGTGCGGGTGATGTCGTCGTCGTTTGTGTATTGCCACGCTAGGCGAATACGGCGACGGAGGGGGCTAAGTCTTCGGGATACAAAATCCCTAACGACCAGCGCCCGATCAAGCCGCGTCCGTAGGTCGTTGATGCGGTCGCCATTGCCCGAGCTCCGCCGCCTCTTCGACGGTGAGTTCGATTCTCGATGATCGCCATGGCGGCGGCACCCCTAAAGGCATCGATGCGTATTGCCGTCATTGACGTCTGACCACTCGATCGCCAGCCTTCGGTTTGACTGGCCGGAAGGAAGATAGCGGCGACCATCCCATCCCGAAGACGGAAATGGCGGCTCCCAAATAGTTCGCCGTCGGAGGAGGCGCGACAAAGGAAGAAGTAGCGAAAAAGTGGAAGGTTCGGCATCACCCCCATGAACATTTCACAGAGGTGTGCGAAGATGGCGAGAAAAAGGATGGAGTTGGGGGTGAGGTGGAGGTGATTGATTTCGTAGAAGTGGAGGACGGTGAGGAAAAATCGAGAAAAAGCGGTACTAAGCCGCCATGATGCCCCACACGAAGATGATGATCTCGTCGGCAGGCATTGCGGCGTGGGGTCCCTACCGAAAGAAGAGAGGGCCCTCCCAAGACAACGTTGTGAGTCTCCCTCTTCAGATAGGAGTCCACGCTGGTGTAACATTCCGTTTTTCAATTTCCTGGAACTTGAATTTCAAAACCCGAACCCGGAATTTTTTTTCTCGAATTAAATACAGCTTAAATGGAATTTTTAAAGTCAACAAGAATTTAATTTGAATAATTTATATCTCAAATTAATTATTTCTTATTTTATTTGGGTTCTTTATGCTTCATTTGATTTTTCTGTATTTTTGGGGATTTTTTCGAATTGGTTTGCTATTTATTTGGATTTATTGAATCTATTTGGATTTTCTGGTACTTTAATTAAATCGGAAATCAATTTAAATCCTATTTCCTCTCCGTGTGGGCCGAAATCACTGTTCTTTCGCCGGCCCACTCCCGTTTTTCCTCCGGCTCGGTCCGTTTCACCGTCGCACGGCCCAGCCACCGAAACCCTAACTCATCCCTTCGCCCGTCCGTCCGATCGGCGCCAAATCAACGAACGACGTTGCGCCACGTCGCCCTCTCAGCGCCGCCGCCAGGAAACCCTAGCCACACAGGTGAATCTCGACTTCCGTGTCTTTTTCCGCTTCTCGAGGCTATAAAAACTCTCTCCGTACCCCACGCCGTGCTCTCCTCTCCGCGCCGCCCATTTTGCCCTAACTCCCATCGCCGGAGACTCATCCTACCGCCGCTACAGCCTCGCCGGAGTTCGCGGCCGTGTCCGTAGCTTTCTCTACCGCATATCTTCCTCTCCGGTGAGTCTCCGCCCGTATTCTTGGTACCGTTGGATTCGTCGCATTGATCTTCCTATTTCCCACTCAAACCCGATCACTAATCGACTTGTTCTCGCCGTCATCTATGTCTTCTCCTTCGTCTCCGGCGGATCAGCACCGCCGCTTCGCTGTCGTCTTCCGCCGCTGCGCTCCGCCGTTGATCTGCACAGCGACGGCCAGATTGACGCCACGTTTTCTCGGTAAGCCCCTTCCCGAGCCAACTGCTTGTCATCTTCCACGTGTACGCCACGTCGCGCCACCTCACCCTAGTTCTTCGCGTGGCCGCCCACGTCGGCGACGTCACGTCGTCGTGTCGCGCCATATCCGCCGCCACCTGGCGCCACGTACACGCCGCGTCCGCGCCATGTCGCCACCACGTAAGCCTTAGTGTATACATGTATGCCTCGTCACGGCCATGTGTCGCCACGTCGATGCCACGTCAGCCGAAGCACTGCGTGTCGCCTTAGCATGCCACGTCGCGCCACATAGCAGCCACGTCACCGCCACCGTATACTCCATGTCGGACCTAACCTGCCATGTGGCGCTACGTCGACGCTGCGTCAGCGCCACCTCACCACTATCACGCCACGAACAGTGCCGCTGACGAGTGGACCCCGCATGTCAGCGACATGAATTAACTTGTTTAATCGCTGGTAAATCCGGAAAATCCGAAAATTCCAGCGAATCGCGTAGCGACACGTGTCAATCCATTTATTTCCTGATTTTTCTTCTATTTAAACTTCGGAAGGCCCGTTCTCCTCCGTTCGAACTCCAATTTGAACGATTCAAATTTCTAAATTCATCTAAAATCAAGATCTATCTGTTGGGTCATTTTTATGAATTTTTGAATTTTATTTATTTCTGTTTATTTATTGTTTTGCCTCGATTCGCGTGTTTCGCGTGTAGACGACACACCGGTTGAGCGAGAGGAGCATCCAGCGGAGGTTGCAGCAGCGGTAGAGGGTGAAGGCAAGTCTCCCTTGACCATATTGAACCCAAGTTTATGAAATGCTATTTTGTGTTTAAATTATTGCATGCTTATTATTTGCGTATCATACTTTAAATACTGTTTTAATGCTTAGCTATATTCCAACTTTGTTATGCCACATTGATATTCAACTTGACAACCTTTGACACCTTAGGAAAACTAATTACTGTAATTAATGGTAATCATTTTGATTATGGGAACGGTAGAAAATGCTTAGCCATGCTTAATCACGTCGGTACCTTACCATTATGGAAATGATTTCATTCTTGATTCAAAATGAATTGTGGAAATTATGGCAATTGGTGTTGCCGGTATTAATTTGAAATTAAAAGTGAAAAATGATTTAGACCGGGGCGGATTGGTTGGATGGCGGGTGCGGGATGCACAAAATTTTGGAATGTGATTGTCCGCCCTAGTCAATTAAGGACCGGTCGTGTGGACACCATGGGCCATGCTATACAGTACAACCACATGTCTATAATGGGTACGACCTGGCTAAGTAATTTGCATGTATCATGATTTGACTTCGCCAGTGGGCTGTGCGGGTTTGTCGGGATGACACTTGCAAGGCGCAAGAGGGGGCTTCTGGACTGGGTGGAGGTAGCCCTACCAACGGTGAAACCTTAGCGGGCGGAGTCGGTAGCGGTATATGCATTGTAAAGGCCTTGTCATGATCTCCTTGCCGACACACCAAAGGAAGTGTGTTACTGGCCTGGCAAAACGGGTTGATCATGTCGTGTGGGTAAAGTGTAATAGCTCTGCAGAGTCTTAAAAACTACTTAAGTAGCCGTGCCCACGGATAAGGGCAAGCGTGGAACGCTTTCACATAGTAGATTTTCTGGTTTTGGTTTTAAATGGAAAAATGATGATTTGGTTTAAAAAGGAAAAATGTGGTTGGGAATCCGCAAGCGGCTAGAGCTCCCGGGTTTTAGTTTGGCGGCTAGAGCCAATCAGGTAGTTGGAACCTGGAAAATTGTTATATTTCAATTTAATTAATTATGCTATTTACATTTTGTTAAATACTGCTTTATGAAATTATTACTTGTATTTAAATTTCAATTTCGCTTTTTGCAAATGAACCCTATATGCTTCCTTTGTTCAAGCCTTGCATTTAATTATTGCATTAAGTTTCCGAGACTTGCTGAGTATGTTGCATACTCACCCTCGCATTGCACTGCGGGGCTGCTTATTCCATAAAGCAGATGAAGAGATTGGGTTCGACATCTGTGGTGAAGATCTTGGAGAGGAGGAAGACCCGGACTACTAGGGAGCGTACCCCAGTCGGTTGCCTGTGGGCACATTGACTGGCTCTTTTGTTGCTACATTTCCGCTGTTACTTTCACACTTAAGCCGTAAGGCTCCATACTTGTAATAATGTGATGATGTTGTTACACTCTTTTGCTTATTACTGTTGTTTACTTTATGATATGTCTGTGTTATCATCACTGTACGACTGTGTGTGTTAGCTGATCCTGGACTAGCACGGTTGAAACACAGAGGGTTCGGATTTGGTAATCCGGGTCCCGACAGCTGGAGGGAGGAATGGAAGGCGAAGCAGGAGGAGTCATGGAAGCAAAAGTGACAAGAGACAAGAAAAGCTTGAAGGAAGAAGACGAAGTTTGCAAAGAGTGCTAAAAGCGTGAACTGCCTGGTGCGGATGGATCTATATGTATCCCCCACTCGCACCAACGGTTCACGAAAGGACAAGGTCGTGCGCCGTTTCGGGTCCCAAGGAAAATCAATGGATGCGGGAAGGAATCAAGGCGGTCGCATCCTGATGAGTGATGGCCCCATCCAAGAATGCACCGGCATTTAATGTAAGGATTTTAAAAGACTCTGATGTGCGTTCTTGGGGGGCCGGCTACTGTCGGCGTATTATACGCCAGGTACCCTCTTCGCCGCACAAAGCGTCGTGGCCAGCGTGGCGCTTTAGCAAGCGGTGGGTGTTTACCCGTCTGTTGACGTTAGTCCACGTGGCGTCTTGGCGGCGGTGGGCGATCACGCCACTGCTGCGCCGGCGCCACCAACGTGGCGGCTTTGGCGGGTAGGTGGGCGAAACGCACCGCCCACCGGTGTCGGTCCCACGTGGCGTCGCGCGGCGAGCAGTGGCGATCACTCCGCTTCGCGCCCCGCCTAACGTGGCGGCCTAGCGGGCGGTGGGCGAGCACGCCTCGCCGCCGTGTCGGTCCCACGTGGCGTCGCGAAGCGGCGGTGGCGATCACGCCTGCTGCCGGCGCCCAGCCCACGTGGCGTGCGGGCGAGTACACCTCGTTTATTCCGCTGCCATGCAAAAGGGTGGAATGCGGTGGCTTCGTCCTGAAGTCTCCTTCGCCGCCGTACTGTGTCAGAGACAGGCCTGCTGTACCAGGCATGTCGGTCCCAAGGAATTCTGCTACAAGCCCATTCCTCTGACGCCTCTCACCTACCTGTCACAGAGAGGTCACGTTCCGGAAGAACCGAGCGAAGGCATGCGCTGGCATTGATTAGCGCCGAAGGAACGGGACAGCGCATAAAGGTGTAATAAATGCATGTAAGATAGGCATGATGACATCCCTCCTCTATCCGACCCGTGTAAGCCCATGCATATAAGGGCACTTGAGAGCATACGAGAGAAGGGGGGACGGAAAAAGAGGAAGAGAAAAAAGAGAGGCTCAATAGAAGAGCTGGTCACCAGTAAGCTCTGTAACCAAGCCCAAAATACTCAATCCAAAATTAGGCAGGACGTAAGGCTGTTACCCTTCTTAGAGGGGGCCTGAACCTGGGTAAAATCAGGGTGTTCATCGAATTGAAGGGACACTAGAATTTGTTAGTGTGAGAGATACTGGGGTTTCCCTCTGTTAGGGTTTGCCAGCTACCAAAGCCATCCCCCTACCGAACCAAACCCGGTCTGTAGACTTGGGCCTGTCAGGTGGAATACGCCGACACTTGCTAACTTTAAACTTGTCAAACATTGCAAACAATTCTTGGTCACAACTTACAGGAAATTTACTTTTCGTGACTAGATCAATGTAGTGCATTTCCATAGTTTGGTTTATCCCCCATGGGTATTTCCCCCCAAGTTCGTCAACTAATTTATTGAAGTCTATTGTCGATGAGTCCACTACTAATTTGAACGTAAAGCACCCGAACTCCTTCCTAGTGCCTTGTGTACTATACCTGACTTGCAACATATATGTTGTTCCAGGGTCCATCCTGTGGACCAACAACACATACGAAAACTTAAGGCAAATCTAACCGAAATGAGAAAACATACGAAAACTTAAGGCAAATATAACCGAAATGAGAAAATATACAAAAATAAAACTTAAGAAAGTCCTTCATCATGCCTTCTGTACAACTTTTCAACTCATCCTTAAGGTAAATCTAACCGGAATGAAAAAACTTAGGAAAATAGAAGAGAGTAGTACAGCACATACCCCATAGGAACCCACGATTTCGTCTGACATGTCGGTGGATCTGCCATTGATGTCTTCCCCCTTCCTTCACCCCTCGGTGGATCAGCCATTGATGTCTTCCCCCTTCATTCACCCCTCACCTATGCCTTCAAATTCCTCAATTCCCTATGAACGAACTCCTCCCAGATTTCTTCGTCTCGGTCTGATGGGTGGGGTTGGATAGGGCAGCACACTCAAAAGGGCAAAAGGGCAACTCGGTCTTTTCGCGTGTCAGCAAACGGGGAGTTCACAACCAACTGGACGGCGATGGCATTTTGGGAGGCAATTTGAGATCGGATGGCAATGGAGGGAAGACAATCTTCTGAAAGCATCTAGGCCCCCATGAATTTAAGGTTTTGGTAATTAATGACAATCAAGGATAAAAGACTATCGTTGTTTGCATGAGTAAGTTGAAAACAGGAAAATCTGCTTTTCAAGGTGCGTCGGAGTGTCACAAGTGCAAAAAGTGGAGTACGCATCAAAGAAGCAAAAGAAATGAAGGTATAAAACTTTAGAGATATTTTTCTAGACATTTTACCGATCTTGGAGTTAGAAGTAAAGAACGGGTTGTTAGGATAGTTGTCGTACTATTAAGAGGGACTTGTTTTGGGACTTGAACTTTAAAAGTGCATCAATATTGGCTCAAAAAGTCTAGTGGTTCATTCGTGCATTTGAGAGACAATTCATTTCTGCAAAATCTTTTGAGGCCGGCACTACCACACATGGTAGAGCGGTAGTGCCGCAAGTGCGGTACTACCGGGCATATAATGGCGGTAGCTTTTTAGCAGAACATAAATTCTTTCGAGTTTGCCCGGCCGGCACTACCACAGGTAGAGGGTGGTAGTACCGCAAATGCGGTACTACCGACAGTACTATTGCGGTAGCTTTATGGCAGAAAGCTATTTCTTCGAGTGTCTCTCGGCCGGCACTACCGGCGTGTAAGCCTACGGTAGCAATATAACAGTGTGTTGTTCCTTCGGGCTGGCAAGGTGCGGTACTACCGCACCCCAAGGGCGGTAGTACCGGCCATGTAATTTTCGCACAGTAACGGCTACGTGTTAGAGCATTTAATGCGCCGTATAGCCGTTGGGACACAGGTGCGGTACTCCGGCCCTTAGAGGGCGGTAGTACCGGCCATGGCTCGATTTCAGGGTAAAAAGCAAATAACTGCTAGTTTGGGTGGAGTGGGGTTATAAATACCCCTCACCTGTGCTAGAGGCTGGTTGGTGACTCCATTGAATACTCCTTAAGCCCTAGCAATACTCTCCACACTCTAGTGCATTCAATTCTTGATTCTTGAGTTCTTGGAGAGAAAAATTGAGTGCATTGCATTAATGAGCCATATTGATTGCACTCTTGAGTTTCAAGCCTACATTAAGTTTGTTACTCTTGGAGGTTGCCGCCTCCTAGACGGCTTGGAGGCGTGAGGTTCCGGTGATCTTCACAAAGAAGCTTGTGTGAAGGCCCGGAAGGTTGTGAAGGCAAGGAGCTCGCCTACCCGGAGCGGGGAAGAGCTACCACGAGTGATCGGGGAAGGCTCAAGCGGGAGGAGCCGGCTTGAAGAAATTCAAGTCACCTCAACGTGGAGTAGGGGAGACCGGCAAGTCTCCGAGACCACGGGATAAAAATTCACGTGTTCATTACTTGTGGTTTGCTTTGTTTTACGTTTGTGCAATTCTAGCAAATTGGTTATCTTCATGCTACTTGCTTAGCCATTGATATAGTTGAGTAGTTATTATTATTTGGTGATCACTAGTATTGCTAAGTATTAAAATTGTCAAAATTGTCACTAGTTCTTAGAAATCATTAAACTTGATTTTTAGTGATAGAAAATTTAGAAAAGCCTATTCACCCCCCCTCTAGGCTCATCCTCGATCTTACATCTTCGCGATGGCATTTTGGGGAACCGGCCAACTTTCAGTGGCAAATAAGCAATTTTCTCTATTTGATGCCCCTCGATGTCCTCCTTAATTGATGTGGGTCAATCTTTGCAATGGCTCCAAGTATTCAGGCACATCGGTTGTGCTTCCTACATGTTGCTTATTCCTCTCCTTAACCTTCTTAGTCGTCAACCCATCTACTCCTATATTGCGTTGAACTTCGTCTGTTGGTTCTGCTTGCACAACCTTTTGAACAGGTTCATTAGCTTCTTGCTTATGAGCTGCTTAGAAATTGGCACCTACGTGCCGCATGCACCAACATTTATGTATGTCACACCAAGGATAAGGCTCATCTAGATCTTCCTACAGCTTTTTGGTAGCCTTCATCACCCAACATGCTGATCATATCTCCAACCTTAAGATGCTTGAAGAACCACAAGCAACTATCAAAGTTCTCACTTTTCATGAATACAAGAGCTACTAGGAGGATATGATTATTGTCGTCCACACCGATTACTGTCAGGATATGCCCCTTGTAATTACTAGTCAAGAATATTCCATCCATACACATTAGTGGGAGGTAATACTAGAAGGCATCAATGCAAGCATCGAATGCTAGGAAAGCCTATTGCATTACCATGCACCCAGGCAGATTCTCTAAAACATTATCCTTCATTGTGACATATGTCCTAGGGTTTCACTACTGTAGCACATCAAGTAGACGAGAGATTGTCGTAGGCAGACTCAAACATGTCGAACCTCCTCTCTATTGTCTCTTTCTTTGCCCTCCATTCCTTTGCGTAGTTGATCTTATACTTGTACCGTCTCTCAATGACCATGATGTATCCTGCTTCCATGTCCTTCTTCTCCTCAATATCCCCACACATAAATTTTGTGATGAACGAAGAAATGAGGTTGTGATGCTTTGGAAGTACATTGCTCAAAATACATGAATGGACCTCCACCTTCCACATGATCCAATACGTTTTATACTTCATCGTGTATTTTTGAATGCGCCAAGAACACTCATCTTTCTCACACTTCATAGTGTATTGCTATTTGTGAATGAATAGCATATTTGGCCCCTTGCTCCCTTTTTTAAATAAAAAATAGCTCCTTTTTTAAAAAATTGCAAAATAGCCCCTCTTTGCGCTACAGTACCTCATGGATGTAATCCCGTTGTACTGTAGTACGGGAATTTTATTTGCCATGGAATGGGGGCACGGGAAACCGACAACGCAGAATCCACTAGTGGCAGTGCACTTGCCGAGGAATGGGGGCGCAAAAATACAATTTTCGTGGAACGAGTGTGCAGAAAATGCAATTTCCGTGGGATGAGGGTGCGTTATTTGGATTTTCCGTGGTGGGGGCATGTGGCAATTGGATTTGTCATGGTATGGTGACTCAGCAAATTCCGCGCTCCCCTTACGCAGAATAGGGCCATTCCTGCAAAAAAAAATTCCATAGGGGCTAGTTCTATAAAAAAAATTAGGAGGCTAGAATAGTGAACAGTTCGCTCTTTGTTTGATTTCAAAACTTAAAACAACCTATGTATCACCCATAATTTGCATATATGGTGTGAACACACATCTCATTACGTCGGTACTCCCATGTTGAATCGTGCTCATCATTCACAACTAGCCTTCCCACATTGCATCTATTCCATGTATCAAGCATCACCGCCTCATGGACATCTGCATTATTCGAACCATAGTCCTTAACCTTGTCCGCCTCCAATGCCACTTCTTGGTCCTAGCATTGCGGTCTTTTTGCTCTAAGTCATCCACTATACATTCAATGTCCTCCTCTGTCTTTGTATCCACTAGGTTTAACTTGGATTTCTTCATCCAACATTGTATCTCTATCACACTTATCTTCTTTACGAGCCTCAACTTCCACCTGCACACCGCACTACTCCCCCCCCCTTCATGGGTGTTGCCATGTGTACTTAGACTCTGTTTCATATGGGCCCACACCAACAACACGAATTCCTAGTGATGCCGCCTGCACGCTTCCATGTAGCTCCTATCCATGACTTTGTTTGCTCTGTGGGTCTCAACTCAAAGATGATTTCTGCCGAACAGCTCCACAGACATTTTATGGTGACATCGTGCAATATGGGTCCAACAAGGATCGAGCTGTAAGTCAGCCACAACCACACATCCCTAATTTCAAGATTATCCGGGTTTGGGTGACAGTGAGTATTGCGAAAAATTGCTATCAACCCCGCATGACCTATCCCGAACCTCACCCTACCATCATACAACTAGTATTGTTGTTGGTTTTCGTATTGACTTCTTGATATGTAGACTGTAGTAGACATGAATATTTGTAGGTTTAGCACTGGAGTAACTTTAATCCATACGGACTACTTCTGTACATATAGTCCATCCATTCTTTTTAGACGTTGTTTTAGAATACATGCAGTTAGTTTTTTAAAACTTTGATTGTTAATATACACAAAGATATTTAGACTTGCCAGGTGAAAATGATATTACTAGATTTTTTAAAGAAAAATTTCATAACATTATATATTCTTAATAATTTTGACTAACATATAATTAAAAAAATAATGGTCGAAAGATAAACGACAGAAAAAAAAAGAACGGAGACGGTAACTCCTTACTGGAAATTTCCATACAGGCTATATATAGCTATAGCGCTCAAAGTACTAGGCACTAGGTAGTACTATTCATTTGGGTTTCATTCATGGATATCTCGGCAAAACTACAGCTAGGCCGGGACGCAGGAACCAACGTATATATATTGACGCATCAGTCAATACAATGTACCAGCAAAATAGAATTGATAACTTTGTTTTCCCTTAACCTTATGCTTGCATGACACTATATATAACCAAATAGCTTTACTCGTTTTCAAGAGAACCACATATACTCAACATCTTTATTGATTGATCACCTTTTTTTTCTTTGGTGGCTCATGAACTACAAATCCAATCAGGTCTCGTGCCTGACATCCAATGAATTTTTTGCTATTCTGACCGAAATTGAAAACTTATTTACGGATTTAGCTACTGTACAGGAAGAAATTCCGCGCTCCGGATCCGCGGAATAATTTTTTAAATTTTTTCTCAGCTAATTCATGACGCCGATAAATGAATAATTTTTATTATTTTTCTTATCCAATTCATGGACGCGACCCACAGCATGAATAATTTTTTAATATTCCGCGACGAGTAGCGGATTAATTTGTTTTTAAATTTTTAATATTCAGCATGGCGAACGCGGATTAATTTCTTTTTAATTTTTTTTCGCCGGTTTTTTATTTTTCCCGGTTTTTTTCCGCCGGTTTTTCCTTGCGTCGGCCGTACGGTGGGCCCACCAGCGAATTCCGCGCTTCACGACCGCGGAATTTCGCGTAGCTACAGTGGTGCTACAGTACTCGTATGCTACAGTGCTCGCGTGCTACAGTAATCACAGCGTTTATTTTTTTTGTTCTTTCCGAATGATTAACCGGGTTTTATTCAATATTTAACTATGATTTGTCATTAAATTTACCGTACACTGGAAGAGAATGCTGAACAACACAATTTGATTTTTTTTGTGAGAAAATTCAACTGCCAAATAACTTTCTGAAATACTATATAAAATATCATTGCCAAATATGTATTTTTTAAGTTATCGAATGCTTGTTTCAACTATAAATTTTATCGACTGTCAAAATACCGAATGATTTTTTTCTACATTTTGCAATTCTTCTAGCTCAAGGTATATTTCTCCGCTCTCCTAACCATTTGTAAAAAAATCCATTGCGTCATGACCACGCAAAAATAAGAATCTCACGACCCCAACCGCTTGAAATAATATTGTACGCTCAATCCATTTGAATTCTCGGATTTCATCGTGACCATACCTATTTTTTTAAAAAAATTATACACAAATAAGGCTACTACACTACAAAAATCGCAGTCGTTTTTTTTCTTCCGTGACAAATAGCGGAATCAATATGCTTAAATTTTTTAGTAACAATAGACATCCGTAATTTTAGCGAGTCAAATTTATCACTCATTGAAAAAGAATGACGAACAATTATATCATCTGAACTTTCACTGTATGTGCCCTTCAAATTTTCTAACGTGGTTTGTTTCATTTTTCATTCGGTTCAAACTTGTCGGCCAAATGATTTATCGGGACAGTTGTATTGTTTGAATTTTAAAAATTCTCACATCTTCAAATCATTTGAAATTTTTACGGTAATATCACTGCTTTATCAGGAACCTCCATAAAAATTTCAAAATTTTTCGACGCCAGAACTTCTGTGGTTTCATGGCCGCGAGTGCCTTTTTCAATTTTCGTAACTTCCTACCGGGGCAACGTCTGGCTATCTCGCCCATACGTAAGTGGTAACCCGCGTTGCGTAGGTCGCCCTTGATTTTCCCGTATTTTTCGGCCCGTATCCGGCTTGTCCCGCGGGCCTACGAAAACCCCTAAGTGGCCACGATTTCTATGGTTTCATGGCCGCGAGTGCCTTTTTCGATTTTCGCAACTTCCTGCCGGGGCAATGTCTGGCTATCTCGCCCATACGTAAATAGTAGCACGCGTTGCGTAGGTCGCTCTTGATTTTTCTCGTATTGTTTGGACTGGATCCGGCCTGTCCCGCGGGGCTGTAAAAACCCTTAAGTGGCCACGATTTCCACGGTTTCAATTCCAATCCGCGATAGAACTGCGACTATTGAGACAAAGATGTATGTCAATTTGGAATTGCAACTGTACGGTATTTCTGTAAATTTTTTACAAAAAATTCCATCTAATTGCCCTCGTCCAATATTAAAAAATACGAAAAAATAAAAATTGAAATTCTCGAATAAAAATATTACTGATAAAAAATTTCCTATATCACTGAAAAAATATTTTTTTTAAATTTATTCAACACATCAAATTATAATAATTCCGGCAGAAAAAACCGAAAACGAGAAAGCAACGAAAAAATCGAAAACGGAAAAAAACCGGGCAGAAAAAACCGAAAAAAACCGGAGATTTTTTAATATTCATGATTCGCCGCATGAATATTAAAAAAAATTTAAAAATTAAAAACAAATTAATCCGCTACTCGTCATGGAATATTAAAAAAATTAAAAATTATTCATGCCGCAGATCCGCGAATTGGCCGAAAAAATAATAAAAATTATTCATTGTCGTCGTCATGAATTAGCTGAGAAAAATTTAAAAATTATTTCATGGATCTGGAGCGCGAATTATATTGTTTCGTGGCTTCTGTCACAAAGAGCTAAATCCGTAAATAAATTTTCAATTTCGGCCAGAATAGCAAAAAATTCACATCCAATCCAGGGAAATTAAGAATCTACTCTAGCTAGGAGAGAGCTGAGCAAGACTCCACACATGCATGATCCATACATATATATAACATATGCGCTCTCTTTACACTTTTTGTGGCATAACAAAAGATGAAGCCTTTCGTAAACTTGGCCGGCCGGACCCTAGCTAGCTCATGAGGCGAACGCGCACACACGCCATGCATATATCAGAAGCAAGTAATGATCATATAGCAAGCAATGGCAAGCAATTAAGCTACCTCTTGCTCCCGCCTGCTGCCTTTGATAAAGCCTATATCTATCTATATCTACCACGCACACACAAACAAATACGCTCCCATGTCTCTCCCCTTTTGCACTTTGTTCCTAGATCAACGGTTGTCTTATCTTATTCTTTCCTCCTAGCCTCTTTTGCTTTCTTCTAGCTAGCTTTGCTTCCCTCCTCAGCTGCGTGCATATAGGGCACACATGCGTATGCATCTCATCTGATCGTATGGCTACTTACTTAGACACACTTCGGTCCAGCTGCGGCTAGCAAGCCGGCCGTCTCAATTCGATCGCTTCCATCCGACCTCGATCGATCGACACATCGATAACGGATGGATTATATTCGTCCTAGAGTGAAGTCGAGGTTCGGTTTCTTGGCGCTGACCATCCCCGATGGTTGGAATGGCGACGAGTTCAAGTCAGAGGAATCGACAAGCAGGCTTTGTGATTGCATGTCCTGCAACGTTGAGTGCAAGGAATAGGATCAAAAGATTGCGATTATGTGGTAACTGTACCAACTGATGGCTCCAAAATGTTGCCGACAATACGCGTTCATCATAGCTCAACAGAAAGCGGTTGAAAGATGCATGAATGAATGATCGCTAGCTGTTGTACTAATTAGGATAGCATCATGGCCATTGGCGAGGTATTGGAGATAATGATGATGAACTTGGTTTGGAAAGTGGGTACCTCGAAGGATTTGTTGTCGCCGGGGGCGGTATCTCTTGATTTTTCATGGAACCAGGCCCCTCTGCTGCTTAAGCAAAGAGAGAAAGGAATTAAATTATCACTTTTTTTTTAATCATGGACTGAGATTAGAGAATCAAATGCCTATCTATACATATCTTTTCGTCAGTGGGAGTCCAATGCAAGATCAGAGAAAAAGGTAGGGAACAAAGCAACACCAACTTTAACTGTTAAGATGCTGTAAATGACAAGCTAACTTTATCAGAGGGACTAATCGGAGGTAAAATCTGTGTATGCTTATATTATTCTCCCTTGTAATTAATATGGCTCATTGACCAATGCCTGCATAGATGTCTGCATGGTGAATTGGTGATGCACATGTAGCTGCCAGGGAGGTTCATGTACGTGACTACATTGGCCATACATAGTCCACGAGTACTCTAGCTAGTACGTTTGTAGTGTGCACGAATGCATGCAATTGTACATGCATGCATATATGTAAAAGAGCTAGGTCACGGGATTGCATATATATATATATTTTTTTATTTTCCTTCTCCTTCTGTTTCCTTTCCTCCGGTTCCTCAGGGTGATCTGCGTTTACCTTTTGGTGCAGTATCCTGCACCTTGTACTTTTCGATTTCCCCTCTCTAATATATTTTGCAGCTACGCTGCCTTTCAAAAAAAAACGGGATTGCATATACCATGTTGCTTCTTATTTAGTTTCTGATCAAGAATGCAGTGGAGTACTATATTGGCTCTTTGTAGTGATGGAAAATATGTGCCCTTTGCATGCTAAAGCTAGATGCATATATCAATGTGAGAGCTTAATATATTCGAGAGATGATTACACCATCATGGGGAGCAGATGGAACAAAGGTGTGAGCCCTGGTGCTTTTTGTGAGCACTCGGAGGTGATTGATATGGTATATAGTAGCAAAGAAAACGAGACAAAGGAATAAGTATTGTTTTGCTTAAAGCAGGTAGTAGACTGGTTTGAATCTAAAAGATGTCGGAAACCATGCATTAGCTGACTCTTCTTTAGGACATCACTATGCTAATACTCCATTATGTGTAATGCAAGAGAAATTTTACGATACATTATACTAATAGTATAAAGTGGTTACTAGAAATCAGATTAGCCATTTATTTGTTAAGAATATTCCTACTACTCTACTACCGGAGAAAGTATAAATAAATATTAGCTAATCTCATCCATTAGATTGAAAAAAATAAATAATCTATATTAAATTTAGTTTACCGTAAAAGAGCTCATAATCTAACGGATGATTTTAAATTGAAGATATGAGAGACGAAGAGCCCAAACATGTTTACTTTACTATATATGTGTAATTAGGAGTACTTTGTTACTTTAGCACTCTACAGGAAATTACCGGCTGCTTTTGACCTGTAAGGACTCTGGAGTTATATCCCTCTGGGCAGTAGTTCCTGCCTCGCGAGAATGTTAGCTAGCCATTCCCTCTGTCATTTCGTCTGAAATGGCACAATGTACGGAGCCAGTGTGGAGTAATTCTGTAGTGTTAGCTGCCGGTAACATTTACTCACTCCAATAACAAATAATCTAGTTTTCAAAATATAATTTTGACCATTAATTTATATTATAATATATTTATAAAACCTAATAAAATTGTAATATTACGAAAGTACTTTTCCAGAAAATTCTACACATATGATTAATTTAAATATTTAAAAGATATTAACAGTCAAAGTTTTCAAAGTTTAACTATATCTATATTCAAAACGATAACTATTTGTGATGGAGAGAGTAATAGGCCCAATAGGACCATTTAGTTTGCATGGAGCATTGTGGTAAAAGTGCCCCATATATCGTGAACCATAAAAGGCTAATTTAGTAGTACATTAGTTTGCATGGAGTAATTCACATGCAGATCATCACCAAACTGAAAAAGTAAATGAATTAGGAGTAGCTAGCTCTCATGTGATATAAAATCAGAAAGCAAAATGGGAAAAAAAACTCAAGTGTAACAATTTACAGTTCTAATCACCTTGAACAGTTGTTGCTCCATAGAGCACACATGTTGGATCCATGCTCGTTCCCATCAAGATTTGATTGCTGAATAGAAGACTCAGACCCACTGGTGTTGGTGATATCAAACAAGTTGTCATCGGGGATCTCTATAATTGTTTTAGCTTGTCCTGCAAAATCAATATTCTAGGTCAATTACTCGTTACTAATCACATGTCCATCACTGCTGCATGTACGTAGTACACACTTAGTAGTCTGGTTAATTTCTTTTTCAAAACTGATCATACCAAAGGATGGAGCAGCTGGTTTGTGATCAGTGGTCTTGATGGTCCGATACATCTGCAAAGAATTAATTAAAACCACGGACGACACTGATGACCAATTATCCTAGTCTTACCAATGCATAAACATGGATAAACAAGAATGGGAAAGCTAGGAGTATTGAAGTCAAAGGAGTACTGGTCTACAAGGAGGCCGGACCGATAAATAAGACTGCAAGCACAAACGGGGCATTGATGGCTTGCTCAGCTACTGTACTGCAGCATGCAGAAGCTCAAGGGGTAAAATTAATTATTGAGAAATGATGTTGGGTTGTACTTGCCATCTGTTACTGGGCAGTATGCATGCCTATCAATGTGCTGCGTCTGCGTGCATGTGTGGCGTATGAATGTAGTATGATCCACCTCCCTGCGGTGGGGCTTTTAATGGGCATGCTTTGTGCTCAACTGCTGATCTCGAGTTTTAATTAAAAAGCTGCTCCCCGTGTTGGAAAAGCTACAGCCTACAGCTACTACCTCTCTCTCTCTCTAGCCATGGAAGGGCTCTGGAGGTGGCGGTACGGACGAGAGAGAAATTTACTGCTATGCAAGTGAACTGTAAAACGACTATTCCATGCATGAGCTGCAAGTGAAACTGTAAAATGAGAGAGAGGATCGAACTTTTCCAGAAAGAAATGATAGTTGTATGTCTGGATGCATTCTATCTTCCATACCAAGGTCTTATTTTTACTCCTTATTTGGTTAAAAAAATGTTTGAAGTAGATCTGCATGTTAAGGAGAGGACAAACCGAAGCTTAGGTAGAAAACGCTGGAAGTTTAAGGGAGAAATAGAGGTTCATTTCGAGCTCAAATTAACTGATTAGTGGAGGACTGCTCCCCTCACCTGCAAGTGAGACTTGACATGGGCTAAGGTTAGATCCTTCACGTCCATTAGCTCGAGAACTGATTTGGGTGTTGCTCCTGCAGAATGAAAAGCAACAGCATAACACAAAAGTATAAGAAATTAACAGTACACCATAATTCACCAAGATGATTAGCTTGTCTGTACTATGCCAAGAACCATGCACCCCTGTGTAGCTAGGTAGACGAATCTAACAAGCAAGCAAATCAACAAAGGAAAAAAATAATGAGAACTTGTGCGCGCGCGCTCAGCGGCAGCACGTACTCTCGTGGCCTCCGAGCAGCTCGACGGCGTGGACGAACCGCGCGTGCAGCGACGTCGTCCACCGCATCCTCGGCGCGCGCGCGCCTCGCTTGGCCGGCGCTGCCGCCACCAGTCGCAGCGCGGCGGCCTTGCCGGGCGACCTCGGCCCGCCGGCCGCGCCGATCGTGTCGTAGCAATGCTGCTGCTGGTGGAGGTGGCTCTGGAGGAAAGGGATCGACTGCGAGGTGTCGTACACGGGGATGCCCCGGATGGGCCTCATCAGGGCCAGGTCCTGCAGGCCGTTCACGTCCTGGAGGATGGGCTGCGTGTGGTGAAGGAACTGCAAGCCGCCGAGGTGGTTACCCGCAACCTGACGCGCTGCGGCCGCCGGGTGGAAGCCGCCGGTTGTCGGGGCCGAGGAGGTGGTGGTGGCTGTGGCCGCCGCTGTGGTGGTGGCGGAGGAGGTGTCCAGAGCTCTCTTCCAAAACCCTAGGTCCATTGGCTTGGTGGCGGGGGGAGGGCTGATTTGGAGCTGCAGGTCTGGGTGAGCTGGGAACAGCTCCATTGATCTCTTCTTCTTGCAACTTTGCAAGAGCAAGTGGCGTGATCGATGTGTGCTACTATTGTTGCTATGGAGAGGGAGATATGGTTGAACACTTGTGCTTGGTTTGGTTGTTGGTTGGGGTTAGGGAATTGAGGTGGAGGAGGTTTTCTTGCTGCTTGGTCGGTGTAGAGCTAGAGAGAGGGAGAGGAGTTCAGGGATGGGAGGAGAGGAGAGGGAGAGCTGGAATGGAAGGGACAGGAGCGTGTGTTTGTATGTATGTGTACTGTGCTGAGTAAAAAAGAGAGGGTGTAACTGTTAATTGTTGCTTGGAGGTGGCCTAGGATGGAAGATATAGATTGATCTTTTCTTCCCAGCCATACACCTCCTACTTTCTTTCGTCCCACTTTCGTTTTTTTTTTTCTCCTCCTCTTCTTTTTCTTCCACACGCACTCTGTTTTTATGGGTGTTTGGGGCCAGAATGCTGTGGGAAAATGACACTTTTGATTGGGATATGTATGCTGCATTGCTGTGTGAGGGAAGGGAAGGTAAGGGAATGTGAGTGGTGAGGTATCATTCCCTTTTCAGGCTATATGCCCTTCTTGTTCTTTCTGTTAATTTAGTGCAATACTCACGATGCAATTACTGTGCGCAAACTGCAAGTACTCTCGCGGGGACCATTTGCGGCGTAAATTGAGAGGGCCTGACATATAAGCTCATAGTATATGGTATATTATAGTGACTAATAGTAAGAAATTGAGGGAGTAGAATGTCATGTAGTCAACCTTCTTTTATGAAAAGAAAAGGTTGTTATTCAGTGCTACTAAATTTGATACCATAAGCACCACGACAGTATGAAGCTGATCTCCCTCGATGTAAGTTACCAGTATCATACAGTGCGCTACAGCAAATCTTAAGAATTAAAGGCTTATTGCACTGCTGACCTCTTCCTCTTTGACGAACGTATGTGCTGCTCCCATGCATTTGACATGTCAGTGCACTGTACTTATTTTTATGCAATGATCCGTAGTGTCCTGCCCAATTGAACCTTCTCATCTGATGGTTGTATTCATTTCTACTACCCGACTTTTCAGTAGTTTCTCTCATTCACCTACATGTATTTTCGTCAGTGGTACTTGACGTTGAGATGCATATTCTCGCAACCGCCAAATCCTTTAAAACACCCAACCAGATCAATATACGGTAGACGCACGTACGCCCAAGAAACAACGGTAATTGAAGCAGCTGATAGTACCCAAACACATCTAATATAGGGGTCCTTTGGACTGTACTCGGCTCCCTGTCTCTCCCAAAGCTAATCTCTCAAATTAAGCAGCAAGCAAGTAACAAGCCAAGTAGTAGTAGAACAAGAAGCTACTCGATGCTGTTCCTAATTAACTTCAACTACTAGTACACTATGGAGAGTGTTTAGCATGCATGGAATCTTCGTGGAAACATGCGGAGCCAGGGGAAGCAAATGCCCGTGTCAGGGTACGCGAGGAACGGGTCGAGCTCGCCAGGATTTTTTTTGGTTGTACGAAGTGATATGGACATGTGTGCAGCCGTGCATGCGCGCGCGCGTCCGACGGATACGATCGATCCGGCCAGGAGCGTAAATACGCGGCGCGAAAGCGCCCGACTGTCGGTCTGGTCACGCGCACGCACATGACGAGATCGATCGATCGGCAGGGGAAATTAATCCGACCGGTAAATTGAATCTGCCGTACGTATGAACGGATCATTCACCGGCTTCAATTCGATGATCCGCCAGGACTTAAAAACCTGCCAAAATGCGAGGTGAACATTCATTCCCTCCAGCATGGTTTGATCGGTCGATCTCTCACAGTAATGTGACACGAAGATAGCAGTAGCGAAGGCAATTCACCAACCGCTTTTGCGTGGCATGTGACAAAGACTACAGGGAGACATACACGCGTGCATTTTTTCGAGATGGCCTCGCTGAAGCAACGCAGAGAAGAAACGGGAGCAGCTACAGGAACAATCTCCAACACCCCGCCATGTGCATGGATGGAGACAGCAGCCAGACCAACCCCTCGGACGGAGTTGTGAATGTGAAATGAATGGAAGCACACATAATGCCCAAGGAGCGGGTGACCTGCATGGATTGTAAATGCCCACCACCCTGTGCGTGGCTCGTGGCCAAGTGGACCCACCTATTATACGGTTCCCTCCTGCATGGCCCCCACTGTCCGTGGCCTGGTCCAACTACCGACAGTCAAAACTGCAGCTCGCCCACAAATTGACCATCATATTAGCACCCAATCCTTCTTAATATATATAATACTAGTTAGAGTACCAAGTACAGTACTGCACTAGCCTATCTGTCCTTATCTTGGTGCTGACTGTAGTGCACAATCATGCCTAGGGCATCTACATCAGTATTGTGGATTTGATAATCAGAACACCAGATTCCATGTACTGATAAGATGATTTCTTTAAGCCACTCTGTTTTTTAGGGTCTATTTGGATCCATTAGCTCTAATAGTTAGTTAGCTGGCTAATTATTAGCTGAGACTATTTGGATCTACTAGCTAATAGGTGGTTGAAAATTTAGTTGTGGGTGCAAATGTCCATTATACCCTTGCATTAATTAGCGTGAGGGAAAGGAGCCTGCGGTGGAGGGGCCGAGGGCAAATTGGTCTTTTAACCATCCATTAGCTGAAAATTAAAAGGAGAGAACCAGCTAATGAGATAACTATTAGTTAGGTTGTTGGCTAACTATTAGCTGGGCAATACTAGTTGGACTATTTGAATCTATTGCAGCTAATTTTAGTAGCTAACTGTTAGTGCTAATGGATCCAAACATGACCTTAACTACTCACTCTGTTTCACAAGAAAGTACATGCCATTGGAAGTTTCAAATTTTATTTTTAGATATATGTTATTCAATTATTTCGAGATAACTTTTAACTATTTTTCCAATACTACTTATTACTTTGAAATAGAGTCACACACTATCCAAAAACAATAAATGAGTTAACAAAAGATGACGATATGATCGTTTCTACATATGTCTTAGTTGAAGTGCAAAATTCTAAAACGTGATTTATTCAAGAATGGAGGGAACAAGGGCGTGGACATAGAGAAATGAATTACTGATGAGTCAAAGAGCCAAAAAAATTTGCTGTGAGGGTATATATTACTGAATTAAGCAAAACTGACAGTAGAAGCCACTATAGAACAAATCTGACTTGATCTCGGTAGGACTAAAATATCATGATGCCGACAAGGAATATGATTGTATAATGATTATATTAACAAGCATGATTTCTTAGGACAATAGCTGTTTTATTTAATGAGGATAGGGATGACTAATCATCATAGCTATCAATGTTGTACCGTTATCAGCCGGTACATATCATTCTATCGTCTAAACCGGTACAAAGTAACCTTATATACCATACTAGCCTCGATACTGGTCAATAATAGCCATATCGGCTTCAATACCAGACAATATCGACTATACCAGCTTTGATATCATACAATATCAGTCATACAGGCGGAATTGATAATATCATCTATTGAATTAGATGTTATATTTGATAGTACTACTATGTATTTGAAGTAATATTATAAGTGAAATTTAGTGTACATATACTTAAACATGAGTATACTTATAAATATATTTTATTATATTAAATCCAAAATGGTACCTATTAAGTAGTATGAATCGGTATCAGAATGTGCCATTTCACAAACCGATATAGCATCCGGTATGGTTGTAGTGGCAAGTTTGCTAAGCACTGCATATGGCTGGGAACTTGGGGGCTTAGGGCAAGCAGAGCAGAACTTGATCGTTGTTTTTTATATGGACAGGCCAATAGGATGTCACACCAAGACTGCATACAGTAAATTGTCGCGAATTTGCAAGGCCCAGACCGAGCCATGTGAACTGTACTATTTAGAGGTATCCTTTCCTAGTTCGGCAATATCTACAGTAGCAGGCTATATAATTTTTATTATTGGATCCCGCAAAATTTTCAGACTAAAACCAGCCTGCGTGACGAAGACTCTTTCCACAACCTCATAGACAATGCCCTTACCTAAATTTCGGACTTATCATACTATCTGATATTATTACTATACTGCTACCGATTGGAATGCGGAGCAGGTTCACAAGATCAACCAAAATCGCTAGAAAAATGTGAAAATCTGGCGTATCGAACCGGTTTAGCTTTTGAAACAAATCGGTAAATCGGTCAAATTCAAATTAAAAAATTTAGAAATTTTAAAAAATATATCAAAAAGTATTAAAAATTTTTGAATTTTTTTGTGTAATGTCCTGAGGCAATGCTAATGACACTGTAAAATTTTCAAAAGATTATTAGATTTATACATTTTTTAAAAAATTCTGACAGTGCTACTGTCTTTATATATGCTCTTCGGTTTTTTATTTTCTAAAGGCACTAAATGAAGTCTAGTATTTCTAAATTTTTTTGTGTAAGGTACTGAGGTAATGATTATGATGCTGTAAAATTTTCAGATGACGATCGGACATGTGTATTTTTAAAAAATTCTAAAGTGCTATTGTCTTTATATATGCTCTTCTATTTTTGATTTTCTAGTGGCACTAAATGAAGCCTAACATTTCTGAAAATTTTAATACATGATTCTTGGAAACTCTTTATAGTACCATAAAAATTTCAAAGCATGATTAAGCTTGTAAATTTTTATAAAAAAATCTAATAGTGCCTCTGTTCTTTTTCATTAATTGCCGGTTTTGATTTTCCGGAAGTACTAAATGAATTCAAAAATTGTTGAAATTTATATGAGATGTTTTATATATCAATTAATATTTATTCAGATTTTCTGCAATTTTTGTTCTAATTTTCCTTGAGTGTGCCGAAAATCGAATAAAATAGCCCAAAAATAAATAAATAAAATCAATCAAAAATTGAATAAAACCGGTTGAAAATGGGTGAAAACGCTAAAATCAGTCGATTTTTTTTAATTATTTTTTTGCTGTTGTTTGACTGTCGAGTTCAAAATTTTTGACTTCAAACTTCTTCAGTTTCTACCGATTTTCAAATGATTTTCGACCGATTTTTTTCCATTTTCGAAAATAAAAATTCGATAATTGAAACCCTGATGCCCAGCCACGTGGATGGATTTGCTCCATAGCACTGAGCAGTGAGCATGCAGGTCAAGAAAGGCCTTGAACCCTGCGGCCTTTAATGGTTTGTCCCCGTTCAGAGTGTGGTCACATCCTGTTGAGGATTTTGATAGCCATTCATGGCCAGGCAGAGGCAGAAGCCATGCAACAATTTACTCACCATGGTACATACCAGTGTCCATTACTTGCATGGCATGGTCATACACCTATGGTGAGGCCACACCGGGGTTGAAAAATCGGAATGAAGCATCTGGTAACCACATGGAGGCAGTTCAATTCTGCCATGAGCTTCAATTGAGCTAATGTACATGCAAGGGGAAACTGTAGGAAGCCAAGATTTGACTCGACAGGCACACTCTATTCGAGATACTTGCGGCTTTCAGACACATGTAAGCTGGCACCGGACAGAAGACCATGTAAGCATGAGTTATTGGCATGTTGAACAATAAGCACATGACAAAATGACGGGTTGTACTCTGTCCTAGCAGCCTAAGGCATGTAGACTATGACCATGGTGTCAACTACCAACTGTGTGGAAAAGGATCATAGCATCGAATTTTCAATCGAGTTAGTTGGAAACAGCAATGTCTTTCAAAGGTGTCCGATGGGCAAACATCAATGCATTTGTTGGATTCCTATCAGAAGATTATTTTCTTCAATTAGCCTGGACATTGAAAGTTTGGAAGGTCTTTTCCTAAATAGGACATGGAACATTTATCTTTGAACAAGATTTATAAATAAGAGATGACATGAATCTAAAGGCATTTTGGGCGCACTTACATTTTATGTGGTGCGTATCTTCGCCTCAACGCTGAGCCCTGGCAAATTAGGAAATTGGATCTTTGTCATTGGCATGACGCTGACATGATAGCCGAACTGAAAACAGAACAGGCGAGCACAAGTGTAGTGTTCTTGGGTCTTGACAAAGCTTCAGTCAGCACTCAGCACTAAATCATCATGGACACCAAAGAGTGGCAGCAATGAGAATCCTTCTTTTTAACTTGTCTTTAAAGACATGCTATGATTTGATGACATCTATTTTTTGAGAACATGCACAAAAGTATAAAAGAGAAAGGGCAAAGTTAGAAAAGATATCAAATCTTTCCTCATGAACCCATCATCAGCTTTCCATGAATAGCCTCTTTACCAACGTAAAGCCATAATAGTTGTGCAAAATCGTACCAAACTGTCGAGTTAATGGCTGTTATAGGCCCTCATGGTGTTTTCAGTAACTCAGCAGGTGGAGCAAAATGATGGCAGCATGGGTAAGTGAAAGCAAATAATCGTGCACTGGCTATTGTGCCTGTCCCACCATGACAGCATAATTCACTATGACCAAAACTTAATTATATGAGTTGTGAGGCATCATGCCTAATTTGCAGAATTTTATCAAAGCATAAAAACAAGAAACAGCAGGTCGTTCTCCCTACACTACCTGAAGGTCCTGAAGTCTTGCTGGGAATCAGAATAGATGAATTCATTCCACAAATAGAAGCCATTTACAAGACAATTAGTCAAAGTACCTACTTAGCTAACCAACCAGAGTTACCACAGCATTAAAAATCATTGGTCAAGCAAATATCATGTCGTACCATTACAGGAGAAAATAAATCTTATATGACAGATTTTAGCAGATCAGGGTCTTAACAACTAGGAGTTACGACTGAATAGCTGCTTTATTCCTTCTGTTATACCCACTTTCAATAGAACATCATTGATTCGAGCATTTACATGGGCTTCAATATACATTATCACAAAGCATCTACTTTGTTGCATATGCAACATGATAGTCAGTGTTAGTGATTTCCTGTCAGCATCAATCTATTTATTAACATATCAAGTTATCAACACATCAGGAGACAAATGTACCGGTACCAATAATGACATGATAAGAAAATGTGATGATTTTGAGATTACATAGAGCAAAGACCAGTAGAAAGTAGAGTGGCTCATCAGATGTACAGTGTAATTCATATTTGCATCTATTTAAGCATTCTAGGTACAGGTGTATCTGGGGAAAAAGAATGAAAGAAATTGGTAAAAGTAGTAGACTGACCTCTTCACAGTGAAAAACCTACAAGAAAGGAGGTAAGTGAAGATGTACAACTAAAAAACATTCGAAATTGTCTGCCTACATCTTTCAGATCCCACCTGGCAATAAAATCAAGAATCCAGCCATGACAGCGCCTCTATTGGAGGCCTGCCAAAAGAATTGGTTCTGAACCACCCATTTACCAACGGACCTACCAAATTGGAAACCTTGGCTGGAGGAAGCTGTCAGCTTCCAGAAGTTAGGAATGCTGTTTGTTAACTTACGTGGTGTTAGCACCAATGGCCTAGTATACTTCATTGAGCATGCTGGCTAGCCAAGTCACTGTCCTCATGGAATCTGCAAGATATTTCCAGCTCAGAAATCCCTCTGGGAAAGGATGGGCCACGAATTTTCAAGCGTTTTGGCCCAAGCTCTACAGACGGAGATAGGTCGTTGCAACCATTAGGTTTCTGGCTGGAAGCACCTTCATCTTCCACAATATTTGCATCTACTTGATGTATCATCTTCAACCTGGTTGGAGCTATTAAGTCATCTCCATTTCCAGAAAAAAAGTCTACACAATGTCTACAGTCATCAGTACGGACAGGATCACTTCTTTCACCACAGGACACTTCTGCTATCTTCTGCTCTTGTCTGTCATCTACATGGATTTTCTTCAACCGTTTTAATACCTGGCATTAGGAACAAGGAGATGCCATTAGTAATGAGAAAGCAGTTCGAATGAAGGTAAATATTGGAAGTTCTGGGAAAAAAGGGGGGATTGTGCATTTGTGCAATCACTCCATGAAATGAATTTCCAGTTCACTAACTGGGTTTACTTACAACTTTTGAACTGATTTCTTATTATCATGTCCGTCCCATTTACACATGATTTTACATTGTGGAATGAAGCTCCTTAATCTAGTTTGTCAGGTTTAGTAATAATTTTCTAAGCATTTTCTGGAGTGAAGCTCGGCATTTGGGACCATTCTACACATGGCCGTAATTTTGATTGCCCAATCCCCAGAGGAGGTTATGATACTGGATCCTGTGAAGGCCCAGGCACACTGTATCATACATCAATTTTTTTTTTGAAAAAGTTGAAATAGAATAAAACATTGGTATAAGATGTTAGGTTTTATAAGGAAAGAGTAACAAATGTATAATATAGTCAGGAACTGAGGATTACAGAAAGACTATCGCAATTGATTATCAATAGCAAATAGCTCCAGGTCCATTGCAGAATAAGTCCGATAGAACGTCATGAATCAACATAGAATAATCTCCCTCTATTCACAAATAGATACCATTTTGGACATTGAGAAGGTTTCCGAGGTATACCTGACCATTAATTTTTGTAATCTTACCAAATATGTATCATAGATATTATCAAATACTTTTTATAGCTAATGTACTTATATTGTCTTCATACGGCCAATTATAGGGATATCTGTTAGAAAAGTTCCACTGCAAGCATGCTATACAGTGACATTTATTTGTAAAAGGAGAGGGTAACAATATATATGAGATGCATCACAGAAATATTTGTACCTGATTCTCAGTGAAATTTGTTATTGTCACATCTTCTAAACGCCTTTTCTCTGGAGTTATGCCAGACCTTCTCTTCACTCTAAATACCTCACAGTCAGAATCATCAGTATCTTGTGCAGCCAATTTGTCAGAAGGACGTGTTTGATCAGGAGTAGATAAAGGGTAAGCATTAATGATTGCAGATTCAGGAGTAATTACATTCTCAGGACAAGAGCTAGAGAAGGTTCTTCTGTTAGAACTTGTACACTCCTGCATATATACAGCAATATCAATACTTTTGAGTTGCCCAATACAGTGCAGCAACATAACAGAAAGAAACGCAGCTCTGAGGCTTACGTCACTTTGTGTAGAATAGTCATGGGGTCCGAAAGAAAATGTTATTGTTGATGCAGCAGGACATGGCTTGTTCAAATCATATCCAACATCTGTCTCGGAAGTGCTATGAACTTCAGGGGATGCATCTATGTGAATCTTGCCGTATGGGAAGTACTCAGCATCATGATCAATGCAGTTGAACAAGTCAGAATATGCGCCATGAGACATTTGCTTTCTGACTGCATCCAGTATTCCATTTTCTTCCTCAAACTTCTTTGATAACGTCTCCAATCCAAAGATGTCTTTCCTCACAAATACAACACGATCACAACTGCAAGGGCATTTCCTAATCTCTTCCTCTTCAAAACAAGGTAAACAAGTAAAAAAGATGACAGCAAATGAGGCAGATATCTGCACCTAGTAGCTATGTAGCCTCAGAGCTGTGTTAATAAGGTCTTACCATGACAAAGGCAAATCGCATCAACTCTGCAGTTACACATAATGTGAGCTACATAGCAGTCACGTCTGCATATACCACAGAGAACCGTGGCATCAATATCTGCTTTATAGTGTGTGCGAGCACCCATTTTCATAAGTGACCAACGAACACGATGTTGGAGCCGCATCAACTGCACAAAAGGGACTTTCATACAACGCTGCATGTGCACATTTCCAATTAATGTTGTTAAACCGTTATGATCAGATGTAGAAAATCCTTGAGCAAGAAATGTCGTCTCTTTACAAAGAAGCTCCTCAAAAGGCAGTAATGGTATCCTCTTTAGAAGTGCATAACGTTGACTAGCAATTGCTCCCAGAGGAAACCATTCACCAATAGCGAAATTCACTGCCTCGCCACAATTAAAACCTTGCATGTTTTGTAAACATTTTCCAGTGTTCATAAATAATCAAATGGAATAGAAGATTGAGATATCCAATGGTTTTGGAACATTACTGACAGCAAGTAGTTGCAAGGAAAACTCACCATGGCTGAAACCTGAATGATAAGCTCGAGGAAACGTGATAACAAACTCTCCAGGTTTCTGTATAGCTCTATAGACAGGAACATGATGATGCACCAGAATATTTGGAGGAAACATTGTAGTCTTCCCCAAAAGGACATCAAATGCTGCATTTTCCCCTTCACCTGATAAAATTTCGTGATCGTATACATGTTCACGTACCACTTTCTCAAAATCTGGAGCAGCTTTGCCTGGAATCCCATACCATGTTTTTGAAGCCCCACAGTGATGATAGTTAATGCTGGCAAAACATCAACTCACATTAGAACAAATAGAAGATTCAGTGTGCACCATAATGAAAAGAATAGGCAGTAGAAACACGAGAAAAACTATTAATCATACACCTGTACAAGTAATGGTCTTCCACATGCCAGGCAAACATACTAAAGAGCATTCCGATATACAGCATTGGATCTGTTACTCCCTGAAAACCCCAGAAAATTTTTAACTGTAAGTAGTCAACTAGAAAGGATACAAATTCATCAATACAGTCTACTCACTGGAATTGCTGTTCTGAGAAGACGCAGTGTTGATTTGGGCAACCGAGAAAGTCTCTGGATCAAAACACAAATGAAATATTTTAACATGTCATTAATCAATGTAGCACATGTGATCGATAAGATCACCTAATGATCAACATATTAATATATCAAGAATACTTAACAAAGATATAAATGCAAGAGTGAACATTTAATGAGCAAGGGGGCATGTGCAGACCTTTAGCCAAATACTAAAAAAAATAGCATCTACTATGAAATGATTAAAATCAATACATTGTGTATGTTACATGAAGACATAGTTATGACCAAAGAGTCCTAAAAAAAAGGATATCTGCAAACTATATTCAACCCAAACAGCAAAATAAGGAAAGTAGACAAGCATAATTGCAGCCATTCTGTAACTTTGCAAAATACAGAAGTGCCAGATAAAAAGATATCTAGTGATATAAGTAGTATGTAATGCCTCAAAAAATGGTACACAAAATAAGTACCTTCAAGTTCCATTTGCTTCTCCCAAGTTTGTCATTAGGAGAAGAAGAGAATGCGCTACCATCGATATCGCATGCATACTCAACAGATTCCATCTTGCCAAATGTTATTTCCTGCCAAAATTCCTCCTCCATATACCTTGGTGGAAGACAGGCAGCACTAGAGTATCTTCGAACAAATTCCTTATTTGCCATCTTCTCAAAATCTCGAAATGTGTACTTTCTGATAATACATACTCATAAGTTATGCAATAGAAACAGCAAAAATCACTTATCTAGCAGTAATGCAGTATTAATAGATTGACAGACCTTCCACTCATGAAGAAAGCAAACTTATCATCCTTGGACCATTCAGCAAGACGGAGAGGCTGCACTCTGGTAGTAAACTTAAGTCCGCCCTGTTCCTTCATCAGTACAGTACCAACAGGTACAGAAGCACAGATAGGTGAAACAATCTTGCATATACCTGGAAATTGCACATAGCCACAGCATTATCACCCAATATAATATATATAGAAACCTATTTGAAGACAAAGCACAAATGCCATTAACACTATGGTTCAAGAATTTCATTACTGACAAAAGGTTTGCTCAGGCAATTCCGGTTTCCATGTGTGCTAGCCTTTTTCTAGAGGGCACATAAAACTCAGAGATAACTACACTATATTGCACTTGTGCAGTGCTAGAAACATACACTAGTGCAACTGGAGCGGCAGTATGATTTCTGTTCTGAATGTATTATTGCAAGAGCAAAATCTAAAGGGCATATCTCAGAACAGCCACTAGTTAATTGCTTTAAAGATAAGGCTTTGGTTTATTTTAGAGAAAATTGCACCGGAGGTCCCTAAATTTGTGCAGTGGCGCCACTTAGGCCTATAAACTTTTATACTGTATTTGTGGGTCCCTAAACCTGAACATTTTGCCACTAAGACGATTTTTAAGCTTAATGACACAAGTGGCACCACTATGAAAGTTTAGAGACCACCAGTGCAAATTTCTCTTTATTTTATTTTCATGAGATCACATTTGTCAATCATTGGTTCTCTGTATACAATCTTTATCATGCCCTTGACCATGCTACTCAGAAGAAAATAAGCATAGAACATAGAGAAGCAACTATACCATATTTTGCAGCAACAGGGGCAATTTTATTGAGATAAACTAATGGATCCTCAAACTCCTCCATTGATGGAGAAAACACCGGACATTCTGGAATCTCATCAATCCAATCTAGGCTAGATAGATCAAACTTCTTCACTCTGTGCTTCAAGAATGGGTTCCTCCTGTACCCTCCCTCTCTCAGTGATGCATCACAACTCCTACGTAACCTTGCCCCGCATGACACAGGTTTCAGGGCAACTCCATCATTCCCTGCCATTATCTTGAAGACATCAGCCTCTTGATCTACACATCCTGAGCTCACTGGCTGAAGGCACCCATGCTTTGCATCCCCAGCTCAACAAAATGGGCCTCCTATCAACCTGAATACACACGCAAAAAACAACAACAACAACAACTTACAATCCTAGAACACTGTATCTACACATTACTAAATTATAGCTAGAAGTGGCCTATTGAAATGAAGATGCCCAACAAAAGTGAAGTGGACAGAACTTAAATGTCCACCTCATGTGAACTCATGTAAACAGAATATTACACTCAAAAGGGGAGGCTACTTGCAGAAATGTAGTTAAACAAATATGGGCGTGCCAATTGTGAGCTCCTTTTCCAGATCAGTCTATATGCCTAAAAGCCCACGGCTGGATTCCGCAAAAGGTGAGTAATCACAGGATTGTTCACACCGTAACAGCCACTGTAGCCAAGCAGGTCCCAATTCCCGAAATATAAGGCGTAGGACACAAAATAAGTCAAAGCCTCCTGTTCATCCCCGAGAATCCAACAGCTCTGTGCCACCTCAATCACAAAACACCGCAGGAAAAAGTTTGGGTCAAATCGATTCACACAGGTAAAAAATTCCTTTGCAAATCACTTCCCAATCAACACTTGTAAAGAGGTCAAAGTAAGCATCTAGAGTTATAGCCTGCGGATTCACATCATATCGAAACTATCACATAGTATAACATAAATTCACAAGTGAAACACAAGCGGAATTAGCAAGCTTAGGTGTGGTCAAATCTATTTCCCACCCATAAACAGGTCAAATCCATGGAACAGTCAGGATTTAGAAACACATCAAACCTGAACATAAAAAATTAAATTCATACCATATTAAGCTCAGTTTTGCCACTAACTATATAGAGAACACCCGAAAATAGAACAGGCCAGTACGAAATTATCCCGCCGAGTTCACCGTACGAAGAAAATTCTCCGAGGAAAAAGGAACAGAAGCACGAACGACAAGAGAATTAAGCGAGACCATAGGAATTCACGAGTTGGGCTGCTAAAAAAACACCTGAAATCACGCTACCTACATAAAATTGCGAAATTAGCGCCTAAAATCACCAGCTCTCCAGACAGTTGAAACAACCATAATTTGGCCCCAAAACACCTACAATTAGAAGGAATTCCCACGATTAACTGTCGGAACGGCGGAATTAACCTCTCATAGCAACTGCACTCCCAATTTGGCACGGATAAAGCAGTTTCAGCCGCATCAACCCGACACAAAGTGATTACGAGAAAAAATATATCAAAAAATGGCCGGAGCAAGCACAACCTGACGATTGCAACGAATCAAACGGAGTATCGAATCCACCTACAGAAAATCCCCCAACAAACCACCAAACACTCCAAAACCCGAGCCCTTGGAACAAATCCAACCACCCGCAGCGGCGCACCCGCCTCCAATTCCCTATTCACAATTCGCAACCTCCAGATCACTCACCGTATCATCTCGCCGAAGCTTCCAGTCCCAAAAACGCCTCAAACCGGGACCCACATTCCCCTCCGGAGCCTCGTACCGGATCCCCCGCGCTCGGATCCGAGCCCACCACTGCCCCGAACCACCGTGGCGCCAAGGGATGGCGCTGGTTCCTGGCGCGGCGCAGGCAGCGGAGCTCTCTGCGGCAAGGCGGGAGGAGCGAGCACCGCGGCGGCGCTTCGGCGAGCAGCGGGGAGTAGGAGGAGGACGACGACGACGAGGAGGCGAGGCTAGGAAACGAGGGGAAGGGAAAAGTGCGGGTGATATTAATAAGCGATAATTACCGGTCCAGAGGCCGTATGGCGCTTGGGTTTCTCTAATCCAGCAGCATATCACTATTACGTGGATTAGAATTGAATTTAGATTTAAGTGCGGGTTTAAGTATGTTTTTGGTTGATTGGTTGGTTGTGAACCTTGTGGTTGCAGGCCGCCATCACGGGGTGTACTGTTTTGCCCCGTTAGTTTTTTTTTTTTTTTTTTGCTTTTCTCTTTGACCCTCCCCGATTTTCGTTTTTTTTTCTTTACTTCTGTGCCGTTAAAACTGTCTGCTTTACCTCTCAAGACTAAAACTACCCTGATTTTGCTAAGGTGGTATCACTATTATGTGGATTAGAATTGGATCTCTACTATATAAAGTAAGAGTTTCTTTCCGCGTCATTTCATTAAAATTACTCATCTTTACCGTTGCTTTTTAATTATCCACCTTTGCTAGGGGTGGGCATTTTCAAACCGAATTACCGAACCGAATTAACCGATTATTTCGGTTATTTCGGTTTTCGGTTCGGTTTTTGTTTTGGTATAATTCGGTTTTCGGTATTCGGTTCGGTTTTTCGCTTTCAAAAACCGAAATAACCGAATAGCCCGTGTACAATACCATTTTTATAGTATTCTTCCTAAAACCACTAAATAATTCATATGTTATAATACATTTATGCATATGTTTAGTATATTCATATATTTTATTATGCTTATATTGCAATTACATTTGAATATTGTGTGAGTTTATCCATATTTTGTGTTGCAATATGAGAAGGGTAAATCTAATTTACCTAGTGTTATTCATATTTCGGTTAACCGAAAAACCAAAATAACCGAACCAAAATATTTCGGTTAATTCGGTTCGGTTTTTTTATTTTTATCCGAGAAATTCGGTTCCTAGTTTTCAAAAACCGAATTATTTTAAAACCGAATAAACCGAACCGATTAAACCGAAAACCGAATACCCACCCCTGGTCCTTTGCCGCCGCTCTTTAATTACGCATATTTGTCACTACTCTTTAATTACCCACCTTTACTACTGTTAATGCTCTTTGCAAATAAACTTTTTATCGCAAATTGAGTTTCCGTTGTAACGCACGGGCACATGACTAGTTTAGATTTAAGTGCGGGTTTAAGTATGTTTCTAGTTGATTGGTTGGTTATGAACCTTATGGTTGCAGGCCGCCATCATGGGGTGTACTGTTTTGCCCCATAAGTGTTTTTTTTTTGCTTTTCTCTTTGGCCCTCCCCGATTTTTTTTTACTTCTATGCCGTTAAAACTGTTTGCTTTACCTCTTAAGGCTAAAACTATCCTGATTTTGCTAAGGTGGTATCTACATGGACAAGATAACATAGCATTCACATCAACTTCTACATCATATGTCCTCCTTTCTCATTTCCCATTCTCCCATCACTTCCTCCTCTTTGCAAATCTAGATAGCAGCCATAGCAAACAATGTAAGTGAGGTCTGACAAAGTCCCGAGAAGCACAGCACTGTCATCCTCATGGTCCACTGTCCATTGCCTCCTAATTTTCAACCATTGCCATCGTCCCATGGGGGAGGGCCATTGTGGGCTTCTAGACTGAGAGTGCGAGGGTGAAGAGGACCGTGGGCAGCACGTTAGCGACAGGGAGCGCGGAGGCAGATAGCCGAGAACGGGGAGGAAGAGGATGAGGGCAACAAGGAGTGGGGAGGCAGCAGTGGCCAAGAGCAAGAGGAGGAGGGTGAGGGAGACAGGGAGCACAGATGTGCCAATAACTGGGGCTAAGGAGGAAGAAGGCAAGGGCTAACCGACGCCATGACATGCATGTTCTTGCTGAGCTTGGGTGTCACCATAGCCTCCTCAGTGGCCATGTTCAAGGATGAGGATACGTCGCTAGTGACAACGACCCAGCGGAGTGAAGCAACCATGTGGACGGGGCAACCGAAGTCGGAACAACCGTGACCATTGGCATCAAATAGAGCATAGGAAGGGAGAAAGAAGAAGAGGGATAAAAGAAGATGAGAGATTAGGCTGACAGGTGGGGTCCCAAATATTTTGTGTGATCTTAATGATTAAGTTGTCATGTGGATAGAAAAACAATGACGTGCCCACCTTTATGAAAAAACCACCACTAAAACCATCGTCACAGGTTAAAAGTATATAGTGTTGATAGTTAAGGGGTATTGATACCTGGTTTTGTAGTTGAAGGTTGAAAATTAGATAACTGTGATAGTTCTAGGGATAGAGTAGACTTCTCTCATAATTAAATTCAGAATGGAACTTACTTTTTCATATTATCTTCTTTATAAATGGAATTAAGTTTGGGGGGATTTGAAAATATGGAATTAATGTTTGTGACTAGTTTGAATTTAGTCACGAACTATCTCAAATTAATGATACAAGCGATAAACAAAAAGAAACTATAACACTACTTCTAGAGGCAAAAACATATAAAGACAATTTTGGAAGATCCAAAATTGACAGTGACAAGAAATCTTCAAAAACTATGTAATGAATTTCCAAATTTTCTTCAAACTTGTCATAATATTTGTATATTTTTAGTAATATTTTTATTATTGACATGGCATTCAAACAGGGTTCACAAAAGTACAAAACCATTGAAAACAGCTCAAAAATCATGGTTTTCAACCATATCGAGCCGGTTCGACATCTAAAACCAATAGGTAAACTGGTCTAATTAAAAAATTCAAAAAAAAAGAACAAAATTATGTGACATAAAACCGATCGATTTTCGGTCAAAACTAAATGGTTTTTGGTCAAAATTGACCAGATTTAGGTCAAAATTGTGTGGTAACGCCGTAGTGGTTAACACCCACCAATTGGCCGGTCAATTTTTGATCAAAACGGCTGGTTTTCAGTCAAAACTGATCGATTTTTTATTTTTTTTCAAAAAAATTGAATTCTTAACCTTTCGGTTTCTTACGATTTTCAAGCGATTTTTGACTCGATATTTTTTAATTTTTTTTTGAATGTTTTTTCGAAAAGTATTTGTTTACCTTGTATTCAAGTCTTAGTAAAACATTTTTTTACTAGTAATAAAACAAATTTGTCAATAAAAAGCAAACTTGTAGGACCTAAAAAGGGATAGTTTGGGAATAGGGTCACGTGTGGCACGCACGGAAAGGTAAGTTATTGACCATAAGGTCCCCATCGCTGTATCATCAAACAAGTGGGACCACAAAGCAAACCTCACATCAAATACTCACCAAATTTCGCTTCTCCAGAATAAAAAATATGTTGAATAATAAATTGATCGTCGTAGATTAATCCCAATGTCAATCAATAATATTCAAAGAACAAGCGCAAAGATGAACACAGAGTATAGGTAGATCAACTTTCTTCTTACTTTATTGATTGTAGATTGTAGAGATTGATTCTCTTGTATAATAGGGTGCTATATTTATACTCAATTTTGGAATTCGACCACCAAAACTAAGAGTTTGGTTGGATCTCAACACTCCTCTTGGGTGAATACCGTATAATGCATATGTCTCATCAAAAACCCTTTTTGTAAAAAACCAATGGGAAAAAAGGATAGAGAAAAGAGTATATTGCATCCGTATATTGTGTTACACTTGTTGCCTCATTAAAAACCAATTGTGAGATTTGACACTACAAGGATCAGATAGATAGCCAACAACCATATATCCCACCATAGTTGAGTCTTGATCCTTCCGATAAAATTAGCCAAGATTTTGTGATCCTTGGAGATATCTGAGAACAGTATTGACACCATCCCAATGTCTTTTGGTTGGAAATGCATTGTGCCTAGCTAGCAAATTTACTATGAATGTAATATCAAGTCTGGTATAATTCACAAGACACATAGGTATGGAACTTTAGGTCCAAAGACTTTCTTGTTTTTCGTCCCTAGTCTGAATAGGCTTTTATCCACTTTAAGTTATCTTACTACCAAGGGGGTCTTTAAAGGTTAACATTTATCCATATTGAACTTTTCCAATACTTTATTGGTATAGGTAGACTAGTGTGCAAAAATTTCTTTTGAAAAATGCTCTGGCTGTATGTCTAAGCAATATTTGATTTTACCCAAATTTTTCATCTGAAAGTCTGTCACAAAGTAAGAATTTGCTTCCTTTATGTCCTTTGTCGTTTCGATGATACTTAGATCATCGATATATAATAAGATGATCCAGAATCTATTGTAAAGCTTCTTTATGAACACATAGAGACAATCATTATTATTGGAGTGTCCCTCCTTCAGGAGTAACTCACCAAATTGGTTGTACCATATTGTCCCTGACTATTTTAATCCGTATAGCGATCTCTGCAATTTGATACTACACATATCGCGATTACTTTTATTAGAATATAGGATCGTGACTCCTTCAGGTACTCTCATGTAAATATCAGTATCCAGTAACCCATGTAAATATACTGTCAGGGATTGGGTAGTTCCTACAACGACCATGGTACCTCGGCAGCCCCGGGCGTGCCCCTGCTCGGGCCTCGTCCCCAAGGTGGGTCTCCGGACCGCCTCGGGCTGTACCCTCATCCACCGTCATGCTCGTCCCCGAGCATGCCCGCCGACACCAAGGCCCAAGCGGCGGCTTGCCGAAGGGACCTCGGGCCTCGCCCAAAAGCCGGGCGCGATCCTCAAGGGCGACGTGGCATTAATTACGCAGCAGCTCGGAGAACTACGCGCCCAGCGGTCCGCACGTCTGTGGTCTGCGTGCCCGCGATCTGCGCTCCTCAGAGCCACGCCACCAATGCGCCGGCGAAAACAAGGAAGTGGCGCTGCGTCTGCGAGAATAGTAAGGCGCCCCCAGTAATAAATGTGTGTCTCTGTAAGCCCTATAAATACCGCCCGCACGAAGGATTCGGGGTGGCCGTGAGACCAAGGAAGCTAGATTTCATCCTCATCTCCACTTGTACTCAGATTTGTAATCCGCCTTGAGACGAGAGTGCAATCACCGGACGAGGGTTATTATCTCCCCGCGAGAGGCCGAACCGGATAAAAAACGACCCCATTGTGCTTTGCGATTGTCTTTGTCACCTTGTTCCGTAGCCCGGTAGGACCTCGGACGCTATACCTCTCGCGGAAAAGGGGTCTTAGGTTGATCCCTTATTCAACAAGTAAGCTCGGCGGGGGACCGCTTCCCGAATCGTCGACAGCTGGCGCCGTCCGTGGGGATCGACTGTGTCCTTTCGCGAGGAATCCCTGAGGATGCCGAATTCTCAAGACAATCAAGACCTCTACGTCTTCGGCGACGTGGAGGGCGGCGACGCAGTCTTCTTGCCGAGGGCGGGCGGCGCGAGTCCTTCCCCTGCACGCTGCTTTCGCCGGGCTATCCATGTCCCGCGCCGAAACACGCCCTCCGCCGGCGCGAGTCCTTCCCCGAGCACGCTGCTTTCCGGGGCCGCCCATGTCCCGCGCCGAGCACGTCCCTCGCTCGGGCGCGAGTCTCTTCCGCGCCGGGGCTCGCCCGAACGCGGCGGCGTGAGTCCTCTCGTGACCTGCTAGTTAGTTCCCCTGGACGTCTAGTCCACGTCCGGGATGCGGCAGTTCAAGCAAGTCTCGTCTGTCAGTTCCACGAGCATCTAAACCATGCTTGGGATGCGGCAGTGCGAGTCTGCTAGCAAATCTGCTAGTTGCCTTCTCCCTAGACATCTGATCTATGTCTAGTTCCCCTGTGCGTCTGATCCATGCTCGGATGACGCAGTAGCTCTTCGCTGCGAGACCTGTCCCCGGGCAAGCGCTGCTCGGATGCCGTAGTAGCTCTCCGCTGCGAGACCACCTGTCCCCGAGCAAGCGCTGCTCGGATGCCGCACTAGCTCTCCGCTGCGAGACCTGACCCCGGGCAAGCGCCGCTCGGATGCCGCAGTAGCTCTTCGCGAGACTGCCCCCGCAAGCGCCGCCGGATGCCGCAGAGTCTCTTCGCCAGGAGACTGTCCCGTGCAAGCGCCGCCGGATGCCGCAGAGCTCTCTCTCCGCGAGACCACTGTCCCGAAAGCAAGCGCCGCCGGATACCGCGACTAGCTCTCCGCCGCGAGACCGACCGCAAGCGCCGCTCGGATGCCGCAGAGCTCTTTTCGCCGCGAGACCATCGTCCCCGAAAGCAAGCGCCGCCGGATGCCGCAGAGCCCTCCGCCGCGAGACTGCCCCGCAAGCGCCGCCGGATGCCGCAGAGCCCTCCGCCGCGAGACTGCCCCGCAAGCGCCGCCGGATGCCGCAGAGCCCTCCGCCGCGAGACGTGTCCTCGCCGCATAGCGCCGCCGGATGCCGCAGAGCCCTCCGCCGCGAGACTGCCCCGAGCAAGCGCCGCCGGATGCCACAAGAGCTCTTCGCCGCGAGACCACCGCCCCGAGCAAGCGCCGCCGGATGCCGCAGAGCTCTTCGCCGCGAGACTGTCCCGCAAGCGCCGCCGGATGCCGCGTAGCTTTTCGCCGCGAGACTGCCCCGCAAGCGCCGCCGGATGCCGCAGAGCTCTTCGCCGCGAGTCCTGCCCCCAAAGAAGCGCCGGATGCCGCAGATAGCTCTTCGCCGCGAGACCACTCGTCCCGAGCAAGCGCCGCCGGATGCCGCAGAGTTCTTCGCTGCGAGACTGCCCCGAGCAACGCCGCCGGATGCCGCAGAGCTCTTCGCCGCGAGACTGTCCCCAAGCAAGCGCCGCCGGATGTCGCAGAGCTCTTCGCCGCCAGATCACTTGTCCCGAGCAAGCGCCGCTCGGATGCCAAGATAGCTCTTCATTGCAAGCCCCAATCCCTTATTCAAAGTCTAGAGGCTTAAGGCGGAGACCTCGGCCAAGCAATTTCTCCCCTTAAGTCTCGGGGGCTAGCTGTCGGGGATTGGGTAGTTTCTACAACGACCATGGTACCTCGGCGGCCGGGCGTGCCTGCTCGCCGGCCTCGTCCCCAAGGTGGGTCTCCTGACCGCCTCAGGTCAGACCCTCATCCACCGTCATGCTCGTCCCGAGCATGCCCGCCGACACTGCAAGGCCCAAGCGGCCCGGCTTGCCGAAGGGACCTCGGGCCTCGCCCAAAAGCCGGGCGCGATCCTCGAGGGCGACGTGGCATTAATTACGCAGCAGCTCGGAGAACTACGCGCCCGGCGGTCCGCGACGTCTCAGGTCTCTGCGTGCGCGATCTGCGCCCTCAGAGCCACGCCACTGCGCCCATGAGAAACAAGGAAGTGGCGCTGCCTGCGTGCAGAATAGTAAGGCGTCCCCCTATAATAAATGTGTGTCTCCTGTAAGCCCCTATAAATACCTGCCCGCACGAAGGATTCGGGGCTGGTCGTGAGACCAAGGAAGCTAGATTTCATCCCTCATCTCCACTTGTACTCAGCATTTGTAATCCGCCTTCAGACAGTAGTGCAATCACTGGACGTAGGGTTATTATCTCCCCTGCGAGAGGCCCGAACCAGATAAAAAAAACGACCCCATTGTGCTTTGCGATTGTCTTGGTCACCTTGTTCCGTAGTCAGTAGAGACCTCGGACGCTATACCTCGCATGAAAAGGGTCTTAGGTTGATCCCTTATTCAACAAGTAAGCTCGGCGGGGGACCGGTTCCCGAATCGTCGACATATACGGTCACTACATCCATCAACTTGTTGTTAAGTTCAAGCTAGTTGCCATTGATATCAAATATTAGAATATTATTTTACTCATTATAGGAGAGTAAGTTTCATCATAATTGATGGCATGTCTCTGTGTGAACCTTTATGCTATAAGGCTCGCTTTATATCTCACTATCTAGTTGTTTTCATTTATTTTCCGGATGAAAACCTATTTGGATCCTACAGGAAACACTTTAGGCGATGTCTAGTCAACATGATCAAATACTTTTATTTTGTTAAGGGAGCACAATTCAGCCTCAAATGCTTCTTTCCATTTAATCAAATCTGAACGCTTCTAGCACACTGCCATGGACTTTGGTTCTGGATTCAGACCAACAGTTTCAACAATTTTCGGGGTAATATATATATCAACAATCATAGTCTTTCTTTTATACAACTCTCCCGAATCTACATATTTAGTGGATTTTTTTATTAATTTATTTTAGATCCTCGTGATTTCCCACAACGATGGAATTTGGATGTTCCAATCTCCCACTATCAGATTATGCGTTCAGATATTCTTCGGGGTTACCACCATTCAGAATGGCTCACTTTGAAGATTTTCTCTACATCAAGTTGAATTTCTTTCACTAATTTGTCTTGTTGGTTCCATGTTTCCATAGAGTTTCCGTGGAATTGAGTCCCGTACGTTCGAAGGTCTCCTCCTCTTCTTATCATGAGAGGTAAGAGTGGATTCAACATCATTCTAGAGAATTTTCACTCTTTTCAGTTAGTTCACTACAGGTATTTGAGATTTATCGACTAGCCAGGGCAGTTCACAGGAGTGTTCTAGAACTCTCTAGAAGATTAGCTGCCATGGCGCTTTGGTACTATAGTATTACCCCACTAGCAGTATATTTGAACTGCCACTCTGATGCTGCAGTTCAGTAACACCATGGTAACGGACCGTATATAATTAATTCATGAACTAACAAAAACTTCTCAAATCAGTTTAACCCCTGTAAAAAAAATCAGTTTAACCCGTTTGAAATGCACAAATCCGTAGAACTTCTAGAAGAATTATACCTTTTTTTTAAAAAAAAACCTCCATAATATTGTATTTCAGATAAACCCTAATACCATTTTCTATAAAAATTTATGTAAACTTTCCGTATTACAAAACATGCCTATCTACCGGTGTTGCTTTCAGCTCTTACTAGGTTCTCCTTCCATCGAGTCTTGGGTTAGTGTTCTGTTCCACGCTAAATTAGGCGGCTAGAATTAACCTGCAAATGGCATCGCGTTACGGCGACACATGAAGATTTGAAGAAGGAAGAAGAGAAGCATCTTGTTACTACCACCTTTGCACTGCACGTTGTTCTTTTTTCCCACATGTCGGTATTTGGCAACCAATCCGATTTCTCTCCATTGTGTGCTGGTGATGCTTTCTACACACAAATTGGCGAAGAACAATTCAGCTCAGCAAACAACATCATATCCTGCACGAAAATCGGCTTGTCGGCAGCGAATCAACTCGCGTCCGTGTCATCGTATTTTGGCAGCTTGGGTGCTCTATGGCACGGCGCGGTCACCTTTCAAATAAAGCAAACTGGTTAGACTCTGACAGTCTGACTGACTAATCCCACGTGTATTAGTAACGTGAACAGGGCTGTGTGCTTATGCAAAGACCAGAGATAATTCCATTATCTAAAAAAAAAATAGTAACGTGAACTAGATCAACCTTTGTTGAACTGACCAAAGTATTGATCAAGCGCGTTGATCTTTAATCGGATGGCTCTTGTTCTCACATTATTTATGCCTTTTTAAATGGCACGACAACATGCATGAACCTACCCCTCCGGACAGAAAATAATACATTTTGGAATTTGGACACCGATATAGTCCTTAAAACATAACTGTAATCATCAATTGCTATTGTAATGTATTTATAAAACTCAATAAAATTATAATATTATAATAATAATTTTCGAGACAAAATCTACGTATATGATTTTTATGTATCCAATCTAAATATTTTAAAAATATTAATAGCTACAATATTAAAAGTTTGATTGCAGGTATCTAAAACAACACTCCTTTGTGATTGAGAGACTATTCTTTTTCTAAATGTCACCTGGATTTTTTACGGTGATTAGGGGATAGTACGTTCTAATAATACTACTAGCACTACTGGTGAGTAGTGAGCAGTTAGGCTTTTTGTTGCATGGAGTAGGGTGTTTGTCCCTATAAAACAAGGAGAGATTCCATACTTTGAGTAAGAGGAAACGACGTGGGTGCAAATAATTGGAATGGGAGTTAGTGGCATCTCTGTGCATTTCATAGTACTTTGAGTATGTCGTTTTCTTTTTCTTTCCCTTTTAACTTTATTGATGATTGAGCACGGAGTCAAGCTTGCCAGCTTAATAGAAAAAATCCAAAAGGAAGCTTTTGATGTTAATGGCGTCCATTGACTTTGATTGATCTCACCATATACGCACGCATGGTTTGTATTACTCTCACAAGTTCACTCGTTCACACGTAGTACTTCATAGTGCCATGTGTCCCTCCCCTTCTCTCTTCTATCAACTGAAACTTTCTGCTCGTTCAACACTGCCCCTCTCTCTCTCTCTCCAGAACAGTTGCAACAACTTGTCCAAATAATTTAGTGACATTGATAAAAATGTTTAATTGGGTTAGTTGATACCGGGGTTTGGTCCTGCGTATCCTCCTCTCTGAATCCAAAGTTCCTAAAAACAGTGACAAGTACTTTCGCCAAAAAAAAAAAAAAGTAATGGCAAGGTGGATGATGAGTCCAGATTTTAGTGACATAGGTGAAGTTAACCAGTGAGCGGCAGGCAACACAATACCCCTACTTACTCTAGCTTGTGCCTAGAGGTGAAAGCTGGACCGAACTGTGTCCGCATAGCATAGATCCAACAGATTTCGGGCCATGGCATGTTGTGCCGTGTTGTTCTGACTCGCCTTCGGTAAGGTCCAGACACAGCTCAGGGCACACCGTATCATTGTCGTGCCGTGCTGATCTAGCCGTTGGTCTATCACCGTAGACGACACCAAGAACACATGATTATTTCAAAGAAAAGAACTAAATTTTATTTATTCATAGCAAAAAAGACCGTTGGATCCAGCTCTAAGGTGGTGGGGATAGTTGAGATCCGGCGCTGTCATCATCTTCTTCCTCTCCGATTGGCGCCATATTCTTCCTCGGGACAGTTGACGAAGCTGATGGTGTGGTATCGTAACTCGTAAGCAACATGACTGAAGGCCGCTGTATTTGGCACCGAGGCGACAGGGGACGATGAGGAGGGGATAATGTGGGACGGCGAGGGAAGGTGGTAACACAGGGAGGAAGCATGCAACGGATGGGTCAGGTAGTTGATGGTGAGTTGGACCGTTGAGGTCAGATAGGTCCGGTTTGAGGGGTCAGATAGGTCCTGTTTGAGGACTTTAAGCTCAGTTTCAGCTTTCGAAAAGCTAAGTAAACTCTTCAAACAGCTCAATATACATACATATATACATACAGAGTTGGATACTTGAATTGGTTCCTTCGATCCATAATGTCACTATTAATTCAACAGCTTAGAAATGCTTCTTGATTTTGTAACCGCAACATGCAGGAAATTAGTTTTTTCTTAAAAAAATAAAATTAGCAAAAAAAAAAAAAAGGCGAAGAGGATAGTAAACAATCAAGTTGGAACTATCCAACCGCTGCCACACAACATGGTTAGTTAGGTCTATCGGCTTTGATCAGTCCAGGATAAACTCCGTTGGCCGATGGATAAGACTGATCCCGGGGAATAATTGCTTTCGCACGCACCTAAAGTGATTATTATCATTGAACAGTAAAATGCAGGGAGGATACGAAAATGAAAACCATTCAAGGCCGTGAAGGTAACAATAATCTGAACGGCGATCATCTGGGAAAAATATCCTGTGCAATCACCCCTCCCGGTGAAATCACCGTGCAACTGAACTAAAAAAAGTTTCAAAAAATTCTGAAAAAAATCATGGATGTACATCTCAACTTACCCCACCTACATATAAAATTTCATGATCAAATTCATCTTATACTAGCAGTTACAAAAAAGACAAATTTCGTATGAACAGTGATTTTTACTGTTCATCACTATTCATTTTGCTGCTTGTTTTTTTGTAACCGCTAGTATAGGATGAATTTGATCATGAAATTTTATATGTAGGTGGGGTAAGTTGAGATGTACATCCATGATTTTTTTCAGAATTTTTGAAACTTTTTAGCTCAACAGACGCTGCTTTCACTTGGAGGGGTTGACCGGATATGTTGCCGATCATCTGACCTGCTTGGATCGATGTCACAAGTCAATGGTTTTCATCCTTGCACATTAGGGTCTAGCTTGACGATGCCCCGGAGAATTTACCAGTTTTTGTACAAGTCTACACCTGAAGATTCAACTCACTCACTGTCATGCGAGAATTATCGTTTGAAAGTTTTCCTTGGTTCCTGGGGGAAAAACGCACGGGGAACAAACGGGTAATGATCGCAACCATAAGTCTAGTGTGACAATTTCCAGATCTCCTAAAAAAAACCCAAGTAGAAACGAACAACAATCCGCACCAGAGATGCGAGACTTTGTACGCCACAGAAGGCTGTGGCGTGGGGGATCAGTACATCCAGGGGATAAGGGGCCTCACCTAACACTCTTCTTCCTCTTCGTCTCCTGCAATTCAGGGGCCTTCGGACGGAGATCAAGTAAACAATGGAACACCTGACAAAATTCAATAATTCCAGTCCCATTCCGTTCCGAGGCCCCCTGCTGAACAGTGATGAGGGATCTCTTGCCTTTTCCACTTTGGGGAACGGGGAGCTTGAGAGATCATCAGATCACCATGTCAAAAGCTCCCTGGCCGGTCTCGGCTGTCGTCGTCGAACTTTTGAGCTAAACTTAAAGACACAATGCAACATTGATTCAGTTGAGCGAGCAATGACTAACGAAATAGGACACCACAGCAGTACCAGCACTGCTATTAATATGTAGTCCTCCGTGGTGCGAGCGTTGGCTGGCTTGACCGCCCAGAGCAAAGACAGTCGGTTCGCCGGAATGCGGGGAGAGAGAGCTGGTGTAGCGGAAGGCATGCATGGCGACCAAAGAATCGGCCGTACGATCCGTCGCAAAGCGTGCGTAGGATCCCTCGAATCCTCGTGCGCATAGCTTCTGTCTGGTTGCCGTTTGCGATGTTAGGTGAGGACGTGAGGTCGTCCGTTCGACGTGTGGGTTTGCTTGCCGCTCTTGTGTGGAATTATTTTTTAGAAATAATACATCGAATCAAAATTTTACAAAAATACATTTCTATCGCTAAAAAAATGGCGACAAAGGCCTATTTAGTCGCGTTTTGTATTGACTGACGGATTATTTTGTCGTGGATTTATTTGGTTAACAAGGCCAAGGTTTCTGTCGTTATTTGAATTAGTGATAGAACTCTGTTACCGATTCAAAATAGAGACAGAGGTATATTTTTATAAACTTTTAATTTGGTATACTATTTTTTAAAATTATTTAAAAATATTTTTTTAAAAAAAAAAACCTTTTGTGTGCTGCGGCAGTGAAGTTCAGTGATGTCTTTGGAGAGGCTTGGTTAGGCTCTTACAAAGCCTAATCCAATCCAGCCCAGAAAGGCTTTGGACCTGGCCTTGTTAATTGACTAGGCTACGTGCCCTCACCCAGGTCGGGCCGCCAGAATACTTTCGAGCCTTGGGTCATCGCTGTTTGCATTGGTTTCATTTTCCTTTTTTCGGGGAAATGCCTCCCATAAATACACTACTGTTGTGAGGGGAAGAAGCGCGAGAAGAGAACGCTCCATGCCTCCATGGATGGCAGTCGTGCTACTGTTGTGCAATTTGCCGATATATCAGAAAGCTTTCTTCGTTCATAGACCTCTAGCTGTTTGCTCTCGATCTAGCACTAAACATTTTTGAGGCATGGGTGCAAGATCCTGTCATATGAGTTGCATTGCAGGCACAAAATGAAGAAAGGGCAAGGTAACAAAGAGTACAAGCGCAAGTTCCTGGAGATCATATTAGATATTTAGATGCTACCGTTCTAGTCATTAAGCTGATTTGGTGCAATAAAACCATGGATTTAGAGTTGATCCATCGAACTTCTCGGATACACAGCCGGTAGACAATGCAAAGCCCTAACTGCTAAAAACACTAGATGCCAGGGGAGGTGACATACTGTACTCTGCGTGATGAATGATTGAAACGAACGGAAGAAGCAAACGCAGAACACCAACATCTCCGGTTGTCACCGTGCTGTCCGTTTATTGTCCCAGCGCCAACTCCAAACCCCGTGATTGTACTCCTCAACATGCTATCAAAACCTATGGCGCGACGATCGATTTACATGTACGGATCTATGTGGTATACTACTTCTTTCTAAGAGCTTATTTAATGGAGTTCTAGATCCTAATTTCATCTGAAATCTGAAATTTGTAGGTTAAGATAAAGTGAATTAAGTTTATATTTTTGGTCTAAAATGTAAACAAGATGATCTATCTAAACACTATTAATATACTCACAGCTCCAGCTCTACGGATCTGTGAAGCCAGGAATACCCAGCTCTGGTGGAGCTAGAGCCTACCAAACACACCCTAAATTCACTTCATCCTAGTTGAAATTATTTTTAAATACATATCATTCAACAATTTCAAGATGATTTTTACTTTTTTTTTCTTATATACCTATCCCACTACAGGATGGCCCATTAGCAAGCTAGACATCGCTTCAAAAATAATAATTAAAAGTCGACTTACCGCTTGGAAAAAGAATTTTAATTAAAAGTCAGAGTGCCGCTTGGAAAAGTAAGTTATATAAGTCGTCATACCGCTTGAAAAGAATTTTAATTAAAAGTCAGAGTCCGCTTGGAAAAGTAAGTTATATAAGTCGTTATACCGCTTGGAAAAAGAATGTTAATTAAAAGTCAGTAGTATCGCTTGGAAAAGTAAGTTATATAAGTCATACCCGCTTGGAAAAATAATTTTAATTAAAAGTCATTTGACCGCTATGGAAATGTTTCTGATACAGTTGGACCGCTTGCAATATTATTTTGGCGGGCATAGACGCGCGGATGTAACACCACAAATCTTCTTTGCCAGGGTTTTCGACAAAAAATGTTTTTCTGCCTTCTTGATTAAAGGTTCAGTCGTTGCGCAGTTAATAATTCTATTAAAGGTTTTGGGTTTTTCTTAAATCCAAGGATTTATTCTGAAGGGCAAAAGATTGGTTGTCTTGCAGTTTTAAGAATCTTAGCGAAAAGTTTTGTGGTATGCAGAATGCATATCGGAAAGGGATTTTCTTTTCCTCCTAGCCTTTTGATTTTGTTTTAGCACCCAAATTGACGGAGTTTTTAAAGAAAAGAAAAAAAGGTTGAAACCCTAGCCCTTATTTTTTCTTTTTTCCTTTCGCCTCAAGACTTTCCCCACCCCCACCAAGATCCTCGTCTGTCCCCACCAGAGCTCCTGCGCCTCAAAGACTCGGGCCTCTCCTCGCCCTCCTCCAGTCGATCGCCTGCCTGGTCTCCTCCGGGCGAGCCTGCCTCCTCCTCTGGCCATGAGCCTCTCCTCCTCACAAGAAGAAGAAGAAGAATGGCAGAAGAAGAAGAATGCAGCAAGAACAGCAAGACCGGCAAGCTCTCCCAATGGCTGCCCTCCTCCTCTCCCCAGGACCCAGTGGCGCCCTTCCTCCATCCCTGCGATTTCTTGAGCCAAGGTGAGGATTAAATCTAGGGTTTGGGTGGTCAAGTTAGGGTTCTTTCCATGGGTTTTATTGGTTGATTGGTGGTATGTGGAATGGATTAGAGGCCGAGCCCATCTCCTCCCCACGCCAATGGCGCCGCCTCCGCTTCCCTTCCTCGGGTTGGCGCTGCTCGTCAGCCCTTCCCGAGCCCCGGCCCCAAGCGGCTCTACCACTGCCGACTCGGCTCGGCGTCGCCCTCCTGTCGTTTTCCCGAGCGGCGTGTTCTCCCTAAGATAAAGATCAGCTTCTACCACATCGCATTTGTTCTCGTTGCTAGGTTTGCTTGAACGCTTCGCATAAGATTCCCGTTAGATGTTTGGGGAAATGCTAGTTTGGCGTTAGATAGGGAATAGTCAAGTGCAATGGTAACTGGCCTCTAGATAACCCGATTGGTGTCTTCGGTTCGATAACCGATCAATGAGGTTAGCCTCGAATGGATTTTGGTGATTCGACAATGTTCTCTTTTCTTGCATTATTAGTTCTTGATTTTGGAATTGTGGGATCGCAAAATCACACTCATTCACGCTTAGTCAGAAAATTAAGTGTTATCCAAATTGTTTGCTTATGCCTTAAAGTGGGAAGCCGGTTCATAAAAATTAAAGCCGTTCTAAAAGTCTTCTTGTCATAAAATTAAATATTTATTACAAAATAGGTCACACCATATGAATTAGCAATGCAACAAGATCACATTGTAGAAGAACTAGACCACCGCAATGGAAAATTGCTTTTAAAAAGGTTGTTTGTCTCATGGATGCAAGAAGTCGGAAATGGGGATGCAAACAATGACCAGGAGGACTATGAGGGACATGGTCTACAAAGAGAGTCACTGCTGTCTTACCATATAAACTCAAGCAAAGGAGCCGAGAAAATATTGGATGATGGTAACTGTACCTTTAATATTCCGTAGGACCCGATTTTTGTCCAAATTGCTGAACTAGTATTATTTTGTCGCTTAGGGCACCAACCCTTCTTCTAATTTGCCTATGCTTCACCATAATCAGATCTGAGTCAGTAGTCATAGAGTTTTCTACAACTAGTTGCATTACGAGTTTTGAATTTCAAAGCAAAAATTTGTAAGGGGTAGATAGAAGCCAATCGAACTAGCAAATTCTAGCAACTATTAATATATTGTTTGATGGATTTTCCAAAGAACTATGCTAATGCGATCGTAATTATTTGATAGTAACACTACTTTTCCATGCAATGCTCATTTTTACTACCAAGAAAGTTGGTTCCATGCGTGGTTGGTTGATGAAATTCGAGAAAGTGCACCTAAGGTACTTTTATTTAATCTTGTTTGGCAATTTAACTTTATTGTCATTACTTATTGGATTTCAGATATCCTGTTATCATTTCTTTTTGTTACTTGGCAAATGCATTAATATGTTGGTTTGCTTTGTTATGTCATAATTGTTCTAGTCTATTTTATGTCGATGATTGCTCCTTTGTGGGATCATCTTGTCTCGATGGGAATAATATTGATCGCTCGAACTTCAGTTATATATGTTATGCTATGTTTGTGTTCTTAATGGCCACCCATGGTTCCACAAGAGGTATAACAAAGCAGATGAATAACATTCAAGAATGAATACTACCAAGATCAGAGGGTATATTACCATGTTATCACCTTGTACTAGAAATGAAGTTTGCTTATTGCTATCGCTGTGATTTTCTCACTGTTCCTCCAAGAACAAGAGCTCCAAATCTTCGCAATCTTTCCTACAAGAATAAAAAAGACTTGGTATTGCCCAATATGAGCCCAGTGCTCTAAACTAGGATGAAACCTAAAAAATGTACATTCTATATTCACTAACCGATGTGTTACCCGTAATCCAAACCTATTTCCCAATTGCACCATTCTTTTAAATAGTCATGTTGTCCAATTTTTGATGGACTTGTTTTTCCTGTAGCCATGCCATTATTTTTACAAGTTTGCATGGTTCTTGCTCTTCATGGTCTAATATTAGATAGTTGGATTGGGATTTGTCACCAAGTTTCTATGTTAGCTTATCCATGTAATCCCTTCTACGATATGGTCGGAGGAAATTTTGTTTGGATGCTCGATTCTTTATTTTGAAGTCTTTGTTGTGTTATATGCAATCAAGAATTTATTGCTCGGCTAAAAGCAACTCAAGATGTCAACAGTCCTTGGACTAGTGTAAATGCGAAGTTGGCACCTTTGTCGAGAGAGAGAGAGAGAGAGTTGGCAAATAGTTTCGGTTGCCACCTTTTTTTTCTTTTTTTTTTGTATACATCATTCTTTGATCAGCCATTTTCTCACCATGATTGGCCTTAGCTTTTCATGGTGGTTGTACATTTCCAAATAGAAGGTGAATGAAGTGAAGAAAATTCCATGATCGGACTGTGTTAATTCTAATTTCATGGATCCAAAGAACGGCATGCATGCTTGTTCATTGTGTGTTACAAAATGTAAGAGTAAACCTGCTATTTAAAATAGATAAACCCTAACATCTAAAATGAAGAAATTAATTCTAAAATTACTAACAAATTAGAATTCAAACGCAGCTTTAGACCACAAGGTAAGTTCTTGGGAGTTGGGACTGTAGCAAGGTAAGTTCTTTCTTGATAAGGTCACTGCAGTTTATAAGGACCTAGTACTTGGGAGTTGGGATCATGCAATATGATTGTATGCTCCAGATATTCTCATTATAGTTCACAGAGATATCTTTACAACTTGGGCCATGCATGTGTGGAAATGGTGATACTAATGAATTGCTATCACTGAAAATATGCTTTACTAACAGCTTTAGCAAGTCAATTTTAATCAATCAATGAACCAATTCTTGTGCTTTATCAATCAATTTTACCCGACACAATTGAAGTTTAATTGTTGAAGGAGATAATATTTCTAAATGTCGCTAAGAAATTGAAGGTACTTGCTTTCCTCCCATGGTTATCGGTTTACAAGGATGGCGGTAAAGAGGAGAAAAAGAAGTTATTTCATCCACTTAGAACTACAAATAACTTTTTATCATCTAACACCAAATGAATGGCCTAATGTTTTTAATACCATGGGCGTAAAAGTTATGATGGTTCAATCTTGTCATTGGGCATGTTTTTGTGGTGTTTTTATTACCCATCTTCCATTGTATATTATAATGTAAAATATTACTTTCTAGCAGTCCCGAATTCGCATGATGCCGTGGTCTAGTAGTTTTATATTATTATCTAATACAATTTCTGCTCATCTATGTATCTCCTGTAGGATGCTACTATCGATCCTCGTGATTTCGCCATCGAGCAGACGCTTGTGCTACACTCACCGAGAAAAAAACAGTCATGTTTCAATAGACACGAAGTTCATCTTGCATTGACACCTCTCGAGCCTATTATGCTTCCAGCCCATACAAGTTCAATTTTAAGTTCTAATATTATGCTTCCAGTTCCATGACATATATTTCATTAGGAAAAGTGTAACAATGTGTTCTTTGCCCAGTCAATCCTCTGCATGCACTTCTCTGTTATTTGGATGGCATGTTGTTCCATCTATTTTAGATGCTTCCAAATATACTATTATTCTATTTTTCCTTTTACAACTTCATCTCTCTATCAATTTTTTAATATGAATGTTGCCCTTAATTTTTTTACTTAGTACACAGGCTGGTTCCCAGCCTATCACATCTCCTGGTATCTCCCTTCTCCTGGTATCTCCCTTCTCCTGGGAGCTGTAATGTCTCCTGGTATCTCCCTTCTCCTGGGAGCTGTAATGTCAATACAAGCGCTACTTGACTCTTCCCTGATTGTTTTCCAGGTTATATATCGCAAGCCAATTGACATGATTGAGGAAGCCACTACTGGTATGGTCTTCTGCATCTAAAATTGTAAACTGGTATGGTCTTCTGCATCTAAAATTGTAAACTGGTATGGTAATCATCCAGCCGAACATTGGCCTTGTTCTTCTCTCGTGGTGAAAGGAGGAGCTCAACTCATGGGTCACCGGGAGAATCTGGAAGGACAATGAAATGATCGGTTCATATATTTTCTGGCATGAATCACACTAACAAGATCAGAGCCATACATACACACTGATTCTGAAATCAACAACTTGTAATATCTGTACCCTATTTTAGCTATCAGCTTATATTAGATTGGTTTAGAAATTGGTAGTGGAGAATCTTTGTACTTCTGCTCTTTATATATTTTGGTGATGTACGTTCACATGTTGTACCTGTGGATGATTTGTGATAATGAAACTTTGGTACGTTGCTTTCTCGAGGAATTATATTATATGGTGCTTGGATTGTATGTTATGGGTGCTTGATATTATTATAAATTTGGCGAACATTTATTAAGTGGATATATATTAAACTAATGCAATTGTTTTTCCAAATACGGCTGCTTGTAAAAGTATTCTAAACGGTATATACATTAAAAGCGGTACTACCGCTTGTAAACCGTTTTAAAGCGATAGTACCGCTTGAATACTCGAATTCCAAGGTCCTCTCGCCGAATACTCAATTCCAAGCGGTCCAATCAGAGACCGCTTGAATTTAGTATTCCAAGCAGACTATCGCTTTTAAAACGGTTTTACAAGTTAGTACCGCTTTTAATGTATATACCGCTTGGAATACTTTTACAAGCAAACAGATAGAAGCAAGAGATATTAAATTTCAAGCGGTCCTCATCGCTTGAATATCAATTCCAAGCGGTTCTACCGCTTGCGAAGACGTGTCATCCTGTAGTGTCCCCTTTGGGTATTTCTAATAGAAAAAACCCGTCTAACACCTTAAACTTTAAAACTAATTATCTAGCCTCAAACTTTCCAATTCCATTCATTTAACACCCTAAACAGGTTTTATTAGTGGAAAAGGTCCAAATAACACCCTAAATTTTGTTCAAAAATCTGTCTAACACCCTAAACTTTAAAACAGGTTATCTGGCACTCTAAACTTGCCAATCTCATTCGTTTAACACTCTAAGCTTTTAACCGGTTTCAGGATGTTAAACGAATAAAATTGAAAAGTTCGGAGTGCTAGATAACCGGCTTCAAAGTTTATGGTGTCGAACGGACTTTTAAGCAAAGTTCAGTGTGTTATATCGACCTTTTTTCCAATAAAACCAACTTAGGATGTTAAACGAATGAAATTTAAAAATTCGAGATGCTAGATAACTAGTTACAAAGTTTAAGATGTTAGACAGACTTTTGAACAAAACTCAAAGTGTTATATGTACCTTTTCCTTTCCAATATCATTTAATACCGCATACTAGAGTAATAGATACTGTCTAAAATCCTAAACCGTCGTCTACAAAATATCGGTGAACGGAGCAGTCATAATGTGATCATATTATTACATGCCATCCAACGAATCAAAGAATAATACTAACGAATAAAGCCCCTAGACCTAGCTTTACAACCCATACATACATGGAACAAAATCATAGTTACAATACCAAATAATTAATCGAATCTTAGTATATAACAACCATTGTGCCATTAGCCTCCCCAGACTTCAGCTGCTTGCCACGTCCGCGCGTCGCCCGGCGGCGGCCCTGCTCCTATGGCGACGCCCGCGGCCGCGCGGCCTCATGACGACGGTCCTGGACTCGCCCCACGCCCAGAAGGCCTCCCTCTCCTCGTCCGAGTTGTCGCACTCGGGGAACGGCCCGACCGCGTACCGGACCGCATCGTAGCACACGGTGTAGGTCATGTGCCGCGCCCGGAACGCGCGCATCGCGGCGCGCTTCTGCGGGGTCATGACGGCGTAGTCGTCCCACACGAGCGCGCGGAGGTCGGGCTCGGCGCACCCGCCTGCGCCGGAGCCACGCGGGACGCGGAGCACCGGGTCGGCGCGGCAGCCGAGGAGGGCCAGGCCGGAGAAGTCGGACGCGAACGGCGCGTACTTGTAGTTGACCTTGTACTTGCCGCCGTCCGTGGCCCACGCGGAGCCATCCCAGATGGTCGCGTACACGGCCATCGGCTTCGCCGGGAAGTCCCCGCCCATGCCAGGGTGCCGGATCACTTCGCGGATCGGTGTGTCGTCGATGTAGAAGCTGCACGCCGCACGTACCCAACTCACTCGATCAGCCGTGCGCGCGCGCGAATCAACAAACAATTCACCATGCAGAGCGAGTGGATTACGATACGTACATGATGTGGGTGGGGGCCCAGAGGATGGCGTAGCGGTGGGCCTCGAGGGTGGGGTCGAAGGGGAGGAGATAGCGCTCCTCGCGGCCGCGGGCGGTGCTGCCGTTGCCGTAGACGTTGGTCTGCACCCGCCACTGCCCACCCCACCGGCTGCCCAGGAACTCGAAGTCCAGCTCGTCGTGCGTCTTCTCGTACACGTCCCCATTAGACAGCTGCAGCATGAAAAAATTAACCAGCACATTATCAAACCGCGGGACAACAATGATCTTTAAGGGAGCCACGCGTTATTGCAAGCTTGAAAGAAACCACGGGGCGTTTGAATATCCCATCATCTACGACCATTATTCACTGGCTTGTGCACGGAAAAGTTACTGACTCGTTTTGGTAGTACGTATATTTTAGCTCTGTCTAAAAAAACACGTGTACTCAACCAAATTTACTGGTTCTACTGGTATTAACTTCGCTTTGGTGAGCCTTAACAATGTGGTGAGAAGCGTGTGACAGGGAAGGGAATATTTATTGCCGGGGGCCAGGCGGCGCAGCCTTTTTGGGCCTGAACGTCCGAACAGCCCATGTGACTCGCTCTGTTATCTTCTCTGCGCCACCAGGGCATGGGGCACGCAACTTGCGATGGTTTTCCGGTTTAAGCTGAGCGGCGGTAGCTGAATCCTAGTTGACACTCCATGTAACGAAGCAAGGGGCAACGGTTCGTGAGAACAGCAGGGATAAGCTAAAAAATCGCTGCTTTCGATAGGAATGTTCTCGGATAAAGCACTCACGTAGAACGCGACGACGACGCCGGCCGTGTAGTCCTTGGGCAGCTTGATGGACGCGCTGAAGAAGCCGTGGAGGTAGTAATCCGAGGAGATGAACCCAGAACCTGTAAAGAAACAGCAGCAAACAAAGACCATAAGAACAGGAAGAATAGAGCACTAAAGGCTTGTACATGAGAGGGGGAAGAAAAATGAATGGAGTAGGCAAGAGACGGATTACCGGAGCGCCGATCGAGCAAGAGGCGGGCGCTCCTGTCATCCGGCGTGCGGACGAGGTTACCGTCGCCGAACAGCGGCGAGAACCCTTCCTCGAAGGAGATGCTCGGCACGTCGAAGGCAGAGGCCACCGCCGATAAGCACACGCACGTCGCGGCGGCGAGCAAGGCCGCCAAGAACCCCCTGGTCTTCACCACCATGACTGGCTAGCTGCTCTTCACAGTCTCTCGTTCACCTCTCAAGAACCAAAAGCCTTTCTCTGCATACGCGCTTCTTGGGTTCTGCTGCCTAATAACCTTTCACTCGCATCTTATATATGCGGTACCACCATCGGTAGGAAGCGAAGGGAGAGAGCAGATACTCCTGTGACCCTGTCTATGTGTGCAGCCACTTTCGCTAGGTCGCACTGCACATGCTGCGTTGGTTTGTTTAGTGCCATGTAGGGCCCTCGTGTATGAAAAAGGCTCCACTACTGTGGCCTATGTGGCAATAGAAAAAAACAATATATAGCAATAGCAAGAGCAAGAGCAAGAAAGAAAAACAGAAAGGGGTTTATCAGCTTAACAAAACGGAATTGGAGGGATGGTGGTGGGTAACGACAGCTAAGCATTGCTGGTGATGGGGAAGGCATGGTCCTAATTGGGGTTTCTCTTCGCCTTGTCCTGTTTCAGCTCATCAAAATTCGGTAATACAACCACGCAATTATGCCATATTGCCATGCATGTGCGCACATTGCTATAGCAAAGAACCGGAGCAGTAGTACTTACTAATAAATATTATTCGAAAGGTAGTAGTGCTACGTAGGATTTAGAGAGAATGTGGCTGGTAGCAGTACAGGACGGTGCTTGTGTTTCAGGAGGAGCGCGCCACATCAACGTGTGGTAGGAGTTTGTACGTACTTACCTGGAGGGTGACGGGAAACGAGCAGATGATCGAGCCAAGAACTGCATTGTCCGGACTTAACCATGTATTTACTCCGACTTGACTGAATCTACTAGGTGTGTCGTCTTCCACCTGTCAGTATGCCCCCCGCGTACATGTCCAACAAAGCACCAGCTGTGCAGCAAACACATCGCTCTCCTTTTCTTTTTGACCGTTTGTCCGGTTGCTTTCTGTTCCGCTTCAGTCTCCCCTGGACTACTACTGGAGTCTGGAGTACGTCGCAGCGAAAGTTGAAACAGTCACTTTTCTACCTTTTACCTCGTTTTTTTATTTGGTCTCACGTGGACCTTATTCTCGATCATGGAAGTTTACTTCCCCTTAATCATGGAAGTTTACTCCCCCTTACTCTCCTACCGTGAGAGATTGCTGAACTCTTTGGACTGCGGTAGCTTGTTTTCCCACGCTCACTCCTTGAGCACAATAGCGCTAGCTTCCACGCTCTTTAAACGTGACATATAGAAATCAAATATATAAATATATGCTGGATAGACAAGATTTATAAAATAGGGACAAAGAGGTAGAAAATGGATGTCTCCACGAAAGTTCAATGAACTTTTTTAATGTGCAAAATACTCACCGAAATCAGCAAATACTAGTGCTAGTAAGCGACCAATCTTTATAAATCTAATCTTTCTTTGTACATGTGCGATTAAAGAGGGGTGAAGGTAGCCAAATTATTAAGCTTTTTCTTTGTATAATACACAGAAATTCTCAAAAAAAAGAGAGTAAAACTAGCCATTAAACTGTTGGATCCTAACTAAGTTGAATTATAGCAGCCATTGGGTGCTATTGTTTAAAGAATAGCATATAATTGGCCATCTAGCGGGACTGAGTTATAATAGGTTAGATTAAAAGAAAGAGTCAATGCTAAGTACAATAAAATTTTAAAAAATTAGCCATTTGATTTTTCGTATGAACTCCAAATTAAAACCTATACATAGCTGAAATTTAGAGTAAAAATTAAATTAAAATTAGTATTTAGATTTGTATATGAATTCTAACTAAAACTAATATCTAAATTTCAACAAAAATAACAATAAAAATCAATATAGATTCAGAATGAAAAATAAAAAGGAATTAGCAATATCATTTCATTCCAAAATCCGGAATAAAAATAAGATAAAATTAGCAATTAGATTTGTATATAAATTCTAATATAAAATCTAAATTCAAAATTAAATAGAGAACTCTAATATATATTGCAGTCATTTAAACATGTTGTAAGCACGATGTCCGCGCAAGTGTAGAGGCCGGCCACCTTGCTAATTTATGTAAACATCAATGCTAAAAAAACACTTTATCCGTACTACGTGACAAAGTAAATCAGTTCCTCTTTGCTAAGCAGGTCTACAAGTGCCTTTGTTGTACATGTTCTAAACGGTCGATCTTGGGTCATAGACCGCCGGTATTTCGGATTAGCTGAAAGATTCTGTATGTGTTAATCCCGAAGCATGCATTCGAAATGTATCCGGGTCTCAGCCTCTCAGCTGCCAACCGCCGTGCACTGAGTCCTATGGAGATCTGTGGCACACACGGATACACTTCAACGATATGGCTTAAACAATGGTTGCTTAGTTTATAGCTACATTTTGTCATAATTTATTATATCTTAAGTTAGATAAGTTTATTGAAATTAGACGACCGTTTAGCTTATAGCCACACTATGGCAATATTTTTTCTTGGCATACAGGTCTCATATGGTAAAATTTACTTTACTAGCCAAAGTGTGGCTTTAATTTTGATGGCATAACTAAACAAGTTTAACAAAAAAAAAACCTTTGGCAAATCATGGCGACGGGCGACCTTAATATATGTACCATACGTGCCCTAATACTTCCGTTGTACTGTAACTCTGTAAGTATAGCAAATCAAGAAGTAGCCGTAGTAGATTAAACAAAGCAGAATATTTGGAATTAATTATCCAACGCGCCGGCAGGCCCGAAAGAGAGGAGAAAACGCAATAAGAAATGGCCGTGAAGGAAACACACACGATACGGCTAATGACTCGACAGACAGGTCCGCTTTTCCCATGTGCACTGCCCCCAAGAGGCCAAGACGCATGAACACGCACATGCAGGGCGGAGCCAGGATTTTGGGTTAAAAGGGTCACGTGGATTATCAAAAAATTATCATAGTATTTATAAAAAAATATCATATTAATATCGATGTATTTAAATTTAAATATAGCATAACCACATGCCCACATAAGTAAAATATGACATATTTTTTAGATTAAGAAACTTACATCTCTGTTAACTAAAATTTAGTTCTACAAATGCCTAGAAAATCATATAAGTTAATAAGTTCATCTGAACTAATTTTCGCTGCTAGTTTTTTTTCAATGTAAATTATCATGCAGTGTCAAAGAAAGTCATTGTGGAAGTCACGTGACTAGGAGTCTAGTTGGCGGGCCAAGTTGACCAGCCCATGAAGATGGACCGAGCCCACCTAGCAAAGGGAAGGGGTTCTAGAAGGAGCCGGTCAAATAGCAGAAAAGGAGAAGCGAGGACCACGGCGCCGGGAGCAGTGGGAAGCAGCAGGTCTCTAGAATTCAAGGCGGCGCTTGGTGGTATCGTGTTCGTCGGACGCTTCAGAGGCGGCCGCCACCTCCAACGACCCTCATTGCTCTGTCGACTGCTGTGCCCAAAGAACTTCCTGCTGTGCGGGGATGCCCGTCGTCAGATATAGATAGAGATAACCTTGTACAGAAAAGAGGGATCCCTTGTAACCAAGAACATCAATACACTCACAGTAACAACGAGAGCAGGACTAGGGTATTATCTCCATTGGAGAGCCCGAACCTGGGTAAAAAACCTTCTAGTGTTCTGCTTTACCATCCGACTTAGATCTTCCGCCTAGTCCCACTCCCTCTTCTTCATTGTCGGTAGCAACCATCGACAGTTGGCGCGCCAGGTAGGGGCTGCGCGTGAAGATCACCCTCTTTGAGTCTGATGGCACCACTCGATGAGATCACCGTCTCTTTTGCTCCCGGCCAGACTTTCCGCTTCGGGAGCCTGGACTTCATCACCGATAGTTTCGGCAAGCTTGCCCTCTCACCGGAGCTTCAGGCCGGATCGAGGGGCATCATGGCGGTTCGTGCCCAAGAAGCCTTCCGCGGAGTTTTCGCGATCGAAGACGACCGGACCGACACTCTGCATCAGCAAGACGCAGCGGACACGGCGGAGGCGGATCACCAGCGTCGGGCGGCGCGAGAGGAATGCGCCAAGTCCCTCCAGCATCGGGGGCGCAACGTCAACGAAGAGTTCATGCAGGCGAAGAGGGGAGATCAGTTGATCTTTCACACGCCGCAGCAAAACATCGTCGCCTCCAAAACGCTGCTCGACACCCTTGGGCCGATCCTCGGTCCAGACAGCCCCGCAGCCCCGATCGTGGCTCAAGTGAAAGCCATGGTGACGGCGGCGGCGGTCCAGCAAAACCAAGAGGCACCCATGGAGAAGACACACTCCCGTATCCGCGCGGCTACTCGGATGGCGGCGATCGATGGATCAAGCAGCCGACCTCGAGGCGATCGGTGGAGCTCCGTCGTGGCGAAGACGCCCGCCGGAGCCTCAACCGAGATCTCCGCGTCGATCTTACTGCTAGACGCCGCGATCGAGAGGAAGGAGAGAGGCGCCGTGAGGACGAGTATGAGCATTTCGGCATCGATTCTGACGGCATGCGATCGCGGGCGGCCGCATGAGGATCACGCCGATCGCGGAGCCACTTGCCGCCGGGCGAAGTGACAACGAAACCGCTGGGATAGGACCCCGCGTTTGCCGCCGCGACGGCCATTGTGTGGGCCTATTGACGGAGTTCGCCACGCCCGGCCGCCGAGTGGTGTGGCTGACGGTTTCAACCCTAGGGGCATTGTCAAGTTCGACGGCGAGAGAGATCCCGAGGCGTGGCTGCAAGTATACGCCCTTGCGGTCAAGGTGGCGGGGGGCGACTAGAATGTGATGGCCAACTACTCGCGGTCCACGCCGCCCTCGGTATAAGCTTGCTCACGGGACTCCCAGCGGGTTCGATAGATTCCTGGGGTGACCTCTGTGAGCAGTTTATCTCGAATTTCCAGGGTACCTTCGAAAGGCCTGGGACGGCGTGGGACCTCTACCAACTTCACCAGAAGAAGAACGAGTCTCTGCGAGAGTTCATCCGGCGTTTCATGCAGAAGAAGAACACTGTTCGTGATGTTTCCGAGGCGGTCGTCATAGCCGCCTTCCAGAAGGGGGTCAGCGACCCCGACTTAATCAAGAAAATGTCTCGAAGGCCGCCGACTACCGTCAGGGAGATGTTCGCTGGCGGTCGCTCGCCATCGCCTCGGGCGCCTGGCGAGCGCCAGGAAGACCGCCCGCGGCAGAAAGACAAGAAGGACCACGCCGAGTCCTCCAAGCCAAGGGACAGGAAGCGCGGGCCCGGAGAGCTGGTCGCGGCGGCCGAGCGCGCCCGTTCGCGGGGCCCGCGAGGCGGTGGTTACGACGAAGTAATGGACGCCATATGCCCTTTCCACCCCCAGGGGAGGCACGCGGCCAAGGACTGTTACACCCTGAAGAGGTTTGCCCGAGAGAGCTGCAACAAAGCGAACAGGGGCAAAGATGTGGCGGAGAAAAAGCAAGACCCGCCCGGGGAAGATGGAGGCGACTACCAGGTGACTGAGCGTGAACTCAACTACATATTTGGAGGTTCGGCGGCATACGAGTCCAAGCGGAAGCAAAGCTACCGCCGGAGATCAATGCGATAACGCCGCTACACCCCGATACCTGAAGTGGTCTGAGATCCCTATCACGTTCGATCGTTCGGATCACCCCGACTGCGTTCCCTTCCCGGGAAGGTACCCTCTTGTCCTGGACCCCGTCATACGCGGCGTCAGGCTCAAGAGAGTGCTGGTCGACGGAGGAAGCGGGCTCAATGTCCTTTTCTCCAAGACCTTTGATGATATGAAGATTCCGCGCTCTGAGCTGAAGCGGGGATCGTCACCGTTCCACGAGGTGATCCCAGGGACGTCGACGGTACCGCTCGGGCAAATCACGCTCCCGGTAACGTTCGGAGCCAAGGAGAACTACCAGACGGAGTACCTAAACTTCGAGGTGGCTGATTTCGAGACGGCATATCATGCCATCTTGGGAAGGCCGGGGCTGGCCAGGTTCATGGCTGTCCCCCATTATGCGTACCTCGCTCTCAAGATGCCAGGTCCAAACGGCGTCATCACCATACGGGGGGACGTCAAGCAATCCTTCGCGTGCGACAGGGAGAGCTGTGACCTGGCCGAGGCACTGGCGGTTTCGGCTGAGACCGAGATGATCAAGCAAGCGGCAGCCCTCCCACGAGACGAAGACGATGTTCCGACCGCAAAGCAAACCAAGTCCAAAGATGAAGCCCGACGAGGAGTCAAGCGTGTGATCTCGACCGTCCAACTCGGCGCAGTCGCCTGATTGGGGCTGGGCTCGATCCCAAATAGGAAGAGGGCTCGTCACTTTTCTTCGGGCAAACCGGGACATCTTCGCTTGGAAACCGTCCGATATGCTCGGTGTCCCTAGGGAGGTGATCGAGCACTCACTCAATGTAGATAGTAAAGCTAAGCTCATCAGCGGCTCAGGAGGTTTGCGCAAGATCGCCGCGACGCCATCAGAGTGGAGATCACCAAGCTTCTGGCGGCTAAATTCATAAAAGAAGTTTATCATCCCGACTGGTTGGCGAATCCGGTCCTTGTACGCAAGAAAAATAAAAGTTGGCGCATGTGTGTTGACTACACAGACCTCAACAAGGCGTGCCCAAAGGACCCCTTTGGTTTACCCCGCATAGACCAGGTGGTAGACTCCACCGCCGGGTGTGAACTCCTGAGTTTCTTGGACGCGTACTCGGGGTATCACCAAATCCGGTTGAAGGAAGAAGACTGCGTCAAAACGTCCTTCATCACGCCATTCGGTGCGTATTGCTATGTCACGATGCCGTTCGGGTTGAAAAACGCTGGCGCGACTTACGGCCAGCGCCATCCAATACCGCTTTCACCCAACTTCGGATGCAACGTGGAGGCGTACGTGGACGATGTCGTGGTCAAGACCCGAGCGAAGGAAGACCTCATCGCCGATCTAGCCGAGACCTTCGAGAGCTTGCGAGCCTTCCGGATGAAGCTTAACCCGGAAAAGTGTGTCTTCAGGGCCCCCTCCGGGAAACTGCTCGGGTTCATCATATCACGCCGTGGCATTGAAGCAAATCCCGAGAAAATCAACACCATCCTCAAGATGAAGCCGCCGACTTGCCAAAAGATGTCCAAAAGCTCACGGATGCATGGTAGCACTCGGCCGGTTCATCTCCCGCTTGGGCAGTCGGGGAATGCCGTTCTTCAAACTCTTGAAGAAGCAAGACAACTTTCAGTGGACCCCTGAAGCCCAACAAGCCTTCGAGGACCTAAAGTCGCTCCTGACCGCTCCTCCAATTTTGGTCGCACCGACACCATAAGAACCGCTCTGCTTTACATAGCGCCACGACCCATGTGGTCGATCATGCGATTGTGGTAGAGAGAGAGAGGCGGGGCACTCACAGAGGGTACAACGCCTTGCCATTTCGTCGATGAAGTATTGGCGAGTCTAAGGGCGGTACCCCAAGTGCGTAAACTTCTATCGCAGCATCGCTCACCTCTCGGAAGCTTAAGCATTATTTTCAAGAGCACCCGACTTCGGTGATAACATCTTTTCCGATTGGGAAGTCTTCACAATCGGAGTCCACCGGCAGATCGCCAAGTGGGCGGTCGAGCTCGAGCATTTGAAATCTCCTTCAAGCCCCGGACGGCCATCAAATCCTGTTGGCGGCCGACTTCGCCGCCGAGTGGATTGAGACACAAGAGCTCGCACTGTGGAGGCCCTCGAGTCTTGGACGATGTATTTGACGGCTCCCTCACGCTGAATGGTGCGGGCGGCGTTATCTTGACCTCTCCGACAGAGAAAATCTCAACACGCCCTTCGGCTCCACTTCCGCGTCAAATAACGCCGCGAGTCTGGCGCTCATACATGGGCTTCGCATCGCCATATCGCTCGGTATCCGGCGATTGACGGCTCAAGAGGACTCAAATAGTAATTAATCAAGTGCAAAAAGAGTGGTCGTGCGTGGACGACGGCGTACTGCCAGGAGGTGCGCAAGCTGGAGGACAAGTTCGACGGACTTGAGCTCACCCACGTGCTGCGTCGAGACAATGAGATGGCCGACGAGCTCGCCAGGCTAGGCTCCAGTCGGGCCCTGGTTCCGGCCGGAGTCTTCGTGGAGGAACTTCACAAGCCGACTGCTAGCCGTCCGCGGGAGTCGGGTCAGCCAGGGGAGAAACCAGTCGGGGCGGAAGTGCTGGTCGTTAGTCCCGACTGGACAAAGCCTTACCTGGATTACCTCCTATGAGATGAGCTTCCAAGATCGCGTCTTGGGCCGAGTGCCTCATGGGCAAAAAAGCTACACGGTGGTCGGGGAGGAACTCTTTCGAAGGAGCTCTTCCTGAATCTTAAGGCGATGCATATCGGAGCAAGACGGGAGGGCCCTCCTCAAAGAAATTCACTCTGGGATTTGCGGACACCACGCGGCATCCAAAGATTGTCAGTGAAAAGCCTACCGGCAAGGATTCTTTGGTCGATCTTTATCCACAGACGCGGAGGACATCGTGCGCACTTGTGAAGGCTGTCAATTTTTTGCCCGACAAATTCACATACCGGCGCAGGAGCTGCAAACCATTCCGATCACCTGGCCATTTGCGGTCTGGGGGCTTGACATTGTCGGGCCACTGAAGAAGACCCAGGGTGGGTTCGCTTTCCTCTTCGTCGCTATCGACAAGTTCACCAAGTGGATCGAGGCCAAGCCGGTCGCAACCATCACTGCGATCAAAGCCAGAGAGTTTTTTCAAGAAATCGTCGTTAGATTTGGCGTCTTAATGTAATCATCACCGACAACGGCGCCAATTTAGAAGTGAAGAATTCCAACATCGTGCGAGGCCCTAGGGATCAAAATCGCTTTGCCTCGTGGGACACCCACGAGCAATGGGCAAAGTTGAGCGAGCCAATGGCATGGTGCTACAAGGCCTGAAAGCCAGAATATTCGACCGTCTCAAGCCGTACGCAGCGCGGTGGTTAAAAGAATTGCCTTCGGTGCTCTGGGGGCTAAGAACTACCCCCAGCAGGGCCACCGGGCAGTCACCTTTTTTCCTGGTATACGGTTCCGAGGCGGTCCTACCCACCGAGCTAACATTCGGATCACAACGGGTCCGGAACTACAGAGAAGCCGAGTCAGAAGAAAGCCGATTGGAGGACCTCGACAAGCTGGAAGAGGCTAGAGACGTCGCATCCATCCAGTCGGCCAAATATCTCCAAGGTCTCAGACGCTACCACGACCGAAATATCCGGGGCCGGGCCTTCTCTAAAGGAGATCTGGTTCTTAGAAAGAATCAGAAGGTTGAGCATAAACTCTCCCCGGGTTGGGAAGGTCCTTACATCATTGACGAGGTGGTGCACCCAGGAGCCTATCGACTCAAACGTGAAGACGGCGTCGCACTCGGCAACACCTGGAACATAGAACGACTACGCCGCTTTTACACTTAAAATATGCATTCCATCGTGTCGCTGTAATCCTAGCCGTTTTTTTTGACTTCCTACTCACCGATACTCAAGTGAGCGAGAAGTCGGGGCTACCAATCACCTAACAAAGGTCCGAATGCAAACGCTTACCCTCGCTTTCATGACTAAAATTTGTCGCTTTTTCCTTAGCAATCATGACTAAATTCTAAAACCATTAACCTCAAGTAGCAAATTCGAACGATGGGGCATAGTCGCCGAGTACATGTCTAACAGATTAGCCATACGCTTCTGGGCTACGCCATCGTTATACGGAATATTCAAACAAAAGACATTGCACATCGGATAGAACTGAAGGCCATAGTTCACATATATAGTTCATATGTATATATATGTTGCCATAAGATCGAACATTATGTCTGATCGCATGATCTCCCACAAAAGTACTTCCTAAAAGCATCCAAACCTACGCAGCATGGCGGGCTCGAGCCAAAGCCCTTGCGAGGACGTCGGCGACCTCGGCAAGAGCCGGAACGACCTCGAGGAAGACCTCCAGGGCGGCGGCGTCGCGGGCGGCGGCCTCCTCCTCCGCCGCCAACTCCTGTATGATGAGGTCGTAATCCGCCCAAAGCTCCTCCTCGGTGACTTCCGGGGCAGGGTCGTCGTCCCCAAAGCCAAAGACCAGCGGCAGGGGAGAGGTTGGAGCACCTTCACCATCAGGAGCAACGGAGCTTGATGAAGACGCCATCGGAAGCAAGAAGACGAGAAGGCGAAAGCAAGAAGAATGGGCTATCGCACCGATAGCGGTAACGCCCCTAAATACAAGCCTGAAGGCAAACAGTCACGAGCCGTACCATTACGGGAAGTTAGAACGCCTCTGACGACGCATGGGCACCGAGGCAGCGATTAAAACCCACTTGCATCGGGGGGCTGAACGAGGTGCCAGCGAGGCATGACGCAAGAAATAATCCTTTCGGGCACGGTGAGGCCGCTCATGACAACAGTAACAGCGTCAGGAGAAAAGTAATTATTACAAGTTCAAGTCAACATTAGTCAAGGGTCCAACTCCAAATTCTCCACCAAAGAGGAGGCCACGCTCCGGACTTCTTTAAAAGAGCAAGACTTGATCGTTGCCGACCAGACAGCGCCCTCCTTAATGATCTCTAGCTCCACCCCGGGATAGAGTGACTTTACGTTGGCTAACGCCTGGCTGGTGCTCGTCGTCGACGCCTCCTCGGATATGAGCCCGAGTTTTCAGACCTGGCCGATAGCAACGAGAGAGCCTCGTCATCGCCGCCGATTCAGCTCCTCCGAGGCGCAGAACTCGCCATCCGCTTGATGGAGTCACGAAACTTGCCGTGAAGCTTATGGGCAACTCTCACCTCCCTCTTGAGGGCGTCAACTTGCTCCTCCGACTCCTTCTTGGCCACGTGATACCCCGGGATCGCTATGAGAAACATTACTAACGCGGGACACGGTGCCGAGTGAGGAGATAAGCACCTTCCAATTCTGCAGCCGATCAGGCGTTGTCGGCTAGGGCCCGGCTTGAGTCCTTCAACGTTGGATCTGTTCACGGTGAATGCTCTCCAACTCCGTGCTGACCTAGAGTTGTGGGCCCGTGTCCGAGCCTCGAGTCTTGCAACGCCTGGTCTGATCATGGAAGCCCGGCCGAGGCAAGGTCGGGGACAATGAGGCGCCACGGCGAACCGAAGGAAGATAAAGCACTCACCTTGGATTGCCTCGGTTAAGGTCCGGACTTGCGCCCAAAGCTCCACCGCTTAGCCTCGCCCTCGCCACGGACACGCCTAAGTTGGCCGTACTCCTCGTACTCCCTCACCTTGGGAAGTATTTCCTTGAGGAGCGTGCCCTCTCCTCGAGCTGCCTCAAATACCGAAGAACACCAAGAATGAGTGATGTGTGCCGCTCGAGGTAAACATAAGGAAAGGCCGACAGCTCACCTGGACCAGCTTGGCGCCCCTGATAGCGTTCAGGTAAAGTTCCTCTCTCAGCTTCTCGTCCCCCTCACCGAAAGCCTTCCATTTGTCCTCATGGCGAACGAAGATCCGGGGGGAAGGTTGGGAGCTGGAGGCGGCCGGGGGCTGTCGGGGGATCTCCTCCACGAGTGGCGAAGGGCGAATATCGGCCGGCCCGGCAGCCCCCGCTGGAGGCGGAGTAGTTGCCCTGGAATCATCGGACTCGGCGGGCACTGGCAAGCCAGCGTCGGCTTGCCCCGACGCAGAATCGCCACCGCCAGACTCCGGATTTGGCGGCGAAATGTTTCCTCCTTCGCTCACTCCGCCAGGGAGCGTGGCAGGAGGGGCCTTCAGGGGGATTCCCATCCTCGGCGCCCTGACCGCCAAGAACAGCTTGAGCATGTGACAAGGGAAGAGGAGCAAAGGGGGAAAAGTAGAAACCTACCTGTTCGATCTCCTTATCTTCGCTTTCGGCCCTTTCCGAGTGGCCGAACCGCCGGGACAGTCCGAGGTCGCTTGGATTTTGACTACGGGCTGCCGACTTCTTGATGTACGCCCCCAATGGCCTCCGGGTGGACGGACCCTCGGGGGGGCGTAGTGGCAGCGACCCCCGCTCGACAACTCCCTCGGAGGCAAGCTCCTTCCTTTGGCACTTCGGCTCCTCATGGCGGGCTCTCATGCGGAGCGTTTTGCCGGGACCCCCTGGCAAGAAGAGGCGCGAGCGAGTGGGGGATCTGAGGAAAAGGCCACCCGATCCTGCGACAAACCAAGGGAACGAAACAGTTAGCGGCCAGACGGCGAGACGACGGAGAAACCGATACGAGGGCACAACGCTCACCGCAGGCGGCGGATTCGCCAAGCAAAAGGCGCTCGGAGTGTGGGGCGGGAGGATTGAGACGTCCGGAGCCAGGAGGTCGCTCATTCGGATCACGAGTAACTCCCGGTCGATGGCCTCGGCAACCTCCCGCGTCGGGTCGTCCTCCCGGTACTCGAACCCCAAGAATACCCGCTCCTTAATGGGCTGCACCCGGCGGACGGCGAAGTTGGAAAGGATCCCAACGCCAGTCAATCCCGCCTCTTTTAAGTCGAGATCGTGGTGAGGAGTTCGCTCACCGCCCCATCTCGTGCTTTCTGGAGGAACCGCGTCCAAGAAGGGACACTCTGGGGCTCTCCGGAGAAGGACTGAAGGCAGGGCTCGAGGTTGGCGCAGTAAAACCACTCGCGGTGCCACCCCTTGTTCGAGGTCCTGAAGGGGATGGCGAAATAAATCTTCCTCGCCTGCCCTCACCGAAAGCCAGGCTTCCAACCGCCTTAGGCGAACTCCCCCTTTCGGAAGGGCTTGAGAAGAAAAAGGTGGCGAAAAGGTTGAAATGCGCGAATCCCAAGATACGCTTCGCAGAGGTGAATGAAGACGGCGATGTGAAGGATGGAGTTGGGATTCAGGTGGACCAATTCGACTCCGTAGTAGAAAAGAAGCCCGCGGAAGAAACTGCCAGCCGGAAGCCCAAATCCGCGCTACCAAAGAAGGATTCAAGACTACGATCTCTCGCAATGAGGGGGGGTAGAACTCACCGCAGCGGGCGGGCGCCGACGAGTCGTGGCATCACCCCATGGTGACCATCGCATCCAAATGCACCTCCGCCAGCGTGGAAGGGACCCAATCGTGGGCCGGGGGCAGCGCAGCAGGGACCTGGGGAGGCGGGTTCGGCATTTCCTGGGACGACATTGGTGACTCAAGGAGCAGAAAGCGGCGGCGGCGGCTAACCCTAGTGGTGGAGCTCACGGGAAGGACGACGGGTTTCTGGAGACGAAGAGGCGAGAGGTGTAGAGCGCGAGAAGGGATTGATCTAGCGCGGCCCCTGGGGACTATAAAGGGCTGCAATTCCCGCCGGAGGTGGGGCCCGTCGCTACTAAGTTTGACCAGGGTGCGACTTGCCCAGATTGGCTCAAGCTCGCAACGCGGCCCCATGCCGGATCAGATACTGAGATGCCGCGAAGACGGAGTCAAACATTGGGGGGGGGCGAACCCAAAATCCAAGGTACGCTCCATGATGAGCCGACTGCCGTACATGTACGGGTACCACTCGGGCAAGAGCCAAATGGTGGCGCGCTCCACGACGAGCCACGCTATGCACTGGCATGTCCAGATATAGGCGCCATCAAACCCAAATCCAAGGTACGCTCCATGATGAGCCGACTGCCGTACATGTACGGGTACCACTCGGCCAAGAGCCAAATGGTGGCGCGCTCCACGACGAGCCACGCTATGCACTGGCATGTCCAGATATAGGCGCCATCAAACCCAAATCCAAGGTACGCTCCATGATGAGCCGACTGCCGTACATATACGGGTACCACTCGGCCAAGAGCCAAATGGTGGCGCGCTCTGTAACGAGCCACGCTATGCCCCGGCATGACCAGGCGTAGGCGCCTTCCTACTGAAACCGGGAGAGTCCAACGAAGCTGGCGAGGAAATTGAGTCCCTCGCGACCTCCCCGCCAACGCCCCCAACGGCGAGAAGCGGCCACCGCAGGCAAAGGGCAGACCCTCATAGGACGGCTCGGTCGCGAAGCACTCGGGGGCTACTGTGGAAGTCACGTGACTAGGAGTCTAGTTGGCGGGCTGTTGACCAAATTTCATGAAGATGGACCGAGCCCACCTAGCAAAAGGGAAGGGTTCTAGAAGGAGCCGGCCAGTAGAGAAAGGAGAAGCGAGGACCACGGCGCTAGGAGCAGTGGGAAGCAGCAGGTCTCTGAATTCAAGCAAGGCCGCTTTGCAGTCTTGTGTTCTGTCGGACGCTACAGATTTGCGGTCTTGCCGCCACCTCCAACGACCCTCATCGCTCTGTCGACTGGCTGTGCTCAAAGAATCTCGCTGCGTGCGGGATGCCCTTGCGTCAGATATAGATAGAGATAACCCTGTACAGAAAAGAGGGATCCCTTGTAACCAAGAACATCAATACACTCACAGTAACAACAAGAGCAGGACTAGAGTATTATCTCCATTGGAGAGCTCGAACCTGGGTAAAAGACCTTCTAGTGTTCTGCTTTACCATCCGACTTAGATCTTCCGCCTAGTCCCACTCCCTCTTCTTCATTGTCGGTAGCAACCATCGACAGTCATCTCCTATTTTATTTCGAAGGCGGGTCTTGACAAGTTTTATAGCTGAAAATACTCGCTCTGTGGTTGCTATTGGCACCGGAAGAGTTATGAACAATCGAAACAGCCTATTAGTCATTAAATAATGGGAAATTTTACCTGTTTTATATAATCCATTTGTTAAATTAGCAAGAGATATCAAGTATTACATACATCAAGTTGAGAAAAATGAAAACTTTACCTATTTTATATAGTTCACTTGTCAAATCAGCAAGAGTAGCCAAGCATTACAGCTTCGGATGGTTGCATGCATCAAGTTGAAAGAGTGGTAATTAACTCCCTAATCAAGCTCGTTGAACTTATTTACTCTTTAGTGTTTACTAATGCTGAGCCTTTATTTACTTTTTAGTGTTTACTAATGTTAACTAATTACTACTAATTATTAAATTTTATTTTCGTTAGGGCCAGGCCCCCCCGGCGCATGGCGTCAAAACAGCTACACTGGCGCCGCGCGACCTCACCCGCCACCGATCCGCCGGTTCCCGTTGGCCGTTTCAGCGCCATAACCCGTCCGCGCTTTCAGCAGTGCTGCTAGATCTGTGCTTCTGTTTACCTGTGAAGTGAAACCAGCTCGTCCTGTACATGTACGTTGCGTCGTGTCTCGGGATGTAAATGCACGCGCACTGACGTACATGCAATAGTGCATGGTCAATGAGAAACCGCATCGGCTGGTTTTAGCTTCACGGGTGTAGATAACAGCGACCGAGCGACGTATACAGTGAATTCGGTGAAACCCGCGTGAACAAATTTAAAAAAAAATACTTAAAAATTACCATACATAGTACTTTAAATTTTGCACGATTGTAAAAGTTTACCTCTTTTACATATGAAATTTTTTTAAAAAATTTCAAAACATGTATATGTGGGTCTCATGGAATTTTCATGATAAGAAGGTTTTCACTGATACGTTGTTGATAACAAAATGGAATGATTTGTGATTGGACATTTGATTTTTCCAGACGCTGCAACATTTTCTTTCCATGCTTAAAATATTTTTTCCTACACGTGCAACATTTTCCTACACGTGCAATATTTTCCTTTCGATAACAGTAGAAATGTCGATCCGAATCGCTGTAACATTTTCTTCCCATGCGTGAAACATTTTTTCCTACGCTTGCATCATTTTTCTTCGATAACAGTAGAAATGTACGTGTGAAAAAAATGTTGAAGACGTTAAAAAAATATTACAAACGTTGCAACAAATATTGCGCCGACGCGTTCGAAGAAAAACGCTAGCATCGGACGTCCGACTGCTAGCACTCGCCGTAACAAAAGGGTTGCGTAAGTATAGCTAGGTACAGTTCACTTGACAGCTTCTCCATGAACAAATGCCGTGCCACATATGGGAGTTTGATTCCTTGTTAATCATCATTATTTAGGCTGTGTTTAGTATAGCTTCGGTTCTATCAGATTCGTAGATCTGATAGAGCTGGGTATTCCTAACTTCACAGATCCGTGGAGCTGGAGCTGTGGGTATATTAAGAGTATTTAGATGAGTCATCTTATTTACATTTTAGACTAAAAATATAAACTTAATTTACTTTATTTTAGTTTACAAGTTTTAGATTTGAGGTGGAGCTGAAATTTAGAACTCTACCAAATAAGGCCTTGTTGACATATAGTACGTCAGATAGCTGGTTTCGTAGACGATAGAAGGTTTTGTTGAAAATTGCAACTATCACCATCGTTATGCTTGTTTTGTTGCAGTCTTCAGGACTCAAACCTCTCCAGAAACCTGTTAAGTTCCTACTACTACCAGCCTATAACAAGCATGGGACCTAAGATATAACGCATTAAAACTTCCCCAGTACTACCTAAAATTCTCAGTTTCCCACCATTACCATGGCACTGCCCAGCATGATCTGGTTATCTTTCACCTTACTCTGCAGAGCAGGGATAAGTGGATAAGCTTTCAGAAATTGGATTGGGGTTGGGCACACAAAACAAAAGAGAAGCTGGACTTCCAGAGCAAATATCATGTGGAGACAGCCCCACCGTGCCCGTCCACCATCCACCAGTAGTACGTACATGCGCGCGGTGCTTTCCTAAAGCGGCTTAATCCTCCGGTTAAGGCCTTTGAAAGATCTCATGTGCAGCTCCCTGTTTAATTACTGGCAATTGACAACTGCCTACCGTAGTACCGTGCAAGTCATGTTCTGTGGTCACAAAAAATACACGCAAACACGCATACTTGTGTTTGTGTATACGGTCATCTGTGGTGGTGCCAGTGTAAAGTGGCTGCCATTGGAAGCTTCTTCTACGTATCGAGCTGCGTTTATTGTGGAGCTACTGGTTGTCATATTGGCGCTGGTCCATGCTTCCGCACGTAGCCGGAGACGCTTTGCGAGATAGGATCAAAGGGGGTGGGCTGGGTTCCACTTCCCTACCGCTGTGCCATGTGCAGCGGTGCGGGGAAGCGGCGGCCGGACAGCTTATCATAATGTCGTTACGTGGATTACACGTAACTGGCCCCTTTCGCTCCTACAGGTTCATCATTAACGGCATCATTAACGGCGTCCGCTGGGCGACACGAGCAATGTATAGCCACCCAGCGTGTTTTGCTGACATGCATGCGCGTTGCGATACACCCAAATCCAAGTTAAGCTCACAGTTAAATCACAGACAGTCGTCACGACGATGAGAATGTTGACAAGGCTGCGAAGGGAAGGGATGGAACCGAGCGCGAAGGACATCCAACGGCCAGGGCCAAGAACTCGTTCGTCATGCCGCGCCATGCGGCCTGTGAGCGACTCCGCGTTGGTGGAAGGAAGTTCAAGGAACACCGCGCGGGGGGCAGCCAACGGGCGAGAAGAGCAAGATCGAGGTGGCCTCTCCTCTCCCGTGCTCGCGGCTTGGGAGAACCGGACCGGCGTCGTCGCAAACTCGCCATGGGCTGGACGGGCAGCCGCGGCGGGCAGGCGGTGAACTCTCGCGCGAGTTTGGGCCTCGGTTTAGATGCCAACGCGAGCCCATCCGTGCTGCAAGGTACACATCCGCCTTGACAGTTCTAGAAGCCAACCTACCGTAGGGTACGGAAGCTTTGTTCTTTGCTAGGCTTTTTTTTCCTTTTTCTTTTACAAGTTTTAGGTCATGTTTGGATCCATGGATTAATTGTTAGCTGGGTAAAAATTAGTTCTAATCTATCCAAACAGGAAGACTAATAGGTGTGCTAATTTTTAGCCAACCCCTCAACTAACAATTAGTCAATTAGTTGGTGGGTGGGAGCTAATTTGGACTAAAAGCATGTAACACGCCGGGAAAAGTCTCAAATACCTCGCCATTATAAGGCGTATATATTATGAGGGGCGTATATGACTTTTCAAAGAAATTAGCCCAACCATTAGCCATGTATCCAAACAAATTTCGAGCTAATTTTAGATGGACTAATTATTAGCTGGTTAACAATTAGCTCTAGCCATTAGCCAGCTAACAATTAGCTCTAGTCCATCCAAACATGGCCTTAGTCTTTATTTGCTAGTAAGGTGCCGTGCGTTGTAAGGGATCTTTGAAAAAGTGATATTTATCATCTAATATAACCCAAATCATACACTGAGCATTAAAATTCTCATAAACATATCAAACAAAGTACACATTTAGCCGTTGAGGTCATTTCAAATCCAACACAAATACAATAGCCAAGCATGAACATGAAAAAAACATAGACCAAAGAAATTGATTTTTTAATAACTCACCGTCCAACAGTTGAAAATCATACGTGAACATTGCATCAATGGTTAGAATATATGCCCATGCGTTGCAACGGAAACATAAGTTTTAGAACTTAACTACAAACATTGTCACAATTCCCTCGAGAAATGTAAAATTAACATTCTATTAGTGTTACCGCAACAAATTGGTTGGTTGATACAAATATATTAACTTACTTCTATGAATGGAGAATGCATGGAAATAAATTAATACAATTAAGTGTAATAGTACCGATAAAATCTTAAACCATATATAACACATTGTACTCATACCAGGGTTCAAAAGTCATCGAAAATCGCTCTATTTTTGCAATTTTTGCCTGTATCGATGTGGCTCGGTTTCTAAAACCGCTCGGTAAACCGATCCAATTAAAAATTTCAGAAATTTTTTTAAAAATTATACGATGTAAACCGATCGAAATTCGGTGAAAATTGCTCAAAAAATCAACCCCTGAAAAAGTTCAACTAGTTCGTCAATTTTCCATTAAAACCATCGATTTATGATTTTTTTTTCATTTTTTTAAATTTTCAAACTCTTCGATTTTTGATGATTTTCAACCGATATTTAACTGGATATTACCGATTTTTGAATTTTAAGCTATTTTGTTCAAATCGATATTGCTAACCCTTATAGTCATTTTCATGAACATCTCCAGAGGCAGACTTTGCATGTACACCACTAGTCATACCTTTCCATGACAATCTCTGCAGCACTCGCTTTGTCATGCTCTCCAGAGAGTTTTGAAGAATATCGGCAAAACAAGGGGTGAGAAATTTGTTATGCTCTCCAGTAATGCATATTCACAATAAATAAGAGAGCATACAAGGATGAGCACCTCAGAATTAAGAAACACATCAATGGCCAAAGCCAAGACAGATTGTTTAAGTCATAGGATTTGCAATTGGCTCAAAATAAAGACCATCTCCAAATTATATTCTTTCAGCACTTGCGTTCGTTAAATCCTGGCATCTCTACACAATCTCCCCTTCTGCTAACTACACTACAGTGACACAACCCATAAATGTGAAACTTGGGAAAGGATGATATCATTCATCAATATAACTAGAAAATTTTTTGCGGCGTATACGCCGCGTGGCGTTTTTCGTAGAATTTTTTTTCTTTTTTCGGTGGCGTTTTATTTTTTAAATCGTCGAAATAATGAGAGAAACGGGGAAAAACAGAGAGATAGAGTTGTAGAAATATATCTTTCGACGAATCACTTGGAAAATACTGGAGACCGACCTGGAAAAACGCGGCGGGGAAAAAGTCTAGAGAGAAAAGGATGAAAATTATTAGAAATGACAACCTTCTTTTGCTGAGTCTAATACTCTACGCGTTTGTTTAAAAAATATTAGAGATCGAGATGGGAAACCGAGATGGGAAAAAAGTCTAGAGATAGAGCTGCACACATATTCCTGGTAACGAAAATATTTTTTCCCGAGGAAAACGGAGAAAGGACCTAGACGTAAGGAGCAAGGACCTGAATGTTACGTTTTTGGACTTGTTCGCTATCCTGAAAAATTAGAAAAGGCTTGTTCGCGATTTGAATTTAACGGGAGGTTCTTTCCGTAAAATGACGCTCGAGGGACCCAAACGCGATTTTGGAGGGAAAAATCTTCCTCTCACAAAAAATCGCGAAAGGTCTATTCGTAATTTCTAAAAGGACCGAATCGCAAAAAAAAATTTTGAGCCGAGCCGGCCGGCCGGCTCGAGGCTCAAAACGCTGCGAGGCCGGAAAGTTTGCAGGAAACAATAGAGGTATAATGCCCTTTCCATCATCTAGGACTCCTTGAACCATGTGCATTGCCTGCTGGAGCTGCTTTGTCACCGCTCTTCACCAGTGTCGTTGCTTTCGTGCCATAGAAGAATAGCTCGTTGACTGTGCCCCGTCATCGTCGTCGCCCCATGTCTCACCATCGAATCACGTTTCTGTCCTCCCCATGTCCACCTCGCCACCACATGTGATCCATCGATGCGCCCTACCACACCTGTCATATTACAATTAACCGGATCCACATAAAATCTAATCTAATACAAACCACACCTTCAGCATGCAGGATGCAGGTACTTAGAAATTAAAATGCTCAGCTGTATGCTAACAATTCATATCTTAGCCCCCAGTAGCAATTGGTAATAAAAGAAAATATTAGTAGTTGTTTGAATAATATTCTATTTTTAATAGGTTAATAAACCGTACGTAAAGATAACTCATACCAGTTGGACCAGTGTATAGTGTGAGATGCTTGTAGAAGAATAATTGATGTCAAATTTTAATGAGGTCAGGAAACCGAGTACAGAGCTTACAAATTTATTCGATTGCATAACCAAACGTCGGCTAAAGGTGTTATTCCTAGCAAGTTGAAAGGAAAACCAATCACTGCAATTTTGATAAAGTAGAAAGCTTTTCAACATGGACTAATAACTATAGAATCATCTATAACATTAACCTACCATTAAACATAACCGAACGAATAAAGGTCTCTCAATGATGACACATTATATCATAGTCAAAACTACTAAACTAACTATATGTTATTGCAAAGCACGAGCAGTGAGTCCAATAATTAGTCATCCTCAATTGGGTACTCAAACTTCTTTTATACGCGCGCGCGAGAGAGAGAGAGAGATCATGCTTCCTGCTGGCATTGCCAGGCTTCTTGATACTTACCGCATGTGATGCATCTGAAGCGGGCTCTAGATTGACAAAATCTCCATCCTTGATCTGTGGAGCTCTGTCACAAGCCAACTGCTATGCCATTTCGTTTGCGCTCTTCTCTTGCATGCATCTATCACGCCTCATCGCCTTCTTTGCCTCCTGTGATTGCAACACAAGAACATCATATCACATTATTTTGACAGGAAAACTGGCTAGAACATAGGTGAAGAAATGAGTATCAGATCCTATACCTCCTGTTTCCGATGATTTTGCTTTGAGAATAGCTCTTGAGCATGCGAGCTCACCAACAACTAATGAGATTCATTATGTGTAGGAACGAGTTGGCCTAGAGGGGGGTGAATAGGCAACTCTTCAAATTTTAATTATTTGGTTACAGTTAACTATTCTATAAGAGTGAATGACTTAAAATCAGAATGTACTAAAAGTAAATGCAAATAGAAATAACAGTGAAAACAACACAATATAAAACAAAGAACAGAATGAGACAAGTATTTATCCTGCGGTTCGGAGCCCTTCTCCTACTCCACGTTGAAGCACTTCTCTCAAAGTATTGCTTCACCACAGCTAGTCGCAGTAGCTATGGTTCTCACTCGGGTAGCTCTTTCACCACTCCAGTAAGGTGAGCTACAAACCCTTCACAATCAAAAGTGGCATTCCACAATCTTCTTTGGACAGGTCGCACTTTTCACCTCCTCCAAGCTGTCTAGGATCACCGAGATTCAAGAGTAATAAACTTGTACAAGCTCTGTCTCTTGGTTCACTCACAAACTACAGCACTAGACACAAGCTTGGAGCTAAAACACTTAGAAAGAACGAGGTTTTGAGTTTCAGGGTGAAGCACAGACTCCTTGTTGTGAAAGAGAGCTCTTTTGAATGCTAAAATGTCAAGGAATTCATGAAGTTCTGTGGTAGATGGCTCAGGCAATACTTATATACCCAATTCTGATGAATATAGCCGTTGTACCTACCATAGTGACCGTTGCACGTGTCAGAGTGTCAAATTTGAGCTAAAACACGTTTATAGTGGACTAAATGTTTTACCTTAGCGATACTGATAATGTGTATCACGGACCAAATTCAGATATTTATGATGGACCAAAAAGTTTAGTCCGTCATACATAGGGAATTCAGCAAGTTTGGTCCGTCAGAGTGAAAAGAGCCTTACATGCATGGCGGACCAAAAAATTTGATCCGTCATAGATGGGTTTTGCCGAGATCAGAAGCTATAGACCATTTTTGACACAAAAAGAGTTTAATCAGAAGATATGAATTTTTCACGGACTAAATTTTGAATTAGCAACATTCAAACCATCATAGATGATAAATTCTTGAAAAGGAGTTTGATTTGAACATGGATTCAACGAATGAATATCAAGGTTTTGTCTATAAGAAAATATAGTTATTTTTGCATTTATGCCGGACCAAATAGTTTGGTCTGTCATAGATAGACAACTGAGAATTTCTGGATTGACAAAGGTATGTGTATGGCGGACCAAAAAAATTTGGTCCGTCATAGATGGGCAACTGAGAAGTTTCAGGTCAGCCAAAAGCACATGTATGCCGGATCAAAATATTTAGTCCGTCATAGATGGGCAAGGCTGAAATCCTTCAAGAAATTTTCACTACGGACTTAGGTATATAGGAATATAAGATTTTGGTCCATCATGAATAGAATTTGATCAGTATTGGACTAAAGAGAATTTTTAAGTTTGGGCAAAATTTACTTTGGTTTGAGATAAGGGCTTTGATTAGTTGTGACTGACTTAGAAATGAACAACTGGATTTTGGTCCGTCACATAGTTTGGATTTGACGTATGTAGGGATTTTGATTTAAGGAGCAAAGAAACTAAATGATTTAACTCCAAGCAGTCTAGTTTTGTCTTAGCCTTATGAACCAAATTACCAACTTGTGCAAAATCCCTCTTTATAGAACAACCAAAGTAAAAAAAATCCTAACTATTTGACTTGAATCAACTCTCAAGTCATAAACTAGAAATAAAGTACCTTTATCTTGTTAGTTCAGCTAGCTCCATTCCTGACTCCAGCATACATTCTTTATGGTTTGAATAATTATTAACTCGGTCATCAACACCAAAACCATTTAATAAAACATGATAAAAATTTAGGGGGCCTAGATGCTATCATTATGAAGTTGTCATGACAATCAAAATGCTTCTCAAGATTGACAAAATGATCAAAGGTGTACAAAGTTACTCTATTTCTTCCAAGATTAAGCTCCTGCAAAAGAAACATTTGAAGATAATTAAGTCCCACCATGAATACAAGAGAGTTCACATGTATAATACAATTAACAAATGCAAATATTCAACCAAGAACTAAATAGTAAATGTTCTTGCAGAAAATCGGGGGACAACTTACTGCCAACATCTTGGCAGTCTTCCGTGTAGTCGTCATTGCAGTGATTTTCTCGGGTGAGGAAGAGCTGAATTGCATTAGGGTTTTCACTCATGGGCATTTTGTTTCAATCCGACTGGATCTAGTCCATCCATCTCAATCGACGGCTATGGTTATTGCGTGCGGATGTGGTCAGCCATGGGCTACACGAGCCGCATGGCTGGGTCGTGCTACTGTTCCGATCGGGCCGACGTTAGGGCCGGAGTTTAATTGGGTTTTTGGGCCGAACCTTTCTAGTATTTAGCCCTTTAATTTGTTTCTATTTTGTCTTATTTAAATTCAGTGTTAAATATTATTTAATTTTTATTTCCTGGTCATTAATTTTATGATTATTTTCTGGGCAAATTAATGTGACAATTAATTTTTTATATATGATGATTATTTCTAAGCATTATCTCTAATTAAAATAGTACCAACGGGAAGTTTTGGTTAAAGATCATTTAATGTTAAAATTGGGATTATGTCATGACTATGATCGTATCCTGACCAATGTTGTTTATGAACATGTGTCACCCATAAAATAATTTAGTTCTTTTTCATTTTTGCCTAATAGTGATGCGAGTTAAAACTGTTAATTTTTCTATCAATAGCATGTTATTAATCAGACCAACGTAGGTTTAATTTTCATGCAAGACATTTATTTCTCTAATATTGACTGATTATATTTTATTTTGATTCAGCCATGAATAACTCTAATGTTGCCACTTACTTGAATAGCATTCAGCAGCTAACTAGGGCAAATTCTTGGAGTCATAGATTTGGACTATGCATTACGTGAGGATGCTCCTATAGCTCCTTTCACTGATGATGAGAATTTCATTGAGAAAAAGAAATTCTATGACTTAATAGTGAAAAAGTGAGAGCGGTCCAACCGCATATCCTTAATGATCATGAAGAGCACAATTTCTATTGGGATAAGGAGAGCAATCCCTAAATCTGATAATGCTAAGTAGTACTTGGCCTCGGTCGAGGGGCAATTAAAGGGCTCCTCAAAAGTATATGCCAATACTTAAATTATGAAAATGCTCACTACTAAGTATGATGGCTCCAACAACGTTTGTGAACACATCATGATGATGATAGATATGGCTGCTAAACTTAAAGGCATGTACATAGCTATTTCTGATGGTATCTTGGTCCATTTTATTATGACCTCCCTCCCTTCTCAGTATAATGCTTTTAAGATTAATTACAACTTTCAGAAGGAACAATGAACCATGAACGAGTTGATTGCTATATGTGTCTAGAAGGAGGAGAGGATAAAGGCCGAAAGGAAGGACCATATTTATAATGTTAGTCATGTCAAAAGAAAATTCTAAGGGGATACGTACTAAGCCTAAGAAGAAGCTGCATTTTTCTTATAAGGCTGAATCAAGAAAATCAAAGCCAAAGGAGAAGGCTCCTGCTGCACCTAATTCTGCTTCTTCTGATGGGCACATCTGTCGTTTCTGTAAAAACAGTGGGTACATTCAGAAGGATTGTATGGGCTTCATGAAGTGGCTCGCTAAGAATGGTAACGACATAATTTCTACTATTAATGAAATCATTTATGATGATTTTCCCTAATATCTGGTGGATTGATTCTGGTGCCACTGTGCACGTTTTTAATTTCATTGCAAGGGTTCATTACTGTGAGGATACTAAGAAAGGAGAGCAAAGCTTTAGAGTTACTAATGGAAGGAAGGCTGAAGTTGAAGCCGTTGGCACACTACCATTAGTATTAGATAGTGGCTTCACCCTTAATTTGAGTAATGTTCTTTATATTTATTTCTATTTCTCTATTAGATGATGATGGATACATTTGTATTTTTGGAAACAATAAATGCATTGTGAGTTTTAATTCTAATAATGTTGGTCTCGCGACTCGACGAGACAAACTCTATATGCTTTCTCTCTCTAAATTCCCTATTTCAATGAATATGTGTGATGCCACCAATAAGCGAAAGAGAAGTTTAGGTAATGAGACTTCATCAAAATTGTGGCACTGTCGTTTAGGTCACATTTTGAAGGGGAGAATAGAATGTCTCATTAAGGAAGAGATACGTCATCCATTAGACTTCTCTAACTCAGACTACTGTATTGATTGTATTAGGGGAAAATATGTAAAACAAATTAAGAAAGAGGCCACACGAAGCACATGAATATTAGAATTAATCCACACTGATATATATGGACCATTTCCTATGACTTCAGTAGATGGGTATAACTCCTTTATCACATTCATTGATGATTTCTCTCATTATTATTATATTTTTTCCATTCGTAATCGATCTGAGTCACTTGATGAGTTTAAAATATTTAAGGCTAAAGAAAATCAGCATAATTTAAAAATTAAGGTAGTTAGATCAGATCGCAGAGGAGAATATTATGAGAGACATGCTCTCTATAGACAAATTTCAAGTCCATTTGCTAAATTTCTTCCAGAAAATAGTATAATAGCCCAATATTCAATACCTGGTGAACCTCAGCAAAATGGAGTAGTTGAAAGACGCAACCACACTCTCATAGATATGGTGCATAGCATGATGAGTTACTCCAGTTTACCAGTTGGTTTGTGGATTGAAGTATTAAAGACAGTCGCACATATACTTAATCGGGTTCCTAGCAAATTAGTGCCAAAGACACCTTATGAATTATAGATTAGAAGGAAACTGAGCTTAAAATACTTATGTGTGTGGGGTTTTCCTGCTGAACCTAAAATCTTTAATCCATATATTTGAAAATTAGATTCTAAGGTAGTGAGTTGTCATTTCATTAGATATGCTGAAAGATCTAAGTGGTATCGATTTTATTGTCTAGACCATATCACTAAGTTTGTAGAAACCCGACATGTTGTACTCTTAGAGAATAATAAAATCAGTGGGAGCTCAAAGGCTACGAAAATAGATTTTGAGGAGATTCGAACTTATGTACCATTACTGATAATCCAAGAAATTATTCTTCCTGTACCTCATACAGTTACACCTTCAACTGGGAATTCTGGAGTTGAGCCCCCACCTGAGGATTCTGGGATCAATAGTACAACACCTAATGATGAGTCTCAACAGCCTCCTGTGATAACTAATAAACTACTAAGGAGATCATAGCGGGACAAAAGGTCTGCCATCCCAAATGACTATATCATATACATGAATGAAGATGTAAATGACATAGAGAAGGTAGACGATCCCACCTCATTTAAGGAGACCATGATGACTAAGAATTCACCCAAGTGGCTTGAGGCCATGCAGGATTGAAGGATTGGGATGTCGCCTAGAGGGGGTGAATAGGCGTTATAAAATTTTAAATTTAAACCGCAGCGGAAAATAACTGTTCGGAGTATCTGAAACAGGCTTCGGACTGTCCGAGTGGTTCGGATAGTCCGAAAGCTTCAGAGAGCACAACTCGCAAAAAGTAGATCTAGGCTATTTGGGGGATATTAAATGCACCAAATGAAATTAGTTGGCCTAGAATACCTGCAGAAGTTGAATAACCACCAATATCCTTCACTCAAATTAACTCACAGCTTGAATCACCAAGATTTGAATCAATCACAACAAGAGTGAAATAGAAATTCAAGAAACGAAGACAAATGCTCAAAGATTTTTCACCCGAAGTTCGGATCCTTGAGGGGATCCTACGTCTCCGTTGAGGCGGCACCAAGCCGAGGTCTCTTTCAACCCTAATCCTCCCAGTGTTGCACAAAGCACTCACCGATTTCACTTTTGAATCCTTTCCTTTTGGCGGTGGATCCAACCTTCACAAACTTCCGGAGGCTCACCACACCAAGCTTGGGAGCTCACCGGCAATTCCTAGCCGTCTAGGAGTCCTCAACCTCCAAGAGTAAAAGATTGGCGAGAAATCCACGAGAGAATGAGATCCGGTGCTCAAAGATGGATCTATGACACTTCTAGCTCTCAATCTTGCTTCTCCCTCTCCCTCTAATGAATCAAATCAAAGAACTCACTAGGGAGTGGGAGCAAGGGCTCAAGGAGGATGAAATCACAACAATGAATGTTTGAAGTGAAGTTAGTGCTGGTAGGTGGGAGGAGATGGGTATTTATAGTCCTCCCAAAACTAGCCATTTTTGACTCAGCCTCGAGTCTGTTCGGACAGTCCGAACCTATGTTCGGATAGTCCGAATGAGTTAAGTGAACTGAGATAGAGCGACTCAGCTTGGATGGTCCGAACATTAGTTCGGATAGTCCGAAGTGTTCGGATACTCTGAACAAATCTTCGGACAATCCGAATAGGACTTAGCTCGAAAATGAATTTTTTCTAATTTGACAGAGAGGGTCTACTCGGACATTCCGAATTGAGGCTCGGATACTCCGAATGAAAATGAGCAAAATGCTTCTAAGACTTGATATTTTGACACTTTGACAAGTAAGGATTCATCATTGAGCACATAGATTCATTCTATAGCTATTTCTCGTCAAATCCCTCTTTATAGTACGGCTATCCTTAGACTCAATAAAATGATAAAATATATGCACACAATTAAGTCTAAAAATGCCTTTTTCTTCTTTTGTTTTGAGGGTGCTCCATTTCTTTTGAGGGTGCTCCTTTGCTATTTGACTTTATTACTGGATACGATATTCTGTTAACAAAGCTTACAAATCTCAATAGTCACTTAATCCTGTTGTCATTATTCACCAAAATCCTTAAGGGGCCTAGATGCACTTTCAAGGATGAAATAAAGTCTAAGAACATTAATGATATCTAGGATCTAGTGAAAATTTCTGATGGAGTCAAAACAGTAGGTTGCAAATGGATCTACAAAACTAAGCATGATTCTAAGAAAAATGTTGAAAGATTCAAGACAAGACTTGTAGTAAAAGGGTTTACACAAAGAGAGGGGATTGATTATGTTGATACTTTCTCTCCCGTCTCAAAGAAAGATTTACTAAAAATTGTTATGATGCTTGTTATTCATTATGATTTAGAGTTACATCATATGGATGTTAAGACTGCATTCCTTAATGGTGACTTGCATGAGAATGTTTACATAGCTCAACCAGAAGGTTTTGTCATGGAAGGCAAGGAACAAATGGGATATCGACTTAAGAAATCCATCTATAGACTAAAACAAACATTTAGACAATGGTACCTTAAATTTGTTAAGACCATAAAAAATTTTGGTTTCAAAGAAAACGAAGTGGACAATTGCATATATATTAAGACTAAGTGTCGACGTTTGTTGTCGGCAATAATGAAAAGAGGGCTAGGCGCTAGATCCAAACTTGATGGTAGCGCAAGACACCAGATGTATACAGGTTCGGGCTCTCACGGTGGAGATAATACCCTAGTCCTGTGCTTTGGAATTATATGTGATTGGCTAATTGCTAATGAGATTGTGTGTTAATGCTACCCCGCCCCTCCCTTTATATAGTAGAGGAGGGCGGTTACAAAAGAGAGTCCTAGTCGAATACAGAATAGGAATCACGTCTTCTGTTCCTATCTGTTTTGGTAACGGTTTAGATTACAATCGTATTCCACCCAATCCGGCTTAATTGCTATTTCTAGGACTTTCTTATTCGGCACGCCTTGGCACCTCCGGATAGTTTCTATCTTTCTGCAGTCGGCCCGACCCATCCATGCCCGATTGGGCCTCGTTGGCCTGCCATGCAGACACCTGGACGCATATATCCAACAGTAGCCCCCGAGTGCTTTGCGGTCGGATTGCCTTCTTACTTCCAAGACTTCCCGACTGGTCTTTTATGTCGCCAAGTGCTTTGTAGTAGGCAAGTAGGCCGTGAAGGACTCGATAGAACTCATGACATTATTCCGAGTGGTTCCCGACCCGATTTCTCGAATTGACACACGACTCAGTGTGGAGAATATCTCCGTTTAAGTTGCTTTTAGCCGAGGGGTACCTGTGCACCAGAGCACACAACTATTGGCCTATCACGAGGCATACCTCTGGAATTTATGTTTTAAACTATCTTTATGATATCTGGTCCCGCTATGAATCGGTATCCAAAGATCGACTGTCGTGAGGCATATCATAAGAGGATGTTTATATTTGGAAGGTACCCAAATCCCGTCTAACGCGGTCATTGGCTTTTGGCCCATCATGGAGTATACCATTTTCCAAATCAATTTCGGCCCAATTGAGCTTATGCACAGTGATTCACTGCACACGGCCTTACGCCCATCTTGAAGCACGCCCTAGGGCAACCCCAAGTTGTGTGGGGAGCGAAGCATTTTCCCGCTCAAAGCAAAAGCTGGCACCGCTCCCTATAAGTATGAAGCTAGGTGCGACTGAGACGATTTTCTGCGCACTGTACTCATTTGTTCCTTCATCTTCTTTTGTTCGGCGTTCCTCTCGCGAATCCCGGCGCTAGGGTTAGCATCTTTCATCTCTTCAATTCCACGCGATCGCAGGCTAATTCCGCCCAAAAAATGTCTTCTTCTCCTCCCACGGATGCTCCTTCTTCCGCGTCGGCCAAGGATTGGGCCGCCTCTGTGACGACGGATAGGCGGCTGGAAGAACTAGTTCACGCCGGCGTTTTTCCCCCATTGGTGATGCTTTCTGCTCATCCTGCCACAGGTGAATCTTGCCCCACTCCTTGTACTGAAGAAGTGGTCATCTTCGAATCTTTCTTTTTACGCGGATTTGGCCTTCCCGCGTGCCCTTTCTTTCAAGGTCTTCTTGAATTTTATGGAATTGAATTGACTCACCTCAATCCCAATTCTATACTTCATATTGCCATTTTTGTTCACCTTTACGAGGCTTTTCTTGGCGTTTGCCCGCATTTCAATCTTTTTCGCCACCTTTTCCTCCTCAAGCCTTTCCCCAACAAAAATTTCCCCAAAGTAGTTGGAGGCGCCGGGTTCCAACTGAGGGACGGCCTGAAAAAAGCCTATTTATCCATTCCCTTCAAAACCTCGAATAAGGGCTGGCACCAGGAGTGGTTTTATTGTTCCAATCCTAAGCCCTCCCTGCCTGCTTTTTCCAGATCGCCACCCAAGCCCTCGGTCGATTGGACATCGCTTCCATCGGGTGACGGGATGGACCAGGTAATAGACCTTTTAGGAATGATCGCTGAATTGAAGGGGAACAGGCTCACCGGAGTGGCCATTGTTCTCAATTTTGGCTCGCGCCGAGTTCAGTTCCTCAAGGAACGAGTTCATCTTGGATATGAACATGAAGGGCCGAAAGATCCTACCCGAGAGGTACCTGAGCCAATTTCAAGGGAGGAGCTTCTTAATCGCGTGGCCGATTTGTTCGCTCCAGGCGTTCGGATCACCAACGACGGATGCCCGAGACCCTTCAAGAAATCGAACCCTCCACTTCTGGTAAGATGTCTCCTTGTTTCCCTGGGTTGGGTCTTCTGATTTTTGCTTGGCTGTAATTGAACATGCGTCTTGTCTATACTTGCAGGGTCGTGATGCTTTCTTTTTTGACGCGCCGTTGCTCGAGTTTTCGGTGCACAAGAGCACTAAGCAAAGCCGTCCTGCCCGCTCCTCGTCCCCGACTCCAAGCGCCAAGAAGAGTAAAGCGGCTGAAGCCGAGGATCCCTTGGGAAAGGGAAAACGTCCAGCCGTCCGTGTGTCCAAGGAAGAGAAGAAAACGTCGGCGGCAAACGTGCGCTCGACTGGAGGCCCGAAGGTTCGGGACTCGGCAGACGCGTGCCCTTCCCTTGCAACTTCGTCATCTTCAAGTCAATCCGTGACCCCAGTGGCCCTGAGAGCCCCTACCAAAGACTTTCGGCCGACAACGTGCCTCCGACCCCACCAGAACCCTTGTCCCCGCTCGGTGTGTGCAGACTGGTTCTTCTACCAGCGGTACTTCTGCCCGGAAGAACTCGGTATTCAAAATAACAAGATCCTACAGGTTGGTTTCCTTGTTCATTCTTCTTTCTTCCTTCGGGTCATGTCCTGATTGATTCCTTCTTCAGAGAACCTACCAGCAAGATTCCTGTGGATGCGCCGCATCAGGAGCCCCAGAGAGCGGTTCTTTGAAGCGCCGCAGCGCTGCGGAAGCTTCAGACACCGGATGTGGCCGAGCTGCCGCCATCGAGGTGGCATGGGGCAATCGACTCTGATTCCATCGCTTCTTGCAGCAGCCCACGAACATCGAGGTTGGCTCGGGCCCGACCAGCCCGTGGCCGACCTCCTCTGGCCGACTAGTCAAAATGCGCCGAGGTCGCCACGATCCGCCATCGATCCTCTGGGAAGAGCTTCTCACCCCTCTCGCCATTCGCCACCGCCAGAAGAACTCCCTCAGCCTCCCCTCCCGAATTCTCCGATACGGGTTGCCTTCTTCGACAGATATGACAACAGGAGGAACTTTGAGGATGAGGCTGAGGAGTGGGCGTCGTTTCGTGACGCCGCTTTTACTTGTTATCGTCTTGGCGGCGTGAGTTGCTTATGCTGAGCTATTTTTAGGTATCCCCTTTTTATTGTCCGTGATGCGCAGTGTGTCTTCATGGTTCATGTCGCCATCTTCAGCGCCTGGCAGAACGTGCTCAAGACCGGAACGCCCTTATCCAGGAATTACTTCCGAGGACCAAGATGAGGAAGGACTATGAAGCCGAGGTCGAGCGAGTTCGCGTCCGATTTCAAGAGGAACTCAACCAGGCTCGGGTCGAGAACCGAGAGGAACTGGAAAAACTCCGGACCCAGGTCTCTGCATTCGAGGTGGAGAAACTGAATCTGACGTCTGCCCTTGACGGTAATTCCTCTGTGTGGCCGCATTGGTCCGTATTTTGGCTTTTTATTTCTTGACTCGTCCTTCCTTGTCTTGGCTTCGGTCTTCGCCGCTGCAGACCTTCGGGTAAAGCTTAAGTCCTCCGACGAGCAGGTCGGGGAGCTAAAGAAGTCTGAGAAGGAGGCTAAAGCTGAGACGGTCAAGCTGGAGAGAGAGCTAGAAGGTTTTTCCCTGACTCGTTTTTTTGTTTCCTTCTTGCACTTTGCGGCAACCTTGGACTAATCCGACTGGCTATGGAGTGCATCGCGTCAACTCGCAGGCCCAGTATCGTGCTCTTGACGAAAAGATCAAATCTACCGAGCTGCGAGTTGACAGGATTCAGGAGGGCTCCAAAAAACTGTTGTAGATGTTGGCCCTAACGAGGCCGGGCCTAGCGGTGTTCCCTATGACGCGGATGCCACGATCCAGCGGCTGGCGGAGGGGTCCAAGAAGCTGGTGGCGCACTTAAAGGAGATAGCGACCACAAGCGCCTGTCAAGCCTTGGCCATAGTGAAATCCCTGTATCCCTGAGTGGAACTCGAGGCGATCAAGGAAGGCTTCGCCTATACTGTCGATGATGATCAAGCACTTGCCCTTGTCGACGAAGTTAGGGACACTGCCTCTGCTTTGGTTGAGAACTTGGACTTGAGCACCGTGTAGACATTTGTATTTTGAGGCTTGTCCTGCACTCGCTCTTTTGCTTATTGGTGAAATGCTTGATTACTCATGCTATGTCTTGCTTTTGAATGTTGTAGTTGAGAGGCTCTCTTTCTTTTGAGGTTTAATTTGATTTGGAGGGTACCCAATTCCCGTCTTCAACACGGTCATTGGCCTTCGGCCCATCGTGGGGCGTACCATATCCAAAATCGAATTCGGCCCATCTTGAGTCTCCTGTTGTATAGCAATTGTCGTGCGCGTCGCCTGGCCCATCTCGAGACGTGCACTAAGTCATGCCTAGTACACACGGAAGGTGAAGCGTTTCCCGCTTAAGGCAGAGGCTGACGTCGCTCTTTATAAGGGTGAGTCTCGCCTCGAACGCAATGGCCTGCTGCGCACTACCGCAACCCAGCTGCCTCTTCGTCTTCTTTCTTCAAACGCTCCTTCGTTCGCCGCTTCGGAGCTTGCGCCCGTACGTCTTCTTGATCGCTGCTAGTTCTGCATTTGCACAAGGATGTAACCACTGCGTGAGCGATCACCCTTCTCTAAGTTCTTTTTCTTGCTTTTTCCTTCAGATTCTTCATGGCGTCTTCCCCTGAGCTTTTCCTGTCCGACGACGAGGTCCCGCCGTCTCCGCCCCCGGCGGATGAGCCGATGTTCGATTTTGAAGAGGAGGGTCCTCCGTCTCCTGCCAAAGAAGAGGTTGACCTCGCCGAGCTCTGGGCTCTATATGAGCTGGCCATGGCCGAGGTTGCGGAGATGGAGGCCGTGGCTCGAGACGCCGCCGCCGTCGATGCCCTGATCGAGGTCGTTCCGAAGCTTATCATGGCTCGGGACGCCCTCATTGAAGCCGTAGGGCGCGTGCGCCGGGCGTAGTTTTTTATTTCTGCAAGAAATGATAATGTAATGTTTTGGTGTATATGGACTTGAAGTATTTGGAACAATATTATCTTATGTAATATTATCCTAATGGTGGCTGCCCTTTCTTTTCCCTTTTTGATCTTTCGACCTTCCCGAGTGGTTTTCTTCGTCCCTTATGTTTAAGCGCCCTGACCAACTAGTCTAGCCCCCAAGCGTCGTGAGTTGGCGCATGGCCTTTCTTTCCTAGGCACGCTTTTTATTGGGTAGCTAGATTTTGTCGTTCATGTGTCAGGGTTTCACAATCAAGAACTAAAACACTCGAACTTAATCGCGATCGTTAGGGAAAAGGAAGGATAGTAGATGATTCACAAGAAGGGTTGCGCATGCGCAACACTATTAAGTGTAGCCCCCGACTTACTGCTTAATTGAGTATCAATTGAGTAGCAAGTCAAGAAAAACTTTATTCGCGAATAATATTCTTAATGTAAGAAACAATAAATGACCCAGAAGTGTTGCGCATACGCAACACTATTAGGTGTAGCCCCCGACTTACTGCTTAATTGAGCATCAATTGAGTAGCAAGTCAAGAAGAAAAACTTTATTTATGAACAGCATAGCTAATGTACAATATTTTAAGAGTAAAAACAACGCAGCTGCTCCATGTTCTATGAGTTGCTGATGATAGCACCGTCTTCCCGCTTAAGTCAGTAAGCCCCCAGTCGCGTCACTTCGTCGACGATGTAGGGGCCTTCCTAGCTTGGAGAGAGCTTGTGCTCGCGTTTTTGATTTTTTATTAAGACCAGATCTCCCTAGAAAAGGCGCGGCCTCGTACATTTCGGTCGTGGTAATGGCGCAGGCCCTGGAGGTATTTGGCCGACTGGACTGCCGCGACTTCCCTAGCTTCCTCCGATCGATCGATATCTTCTATTCTGCTCTCCTCCGACTCGGCCTCCTTGTAATTCCGAACTCGAGGGGATCCGAATGTCAATTCGGTGGGTAAGACCGCTTCTGAGCCATATACTAGGAAAAAAGGTGACTGCCCGGTTGCCCTACTAGGAGTGGTTCTCAGCCCCCAGAGTACCGAAGGCAATTCTTTTACCCATCGAGTAGCATATGGTTTGAGGCGATAAAAAATCCTTGCTTTTAAACCTTGCAAAACCATGTCATTCGCTCGCTCCACTTGACCGTTGCTTTTTGGATGAGCCACGGAGGCGAAGCAGATTTTGATGCCGAGTTCATCGCACCAGTCTTGAAATTCTTCACCTCGGAATTGAGTTCCATTGTCCGTGATGATCCTATTTGGTACGCCGAATCTTACCACGATTTCCTGGAAGTATTCTTTGGCTTTGGCCGCCGTGATTGTGGCGACAGGTTTTGCCTCGATCCACTTGGTGAATTTATCAATGGCAACGAATAGATGAGTGAAACCGCCTTGATCTTTCTTCATCGGGCCGACCATGTCGAGCCCCCAGACTGCAAACGGCCAGGTGATCGGAACGCTGACACGTATATTTGGCGGGCGAAGAACTAGCAGCCCTCGCAGGTGCGAACGATGTCCTCCGCGTCGGATACGGCAGTCGGCCAGAAGAAGCCTTAACAATAAGCTTTGCCCACCAGGGTGCTTGACGCCGCATGATGCCCGCAAATTCCCGAGTGGATTTCTCTGAGAAGACTCGTCCCTTTCTTGCTCTGATATGCAGCGCCTTAGGACTCCGGAGGCGCTCTTTCGGAAGAGCTCCCCACCGACTACCACGTAGCTCTTACTCCAGCGTGCGATGCGCTCTGCCTCTACGTGGTCTTCGGGTAGCTCGTCTTTTAACAAGTAGTTTAGGAAAGGAGCTGTCCAGTCAGGATTGATGACTAAAACTTCTTCTTTGGTTGGTGCTTCTTCTGATTTACTTGGCCCCTGCTGTTGGCTTATTGAAGGTTTATGAAGCTCCTCGACAAATACCCCAGCAGGTACTGTTGCCCGACTGGAGCCTAGCCTTACGAGCTCATCTGCTGCTTCGTTGTCACGGCGGAGCACGTGAATAAGTTCCAGCCCGTCGAACTTGTCTTCGAGCTTCCTCACTTCTTGGCAATATGCAGCCATGTTGTCTCCGACACACAACCAGTCTTTTTGCACCTGGTTGATTACTAACATGGAGTCGCCACGGATTGTCAGTCGTCGAACACCAAGAGATATTGTGATGCGAAGTCCGTGGATGAGTGCTTCGTACTTGGTGGCGTTGTTTGACGCCGAAAAATGGAGCTGAAGGACATACTTCAAACGCTCGCCCGTCAGAGAGATGAGCACCACACCAGCCCCCGCGCCGCTGAGCATGAGGGAGCCGTCAAAATACATTGTCCAGTACTCGAGTTCTTCAGTTGTCGTGGGGGTTTGTAATTCCACCCACTTGGCGGTGAAGTCGGCAAGTACTTGAGATTTTATCGCCGTTCACGGCCTGAAGGAGATTTCAAAAGCCCCAAGCTCGACCGCCCATTTTGCAATTCTCCCAGTGACTTCCCGATTGTGGAGTATATCCCCAATAGGAAAAGAGGTGACCACCGAAATCGAATGCTCTTGAAAGTAGTGCTTGAGTTTGCGAGAAGTAAGCAGTACAGCATACAATAGTTTTTGTACCTGCGGGTATCGCACCTTAGATTCGCCCAGCACCTCACTGATGAAATAAACCGGCCGCTGGACCTTCTGGAGGTGCCCTTCCTCCTTCCGCTCTACCACTATTGCCGCGCTGACTACATGAGTCGTTGCAGCAATGTAAAGCAAAAGGGGTTCTTCGGGCATTGGTGGGACCAACACTGGTGGCAATGATAAGAATGCCTTGAGTTCTTCGAAAGCTTGTTGTGCCTCGGCCATCCATTGGAAGTTGCCCTACTTCTTCAGAAGTTTAAAAAAGGGCATTCCCCGCGAACCCAAGCGGGAAATGAACCTACCGAGTGCCACCATGCACGCTGTGAGCTTCTGGACATCTTTCTGGTTAGTCGGAGGCTTCATCTTTAGGATAGCATTGATTTTCTCCTGATTTGCCTCGATACCCTGCTGTGACACAATGAATCCGAGCAATTTTCCTGAGGGAACTCCAAAGACACACTTTTCTGGGTTGAGCTTCATCTTGTAAGCCCTTAAACTTTCAAATGTCTCGGCCAAGTCGGATATGAGGTCCTCCTTTGCACGGGACTTGACGACGACATCATCCACATACGCCTCCACGTTGCGTCCGATTTGGGTGTGAAAGCACCGTTGTATTGTACGTTGATAGGTTGCACCGGCGTTTTTCAAACCGAACGGCATTGTGACATAGCAAAATGCCCCAAATGGAGTGATGTACGAAGTTTTGATGCAATCTTCTTCTTTTAGCCTGATTTGGTGATACCCCGAGTAGGCATCCAGAAAGCGGAGGAGTTCGCAGCCTGCCGTTGAATCTACCACCTGGTCAATGCGGGGCAGCCCGAAAGGATCTTTTGGACATGACTTGTTAAGATCGGTATAATCAACGCACATACGCCAGCTTTTATTCTTTTTGCGAACAAGAACTGGGTTCGCTAGCCAGTCGGGATGATACACTTCTTTTATAAAACCTATCGCTAAAAGCTTAGTGATTTCTTCCTTGATGGCCTCCTAGCGATCTTGAGCAAATCGTCGGAGCCGCTGCTTGATGGGTTTCGCCTTCTCGTCCACATTGAGAGAATGCTCGATCACCTCCCTAGGGACACTGGGCATGTCGGATGGTTTCCATGCAAAAATGTCCTGGTTGGCCCGAAGAAAGTGATGAGCGTGTCTTCCTATTTGGGGTCGAGACCTGTCCCGATCAAAGCTGTTTGAGCCGAGTTGGACGGGTCAAGGATTACCTTCTTAGTCCCCTCGTCAGGCTTCATGCTTGTATTGGCTTGTTTCTTGACTAGCACTTCTCCTTCATCCTGCTGATGTGCAGCTGCCTGTCGGATCTTCTCCCTGTCGGCTGCTGCCTCTTGAGTTTCGGCCATCTTGCAGCATCTTCTGTTGCTAGGAATCAGTTCGCGGATCTTCGATTACAAAACGCCGCGAAAGCCCTGAAAATTTTCCGCCCTGCCTTCTGGATCAGAAGAACAAGAGGATAGGTGGGATTGACCTTCAGATTCGAGTGGTTCTCTGGCATTCTTGACCACTCGGGACTCGTCATTAGCCGGCTCTTGCTCAAGATGGGGGACAAACTTTTGGCTTACCGTCCGGAGACAGATGGCCATGCCTCACCCCGATCCGAGTGCTTGGCTGGCTAGGAGAGCAACAGAATCGCTTCCAGATTGGATCTGATCCGAATCCGAAAGGGTGGGTTGGCCAAAATCGTCGGCGATGAAATCCAGACTTCCGAAACGAAACACCTGGGCCGGCGCGAAGGTGGCCATGTCTTCGTTGAAGATCGCCATCAAGCTTACTGAGATTGATCTTAGCGCAGCCCCTACCTGGCGCGCCAACTGTCGACGTTTGTTATCGGCAATAATGAAAAGAGGGCTAGGCGCTGGATCCAAACTTGATGGTAGCACAAGACACCGGATGTATACATGTTCGGGCTCTCACGGTGGAGATAATACCCTAGTCCTGTACTCTGGAATTATATGTGATTGGCTAATTGCTAATGAGATTGTGTGTTAATGCTCCCCCGCCCCTCCCTTTATATAGTAGAGGAGGGCGGTTACAAAAGAGAGTCCTAGTCGAATACAGAGTAGGAATCACGTCTTCTGTTCCTATCCATTTTGGTAACGGTTTAGATTACAATCGTATTCCACCCAATCTGGCTTAATTGCTATCTCCAGGACTTTCTTATTCGGCACGCCTTGGTACCTCCGGATAGTTTCTATCTTTCTGCAGTTCGCCCGACCCATCCATGCCCGATTGGGCCTCGTTGGCCTGCCATGCAGACACCTGGACGCATATATCCAACACTAAGGCAAATTTATTATCTTTGTACTTTACGTGGATAATATCTTATTGGTTAGCAGCGATAAGGTATGCTGTATGAAACTAAAAGATTTCTTTTCGCTAACTTTGATATGAAGGATCTTAGTGATGTCTCTTATGTTTTTGAAAGACCATGTGGAGGTCTATACCTTTGTGTGATGAGTAATTGACTAGATTAAAGGTTGATCCAATGAGTAAAAGACTAGATTAAAGGTTGATCCGATGAGTAGCTGACTAGATTGAAAAGTTGATCTGAGTCAGAATGGTTTTGAAGCATTTTGATAAGTTCTCAACCAAGTCGTGTTTCTTTACTGAATTTCTCTAGCTTCTCGACTGGTTCTTTTTCTTGGTCGCTTTGCTAAGCCGAAAGTCTTTGCCAAGCCTTTCTTTGAGTTCTTCGACTTTTATTTGGTTTCTTTGCTAGGTACTGTGTTCCAAGTGGTTCCTGTCTTTGCTAAATGCGTCTAGATTTTTGACTGGTTTTCTTTCTTTGGTGAAGGCCGAGTGCCGAGTGCTTCCAGTCCCTGCTGCATGTTTTTTTAGCTTCTCGACAGGTTTCCTTCTGAGTTAAGTACTCTGCTGCGTTCAAGGGATTGTTAAGGACTCAGCAGGTGGTTAGCCGAGTGGTTCACCAGGTGGTTAGCCGAGTGGTTAACTAGGTGTTTACCTGGGTGAATTAGCCTTGTGGCTAGCCAAGCGTTTCAACCGAGTGGGCTTGAGTATATGGGTTTCCTGACTGGTTGTTGGTTAAGTTGGTTCTGACTATTTTGAGATAGTCAGCAAATATGATTGTGGGCATTTCTATGTGAAAGGTTTCCTTGTCTTTGATGGTTGCAGGATGACGGTGCTGGGTCATGGTGAGGCGGAAGGTGACCGGGACTAGGCGAGGTGCGTCAGAGGTCCAGAACGGTTGGGAGATCGCCGGAAGATGACCGGAGACGGAGTTCGGGCAAGCCAAGAAGGCAAGGAAAGGAGCAAATACTAGCTAGATGCTACAAGGATCAATGAGGACTGTTGGAGTACAGTGTAGTTGATAGGAATAGCGGGTCTAGTAGTATGCTTTGAGAGCCGTGCAAGAAAAGCCCTATGTTTGCGGGTTTAGGGTTTTCCCTTGCAGGCTGTGTGAGTGGGCGCTTTCTAGCCCTTAGATGAGTCTCTAGGGTTGAGATCTGCATCTAAGGGTAGTGGCCCAAGAGTTGTATAAATATGGAGGGATGCCTCCCTCAACCGTGCGGTGGTTGGTAGGAATCCCAGAAGGGTTTTAGATGTTTTGAGTGCTCTGTTGAGGTTTGCCCACTTTTGTGTGTGTGGCTTTGTAACCTCCCTTCCACGAATACAAGATACATATCAAAGATTTCAATACTTGCATTTTATCTTCTATCATTTACTTTATGCAAGTTACTTTCTGCAATTTAAGTTACGCAATTTACTTCACGCAAGTTGATTCTTCCGTCTGCATTCTTTCTTGCGTCTTTTGTGTTCTTAAGTTGATTAATCTTGTATTTCATTCGTGTGCCCCTATAGCTTGCTGTGTTTAAACTTCTCAGATCTTTTCATTTTCGAAATCAGGAGCAAGTTTTACACCAAATTCTCTGTTCTTTCTCCTCTTCTTAAAGTGTTCATTCTTCTCAGACGGAAAGACCGAATCTTTGAGGTCAATCTCGGTGATCGTTTCGGGAATCAAATTTTTTGGTGAAACAAGATCACATCTACCAAATTTCTATGAGTTTTATTGAGGCAATCTAAAGTTCTTGTGATTCTTGTTCTGGTTGAGGCTTCTGTTCACGAGGAACTTTTTGAGTCTGGTACTCTCACCTACTCCTGTAAGGTACTACCAGCTTTTCTTCTCAAAGAACCTCCACCCTTTTGAGTGATCTTTTGTGTTAATCTTTTGGAATACTGTGTGTGGGAAAATTTGATTGCGACCATTCACCCCCCTCTGTTCGCCATTCCGATCCTTTAGTTTTGAGCATTGAGATTCACCGAGATAGGTCTAAAGAAATATTAGGCCTATCCAAAAAGGAATACATTGATAGAGTGCTTAAGAGATTTTATATGCATAACTGCTCTACCATGCCTGTTCCGGTTGTTAAGGGCGATAAGTTTGAAACATTCCAATGTCCAAGGAATCAATTCAAAACTGATCAGATGAAGGAGATTCCTTACGCTTTAGTTGTCTGAAACATTATGTATGCCTAAGTTTGTACTCGCCCTGATTTAGCATTCGTAACCAGGATGCTTGGCAGATATCAATCAAATTCAGAACTAGACCACTGGAAAACTGTTAAGAAAACTTTACGTTATATGTAGGGCACTAAACATTTCATGCTCAAATATAAGATGTCTGATACCCTTGAGGTTGTGGGCTATTCGCACACTGACTTTGTAGGTTGTATTGATACTAAGAAATCCACATCAGGTTATATCTTCACTCTTGCGGGAGGAACCATTTCGTGGAAAAGCTCCAAACAATCACTTGCTACATTATCAACGGTGTGAGCTGAGTTTGTGGCATGTTATAAGGCTACTGGACAGGCTGTATATCTTAAGAATTTTATCCCGAAATTAAAAGTGGTAGATAACATATCTAAACCACTACCTGTATACTGCGATAATTTGGTCGCAATTTTCTATTCGAGTAACAACAAGTCAAATGGTGTTGCCAAATACATTGACATTAAGTATCATGTTGTGAAAAATAGAATCTAGGATCAAACAATTGATGTCAAGTATATAAGTACTAAGTCTATACTTGTGGATTCACTTATTAAAGGTTTAACACCTAGTTTCTTTGGAGAGCATGTTGACGATATGAATTTATTGGAAAGCCTCTTATTCTGGAAATGAAGACCATAAGAATAAAACTAACTATCATTGAAAACAAGTGATTATTCTATCAAGATAGAATGATGCACTATAGATACTGGAGTTTCAGTGGTGCTTATATTAATTGTTGTAATACTTTATCTTGGTGTATTATTCTGTTGAGTATGAACTTATAATATTAGACTTCGATCAAGTGGGAGAATATTGGTTGTGATCTTTGGTTAAGAACTAAAAGACCAAAGCCTTAAGGGCTAGGTCCACCTTAATGTCACGATGCGCTCTGATCGGGAGTTCTCCAACAGAATTTGGTTAGATTCCGGTAGCTAGCGCTAGATTAAAAGGGAAAACCCGACGCTCAAAGATTTGAGAATTTGTCTTGAGCTTTGCCATTTTTTCCAACGCCCTGTCTGAACTAGGGTTTGGCGTTGAGATTATCAAAGATACACACCATCACCGAGAGTATCTCGGTGCCCTTTTTTTTCTTTATCGCGCATCAGCTTCGTCATCTTCACCGATGATTTAACATACAATCGAAAGAACTAATGGCTTCTACTTCTCCGAGTCAGTTAGTCTAACAATTTATTTCCATATTTTAGTGATCATATTTTAGCCTAGTTGATTATGTTAATGTATTAGCTTAGCCCTCAGTCTCTTTCACATATCCGGGATTGGCAGTTTGTAAACAATCGACAGCCTTCACCCGGTCTGAATTCAGTGCATATATATTATCCATCCATCCATCCATCCATCAATCCATCTATGTCGCCTGCATCCAGATGGACCAGATGAGTACATAGACAGCTGTACATGGGGCCTGCACCGCCCTAGGAGGATCGGACTTTCCATACCACCAAACAAGCCATGGCGGACTAATTAATGCCGGTCTTAAAATACCCAGCTCTGATAGATATTTGTGTGCATTCTGGTTTTGTCCCCATTGTTTTCGCTTGCGACAAACAGTGCCGCATGTTCCTAGCCAGTCGATGCCTCTCTGAATCCAGCGAGCTATATATGTCGACGTTAATATGCCCTAGCGGGCCTAGCCTAGAAAATCTCCGCCATTTCGCCAGACGGTATCCTGCTTGCTGGTTTCATCTGCTCCGCTAACGATGATTCTAAACCGGATCCTCCCAATTCTGCCATTGATGTGTTCGCAATTTTCCGATCAGATCAGATGCTTTTCTTAGTTTTCTAGTCTCGATCGAGTGTGTGAGCATGCACTTTAGTCTCGGCAGGCACGTTGCCTGGTTCCCTCCAAAATTAACAAGTAGCCCTAGCTGCTGTCGTGGAACTAAAACTTTTATACAAGATACACATTCTATATATATAATTTTATAGTCTTGTGTAATAATTTTATAACATCATATATAAATCTAATATATATATTTAAAATTTGCTAAAAGTACAATTTAAATAGTTTTAAGGTCTTAAAATCTTAAATCATCAAAATTAGAACTAATTCAATCAACAAATTTGATCTATTGAAGATGTGATCTTGTAGCGAATTTCAAATTTTTGGGTGCCCTAGATCCGCCCCTGGTTAGCTGAATGGCAAATACAAAGTATACATGCATGTTTGTAAGGGGTGGAAACCGAGTCAAGCCCTCATTTTTTTGAGTTTTTTTTCTGAACCATACATAGTTTGATTTAATATCATTTTATTTACAGTTTAGAAGTATTTTTAGAATCAAGCTAACGAGTCAAGCCAGAGTAAAATTTAATTTCATTTGAAATTGACATATTTCAGTATTTAACTAATAAATAAGTATGATTAGAGCAATTTTGAACTGAGCTAAAGAGCCCTACCAATGAGCGCTTTTTTCCCGCCCTTAGCATACTTTAAAGTGAAGATAGCTTTCAACCGTTCGTTGAATCTCCCAGTCGTTTTCTCTTCTTTGGCCTTTTATATCTTACTGTGGCATGCGTGATAGCCTGATAGGAATGGCGATTGCAACGTGTGGAAGCACTTTCGCCCCCTTCGTTTCAGATTTGGATTATACAGATTATAGATTATAGCCAACTGTGTAAAGAAGTAGCTATCTGAAGAATTGCTGGCTAGAGATCTGGTCGTTCGACAGCCCGTTTGAGAATCTGAGAATCTGATGGGCTGAGGAGCTCGGCGGACGGAGGAGCCGATGGGCGGAGGAGTCGGCGGGTGCCGCGGCGCGGGCAGAGGAGCTTGGTGGATGGAGGAGCCGATGGGCAGAGAGGCTCGCGGGCGGAAGGGCTCGCCGGCGGAGGAGTTGGCGGCCGGAGTGGCAGCGAAGCTCGGGTGCACGCGTGACGGAGGAGCTCGGGTAGAGGCACGAATGGAGGGGCGTCAGGCCGGCGAACGGGTGGCATCGAAGGGGCTGGGGTCCGGCGGAGGCACGGGCGGTGACTGGGGGCTGCGCGGATGGGTGGAGTAGGTGCGGGCGGCGGACGACCTGCACGAAGGCACGGGCAGGCGGAGGGGGATGAAGCGCACAGGAAGAATTGGTAGAATCAACCAGCCCGCTACTTCTGATTTTATGTGTAAAGTGTGATTCTGATTCTTGAAAAAGCTGTCTAGAATCCTACTGTTCAACGCACAATTCGTTTTTATTTTAAACAGAAATTGTATTTAAGCAAAAACGAAGGTGGCCTTTGTCAAGTTGGCAAGCTGACGTTTGTGTTCTTCTGCGAGTATTTTTCCCAAGTCAAGTTGGCGACGCCAGTATTTTTTACATATACAGTGATAGAAACCATGTTTGATGTTTGTATCTGTATGGGAAGGTATTCTTGGTCAGACCGTACGGAATTGGAAGTCCCTCCGGGCCGGGCAGAGCCTTTGTGCCACTCGTACGAACAAAAGATTCATAAATCGAAGTGCGTATGCTGGTTCTTCTTCAAGGTTGACGTAGCCATTTAGGTACATTGTTAAGATCTAAATATAATGAGTGAGTGTATATGACTAGGGGGGCTTCAGACGTAGGATTATTGTAACGGACCGCTCTTTCAGGGGGTGCGTATAAATACCCTCACAGCTACCCAGGAGTTTAGCTGTGGGTAACCAAGTGCATATTGCCAGACATAAACATAAATACGAATATTTACTAGATAAATTAAGAGCCTAACGGCCAGAGTTTACAAAAGGTGCGACTGGCACCAGATACATTACCAAAACAACCACAGGAAAGGCTTGAGCAGATAGACCAAAGCCTTCAAAACCAATCATCGATGCTAACGACGTTCCTCCGGAACTTGCCAACTTCATTGAAATCTAAAAGGGTGATTAGGAGCAAGGGTGAGTACACAACCGTACTCAACAAACCACACGGAAAATTCTGAATATTACATGCACAGAGTTTCAAGGGATTGGCTCTAGTTTAAGTATTTAGTGGATGCATGAACTAGAACTTAACTTAACATATATATTACATTTGAAACACAAATCATCAACAACATCATCGATATGATGCAAACCACAGAGTTATTAACAAAATCCTGAATTACGGTTAATTTAATATTAAAACTACTCAAGCTCAGTTACCGGAATCACCCGAAATTAACCCAGCTTCATTAACCGGAAGCACGGCGTATTCGAATACCATTTGGTTCACTCTGCAGAGCTACTCAACTTTACCCACAAGATATCTACGGTCGTTGATGCCACTCGAGATGAACATGCAACTTTTATGCACGCGACCGGACCGAGATGAACATAACCTTTCATTGATTCCCCTCTTTAGCTCCTACTTCCAGTAGGTTTAAGCTTTTGTTCCCAGTCTCCAGAATGCCCACAGGCCAATGCGGGCGGCACGGACTGGACGACTGAGAGACACCTACCGTTGTGAGAACCGGCCATGGCCGAGCCATTCCGTTCCACGCCCCAAACCCACGCGGTACAACCTGTAGGCATTCCAAGGGGAAGAACAATATCTGAAGACTCGTTGGATCGAGTCAACAGAGTCGACCGCCCAACTTGTGGTTGAGAGAGGACTAAGTTATTTACTTTGCTCAAGGGGTTGATCCTTAAATGCGAAGACCATTAATACACAAAACAACACCGGTACGGTCCACTGTACCCAATACACACCTTGGGCACGGTCATCGGTTGAAATGGGCATAACCACCTTCCGTGCTCCCCCCAGTGCACCCCCCAACCGTAGCAGTTTTAAAATAAGCCCCTGAAAGTGCATCTAGGCACTTATGTTATTTTGGTGATTAATGACAAACGCATATAATGACAATCTATATAATTGTGTAAATGCTTAACTTAGTGATTAACAAATGACAAACCTCTAATATGATTATATTACTATGAGACTAACATGTTTATTGCTGAGTTGAATATTAGTCTCATCTATTTAGAGGAAATCAAGTAGGATGGTTAAGCAAAGATAAGGTATGCAATTTTGGTATCTCTTCGATATTTGTTATTGCATTCCTTTTGTGCAAATGCATAGTGAACTCCAAGTGGCATATTGATTATATATATGCATATTGGTTCATATCATATTTATTTATGCATATATACTCACTTGAGTTCATTATGTGCTTTGCTTTTAGTATGCATGTATTAACTAGAGTTAAACTTCACATTACTATAGATTGAATTGGTGCATGCATGTTTTAGTTGCGTATCTTCTCATGCACCTCTCTTAGTGAAGTTTAATCTAGATTTGGATCACATATTTACTCTTGTTCCGAATATGAGTTGCACATGTACAATTCGTGTATATTCTTCATGTGCTTCATTTAAAGTAAAGAGTGTGATCCTTTGCCATGATTTAATTGTTTCGTCATATTAGCAATCATCTCTCTAGTGCATATAGATCAATTACATATTCATCATGATGCACTTAGTAGAGAACATTTCTTATATCAAGTGTTTCCATTTATATTGTGCTTCTTTATATGAAACACTTGTGGTAATCAATTGCTCTCAAATATCAATTCATTCATATCTATTGAGCTTTTGGGACTAATATCTTTCATGAGTGGTTTGGAAAGAATTAGGTCCCGTGTGTGTATGATGACCAAGATATCTTGGAGGATGATCGTTAAGCCGAGGTCAACAAGACGGCGGTGTCACCAAGAGTTGAGGACTAAGTCAAGATCGACTTGGCGTGGAGATCGTCGGAGAGGATGATCAAGTCAAGGTCGATAGGACGAGAGTCTCACGAGGTGAATCGAGTCAAATTGGACAAGGTGAAGACGTCATCAATCATTTGGTAAAAGACATCATGCATATTGCATCCACGGAGAAAACGGCATGCGGATTGAATGTAAGACTTAGATTTCTCGTTTGAATTTGAGTCTAAGGATTGCCGTACTATTAAGAGGGATGCGAACGTTGAATGACTTTTAGATGTGTCAAGTGCTCAAATGATCCATCCTTGTGAAATTTAGAGAGAGAGTAGTGTTGGTGGTGCCGGAAAGTGAAAGATGTAGGTCTCCTTTGGATTCTTGGTGAAATCTGAATTTACCCTTTGAGATTTGGGTAGTGAGACCTTGTTAGTTGTGTAGCCCCTGTTCTTAGCTTTCAATAGAGTCCAAGTTCTCTGAAATCGGAGTCCGGAGTCAAAAGTTATGCTCGTTTTGGTCGAGCTGCTTAGTACACATCAGATAGTCCGATGTTCAACATCGGATAGTCCGATGAGGACTTAGAAAATTTCTGAAACAGTTTTGAAAATGGGTACTTTCTGGAGATATCGGATAGTCCGATGTTTGATATCGGATAGTCCGATGTTCACTTGGAAATCTGGAGTTTTTCACACATCGGATAGTCCGATGTTCCATATCGGAAAGTCCGATCTGTGATTTTTATTCAAGAGAATTTGAATTTCGTGTGGAGTCGATCTGGAATTTTACACACATCGGATAGTCCGACGTGTGTCTGGCCAGGGCATAACGGCTAGTTTTTTGGAGCCTCTATTTAAAGCCCCCTCCTTTCCATTTGAAAGGTGGCTGTTACTCCACTGGTTTGAGGGGTTCTCCTCTTGTTCTTGAGCCCCCTAAACACCCCTCCACCCTTAGATCTAAGTGATCCCCTTTGTGAGAAGGGTAGGGAAGAGTTTGAGGAGTAAGGTGTTAGATTGAGTGGATTTGAGTTGTTGAGCACTTGATTTCATCTCCAAGCTTGTTTTTCGTGAGCATTTGTTACTCTTGGAGGTTGAGGACTCCTAGACGGCTAGGAGGTCGCCTACGAGCCACCGGAGGTTTGTGTGTGGTTGGCCGTAGGAAGTTTGTGAAGGCCGGATTCCGCCTCCGCAAGGGAAGGAATCAAAGAAGTGAAGACCGGCGAGTGCATTTGTGCAACACTGGGAGGAAGAGGGTTGAAAGAGACCCCGACTCAAGTGTGACCGAGCCGCACCGGCGAGTGCATTTGTGCAACACCGGGAGGAAAAAGGGTTGAAAGAGACCCCGGCTCAAGTGTGACCGAGCCGCCTCAACGGAGACGTAGGATCCCCTCAAGGATCCGAACTTCGGGAAAAACCAACCGTGCATCAAATCTTTGGTTTGATTTTTTCTTGTTGCTTTGATTAAATTGGTCTTGAAGAAATTATTGTAGCTAGCCTTCTACTACTTTTGTTGCTTAGCCTTGCCTAGCTCTAACTTGTGATAAATCTGATTGTTCTCGCTCTGATCGGATAATCCGATTGTGCATATCGGATAGTCCGATACATATCGGATAGTCCGATATCCAAAGTCGGATAGTCCGATTCTTTTCCGCTGCAATTTAAGATTTAATTTTATAAACGCCTATTCACCCCCCCTCTAGGCGACATCCCTGTACCTTTCAATTGGTATCAGAGCTTGGTCTCTCATTTTATTAGATTTAACCGTCTAGAGAGTAAAGGATGTCGCTTGACGGGATGGGTGAACTTGGAGCTATTACTTCTCTTGATCATACTAACATGAATGCTCCATCTTCATCCTCTTATATACGTGTTTCCTCTGGTTGGGCACCTTACTTTGATGGTACTAGTTATGGACCATGGAAACACAAAATGAAAATGTACTTGAGATCTATCGATTCTTCTATTTGGCGTATTGTTGAAACAGGCTATAGCATAAAGGATGAGGGAAACCCCACCACCGAAGTGGAACACACAAATGCTCAAGCCTTGGATGCTCTACTTAGCGTGTTGAGCGAAGATGAGCGTAAGAAGGTATGCCATCTCAAAAGGGCTCATGATGTGTGGATGCTCATTCAAAGAAATTATGAGAAGTCCAAGATTGGTCAAGGGGATAATTTACAAGTGAGGACTTCAAGTGATGATTGCTCCACATCAAGCTCAAGTGATGATGAGTCTTCTTCATCTTCTCCCTCGTCACATTGCCTTATGGCCCAAGGTGATAATGAGGTAAACGATGATGAGCCATCCAAAATTAAGTTAATGTCTGTGATTAAAGTTCTTCATAGACGCCTTGAGAATCAATTTAGAAAATCATATGAGTTGATTCAAAAACTTGAATTGCTTCAAAAATCATATGATGCCTTAAAATTAGATCATGAAAAAGTCCTTCTCAAGGAACTCGCTAAGTCTAATGTGGATAGTGCTACTCAATGCAATTTAGTAGATGAATTGCCTTGCTCAACTTCCATGACAAATAATTCATCTAATAAATGCATATCCACTTATAGCGATGATTTACCTTGTTGCTCAAATTCAATTGCTACTACTTCCTCTATGCTTGTTGAGACTAACCTTGTAGAGGAAAATAAAGAGCTCAAGGTCCAAGTCATTAGATTAGAAGATGACTTGAAGAAGTGCGTAAAGGGAAAAGCTATCCTCGACGAGATCTTGAGCAAGCCAAGGGCGCCTCAAGATAAGCGAGGACTCGGCTACATCTCCAAGAGGGAGACTAGCAAGACAAGGCACAACGCAAGACACTCAAAGACTATCAAGTGCATTGCTTGCAACAAGAAGGGTCACTTCGCCTCCGTGTGCCCTAATAAAGTGGAGATCAAGCCACAACCATCAACAATGAGGCAAACCGGTAAAGAGCAAGCCAAGAAAAAGAGACGTTCAAAGCCTACTTGCTACAATTGCCGGGAAAAGGGACATATCGGTAAGGTTTGTCCCAAAGGTATAATCCCTAAGCCTACTCATCATTTCAATGATTATTTGCTTAGGAAGGACAAGAATGGCAATGTGTTTGCCAAGCTTGTCAAGTCCCCTATGCTCGTTAAAATTGATAATATTCATTTGCATAGGAAGAGTAAATCTAGAAATGAATTTGCCAAAGTTGTTGGGACTCCTAAGCCTACACAAAGCAATTCAAATAAATTGCTTAGGAGAAATAACAATAGCAAAACATTTACTAGATATACTAGATCCTCTAAGCCAATGCATAATTTCAATAATCATATGCTTAGAAGAGATCAAACTAGAAATAGTTTTGCAAAGTATTATTGTCCTCCTAAGTCCTCTCACTTAAATGCCAATCATTTGCTTAGGAGGAATAATTATCGCAAACCTATTCCTAGTCATGTTAGTCTTATCAAAAATGCTAATATTAGGACCATTTGGCTTCCTAATTCTATTGTGACTAACATTGTTGGACCCAACAAGGATTGGGTACCAAATATCGCCTAAAAGATTGTTAGGCAATATGAGATGAATTGGACGCTTGGTTTCATCAAGAATATAAGGACTTCATCAAATTACAAGTTGGAACCAAGCATGAAGACAATCAAGTCCAACATGAGCCAATGCCATCTCGGTAACAAGCATTTAATTTAATTACTATTTTGCTTCTAGCCTTGTGTAGGTTTAGACGCATTAGTATCATGCAAATATTGAGTTAATTGCTTGTCGTGAGTACTTGCTCTCGCCTCTTATCTATTCTCTTATTGCAATCTTGAGCAAGTTAAATAGTGGCACATTAAGGGGGAGTGCTAAATCATAATCATGTATATCATGTCCCTACATGTGCCCATATTTATATAAGTACTAATATATATTTTCAAAATCAAGCCATTTAGCCAAAACTCAAAATTTTGTATACTATTAGTATTCTTGTGAAAAACTAATTGCAAAATATATACAAATGTATTTGAAACGTTTTTCAAAGATTTTGGCTTCACAAAATATATTTTGAAAAGAAAATGAGTTTCGTGATCAAAATCTAGTTACTAGTATCTTGTTTTGGATTTAAACTTATAATTTTCATAGAATTATATGTAAAATGATTTTGAAAGTAATTCCAAAACGAAAATCCTAGAGTTGGTCATTCTTAACAATTCTTGTGTTCAAAAGATTTTCAAAAGACCAACTTATCAAAAGTTATTTGATTTTAAAATTCTCCGAAAAACTATACTTGACCCATAATGGTCATATTCTAGCACTTTGTGAGTTTCACCATTTGGATCAATTCTTGTGTAGAATTTTGGTTCAAAATGGTATTCTAGACTCATACACAAAATTCAAATATTTATATTTTACACATTGCTTCTTTTTGAATTTGTGTGTTGATTGAATTTGACTTTGTGGTTTCATTTGGTTCTTCAAAGGAACCCTCTTTGGACAAAAGTCAAAAAGTGTGTTTAAAAAGCCTAAATTTGTGAAAAGCCTTGCAAAAGTATTTTATTATGTATTTCAAAAGGTTTTGCAAGCTTCCAAAAGGAGAAATCCTATCTTGAAAATTAATTTGGCCAAAATATTTGTGTTTAACTCAAATATACCTACAAGTAGTATTTTGGCATTCAAATTGGATTTCATTGTATTCATTAGAAATTCATGGCTTCAAAATAAATTCCAAATTATTGAAGCCATGAGAATCCAAATTATGGATGAAATCAAATTTGAAGTTGCACTTTGAGGTCTTTATGAAATTTGTTTTCATTTTTATGTCTCAAAGCGCATTTCGCCAAAATTGTGCTAATAAGAAAACTCTTTGGAAACAAAAGTTATTCCAAAACCTTCAACATAGTCCAAAGTTGGTTTCCTGAAAATTTCAAATCATTTGGAATTTATTTGATGTGTTTTCAATTGGTTTTCAATCTGATTTCTGGAATTTTCAACAAATCGGAATATCTGATATCAGTATCGGAACATCCGATATCAGTATTGGAACATCCAATTGGCCTAGTTTAAAACCTTTTACTTTGATTTCAGGCCCCTTTTTTTAAATTGAATTGTATTTCAAACTTGGTATCAGTATAGTATTCAATTAAATTGAGAAGTGATACTCACTTGATCTTTGAAAAGACAAAACTTGTGCAATTCAAATGCAAACAACTCCATGATTCATCTATTGAATATCTTGGGGAGTTTATTTATTGCAAGTTTTGGGCACTTAATTGCTTCCAAGTGGTATCATCTTATTAATATACTCTGATACTCTTTCTGAATCTTTGTGATTTAGATTTTAAAATTCAAAAGAAAATCCAAGTTGTCTTGATCTATCTTAGATTTTCTTGATCTATCTTAAGTTGTCCATCTCTTTGATACCCAGAAATGTTTATTGCTCTGATACTCATCGATTTTATCGATTATTCCTTCAAGTGATATCAATTCTTAGTGATTTGATTATAAGTAGTATCAATTGAGCACTTATTCATTTCTTATGTTTACAAATCGGTATCATTGAGTTTCTCCTTTTTGAAGCAATTCAAGTTTTTGAATCAACTCATATGATTTTCTAAATTGATTCTCAAGGCGTCTATGAAGAACTTTAATCACAGACATTAACTTAATTTTGGATGGCTCATCATCGTTTACCTCATTATCACCTTGGGCCATAAGGCAATGTGACGAGGGAGAAGATGAAGAAGACTCATCATCACTTGAGCTTGATGTGGAGCAATCATCACTTGAAGTCCTCACTTGTAAATTATCCCCTTGACCAATCTTGGACTTCTCATAATTTCTTTGAATGAGCATCCACACATCATGAGCCCTTTTGAGATGGCATACCTTCTTACGCTCATCTTCGCTCAACACGTCGGTGGTGAAGGCGACGGGCGCAGGTGGCTGATGAGAAGAGGCGAGCAGGTGCATGGACTTGCGCGCGAGGCGAGGCTCGGTCCGAGTGACACTGAGCTTGGACCGGAGGAGAAAAAGGGCGAGCGTCATGGCGACGGGCGGGGGACGCGACGGAGCAGGTGGAGGCGATGGCGGGGCGTTGAATTTTGGCGCGGCGAGGACGACGGGACAGCGAGCGGGGCTTCGGACCGGACGGGGCGGCGCTCGGTTTGGACCAGCGGGAGGAAGAAGGAGCTGGGGGAGAAGAAGACGGGCGGGTGTGGTTTGCTTTCAGTGTATGAAACGGGCCGAGGGAAGAAGGGAGCCCACGGGGCGCACGCGGGAAGAAAATGGCCCAAGGAAAATTGGGCCGGAGGGAATTTCGAATCGGTGGGGAAAATATGGTAGCGGATTAATTTGAAGAAGAATGAGCATGAGAAAAAGTAAATTTGAAGGAGAGAAAAGAAAACCGAGTCGGGGGAGAAATAAGAAACATCAGCCCGAGCGGAAATGACAATTGGGCCGAAGGGGAAGCAAAACCGGGCCACACGGGCGGAAAAAGGAAACGGCCGGGCGAGAGATGGTGGCGCGGGCCAAGGGAAAAGAATGGGCCAGGGAAAACGGGCCAAGGCGGAAAAAGAATTTGCCGAAAAAGAAATGGCTAAACGGAAAATGAATCGGTAGTGAAAATTTGGGGTGAGGAGAATAAGCGGTAGGAAGAAATTAAATTTGGCCAGGAAAAGAGAGCGACAGGAGAAAGGCACTGGTCAGGGGAAAAGAATAGAGTGGTCGAAGGAAAAGCAAAACAATTGGGGAAAAGAAGATGGGCTCAAGGGATTCGAATTGGGCTGGAAATCCGTAGAAAAGAAAACGAATCGGTAGGAGGATTTGGGGACAAAGGCCGAAAAGGAGAAACGGCCGAAAATGGGAAGCTCCAAAACCGAAATTTCCCAAAAGGGAAAAGAAACAAAAACAAGTCGAAGGAAAATTCAAACAAATCCTGAAAATTCGAATAAACTCCAAATAAATAAATAAAACAGAATTTTGAAAATTTTGGGGCATTTCAATTATTCTCTTAACTGAAAACATCGAGCTGGACCGTTCTCTAATCCGGAGTTGAATAGAAGTGCATAGCTGTAGATTTGATCACTTAAGGCGTTGCAGGGATCCTACGAAAACGATATTCTTACGCACAACCAGATCCAGGAAGAGCAGACTGTCAGTACTCAGTAGCGTGCTATCGATCCTGCGTATCAAAGAAATCACTTGGGCAGAGCCGATTAAATATGAGTGAAAAATTTAGTTATTTGTCACTTTAAAGATTGACTGTTTGATTATGATCTTGGCTTGAGCCAATGACGTATGGGGACCATCCGATCGATGAAATGTGGATCCAGGACAAATTCTACGGTCGCGTGTTTGAAGTGGCAAAATACTAAATCTCTCTTAAATGAGTAGAGTATCGTCTCCCAGCCAATCAAGCGCCTCTTGCACCTTTGGCGTATCCCTCCCGGTAACTAATAACTAATCACGTCCGGATCCAGTTCGCAGCAGCGTGCAGCTCGCGTTGAGACGCAGATAAAAAGAATGCCCAAACGCCGCGTGCCTTCTGCGGCGTCACGTCGGCCGTGCGCTGACCGGCCGATGACGTCCCAAGTCTCAACGCCGCGTGCCTTCTGCGGCGTCACGTCGGCCGTGCGCTGACCGGCCGATGACGTCCCAAGTCTCAACGCCGCGCGCGCGGTCGCTGGGTCGGGGTGCAGTGCAGACATCAACCAAGTGTGCAAGTGTGCAGCGGCATGGCGTCTCTTCTGTACGTGTTTAGACGGTGACCGATGCGCCGGTGCATCATTTTCTGCGTTTCCAGGGAGGTGCGTTCACACGAACCCAGGGACGGTGCTATATGAGAAACGCTGCAACATTATTATTATTTATATATATTAAATTTGCTGATTAAATTGGTTGTGATTTTAGTGATTTTGGATTTTAAGGATCTAAACTATTTATATTATACTTTTAGTAAACTAGCAATGTGACCCGTGCACTTACACATACATCATCTTTAAAACATGTTTAAATAACTTGGTAATACATACTCCTTCCGTTTTTTTATAAGGCTTATTTTTTTAATAGTCTTGTTCACAAATATAAGGCTTGCATGTAGATTTAATGAGACATTTCCTTCTATACCTCTATTTATTTTCTCTCATCCATATGGATTTATTCATGATCACCCACACAAAGTATATCTTTCATCTTCCAAGACAATTAAGTAGGGGCATCTAAGTCATTTTCTCTCGTATCTTTCTCAATTTCAACGCAACCTTAATCATTATGTAAAATCAAAATACGCCATATAATAAAAAACGGAGGGAGTATGTTGTTTTGCTTTTTGAAAAATAGATCTTGTAGAGCTACATTTGTGATATTTTGATATTATGTATTATATAAGAAAATATATCCACTCTGTTTTGTAATACTTGTCACATGTGGTCTAAACTTTCTTCCTCAAATACTTGCATAGTAAAACTGTAAACATAGTATAATATAACATTTTTCATTTATATCATCATCTTTTAATTTTATTATTGCAATGCTTGTCTCTTTCTTTTAACACACATCATATTGCTTATATCTCATGCAATTTGAGTGAAAAGTTGTCGATGTATACTCTTAATCTCTTAATTTCGTGGAGGTTCACGAATAAAGAGACAAAATATTTTATCTTTTTAGTATTTTAGCTAATTCTATATTTTCTTAGTGACCATAAAAATTATATCAACTTTTATTACATAATATATATATATATATATATATATATATATATATATATATATATATATATATATATATATATATATATTCCTTACTTTGTTTTTTATGAAATTAGCATATTTATGGTATTTTACTTCGAATAAAACAAAAAATATTTTTCACTTCTTTTGGAATTAAAAATAATCCTAAATTCTTTTTATTTGTATATACGTAATATTTGTTGTTATTTTTTATTAATTTTGAATTTCATGTTTTAATTTGGAGTTAAAATCAAATAGCTAATTTCCTTTTGTTGTTTATTCCATATTTATATTAATTTTTATTGTTATTTTTTAATTTAATTTTGCATATCAATTTTACATTAGCATTAGTATATACATCTAATTGAATTTTTGTTATTTTTTATTATACTTATTATGTACTCTTTTTTTAATCTAAACCGTTATAATTCGGACCCACTGGATAGATGCTTAAATGTTTTTCTTTAAATAATAACATCCAATGGCTAGTGTAGTTCAATTTAGTTAGGCCCCACCAGATTAAGGCAAGATGGTTTTACTTTTTTGTGTGAATTTTCTAGCATATTCCTATATTTTGTTATAAAGATCGTGACTAGTTGTATTTAGGGTCCACCAGATTAAAGATTAGATGTTTAGCTTTTGTGAGAATTTCTAATCTATTTTTATTTTTTCTTAGTAACTCTTAATTGGGTTTTTAATATATAATAGATGAAATCAGCGAGAATGAGAAAATAGATAGTAGGACAATATCCTAATGAGTTGTTGGTTTAACTTGTATTATCCATCAATGCACAAAATGGATGAACCACCAATAATCAAGATGTGAGACTTAATTTAGGGGCGAGAAAACAACAGCAACACAAGGGCTCCACGGACAGCGGCGGGATAAGAAAACCATGGGGTCTTAGGCTATTCACAGTGCATTGTATCTTGTCACAATATTCAAAACTGCCATGTCATATGATGTTATAAAAGATACAACTATCCCAATGTATGGTATCATGGATTGTTTCTTAATCCCCACAATATAATTAAATGCTAGATGTGTATAAGAGTATGAATTGTGGACCACTTAGATGATTCAAGTTTCAATATCTATGATTTCGTGCCCAAGTGGTATCTTCCTCAAGATACAACTTTCTTCTCTCCCCTCTTAACTCTCTTGTCACATCATCAAAAATGCTTATGTAGCATGCATTAAATGGATATGTTACCATGCACTAGGAATAGCCTTATGGATTTAATAAGGAGGTCTATGGCACAGACGTCAGAATGAAGTTGACACGGACGTCGAGCCTTTGTTTGCATCGAGGTTGGACGGAGGCGGGGGAAGGAGGTGAGGCTGACTAATACCTAGGTTGTTGGATGGTTAACTGGGAAAAATTTACACCTCGCTAGTCAGGCCAGCCTTTGTGATTCGGTGCGGCGATTCGGCCGGAGAGTTTGCAACTTTGCATATTCATTCTCTTTTTGTTGCGCGTTCATTTGAATCTTGGTTCCGATAATCGTGTACGCTTATATATCTCATCCTCGCTGGTTTAAACTGTTGTAATCCAGGTTCGCTAGATAGACGGTTAGACATTTATCTTTAAATAATAACATCTAAATAGCTAATATAGTTCAACTTAGTTAGAATCCACCAAATTAAGGATCAGATGTTTTGCTTTTTTTTTATTACCAAGGTGACAAGGTCCACTAGATTAAAGGCAAGATATTTTACTTTTTTTATGAGAATTTCTAGCCCATTTCTCTCTTTGCTCAGCAACTCTCCATGAACTTTTAATATATAATAGATTTATGGTACATTTCTCTTTTTTGTTGGAAAGTTCCGATGACGGTTGTAATTAGGGCTCACTTGATTAAAGGCTAGATGCTTTATTTTTTGTGATAATTTCTAGCCTATTTCTCTTTTTTTTCCTTAACGGTTGTAATTAGGGTCCACCAGATTAAAGGTCAGGTGTTTTGCTTTTTATTTTTGAGAATTTCTAGTTTATTTCTTTTTTTTCTTAGCAACTATTATGAGCTTTTAATATATAATAGATTTCAAATATATGTATTGAATATATAATGATATGGAACAATTATACAAAACTATAAAGTTATATACATGTAAAGTGTATATCCCTATTGAAAATTCTTTTAGTCCCACCCTGAACAAACCTTAAAAACATACTCACACGATAACAAATTTTCTGCATTCTCAGGGACGTGCTCGGTGGAGAATTATATGCAGTGTATCCTAAGTTTAATGTATTTTTCTGTTTTTTTTTTGGAAATATGATGCAAATAGTCATGAAAAATTCTAAAAAATATTAAATAAGTCATGATACAACCAGCTATCAGGAAAGTTTGGCATCATTATTATGGCGATAATTTTGGAATTTGGATACTGGGAGTCTCGGCGTACTAGTTTGCCAAGATACTACTCCTACTTGATGTTGAACGTCAAAGAATGCAGGCGCCAGGCGGCCAGGCCCAGCGTACCAGCCAGCCGAACAGGAATACAGGATTCACATAGGATAGGACTGCCACTCAGATTGCAGCCTTCCAGATACCGCAATTTCTTTTCTTTCTTGCCGTAAATGGCAGCCAATTAACAAATGCCACATGCATTTATATAATCTGGACACTCGCTAGCTAGTTATTATTAGGAGTGTATCACCATGCCTCAAACCCCATCCGTATTCGCGCACACACGGGGACACGCGCACACACCTCCACTCCCAAACCACCTTTCTCGTACAGAGCAAAGCACGCGCAGCTATAGCCAGGCTAGCTAGCCATTAATCCGCCTCACGCGCAATGGGTGAGATAGCGGCGGACGAGCGGGGCCTCGCCGCCCCTGCCGGCGGTGAGAAAGAAGAGGAGGAGACGTCGCCGATCGAGGAGGTGCGGCTGACCGTCCCCTCCGGCGACGACCCGACGCTGCCGGTGTGGACGTTCAGGATGTGGAGCATCGGGCTCCTGTCGTGCGTGGTCATGAGCTTCCTTAACCAGTTCTTCTCCTACCGGACCGAGCCGCTCATCGTGACGCAGATCACGGTGCAGGTGGCGTCGCTGCCGCTGGGCCACTTCCTGGCGCGCGTGCTGCCGCGCCGCGCCTTCCGGGCCCCCGCGCTGCTCGGCGGCGGGGAGTGGAGCCTCAACCCGGGCCCCTTCAACATGAAGGAGCACGTGCTCATCTCCATCTTCGCCAATGCCGGCTACGCCTTCGGCAACGGCAACGCCTACGCCGTCATGATCGTCGACATCATCCGCGCCTTCTACGGCCGCTCCATCTCCTTCATCGCCGCCTGGCTCCTCATCATAACCACCCAGGTGACTCGTCGCTCGCTTCTGCAAGATTCGCTCGTTCTTACGGCGATTTACTTTATTGTTATTAATTGCCATTGATTCTGACGACTCCTGTTGCGATTTCTCGATTGAAATTTAGGTGCTCGGTTACGGGTGGGCGGGGCTGATGCGCAAGTACGTGGTGGAGCCGGCGCACATGTGGTGGCCGAGCACGCTCGTCCAGGTCTCCCTCTTCAGGTGAGTACGCAGTAAACTGCCTCGGTAAAAACAAGTTGGCTGCTTTGTTCGCGTCGTTGCCTTCAGCTGTGACGTTTTTGTTTACCGCGTACGTCGATTTGGTTGGATTTTGGTGCGTTTGCGGGTGGATTTGGGAGACCGGCGAACGAAGCGTTTCGCTCGTAAATTTTACCCATTTAACGCTCCGATTTTGTTGGTTCATCCTCCAGCTTGCGACCCGTGCGTGTTTGGAACTATGCATATGGCCCCTAGCTAGTAGTGGTATACTAGCACAGCTTTAACTTTTCATGATATTTTTTTCCCTGGTGTCTTCGGTAAAGTCGATAGAGAAAGCTATCTATGCATGTATGGACGCAGAGACATGGTAAACTGACGACAACCAGCGATGGAACCAAAAGGCTGCGCTAGTTTGTACGAAGAACAGCTTACTGTTTCTTAGTACTAAAAACAAGTTGTGCACAACTGCACATAGTATCGTACTATTGTCACCAAAGTTTTGGAGATTGGAGAATCCGATCTAATCGCTAGGCTGATATATTAAAGAAACAAAAGCCGTGACAAAAAAATTAGGGAGAAAATCTCGAGAGCCCGAGTACATAGGTAGTCAGTGCCTCAGTGGCATTTCAGTTGGATGGTCTCTCCTCTTCATCATCGTGCTTCCAACACCGATGCAAGAACAGGAAGAGACCCCACCATGTACACGGGACCGCAGCCATTGGATCGGTGGATGGATAAGCTGCTGATGGAATCGCCCGATTATTACGGTTCTGATGAGGATGTAACTTTTCTAAAAAGTTGTTATTTTATTTTTTTTTCTGAAAAGTGGCTGTAGTTTTTTTTTTTAACAAGAGACCGTTTGATAAATAACTAATTTCTCTTAGTAATAAGCTGTAAAATAAGATTTAATATAGCTTTCAATTTTTGGCTTTTGCTAGTTATATATGGATTCTAGCTTATATAAAAAACATCTTAAAAGCTGAGCTGTTTGCAGGGACTTACTGACTTTTCAAAAGTTGAAACTGACTTAAACCCCCCCTCCCCCCACCACAAATAGGGTCTACATTGTCCAATGCGTGCTCGGAGAAAAATACTGCTGAATTATGCAACTTGGACCATTTTAGAGGAGGGGGTGGTTAGAGCATACTCGTCAGCACTGTACCGGAGGTTATACTAGTTTGGTTTTTAGAATGTTACATTCTGGTATCGATACATATCGACGTACCATTTCGGTTTTAACATAATTAATATGTTTATAAGTATATTTAATTATATGTACACTAAATTTCACTTATAACATTACTCTAAAAACATAGTAGTACTATCAAATACAATATATAGTTCAATAGACGATATTATTAATTCCACTAGTATAACTGGTATTGTATGATATGGAAGCCAGTATAGCTGGTATTGTTTGGCATTGAAGTTGGTATCGCCAGAATCGAGCTGGTATGATTGGCATCAAGGTCAGTGCAGTACATTTTGCCTGCCGAAAAAAGAGTTTTGTTTCCTCTTCAAGCAGTACAGTTTCCTTTTGATATGAACTAGCACAAGTCCTCCTGTTGCGAACTAACACTAGTTTTCTTTTCTAGATGAACGTGTAACTCACCTAACAATAGCACCAAACAGTCCTGGGATGTATCTGATTCCAGTCAACCTGTCGTTGAATTTGTGGTGCTACGTTGCACTGGTTATCACTTATCAGTATCACCTAAATCTGAAAATTAGAGCTCCACCTAGGCACACATATATAATGCAGTATATAGTAGCGTCTAAACCGAGCAATAGTATCCCTCTCATCTGAATACGATATTCCCACGTCGTCTTGCTCCGTGTAATATACTAGTAGTTCGATTTGTCTTTTCCATTCGCAACATTGTTTTCCTTGTAATTCTGGGAAGTCGCTTTCTCGTGAAGCCAATTACTTGTGAAGGCCACGTTAGCTACGTACATCCACTACTAGTTTACTTATATGCATTCTTACATTACCATTACGCTGCTCTGCGTGTAGATATTATACAGTGATGGCAACTTATGGGTATGGCTCAGCCTGTCAACTTATCTTCTGTAGCATCTAGATTCCTAGACTAATGATCAAGTTCCATGATAACGACTCGACGAAGTCAAAATATAATTTTCAAGGAACACTGAAAATTCCGACATTAGATTCCATTCAATCCAATTCCACTGGAAACGAAATGGACAGCGATGTCCGGATGGGCGTTTTTTCTTTGGTCAGCGCTAGATTGGCCGATCAACGCTACATTTCTGCAAGTATACGAGCCCTGCAATTCGTACTTGGCCAATAATACTGACGACTCCAGCTGAATGGATTGGCACTGCGTGATGTGAACGCCCAAACGCATGGCTGCAACACCTAACTTGCACTGCACAGTTTATCACACGGAGAGGAGACCGTCCATGTTTGAAAATTGCGCGCAATTGGATGGCAGCAATGGTGCAGAAATCGTGGTCCAGCCGTCCAAGTTGCCCAGAAAAGACGGGATTCTTGCACATGCTTGCAACCCTGCGTTCCCGCCCATGTGTGTAGACCTTGGACTGGGGCATTTGCTTCCGCGCCACATCCGGACAAGTAAACAATCATCGTGGCAACTAAATCAATCGTTATCCTAACTAGCGGACTTACGATTGCCTTTGATATACAATTCTACTTCTAATGATCGAAATATAATTATATTTGTTATATAACTCTAGTATTTATATATGATTAATCTACATCGTTATAGTCTGACTTTACTAAAATAAGTGGTGGATATCCTTTCTTTGATACAGATCTCCACTTGAGATACAATTGTATTTGTTATGTAACTCTAGTCTACATATATAAAAACAATTATGATTAATCTGCACCATTGTAATCTAGCCTCACCAAAATAAGTGGTGGATATCTTTCACTTTTTCTTCCGATTAATGTGGGAATTCCTAGAATTTTAGAGTTATTGTGGGATTTTCTTACCCCTCAAAACGGTAAACAAATGATGAGTTGATGATTGATTTGTGTACATGGCAACCCTTTTGAATCAGTAAAACGGTAGTAGAAGTCTTATAGCCTCAATGAACAGGGGGTAAGATAATATAGCATGGGATCAAACAACATATTGATTCAACACGCTGTACGTGATAGTCATAAGGCACACTAAAAATTGACTGCATATTCTCATTACATCATATTTCAGTACATAGCAGCAGTGACACCGACAACACCTGTGAATCTGTGATGTTGTCCTCTGTGGTGTACCAGGGCACTGCACGAGAAGGAAGAATCCCCCAGTGGTTCGCACCAGATCTCCCGCTCCAAGTTCTTCCTGGTGGCACTCATCTGCAGCTTCGCGTGGTACGCTGTGCCAGGCTACCTCTTCCCAACGCTGACGTCCATCTCATGGATGTGCTGGGTCTTCTCCAAGTCCGTGACGGCTCAGCAGCTGGGCTCTGGCATGAAGGGCCTGGGCATCGGCGCCTTCACGCTGGACTGGACGGCCGTCGCCTCCTTCCTCTTCAGCCCGCTCATCTCGCCCTTCTTCGCCACCCTCAACATCTTCTTCGGCTTCGTGATCTTCATATATGTGATTGTGCCCACAGCGTACTGGGGGCTCAACCTGTACAATGCCAAGACGTTCCCCATCTTCTCCTCGCACCTGTTCATGTCCAATGGGACAAAATATGACATCACGGCCATCGTGAACAAGCAGTTCGAGATCGACAGTGAGGCGTACGGGAAGCTCGGCAGGATCAACCTCAGTACCTTCTTTGCACTCGCTTATGGGCTCAACTTTGCCACCATCGCCGCCACCATCACGCATGTCGCCCTCTTCTACGGGAAGTACGGCTCGCCAACTCTGTACATGAATAAACAAACAGATGCTGTGATTACATGCGGTTTCTGAACTGAAAGATACATGATTCATACCTGAAATGGGGCACACCAATATGCAGGGAGATCTACCACCGGTTCCGAGCTTCGCAGAAGGAGGAGCCTGACATCCACACGAAGCTGATGAAAAAGTATGATGACATACCAGGGTGGTGGTTCTACTCGCTGCTGGCCCTGTCAATGACAGTCTCCCTCATCCTCTGCACCGTCCTGAAGCATCAGGTCCAGCTCCCATGGTGGGCTCTCCTCTTCGCCTGTGGCATGGCCTTCATCTTCACCCTTCCCATCAGCATCATCACTGCAACCACAAACCAGGCAAGTATATTTTAGAATGTTTAACGAATTCTGCTGCATTTTGATGATTTCTGCAAGAAAAACTGACAAACCATCTGAAATTTGACGGACAGACACCTGGTCTGAATGTCATCACTGAGTATGCCATTGGGCTGATAATGCCTGGATTTCCCATCGCCAATGTCTGCTTCAAGGTGTACGGCTACATGAGCATGTCGCAGGCGGTTGCCTTCCTCTCGGATTTCAAGCTCGGCCACTATATGAAGATTCCTCCCAAATCCATGTTCCTTGTTCAGGTAAATAAAACTCCTCAATCCGCTGATCTTGTAAGTGAAGGAGCATGATGATGGCAGAAGTTTCTAACCTTCAGGTTCTGTATTTACTCAGTTTGCAGGTACAATTGTGGCCGGCACGGTCAACCTCGGGGTGGCATGGTGGCTGCTTGGCTCCATCAAGGACATCTGCCAGGACTCACTCCCACCCGACAGCCCATGGACGTGCCCCGGCGATCGTGTCTTCTTCGATGCATCAGTTATCTGGGGCCTCGTTGGCCCAAGGCGCATTTTCGGCCCAGGTGGAAACTACGGTGCCCTCAACTGGTTCTTCCTCATCGGCGCAGCAGGCCCTGTCATCGTGTACATCCTCCACAGGATATTCCCCAGCCAGAGGTGGATACCAATGATCAACCTGCCGGTGCTCCTCGGTGCGACGGCCATGATGCCACCAGCGACGACCGTGAACTACAACTCGTGGCTGCTCATCGGCACCATCTTCAATTTCTTCGTGTTCCGGTACCGGAAGAAGTGGTGGCAGAGGTACAATTACATCCTCTCCGCCGCACTGGACGCCGGCGTGGCATTCATGGGGGTGTTGCTGTACTTCTCGCTGTCCATGGAGAACCGGAGCATCAACTGGTGGGGCACGGCCGGAGAGCACTGCCCTCTGGCCTCGTGCCCCACCGCTAAAGGGGTGGACTTGGGTCCAGACAGCGTCTGCCCTGTGTTCTGAGCTAAATGTATCTTTCATCCCTCAAGGTACAGCTGCAAGATTAGTTATGATCCATCCCAATCATCGATTTGTGCTGTATGAAATACAGCTTCTCCTATGTGTAAAGTTTATAGTCGATCGGACAAAAAGCAAAAACTATACACTATTGCAACAGCAATGATTCAGTCATTTGGGCAATGCAAGGGCATGCTGATTCCTGAATGCTACAAGTTTGCTACTCCCTTCAATAGTACTTTTGAGAACGATACTTCTCAAAATGAATTGAACAATAAGACAGATTGTTCAGTAACATCATTCATTGATAGCAAGGTCATACGGGCAATTTCATTCCTTTTGGATTGCAATACATATGTTATGCAGTTTACATAGAGAAACAATTAGGCATATGGAGTAGTAGTTCACAAGCACCAATTTATGCCACATATCAGTAACATTCCCTGATGTTGTGGCCTAGCAAAGGAAACTGAAAGAGACGAAATACCCATGGGGTTTGGGCGCTAGGCTCGTAGTGGAGGTAGCTCGTAAGCTTCAATCTTCCTACGGGAGGCGGCCGCCGTTGAGGAGGCCGAGGGTGTGGCGCGCAGCGTCGAGGAGGTCCCGGATGTTGTGGAGCGACCTCTCGTCGGCGCCGAAGATAAAGATGGCGCGGCACTCCGCCTTCTTGGCCAGCCGCGCCGCGTGCCCCAGCGGCAGCTCCGGCGAGTCGAGCGCCCGCAGTATCTGTCGATACAGCGACAGCACCGCCGGCCGGTTCCGCACCAGGTACTCCGCTGTCGCCCAGATCATCCCTCCGCCGGCCTTGGCCATCCTCCACCACCTCACCTCGCCGACGACCAACGCGCCGTAATGGACTGCCACGGAAGGGTTAGACGTGCCGCGGATGGAGGGCGAAGGTAGAAGCAGAGAGGGGCTACCACTACTCGACCTTAATGGGTCAACTAGGCTTTCTTGTTCAGAATCACTGGTCTCAATGCCCGATGCGGCCCACGATCTCCTGGCCACCAATCTCCAAGTTTCGGCATTACTAGCCACCATTCACCACCCCCTGTTCCGACGATACCGGCGGCAAAATGCGCGCAACGGATCCATTTCAGTTGCCCTCTTCTTTTCCGTTCCCAGTTCGAGTTAGCGATCGGAGTCCGGAGCTGTTTGGATTGCATATTTGCATCCGTGGAGGTGACAACCCAGTTTCTCCTTTTCCGTTTTCATTCTTACAGCCCTGAAGTAATGCGAGCGTTTGAGACCGGGATGTTTCTTGATTTTTAGGAGTTCGTATCTTAGGCTCTTGGACTCTTGGTTAGAACTCATACGGTTGCATAATTACACATCTCGTTTGCTGTATGCCGACACTTTTGGGGTTACTGTGGGATTTGCCTGAATATTATTCAGATGTTCTCGCATGGGAGGAAAGAGATAAGATAAGCATTGGTAGCCTGAATACTTAAATTTTCCTTTTCTTTTTTGCGAGGACGAATGCTTAAAATTCATAAGCCTGCCCATTTGTAAATTTAGGTACTTCAGAATCCCTACCAAATTCATGTACTGTTTTTTGGTTGATTTACATAACGTACTATGGCTTCAACCTCTAATGTGCCATCATTTATTGTGTTTTAGGGGGAGGCTTGTAAATTCTGAAAAGAAAGATTTTTTCGGGTCAATTTCTTCAATTTTGCACCAATTCAAAGCATTAGCAATTTCATACTCTGATAAAAGTTCTTTATTTGGACAATTAGTCATTTTAATCATTTTTATTGGTGATGGAAATAATTGTCGGGAAATGGAGCCGTTTATGGTATAGTGCTGTTTGACATACTTGAGAGAAATGTCTCACGTTTAGCCCCTCGGTTGTACAAATAAAACTGAGAACACAACTGATCCCTCTGCATGCAATGTATCTAACTCTTGAGACCAGGGATGAACTTTTCGTTTGAGAAAAAAATTCGGGACAGGCCGAAATCCGAAATTTCGACCGAAATTCGGTAATTTCGGCCGGACAAGATTCAAAATTCAAATTTCAAAATTCAAATCCGGTTTGATTTCCACCGAAATTTTCCGAAATTCGCCGAAAATACCCCGAAATTCGCCGAAATTTGCCCGAAATTCGCCCAAATTGGACTGACTGAAAATTGGTTCAAACGACGCCGAAAAATTTTGAATTTTTTTTTGTAGGTTCCTGCCACATTAGAGATGTTCTCATAAAAATTTCAGGTGATTATCAGATCTGTGCAATTTTAAAAATTCAAATACTGATACTATGTAGATGAAACGTTGATTGGCAAGTTTGAACCGGATGAAAAATAGTACAAACGATGTTAGAAAGTTTTGAAATTTTTGTGGAGATTCCTGACATACTTATGATATATCTGGAAAAATTTCAGATGATGATCAAATGTGAGCAATTTTAAAAATTCAAACACAGAGAGAGTTGAAAACTAGTACTTTGAATGTCAGAATTTTTATAAATTCCTGGAGAAATATTTTGAGCTAAAAATTTTACATAAGAATCCTTAGCTCAAATAAATTTGAAAAACAAAATTTCAAAAATTTATAAAAATATTTGAGTTGCCTGATAAATCCAAAACAGAAAACAGAAATATGTACACAGTACATTGTCAGAATTTTATAAATTCCTGGAACAATATATGGAGCTGAAAATTTTAAATAAGGATCATTGCCTGAAATAAACTTGAAAAACAAATTTTCAAAAAGTTTAAAAATATTTGAATTGTCTGATAAATCAAAATCCGAAATCTGAAAACTGTGCAGAGCAGATTGCAATCATATAAGTTCAGTGCTTACTGCATTGATAGATTTTATTGAGCAAACAAAGAAAATTTAAATTTTTGAAAATTTTACAGAATGGTACTGAGCAAATTATTAATATGTCATAAAAATTTCAGATCATGATCACACCGGAGAAAATTTGTAAAAATATAATAAGTTTACTGTCCCAATTATGTCCATTCGGTTTTTATTTTTAAAGATAACAAATGATGTTAAATTATTTTGAAAATTTTTGTGTATGATCCCAAACTACTAAGAATGGTACCATAATTTTTCACATCATTATCAAGCTTTTAAAAATTCTTAAAAATCTGACAAGGTTTCTGCCCAAATTTTAAAAAATCTCAAAAATTAGTTTTTCATCAAATTTTCATGGAACAAGACTTTCTTAAGGGTTATTGGACCCATTCCGTTCAAATCCGGCCAAAAATTTGAAAATCCGGACTCCAAACCCGAAATTTCGGCGAATTTGACCGAATTCACGAAATTCCGAAATTACTGCAGCAGCACTGTAGCAAAATCAATTTTTTTTTAAAATTTTTGAATTTGGCCGGCATATATAAATTCGGAGGGGGCCGAAAACCGAAATTTCGGCGAAATTCGCCGGTTTTTGGATCCCTGCTTGAGACAAAAGGTGTCTGCTGCTTAGAGTCAGGCCTCCTCGATTTGTCACCCCTCCTACTCCTCCTTTATTTTTAAACATTTGTAGTAGCAGTACATATTTGATTGAATAAAGTAAACTGCTGAGACTTCCAGCCCAGCGTTGTTGAGTAAAAGAAATGCTGTTTTGTTGTATGTGGAGATGTGCTCTATAACTGCTGTTTACACGGTAGCATATGCATGAGTATCTTACCTTTTTAAAACCACAGTATGCATTAGAAATCCATGCAAATTTGTAGAATTTGAAGCACCCTGTGATATTTCATGCTTCCATTTTGTTCTGATATATGTCTGTTTATTATGTACTAGCATGTGCTCAAAGGACTTAGTAAATAGGTGATTACTAGCAATCGGACGTCCGATCACTGTTCATTCCATCGAACGCCTCTTGCAACATTTTTTTTTCAACGTTTTCAACATTTTTTTCAATGTGTGCAACATCTGTTTACTGTGTTACATTTCTACTGTTGTCGAAGGAAAATGTTGTACGTGTTGAAAAAAAATATTACATGCGTAGAGAAAAAAATGTTGCAACGTGTCCGAAAATATCAGACGTTCAAGCTGAAGTCATTCTGTAGTAAATATCCTATTTTCATGTTTTGTTTGTTGAGAAACTAATGACCCAAGAATGCTTGTAAAACTGGCTCTTTCTTTTGATTGTTGAGCTTAGTTCTTTTACTGTTTATGAGACCGGATGAAATCTTGCAAAACATAATTAATTAAAATATAACCAACTATATGATAATAGACCATTCATATTCCATAGATACTGTTTTCTGGTAATTCAAACAATTTTGCATAGAATTTGTTTGTGGGTTGTATCTATGAAGTTCCAAATGATTACTTGCTGTTTGTTCTTTATTTGGCTACCGAAGAAGGAAGTATATTCTAAATTGTTCAGTCTTACTAGCTCTGGAGACAATAAAAAATGGAAAAATTGCAATCATTGTGCTGATTATTTCCTTTCTGCTCATTCTTTTTTTCCAAGGCAAGCATGGTTAGCACAGTGAAGGTCCACAATGTCTCACTTAATGCATCAGAACAGGATATTAAGGAGTTCTTTTCCTTTTCGGGTAACATCATACATGTCGAAATGCAAAGGTTAGTGCCACATGGTATCCATGACACATCTATTTTTGTCTATATGAAACATGCGTTATGTTAACCTAGCAATGCTTTGCAGTGGTGACGAGCGGTGTAGCGACCCGCATAATTAACCCCTGGTAACACTGTCACCTAGAGTTAATCATATGGACCTCAGCACAGTAACTAGCAAAACATCAGACATTCCGATGCTTTCTTAGTTACTACACTGTATACAGAGTATTGCAGCAGAACAATAATTAGAGACGAACATAAATGGAAGCTTTAATTCACTCCATTAGCCACGCGGGCTATCTTCATACCTTAGCTTACATGGGTTTTAATATAGCCGTAATAAATCTTATAACCCCTTAACTCCTGAAAATCTGCTCCTGCACACAAACCTCCACCCTGGCCTCGTAGGATTGTCCATAGGACTCACCATCTAAGCAAGGGGGGAGTTAAGCAAGGGTGAGTACTAAGTACTCAGCAAGCAATAATATTAATGAATGCAGTAGATGCCCTTACAGAATACCCCAATCTTCCTATCCATTCCCTCTACATCCATTCTTATCCCAAATTATCCCTTTTAGAGAAATAAACTTTTGTTTAAAGGTTTGCAAGTTTTATATTTATAAAAGACTCTACTAATAGTGAGCATGCCCTCTGTAGTCTCCAATCCTGAAGACTGGCTTGAATTCAAGATTTTTACCCTGCGCAGGTTTATGCCACTTTACCCACAATGACACCCACAAGAGATGCCCCAGAACGTTTATTCTATTCCCAGTATTAGTTCTCCACCTCAAGACCGAGTATGGACCTCACCCACTGGGATAGCCCACCTCCGATGCTTTGTACTCGACCAACTTTGCCAAATAGACTCCACCAAGCTTCAAATATACCGCCCCAATTCACATTTCTCAAACTGTCCCCACAGGTCATACCGCATTTCCAAACACGACATACAACCTTACCCAATATGGAGTAACTAATACCATCCTAGAACAACCTTTTCTGACCGATTTCACACACTGTGGTTGGCACCAAATTACAGCCCATTACTCAATATTAGATTGTGATTATCTTATATGCTAGCCTATTGTAGAGGACCCAACCGGCGAACACCTTCTCATCGGCGTCCTCTACCCCACCATAATAACATATACTCAAGGCTCCCCTACTCGGACAAGCCAAACAATACTCAAGGCTCCCCTACTCGGACAAGCCAAACATTCTACCGACATCATCTTATCATTTCATTTATACTTAACTCATTCCCATCACCCATTCCACCAATTCATTTCCAACACTACCAAATATCCATTCTGACACTTCCCACCTTTCAATTCATATTTTTCATTCTAAAATATATATAATTTAATGCAGTGATGACGTTTAAATCAGAAAGCAGTAAAACATGTACAGAAATATGATCAATAGAAATGCGCTTGCCTGGAATAGAATTTGAATGCTCGGCCTCTCTTGAAAATAGGCTCGGGTCGATTTGAGTGTTCTGTTCGGGTCCTGAAAATTATACTAAATTAATCTACGGCAATTTTATTAAATATGAGTTGCAGTGTCCAACCAATCCCTATTGCATTTTCATAAAATGCATCTGTTGCTTTCTATTTTAATGCTATGCATGATCAGTTCTTATAGTTAACTCATTATTCTTCTAATGACACTAATGCTGTCCCTTTTTTTTATTTTATATGCCGGTAATGTTCTACTCACCATTTTATACACTTAATGCACTTATGAATAACATGAGGTAATGCATGAATGCATATGGTTCTTTTTCCCATTTCTTTTCATTGCCAGCAATTCACTCTCTGGACTCACCCACTTTATTTGCTTCTACTGCCAAGTATTACTATTGGGTGATTGCTTTGCTCATTCGGTTGATGCTCTGCTACTTAACTTGGCTGACTACTACTACTGGCTGAGCCATTCGGCTGCTACTAAATGACACTGCTCCCTGGTGATTTACTCATTTCCTCACTGCACTGCCGACTGGTACTCCTCCTCTCCTGCGCATAGCTGCTACTTTTCCTCACCTCTCCTGACGCCAAATGCTACTACTCCTCCTTTCCTGCGCCGACTACCTCCCCTCTCTACTTCCTGGCGCATACTCCCTGCTCCCCTTCCCTGGCGATTTCTCCTGGGCTCTCCACTGCCGACTGCTACTTCTCCCCCCATGCGCCTGATATCTGAGTTCCTTCCCTCTTCTTCTCTACTCTACTCAGCTATCCCCATGTTGAAGCACTTTAGGTGCTCTTGAGCTAACCCTAGCTCATGAGAACAGGGGTTTGATCTTTTGATTTTTGGATGCTGCTTTCTTGGTTTGATCTACAACTACTGATTCTTGAGGTGAGTTTATACAGGTAAGGGTCAATGATGATTCTAGAAGTGGTGTTTCAGGTTTGGTAGTGGGGATGACGACACTAGCCATAGCCAAGCTCCGATGAGGGTAAGGTGTGGCTAGGACGCTTCCCCACGGCTACCGAAGTACTCTTCTACTGAGACCAATTTGCTACACAGGTATGGTCTATGATGAACACCATTCTGAGACCCCTAGATCCACTAGGATTTACTGGTCTTTCTACTATCTCTTTACTCGGTTGCTACTACTACTTACCCGAGTTCCTGGAAGATAGCTTGGCTCTGGAAAAGAGTGGTGTTGTTGTTGGGATGGGGAATGATGAAGTAGCTGGTATCCTTATGCTCCCTGCTTGAATCCGGTGGCTCCTGACTCCTCCTTGCTCTCCTGGCCTTCGGTCTTGAGGGTCTTCCTTAGTTGGCTTAGTTGCTAGCTACTAACTTGAGTGAGGAATGAGCAATGGGGCTGCAAATGGGGTGCTGCTTCTTGGCCAAAACAAAGGCTGGGCATGTGCTGGCTTCGGTTGGGAAAATAGCAATGGATGAGTGGCTGTGTGCGGCTGGAAATGAGGAGAAAGGGGACGAATCTCTGCTGCACTGGTTGCATGGTTGAGAAGTAGGCAACAGGGGCTGCACTTGACTTGCTGGCTTGGGGAATGGATGAGGGGCTGAATCTAGCCTCCTCTTTTTATGGCTTTTGACTGCAATACTATTTTACTGCTTTACCTTGTACTTCTTTGCTAGTTTACCATTCCTTCACTGCCATTTGCTTTACTCTACTGGTCCAAGGTATGCATGCATGCTCACTCCTCTCTTCCCTGCCGACTGAAGATCTTTCCCCCTTTGCTGCTGAACCACAAGCTCCTTTTGACTACACTGTCGATTTACTTTTACCATGCCATATTTACTGATTTACTTCTCTACCTTGCATTTCTTGACCGAGTTACCCATTTACCATGTAACTTCTTCTCTTTTACTCAGTTACTACTCCTTCTGGGACAAAGTATGCATGCATGCTTTATAGCTAGTCATAATGCCAATACTAATGATTATGCTTATTGATTCCTGATGCATAATTAATACAAATGTTAATGAAATGCTTATGTCTTATGGTGCATGGATAATGGGGGTTAAGGGGGAGGGTCCTCACAAGCGGTCTCAATTTGCCTACATCACCTTCAAAGATGACCAAGGAGCAGAGAGGGCTATGCTTCTTACAGTATGAGTTCTTTCATCAGTTAACACAGTCTTTGCTGCTATTTGTTGGAATGATACACTTTACCACCTAAACAAATGGCAATGAGCCATAATATTCGTTCCACATTGTTTTGAAGTGAGAAAGGCAATGGATTCAAATTTGCTCCTCAGAAATGCTCTTGATGCTTCTCTATTTTAACCATGGGTGTTGAACTCTATTCGAACATCCTGGTAGCATACATGTCTTCTGCCAGGAAACTGTGACATTTTAGTGTGTACATTCTCGTTGTTGGTCGTCGGGCATAAGTTTTTCCATCATGTCTTTGATTTTATTTTGCATCCACTCCCTGTATTCATTTGATAATAGTGTACAATGACAAATTCTACTGTGTAAATTTCTATTTTTTGGTGCAGGGTGCGACTATAGTGGATATGGCTGTCATCATCACACCGGCGACTAATTACCAGCTGCCAGCAGCCATTTTAGCTGATTTGAAGGTAGAACCATACTATTTTTACATCTCTGATTCGCACATTGCTTTCAAAAGTCTGAGAACTCCTAATACTGTTTCTGCACTGTCAGTCTAAAAATGCTGGTGGCATGGAATCTGCCCTTCGAAAGGCAGAGGATGTCGTTGGTTCCATGTTGGCCAAAGGATTTGTTCTTGGCAAGGATGCCCTTGAAAAAGCAAAGGCTTTTGATGAAAAGCATCAGCTCACATCGACTGCAACTTCTAAAGTCTCTTCCATTGACAGGAGGATGGGTCTAAGCCAGAAGTTCAGCACCGGTACCTTAGTGGTAAATGAGAAAATGAAGGAAATGGATCAGAAATACCAGGTTGCAGAGAAGACCAAGTCAGCATTAGCAGCAGCAGAACAGACTGTCTCTACTGCTGGTTCTGCAATCATGAGTAACAGATATGTCCTTACCGGGGCAGCATGGGTAACTGATGCCTACAACAAGGTTGCAACCACTGTCTGCAACTGATGTTGAGGCCAAGGCAAAGGAAAAGGTGATGGATGAGCAGGATGGTGAACTCCCAAAGATCCATTTGACTGAAAGCTCTGAAGAGGCTGAACAAGAGCGCAAGCATCAGGAAGGTGACCCAGCAAAGACATCCGTGCTAGAATGTTCTGAAATGGCTGAGCAGCAGTGCAAGCATAAAGAGGGTGAACGCCCAGATGCTAACATGCTAGTAAAGACTGAGATGGGTAAACACAAGCTGAAAAATCAGGAGGGTGACATCGCAAAAGCTTATGTGCAAGAAAATGTTGAAATCGCCGAGGAGAAGCCTAAGATTCAGGAGGTTGAATTACCCAAGGCCAATTTACCTGAAAGCCTTCTGATAAGTGAGCAGGAGCACAAGCATCAGGACGGTGAATCTGCAAAGACCCATATCCCAGGAAGCCCTGTAACTATTCCTGTTTGCATGGCCAATACTGATGGGAATTCTAGCAGTACTCCCAAAAAGTCTGAGCCTGCCCAAGGATTCATCTCATGAATTGTTTGATACCATGAATGTAAAAAACGGATGTGGGATGCCAAATTGCCAATGATAGTTGGATTCAGCTCGTACTATTGAATTTGCCATCCTTCAGACCTCCTTCAAATTTGTTTTGGAGACATAGCAGGGATCATAAAATTTTAATCAACGTAATTTCTTATTATTTTTCGTACAATTGTAGCTTAAATTTTGTCTTCTACAGTTCCTCTTTTCAATGTATTTCTTTCTTGTCTGTGAAAGGAATTATGCCAGAAGTTGTATTCTTTGTACAAATCTAGCATGTTGTCTTTTTTTCTCTACATTCTGACAGCGTGGTGTCCGTATATTTCTTTTTCTGACTCCTGTTACAAAGACATGTTCTGTATTCAAATCCTGGTTTGCCTGGAATGATGTCATGCATGGGGGATAAGGCTTAGCGTTGTTGGGCAATCACCCTCCAGCAAACAAGACCTTACATTGCCAGACAGTGTAATTAGGGCATGTATGAATGCATCTGTTCCACCTAAGGTCACATCAGTTATCAACAAATGGTATAGACAGACATGCTTCTCTTCATTTTCTGTCACCTTTGAAGCATAGTATCCCCATTCTCTTCAGAGGCAACTCAAATGATCAAGAATTCTGAATTCTGATACTACCAAAGGGCAAAGGCAAGAATTACAATTCTAGATTTCCTTACTGTTGCACAAATACAATATGCAGCTGTGAATATGTTTGAGCGCAAAGTACATTGCAATATCCGATTGAAAGTTTGAAACTGACAAAAAGAACCAGAAATACAATAGATATATGAAGTTTATAGCATCCTCAGCCTCCGGTTGCCAGCTTTCCCTCCACCGCCACCGCCGCCGAAGCTCGACATATCTCGAAAAAAAAAAAAGCAAATGCAAAGAATCAACACATACACACTATCACGAGATCTTTGATCTTTCAGGCGCAGAACGCACGTATAAATTACATCCGTATGTATGCGTAGGCATATTATGTATAAGTACCGGAAGGGGAAGGGTCGTGAGAGCAGAGGAAGAGGAGGAGGAAGCAGAGGAAGGTTATCAGCGGGATGAGGTGGATGGACCTCTCCTCCCTGGCCGACCGGTTGTCGGCCTTGGCCGCCGCGGACTCCTCAGGCACCACCATCGCCTCCGCCGCGTCGCTGCCGCCTTCGTGCTGCTGCTTCGGCAGCGGCGAGAGGCTGAGCTGCCTCTGCATTTTGGAGGGGAGATTGGCGCGAGGTGGTGTGAAGCTTTCGCGTTTGGTTGGTTGGAGCAAGGACAGTTCGGGAGGCGCTTAAATGCGGAGGAAAAAAGGGAAGGAACGCGTGTTTGGTTTGGTTTGAATTGCAAGCAAAGGAACGAGAATATCTGGAGTCAGGTGGATAAAATAGCTGATGTCTAATGCCTGATGAGCCGATGACACTGGATGTGCAGTAGCCAGCGCCCGCAAGCGCGCCCACCTGCATATGTTTGAGGGCACGTACTACCAGTCGAACGTCCGATTTTTTTGTTTTTCGATCTTCAGACGCTTGTGAAATATTTTTTTTTACATATGCAACATTTGTTATCAATGCGTGTAACATTTTTTTGAATGCTTGCAACATCTCTTTACTATAGCAAATTTTACTGTTTGTCGAAGAAAAATATTGCACGCGTTGGTAGAAAATGTTGCACGCAGAAAAAAATGTTGTGGAGTGTTAGGACGTTCGATACCTAGCATTACCGAAAAAATATATATATGTAAAGGCTAACGAGAAATCTGCAACCACAAGGAGCACAAAAAAATGAGCACACGTAGAAGAAACTACATGTCTTAGTAATATGAACGGGAAAATACACCCAAATTCAAGCTGAAAAGAGACTCGGGCCCGGTGGCTCACCCGGTTCCTCTCACGAAGTACAGGCACGTATTTTCCCACGGCGGCACACTCGCGTATATGCATTTTGAGAGAAACAGTCTCACTGAACGGCCTGGTTCCAATTGGCGGTGAATCATGACTATCATATTAAACGTCTGTTTACAATGCTTGAATTTCCTTGTAAACAGGTAAGAGGACAGTGCCTCCGCCCACAGGTCTCGGCCCAAAACTTCTCGTCTGGAACTGAGCGAGCAGAAGGGGAGCATGGCAAGGGTGTCCCATGTGGCGCCCATCCCGCGGTGCGCCACGCGGACGATCCAGCCCAGACGGCGCCGAGCCGACGGGCTAGCGATATCAATCTCTCCCCGCGGGCAGGCCGCAGCCTTGCACACCGGACGCGAGTCACGCGCGCGGCGCACTGGCCCAACTCTCCACGGCCGCCCAGTTGGTGGGCAACACAACGGCCCGCCCAGTCGTGTGTGGCGCGCGGCGTGGTACGACGTACCGTCGTACGCGCCCGACAACCGGGGGAGGCGCTTCCTCAGCGCCCGGCACGTCGTCATCACGGCAGATCAAAGCTGCGATGCCTGTGCTCGGTTCCCAGGTAAAGACGACTAGATAATGACCCACGCTACGCCGCGGCGTATGTAATTTGTTCACTGCTTCACAAAAAATTTTGATCGCTTGATATTTATGGGAAAAACTATGTAATCCCAGTTTTTCTGTCTTTTTTAGATAAAAGTGTCAAAAATAGTCTAGAGGAAAAAGGGCGAAAAATTGTTAGAGACGACAACCTTCTTTTGTCGAGCCTAATACTCAACACGTTCACCGAGTAATAATACATGTTCGCAAAACCACCGACCAGTGAAAAAAAGTCTAGAGGGAAAAGGGCGAAGAATTATTAGAGACGACAACCTTCTTTTGTCGAGCCTAATACTCTACGCGTTCACCGAGTAATAATACATACCTAAAAAAGCATCAGAGATCGAGATGGAAAATCGAGTTGGAGAAAAAGTCTAGAAATAGAGCTGTACACATATCTCTAGTGACGAAAGCTTTTTTTTCGTGAAAAACGGAGAACACAACCGCGAATAAAAAAACTACGGAATTTTTTTGGAAACGGAAAAATAAAGGTGAACGACCCGTACGCGAATATGAGGAAAAAGGGCGAAAAACTATTAGAGATGACAATTTTTTTTGCCGAGCCTAATACTCAACGCGTTCACCAAGTAATAATACATGTTCGCAAAAACAAATATGAGAAAAAAGGGCGAAAAACTATTAGAGATGACAATCTTCTTTTGCCGAGCCTAATACTCAACGCGTTTACCGGGTAATAATACATGTTCGCAAAACCACCCACTGGTGAAAAATAGTGTAGAGGAAAAAGGGCAAAAAATTATTAGAGATGACAACCTTCTTTTGTCGAGCCTAATACTCTACGCGTTCACTGAGTAATAATACATGTTAAAAAAAATCAGAGATCGAGATGAAAAATCGAGTCGGGGAAAAAGTCTAGAGATAGAGCTGTATACATATCTTTGGTGATGAAAACTATTTTTTTTCCGGGAAAAACGGAGAACACAACCGCGAATAAAAAAACTACGGATTTTTTTTGAAACGGAAAAATAAAGGCGAATGACCCGTACGCGAATATACGAAACGGTAGGGCCCTTTTTGCAAAACCACCGATCGAAGGGACTGAATGTATTTTTTTATCTTCGTAAAACCACCCACCGGTTAAAAATAGTCTAGAGGAAAAAGGGCAAAAAATTATCAGAGACGACAAGCTTCTTTTGTCGAGCCTAACACTCTACGCGAGTAATAATACATGTTTAAAAAAATATCAGTGATCGAGATGGGAAATCGAGCTAAGGAAAAAGTCTAGAGATAGAGCTGCACACATTTTCCTGGTGCCGAAAACATTTTTTCTGGGAAAAACGGACATTTCTCTGGTGCCCAAAATATTTTTTTCGGAAAAAATGGAGAAAGGACCTGGACGGATGTATTTTTTTATCTTCGCAAAACCACCCACCGGTTAAAAATAGTCTAGAGGAAAAAGGGCGAAAAATTATCAGAGACGACAAGCTTCTTTTGTCGAGCCTAACACTCTACGCGAGTAATAATACATGTTTAAAAAAATATCAGTGATCGAGATGGGAAATCGAGCTAAGGAAAAAGTCTAGAGATAGAGCTGCACACATTTTCCTGGTGCTGAAAACATTTTTTCGGAAAAATGGACATTTCTCTGGTGCCCAAAATATTTTTTCCGGGAAAAACGGAGAAAGGACCTAGACGGATGTATTTTTTATCTTCGCAAAACCACCCACCGGTTAAAAATAGTCTAAAGAAAAAAGAGCGAAAAATTATCAGAGACGACAAGCTTCTTTTGTCGAGCCTAACACTCTACGAGAGTAATAATACATGTTTAAAAAAATATCAGCGATTAAGATGGGAAATCGAGCTAAGGAAAAAGTCTAGAGATAGAGCTGCACACATTTCTCTGGTGCCGAAAACATTTTTTCCGAGAAAAACGGTCATTTCTCTAGTGCCGAAAAAAAATTTCCGAGAAAAACGGAGAAAGGACCTAGACATAAATAGCAAGAGCCTGTTTGTTACGTTTTTGGACCTGTTCGCTATCCTGAAAAATTAGAAAAGGGCTTGTCTGCGATTTGAATTTAACGGGAGGTTTTTTTTCGTAAAACGGCGCACCAGGGATCTAAACGCGATGAATGGAAAAAATCTTCCCCTCACAAAAAATCACGAAGGACCTATTCGTAATATGCAAGGACCTATCCGTAATTTGAAGAAATAGAGGGGCTATTTCGCGAAATGGCGGAGGATGACGCGTGGATGGCCTGGCTGGGCTGGCTTTCTTCCGCAAGTAATAGAGTTGATATATTCCTTTTGGGACTGTATCTTCCGTGCCGCTGTTGGTTCCTCGACATTACTGAAGTTTGAAAGCACTGACTGCTAGGTTCCGACTCTACGACAGGCACCTACAAGGTTAAGAAATTTTGCTAAATCTCAGCGATTTGTTGGAATTTAGTTGGGGGCGAGATTTAAAATCTTGACTGGATAAAAAATTTGAAAAAGAAAATCCAAATTACTACAATAATTTGAAATTTTTAAAATTTTTAGGGTTTTTTTTAAAAAAATTTACTTTATTTGATCGGATTTGACCCAATAACCCTTAAGAATATTATCTTTCATGAAAATTTGTTGGAAAACTGAATTTTTGTTGGAAAACCGAATTTTTGAGACATTTTATAATTTTAGCAAAAACACTGTCAGATTTTCATAAATTTGTACAAGCTTGATCATGCTCTAAAAATTTTATGGTACCATATTTAGTAGTTTAGAATCATACAGAAAAATGTTCAAAAGAATTAAACTTCATTTGTTATCTTAAAAAAACAAAATGAACATAACTGAGACAGTAACATTATCAGAATTTTATAAATTTACTCGAATGTGATCATGATCTAAAATTTTCATAAGAGCTTAAGAATTGCCTCAGAACCATTATCTAAAATTTACAAAAAAAAATTAAACTTTTTGTGTTTGCTCAATCAAATCTATCAAAGCATTGAACTTCATTTGTTATATTTCAAAAATAAAAAACATAAAGAATATAAATGATATAGTACCCTTGTAAGAATTTTATAAATTCACTGGAGTGTAATCGTGATCCAAAATTTTTATGAGAACTTAAGAATTGCCTTAGCACCCTTTTTTTAAAGTTTCAAAGATTCTAAACCTTTTTTAGTTTGCTCAAACAAATCTATATATTGATCATTTGGCTTTTACCAGGATGTAACACAGTCAGAATTTAAAAAAAAAAAGCTTTAACATCATTTGAAAATTTTATGAAAACATTGATGATGCATTAGGACTATTCAAAAAAATCAAAATTTTCTAATATGGTTTGTAACATTTTTTATTCGGTTGAAGTTTGTACCATTTTTTTATTCGGTTGAAGTTTGTCGGTAAGATTTTTTATCATGACAGTAGGATTGTTAGAAATTTTTAAAATTTATAACGCTTGATAATCATCTAAAAAGTCTATGGAATATTATTGATGCATCAGGATCATCCACAAAATTTTATAATGTGGTTTGTTGCATTTTTCATTCAGTTTAAATTTGCGAGTCAGCCTTTTATCAAGACAGTACTACTATCAGAATTTTTAAAAATTCTTCTAAAATTTGTATAAGAATATTATTGATGTATTAAGACCATCCACAAAAAATTCTAATGTTTTTTGCACTATTTTTCACTCGGTTCAATTTTATCTAAATCTCCGGTAATCTCGGCGAGATTTTGGTATTTCTCAGTGAAAGCTCGTTGAAAAAAAAAACAAATTTGAATTTTGGTTTTTGTATTTCGTCTGGAATTTGTCCGAAATTTTGAGATCTTGGCAAAATTTTGGATTTCGCCCAATCCAAGGTGTCAGCCGAAAAAAAGATTTCAAACCCTGGGCACCTAACGTCCTAATTAATCAACACACGAAGTCGGATTATGTGCTGTAGATCGAACAGTTTCATCGGCATGACACTGTATCTAGTGTGCTTCATTCTACCTTTACAAAATTGGGAGACATTTTACCATTCTTGTCGGGTATCAAAATTTTTATTAAGATAGTAATAGGAGGTATCCTTTAATTTTGTTTATCTCTTGTTGGTATTTCAATGTAAATTTTGATAACTTGTAAAGATGGTAAAAAGTCTCCAAAATTCCAGCAGTATTCTCTAGTCAATAGTACGTATGTAACCTGCCACGCACAAACACAGCCACACATAGCGATTAGCGAGAAGCACTAATCAAAGGAAACTAGCTGATAATTAAGGCATACATAACATGAGACCTTTTATCAGCTTTGAAAAATATATCTCAGTGTCAATTTTGATACATTCTAAAGAGGGGCTATATTCTGTGCAATCACCCATATGTGTGCAAGCGTGTAATCAAGCGATCTAGAGCATCCAATCTATATTCAACGCTGGCTGCTGGCAAGGGGTATTCAGCAAATTTCAGGGGTAGAGAGAGAAGAGATGGAGGGTGAGGTGAGAGGGTTTAAATGTAAAAACAGCAGCCAACGTTGGATATAATTAAATTGAGTGCTCCAGATCGCTTGATTACACGCTTGTACATATATGAGTGATTGCACATGATATTTCTTCTTCTAAAAATGGGATGGATATATAGCTCTTGCAGGTCAAAGTCGATGTGCCATCACAAACAGGTAAACATAGCTGAAAAGGTGACGACCCAGAATTACGTAGAGAGAAAAGGCAGAGCTTTTACTAGAACAAATAGGTAGTACTAATTAAACCTGTGCGGCTCAAAACACACATCAATCTTTCACCTTGCAATGCCAAGGAAAGCACGATTGATAGTTAATTGATCCTACTGCTCAAAGGTGCATCCCTTTCCCTCTTTACAAAACGTCCGAACGAAAGAAAAACGAAGTTGCCTTTGAAACCCTGTAACAGGTACAGGCTCGTACGAGCACTATCATAGGATCACGTCCTGTCTGCCCGGGCTCCGTTTCGTCAGTTCCTACGCTTGGCTTACAGCAGCAGGATGCCATCCGTCCAGCGAACCGCAGGAGGACATAAATGATCTTACCAAATTTCTTAACAATGACAGGCTCTTTGGTCTTTATCCCTCTTACCTAATTTCACTGATACTGCCTGCCAGGTGGTTGAAAATAAAAGAGCAAGGCCTATTCAATTCAAAAGTTATACAAGCTAGGTCTCGCCAGAGCCTTTTCTTTTGAATCAAGTAAAATGAGTAGTTAATGACTTCATTTTCGGGGGATAGCAACATTAATACTAATCAATTAGTTCAACATGTCCTTATTATGTGTAGATTCAGATCTACGACGCACGTGCATTCAGGTCTAATCATTTTGGTACCGAATTTTATACTCCTTTGTCATAAATAGTTATCGTTTTAGATATCGACGTGATCGTCAAAACACAGTTTTGACCATTAATTTATATTATAATATATTTATAAAATTACAAATATTATGAAAGTACTTTTTGAGACAAATATACATATATGATTTTCATATATCCAATTTAAATATTTAAAAATATATTGACAATTGTGGGATCTGGGAGTAACACCCACGAATTCTACCATTGGCAATCGATTGGGACAACAGCCTAGTTATCAAGATCCTCACTAGTGAAGAAATGCTCATCCTCTAAAACAACAGATATAACAATGTAAGTATATAAAGTACTCGCAAGTCACACATAAAATATAGTATTAATTTAAGGATAACAAAGGAAGGCATAATCTGGTTAGTTTGAGCGATAAGCAACATTTCAAATATAGCAAGTAATTTTGAAGGCATAGCCAATATAGTAAAACTGAGTTTTAAACCAAATTTCAACACTGGATTCAACCTGGAGTTTCATTCCAATTTTTTCTAGATGGAACCCATTCCATCGATCTACTAACCACTTTTCTGAAATCACTTTTGAAAGCCAAAGTCTAATCTGTGAAAGACATGCCTGGCATGTCCATTACTGCGGGCTCAGCTAATCTATTAGTTTTACAATCTGCAGAAAATTGTATAGCTTTACCCACAAGACATGATCATCTCCTATTAGTTTTACACTCTGCAGAAATTGTATAACTTCCTTAGGTATGTGACAGAGAGATCATGACAAGGTATTTACAATGCGCCATTCTAAAGCAATCATGCCCCGATAAGGTTCCACCACTAAAGTGTTATAACTGCACTAGTTAGAAGCTCCCTCTTGTGCCAAAGAAACAACCTAATGGCACAACCAACAATGGAATGTATGTAAATTAATTAGCCAAGTATGTTTCATACTATACTTGTGGTAGTACGGATAAACTTTACATTCAGTAGCTCACAAAGCAATCCTTAATTAGTTAGGTGAGCTTATCACAAATCTAGAACCATGACGAAGTCACATGACAACCAAATCTCGCTCTATCTAAATCACATTTTCACTTTCTCTTGAACAATATTCTTTTTTATCGCATTCCATGGCACACCAATGCTAAGAAATAATTTTATTTCAATAGAAATATTTATTTGCCATAAATTTCCAAAAGCCCTAATTTCAGGTCTAAACATGTCTAAACTATTCTCTATGTAGTACTAGTTAATACTGTATTATTATACCAACTAGTGAGATTTTTGCTTGAGGTTACAATGGGACATATTATCAAAATCAAATGAGGTCACAACAAATAAGAATAACTAGATATTTAAATATAGAAGTTAAATTACATCGATAAACTTATGCATATAGTAATTTAAATTTAAATTTTATTTTAAAAATCTAGGATTAACATGATCAATGGTGTAAGTTGCCTTATTCGAAGCATTGGTGCTAAGAATCATCGATTTGGTACTCTTCTGGCACTTCGAAATCTAAACGTTAAAAATAGCTAAATTCAAATAAAATCTACATAAATTTAAATAAGATACAAACTAGCTTAAATAGGTAGATTGGGATTTTAGATGAATTCAAGAAGAAAAACGAAGTTAGCATAGAGCACAACGGCCTTCCGAAACATTTAAATCAAGGAAACAGAGATAAAGGATTTTTCCTGGAATTTTGGGTTTTTATTTCTAAAGGAAATTTTGGATTAATGCATCAATATGATGTCAGCGAGGGTTTTCAAAATTTCTTTGTAAAGGAAAATGGAAACTATGATGCAAGCATGACATAATGCTGATGTCATTGAGGATTTTGAATATTGGCCAAATTATTTTTCAACGGGAAAATGTCTCAGTAGGCCTACCATGGACCTGGCTCAAGGCACTATTCAATGGTGGTGCTCACGGCCCGATGGTTGTCAGAGCTTCACGACATGACCGCCAATGGTGAGGGAGGGGAAGCAAGAGTGCGAAAAAGGGGAATCTGGTGCGTGCTGCTTGGCTCAGGCGGCTCGGGTATTGGTGTTGGCGGTGCTCCAACATAGCTCTGGCGATGTGAGTGGGAGCATGGCATAGAACGCGAAGAGGCAAAGGCGATGATGGATTCGGTGGTGGCGAAAGGGCATAGGCGACGGTGCACAACTAGAGAGAGAAGGGGGAAAATTGAAGCAAAAATGAGAAGAATGTTGCACAAAGTTGGTGGCAGTTGAGTGGGCAACAAGCAAAACTGAGGCACGGTAATGGCGGGATTTGGCTAGGGACAAGATGATAGAGATGGGGTGATTGATTGTGTCAATTGTGCACAAAATGTTGGGAAGAATCAAGAGGGAAATGTGGCCTTTGGAGCTCGCTTGCTCGACAATGGCAGTGGAACAGGCGCATAGGAGGAAGAAGGCTAGGAGGGTGATGAGTGGGGCCAGATGTAGAGAGAGAAGAAAGAGAGGGGAGGCCGGGCGGGTCAGCTGGTGTGGGAGAAAAAGAAAGGTTAGGAAGAAGAACATGCTGAGAAAAAGGGTTTCCGTCCAAAAATATTTTTAGGGATTTTAAATAGTTTTCAAATTTAAATAAATATGAAATTTAAAAGAGGCCTTTGGAAAATAGCAAATAGAGTTCAAAAATTTAGAAAAAATTCATAGGAATACCCTAAGTCATATTTAACTTAAGAAAATTATTTCCAATTTAATTTTGATTTTTATTTTTTCAAATAAATTACTTTTTAATTTCTAAAAATAGGAAAATCCTTTTTTAAAATCCAAAAGATTAAAATGAAATACGAGAAAATCAGGAATAATTATTATAAAATCTAGAAATTTGAATTATTCTCTGTAAATTCGTAAAATCCAAGAAAATAATATTTTTAATTTTAAATACTTTTTACCTTTATTTTTAAAGATAAAAATTATGGATGTTACAATAATCAATTATTCAAAAGTTTGATTGCACCTATGTTCAAAACGATAATTATTTGTGCCTGGAGGGAGTAATGTTCTTGTAGACACTACGGTGTTTCCTATGAACTTGATGAGGTCCAAATATGAAATCATCTCTCTTTATAGTCCCCTCTATCTCGCTTTTTTTTACAAATCTAGCCTCCGTAAACGCATTTGTAGATTTGACCCTCTCACTCATCGCGGAAGGCATGACAGGCGTCACCTGTCCCTTGCCGCACCCGAGGAGGGCAGGCACGCAAGCTGGAGAGCGCAGGAGCACACGCTATCGTGGCTGGGTAGCGTGGAAGGAGCCCTAGTGAACTTTTGCGGTAAAAAAGTGTGGAAGGTGATATGTGTCACCTTACAATGTTTCTGTGGTTGGAGATGAGATTATTTTTAAAATTATGTTTAGAAGAGGATTAGATTAAAAAAAGGTAAAAGAGGCTAGAAATAGAAAATGGGATGATTTCTCCAAATAGGATCTGGATGTAGCTTACTTGTGTTTGATCTACGGGGGATGCTCCTGATCCTAAGGCAGGACTTTTCAATCTTGAGCTAGAGCTGAATCAAACATTTCTACTAGCCATGCATCTACTAGTTCTGAAAACTTAACTGGATGTAAAGATCAAGAAGGACATTAATTAGATCCACAGTTCGACATCAATCAACTAGCTAGACTATTGGTAAGCATTTCTTTTGCCTAATGACTTGTGCCTGGACGTCCGAAATTTTTAGATGCATTGCAATATTTTTTTCCTATACATGTAACATTTCTTACCAACGCGTGCAACATTTTCCTTCGATAAACAATAAAAATTGCTACAGTAAACAGATGTTGCAAGCGTTAAAAAAAATATTGCACGTAGAGAAAAAAATATTGCAAAAGACGTCCGATGAAATAAACAATAATCGAACGTCCGAGCGCTAGTTTCACCCTTTCTTGTGTGTGTTTGGTTGTTTGCGGCTTTGCGCAGCTATCAACAACAGTGGAGCAGGGGTGATCGGTACCCGTGATCAGGCGCAGCCACTACTATACCTGAGGAAAATAAATGGCAATCACATCATGATTGTGCATGCAAATAACTATTTATTTCTTATGTTAGCAGACTCCGTCGACGGCGACATGACCTGTGTTAAATGTACTCTGTCTCTGACGGAGGGCTGAGCTCGTCTCGGTTGGTGAGGGCGCTAGGTGCGCATCCCGTCCACACGTGTTCGAGCCTCACTCGACACACCCATGGAACTTAGTTTCTTTCAGATGGTTAGCCAGCGCCCTCTGCAAAACCCTGCATGATCTTTCCCACTCGGGTCGGTTCGTAGGTCAAGTGGTACAGGGTAACCCTTGTATAGGTTCGAGTAGATTGCTTATGTTTATTTGGCAGAAGCTTTACTCGACATGGTATCCTAGATTCGTAGTCGAGCGGTCCTGAGTGCAATATCTGTTTGATTCATGCCAAGCGCACACACCATAGGGCTGCTATGCTATGTTTACTAGTCCGGAAAATGTCATACAGCTTAACATGATATATGGCGATTTGCGAATCGGTGATAAACGTTATCTTTTGCTTTATCTATCACGTCTGATTTCACCACTACAAGAAAACGACAATTTTTTTGTCGGCCCACGATATTTTCGTCGGTTTTCTACAAGCCAACGACAATAATAATACATTTTCGTTAGCCTAAGTCAAGCCGACAAAAATATATTTATTTTCGTCGGCCAGAGCCAACAGCCGACGAAAATAAATATATTTTCATCGGTCTGTTTGGGAAGCTGACAAAAACAGTCTTGCCAAGGGGTGTATTTTCGCCGGCTTCGCTGACCAACGAAAACAGCTTGACCTATTCGTCTTATGCCACGTGGCAGAAAGAACTATTTTCATCGGCCAGGCTGACCGACGAAAATACCTAACCTTGCCACGTAGGCATTGTTTTCGTCGGCCAACCTAGCCGACGAAAATAAGACGTAATAAGCCCCGTGGCCATCCCCACGTGTGCCCATTCGCTCGCGCCACGCTGGCTCGCCGTCGGTCTTCCCGCGCCGCGCCGCCTCACCTCCGGTCCGCCACGCCGTCCGGCCGTCCACTTGCCGCCACCTCCTCTCTTGCGTCTTTGCCGCCGCGTCCGCCCCTCGCCCCCATGCCGCCGTCCTCGCGTCCTGCCGCTGCCGCCACTGTGCCTCCGCCGCCTCCCCACACCTCAAGCCGAGCCGCCACGCCCCCCTCAAGACACCACCCCACGCCTCCCACACACCGCCCTCCACCCACTAAGCAAGGTGAGTTTTCTACTTTTTTTCAGTTGTTTACTATTTTTTAGTTTAGTTTAGTGTTGATTAGGGTTTAGATTAAATTTGTTGATTAATGATGTTTTCATCGGCCGAATAGTTAATTAGATGATTAGTTGGGCTATTTTCGTCGGCCAAGTAGCAAGCTTATGAAAATTCATATTTTATTGTATTTGGGCCATGATTAGTTTGGGGTTAAAGTCGGTAAAGCATGATTCAATTAAGTAAAATCGATTTGGTCAGCCAAGCCTAGGCGTCACCCGTTCGGGAACGGCGCATCTCACATTTACTTGTGAGATGCGCCGTTCCGGAATTGTCTAGTTTAATTTGGACAGTCTAGAAATGGATGCTAGAGCATATATAGGATTTATGACGAGCCGAACAGTCCGAACGGAATCTCGGTAGCATGACTCAGTGGATTGTGAGTTGTTCAACCTACTTTGATGAAATTTATGTTTTGAAACTGTTGTTTCAATAATGTTGGCATGCAGGAACAATATGGGGAAGAAATGGCTCGGTGTCACGGCCCGAAGTACGACTAGAGGAACGAGGAGCTGGATGTCTCGGCGCTATACCAGAGTGGTGGGGGCAAGAGACATGGAGGGTGAGATCATCCCCTTATTTGAGTTTTGTCGGAAATCCTGATATGATCAATAGTTGCACCTTTTATGAATGCCTTCGGTTTCGTATATGTGTGCTGCAGGTTCTCCATGTTCAACGGGGTTGTGGACTCCGACGTCGCTCTGTCCCAAGGAAGAGCGTCGGGGTCCTCACAGAGCAGCGCTCGCTCCTTCAGGGATAATGCAAGATTCGCGGAGTACGAGGAGTCTCGCCAACAGTGTGAGGAGTCTCGCCAACAGCGTGAGTTGATAGCGAAGTATGAAGCGGAGATGGCGCACTTGAGGCAAACGCAGACGTACTTCCAGGGAGCTCTTCAGGTAAAAACTCAAAATCTCAACAGAACGATTAAGTTTTGATATTGCAGATCTAACACTTTGACTATATGCAGCAACTCTACGCAATTATGGGCCCTCAGTATGGCTTGCCTATGCTTCTGCCTCCTCCGCCGTTCTACGGGTATCCTCCTCCATGGCAAGCACCGTAGATACATATGCTTTAGGTTAATTTGGTTTTGAAAATTATTTGCAATTCTAGACTAACGTGAAATTTCAAAACTCCTTCTCTACAGGGTTCTCAGCCTCCTCCACCGTTCTACCCGTTTCCGCCTCCACCACTAGGGCTAGCTCAGGGTTCGACCTCACACGCTCCTAATGCAAAAGTCAATGGCTTCTTCGCCTCCGGAGGAAGTGATCACAATTGAAACACCCCGGAGAGTTAGGATTGTAGATAGATTTGTGATGGATCAAGTAGTATAGTTGGATAAGATTAATATATGGCGATTTGCGAATCGGTGATAAACGTTATCTTTTGCTTTATCTATCACGTCTGATTTCACACTAATTTCTGGCATTTTTCAAACACAACCGTGCAGATGCTGACATGGATTTTGACCAGCATGATAATAATGTTCAGAATGTTCTGATTAACTGGAAGGAAAGCAAACACGATGCTCATGCATTATCATTGGGTCAGATTATCAGACTTGTCAAACAATAAGGCAGGGGTGGGAAAAGGATGCCCAATTGGATACGAAATTACCTAAAACATCAGACTTTATATGGGGAGCTTTCAATCCAGAAGCAAAAAATTGACGTGAAATTCAAAGTTCAATCATCTCGTTTTCAATGTTAAATTAACTGGACGATCAATTTACACTAACAGGTGAAATGAAGAAACGGATGCCTGATAGCCACAAGACAAGCCGCCAATCGGTCTCAGAAAGGACACGCAAATGATTCAAGATGCCTATGTCAAAATTGAATCTTGCAAAGATATCTTTACACATGGCTTCAGTTTTTACACGGGAAACGAATTTTTTAAATAATATATATTTTAAATAATTGTGACATTAATATGTGGAATAAAAAAATTGCAAGAATAATACTCTGTTGCCAAATGGTGTGGCGAAATAGGAGTTATCGCCATGTGGTCAGGCGAAGACGCTATTTTCGCCAATTCATTCAGAGATTATACGTTAAACCGTGATTAGAACCCGATTAGAACCGCCTCAATAGCGATCAACAATTTTTAGCCACACCGTGCGACGAAAACAGGTATTTTTGCCACATGGTGTGGCGATAAGCTATTATCGCCAAATGGTGTGGCGAAAATATCTGTTTTCACCACACCATGTGGCGAAAATTCCTAGCTAGACGTTGGCCTCTGCGATCTGTTTCCAGCAAACGCATGGGAAAAACAGTCGTCGGCGCAAAGCGAGAGGAAGAGATGAGAAAGAGAAGGAGAGGAGGGGAGAGGGAAAGAGAGGAGGGGGAGAGAGAGAGGAGGGGAGGGAGAGCTCAGGAGAGAGAGAGAGAGGAGGGGGAGAGAGAGAGGAAGAGGAAAAGAGGAAGATAGAAGAAAAACGAAAGTAAAATCGTGACTTTTAATTTTTTTGTTAATTTCTATGTGCTATACCTAGGTTTAGTTTATCTTGATTTAGGATGTACTTTACATACACTTAGTTTACCTGAATTTTTGTGGATTTTGGTAGGTTGCGTCGAATATTCTTGTTAATTAGTGGTTATCTTTTAGGTTCGCGTAATTAGATATGTACTGTAATATTGTATTGGTAGCGGGATAATTAATTAGCACTGTTTAGGTTAGCGATATTATATGTTGGTGGTGATCTAAAAACTTATTTTGTCTATATCATCGTAGTAATGTCGGATCCAGTAAAATTTAGGGTATATTATGGCGAAAGTGAAATAAAAACTAGGTAGAATGGTGTTGATTTGAGCAGTTTTCCGGTCACCATGGTTGAACACTCGTTCCTCGATAGTGTTAGCATCCGTGATATAAAGTTTTGGTTGACCCAATATTTTCTCTAGATCCAAGTGTTTACTCTGTAACCATCCAAATCTTATTCACATATAGTAAGGGTGATCCGGCTATGTGGGAGTTGAAAAAAGTAGATCGGACATACTTGTGGTAGAAATGGTTAAGGTGGTGCAAGGGATCTCGCCTTGAATGTGTAATGCTGGTGCAAGCTTGCCCTAGAGAAGAGGTGAATATTAGTGTTGTGGGCGAGAGCAGTACATCGACTACAGCTGAACAAGTTCAGGCAGTGGTGCCGGTTGAGGTAGTAGCGGGGATGATAACAGGGATGCAGCAAACACAGAAAGTCGGGCCGATGAAGGGGAGGAGATCCAGCAACTTGTTAATCATTTAGAATTGGTGGACCGTATGGCGATACAAGATGAAGCTGAAATGTTAGAGTGTGATGATGACTTTGACGAAGATGAGGAGGAGGAAGATGATGATGATGAAATGCATGGTAGTACTGGGGCAACGGATGTACTCATCCCTGATGAATGGAACATGCAAAACAAAGATGCTATAGAAGTTTTGTGAGGCCATGAGTCGCGTTGGGAGTATGGTACCAATGCCATTCGGCTAAATCAAATATTCATAAACAATTCTGAATTGAAGTTGGCAGTGAGGTTGTGGGCACTATCACAGCAGAGAGAGTTCCGGGTTGTCTTGTCCAGGCTAGATAGATACATAGTGAAGTGCAAAACCGAAGGATGTGAATTCCGAGTTCATGCATACAAGCCGAAGTGCGAGACATATTGGATTAAATCACGAGTAGAGGGGTATACATGTAGACTAGAAAATATTCTGGTGAAACATCGTAACTTGAATGCGGCTCTAATCGCTAGCATGATGTTCAATGAGATCATCGAGAAGCGGGACATTGAGTACTCTTATATTCAAAAAGCAATCTTGAGAACATTTAAGTACCAGATAAGTTACTCGATGGCCTGGCGTGCAAAGCAAAAAGTATTAGAGAAGAGGTTTGGTACATACGAGGCTTCGTATTGTAACCTACTTTGTGTGCTTGATGTCTTGAAGGAAATCAACCCTAGCACATATACCGCTTTCGAAGAAAGTGAAGCAGATGGTAATGGGATCTCGACATTTCATTGTGCTTTTTTCATTGGGTCCTTGTGTGTCGATGGTATATTTTTGACTGGGAAATACTAAGGGCGTATTCTAACAGCCATTGCAGTTGATGCGAACAACCACATACTTCCATTGACCTTTGCATTTGTTGAGGGTGAGAACTGGAATAGCTGGCTGTAGTTTTTCAGACATTTGAAATTCAGGGTAGTTGGTGATCGGCCCAACGTATGCATTATTCATGATAGTCATAAAGGTATCATTTCGGCAATTAAGACTCTACAGGAGGACCTTGATGAACCTTTCCCATGACGTGACTTGCAGAATAGGTGGTGCATGAGACATTTGGGAGCAAATTTTTTCAGACAGTTCAAGAATAAGAAACTGATGAACCTATTTAAGAGATTATGCAAGCAGAATCAGGCATGTAAGTTCAACGCGCTATTGGTCGAGTTGGATAAGCACACTACTGCACATATTGAAGAGCTAAAGAAGCAACCACCAACGCTGAACTATTGCCCACCCAAAAGGCTATCACCCCTTAGTGCGCTCGATCCTCCTAATCTGAGGAGATGATCGTTAAGGAACATTAAGTGTTTCTCGCACTGGATTGAGGCGGAGCTGTTGGAGAAGTGGGCATTGCTCCATGACACTAGAGGTGCCATGTTAGTATATAATTAAGATATTTACGACGATTGAACAATTGGGGTTATTGTACTAACTAATATGTGTTGAATAGGTTTGGTGTCATGACAATGAATATAGCCGAGGTTTACAATTGGATCATCAGAGGCCTCCGTCCGCTACCACTTGTAGCCATCATGGAAGGCATGTTGTATGGCAACGTTGCCTACTTTTAGAAAAGGCATACGGAGGCTGTACTTCATGCCACGACATTACAAACACTGTATTGTGGGCGGATGATGGCCTACATGGAGGAACGAACCACTAAAGTTCAGCAACATATGGTGCATAGCTTCAGAATCACTGAGTACTGCTTCGAAGTGACTCTCCGGTGCAAAGGGGGATTGGGAACTGACATAGCGATTATTACACACGAGGTTAATCTGGGCCAAGAGGCCACTGGATGGTGTGAATGCACCTGCAACAAGCCAAAACTTCTTCATATTCCCTACTCACACGTGATCGCTGCTTGTGGGCAAATTGGGATGAACACGATGTAATACGTGTCCCCTTTCTACTTGAAGGATCATGCTGTCAATACCTGGTCTGGTGAGTTCCGTGGTTTCCGTGCACACAGTGATTTCACTGTCATTAACAGAGAAATGCGCATATGTCTACCGGATGCAAACTTGCGAAGGTGTGTGGAAGGGTAGGTTGGTTGTCCACAATCTAGACGCATTCGCAATGACATGGATGAATTTGAAGTGGTTGGCCCTGTTAGGAGGTGTTCTCAATGCGGTGAGTATACTTTTAGAAAAGGCATACGGAGGCTGTACTTCATGCCACGACATTGCAAACACTGTATTGTGGGCGGATGATGGCCTACATGGAGGAACGAACCACTAAAGTTCAGCAGCATACGGTGCATAGCTTCAGAATCACTGAGTACTGCTTCGAAGTGACTCTCCGGTGCAAAGGGGGATTGGGAATTGACATAGCGATTATTACACACGAGATTAATCTGGGCCAAGAGGCCACTGGATGGTGTGAATACACCTGCAACAAGCCAAAACCTCTTCATATTCCCTACTCACACGTGATCGCTGCTTGTGGGCAAATTGGGATGAACACGATGTAATACGTGTCCCCTTTCTACTTGAAGGATCATGCTGTCAATACCTGGTCTGGTGAGTTCCGTGGTTTCCGTGCACACGGTGATTTCACTGTCATTAACAGAGAAATGCGCATATGTCTACCGGATGCAAACTTGCGAAGGTGTGTGGAAGGGTAGGTTGGTCGTCCACAATCTAGACGCATTCGCAATGACATGGATGAATTTGAAGTGGTTGGTCCTGTTAGGAGGTGTTCTCAGTGCGGTGAGTATGGGCACAAGACAACGCAATGCCTATAGCTTGAGGTGGCGGCGGTGAAGCCTCGACATTGAATCTACCAACTCATCATGGTTATGCTATTTGATATGTGTGGAAGGAGTGTGTATCATCAGTTATGTATCGAATTATGTAATATGTATCATATTTATCATATGTTATGTAGTATTATTTACGTTGGACCTTTATATCTTTCAATGTATATGTATCATGTTTATCATATGTTATGTATTTGTGGGTACGTTGGACCTTTATCACGTTTATGGTATGTCGTTTGTTGTATTATTTATGTTGGACCCGTCTGTCTTTTGTTTTATGTTGGATCTTTATATCTTTTGATTTATATGTATCGTGTTTATCAAATGTTATGTGCAATAAATATTTCATTATTTACTTGCAGGGATGGAACAACCCGACTCACTTCTGGACTTTGCCTTGGACCGGCGGCACCGTGCGTTCGTCCACATGACAGAGGGCATTGAGAAGGTGCCTTTACTATGGATCCGTGTGCCTAACAAGACATGGTGGGTCTACCTATGTTCCCACACAAGGTGAGTTGTACTGCATTTACATGTTTCATTGTTCGCACAATTTCAGTTCATCTAACTTATATTTGAATAATACAACTATTTTTTTGTATCAATAGGTTGGCACGTGCTGGGTTGCTTCCTCTCGTTCGCATGGTTGAGGGGTCAACTGAGGACGCAGCTGTGCCTGACGATTAGGCAGAGGGTGAGGATGGTCCAGAGCGGTCACGATGTTTCCGTTCGACCGATCCCTGCTATCGTGTTTGGTCGATCGTTGGAGGCCGGAGACGCACACTTTTCACTTTCCATTCGTCAAGGTGACGGTGATTTTGCAGGACATTGCCGTGCTTACAGGGTTGCCGATCGCTGGAACACCGATCAAACCCTCGGTGACTCCTGCGGGGTGGGTGGCAGACTTAGAGGTGAGGTTTTCCAGAGTGGTGGACCATGATCCGGAGATACATATCGGCAAGAGGCACAGGCCATCGAGGAGGTGGTTGGCCCAGTTTGAGGTTAGTAGTTGTACGTGTATATGGTATTCTAGTTTTTCATAACTTTAATCTAATATTACCATATATTAATTATCATAGGTGCAACAGATGGCGGCGGTGCCCATGGACTACCAGGTTGCACGACACCTGGAGGCCTACTTTCTTTGGTTGTTCGGGATGGTGATGTTCATGACGACTCATGACGATAGCGTCGACGCCCGGTGGATAGTCTATGCACGGGCTATTGCCAATGCTGAGCCAGACGACGTCTCACAGGTATCCTGGGGTTCAATGGTTCTTGCTGGCACGTACCGTGCCCTTTGCGACGCGTGCATGAAGAAAAGCAAGACCGCCAATATGGCTGGGATGCCTCTTTTCCTTCAGCTCTGGTCGTTTGAGTGCTTCCCTGTGGGTCAACCCTTTGTCGACCCTCGACACTACACCGCTAACATGTACGAAGGCGATGCGATCGACCGTCCGACCATGGGCTCGCTTTGGACTAGACGACAGGTACAACTTTGTAAGCATTTATCAAATTTTAATTGCAGTCGCATGTACTTACAGATATTTTTTTGTATTGCAGCCACAGTGGGTAGGACTGCATGTACGTTCGGCATACCACTCCTTCATGAAGGCGTTTGACCACCTGCATGTGGACCAGGTGAACTGGAACCCTTACAGTGAGCGCCGTGTCACGGAGAGAGCTGCGGCAGGTGGGGTCTCAGCACTTTGCTACAGGGACCATGCCTACTGGCTTATGAGGAGGAAGATCGTCTTCGACGTCTTTGTGGAGGACTACGCGCCGCACCGAGTCCTGAGACAGTTCGGTCTTCGCCAGCTGGTCCTTGTTTCTTGGGGGGATCGTGTGCCACAAAGAGTACACTCGTGAGTTATTTGACCAAAAATATGTTAAATGCTTATGTCATATGTCTAATAATTTGAATTTCTCTTAACGTTCGCCACTTAGGGACCTCATAAGAGCATGACGACCTTGGTACAGAGGATGGAGCTGTGGCTCTCACAGTGGGATGGGGCGCTAGACGACGTCGTTGATGAGGACACACCTTATGACTGCTCCTCCTACCAGCAAGATTTTGCTCGCACGTGCCTCGGACGGTGCCGCCTCCTACTTGTGGAGGAGCCACCGACTCACTGTGTACACTCCTGCAGGTCGACTTGTACCTGTGCCAGCAGAGCGCCGCGGCACGCCATGGTAAGTCTTATTTCGTAAATTACATTATGTATTCATTATGCTATATCCATGTGTATATCATTTGGTCGTACATGGTAGGTGGACCACGCTAGGGACTTGCACGAGCATGGCAGCGGCGTCTTGTCCAGGCTACGTGACGGAGCCACTATGTCACTGGACGAGATGACGGAGGCATGGAGACGCATGGTGGCCACGACTCGCAGGATCGTGGAGCTCGGTTCTTGTCGATATGTAGTCGATATTGATCGTGGCACCTCGTCTAGGCCGCCATGCGTGCCTTTGTACCACACACTGACCCCAGCTCCTCGCCACACAGTGGAGGAGTCCACTTCACCCTTTGCCTCCAAATTTCTAGACGTGGCAGATGGTCCACCGGCAGCACCTACAAATCCCACTATGGTCCCCACACCAAGTAAGTCGAGCAATATTCAATTATTCATGTTTGGTATAAGTATCACCTAACTATAATTAAAAATTACTACCTGAACATGCAGGTTACCCTCAGGGCGGAGGATAGTTCTCTCCGTCGCCGCACTCATCAGGGTACGCCAATCCTGAGCACTGGGTGGATCAGTTCTTCATTGGCATGCAGTTCACGTAGCCCCTACCACCGACGCAGTTCATGCAGCCCCCTCCAGCGATGCAGTTCACGCAGCAGGACTACGACACCTCCTACGGGTACGCGTTGCCTCCCTGTGAGCTTCAACCGGTGCAGCGGTACAGCCCTTCAGTCTATGGGCAGGCGCGACCATCGCAGGAGCTTTATACATGCCCTCTGGACGATGCACTGGCTTCAGCATGTAGGACAAAAAGAGGTCGTGGTAGGAGTTTAGGTCAGGGTCCACATTAGGGGGTGCAACCGATCAGTAACTCATTGTTAGGCTGTCGTCCTATTTATGTTTCATACTCTGTACTGTTTTATAGTGTTAATAGTGCTGTCATCGCTTTTTAATTTACTCATTGTTTCTAAAATGTAATTTACTTTCTCCGACGACGTGACAACACAACACCAGATACCGATGCAATCTGTAACCTTTCCGGACTACGTGACACTACCTTCAATTTTTTCACGTCGATTGGACAACGCACACAACAACTTTGTCAATGCGATGTGACACTCTGCACACCATTAAGTGACAAAACACTACCCATCTCATACCGATAGATAACTCACTAGCGACCTCAGAGCGAAGTGACAACACCCTGCAACTCACCATTTTTTTAGACTGAAACGACAACACGTTGTAGCCCGCTTTTTCAGACTAGAGTGGCATATAAAACCACTCCCCACCCAAGCAGCCCTTCTTCCCTACCCCAACCTCCACTCCAAACAGCAAGCACACATACACATCTCTGACTCACACTTCACCATGGCTGGATTCTCTAGCAGAGCAATCTCGTGGACACCAGATATGAGCAGCGTAGCCCTTCATTACATGATGAGAGTTACACGTAATGGGAAGGATGATCCGTTCAAGAAGGAGAACCTAAGTAAAGTGGTGTCCAAATTGCAAGAGTTGTGTCCGACATCATCAAGGCATGACAAGACAATCTTTGGCCTGAGCCTTGTGACCTCCGACGACTTCAAGGTACACTTATAATGGTGGCGTTAAAGGTATTTAAGGATGTGCGAACTAGCCAACCACCCTTCTGCTAACGGTTTCTCATCAATATATCGTAGGGTACTGATGCTACCCGATCAGTATGCAGAGCATATTAAAGTTAGTTATTTTATATTCGTTCACCGTACTAATCTTTTTAGTATCATCCATAACTTCACTACTTTATATGCTTATCTTGTGTATTAATCATTCCCTAAGGATAAAGAGTTGATTAACAAAGATATCCGAGAATTCGTAGCGATGTTTGTTCTTTTCAGTGGTGGTGTCATGGCTGGTTCACGCAGAAGCCGCACAAGAGGATCTAACTGAAGGGATAGAGGTCCACCGATCACTACTGCACCAGAAAGTTCAAGAGGACGTTCAACCACCACGGAAGGAGGACTTGCTTCAAACTGTGGTGACGATAATGATGATGACAATTTCGTGTCACCTCCACCTTGACGTTCAACCACTACCACAACTGGCCGTTCAAGCACTATCAAAACTGGCCGTTCAAGTACTACTACAACAGGCCGTTCCAGGAACTATGACGATGGCGATTATGATAATGATTTCATGTCACCTCCACCTCGCCGTTCAAGCACTATCAGACCTGGCCATTCAAGCACTACTACAACAGGCCGTTCTAGGAACTATGACGATGATGATTTTGTGTCACCTCTACTTCGACGTTCAAGCACTACTACAATAACTACTACAAGGACGGGCACTACTGCAGGTTATTCTAGGAACAATGCACGAGGACGTCCAACCAGCACTGAAGGACGGGCACTTCGTAACCTTACAAACGACGATGACGATGATTTCATACCACATAAGCCATGAACCAATATACCCCTATCATCCAATTGACCATTCGAATCCCTTATTCTGAGATCCATGGCCATAGAATATATGGTTCTGTGACATGTACCAGTGTTGTATCCCAGTTTTATGAATTTCTTCTGAATCTTTAGTGTTGTTCACATGCCATACTACTGTAGTTGTCATACTTATTGCACTTTGTAATATAAATGATTTATTCAATGTTTTACTACAATTTCTCGTGAAAATTGTCGTCAAAGATAATAAAGAACAGCGGAATTTGAATTTTTTGTCAACTAAAAGATACTGAATAATAATTTTGTAAAATACTACATGAATTATCACTAACAAATATGAATTTGTCCTTTTCTATTGAACCCTCGCGACAGCATAGCAATCAGTAGGACGGAGGGGAGAAAGCCATGGTGGGCCGGCACTAAATCCTTGGTGAAGGTAGTGTGGGTTGCAGTTTTTCACGGGCTAGGGAGGGCGGTTTTTCACCGAGGGCGATGGAGCGGGCGAGGGAGTCCGGGAGGAAGAGCGTGGGAGATGGCAGGGGAGGAAGAGTGCGGGAGATGGCAGGGAGGAAGAGCACAGTATATTTTTGCAATTTGAAAAAAAAATATTACTAAAAAAATTCGTTAACGCTCACAAATTATAGTGAATTTTCGAACGAAATCAGTGCAAAAAATATCTGGCATAAATTTAATTTTATGTACAAAATATTCTACAATTTTCATATCTATTGCAACTGTACCCGGCTATTTTCGCCACATGGTGTGGCGACAACAGGTATTTTCGTCACACCATTTGGCGACAATAGCTGTCGCCACACCATGTGGCAAAAATACCTGTTTTCGCTGCACGGTGTGGCTAAAAATTGTTGATCGCTGTCAAGGCGGTTCTAATCGGTTGTAATCACGGATTAACGTATAATCATGAATGAATTGGCGAAAATAGCGTCTTCGCCCGACCACATGGCGACAACTCCTATTTCGCCACACCATTTGGCAACGGAGTATTATTCTTGCAATTTTTTTGTTCCATGTATTAATGTCGCAATTATTTTAAAAAAATATTATTTAAAAAAAATCTACGGGAAACACTCCTAGCTAGTTAAAAAAAAGAAGTTAACAAAAGAGGACCCAAGAAGGTGTAGTTGCAGGAACAACGAAAGATACACCATGCCCAAGTTCAAGCGGAAACTGATACTATGGTTTGGCAGCTTGGCTGCCTCTGGATGGCTGGAATCTCGAAATGTACCGAACCCAGATGCTTTGCAGGCGCATGTCCTCGCATTGGACTAACTCTGTTGAAAGGAAACCCCGTCTCTGACAAAGAATTCTCAGGAGCCTTTCGCGGCCGGATACATCACGGTGCGGTCTACCTCGATGACTTGCAAGTTTAACCAAGAGCCAATGATTACGCATGGCCTTCTCATCAAAACAGCAAAACGTGCGTGGCTAGCAGTAGCATATGACATGACAAGCCTTTTGCAATGAGCAGGTCCAAATACATCTGACGAAAAAGTCAATGTAACAGTGCCGCAGCAGTTACACCGCCTTCAGAAGAAAAAAAAATTGTAAACCATTCACAGATCGCAAGCTCGCGTACTAACTTGGCGTCGTACGACTGTGCGGTGCCACGCTAATTAGGCATCACGTAACATTAGCCGAGCAGCCTAGCGTTTCGTTTAGCCGTAGGCAGGCCGCAGGCGGACGGGCAGCTCGCGCATCGTTCGTGCGCGCAAACGAAGCGAAATGGATGTCCGCGTGGGAGAGAGTCAAAAAAAAAAAAAAAACGTACCGTGTGGAGTCCCCCGTCCGCGTCCGTGCGCGAAAACGTCGCACCGCGCGCTCTTGGGCGGCGTCGTGCTGCCGTGCCTCCGCGCGCCGCATGCTGCTTGCACACGTGAAATCCGTACTCGACGAGACCGTTCGTAAGGCCTGCGCTGCATCCGGCGGCAGGCAATGCCGTGCCGGCCGTTCGCGAGGGGCGCCGCACGGCGCGCGGGGATGCATTTCCCCGTGCCGCGCTGCACCGGGAGCTCTGCTGCCTTGGATCACCGCTGGAATACTACCGCCGTCCCGTCTCACGCATGAGTCGTGATCGACCGTTTTGCCCTGCACTGCAGGCTGCAGCGCTCCCAGACGAATAATGACCGTGGAGCATGTCCGTACGTACTTGCGGTTCCATCGACACGCAACTCTTGTCCTGCGCCTTCAATTTGTCGGTCACCAACTCCACAGTCATGCAAGAAAATGCGAATCTGAAAGAAAAATGGGAAGAGGGGGAAGACAGGAAATATTTATAATGTGGCTAGACAAGTAGTACGAATTCCTCGATGCCCCGTTCTTTCTAAATGGTGTTCAAATCGGCCACGTATCTCCGTGGTTCACATGAGCTTACACTTTTTGGATCTCTTGTACGCTTGCCAGTCAGTTCGACGCCGGCATGAAAAGGCAGGAGGCGGGTTGGCATAGAGTATATATAGACTTTACGTTGAAATAAAAAAAGACCCCCCTTTCTGCATCACCTAGTGCTGTGCAAAATGCCAAATGTTTCAAATCCTCCTTGTCCCATGCGAATGGATTTAGCTCAATTGAAGTACGATTTGTTTAGCCTTTTTTTTTTTTAAAAAAGTATGATTTGTTTGTCGGTCGTCATTGTGTATATAGTACAAAAGAGTGCACGTTAATTTCATCCTTCATGTGATATATTTAGCCCTTATTACAGGCCTTTCTTTTTTAAAAATGAATTATTAATGGTCTTTCTTTGATCACTCCATACTAAGCATGCATGTTCTATTATTGAAGTTTATGTACAGTATTGAAGTAGTCCCAAGGGATAGGTGATCGGTCCCCTCTGTTCTTGAGATTGATTACTTGTCTGTGCCTTTCCTTACCCAAAAAACCCTGAAATTTCAGGCCATACCCAAGGATGAACGCATGTTGTTGACTTGTATACACCATCTGTGTCCGGGACGTCTCTTTCGTCCTTCAAATGTACTCATCGCAACCAAGTTTGTTCAGCGAATCTGCAAGTGACAATGAGGTTAGCTAGAACGTCGCTCAGATATAGGTAGGGGGATCAGAATGAAAACTTGGGCAGGACACTGTAGTTAAAACCAGGGCTTTCATTTGTCTCCCTGACCTGTGCAAGCTTATGAACATGCAGAGACCCAAAGCGTCCCAATTCGACACATGACGAATTCCAACGGGGCCAACCGATCAAAAACATGTCAAGAGTTTGGTGCGAGGAAGGTAAAACGGCAACGGGTAGTCGAGTACTGGCCACCCTAACTCAAAAGACTTGAGAGCTTGAGCCACCTCTGGATGCCTGGAATCAGCAGCCTTGGCTTGCAAAAGGACAGGTTGTTGAAAGCCATTCCGAATTAGCACTCGCTACTTCACCAGAAGTATGCAAAGTCCATACATGTGGACAGAGAATGCAATCTGCAATTGAGAAATGTGTCGCAATTCACAACTACTACTGTAACAGAAATGTCGTAGGGCCTTAGAATTTCTGGAGCACTAGTAATTTTAGTAGTTATATGCTGATTTTTACCGCTATTGACGGATTCGCTATAGGAATCATGTTTTGTGATTCGGTTCGTCGGTTGTCCTATCACTTCGTTTTTCTGAATTATATTTCGAAAGTTGTGGAGCTTTTGAGTGGTGACCTACAGCTTTGGCATTATGAGATGACAATCAAGTAGATCAGAGTTGAGGAATTAGGTGAGTTCTTGCCAAAAGTATGGAGAATTATTAAAACAGCTATAGTGTGTAAGAGCGCGGTCGTTGATCATTGAAGTAGTATAAAATATCTGATCAGCTAGTTGATTAAAAATGACTTAAAAACATGAGTTGGTAGTTTCTTTTCTCCCACTTGTTTGAACAGTGTGTGAGTAGCTAGGTTGCATCAGACTAGTAGCTCTGAATTGTAGGAACAAGATTATGTGCCATCGTATGGATCACATATACTCAAAGCCTCACTCAAGTATGTCCGACTGAATGTCGTAACTGTTAGAATATCACATCCTTGCATTTATTTACAGAGACAAACGCCAATGTCACTATCTTGGATAACAAATGTGATTATCTAACCTTTAAAAAGACTCCATTGCCAGAGAAATCGTCTGACTAGGCATTGAACAGTTCAGGAACTATTGGTACATGCAGTGATGCAGACATCATATCACTTGCGTTTTAAATACTCATCAAGTGAATATTAATGGAAATACACTAACATGGCTTGAACATTCAGTTTTTTGTTAGTTGGTAGGGATCATTCGTTTTTTTCCCTCCCTTTGAGATGAATTAATGGACAGTCAGAATAGTACAAGTTATCGAAATATTCCTCTAAAAGAAGAACAGTAGCGTCTAGATATATTTGTTTTCAAGCAAAGTTCTTACAGATCGACGTCTCTTCTTCCTCACTACTGTTGATTAGGAGAGTTGCAGAATAGATCAGCAGTTCTCTTCAAAATGACTTTTTAAAGCTTCCACCGTAAGCAGATTTTGGGCACTGACGCTTAATTAACTCTTCAAGTGTTGAGAGTGCGGTGACTAAGAATCTATTATATTATTAAAGCAGAAACAAAAGAAGCCACCACATTCGCTCTCAAGACTAGAATTTCCTACATTAATCGGAAGAAAAAAGAAAGATCTACACCGTTGATCGCGTGGTGGGTGTAAATTATAACGGTTTAAATTAAAAGAAAGAGTTTGTGTCATGTAAAATATAAAAATAAATAAATTTCAGAATAAAAATAAAAGAAAATTAGAAATTTGATTTCTATACAATTAAAAGAAAGAGTCCAAATACAATAAAAAATTCACAACAAAAATAAAAGATAATTAACAATCTAATTTCCATACAAACATCAAAATAAAACTGAAATTCAGAATAAAATTTTAAAAAATTCAGAATACCAAAAAAAAAGATAATTAGTAATCTGATTTCCATAAGAACATCAAAATAAAACTGAGATTTAAATAAAAATTAGTAGTTGATTTGAATACTAATTCCAAAGATAAAAACAGAAATTCGAATGAAAAATAAAAATAGGAATTTGATATCCATACAAATATCAAAATAAAGAGTCCATGTCAACTATAATAAAAACCAAATTCTGTAAAAATAAAATAAAAGTAGAAATTTGAATTCCATATGAACATCAAACTAAAAATAAAATTCAAAACAAAAATAAATTGAAAATTAGTAATTTGATTTGTATATGAATACCAATCTAAAACTAAAATTTAGAATAAAAATAAAATAAAATTTGTAATTTAATTTCCATACTAACTCTAAAGCAAAATAAAAATGAAATAAAAAATATACCAATTGGATTTAGATACGATTCGTCTTAAAACTAAATTAAAAAATCTATGTCATGTATGATTATTTGGAATACACACAAATATAATTTGGAATACAAACAATAAAAAAAATGCTAATTTGTTTTGCATAAGAATTCCAATTAAATTTCCATATAAATTTCTAAATAAAATTCCTAATAAATATAATCCGGCATAAAAATTAAAGAAACATTAGCTATTGGATTTCTATATGAATTTAATAAAAAAATAACTAAAATTTGGAATAAAAATAAAATAAAAAGAGAAAAACCAATGCCGAAGGAGCCAAAAGCCGTGATAACAAGTGGTGTGTGTCTACATTATTGAAGAAGTCGGTAGCAAAAGAAGCTTGATGATAGGAGATCCTGATAAAGAAGAGATGAAACTTTGTATAGAAGATGAGCTAATGAGGATATATATCCATTGGGTAGCTAGAAATGTGCCATCGTTGCTGAGGGACATATGCATATTGTTAGATAATGACTAAAGTAACATGCTAGCATAATAGAAGATAGGAGGTTGTCGCGTTAGTGGGGAAGTAACATCGTTGAGTTGGCAAATATCGAATAAGAGAAACAACCGATATGGGACAAGCGTAAATCAAGTATATAAAATATCTTACATGTGTATATGTATGCATGAATTCATTTGAATCAAAACAAGTTGCAAAAACCTCAGAGTAGAGATGATGCTACTCTCTGGAATAGGCTTGAGGCCACTGGTGAGAGTATGACAGGTGTCCTTGGTAGAAATAAGCAATACTTGTACATGTATGCATTGCATGTTGATGTCGTAACATTCAGCATTAAGTAATAATTGAAGAGAAATAGAATATAGTTATACGATTGAGTATTGCATTAAAAGGGTAGGAGTTGAGAGGGATCGATAAAAAATTAGGCTTGATATTGGTGGTTGAAGTAGAAAAGTTGTGAGGCGATTGATAAAAAATATAAGGCATATGGTTCTTCGGGGCAACTAGCGTGTGAAGAAAATACGTTCAAAATAAGCTGCCCATGATGTGCCAGTGTATACGTGAGCAATGTATTCTAATACCATGTAAAATAATCAACATATTACTTGAGATTAAATAGAGGTACATATATTGCATATATTTTGAAAAAAGAATTATTAACAAAGAAAGAATAGGGTATATAGCTATATGATCTATGCAAGATAAAAAGTTGCTATGTTTCTAAGAACCCCAATAACTTGTTATTCTCAACGATTTTCTTCCATCAAATCTTTTACTTCAATTACATTCCTTAATTTAAATTTTTCTTAAAGCTTTATTGTCATTTCTAATGTTTATGATGTTTTAAAAATCTAAATAGTCTACAAAATATGTTAATATATTCTCAAGCATATAAGTTATATTAGTTGATACTACAAACTGTTTAAAAAATCTAGCCGCGCAAATGCGCGAGTCACCCTACTGGTTGGAAATATATGCCATAAGGAGGGCTATATGAATCTTAATAGAATTAGTACTTCTATTTTATTTTGGATTAGGATTTTTATGTTCCTTTAGAGGAGGATTAAGGGAGCCATATAAAACTTATATGATGACCGTAGAGAACCCAAGCAACCAAAGCCACAAACCAACTAATCCAAAGTAAGAGTTTCACACGAGGATTATAGACTAGGTTATTCTTTTAGCACTAGATTCTTGTATAGAGTAAGGATCTAAGGCTTCTAAAAGGTTCAAGAGGTTTATGAGAAAGTGACAATCAATTTTACTCTTTAAAGGTTGTGCTTAAAGAATTTGTGGCCAGCGAAGCCAAAGCTTTTCTCTCTCATCGTTGTTGTTTCATCACAGTTACTTTGGTTCTCTTTGTATTCATCTTTTTCGTTCTTGAGACTGTGCTTGCTCATGCCATATCTTATAAAAATTCGATTCAATTCGAGGGCTGTTGCATATAAGAAGAGGTATTAGAGTGTAACAAGTGGTATCAGAACTAAATCTAGATTAATCATATTTGTGAGATCATGTAGCACAAAATCAAGATCAATGGAATCATTAGGAGAAATGTGACACTAGAGGAAATTTCAGTGTGTAGCAATATGTGATAAAGGATGTTATTGTCTAGCAAGAGTTAATCGCTACTCTTAAATGGGACAAGCTGAAAAAGACTTTCAAATAAGACTAGAAGGTAATGGAGTGAAAGGCTGTTAGTACAATCTGTATATGCCTCTCTGATGAGGTAAAGTACTAGGGGTGCAAACGGAGAGAATACGAACAGATTTCGCTCATCCCATATCCTATTCCAAATTTTTTCTTGGATACAGAATCGGATACGGACAGTGCCAGATTTGAATATGAATACGGATTACTTCGGTCATGAATACGGAGCGAATACAGGTCGTTCCGGATACGATTAGTCTCGGTCACAAATAGTTAGATGGATAATGCTTGAAAGCAGAAACCATATATGTCACGTATATTAGGATCAATCAACCATACACAAAACTTTACTAGAACCTTCAAGACATGTAAGTGTTTCAAATTCAATAATAGTTGCATTCCCTACATAAGAATAATATGTAACCAAGTACAATTCCAATCAACATATGTACTTATATGATATAGCACATCCAATCACAATCAAGTGTTTTGTTTTTTGTTTTCCACAAACCATGTGTCCAAACATTCCACATTTCATTTACAATACGAGGTAGTAATTGGACTGCACATCCGACCGCAATCAAGCTACAATGGTAGCTGGTTTCACATAGTGCATTGTATATGCAATACAGAGTGATTAGTTCTTACACAAGCTGTGATTGTGAATCTTAGGAAGCATTAACAGGTATAAGAAAAGTGTATCTAGGGCAAAAGGATGGCCTAAAAAATGATAAGAATATGCACATCAAGACATGCAAAAGTTCCAATGGCCTCTTCGCAAATCTGAAAAAGAAGCATCAACAATAAAGCACTGAGTATAAAGTGAAAAACTATGTAAGAAAGTCTTATTGTCTATAAAATAGTACATTTTGGCAACAAGAAAGCGTACCACTAACTTAATATTCACTGGCCAATCACCAACACATCATCCACATTCATACTGTCATCCTACAAAAAATATTTCTATTGACACAAAAAATGGTGTAAAGGAGCTCAAAATGAAAACAAAGACTAAGTTCAACTACAAATTGACAATTAGCAAACCTCCTCATTCATGTATGTTGTAGCATATTCTTTATCCTCTAGGTGCAAATCCAACTCATTAGCAAGTGATGCTATCTTCTCCTTAGAACCTGTAATTTAAAAATATCATGAAGATAGTAAACAAAAGTTGAAAGTGGTGTAAACTATGATCTTAATGACTTAGGGTGTGTTTGGTAGGACTCCAGCTCCACCAGATCTATGAATCTGGTGGAGTTGGGTATTTCTAGCTCCACTAGATCCATGGATCTGAAGCTGTGAATGCATTAAGAGTGTTTAAATGGATCATCTCGTTTGCATTTTAGACCAAAAATATAAACTTAATTCACTTTATTTTAGTCTACAAGTTTCAGATCTCAAGTGAAGTTAGGATCTGGAGTTCTACCAAACAAGCCCTTATTATTACCTTTCCTAGATGAAGATGCCTAGTCCTTGGTACAAATTAGATCCTCTACCACATCAGGCTCTAGTCGACTACGAAATGGATCAACAACACGTCCACTAGCACTAAAAGCCGACTCTGAAGCAACAGTTGATACTTGAATAGCTAACACGTCACGGGCTAGTCGTGAGAGAACAGGAAATGTCCCTTGATGTGTGTTCCACCATGTCAATATATCAAATTGTGCATTCTTGCCACTAGGATCAACCCACCGAAGTGTTTTTTCTTTCATATATACCTCCAATTCATTTATACTACCATGTGTTATCAAAGCTGCATCCTCATACAAGAACTGTTCAATATCAAAGTCAGCATCACCAATTGGCTGAGAAGGTCCTTCTTCAGGATTAGACTTTGATATTTTAGGTGTGTTGGATTGGTAAGCTTCAAACAATTTTTTGACAACATCAATGAAGTGAGTAACTGCATGGGTTGCCCTCTCATGATAAATCCTCCCAATAAAATATTCAACTAGCCTATTCTTGTATCTAGGATCAAGAAAACATGCAACAGCAAGAGCTATGTTGGACTTGTCCCAATACTTGTCATATTTGGCTTTCATAGCCTCTGCCATAGAAGATATATTATCACCAACACTATCACACCAATCTGCAAGTGCAATCTTAATCTTACAAAATTTCCACCAAAATAGGATTGATGTTGGATATTGATTTCCAGAAAATATAAGAGTAACATCATTGAATTTTTGCAAATACTTGCATAGTAATTCTGTCATATCCCATTCTTCATATGTTGGAGCACACTTCTCATATTTACTCTTGTTCAAGTACAATAGCCTATCAAAAACCCTCCTATAGAAAATAGCTTGCCCTAACATTTCATATGTGGAGTTCCATCTTGTAGGCACATCCAAAGGAAGACCAGATTTGTTATCTAAATCACATGCTAATGTACATTTTTGAAATTCCTCCCATTGCAATAGAGAATTCTTCATAATTGCAATAGTAGCTCTAATATTTTGAACTAAAGATGCAATTACTTTCAAACCATCTTGGGCAACAAGGTTTAGTATGTGGCAGAAATATCTCACATGAAAAAAGGCCCCATCACAAATCATGGGAGAATGCTTATTAAGCTCGGTCACAACTTCTCTAACACATTTATCATTGGAGGATGCATTGTCTAGAGTGAGAGCAAATTACTTCTTTTCAATGTTCATAAACATGACACCCTTGACAAATTCATTTGCTAGATTAGTTCCTGTATGGCTCCCTTTGACATGACTGAATTTAACTATTCTTTTTTGCATATACCAATTATTATCAATCCAATGCACAGTGATGCATATATAGCTTTCATTTTGATTGGATGTCCACATGTCCATAGTGGCAGAAAATCGGCATGAAAGAGTTTTAAATTATTCATACAACTTCTTTTCATCCCTAAACATTTTCAATATATTTTTTCTAGTGGTTGTGTGAGACTTGAATGAAAAACTAGGACGTAGAGACTGATGAAATCAATAAAGTACTCATGCTTAACCATAGCAAAGGGATATTCATGCATAACTATTGTCGGATATTATCCAGATATATCTGAATAAAATTTTGGTTATATCCAAATTCAACGAATAGTTTTGTTCTGAATCCTTTTTCATATTCGAAAAAAACTATTTGAATTTGTATCCAATATCCAAAAAAATCGGATATCCGAAATTACGCTCTGAATAGTATCTGAATTTATACGGACGGACAGACGGTCAGGAATTATCCGCTCTGTTTGCACCCCTTTAAAGTACTTGGTGATTATGGAGAATTCACCAAAGAAATTATGGAAGGACCTATAAGAATTATATATGGCAAATTAGTTGACAAATTGGTGGATGCTAAAGTGACAACTGTACATGTTGCGCATGCAGAAAGGTACAAGATTCATTGAGAACTTGATGTCTTCAACAAACTTATCACATATCTAACTAATATGGATAAGAAAAAATATGAAGAACGATAAGGTCGTCATAGTGACATCATCTCTGCCACCATCTTGAGAGAAATTGGTGATGGATATTCTCATCGAGGAAATTACTCTGAACTTCAACAAGATAGTTGCATATTTGTTGGAGACAGAGTCCTAAAAAAAACCATCAGAATCTTCATCTTTGGATGATCAAGCATTGAATGATGTACATATTGTAGGTAGAAGCAAAAGTCACAGGAAGAAGACAGGCAAGAGAAAGGCACCTTGTATACTATTTATGTGACGAGGAATGTTATATGATAAATGTTTGTTTGAGTTTAAAGCAAATGAAGGGTGCGTGCTCAATGACGGTAACAAAAGATGATTCAGACGCACTTGTTGTTAATATATCAAGTATTTTCATGGATGGATATTAGATTGAGGTGAAAACAATTACATTGAAGATATATGATTGAAATGATTGGGTTAGCCTAGAGGAGGGGGGTGAATAGACAACTTTTAAAATTTTTGGTTTAAGTACAAGCCTTTAGCACTGATTAAAATGAATCCTAGGTGCTCAAATACTGGTGAGCCAAGATATTCTACAAACAAATACAGCTAACACAAAATAGCAAGAACTAGCACAATTAAGAGCAAAGTTCAACAGCAGAAAGTAGATGGTGAAATGTAAATACTGAAAGTAAACGGGAAGACACAGAGAATTTTTTCCGTGGTTCAGAGCCAAGCTCTTACTTCCACGTTAGAGCACTTCGTTGGAAGTATTGCTCCCCCAAGGCTAATCGCAGTAGCCTAGGTCTCTACTAAGGTGACTCTTTCACCGCTCCGGTGAGGTGAGTCCCAACCACTCAAAGCAATGGTGGCCTTCCACAAGCACCTTTGGACAGGTCGCACCAATCACTTCTCCAAGCCATCTAGGAACGCCAAGTTCCAAGAGTAATAGACCAATAACAAGCCATGTCCCTTTGTTCACTAGCACAGCACTTGCTAGGCTAAACTTGGAGCAAGAACACTTAAGAATTTTGAAGTTTGAGTTTAGAAGTGAAGCACGGTCTCCTTGATGGCTTGAGAGCTATGAGGTATTCAAATATCAAGGAGATCAAAAATGTACACAAGGAATACCCTGAATGAGCTTTTATAGCCATTTGAGCAAGAGCTAGCCGTTGGAACTGGCACAATAGTCGTTGGATGTGTCAGAGTGTCAAAACAGGCTAATGCTCAATTGCCCTAGACTGAATTTGTTTAAGCTTCACAAACTACCCTGTGTACACCGGACCTAGATTACAGATAAGCACATTTGCTCCGGACTAATCCAGCTATGTCCATCATACATAGACTTTGGAAAGAAACTGAGTCCGGCGTGAAAATTTAGATTTGCACGTTTGCGCTGGACCAAATTTGGGTTGGCCCACCGTAGACGGGATTTCTAGAAAGGCTCGGTTCGGTGGACTTTTAGAATATAAAAAGGAAAAGACCCGAGTGATTCGCCTTTGCGCCGGACTGAAAAAGGGGTCGGTACGGCGTAAATAGGAGTTAGCATCGAACTAAGTTTGTGTTAGTGGAACTCGGTCCGGCGTGAATGGCATGCGCTCGGTTTGATATTTGTATGAGTCGCTTCAGCGCCGGACTGAAAAGAAAGGATGGTCTGGTGTAGACTTAGTTTACGTCGGACTGATTTTCAGAGAAGACCAGGTCGGTCCAGCGTGAATAGGGTTGAGCTGAGTGAGCACCGGACTAAGGAATAGAGGTTGAATTTTGGGTCCGGCGTGAATCGGAAACTGTCTGTTTGGGTGTAGGATTGATTTTAGTGGAAATTGTTTTGATATGACCTTGACTCCAAGCAATCTAACTGACTTAGCTTATGAACCAAGGTTCTAACTTATGCATGATCCCCCTTGATAGTACGGCAAGTCTAAAACAACCCTAGCTACTTGGCTTGAACCATCTCTCAAGCCAAAATTAGTAATAAGAGTCCTTAATCTTGACTTGTTTACTTGATGTCAATTTAGATACCCAATCAAGAATTCTCATCACCAAGGGGTCATTGACTTGATCATTAACACCAAAACCCTAAAGTCATATTTAATTAAAAATTAGGGGGCCTAGATGCTTTCAATGATAGAGCACATTGTATATTGACGGGAGTTTGGCATGTTTCTAGCTTAAAGAAGAATCTTATATCTATGATGCCACTTGAACTCGAATGTTGTGAGGTATCACTTCGATACATAGTCATTTGAGTTACTTGCAAAAGGTAAGTGATCATGAAAAATATCTAGAGCAATATATGATACTGATTGATTAGTAAACCTAAAGGAAGGGTACTTAATTGGAGGTCTGATAAAAATCCGGAGCAAGAGAAGAAAATTGTGTCATCAACAGTAGTTACTTAGATCTCAACTACAATTATGTGTGTAATTATAAAAATTGTTGCAAAATTTAGTAGACATAAAGGCGAATGTGCGAGCTATTAGAAGAAGGAAGACATAGTGAGACCAACCACATGGTACCAATAAGCAGGTGGGGTTCGAAGGTAGTACAAACCTATAGCACGAAAGGCTGTAGAACAAGAGTTGTGGTTAACCAAACTACACAAAAAAAGAGCTCTCGAGTGAGGGTCCGGGTAGCCAAGTCCGAACACCAACATTTACATTGCGGTAATGTGCTGAGTCCTTGTGGTAGGGGCACTCTTAAAAATGGGAGGAAAACAAAATTATAGAAAAACAAAAAATATGAAGCTGATTTGAAGTGAATTCTTAGAGGAGCGCCATAACTTCAATAGATAAGAGTAAATACTGAGATTGTTGGGTATGTTAACTTATATATAGTTTTTTATAATTTGGAAATGTGTACTATAAGGAGTGCTAGATGAATCTTAATAGTGTTAGGATTTCTATTTTCCTTTTGAGTAGGATGTCTACTTTCTATTGAAGGACTAAGGGGGCTATGTAAACCCATGAGGTAGCCATAAAGAACCTAAGAAACCAAAGTCACAAACTAACTCGTCCAAAGCAACAGGTACACGAGAGGATTAGAGTCTAGATAATTCTTTAGCACTAGATTATTGTATAGTACAAGAATCCAATGCTTCTAAAAGGTTCGAGAGAGTTGTGAGAGAGCGACAATCTCTTGTATTCTTTTGAGGTTGTTCTCAAAGAATTTACAGTTGGCTTTACCAAAGCTTTTCTCTCTCGTTGTGGTTGCTTCATCGCTATTACGTTGGCTCTCTCTAAGATTTTCATTTTCTTTATTCTTGAGACTGTACACGCTCACGTTGTATCTCACAAACTCTGATCAGATCCGAGGGCTGCTACATATAAGAAAATGTATTAGAATCTAACAACAAGTAAACAAAATCAAATTTACATGTCTGAAGGAAGACAAAGAAAAAAGCTTAGTTACACAACCTAAACATGGTGTCACACGTTAGAGATCTTACTTCCACAATCAAAAAGAAGAAAGTAGCAATGAGATCACCACAGCCCGACGAAATCATATGCGGTCACATTTCAGCCAACATTTGCTTACCAAAAGCATGAATTAAGCCATCCTCCCATTTAATCGAATCTCTTAGGACGCTGACAATGTTGATTGAGTGAATGATAATGGCTACTGCTAGCTATTTAGTATAGGCTACACATTTTCACGCAAAATCATTTTTTTGTTCTCACTAATCTTTTGCATTTACCTTGGTAAAAAGATGTTTAGCTCTTTCACTTAGTGGAATGGAAATTCATATTTATTTGATCGAATCCTGATCAATGAAATCAGTAGACATAGCGATAGAATTCACTTCCATTAAAAAAGGCACTAGAATTCAAATTAACAAATAGGATTCCAACTAAAAAGGGCGGATTCATATCTAATGATTACAATCTATCCTCATTATGTTTACTACTTAAAAAGAAGGTAATAGTGGTTGGTGCATGATTCTTTCCCTCCACTCACTTCCCCTTATCACCAAGACTCAGCGCTGACACATGGACCATTCTCCCATGATTTCCTCCCCCATTTGTGGAAACCGCCCAGTCCTATCATGATGTTTGTTGAGGGATGGGAAGGCACAGCCGAATTAGTTTGGCCTAATACATCCTATTGTGATGTTTGTTGAGGGAGGGAAGGCACAACTGAATTAGTTATAGCAGCAGAACCAAATTAGTTGTCCCGATCTGCTTCCATTTGATCACTTGCCCACTACATGACCAGCTTCTAGCTCCAACCCAATTGAGGAGGGCAGCCGCAGTCGAGCCCACCAAGCGGTGGCAATGAGCGGTGTGGGAGGCACCCATCCTAGCGCCTCACTTGCATCTGCTCCTCTTGCCTCATGGAGTGCCACTTCTCCGCCCGCAACTCCCCAAGCTGGAGATCATCATGGTCAGCACTGCCGACAGTTCCAGGCTAGCGCCGACCTCAGTAAGCTACGTAAGATGCTCATGTTGCTTTTCTAGCTGGACGACTTTAGCGGTGCTGGTACCGCACATCCACCTGAAGTGAAGGATCCCCAAGTTGCCCACTAGGGGAGGAGGTAGGAATCATGGAGAAAAATGGAAAAGTGGTTCATGGTTTAGGTTGATCTACCAAGGAGGGTACGCGGTAGAGGACGAAGGACCTCTTGCGGCCGCCGCAGGAGGGGTTAGTGGAGCCGGGCGGTGGAGGCTCTAGCGGAAGCTCCAATGGTGCTGATGAGTAGGTTGAGTAGAAGTCGAGCCTCCGACGCTCATGCGAGTGGTTGGTGTGCCAGGAGCCTAGCAGAGTCTCCCTAGATCCAACTTGCTACTCGTGGGATGAATCAATGGTGGGCAGGGCCTTCGCTTGTGCGTTCACCTGCTTGGAGGCGCTGCCATATGGGGCAAGGAGAGCGAGGCGGAACAATGCAGAGGAAGTGATTGGGGAGAGCCTTGCTGGGGTTGCAAAGAGCAAGAGTGGGGGGCACTCTGTCAATATTGGTGGCAAGGGGCGGCTTTTTAGGGAAGGAGTTGTGGTGGCGTCGGGCCGGAGATAACTATCTCATATGTTGGAAGGCGGAGGTCACACAGGTGGAGCTTGTCTGGACGAACCAAAGATGTGGCTTAGGCTGGAGATTAGCGGGGTGGTTTGGCAGAGTAGATGGTGTGGCGCAGCCCAGGTTTCACGATAACGACTCGACATGCTTTGGTAATATGTTTTTATGGGATAATTCATACTATACCACTCCAAATATTAGCACTTCAGGAAATGCCACTCGTTGTTTCAATAACATGTTACCCCTAAACCTGGATGTCATTGAGACAACGAGTGGTATTTTTTGAAATGACAACGAATAGAATGGTATAGTATGAATTATCTCTTTTTTTATCTGTAGCGACGCACCAATATTCGGCTTGTCAAAATAAAGGGCAATCATTTAAAATTTTCTCAACTACTCCAAAGGGTCCTCCCAACTTCTTTGGGGGTAAAAAGAACTTTAAATTTGTCTAAGCAAGTACACGTGGTAACAATCTGATTAACGACAATAAGCAGACCCTCCAACACATCATCGGCGAGGTACCTGAGCCACGAACGGGTCGCTGGCCGGGAGCTCCCAGGGCCACAAGGCGTTGCTTTCCTGGGACAGGGGTTTGGTAAGCGCAATAGTTGCAGAGGTAGAGGTAGCCAGGTAGGGTCTTGCAACTGCTGGGTCTGTCACTTGTCAAGTTGTCATCATCGCATCACACTGCCGGAAGCCCTCCCTACCTGTTTCAGTGCGTGCACATATATACCCCTGTCCGTCCCCCACGATAGATCCATTCTAGGCATCGTATATCCATCCAACCACTACTTGGACTGGCAGCTTTAGCAAATCAAGAACGCGCATAGAGAGAGGTGTTGGGTGATATGGGGCGAGGCCGAGCACCGTGCTGCGCCAAGGTCGGCCTGAACAGGGGTTCGTGGACGCCGCAGGAGGACATGCGCCTCATCGCCTACATTCAGAAGCACGGCCACGCCAACTGGAGAGCCCTCCCCAAGCAAGCAGGTAGCTAGCTAGCTAGGCGATAGCAAATGTGTCTGCATGGCGAGTTGCGAAGCAGAGGAGGAGAGAGAGTTAGGGCCTGTTTGTTTCAGCTTTGGATTCTCTAAAAGCTGATTCTGGATTGTGATTGTAGAGAATCTGATTCTGGAATCCAAAAGCACATATGAAGTGGATTGTAGATTCTAGTGTATATGGGTGGGCTGGATTGTGAGAATCAGATTTAGAATCGTATTGTTTGTTGCCGATTCGCTTTTGCGCCAAAATCCGTAATCGTGTTTCAAAACAAATGCACCCTTAATAAATGTGATGGCTTGGGTGACTTTTGATAGGTTTGCTGCGGTGCGGGAAGAGCTGCCGGCTGCGGTGGATCAACTACCTGCGGCCGGACCTGAAGCGCGGCAACTTCACCGCCGACGAGGAGGAGACCATCATGAAGCTGCACGGCTCGCTCGGCAACAAGTAAGCACCGGCTCATTCATCGGAGGTTGATTTGGCGTTGATCCTTGTATTTTCCTTTTTCGCGTGTGTGCTTGGGTCCAAGAGATTGATGTTTTGATCGGATTCGATCTGTTCAGGTGGTCTAAGATCGCGTCGTGCCTGCCCGGGAGAACGGACAACGAGATCAAGAACGTGTGGAACACGCACCTGAAGAAGAAGGTGGCGCAGAGGGAGGAGCAGAAGCAACAACAGATGCCCGGCGCCGCCAAGAACAACGGCGCAGCCACCGGCGACGCCGACACTCCTGAACCGTCGTATTCGGCGTCCTCCTCCACTACGACGACGAACAACAACGGCTCCAGCGGCAGCGGCGGCGACCAGTGCGGCATGAGCAAGGAGCCCGACATAACCAACATACTATCCCACCTCGAGGCAGACATCGACATATCGGACATGCTGGTGGACGCGCCCACGCAGGCGTTTCCGGCGGCGAAAATGCCGCCGTCCCCGTGCTCGTCGTCCTCCCTGACGACGTGCATCGGGGGCAGCGTGGAGGAGCTTCTCGAGCTGCCGGAGATCGACATCGAGCCGGACATTTGGAACATCATCGACGGCGACAGCGCCGACCTGCCCAACGTCTCAGGCGCGCGCCTCCAGGGCGATGGCGATGCAACAGTGCCATTGCCATATTGCACGGCCAACGCCGACAGCCCCAGCCAAGATGAGGAGGGAAGAGAGTGGTGGTTAGAGAATTTGGAGAAGGAGCTCGGCCTGTGGGACCATGCGGACCCACCCAACCAGATTGGCTACCCGGGCCCACTCGTCAGCACGGAGGGGGACCCGGTCTCCACCTATTTCCAATCCGGGCCCACCAACGTTGCGCTCCAAGAGCTCGGGTCACCTGCCACTCTGTCATAAGTAACGGAGGGCTGAAATTTACACTGATCCGATCGGACGGACGAGACGAGTATCGCTGGCTCGCTGCACATGAATAGAGCGACGAACCGATTTGGAGAAGTCTGATGGCTTGATGCAACGTAGAGTGGTTTGTTTGGTCTTTGAGTAAATGGCAATAGGTTAGGTTAATTAGGATGCACATACAAAACAAGCCGTCAATACAAGGCTTAAGTAGTGAAAACACAAGCACCCCTGGCCCTACGTACTCTTGACAGTTTAACCCAAATGTAGCTTGGATTTGTATGGAACGCCAGGAACGGTAATAATCAATTAAGAACCAATGGGAAGTGCCATATGGATATGCCTATATGGTTTGGTTTTTGCACAGTACTACATACTTACTGCAAGTCGTCATCGTGATGTAAGCGTTTGATCATCCACTCCAAGCCCTACCACTACCACCACCATATATTCCTTTTTTGAGAAATCATGACCGGGTTTTGCTTATGCATTCGAAAGCTTTTTGCTTTTGCTAATGCGATGTATCCTTTTCTTCTCCTTTTTCACTTGACTTTGTTTCCTTTGTTTTGTTTCTTTACATTTTATTGCATATCTTTTCGGAGGAGCAAAATCACATGTAAATATAAAATTGATGAAAGGGAAGTAGGTCACCTAATCAATGAAATGGAAGCTTGGTGCCATATCCAGGTGATGCTGCGCTTTGAACTTTGAAGGACTTGATTTATTTTTAGGGGCCTTATTTTGTTTTTCCAACAAAGATCCTTTTGGCTTATATTAATTACACAATAATAAAGTAACCAAGCAACTGACTATTACGTTAAAGATCTCGGATGAACAACATGTAGCCGTCGAGTTCTGTAGTTGATGAACACGCTGCAGTTCTTTCATCGAAATTTAAGAGGTGCACTTTCCATGTTGGTTTGTACTATGGTGAATCTTGAGCCCATATTCTTTTTAACAATTTATCCCAGGTGGTGCACACCACTTCGACGTGATAATTTGCAATGGTCATCCATTACCAACGGTTTGCCTTATAGGAACCAAAAAATTAATAATAAAAAGGTTTGTTTTACTGAAGGCTACATGCCTAATTTCGGCTGAATTAAGCTGGCTCTAATGGGCCAACACTAGGAAGGCTGGAAGAGAAGTTTGCAAAAACCACAAGGCCTGATAATCATAACGTCCTGGCCCAGCTGTAAATCGATGATTTCATTTTAGCTTCTGGATTGTGGTGTCTGAATTATAAAAGAAAAAGAAGCTGTTTTTGATTGTGAAAGAATCAAGTCGGGTCAATCATGACTTCTAGGTTCTCGAATCAGCCATGAGAAGCAAAGAAGAATCAACGAGAATCGTGTTTCAATGGATTCGATTCTATGTAGAGGGCGCTCGATTGTGGAAGAAGTTGTCCGAATTCTCTGCTCGCAGATAACTGCTTTTTAAGCAAAAGCTATGCAGAAACTGAAACGAAGGGGCCCACATCCCTAACGAAAGAGAGGAAAGAGAGGAAGGAATAATAAAGGAGGTAGGTAAGGGCATGGTTTTCCATACTTATCTGGACGGGGTGTGCGGTGATCAAGAAGGTCCGTGGCCTCTAAGACTATCTCCAGCGGTATCTCTTCGGTCTCGAAATCCCTTCGCAGACAGATTCTAAGTACTCTAACGAATTCCCTTCACGGTTCCCTTCGGAAGGGATTTGGAGTGAGAATCTCTTTAGAAAATGATTCTCTCTCCAATCCGTATACAAAACACTGTTAGAGATTATAGGAATAAAGGGAATGAATATAGGGAAGGAAATGAGGGAAGAGAAGGGAACGAAGGGAAATTGCTGGAGATAGTCTAAGCTAATGACCTCCATTGTCCTTGGGTAGAGTATTGGTGTGGGAGAATGGACGTCGTCCGCATGGCCCCTGCCAGTTTGAATGAAAATTTTTCTTTGGTACCTAAAAAATGATGGAGTATCTTTAATAACCTGGATCAAAATGATATTCTTATGGTGCATTAGTCGTGGGGATAATGACGTCCCTCCGATTACGCCGTCTAACCCATCCTAGCTAGCCAGCCCCATCGATGGACATAACCTGGCACATTACACACCCATCAATCCAAGTGAAATACTACCATCCGGTGTACTGTTCAGAAGCAATTTAATGAGACACACTATAACCATTGTTACAAAGTCCGTTTCTACCGTTCGATTTGTACACATTAAGGGCCTGTTTGTTTTTATTTTGGATTTTTGTAAAAGTTGATTCTGGATTATGGTTGTAGAGAAGCTGATTCTCCAAAAGCTGAAATCCAAATACACATATGAAGTGAACTTTAGATTCTAGTGTATATGGGTGAGCTAGATTGTGAAAATTGATTCCTAGAATCAGGCTGTTTGTTTTTTATTCTACTTTTAGTGTCAAAATCCAGAATTAAAAGCCAAAACAAACAGACCCTAAATATGAAACCACTTGCCCGGCATGTCCATCCACTCATTGGTGTGCCCTCACTCTAGTCATCTTCTACCTCCAGTAGTTTAGCACCAGGCTCCCAGTCCCATCAAAACGCATAAACAAAGTTGCCCTTGCCGATTACGACATCCCGATGGCATCATCCACCCAATGGTCAAGGATATGGGGTAGACAAGGTATTATGGCACCCATTACTAATCTTCTCGTGGAAATAGAGGCACTGTCAATAGTGATATTGGTGGCATTTTTATTATAAGTTAGCGGTGAGCTCTGTGCCTATAGGATGTCATTGTTGGCTCAATGACCTTCCGAAACTGACAGGCGACCTCTAGAAACAAGTAGGTGACCCCTAATCCACTGCTCCTGGTCAATGTATTTTTGTGCCCTTAAGGTGTTTGATGCAATGTGTTGATGCCATTTTCTCATTTGTATAATATGCGAAGGGCTTCTTTGACGTGATGTTGTTTCTTTGAAAGGTGTTGTTGGTGGGGCAAATTATGTCAATAATAGTAGTTATAGATTGCAATGAAGGATGCCACTCCAATGTTGAAGGCGTTCAAAAGGAGGCTATTGCATGATGTTGATGTTCAGGTGGCAGTGCAATGTCACAATAAGCCTTAAAATTACTGTGAGTTTTCGTGACATCTGCAACATGGAATCTAGAATTAATATGCCCATCAGCTATTTGATGAAATGCCAATGTAAGATTTTTGTTTGAGTTCCATGCATGAAACTTAAGCTTACTAGCATTTGTGTAATGCCCCGGCCTGTCAATGTGAAGGTCCATGTGGCCCATGTGGAGTGGTGGTGGAATTAGTCCCACATTATTTGCATGAAATGAGTTGTAGTAGTAGTATATAATGCCTGTTGAGTCCAAATATAGTACCTCCAGGTTAACCCTTTTACACGAAGCAAGAACGAAAGTGTAAGTGGGGTGCTATACATGCATAGGTTCACCCTACGGTAGGCTGGACTTTAAGCTAATTTGGGCCAAGGCAATTTGGCTCAAAAAAATGAGAAACTTACCCACAATAGAAGGTGTTTAGTAATACTATTTTTTTGAGTGATATGTTGTGTAAATAATTGTCAATGACGATGCACAATTATGTAACTTCATCGGAATTGGATTGAGCAATTTTGTAGATACTATTTATGCATTTCTCTGGTGCATTGCCTTTTCTTCTAGTGTTTTATGAGAGAAATCAATCAATATAAAAACATACATTTGTTCATATTTCTTGTGGATGTGACTTCGACTTGTTTTACCATTGAATCCAAGGGTCATAGATGAATGTGGGATCAGAATTGGACATAAATCTTAAGTCTCACTTCCGAAAGCTTAAGTTTTATGTATGGTAAACGCATGTTTCAGAGTTGAAACTCAAGATTCACTTCTAAAAAACCTTAAAACTTTTGAAACATGCTGAAAAGAAGAATTTGATACTTGAAACTTGTCAAAACATGAAACATGAATCTTGCTGAAACTCGATGAAACCTAGAATTTTGAAACTTAATGAAACACATTATTTCGAACTTTGAACCTTTTGAAAGTTGTTAAAATATGGAACTTAAAACTTGTTGAAACTCAATGAAACTTAGAATTCTGAAACTTGCAGAAACTTGATAAAACCTAGTAATTGAAACTAGTTAGTACGTAAGATTGTATAAGGGGTTTCAAATATGAAAATTCAGGTTTTAGAAAGTTTCAAATTCTAAACTTCAGTTTTAGCATTAAAGTATGAAACTATAGTTTTGAGTATGTAATATGAAACTTGAAATTTCAGGCAAGGTTCAAACTAGTTTCATGACATTTCATAGAAGTTTACAGTAAATTTCATGATGTTTCAAGCTACACCAAAGCTTAGACGGCAACCAGTGCTGCCCTATATATGTTTGACCCACTGACAGCCTCCTTGTTGGTGCTCTGCATTACAGGCCACAAAGAGCCCTCCTAGTGCATGATGCCATAGCTAAGCCTAGCTGCTATGCGTGCGCCTACCAGCCTTGCTCGCATTTGCCATTGCTAGTCCTTGCTTGCCCTCGTGTAGTTGGTCTACTTGTGGTTGCCTCTACCACTGTGCTTGCGCTCGCGATATTTCGTTGGGGATTTAGGTTGGATGGAGGCTGGGGAGGTTGCCAGGGTTTGGACGAGGGGAGGACACTTACGTGCCTAGGCTACTTGAGGGATTAGAGCTCTAGATCGAAATCTAATCTTATGGCTCCTAGCTATCTTGTTGAAAAGAGGTTCCGACGAGATGCCGTGTTATAGCCGCATCGTTTATCCAACCGTTAGTACAACAACCATGCATCGACCTGTGCATGCATAATATATATCTTATGTCTAGAAGATTTGGAGACCAACCAGATTGCAAGGTACATTTTTTACGAAAAAGCCCTTCAGAAAATCTAAAATCGTGAATAGGTCCTTCCACTAGTTATTTTGCAAAAAGGATCTCGTAGTTCTACAAATTCAACTCGGGTGCTAGTTCTTTAAACCCGAAAGATTCGCACAACGGCCCCGCGGAGCCCCACGCGGCGCCGACCTGTTTGGCTGGAACTTTACATAAAAGCCCTCCCTGTTTTACGAAATTCATTTCACATTTTGCGTCTTTCGGACCGTCTGATCTCGAGGCCGAAACCCGTCCGATCTCGAGGTCGAAACGATCCGACCGTCTACCCGCCCACTCCAGGACCGACGCCCTAGCCCCTCCCATTCCTGTCCCTGACCCCGCCGCCTCGCCGCCCCACCCACTCCCTTCATCCCCTCCGTTCCCCTCTCCCTAATTTTCCTCCCCGCTGCGGCTCCTCGCCCATCGCTCCCCGAGACTGTGAGGTCGCCCCACCCTAGCCATCACACCAACGCCGGCGCCATCCTCGCTCTCGCCCCACGCCGCCCGCCTCCTCCCTCCCCGCCTCTCTTGCTTCCTCTCACTCACAAGGCCGAGAGATCGGGCCTGGGCCACCCCGCGGAACCCTCGACCTTGTTGTGCCATGGAGTCAGGCCCGATTGCCTCGCAGAGTCCTTGAGCTGGCTCTCCTATTGCTAAGGTCGAGCTGGAGATGACGGCGAGTTCGCACAAGTTCCCATTCTCAAGGAGTGGACCGTGGCATCACACCAGCCCTACTTGCCACTCTCATCGGCTCCGACGCTGGCGACTCACCCGTGTGGTCATTGGCTTCACCCTAGCGTCTTTCCAATGCAGCGTCGACAACCTCGCCAACGCCGTCGTTGTCACCCTTGGGCTGCGAGGTGATGTTCAATTACTTTTAGTGCTAGCTGCTAGATTGCGCTGAGATAGCCCATTGTGCCTAACCCTTGTGAATTGAGTTGTGGCCTCTCGGATGTGGTGTGTTACTCGACAGGTTCAGGCTCATTTACATTTCCTTCCGAAAATTGGTTTGCTAATTTTAATGCTAGCTCTTATATTGCGCTGAGATAATCCACTGTACTTGCACCTGCTGAGTTAAGCTCTGACCTTCTGGATGTGGGGTATTGATCACCAAGTTCAGACTCATTTACATTTCCTTTCAAAAATTGTGGCTTATATTGGTTATATCACTGCCTTTTCTGCTTTCTTGTACTATCTACGATCCTATAAGGTCATCCAAAAGCTTCCCTGGTTTAGGCACTGCTATTCTTGCTTAGAAAAAAAAACTATAACCTATCTAGCTTAGTAGTAACTCCCTTGGTTTGCTGTAATGTTTTAGTACACTCCTCTCAGACTGTTAAATACCTATGATATGTAAATGTAAATGCAGCAAACGTAGATAAAGATCAATTGTTGATGGGTTTCTTTAGCTTTTGCCTTTCTATTCTTCTACAGTATAGATGGAGTATATGGTAGTTCCTCTGTATTGGACTAGAGAAGAGAAGAATAGTTATCCTTTTGGCATCAGCTACCCGTGCTACATATATTACACTCAATCCTTTAGTCTTCCTTTGTACATCGGAGCACCATGTATAAGACATATACTTGCTATCAGTTTTAAACTTATTTGTAAAATAGTTATAACCACGCAATAGAGTATTGTTACTAAACTGTAGCATGACAAGCAGGTTTGCTACCTACATGACCTAGGGATAGACAGTATTTCAGACACTTTCAAAGAAAATTATCATCTTTTTGGCTACATAAAAATGGAATACTTATGTTCTGTTGATTCAGCTGATCAAGCATCATATAAATTTGTCTAGGAAAGAACTTTATTTTTTTCCTGTTTATTAAACACAAGTGCATTCAGAGGTGCTTCTAATCCAGAACACCCTATGCCTACTTTCTCTATGTAAGTGCTGACCTTAGGTTTAAGTATTTTGTTCAACAGAATTGCCTCTAAATATAAATAAGAGCACAAAGTCTGTGTTATAAGGCTTGTGAAAATTCAGTGTCGTACTGATGATATAGGTGTCGTGCTATCCACAAGGATGTGTATGAGTGGTTTGACATCACCTTCAATCACTTTGGTCGAACGTATTGTCTGGTTTATTATAGTGCGCCGCAGGAGATGCTATTTTCCCATTCAAGTCATTGAGTGAGTTATTTTTTTCTTTCTATAATGTCTTTTGCTTTCAATCATGTTTATTTAGGTTATCATGCCTATATTCTGTAGTTCCTATGTTTTCTTATGCCATTTTATTCGTCAAGATATGCTAGCACGCAATACATGATTACGCATTGTTTCTCTTTAGTTCTTGAATCTGTGTTATTTAGCTGCTTTGTGTGTATGCTCTCAATTATACATAAAGTTTTCTACAATGGCCTATACATTTCTTTTTTGATTTGAAAATGGTTTCTGTCTATTCATCTGTGATGCAAGATTGATGTTGATTAGAACATGCCATAAGAAATGTTGTTTTCTATTCACTCCACTGAATCGGCTGTTTTACTTTCTATCTATAATTTCTTATGCTTTGCATCATGTTTATTTGTTTCTATATGATAACTGAATTGATTTAATGAGAATTTTTTGCAGTCCGTGGCTACTATTTAGTGGATACTGCTACATTGTTAGTGGCTCTAGAAGTCTGTTTTTGAGACAGAACCACGATATTGCGAGGAAACCATGCATGAGAGCAAACAGATCGCTCAAGTGTGAGTTTCTATCCCTTTAGTCTAAAAAAACTTCATCAATAGTTTTACTAGATGTTTTCCTTGGTTGTTGAAAAATTTGTTATTGCATTTGTTTACCAGATTTTCATACTGGTTGTATGTTTCATCGATTTGATTAAAATGTAGCCCTTAGCTAAGTAGCTAGCAACCCGTCGTCTTATTCATTGGTTAATTTTTTGTAATGCCAATAGTCCATTTTTGTCAGCATGCTTTCAGTGTGTGGAAATCCCCTCGGTGCAGCGTAGCGCGCACTTCTACCTAGTTATATTCAAGCGTGCATAGCCAAGTGAATTACTTTAAGCTGGATATAACTTTCGTCCTATTTAGGAAGCTATAGCTTTTTTATTTGAATCGACTTCAGCTTCGACTTCTTCCCTTTGGATCGGCTTTGCCTCCAACTTCAAAAGCTCCTTTTGGCTTTCTGGGCTGAAAAGCAGTTGTAATTTTTTATGAGAGACTGTTTGACAACCAGCTAATTTCTCTCAGCAATAAGCTGCAAAAGCATATCCTTTCCTACTTTTGATTTTTGCTAGTTATATGTGACTTCTGTCTTATACCTAAAGCCGCTTAAAAGTTGGTCCGTTTAAGGAGTTTACTGGTTTTTGGGAAGCTGAAACTGGCTTTAAGACCCAAACAGGACCAATCAGACCTAAAAGTTGGTCTGTCTTTGGAGAATAGTATATGCATGCACATATCTACTAGTGGTAACCTGAACGACGAGATCTTTTGACTAAGTACGTACAAGCTAAACGGTAAACGAAAACGAAAGGAAAGAAAAATGTGTTAACCTTGGCATCCTCCAAGCGCGCACGGCTTTGTCCGGGCAGGCACCCCATCGACCATGAAGGAAGCTGGAAAACTTGCGCTTTGTTTAAGAATCTTCATAAGTAACCTCTCCACGTGTTTTGTTTAAATAACTCTGTTACCCAAATGCTTGTTAAAATGTTTGACCAACAAAAACATTAGGTAGATGCATGGACAGATCCATCGCGCGCGTTCTCAGTACAACAGAAGGCGAGACGTTTTCTCCACACAAACACGGAACCGACTAAAATATATCCATGGTCTATCGTTCATCCATCATGCACCGTTCATCCATCCTCGAGATCCGTGAGAAATGCTGTAGGTTGTGGACCAGGGACACATGAATACGGACACATGCGTATGACCCGCTTACTTGTTGGATAATTAATTAAACAAGCTTAGTTGCCGGGTTAATGATGGCTTGCTGTACTGCTAGGAGGGGGTCTTTGTTTTGTTGTTGACTCGGTACGATGCACGCGCCATTCCCAACTGCTACGTACAACTACGTACATCTTCATATGGGCGTGCGTTTACATGCACGCGCTCATGTATAAGAAATACACCCGTATGTCACAAGCCTTCATCTCCTCATCAATCGATCGATCGAGCTCTCTAGTCTCTACCTAGAAAGCTAATTAACTTTGCATAATTAAGAGGGAGTGTAGTAAGCTAGCATTGATCGAACGATCGATCCATTGATCATATCGATCGATTGGTGGCCAGCCACATGAGGCCGTGGTTGGTGTTTGCATGGGCCGCGCTGGTGGCCTACTCCGTGGTACGCGCGTCGCCGTCGTCCCTGGAGGTCGGGTTCTACGAGCACACGTGCCCGCAGGCCGAGGACATCGTGCGCAACGCCGTCCGCCGCGCCGTCGCCAGGGACCCCGGCCTCGCCGCCGGTCTCATCCGGATGCACTTCCACGACTGCTTCGTCAGGGTAAGCTTGCACACAAGCTTCACGTGTCAATCTGTTTAAAAAATGTGTTGTTGGTTACAGAAGTGGGTGACGAAGCTTGCGGTATGTGCATGTAGGGTTGTGATGCCTCGATCCTGATCAGCTCGACGCCGTGGCACGAGGCGGAGAAGGACTCGCCGGCGAACAACCCAAGCTTGCGGGGGTTCGAGGTCATCGACGAGGCCAAGGCCATCGTGGAGGCGCACTGCCCGCACACGGTGTCCTGCGCCGACATCCTGGCCTTCGCGGCGCGCGACGGGGCGTACCTCGCCGGCGGCATCGACTACCGCGTCCCCTCCGGGCGCCGCGACGGCCGCGTGTCTAACAAGGAGGAGGCCGACGACAATGTGCCGATCCCGGACTCCCACGTGGGGCAGCTCGTCGAGAACTTCGAGCGGAAGGGGCTGTCTCTCGACGACATGGTGACTCTCTCCGGCGCTCACACCATCGGACGGTCGCACTGCTCGTCCTTCACGAAGCGGCTGTACAACTTCAGCGGCGAGTGGGGCCAGCAGGACCCGTCGATCGACGCGGCGTTCGCGGCGCAGCTCAAGCAGCGGTGCCCGCCGTCGACGGACGACATGAATGACCGCACGACGGTGCCGCTCGACCCGGTGACGCCGGCGAGCCTCGACAACCAGTACTTCAAGCACGTGCTGGCGCACAAGGTGGTGCTCAAGTCCGACCAGACGCTGCTCGAGAACCCCTGGACGGCAGGGATCGTCGCGTTCCACGCCGCCTTTGGGGAAGCGTGGGAGGCGAAGTTCGCCGCGGCAATAGTCAAGATGGGCAGCATCGAGGTGCTCACCGGTGACGATGGAGAGATCAGGGAGAAGTGCTTTGTGATGAACCCCTACTGGTAGTGGGCTCAGTTATGCTAGGTCAAAACACAATAATATAACAAGGATTCTTAAGTTTTGGGCCCTTAGGCCAATTGCAAATTTAGGTTTCGGTCACGAGTGAGTGATAGAAGGCCTATATCATTTATGTGTTGGTGAGGCTCTCGATGTTGTTGGAACCCATCTATCTATGCTTGTTGCCCTTTTGTACTTCGTAAAAAAAATGCTTACACATCATTTCATCTCCTTATCTTGCTCTTGTGCAGCACGCATGAACATTCTCTCTTTATTTTAAGAGTACAAAAGGCATACACTCAACACACAGTACTTATATCACCCATACATACGGCCATGCACTACTAGAGAAACGACCTTTCATACCGATCCATCAGTCCCGATTAGCCACGAACCGGGACTAATAGTAGCAACAGTCCCGGTTCGTGACTACTAGGCTAAAAGCATGGTTTTTCGCTCATATTAGTGCTTTGGCAGACAGCTGAAACGAGTCTTTAGTACCGGTTCGTAACACATTAGTCCCGATTCGTGTTACGAACCGGTACTAAAGGCTCGTTACAGCATACTTTAAAAGGAATGCATATCATAGTCTATTCAATACGCGTGGGTGGGTGGGTTGGGAGTGTCTGTGGTGGTATGCAGGAGGGTTCCAGATTCGAGTCTTGATTTCGTCATAACTTTTAGATATTTTCTACATCGCGAGAGGGCTTTAGTCCACCGGGACTAAAGGTCACAGACCTTTAGTCCCGAATGAGCTGTCCCGATTCGGCAACCGGGACTAAAGCCAGTTACCAACCGGGACTAAAGAATATTTGTGTAGTAGTGGTGTTTACGTGTAAGAGTTCCATTGAACAGTATATACTTCTAAAATTAGTAGACACCAGTGTTAAATCTAAAATTTGAACTCTGATGAACTAAGTGCACAAAATATCTAAAATTTGAACTCTGATGAACTAAGTGCACAATCAGATGCCTAACCATCTAACCGTATGCTAGCTTCCAACATTGTATCTTACTGGTGATGGTCAAATCATCTTAGGTTCTCCCATGGCCCACTAGAGAGAAAGGAAATTTTTAGCAGTGAAAGGAAATCTTATTCAGAAACACTAAAAAAACGAAGCCAAATAAAAGCTCAACTACAATCCTTTGTATTTTTGTAGCTCAAGCATGCTCTTAGGACTATTCTCACAAATTTCGAAGAATTTACAAACTTAGCAGCTCAATTAAACCAGTGAAGCTGTTTGAGGTGTGTCGATAGCATCGTCAGAATTGCCAAAAACCGTAAAAAATTCATGATTCGATAGCAGCTCAATTAAACCAGTGAAGCTGTTTGAAGTGCGTCGATAGCATCGTCAAAATTTTTAAAAGTCGTAAAAGATTGATCATGATTCGAAATATGTATGGTAGTGCAGGCATGTTCTCAGGGCCCTTCACAAATTTTTTCAAGAACTTGCAAATTTAGTAGCTCAACCAAATCAATGAAGTTGTTTTAAATGTATTATTAACAACACCTGTATTTTTTAAAAAATAGCACAAACTTGATCATGTCCCGAATTTTTTATGTTAAGTTAGGCATGTTTTGAGGACCCTTCTAAAAAGTTTCAAAAATCTATAACATGATTTAACAGTTCAATCAAATTAGCGAAGTTCTCCTCTTTAAAAAAATGTTGCGTCGGCATTGCACCTTCACAAATATTTACTACAGTGCTGCATGGGGCGGATTCAAATCCAGGACCGGCCGCTGCCAACCGAATGCGCTAACCAACCGAGCAATAGAGCGTTTATGAAATGTGAAGGGTATTTAATATGAGTGGGACTACTGCATGATATACCGTTATAGCATGTTTCACAGCTAAGTTTCACCCAGATAGGTTTCATATTGTTTCATCTAGATAGATTTCATATTATTACACAGTTAAATTTCACCATGTTTCGTAGTGTACTTACAAGTTTCATAATTATGCATGTTTCGTCAAATTTCAAAAGAAGTTTTCAACAAATATTCATTCATGTTTCGGTAAGTTTATGCAAATTCCATGTGTATTTCAGAAGTTTCATCAAGTTTCATTCATATTTCGGCAAGTTTCAGTAAGTTTCATGTGTGTTATAGCAAGTTTTAAGAAAATGTTTGAAAAGCTTCATGTATTCGGTAAGTTTCACGTGTTTCTAGAATATTTCAAGTTTCAACCCATGAGTTTCAATAAGTTTCAACTAAAAGTTTTAATAAGTTTTGAACAAGCTTTTCAAGAAGTTTCGATAAGCTCACCAGGCTATGATAGTCTACCATGCCGCCGAAGACCACCCAATACCGTCCGCTACCGATGCACCCTATTCTCTAGCTCCTGCCTCGGCTACCGTTGCCGTCATGGAGTTGAATGACGTTGCTCGCCGTTGAGTCCGTGCATAAAGGTTTCAAGTTTCAAGCTAATTCCAAAAGATTTCATATTTCAAGATTTTCGATCAAGTTTCAGTAGGTTTCAAACAAGTTTTAAATTAATCTTTAAGTTTCATAGCAGTTTTAAAAAAGAACTTCAAGTTTCAATATGTTTGAAAATCCAATGGTACAGTAAGTTTTATAAAAGTTTTAATCCTATATATATAAAGTTTCATGAAAGGTTTTAAGGTCAAGTATCAAACATGTTTTAACCATACATCAAGCTTCTCGAAGGTTGATGGAAAACTATGAAATTTATCTGTGAAATATTATGAAACGTATTCGTGAAACATCATAAAACACCATAAAACTTAGCTATGAACCTTATGACGCTTTTGAACTAAATTATATTGATGGAATACTATGAAACCTAATAAAATTTATCTATGAAATATCATAAAACTTATCTATGAAATATCATGAAATATATCTATAATCCTCTTGAATCTCAAGAAACCTGATTCTGTGACCCTCAAAGGTTGCGATGGCTCCATCCTCCTGTGACCCTCAAAGGCCAATAGTTCTCCAAAGAAGACGGCGATCTTGTTGCGCGGGTAAGTCGACGTCGACAACTTCAAGACAGCTGTCGAGGCTGTGTGCCCTAGGAAGGTCTCCTGCGCTGACATCCTCGCATTTGTTGCCTGTGTCTCGGTTGCCAAATCTAGCAGCTTCGTCTTCCCCGTTTCCTCTAGCCAGCGCGACGGCATTGTGTATTGAACCTCCAGTGTCTTCTTGAACACTGCTAGATGGGTGCTATTCACGTCAGTCGCGGCGCTGCTCACCCTCAACGAGATGGCGGCGAAGGTGGCGAACAATGCCACGGACCAGTTGGCATGAATGGTGCGGTTCTTGGCGTCGCTGATCAAGATGGGTGGCATCCAGGTGCTTAGTACAAGGACTTAGGGAGAGATCAGGAGGGGGAAAATTAGTCCAGCGACACTCAATTCGTTGGCATTTAGCGATGTGTCTATGACATGTGGGTCCATCTGAGTCTATGACAGTGGGTCAGGGCATCATAAAGTGAATCACGAATTTTAAAGAGTGTCAGTGACGCCAATCTCCCATCAGGAGGTTCTACAATGTCACAAACAACTAAGGTGCGTGCGTGGCTTGTTCATACGTGTCTACGTATTTTGACTTCGTATACCATTGGAAAGCTAGGAACAATATATCGTTCTCTAGTATTTCATATTTAATATATAAGCCTGATTAACAGTTTAACCATATTGGCCACGTGATTCACACGTGAGCCAGCCGTATGTACGGCACTCCGGCACACGTGACATGACCACGCGCAAAGAGGCCACATCGCCCCGAAATATGGATGGTGCGCCGAGCGACCGAAAAAGCTTCAGGGATTAATATAGGGAGTATTCTTTTCGTGCAGACACCTCTTATTCACGTGTACGTGCAAAACTGCCGCCTTTTACTCATGTTCAGATTGGATTTTCGTCCTTACTGATTCTGATCAAGAGTCAATTGGTAAAACAGAAATTGTGGAATTCAATTTCGTCTTCATCCGGAGCATCGATTTCTGATTGGTTGAACTCTCTTAGGTACACAGTTCACACGCCAATTTTATCACAAAAGTTAGTGAGCCACTGGTTGGTGCACCAGCAAGGTGGCCTTCCCGCGACAAATGGTGTCCAAGAAGCTCCTCCACGGTGGCCCTCCTCCTCCAGGCACCCCCGCACGAAGCCCCTGAACTCCGGCGACACAGGACCGGTTCTGGTATTTCGAGGACTCGAGGCGAAAACTTATATGGAAACCCCTTCCACCTCATATATATATATATATATATATATATAGTCTTATGAGTACACATCATTGAAGAAATTAATATTCGATACACAAAAAATACTTCTATAGAACAATTTAAAATTTATGAAATGACAAATGTAAATTGTAATCATAAACACTTACTTGGCACTTGGCATCATCTTAAAAAATTTCTTCTAACATTTTGTGAGACAAAGTCATCGATTATACTATTGATATCAATCTCGTCCAATAACTTCTTCTCGATGCATAAAGTCGCCAAATCATTTAACCTTTCTTGAGTCATTATTGATCTCAAATAGTTCTTCAACAATTTCAATTTTGAAAAGCTTCTTTCAAATTCGATGCAACAACACAGTACACAGAAATAAGATTCGATAAGCAATGGAGACATTAGGATAACAATCCACATCTCTGACATGCTCGAAAATCTCCATAGCAGACAATGCGTCATCTGGCAAAGTGAATTTCATAATCTTTAATTCAGAAATAAGATCATGTACCTCAACATCAAATGAACCATCATGAGAGAAAGTGTCTTCAAATTTAGTGCAACACTCTTCAAGTTCACTATCATTTAATGACTTCAGGATGCTTGAGCTCAATAAAAATCCGAATATATCTTTAAACACCATGAGTTCTTCGAATCTGGTCTTCAAAAAAGTGATCGCCATATCAACCAAAACCAAAAAATATTTAACTTCAAAAGCTCTCTCAGCTTCTAAGATTTCTTCTTGGCAATTACTTTCATCAAATTGTTTCTTCCTCACGGCACGACTCTTTACTAGAAACGATGCCTCTATACCCATGTCATCTGCAATACGTTTTGCAATGTTCAGATAAGAAGATCAATCGAACGGTTCGTTTCCTGCCTGGACCCTCATCAGATCAACAATACACGTTTGCTCACGACTAGGCCAAAAGCTCATGGTGTAGTTGCATAACGGGGGTGCCATGACTTTGGGGGCCCGAGGCGGCTGCCCACCCTGCCCCCTAGGGCCGGCCCTATGACGACATTGCGACGGGCACCTCCGGTGTGCCACCAAAGCACATGGGCAGCACGAGCGCCAGCCAGTCCGGCCACTCCCCAGTGGCCACGAGTGGGAACCTGTCCGCATGGCATTCTAACAGTACAACCCCCAGGGCCCACACGTCGCTGGAGAAGTCGGCGCCGGCCGAGGGCACCATGGAGCCGATCCCTCCGGGGTGCAGCTTCTCCAGGCTCATGTACTGACACCCTGACGAATGTACACGCGACACGTAGATTCCTTTTAATCTAATGGGCGAAGATCAAGCTATACTACCACCTGTAGTATAGTATTGGTAGTAAAATTTAGAGAGGGGTAAAAGAATAAAAAATTCTGTTATACTATTTGTCCTAAAACACGTCCTGTGATCTTGATGAATAGTGGATGAATGATAAGAGGCCTCTAAAGATCACCAAGTATTTGGTGAATTCAAAACTGTGAACGAATTAGGAAAAGTCTAAAATACCCCTAATGAATAAATAGAAAAAGTCTAAAATACCTTTAAGGAATAGATGGTTAGATTTGATTTCTACTACCATTACTTACTACCTATGTTATCTACTGTAAAATTTCTCTAATTATATTGATTATCTAAAGTGAGTTGTATTATATATAATATATGTTGAGTCTAAATATAACACATCTGTGTTAACTCTTTTACAAGAAATGATGACGAAAGTATAAGTAGAATGTTATACACACATGAGCCCGCCCTATGTTAGATTGGGCTTTAAGCGGATTTTGAATTAGAGATGGTATTAGAGCATCAACCTTCGTTGTACAGGTGCATGTGAGATAGGGCAGTAGGCATATGACGCATGACGTGTGTGGGTCCGGAATGGCCACATGGCATGGTACATATGTTGGCACTGTACGTATGGACGTATATTGAAGAGTAATTCTAGGTATTTGCCATGTATACAATGTGTTACCAAAGACGTCAGCCCTTAAAAGGGATTAGTTTAATACCTCAACTCATTGATGTGAAGGCACATGTGTTCGATGTGAAGGCACATGTGTTCTATGTGAAGTGGTGGTGAGATTAGTTATACGTAAGAATCGGATTATTTCTTATAAAATCCATACATTCCAAATGAGCTCTAAGATTAACAAATCTGAAATGAAAATTGGAGTGTTGTTTATATCTTCCAAGCAAAAGTTTGAGCTTCACAAAATTAAAAAGGGATGTAAGTACATGACACATTGCCAAAAGATCTCACAATAGAATATCCCATGTCACATAATTAGCCATACTTAATTGAAGAGAAAAAGGCACGAAGCCCCTCTAAAATATTTTTAAAAAATAAAAAATAAAATTTTAGACCTGCATGGTTTGATAACAAATTTATCTTACTAAACAATACCAAAATCTAGCATACAATCAAGAGAGAAGAGAATCTTACTCAATTTTGGTAGCAAATTAAATGATTACCAAATTTGGTTAGCACTATTAAAATTAAAATTTAGTAAGGGCAGCATCGATAACCATCTGAAGTAAATGAAAGGGCCAAAATGAATTAGTTGTTCTGTGGCTGGGAGGCTTTCGCTGCCTATCCCCAAGCACACCAGTCACCATTGTCAATTTGTCAGTCTCAAGATTCGTCCGCAGTTGCAACATACTCCGTCAGTTACGATGCTGAAAGCTCTTCCCGCGCGTTTGCTCGCCTCGCCGGAGCTCGGGGGATGGCGCCGGCGACCTCGCCGACGATCTCCGCAACCTGTTTCGGCAGCGCTGATGACCAACTCCGCATACTTCGAGGTGGGCAGATCCTTGGGTGGCTATGGGTTCATGAACATCACAAGGTCAGTATTTCTGGATGCTTCTTGATTTCGTGGAACCTCCCCGTTTTCCTTGAGAACTAGGAGATGCACACTTGGAGAGATGTGCTTACATTCTGATTCTAGCCTGTTGCTTAGGTTAATTTGGTTGTTTCCAGTTGAAATCACCGGAGATGCCCAGTTTGTGGGGGTAAAGTTGGGATCTTGGAGTGAGGATTTGACGAAGTTATTCGCGATTCTGTATGTTGTTGACCTTTTTCTTCGCTTAATTAGGCTAGGAAAACCAAGAGATGGGCCCTTGAGAAGTTCAGAGAAATGCTTTGGAGATGACCAGTAGTATCGTATAGCTGGTATCCTGTGGTGATTTTTCTCTCTCGATCGAAATGTTGTGGTTACATTTTAGGAGAAATGTAAAGCGTCCATTAGGGGAAGTTGAAGATATAGATAGGTATTCATATGTTGATGCTGATTTCTTGCTAATTATTTTCCATAAAACTTTGTATAATGTGACGGAATCATGGATGTTGCATCTGATATTAACATTGCATATAGTCTTCCATTACCTTTCAATTAGCGAGTTGTTAAAAGAATCATAAGATATTTTGTGGCATTAGAGCATATTTTTGCAGATTGTTATCTTATAGTAGTAAAGGGATGGGCATACAAATGATTTTTGTTGTTGAATAATCACCATTTCCAACATGCTGTCATGTGAAACAGTTATTCATCTTCTCAATTTGGAGGGCTTCCAAATGCTGCTGGTATTCAAGACCTTGGTCTTGGATATTCACCAGAAGAGATTGAGCAATTGAAAGTCCAAGAAGTTGGAGAAGGAGAAGTGAAGATTAGGTTATTTCCTTCTATCTGAGAAGCTGATTTTACATGTCACCTCATACAAAAGGTATACTGATATTATTCATTTGTCATAGTCTATTGCAGACTTTACGAGGGAAGAGTGGTTCAAGGTCCATTGAAGGGCACACAAACTGTATTTAAGGTATAGCTTAGATTTATCAATCTTCTTAGTCTAGTCACACACTATTCTGTAGTACTTATAAGTATATAATGAGTTTGATGTATGAGTCTTTCATAAATTGTACTTGTTCATAGTATTTCTTTTGTATGACATGACACAATCATTTTTGAGAACCTCATGACACATAATCATAGTAAAGGCCAGTCTTGTGAAATGGCGGCACCTTTAATTCAACAGTGCCCTGAAAATGTGGTTTGTCATAGGGCCAATGATACTTCCAGCCTTTCAAATTTGTTGGATTATCTGATGGGGGTACATTTCTCTGCCATAGATATATGAATCTATTGACTATCTTATGTGCTAAGACATAGGTTTTGAAACAAAGGTATATCCTGGAGACCTTGCTGGTGCTTCTGAAGCTGATTTGATGTCAGTGAATGAGCTAAGGACTCATGCTTTTCTTCAGGTTAGGAAGATCCTAAACTGCTAACAGAAATTGCAACTTGCAAATATGAACAATTAGATATGACATTTCTAAAATTATTTTTTTGACTGCTTCTAATTACAGAGTGATGCTAGTGACATCTGTGAGAACATTCAGTTTCTGTTGGGAGCCTTTGAGACAGCTACTGGAGAGCAGGTCTACCACAAAATTTTGTCAATTCACAGACTAGCGACATAATGCTACGAAACTGATATAACTTTTCTACAGTGGCTTGCCTTCCGTGATGATGGGAGATATAGTGCTGCAGACTATGCTAAAATAACCAGTGAAAGGCTATTCAAAGAGCAATCTAGAGGCCTGCCATTCTGGAATCCTTTCGATCGCTCATACAAATTGGAACTAAGGAGATATTTCGTTCTTAAGCTGCTTAACGGAGCTATGAGTGGCCTTGTCCACATGCACAATCATGATAGACTGCACCAAAGCCTTGGCCCTTCTTCTGTTGTTCTCAAGTATGCTGCATTTTTCTGTTTTAGTTTCCATTCAACAGTGTGTTACGTATGTTCAGTTCAACTAACTAGTGGTTGATGTAACGTTCTGTTCTTTAGCACTGCTGAAGAGAAAAATGCACGTTATTTAGTTCCACGGCTCCGTGATCTTGCATTTTCTGTAGATATCGGGTATTTGTCCATTCCCTTCCCACATTTGTTTTATACCAACAAGAAAACGTTTTTGAAACAGATACTTTTGACAATGATAGGTATTCGTCCGTTGGGACTGGAGCATTGTCAGATGGGCTGTGGCATCGAGCGTCCGCTTCTGGAGCATCAACTCCTTTGGAGAAGCGAGCATTTGGAATAGCTGATGATATGCAAGTATTCTTTCCTTTCATTGGCAAATGACAGGCTCCCACTTATACATGTACTTGACAAAACAGATATGGAGCTGGGCTGCTTCTTGCATACATGGCATTTATTCCGTTTTGCGAAGCAGGCATTATGGATGGCATTTCCTTGCAGGTTATTGAGGATACTTTAGCTTTAAGTTCATAAGACCAATGTTATTTTCCTTTTTGCGTTGTGATGCCTAACAAAGTACTGATTTTTTTCTGCAGAGACTTTTGGAGAACACGTTCCGTCTCGACATTTATGCTGCAAGAGAGTATGAATTGCTAGAATAAAGCATAATTCCGTGGCTTAAACATTGCAAGATTTGAAAATTCCACTTTCCATGCCCAGTTGATAATATCCATGCTTGCTTATTTATGACCTGATTGTTAGTCGTGATATTCCGATTCAATAGGCATGCTCACCTTGTTTCACGAATTCTCATAGGTACTGTCTGGCAGACGATCGGTTGTCGGAAGCTGTAAAATTTCTAGATTTAGGTGATGGTGCTGGCTGGGAGTTGCTGCAGGTTTGCCTCTATCATGCCTAGTTAACACTTATCTGTTCTGAAACCTTTTGCTGATGCAGATCATGCATGGTATTGGAGTACATAGGCTAACAAGAAACTAACTGTGGAGTGAGTAAATCTACTTTTGGACACACACACCATGCGCGCGCACACACATATATATAGTATAATTACCTGGGGCACTATGGTGCCTGAGCACCATAATCCAAAATGAGTATTTTTCCTATGTATCGCGTCCGAAAAAGTTTGATTTTTTTTTGGTCGAGTTCAACTAGCTTACTAACTAGTTCAAACAAGTTTGAACAGAAATTCAAACTAGAGTTGCCTTTTTTTGTTGTTTGATTGTAGGTATGTGTTGATTTTATATATAAATCAGCAAAACATGTGATCTAAATTCAAGTATATCTTTTCTAAAGTATGTGTTTCATTTGAATTGTTATGGATGGGTATATACCCTGGAACTAAAATTTTCAAAACAACAAAAAAAAGGTAACTCTAGTTTGAATTTTAGTTCAAACTTGTTTGAACTAGTTAATAAACTAGTTGAACTTGATATAAAAAAAATTCCAAACTTTTTTCAAGACGTATATAGAAAATATATATATATATATATATATATATATATATATATAGGAAGCCTTTTCCGTACTTCCAGGAGTACATACTCCCACATCTAATATACCACTTAAATAAATATTTTATACTCCTTTATCGCTTTCGGTATACTCCAATAATAATTCTAAGATACTCCAATACAACATGATTAAAAAAATTTCATTAGACCCTTTATTTTTTTGCTACATACCCTTTTCCATATGTATAAGGAATATGTAAACAAATTATGCTATAAAGGGTGGATTTTAATGAAATTTTTTATAGAACTCACTTTGAAGTATCTTATAATTAGTATTAGAGTATACTCAAAAGGATAAAGAGGTATAACAACATCATTTAAACGGTATATTAGAGGTGGGAGTACATACACCCAGGAGTATGGAATCATTTTCCTATATATATATATATATATATACATATATATACATATACATATACATATACATATATACATATATATACATATACATATATATATATACATATATGGTGTCTAGACACTATGATCTAAAAAGGATATTTTCTCTATGTATTTTCATGCGAAATTTATTGAAATTTTTAGGATGCTAAGTTTAACCAATTTACTAACTAGTTCAAAGTTCAAACTGAAGTTTCCCTTTTTGATGATAGTTTGGTTGTAGGTATATGTTGATTTTATATATAAATCAGCAAAGCATGTGATCCAAACTCGTTCAAAATCTTTAAATTCGAGTATATTTTTTCAAAGATATGTGTTTTATTTGAATTGTCATAGATGGGTATATACTCTAAAACTGAAATTTTTAAAAATATACTCAAATATGACTTGAATTCGCACATTTGAAATCATGGTGCCCAGGTACACGGTGCCCCTATTTCGTCTTCCTATAAATAAACTTGAAATACTCCTTTATCACGTTGGGTACACTCATATACTAATTATAAGATAATCTAATGGACCCACATGAAAATTTTACAAGGGAGTACATAGCTTTTAGCATATTTTATAAATATACGCACATAAAAAGGAGTATATCTAAAAAAGTATACATACAACCTTTGAAAAATTATAAATACCACCTAGCTAGTCTTATATACTTATATACTACACGTACATACCCTTCATTGCGCAAGATACTCCCTACGTTGCGAGCTACGATGTAGGGAGTAACTACTCCCAGGGCTAGGAGTAGAAAAGAGGCTTAAAAAATCTTTGAATTCGAGTATATTTTTTCAAAGGCATGTGTTTCATTTGAATTGCTATAAATGGTTATATACTCTAAAACAGAAACTTTTGAAAAATATTCTCGATTTTGGCTTGAATATAGTATAATTAACTAGGATTAATTCGTCATATGCTATTGGAATTTGGAGGAAATTCATGAATATGTCACTGACATGTGAGGTCAGGGTCCACATGTTAGTAACACAATGAGTGGCATGTAAAAGATGAGGTTAACTTTCAGTGACATAAATTAAGGATTTTGACTCTGGTTTATTCTCTACAGGCGATGCTTAATCCAGACTACCGTAAGCGACCAATTGCTGAGGCTGTACTGAACCATAGATTTATGACTGGGGCCGTCTTACGGAACTAATCAGCAGCTAGATTCCACCGGAAAATTTGTACCATAGATGCAGATGCTACCGTTGTCTGTAAGAAATGCACGAAATCTTCAGACATCTTGTGAAGTCATATACTTATATAATGTGCCTAAACTACCAGGGGAACGCTGTAAATATCCAAAAAATTGAGTACGCTAAGAGATGATAATTACTGATCCAATTCTTCAGTGAACCTCGGCCACTCAATTCATAGAATGGCCTTGGTTCCTTTCGATATGCTCTGTGATTGTGTGAAGCAGATCAACTGGTGGCTACATGCATGAAACGAATTGAATCTTCATTCTCCGCACACTTCCATGTTCATGACAAGCCAAACCCCGGTTCGTTCATGATCATGGCATTCATGTGGCGTCTTACCCCCCCTACATCAACAGTGGTAAGCGTTATGACTTGTGAGATCTCCCAGTTGCAAATTTACAATGATACTGCTACAAAATTCCTCTTGTGTTGGGTACAAAATGGGTGGGAAAGCCGTGGTCTGACATTGGAAGAGGCAAAATGTTCTGTAAACCTTGTTTCAAAAGCTACATATGCTCAATGTACACAAAATTTCACAACAAATACTAAATTCTTAACAGATTATGCGCCTGTTACCTTCAAAATGAGAATTCTTTCTGCTGGAGTAACACAGGTATTCCCCACATGGTGGTGTCCTTTGCACAACGAGCATAAGGTGAAAAAACACTCTGGACATTAAGCATCATTGTCAACTTCCAAGCAAGCAGCACAACACCTGGGACGGTAGATTAGATCAGGCATTGCATCTAACAGTTTCTGTAGTGCAAATTATTCCCATCGTGCATAGCCTGATAGCCATCATCTCGCAGAAGGCTTCTCAATATGAATGGTGGAAGTGGGCTGGTATCAGGGCATGCCAGCTTGGTTAAATTCCCTTCTTTCACATGAATTCTGCAGTGAGACTCCATGCACTTCACCCAAAAGGAATGATGGCATGGGAGCTTGAGAAAATTTCTGCCTAGTAAGTTAAAAAAATGAAAAAAAAAAGGTAAAAACGTAGTTATAAACTAGACAAGTTTCAAGCATCAAGTACTGAAAAACACAATGCGCATGTGGGTTATTTTTACCTTCCTAAATTTATTTTGGGGATGACTATGGTACATACAACTTAACAACATTTTCCCACCTCCACCACCCGCGCTTGTCGGATAATTAGTGGAGGGTGGGAAAAGTATATGTAAAAACATAAATTGCATGCACATGTATCGTAATCACTCTCTTCTATTTATTTTTATCAATTTTTATGACGGATTTGAGGAAATCATGTTTCTTGAGTGGTGGTAATTACCTCACCTAGTACCTTTACGAACAAGATAGACCATAGTCCAGCAGTAGCAACTTGAGAAAAAAAAAGAAGATAGCAAAAGTAAACATGGGATGCTAATTTTATAACAGTTAAGAGAATTACCGCATTTTCACTAAGAAAAATTTCACACTCGTAAAGGCTTTGCAAAAATATTTCATGAGATCTCCTCTCATTGTAACTGTGCATCAGAGGAATAGTAGAACCAACTAAAAGTCTTCTCACAATAGCCATTCATCTCCAGCATTTGGATATAATATTAAGTTATCATTCCAAGAAATGCAAGATCACGAGGAGCTATTCAGCCAGTCTACCCATCTATACACTACTTCTTGACCTGGCAGCTCAGTCCAAACACCATCAAGAGCAGCACAGTGGTATGAAACTTTTGGTTCATCCAAACATTTGGCCAAGATAGTAAAATAGGGAGGACATGCACTTGGATACTACGGTGGCACTGTGGCAGCAAACATGTTAGCAAGACAGGTGGCAAATGCTGCAAGCTGCAAGCATATAAGAGTTCTCCACCATCTTGGTTCTCATTATTATCAGTTCCAACCGTAGTTCCATTTGGACGAATATTCAGGAACACCCGAATGCCACCAGGGCGTGGTTAGTATACAGAAATCTGAGAAGTAGACATTAACATTGAATTCTTCTCAAGAATGAAAAGCTGAGAATGAACAAAAGCTTTGAAAGAACCTAAATAACATCACCATATCTTCCCATAAATGGCTTGCAGTGCCAGCAGCACCTGAATGTCATATTATATGCTATTAGAACAACAGTAGTTCACATAACCATTATGTCAAATTAGTAACTACTTATAAATTGAATAATCCTATATTTCTAGGCGTGCAGTGCCAGCACCTTAACATCATATTATATGCTATTAGAAAAACATTAGTTCACATATCCATTATGTCAACTTAGTAACTACTTATAATTTGCATAATCCTACCTTTCTAGTTCCTAGTCGATAAACACATAAATTCAGCATCCTTACTAAAAGTGGCACACTGCATCAAAACTCCCGGACAGATCCACACTACAGCTTCCCAAAGAGAACCCAAATATCTCGATGTTACAGAAGTGACTGCGCTATCTAGCATAATGGAGTTTCAGATCATTACTTACAACAGTTACAGCACATCCTGAATAGATCTCCGCATAAAATAATTTCTACAACTCCAAATTTTGCTCACCCTAAGCACGGTTCCACATTTTTTTTCCACCCTTGCAGAATCACAATTTCTCGGCGCACGCTTGTGAAACAGACGAGCCAATAAGCAGTAGGGATGGATGATGCATTACCTCGTTTCCGAAGCTGGTTTGCAGCTGCTCCTCCGAGAGGTCGCCCTCCCCACGAGCCCTCGAAGCCATTGCCTCCAGCCGCGCAGCCGCCTCTTCCTGACTCGCCCAATAGCCAGCGCTGCCCACAGCAGCCGCTGCCGCCGATAGCTCGTCCTCCCCACGAACCCTCGCAGCCATTGCCTTCAGCCGAGCCGCCGCCTCTTCCTGCGCCGCCCAATAGCTGGCGCTGCCCTGCGCCGCCGCTGTGGACGAGGATTCGCTCGGCGTTGGAATGTCCCGGTGAATAGGTTGACCACTTGCTCTGGGTTCAGAGATACGTTATACGTGGCGAGCCGCGAACGGCAACGTATCGTGGGCATACATGCCCTTCCGTGTACACACCGTACACACCAACTAAAAAAGTCGCGAAAAATTCTGAAAAAAATTGTAGATGTACTTCATAGATTACTCTACCTATGTATAAAATTGTAGGTTCAAATTTATTATGTATCAAGAGTTATAAAAAAGAGAAAATTCTTTAAACTCGTCAGAATTTTCTCTTTTTTGTAACTCTCGATATATAATGAATTTGATCTTGAAACTTTATACATAGGTAGAGTAATCTACGAAGTACATCTACAATTTTTTTCAAAATTTTTCACGACTTTTTTTAGTTGGTGTGCACGGTGTGTACACGGGAGGGTCTGTGTGCACAGGATACGTTGCCGCTGCGAACTACTCCGAAGCACCACAACCTTTTGCCGTTTCAGTCCATGTCCGTGGATCAGCTTGGGTAGTGTTTGGTTCATGGACAAAAGTGGATGGAATGGTTTTATCCTTATTTTTTTACTCATCCATTTGCTTGGTTAGATGGCAAGGTGGACAAGGACATTCAAAAAAAGGAAATATTCTTTAGATATGCTGGATGAAAGGATCCCACCAATTTGACCGGATGAGCCCATCCAGGCATCACTATGTGCTTGGTTTTTGAATTTATTAACCTTAATTTTTCATAAGCACTGGCTTAGTGTAGTTGGTTCGAAACTTAGGGCTTGTTCCAGAGGTCGTGTGTTCGAATTCAGCCCCGCGTAACACTGTAGCAGGCGAGGTACTGTAGCACGTACAGTGTTCGCTGATTTTTTGTTTTTTTAGCATAAATTTCAAAAATTTAAAGGTACAGTTAGTTTATTTTTTTCATTCCAAAATTTTTAAAAAGATTTGTTCTTTCTGTTAGGATTAACAAACTGTCTATCCTCATTATTCATCTAACCAAACAAAAAGTTGGCTCATCCCATCCATCCTCATACATCCAAGACCCAACCAAACAAAAAATTGATCCATCCTTATCCATCCAACCAAACAGTCATCTGGATGACTCCATCCCATCCAGATTGGATGGCCATATCCCATCCAATCTCGTCCAGCCAACCAAACGCTTGGTTGACAAAACGCTAAAATATCGTGTGTGTGTTTTTTTTATGGAGCGACGGGAGAACGTATACTATTGCAACAGTACAACAATAAGTTTCATAAAGTTTGAGCAAAAAAGTTTCACGTTTTAGTGAGCTTCGCATACTTTTAGATGTTTTTAGAAGCTTCCAAACCAAAATTCAATGAGTTTTAAGTTTTAAAACTCAAATTTCATCAAGTTTTAACTGATGAGTTTGCAACAAATTTCAGTTAATTTTAAGAAGTTTCAGCAAGTTTCAACAGATTTTATTAAGATTCATCAGAAAAACAATACAAAAAAGAGCAAAAAATTCCCAACATACTCACCTGCAGTTGTCGGTGTTTCGTATAACCGGGAAGTAAATTTGTAGGTATAGGGGTCATGCGTCCCCTCTCCTTGAATGGTTAGACTAAGGGAGTCCCAGATGTATACTGGTTCGGGCCGAATGTCCCTACGTCCAGCTCGTGGTGGTGGATCTCATTGCTCAGAGTGGGGTGGATTACAAGCGAGGGCTAAGGACAAGCCCTTAGCGCTCGTCCGAGTGAGGGAGCCCGGGAGCTAAGAACGCTCGCTCGGGTCGTAAGGCCCGAATTGGGTCGGGCGAGCAAGCGAAGTAGAATGCGAAAAATAAGTGAGTCCCCTTTCCCTGAGGGCCTTGCCTCCCTTTATATAGTCGGAGGGGGCAGGTTACACAGGAATTCGGAGGAAAGATGTAGGGGTACGCTATGCCCGGGAGTCCCGGTCTCCGGTCCCGATGACGGACAGATTCCTGTTCATCCCATGCTGGGTTGGTAGACACAGCTGACAGTGTTCCGCCGGGAAGGTGCGCACCTACCCTCTGCTCGCCTGTCAGGTGATGACGTTGCTTGCGCCGTATTCTGGTGTTGTCTCGGGATGGAGCGCACCCATCCACCGTGTCTGGTGGGGCGAAAGGATGGGCGCTTGACTCGGCAACCCCTCGCGCCACCTCGGGAAGGGGCCACCCGCTCCGGCATGGCCGTTATGTCTATGGGGCGAGTGACCAGGTCGAAGCCGACTGATGTCGTGGCGGGGGTCGTTGAGGTGGAGTTTTGCGGGGCTCGCCGAGGCTCGGTCGAGCCTCTGGGACGCCCGACCGAGCTGGTCCTGAGCGCCTTGGTGGGCCTGATTGAGGCCGAAGATTCTTCGTGTCCTCTTGGGCCTAGAGCCGGGCCCAAGATGGTTCATCTGGTAGTCTAGCCAATATTTAGGGATAATCCCATCTGTGAGGGACGAAGGCTTTGGTAAGATCCTTTCCGCGCTCAGACGCCGCCACTTTGTCTTCACAGTTGTGCGGATGATCGGGAGAAATACGATCTTGAAATAGATGTATACTTTCTTCGTGGGTACCCCGGTATAAGTATTCGTCAAGAGTTTCGGCCATCCTAAAACGCGTGCGTTCCCGGATGGACCCTTCGTCTTTGGCGGCGCGGTCTCCCTCAACTGGCATGACGACGCCTCGGCTTATCTTGGTGTTCAGCCTTGGAGATGATGGGAGGCCCTCTTTGTGGAACTTTGGGGTGACCGTTCTGGTCGGCCAAGTCCGTCCGACTCAGTCGTCCTGTCTCGACTGGGTGTGTGCGAGCGCACCCGGTGGGTGTAGCCCCCGAGCCCCCGAGTGGGTCGAAGAGCTGGTCGGGGGCTACTTTGGTCGGTGAATATCCATCTGAGCGAATCCTGTGGACCTAGTTGGGCCCGAGCCCCCGAGCGGGTCGGAGGGCCAACTTTGTTGGCGGAGTCCGACCGACTTGGTCGGCCGGGTGCGCGCGAGCGCACCCGGTGGGTGTAGCCCCCAAGCCCCCGAGCAGGTCGGAGATTTGGTCGGGGGGTTACTCTTGCCAGATGAGCCCGACCGACTTGGTCGGTGCGGATACCTGGGTGCCTTGTGCAAGGTTCCGGTTCCAGAATGCTCGTTTTACGTCGTAGCTGGACGTGGCCATGGTCGGCGGGGATGCCCAGATGCCTTCGCGAGAGGTTTTGGTTCCCGAGTGCTCGTTTTACGTCATAGCTAGACGCGGCCGTGGTCGGCAGGGATGCCCAGATGCCTTTGCGAGAGGTTCTGGTTCCCGTATGCTCGTTTTACGTCATAGCTAGACGCGGCCGTGGTCGGCAGGGATGCCCAGATGCCTTCGCGAGAGGTTCTGGTTCCCGTATGCTCGTTTTACGTCGTAGCTAGACGCGGCCGTGGTCGGCAGGGATGCCCAGATGCCTTCGCGAGAGGTTCTGGTTCCCGTATGCTCGTTTTACGTCGTAGCTAGACGAGTTAGTAGGGCTGGTTTAACGCCGCAGCTAGGCGAGTTAGTAGGGCTGGTTTAACGCCGCAGCTAGGCGAAGGGCATCCGTCCCGAGTCCTCGTCGAGCGAGGCTATTCACGGGAGGAGAGGCCGCTGTCGGTCCCACGTGTACGCCCCGTCCGCAGGTGTGGGACCTGGAGGGGGTGAGCAAACGAGTGTTTACCATACGTCGGCCGAACACCGTGCTCGTGGAGCTACAAATGGGTTATCTGAGTGGGCCTGAGGATCCCCGGTCGAGGATCCCTAGCGATCGTCCTGCGTCGGCATCCGACCACTGGGGCGACCCATAAAAACCTTTTTTACTCGATCCAGACGGACCCCGAGCTGCTTCAGAAACCGGGCGAGGTGGTCGCTACCTTCGAGGGGCTCCAGGAGAGTGTGAAGTATGGTCTCGGACACGAGTCAAGGCGATTGGGTCGTCCCGCCAACCCAACTAGAGACCCACCGAGGGTTCGCTGGACTCGCCCTCACTCGTTTACTTTCTTTGGGGCGGCTAGGATCCACTTGGTGGATTTTGCCTTCAGAACCCACAGCCAGGTCTTGATCGCGAGGCATTCAAGCCCTCTCGCCACCTCGAGGCCGCTACGACCCGGTGGGCTTTTCATACCTGCTACGCTTAGTTTGAGCTGGCTCGGAGGCTAAGATCGAGAGGTCGCGGGGCGTCCCGCCCGGAGCGATGCCCTGGCGCCTTCTGCTAGCATTTAATGCACGTGCGGAAATTAAATGCGGAGTGAAATGATTGGAAGCGATACGTCCTACCAGCGACGCGGTGTGGCGCTTCGACGGGACGGGCGACGCTTCATACGAGGCCCGCTTGACTGGAGCACATCCGGTCGGCATGCGTCCGGCTGATGCTTGTTTTGGCACCCATAAGTTCGGCGCTGGGGGGTGCTAGGGCACGCTTCTGCCTTTGCTTTTGCCGCCCCCTCGCCTTTGCCTTCCTCGCCTCTTGCCTTTGCCTGAGATGAAAAAAAGAAACAAAGGAATCGGGAGAGGGTCGCTTACATCCTTCTCCTCCGACTTTCGATTGCTCGTGCGCTGGAGATGTCGTGGTCGGAGTGCACCGCCACCAAAGCAATAAGGCTTGGTCTCGAGAAGAAAGGGTTCCTCCCCGCAAGATGTCTCAAGTGGAGGGTACAAGCGGGGCCATGGAACCGCCACGGAGAAGGGGAGATCGTGGTGCCCGCCGGGTTCTACGAGCGCGGGTTCGGACTCCCGCTTCATCCCTTCGTCCGTGGGATGCTACACCACTACGGGGTGGAGGTGCATCACCTCAACCCTAACGGCGTGCTCCACATAGCGATCTTCATGACGCTGTGTGAGGCATTCCTGGGGATCGAGCCCCATTGGGCGCTGTGGAAGTACTTCTTCCATGCCCGATTGTGGAAGGACAAGGCGGCGGATGCTACGGCGTCCATGGGGGCGCGGCCCTGCAGCTGCGCCCTGGCCGCGGGACGGAATACATTCCCTTGAAGCTGCCATCGTCGAACCGGGGGTGGCACTCCGAGTGGTTCTACACTCGGAACCTGGGAGGCAGAGCCCCGGTCTTCATTGGCCGTCTCCCCGAGTCGAAGGACGAATGGGGCTGGGGCCCCGATCAAAGGGAGAAGAAGAAGGTGGCGCTGATCCGAGAGCGGATCAAACTCCAGCAGGAGCGGGGCCTGACCGGTGACGCTGTTGTACGCGCATTCATGAGAATGCGCGTGCAACCCCTTATGGAAAGGGTGCGCCCGATGTACCTGTACAGCGGTGCATTCGACCCCATGAGGATGGTCACAGCAGAGCTCGCCGCGTCGGAGCTCGAGGCCAGGGTGGTCGTCATGCTGGTCGGGAGCGCTACCGTGGCGGCGGGTGGCGGCCCTGAGCCTTTTTTGGCGGAGAAACCCCCGGATTTGGTAAGCCGAGTGATTCCTTTCTTCTTTTTCTTCCACCTCCTCGGCCTTTAGCATGTGGTTTGACCGGCGCCTTCGTGCTACCCAGGGGCTGGGCAAGATGGTGTCCCGGGCGCTGCTGCCAGGGGAGAAGCAGCAGAGGGCCCAGGCCCGCGAGGCGGCCGCGCTAAAGGAATCCGACCGCATGAAGCGGAAGGAGGAGAAAAGGAGGAAGAAGAGGAAAGAGCGCGCGGCTAAGGTCACGCGCGGCGAGGAGGCCTCCGTGTCGACCGCTGTCAGCATGGCCGATCCGGAGTTGTCCTCGAGCGGCGGTGGTGGCGACAGTTTCGACGATCCGTATGGGGCCCTCCTCGAGCCGCTGATCGGCGGCGAGCCCAACGAGGGCGCTGATATGAGCGCCGCTATCGTCAAGCCCCAGGTAGAGGTCCCCCGGGGGGAGACGTCCCTGGGGAAACGGAAGGGCGATTCGCCTCCGCTAGGGAGGCCGGCGAAGAGGATGCAGTTGCTGCTGCAGTTCCCTCGCTCGATGGTGGTCTACTCTGGAGCGACGGTGGCTCAGCGAGAACCGGCGCCGGATCTTCCCCCGGCGACGGTTGGGGCGTTGAGCGCCGAGCTGTCGCTGCCGGCAGAATTGGGACCACCGCCAGAGGCTCTGGAGGGGTCGAGGCGTGTGGAGATTCCGGCACCTCTTAGCGGGTCGGGGTCCCAGTCGGAGGCCGCAGGAGACGAAAGAGAGCTTCTGCCGCCACCGCCAGGGCCTGTGCCAGCTGGCGCAATCTTGGCGCCCGTTGCGGCACTGACGTCGAAGCCCAAAGGCCCGACAGAGAGGGCGATCCAGACGCCGGGGGCGGCTGATGCCGAGCCGCAGGCGGAGGCGGCGCACGTCCTCCCACGAACCAAGGCCCCCTGGCCCGTGCTAACTTGGCCGAGCGGCGATTCGACCGGCAAGCCGCAGCTCGTGCTGGACTTCGAGGCAGAGGCCGAGTCATGGGGGACCTTCCAAGAGGGCGCGCAGCGAGTGGAGGCTCATCTGAGCCAGATTCGGCATGGTCTGGCTTTCATCCTTGGCTCAGCTGACGGGGCGCTGAAAGTCATCTCTGAGGTCACCCGCCCGACCAGCCGGGTAAGCCTGACCGAACGCTTAGCTTCAGCCTTCGACTTGTTTTAGTGGCCAGCAGGTTAAACGGAGTGCCCGGGCTTCTGCAGCTACTGAAGGTCCAGTCGGGAGAAAAGTCGGCGTTCCTCCGTGTCTTGCATGAGCGGATGATGACCTCCGTGGGGAAGGACGGTCGCCAGCACTCCGAGTCACGCGAGGTTCAGGAAGCCCTGGTGCGTGAGCAGGTGGAGGCGGAAAAGGTCCGCCGGGAGCTGGGACGGGTCGCGCAGGTCTTGTTCGAGGAGCGCCGGACAAACTAGTCCTTGAGGACGAAGGTGTCCGAGCTTGAGTCTCTCCTGGCGGCAGCCAACAGCGCCAAGGACGCTGCCGTCGTCGCAGAAAAGGCCGCGCGATCGGAGGTAGTGCGCCTCCAGGGCGAGCGCGACCGAGCTCAGGCGGAGTCGGACTCCGCCAGGGGGGATGCCAGGCGTGAGCAGGAGGCCCGGACTAAGGTCGAGGAGGACCTCCAGCGCCTGGAGGCCTCCACGGCTGGTAAGCAAACCAACCCTAGCTCAGCTTTTCGCGATCGCGGACCGCCGAGCCTTCTTTTTGACATTGCTTCGATCCGTAGTGCTGCGAAAGGATCTCAGCGACGCCGTGGAGGCGCAAAGGTCGGTGGCGGAGGAACGTGACGCGGCGGTTACGTCGCGAGCAGTGGCCTTCTCGGCGAAGGAGCTGGCAGAGCAAGACCTGTCCGAGCGAACTGCTGAACTAGCGGCCCTTCATGAGGTCGGTCAGGAGGTCCGCGATCGAGTGCTTGGGGACGCCGGGCAGGGTTCGAGCTCACTTGCCGCCGCGCTGGCCCGCGTGTCGGAGCACGCCGAGCGGTCGGTGAGCGAGGGGATTGAGCTCGGAACTTGTTCGGCGCTAGTTTTCGCCCTCTCCCACTATAACGGCATCGACCTTGCCGTTGTTAGCGATGGGTCGCAATAACCGGACCGATTTAAGAGGTCGAAGGGTTCAGAACCAGTCGACCCAGTCGCCAGGTGATCACCAAATGGATACCGCCAGAGAGCATCCTCCACCGAAAATAAGAGGAAAGTTAGATGTTTTGGCTTTTGTAATAACTTTGTCTTTGTAATGAACTGAGGTTTTGCTTTAACGTTTTGGCCGGTCAGGCCATTCCGTAGGTCCGACTCTATTTTTCGCGCTTCCCAGAGATGATGAACATTCGATGACCATAGCTTTAGAAACCGCGGAGGTTGTGTAAGCGTAGGTCGACATGTTGACACCTTTGGGGAAGGCTCAAAGAATGGACAGGGACCTAAGGAAGGAACAGTTCGCTTGCACTTATCACGGGAAAGGAGTGTTTTCAGACCAGCAGTGGCTCGAACCGCACGGGCACTTCCTTCTACCGCAAAGCACCACTTCGCAACCGTAGCCGCTGGGGCATAGGCCGTAGCACTCGGGTCGAGAGGGTTACCGCTAGGGAGAGCCGAGTGGCCGGTCGGGTCACCGACCCTTTGAGTGTGCGAACCTGCAGCCCCCGAGCGGCGCGTGGGAACCAAGCTTGTGGTTTCCACGCGACGCTTGAACTCGGAAGAGCAGGGAATCCGTGTGGGAACGTGGAATAGTTCACGAAAAGAATCGCCTTAACTTTTATTCCGCGAGGTGGAGATGCCGTGGCGGTTGGGCCCTTCGTTCGGCCCTCAGCTGGGTGGTTTCGAGCTAACGAGCCCTCTGCCATCTTGGGGCCGCCGCGGCCTAGCCAGGTGTTGCTTCGCGCTGGTCGCCAGCGCAGCTAGCCTGACCCGGAGCCGAAAATCGAGGAGTCGCGCTGCACTCGCTGGCCGAAGCAGTGTCCTTTCGCCCCAAGCAATCGTGTCGCATTTTAATGCGAGGTGGGAGGCGTGGACAGGGCACGTCCTGTCGCGTGGGACGTGAAATTAATGCGCGTGCGGCGCGTCGCCCGGGACGACGCCCGATTCGACTGCTCCGCCCCGCGCCTATAAATACGGCGCGGGGAAGCGACCACGCATAGCTATTCTTCTTGTCTTCCTACTCTCCCTTCGCCTCTTCTGCGAGAAAAGAGGGAAAGGGCTAGGAAACACGGGTGTCGATGGCGAGCGGGGACGACGATCGAAGGACCGGCAAGTGGGAGGCGGCGGCGGATCCCTTGCGGTCGGACCCCAAGAGGTCCCGCACCCTCGCCTGGTCGTCCCTGCGCACGAGAAGAGGGGGGCTCTTGTCGACCTTTCGCATCAGGGATCCTCTTTGAAAGGGACCGAGATGTCGCCTAGAGGGGGGGTGAATAGGCGTTTTTCAATTTTAAACTTGCAATGAATTTCTTTGTTAGGATAGTCAGAAATTCACTTGATCGTCAGAATGGAGTTCGATAGTCCGAGTCAAATTTCGGATAGTCCGAACTGCACTGAGCGCAAAAACCCTAAAAAGTAGATCTGAGATATCTAGAGACCCTAGAGTGCTCCAAAATGAAATCTAAGGGTTTAGGGTACCTCTAGTAGTGCAGAGCTTACCAATCCCCTTCACAATGGCACTCCAACAATTGAAATCCCTAGATCTCAAGCAAACAAAGAGAAATGCAAAGAAAACTGAACAACAAAAGAAATGCACAAAGATTTTTCCCGAAGTTCGGATCCTTGAGGGGATCCTACGTCTCCGTTGAGGCGGCACTAAGCCGGGGTCTCTTTCAACCCTTATCCTCTAGGTGTTGCACCAAGCACTCACCCACTTACTCTTTGAATCCTTTCCTTGCGGAGGTGGATTCAACCTTTACAAACTCCCGGCGGCGTCCCACACGAAGATTGGGAGCTCACCGGCGACTCCTAGCCGTCTAGGAGTCCTCAACCTCCAAGAGTAAAAGATCTCGCGAGAAATCCGCTTGAGGATGAACCAAGTGCTCAAGATGAATCAACAAGTCTAGATCTACCAAACTCTCAACTTAATCTCCCTCCAAAGATTCAAGAATCACAAGATTTGAGGGAGGTGAACTTTAGGCTTGAGAGAGTGGGAGAGAGAGAGCTCAAATGAATTGAATGCACTGCTTAATGGGTAGGTGGGAGTTGGGGAGGTATTTAAAGCCCCCCAAAACTAGCCGTTTTTCACTTCAGCCCGAGACTGTTTGGATAGTCCGAACTTATGTTCGGATAGTCCGAACCAATTGAAATCGAGAACAGCGAACACCTGATTCGGACGGTCAAACGACACTTCGGATAGTCCGAACCAAAATGACTTAGCCCTAACCGAGGGGGTCCACTCGGATACTCCGAACCTATGTTCGGACATTACGAACCAAAAAGAACTCGACCAACAGAGAGAGCTAGCTCGGATACTCTGAACCTATGTTCGGACATTCCGAACCAAATTTTGCCTGAGCAACCGAGGGGGCCAGTCCGGACATTCCGAAGGTTTGTTCGGATACTCCGAACCAATTTGAACATTTTGCCCCCAAGACTTTACACATTGACTCATATTTAGACTAGAATTCATCATTGAGCACATTGGATCATTCTAAAGCTATTTCTTGCCATATCCCTCTTAATAGTACGACAGTCCTTAAACTCAAATAAAATTAAAAATACATATACAACCGTTGAGTTTAACCGACACCTTCTCTTCTCGAATTTGAGGGATCTCTTTCCTTAAGCGACTTTCCCATGAGCGTATTCATCTGTTCATAATACTCATAAAGCTCATTAGTCACTTAATCTTGTTGTCATTAATCACCAAAATCATTAAGGGGCCTAGATGCACTTTCAATCTCCCCCTTTTTGGTGAATTGATGACAACACGATTAGATTTAGATAAATTAGAAATGAGTGAGTATTTGGAAAACCAAATACATGGTGGAGCTCCCCCTAAATGTGTGCATTAGAGAATTTTGAGAGGTGTATCAAATGCACATATTTACAGGAAAATTTTTGCGAGAGCTCCCCCTAAATTTCTGCTTTCGAGAGAGTATAACATGATATATAGCAGATAATTTGCACAAATAAATATGACATGATATCACACAAATGCATTGCTAAAGGGAAATTGAATTAAGCAAAATAGTTCAACAAAATATCAACATTCATCCAACAAGCACAAGTAGTAGTTCAAACAAGCACAAGCACGAGTTCAACCAACAATAAGCAAACTAAGCAACCAACCAAGCAACACAACTAAAAGATAAATCTAATCTCCTCACTTCCCCTTTGGCATCAAGGCACCAAAAGGGGTCACTCCTCGCTGCCACATGTAATCCCAGTCAATGTACTGCATTTGAGCCACTGGATTCTTCTTCTCCGCTATCACAGTCATAAAAATCTTGCTGAAAGTGATTCCAAAACCTCTTGTCCACATAATCTTCCTGGAGATACAACAAGGGGTCTTGGCTTCTGTGCTGGCGGACTTCTTTGCCTCTCCCTTGACCCAGACAGTAGTCTACCTTTTTCTTTGGAGTCACACCCATTGGAGTAGCACGGCGGGCAGGGTGAATCTCCAATGGGCCAATCAGCTCTCCAGCCCTGCGCTGTGCAGCACACTTTTCTGCCCTCAACCTAGGCATAGCAGCCCTAGGATTTTCTGCACCACTGCCTCCTTGCCCCTCATCACCATGCTCACCACCACCTTGACCTGAAGCACCCTTATGAGCATATTTCTTCCTTTTACGAATAACTTGGCGCTTATGTCTCCCAGCTGACGGAGCGAGAGGAGACTCCGGAGGGGAATCTTGAGAAGGATTAGCCGGAGCCACCGAAGAACCACTGGCGGGGACATCATGCTTGGCTTTCTTTGAACGAGCCGCGTCGATGTCCGTTTGGCTAGAGCGGGGATTGCCACCCTGAGAGGGATCCATCCTAAAAGTATACAAGGGTTGAAACAAGATTAGACTCTAATTATGACCTAGATGATCAATAAAGGGTTAAAATGAAGTCATATTCTTCGGATAGTCCGAAGGTTTCTTCGGATAGTCCGAAGCTTTCATTCGGATAGTCCGAACTTCTTCGGACACTCCGAATGGAAACTCGGACATTCCGAGGTGACAGTTCACAAACCCTAAATTTTCAATCTAGATAATAATTCAACAATGCTAAGATCTAATCATAGGGAGACTATCCTAGCAAGGTCTAGAATGGTCTAGAGTCCAAGGATTCTCAAGATGAACACGAAAATAACCGGCATTCGGAAGAGATTGAACCAACCTTTTGAAGAGGAAAACCCGGGTTCTCAAGGCAAACCGAGAGCACAAGGATGATGGAGGTGAGCCCCTTGCCCTTGGAGAAGGTCTTGGAACCCTCAATCCACAAGAACGCCGGCCAAAACCCTAGATCCAAGAGATGGGGCGGTTTGAGGAGAGAGAAACGGAGATGGGAAATGAAAAGGGAGAAAAAGAGAAGAAGGGACTCGGGCTGGCTTTAAGAACCCGAGACCACACTTCGGACAGTCCGAACTTAAGTTCGGATAGTCCGAACCAGTTCGGATAGTCCGAATGGAATTTCGGACAGTCCGAACTGTCTTCTCAGGATGGCATTAGATAAAGGATAGGAATGACTCCGGAGCGAGAAGTGGATGAGAGGGCCTAATAGGTCAAGTCATCAAGTGATCAGCAAGCCATGCAACCATTCAAACCATGATCACAAGATGATTGACAAGATCCGAAGATCAAGAACCAATAAACACAATAAGATAAGAGAAATAAAGCAAATAAGTTTTTCTAAAGCATTTTGCAATCACCAATCAAATTTGTGAGCATATTTCAAGCCAAATTGCGAGAGTCTAGAATATTTAGCCCACTCCTCAACTCACAAAATCTCTTTTCATCAAGAGGCTTGGTGAATATATCGGCTAACTGATCATTTGAGCTCACATGTTGGATATCGATATCGCCTTTAGTGGAATGATCTCTCAAGAAGTGGTGGCGAATATCGATATGCTTGGTACAGGAGTGTTGGACGGGATTGTTGGCAATTTTTATGGCACTCTCATTATCACACAACAGTGGAACATAGTTATAGGTTAGGCCATAGTCATTTAGGGTTTGCCTCATCCAAAGTAATTGGGCACAACAACTCCTACCGCTATATATTAAACCCATTTGTGGATAGGACTCACGAATTTTGTTTCTTAGAGGACCAGGAAACAAGGGATCTACCTAAGAATTGACAAGTCCCCGAAGTACTTTTCCTATCCACTTTACATCCGGCATAATCCGCATCGGAATAGCCAACTAACTCAAATGATGAACCTTTTGGATACCAAAGCCCAAAATGAGGAGTGTGCACTAAATATCTCAAGATTCTTTTTACGGCCACCATGTGGCACTCTTTGGGAGCGGCTTGAAATCTTGCACACATGCACACACTAAGCATAATATCGGGCCTAGATGCACAAAGATAAAGTAGAGAACCGATCATCGAGCGATATACCTTTTGGACGATCGATTTACCTTCTTTGTCGAGGTCTAGATGCCCGTTGGCTTGCATTGGCGTCTTGATTGGCTTGGCGTTCTCCATACCGAACTTCTTGAGCATGTCCTTGATGTACTTCGTTTGGCATATGAAGGTTCCTTCCTTGAGTTGCTTGACTTGAAAACCGAGAAAGAACTTCAACTCGCCCATCATAGACATCTCGAATCTCTTAGTCATAATCCTGCTAAATTCCTTGCACAAATGTTCATTAGTAGATCCGAATATAATGTCATCAACATAGATTTGACAAACAAATAAATCATCATCAATATGTTTAGTAAAGAGAGTGGGGTCGGCCTTTCTGACTACAAAACCTTGATCGAGGAGAAAATCGCGAAGACACTTGAACCACGCTCTCGATGCTTGCTTAAGCCCATAGAGAGCCTTGTGTAGGAAGTAGACGTGGTCCGGATGATTTGAGTCTTTGAAACCGGGTGGTTGCTCAACGTAGACCATTTCGGAGAGTGGTCCATTCAAGAAGGCGCTTTTCACGTCCATTTGATACAACTTAAAATCATGGTGAGTAGCAAAGGCAAGTAATATTCTAATAGATTCAAGCCTAGCTACGGGAGCATATGTTTCATCAAAATTCAAACCTTCGATTTGTGTGAAGCCTTGAGCAACTAACCGGGCTTTATTTCTCGTCACTATTCCGTTCTCGTCTTGCTTGTTCCGAAATACCCATTTGGTTCCCTACGTCCAGCTCGTGGTGGTGGATCTCATTGCTCAGAGTGGGGTGGATTACAAGTGAGGGCTAAGGACAAGCCCTTAGCGCTCGTCCGAGTGAGGGAGCCCGGGAGCTAAGAACGCTCGCTCGGGTCGTAAGGCCCGAATTGGGTCGGGCGAGCAAGTGAAGTAGAATGCGAAAAATGAGTGAGTCCCTTTTCCCTGAGGGCCCTGCCTCCCTTTATATAGTCGGAGGGGGTAGGTTACACGGGAATTCGGAGGAAAGATGTAGGGATACGCTATGCCCGGGAGTCCCGGTCTCCGGTCCCGATGACGGACAGATTCCTGTTCATCCCATGTTGGGTTGGTAGACACAGCTGACAGTGTTCCGACGGGAAGGTGCGCACCTGCCCTCTGCTCGCCTGTCAGGTGCTGACGTTGCTTGCGCCGTGTTCTGGTGTTGCCTCGGGACGGAGCGCACCCATCCACCGTGTCTGGTGGGGCGAAAGGATGGGCGCTTGACTCGGCGACCCCCCGCGCCACCTCGGGAAGGGGCCACCCGCTCCGGCATGGCCGTTATGTCTATGGGGCGAGTGACCAGGTCGAAGCCGACCGATGTCATGGCGAAGTCGTTGGCGGAGTTTTGCGGGGCTCGGCGGAGGCTGGTCGGAGTTTCTGGGGCCTTGAGCCGATGCTGGTCGGAGCACCCCTTGGTGGGCCTGATTGAGGCCGAAGATTCTTCGTGTCCTCTTGGGCCTAGAGCCAGGCCCAAGATGGTTCATCTGGTAGTCCAGCCAATATTTAGGGATAATCCCATCTGTGAGGGACGAAGGCTTTCGTAAGATCCTTTCCGGCGCTCTGCATCGCCGCCAGCCTTGCTGCCGTTGTGCCCGGATGACTGGGAGAAATACGATCTTGAAATAGATGTATACTTTGCTGTGGGGTACCTCTGGTATAAGTATTCGTCAGTAGTAATCATCGCTCCTTTGTACATGTCAGCACCGTCACCTCTTCCCTCTACTTGCCCAAGGGGTGAAGCCACAGCTCGAAGTTGCCTATGACGCGCATGGCAGCAAAGTTGAGCCACGAGGAGACGTAAATGGAGTAGGCGTTGGACTGTTCTGTAGCCCAAACGAGGAGGCAAGCAAGGGTCACGGGGATTTGGCGAATCCCGTCGCCTGTGTGTAAATTCAAACTCCATTTGGCTTTGGAGATTATTGCTTAATTAATAATTAATGATAAATCTAATTATTATGAGACTAACTTATTATTGAGTTTATCTTTTATTAGTCTCATTTGAATGAAAGGATGGAATTATCAAAGGTATGCAATCGATGGTATAATGATATATATTGTTGCATTTCTTTGATATAAAATTCATGATCTTATTGATAAATCCCAATATGAGACTAACTTAATTATTAATAAAGGTATGTATCCAATACAACTTTAGTATTTCTAGATACATTCTTTGGATTCAAGATAAAAGATGAACTCCACCATTGTTTCAACCTTAAGATGTGCATAATGTTTCAATTCCGTATATACATGAATGCACACATTTAGAGGGAGTTCATGCTTTATCTTGAAGTTTCAATAGTATTGATCACTTTCATCTTGCCAAATAAAATAAAGATCTTTACTTTGAAACAACTCCTTGAGTATATAAAACTTACGCAGTAGAAATATACTCATAACAATTTAAATTCAATTTAAATTATGTTCGGTTATTGTTCAATTATTAAAAAACTGGATCAATGAATCTAGGCTCTCTATCATGTACTGATGGATCAATGAAAGTGCTTGAGTATATGAAACTTTAGTAACACTAGTATACTCAAGACAAATATTAATTTCAATCAATTGATTTGGGTTGTAGTCAATTATCAAAGAAGTAGATCAAAAGATCTTAGGACTTCCATTATGTATTAATGGAATGCATTAATGATCGGGATAACCATGTTTGTTGGATTAATATTTTCAATGAGTTGTAAAATATGTTAAGCCCAAAGATGAAGGCTTTGGATGACATCATATATTGATGGTTATCAAGTCAAGGTTTAGGACAAAGGATTTCATTATGTATTGACAAGCATGAAGTCGAGATCTCGAAGAGAAGAAAGTTTATCATGTGTTGATGAACAATACAAGGACCCACACTTAGAGAGAAGATGGTCGTCATCAACCAAAAGCTCCAAGTGATTACTCGAGGCAAAAATATAATTAGCATAAGGCTAAGGATGCGTTCCTAGTCTTTTACCAGTCTTGGTGTTTGGATGGGAGATCGAATTGCTAGTATAGAATTACCATACTATTAAGAGGGGTCGAGTTTTATAACTTGAGTCTCATCATGTGTTGATAGCTCAATCCCATTTACTCTAGCTCACTTTCTTGATTTAGTTTTTGCATGAAGCAATTATTTTGAAAATTATCGTATATCATGCTTGCTATTTTATTGACTTGATTTTTTGCATCGAGCTAAGTATTTACGAATGTGTTTTGCAAATAGTTGTAGCTCATGTTTGATGTTAAATTTGCAAATATGTTTTGAAATTTGAGCTCAACTTCGTATATCTTTGGAGCATATGAGTAGAGTTTGCAAATGTATTTTGCAAACATCTAAAGATCATGTGTTGATCATCACAAGGTTCAAAGATGTGGTCTAGATTTTTTTTGTATAATGGTATTTGTAAATGTGTTTTACAAAAATATTAAAAATCATGCAAGTACTCTCCTTAGCATGTGACTAGAATTTAGAGTATGTTTTGCAAATTGCTATAGATCATGTGTTGATCATCACATCGCTATGTTTTAGTTCATGCAGAATCTTTATGGTTTATTTGTATGGATTTATCATTTGCAAATGTGTTTAGCAAACAAGTTGATTTATACAATTTTTGTGGTGCTAGTGACAAGTATTTGCAAATGTGTTATAGATTGGTGTTATCGTGTATTGATCATCACTTGGTTCAAGAATTGATCTTGTTAATTATTAAGTGTTCTTGTTTGCATGATTTATATTTACAAATGTGTTTTGCAGAATATTGGTATTCATGTATTTGATCTTGGCATGTGATGAAAATTTGCAAATGTGTTTTGCAAATTGATGTGATCATGTGTTGTTCACCACATGACTCAAAAAGTCATTCTTGATTTAAAAGAAAATTTTGAATGTGAAATTTGGATTTATCTAGAAAAGTCGACACTATCGCTATGGTGTGGCCGGTACTGCCGCAAGTCCGGTAGTATTGCCCCCTGAGGCCTGTAGTGCTGATCGGTTGGTATTACTGCCCCTTAGGGACGGATTTATTTTCCAGAAGCGATTTTCTCTGTGGTTTTTTGAGGCCAACACTACCACTTATGTTGGTCGGCACTATCGCTAGTCCAGTAGTACCAAGGTTATTTGCCGATACATATTTTCCAGAGAAGGTTTTTTGAGCTGAGGTTGAATGTCAGTGCTACTGTGGTTAAATGGTTGGTAGTACCACAAGTAGAGGCCGGTACTATCGTTACTTCTCCTACACGGACGGTAGTACGGGGGTACTATAGCAACGGCTAGTACCTTGTGCATTTAATGCTCAAATTTGACTGTTAGCCTGGAGGCCGGTACTATCGATCCTACATGGACGTAGTATCGGATTTACTATTTTTTTGGGTTTTGTCCTCAAACGGCTAGTTTTCTTTTATAGATTATAAAGGGAGCCTTAGGCTGGCATTTGGGGTTGCAAAATTTTTGGGAAGACTTTGTGACTTCCATGTAACATCCTGAAATTTGGCTATTTTTTAATTTTGTAATTTATTTTGAATTTCTGAGAATTTCTGGAATTTATTTGAATTTAATTGAAATTTTGAAAATTAGTTTTCTCTGGAAATTAATTTAATAATGAAAAGTTTTAATAAAATATAAATGGAAATATTTTATTTGAGTTCAAAATGTTTTAAAATATTTTCTGAAATTTTTCCAGAATTTTTCTAATATTTTTAATGCCTCAATAATTCAAATGAATTTCTGGGATTATTTTTATTGAAAAACAATTGAAATTTCGGTGAACAGTAATGGGCCAAGCCCACTACTATGCGCATCGCCGAAACCCTAACACCGCTCTTTTTCCACCGTTGGATCTGTATCGGACGGCTGAGAGTCACTTGTGTCGGTTCGTCGCCCGTGCCGTTGGATTGCCGCGTGTACGCGTGAGATGAGGCCACGTCGCTTCGTCTTCGGTTACTGGAAGTGCCGCCGCTGTGCGTTACTGCCATGGATTCCGCACGCCATAGCCGCCGCCATGATCACTCCGCCGCTTCATTAACCGGCGCACGGTATAAAGCACTTCCTTTCGCACATGTTGAGCCCTTTCACGCATCCCAAGGACCACCGTAGAGCACGCATGCCCTCGCTGTAGTTCCGAGACTCTCCGCCGTTGTTTGCGTCGCCGTCAGTGACTCTCCGCCGTCGTCGTGACCACCGGAGTACTCCTCGCATTGAGCTGCACCAGAGGGACTACTTCTCGCCGGAGTCACACCGGAGCACCACCGGAGCCGCCGTCTTCTTCAACTCCGGTCATTTCGCTTTCATGGCGCCTTGAGACTCGAAGCCGTCGGCCGCTTCGATCGTCGCCCACGCGTCCCGATTCATCCACGTCGTCTCCCAACCGGTGAGTCTCATCTTCTAACCGTAGCCGAGATCTGAAGATGAAGGGCTAGGATAGAGCCACGCGTCTGCGAGTCGGGATCGCCCGCGTGTGCTTCAAGATGAGTTAATAGTAGCCGTTGGATCTTGGATGTAAGGTTACGATTTAGCCACGTAGTCGCATTAACAGTAAACTTCATCTTCACTTATCAGCCGTTAGATCTTGATCGAATGATCCGTATGTAGCCACGTAGTCTAGAAAATCATAGCTGTTGGATCTGTACTAAATAACGCTTGGTGGGTTTGATCTAAACCGTTGGATCTAGGATGTGCGGTACGGATGCGCCCACGTGTCGCGCGCCGGAGTAGCCGCATCGCCCATCATGCCGCGGGTTTTTGATTTAATCTAGGCCGTTGATTTTGTAATGAACGTTCGGGATTGCGCCGCGCACCGGGCTAATCCCGTGTTGACGCGTGTAGCACGGGGACCGAGGCGTCAGCGCAGCCGCTGACTCGTCGACGTCGCTTGGATTAACGGCAGCCGTCTGATTTAGATCTGGTGGCTGAGGTGAGGACACGCGTCAGATAAAACCGAACCGTCGCGTACATCTTGACCGTTCATTTTGAATAGAACGGTCGAGATTCGATCAACCCTTCGGTTGATAATTCATTGCCGCGTGTCAACCAGATCTAGCCGTTGATTTTTAACCGGCGAATGAGATGTTGCCACGTGTCGACTCCGCAGTAACCTAAACCGAATTGTCGCATGAATCGTGGCCGTCCATTTTTAATCGGGCGGTTGAGATTAGATCTAGACTCGGTTGATAGTTCTTCGCCACGTGTCACGACCAGATCGTGCCACGTGTCATCTTGACATCGGTGGTGACGTCATCGATGGGGCCCACTTGTCGATCTTGTACGATGAATCTTGGCGTCGTGATGGCGTCATGATGACGTCATAATTCCGATTTTCCTTAATAAAAATATTCGGCCGAAAATGTTTTCGGTGCTGACGTCATAAATGCCGAATTTTCAGTATAAAAATAAATAAAGAAATTCGGTTTATTCTTTTTGATTTATTTTTAAACTTCAAATGGCTATAACTTTTGCGTTTTAACTCTGATTTGAGTGATTCCAATTTCTAAAAAATTGTAAAATCAAGATATATTTATTGATGAATTTTGTGAAATTTTTAGAGTTGAGTTTTCTCTCTGGAAAATATATTTATTGTGTGTATATATCTAATTTGGTAGACGTTGATTTGTCGGAGAACTTCGAGAGGGAATTTCCTGCACAAGAATTAACTCCGAACCTGGATCAGCAACTTTTTGAAGGCAAGTTATGCTTTGACCATTTTGATCCTAAGTTTTGAAATATATTTTGTTTCAAACTATGCATGCTAATTCAACTAAAAATGGATTTAATTATTTTGAGTGAATTAGCTAACCAACCAAATTGTTTATGCCACCTTGTTATCATTAATCGTATGCCATGATTCCTTTGATAACCTAAATTTGGTAATATTAGTTGGATGATAATATGGTGCCAACACGGGAGGCTAGACCGTGAATAGTTGCTTAGCCATGCTTATAACGCGAACAATTTTGTTTGGATTACAAAAGTAACACTGACTAAAGATTAGTGAATGCATTTCGATAAAAGGTGGAATGATGTTGGTGTTGAAACTGGAATGTGGAAACCTGTGTGGTTCTGCATGAAGGGTGATTACGAGCATGTGTTGCACTGTTAATAACTTGGGGTGAAAATTGATATAGACTGGGGCAAGTGGACCGAGGCTTTGTGCCAGGTGGGCCTGTGTGGCAACTGGGGTGGGTTGAGTGTTGTGAGGGCTGTGTGCCAAAATCTGAGAGAAGGAAGTCTTGCCTTGGTCAGTTAAGGACCTTACCTTGCAAGCCTTTGACCTGAGTCTCTCGTACAACCACATGTTTGAATGGGAAGACCTAGCTTAGTAGGGTTCTGATGTCTTACCTTTGATACCTTGGGGTGGCGATTACAGGGGAATCTATGCGGGAGCGTGTTCGTGCTTGACTTGGTACCCTATCCAGCGGTGTTTGTCGGTCCTATACTTGGCTTTGAGTGAGGGAAGTGATAGTGAAGACAACACGAGAGGTTCTTAGGATAAGGTAGAAGTCTCTGAAAAGCTTTATTACAAGTAATCGCCTTTGTGGTGTCTGTTGTATCTTGTGGGTAAAGTGTACAACCTCAGTAGAGTGTTAAAAGCTGTTGAATAGCCGAGTCCACTGTCTTGGACATTGCTTGGGGATTCTGATCAAGGGGTAGTGTTTGAAAATAAAATGGGAGGGAAGGCTGTGTGTCAAAGAAAGATGATTAGGGACTGTGTGTCCAAAATAATGTGGAAAACAACTTGAAACACATAATGATAATACGGTTTCTATGCTTTCAATCTAAATAGATAATAGTTTAAAATATTGTTGCAAAAGCAAAATAACCAGTAAAGCCATTCCTTTGTAACAAGCCATGCATGTAGTAATAGAACTGCATTCTGTGCATGACTTGTTGAGTATGGTGTGTACTCACCCTTGCGGACAAACTTACTAGAAGAAGAAACTACACCAGCATATGAAGAGGAGTACGATGAAGAGCCAGGCAATTAGGGATCAAGTCTCTGTCAGGGCGTCTGTGGCAGAAGATGGAGCACCACGAAGAATTATTTTATTTCGCTGTTGAACTTTTGTTATTTGATAATTGTAAGCCCTGCGTGGCATACTATTGTAAGGATGACCATAAGATCGTACACTCGTTTATATAGATGTTTGAAGTACTTTAATATTATTCCGCTGTGTATGTGATTGGTACTTTAAACCCTGTTAGCCTGTGTGCACTAGCGCGATCCTGGACTAGTGCAAAATACACAGAGTGTCCGGATTTGCAAATTCGGGGCACGACATTCCATTAGTGTTCTCTTGAGCTAATAGTAAGCCTCTCCTTACAAATGTTCATGTGTTGCAATTTGTGAGTAAGGAGAGTGTTTCTATTTGCATGTGTTGTATTTGAAGAGGAGCCTTGTGCATGTGTTGCACGTGGTGATCATCATTGTGCATGTGTTGCACTTGGTGAGGATCAAGCTAGAAGCTTGATTTGTTACTCTTAGTGTTTAGCGACACCTAGACGGTGTTGGAGGCATCATGGTTCGGTGACCTTCTCAAAGAGATCGTGAGAATGCCCAACTGTTGTAAAGGTTGGAGCTCGCCTACTCGGAAGGGGAAAAGAGCTACCACTAGTGAATTCAAGGTGTTGGCTTAATTCGCGGAGCTGGGTTTGCCTCAACGTGGATTAGAGGAGACCGACAATTCTCTGAACACCACGGTAAAAAGTTTGATGTCATTGTGGTTTGCTTTTTATTACTCATTTACACTTCTATAATTAAATTGATTGATTGTCTATCTTAGAATTGCATACTTTAATCTAGACTTAGATTGTTGGTGCATATAGTGAGCCTAGAGGATTTAGGCTTCAATTGTCAAAACTGTAGATTTGCATTTCGCATTTAAATTCTGTTTTGGCCATAGTACTTTTAGAGAAGAATTTTTATAACCGTCTATTCACCCTCCTCTAGTCGGCCATCTCGATCTTACACTATGACATGGAAGACAACCAGATCCTCCTCCTCTGTGCATGACCGCACTACTATTGGCTCCTCCATCAGTATCACTACCGTTTCGTGCCTTGTGCCGCTGGACTCATTGCCTACATGCGCACCACAAAAGATCCCATACAGTTATTGGGCTTGCTTGAGCATGCCCTCTGCCTCTATTGAATTCGTGTGGCTATAGAAGGAAGAATCGAATAGCTAAAAGCTATATCGTCCTTTTTTTAGCTACGACGGTACAATGTTCTATAATATTTATGTTCTTTTGAAAGAGGTGATTTTCCATGCCTAACCAGATTATGAAACAATTCTAAGGAAATTGTATGTTTTGATTGTTTTCCGAAGGAAAAGGTTGATACCTAATGTGAAGTTGCAAATACTATTGAAAATTTTTAAAAATAAAGTATTATATGCGTTATATTCTGTAACTATACAAAAATTGTAATATTGTTATGTATAAACAAGGGAAAGAAATATAAACACGGCAGAAATGTTATATTATATCTTTGCTATTTTATCTTTTTATATGTTTCGAATATTTGATGGTATTTTACATGACTTTACACTGTAATATATACTTTGCATTAGTACTCATTCATAAAAAAGAAACATTGTGTTTTAATATCACGATGAAAATTCAATGTTTTGGATTTTGACTATTTGCTACTCTCTTTGGCTCACAAAAATATATTAACTTAGACATCGATATGTCCCCAAAAAAAACATATATGACCACTAATTTCTATTGTAATATATTTACAAAACCCAATAAGATTACAATATTATGAAAATATTTTTTGAGGCAAAAACACACATGATTTTCATGTATCTAATCTAAATATTTAAAAATATAACAATAGCAAAAGTTTCAAAAAATTGATTGCATGTATTCCAAAATGATATCTTTTTTGTGAACTGGAGGAGAACTTTATTTTAGTTGGATCATTGCCACTACCAATTTGCGATGTGAGATTAAAAAAAACACTAATCATCTACAAAAAAGAAACACTATTATCTATTTAGCAATGTAACATCATTACATCGCCCCCCAACTGTCATTTTGTTGTATTTTGTTCACAAATATAAGACTTAAGTCATAGTTTTTTGTCGTAATATGTGTTGTGGCTACAGATCAAACGGTATAAAAAGAAGGGTCCTAGCATTACCCCATTCGAAGAAGGTATGCTCGGGGTCCCTAGGTGCAAGAGATCGAGATCGGTAAAATGGGAATGAATAATTTGTCCTTTTTTTCTATTCATCTGCCCCTTTAGTACATGAGCCCGGGCTATTTATAGGCTCCTGTTGACAAGGGAGCGAGATTGCAATAATATCTCTACAAGGGTCTTAGGGTTATAGGGGTTTTGTGGTCCTTTTCTTCTCCGCTAGCTAGCCTTTTGGCACGGTGACCTTGGCACACCTACGCTTCCATACATGTCCTTTCTAGGATGTTGACCCTTCAGTAGCACCCCTCTAGGTCGTTCGAGGAGGGTGATCGAAAGGACAGGTTGCCCCTTTGGCTTACTATCGAAGCTTTTCTTATGCTCTCTGGAGCCTTTCTTATGCTTTTCAGAGCCTTCTTTCCTACCAAAGCCTTCTTTATGTTTGACGAAGCCTTCTTTGTTCCTGTAAAAGCATTCTTCGTACCTAGGGGTGGCAATGGGGACCTGTTCCCCGATCCCCGGCGGGGAATTCCTCTGTTAGGGGACGGGTATGGGAAGAAATCGTCCCCCGCGGGGATGGAAATGGGGAAAATTATTCCCCCGTCGGGGATGGCGGGGGCGAGAGGCAGAATTTTTTCCATGAGGACCCTTGGGGATCCAAATTTAGTTTAGTCCAATTTAGTTATTAGATCATAAACATATTCTCTAGCCCATCATATTCACATTTTCATAAACGGGACAACATAATCTTCAATGAATGCATGCATTCTTTTTTTCCTTGTCTGTTGATATGATTTTAGAGTTAAAATGGCTATAAAAGCTCTTCTCTTGTGTGAAATTTTCATGGGGATGGGTCCCCGACGGGGCCCTAATACCCGAACGGGGATGGGGACGGGGGGATTTTCTCCCCCGAGACGGGGAACGGGGACGGGGAGGCACTCCCCAGTGGGGAATGGCCCCGTTGCCACCCCTATTCATATCTACTAAAGCCTTCTTTATGTCTGTCGAAGCCTTTGTCACCCTCTCTGAAGCCTTTCTTGTGCCTGCATCCCCTTCGGCGGAGTCCTGTTTCTTCAAGGGCCTATTGTTGATATGCCGGAGTAGTGGCCGATCCTACAACAATATGCTAGCAGATTTAATAAAAAGTTACACAATATTTTGTAAGGAAAATTCAATGGCACTGTAATTATGTAGGCAATCTATATACTTTGGGAGTTTTAAAACTCAAATTTACATGTAGTCAAACTGCTGCCAATGCTCAAAAGAATCGTGTGTGTGTTTTTTTTTGTTTGAAATCTCTCGAAAGGATCGTGTTGATACGAAGAAAGAGAAACAATACTTATTTGGATTTCGATCCCCGTAAACAGTTTAGTTTCAACTAAATAAGAGCATCTCTAAAAGACTCCTCATCCCACTCCCTATCTCATTTTATAGCTATTCACATGAAAAACACAACTTCAACAGACTACTCATCGTCCTTCCGAAATCTATTTGGCGAGTCTCTCTCCGCTCGCTATCCTTCCTTCGCGCAACTGCTCGGGCCTTTACACGACCGCATAGACACCGGCGAGGCGCGGGGATGATTCGGCTCTAGGGATGATTCAACGCCCCTTCACGACACCACCGCACGCATGCCTCCTCCCCCAACAACGACTCCCGCGGTGACACCTAGATCTCCTCTGCCGCCGTCTCCTCGTGATCCCAACCATGGTGAGCTGCCCGCTGTCGGTGTTTCATAAAATCGGCAAGTAAATTTGTAAGTTTAAGGGGCCGCGCGTTCCCTCTCCTTGAATGGTTGACTCAGGGAGCCCAAGATGTATACTGGTTCGGGCCGAACGTCCCTACTTCTAGTTTGTGTGGTGGTTATGTATTGCTCGGGGTGTAGTGGACTACACAGTGTTACAAGCGAGGGCTAAGGCCTGGCCTTGAGCGCTCGTCCGAGTGAGAGGAGCGAGAGCAGTGTGCTCGTAAGTGTTTGTCCGAGATCCGATCGAGTCAGCTCAGTCGGCAGTGCTTCGCCCCTTTCACTGAGGGTCCTGCTTCCCTTTATATAGGCGGAGGGAGCAGGTTACACAAGAGTTTGGAAAAGAAAAGTAGGGGTGGTCTACGCCCGGGTGTCCCGGTCTTCGGTCCTGGTGACTGACGGGTTCCTGTTCGTCCCACGCTGGGTTGGTAGACACAACGGGTGGCATTCCGTCGGGAAGGTACGCACCTGCCCTCTGTGCGCTTGTCAGATGCTGACGCCGTCACGCTGCGCTCTGGCGTTGCCTCGGGAGGGAGCGCGTCTCTCCACTGCGCATGACGGGGTGAAGGGACTGGCGCTTGATTTTGGCGGATCAGGCCTTTGGAACCCACAGCGCTTTTGCCACCTCAAGGCCGCAGCGGCCCGGTGTAGGATCGGATGGCGTCAATCAGAGGGGGGGTGAATGATTGAGCGGAAGCTAAAATCAAATTTTTGATAATTTTCGAAACACCCCAATTCCGACTCAAATTGCCCGGTTCGGATTCGACAAAAACAGAGAAATACACGTCTACTAAAATAGTAATTCCTGATGATCCCACCGTTAGATCAATGAAATTTTAACTGTATAAACTAGACTCAAATTTCAAGCTAACCCAACAAAAATCAGCTCGATCGGATCTACGGATCTAAAGTTATTTTCTTCGCAATTTTGCTGAATCAGACACCAGACCAAATAAAAACAGATTAACATACGTTCACCAAAATAATAATTCCCGAAGATCCTACCGTTGGATTGTTGTGAAATTTTAACTGTAGAAACTAGATGCAATTTCAAAATTAACACAACAAGAATCAATCCGATCGGATCTATGGATCTCAAGATATTACCTTCGCAATTTGACTGAGACAAGGAATGACGAAATTGATCTTGAGATGCGAATCAAACTTGAGATGATCCTCCAACGCGGACTAAACTCGAATCAATGCGGACTAAGACACCGTCGCATGCAGGCAGCAGACTTCTAGTCGCCGGAGATACACCAGAAATCAAGTCGCCGTTCCTTTTGCCTTTGCCGACCGAGAATCAACCAAATCGGGAGTACAAACCGAAGCTCTCGACGCGAGGAATTAATCTCCACCACCATGGACTTCCAGCCGCAATAAGCAATTGTCAACACAGAGCAAAAGCACAAAGCCACAAGAACAACTCGGGCACAAGACCTCCCGGCCGCGAGAGCATGCACTAGAAAATACAATGGTGTCCGAGAGCAAAAAAAAATCGTCGTTCCTCCTGCATGCATGCAACACGAAACTTTTCTTGTCAACCGGACATGCATGCGCCAGAAGATAAAGTCGCGGGGTTTCTAGGCATACAAAGATCTGTCCCACGCCAAGCCGAAGCTTTTTCTTGCATGCACCGCTGGAGCTTTTCCTTGTTGTGATTAATCGCAATGAACAAAAGGAGGAAAACCCGGTATAAGCCACGGTACGGAGAAGCTTTTTGTCGCCAAGAAAACAACGACACATAAAAGCGACCGTCACGATCGCCAAAAAAAACTTCTATTCATTGATCAGGTTTCAAGTCCTTTTATACAACTCAAAACCCTAACACATATATGCATATCCACGGCCCAATATATGCATACAACCCAAAATTCACACATGCATGCAGTATGCGGCCGCCGACTCTTTTCGCGTGACTAACCGACCTTCGTGTGCACCTTCTCTAGCCCGAGCGTCCCGCATGACATCCTCGACCACGGGACCTCGATTCCTCCACGAACCTAGTCCGAACCTCGGTTCCTCCATGAACATAGTTCCGGTCCCGTCATCGACCACGTCCGCCCTCGAGCAACACCTGCACACGAATAAACAAACAACGCATCCGAGCACAAGTCCATGACTTGACTCAAAGTCAATCCATGCAACCACTCACATGAGTGCATTGCATCAAACAAAATCATTAATCAATCATAATTATGCTCAATGGTCCGTTACTCACGCCCTAGGTCGGTAGCACTAGGAAAAGCAACCAATACTCAAATTGCTTCAATTTGAAGATCCAATTCAAATCAAACTCAATTTCAAATCAATCCAATCTCAAATCTTGTCAATTACTCATCACACATAAGGATAGACCTCCACATGGTCTTTCAATCTCCCCCTTGATGAGTATATTAACAAACACATGAAAAGGCATAAGTATTGAGTTTGAATAAAGAGAAGAAAGCAATTTGAATGCAAAGCCAAACTTGATCAAAGAAATAGAAATGAAGAACATGACCAAATTGGCAACTTATGATCTATGAACGATAGCAAAAATTAACAAAGATCATAAGAAAGAAGAATCAAGTGCAAAATGACGCCTTTTCTACGATTTCTCCCCCTTTTGGCAATATAGGCATCAAGGTGACATTTTCTTTTCTCCCCTTTTTTGTTGTTTTATGCAAGTAATGCAGCCTAAGGGAGCTTTGAAGATTATCCATGTGATCAACAAGACAAGTTATGACACCAAGCTAAGTTATGGCAAAAAATAGACTAAGCTAAGGCATGTCCAAGTGCAAATAATCATTTTGCTAGCAAGATTTAATTAAAACCATGTCATTTTTAGCATGATTGAACATGAGCAACACTTGTCATTAGTTTCAAAACTAGAAGCAAAGCCATTCAAAGGATCAAATGGAAAACCTAGAGTTCAACCTACTCAACACTTTGAGGAATCTAGAAGTGCACACAAAGTCCTTCGAGCCTTTTTTTCATTGTATGCAAATTTTTCTTTGAATCTTTGAAAGACATAGCGGGGTGCAAATGTTTGACATTATTTGCATTCTTTACCCACATATGTTTTTTTTGCATTTTTAAAGCAATTGACTCAAGCCATAATCGATCATCTCAAGAGGGACTCTTAAGAGAATGATCTTGGTCATACACAACACATTCCAAGTTCATCTCAAGTGCAATGAGAAGCCGTCTTGTGAATGTGAGGTGTTGAGTCTATCTTGCACAAAAGAGTCAATTTTGCTTCACTTTCATTTTATCATTTTCATGTTAAGCTAGTGAAGGACTCAAGTATGGATCAAACAAGATTCACCCAAGTTGCTATAGGGACTCTAAAAAATTCCATAATCTCACAAATCATGGCAAATACACCTAGAGAAGAAACTTAGCAAGTGAACGCAACATGTTTTATCAAGTTTTTCTTTTAACGCTCATTTTTCAATTTTTGTAAGCTTAGCAAGATAAATGAAATTGGACATATCTAAGCAAGTAATTTTCTTCATAATATAGCATGGTGTATAAAATGAAACATGGATCATGTGCATAATAGATAAAGCTCATAAAATGAAAAATCAAGTCTATATGCAATGCATGAGACAGATTTTTAAACTCCCCCTCAACATGTGATTTCATTTTAGCACAAATCTGGTTCAAATTGAGTTATTAGCAAGATTAAGCTCAAGAAAGATCGAAAAGAACTCAATTAAAACCAGAAACACAGAATGGAGGGAAGAAGTCAAGAAAGCTATGAATGGGTGGCTATAGAGTATAGAAAAGATGGTAGAGAACACTATAGCTCAGACTCGCTCTCATCTTCCCCAATGACTAACATAGAAAAGCTGCCTCTAGATCCCAAACTAAGGAGTGCACACAGACCCTGTCTACCCAAGGGGCCCAACACCTGCTAGACTTATAAGGCCTGTGAGGGAACTCAACCTAGAGAGAAGAGAAACGACTAATTAAGCATGATAGCAACCTAAAGCAAAGATGAGAGGTCCATGCAAAGCATGCCAGAAGTCTAAGTGATGTGAACTCATAACTCTAAGGAATAAAACCCATAAGCACCGAGCAATACAAAAGGAAAAACTAAAATAAAATATAATACATAATATCTGAGATCGGCTCCCCTCACGAGAAGGCCATAAGGGCACACAACTCCAAGCTCACTCCTCAAGGCAACAAACCTAGAGCTATCCAAAGGCTTGGTAAAGATATCGCCAACCGGTGGTCACTCTCCTGGCTGAAGCACTATGTCTCCTTTCTCCACATGGTCTCTAAGGAAGTGATATCTAATATCAATGTGACCAAGTCTTCTATGCGAGAAGGAGAGATCACGGGACTCGAAGCAATCAAACACGAAGAGAGTCTCCGGAAGAAGCAGAAAAATCAGCCGAAAAGACCCTCCCAAATCTAGAAATCCATAAAACTAACTCTCTGATGAATCGAGGATTCTACAAGCATTGCTCTTAAAGCTTACCTCGAAAGAGTCATCGATAAGTTTGAAAGCGGAAAGCAAATTATATTGCAGCTTACTCACTAAGGCAGCGTCCTTAAGAATAAAATTTTCATTAATGCAGGCGGTACCTTTAGCAATGACTCTCTTGAAGAAGCATCCCCAAAAGTGATCAACTCATCATCGGGGCTCGGACTAGGAAGAGAACCAACGAGAGTCTCCGGTCATATGGCGAGAACAACCGAGTCAACAATCCAAACATCTCCTTCCCCATCCGAGCGAACTGATCAAGTCAAAGAGAGAGAGAAGACTTCGATCTTGGGATAAAGTGAGGACACAGGAACCCAATCTTGAATCACACGACGTCTCAAAGTACCAACCACAGAGGAAGAAGATCGGACTCTAGTGTCTCTCGACGCTCAACTCTCACAAGATCGGAAGAATCAACTCTAGTAGAAGATGTAGGAGGCACATCCTTTGGTTTGGCCCGCCGTGGTGCAAAGGCCGGACCATCCCAACGAGTGCCCAAATCTCCTGCCGAAAACACCTCACGCCGCCGATATCTACCTCGATGGGAAAAACGAGGAATATCAAGAGGGCGGTGGAAAGATCCGACCACGAGCAACTCCGGGACTAAACTTCGATTGAGCGACATGAAAACCGAGTCTGGGCGCTGCCCAAAAGCAGTGACTCTCGACTGTCTAGTAGCGATGTCGCCTTAGGAGCACTCGAGTCCAGGGATGACCACGAATACCCTAAGAGCAACAACACGCTCACGCTGGTGATCTTGGCGTCTAAAACAGCAAATCTACTAGGTGACCATCCTTCTTCTGAAGGTGCATGAATACCGCCTTGCTAGGCGCAGAGTGACAGAGAAGCACCCATACGCTCGAAGTCCCATGGACAACCCAGCGAGACCTAAACACAAGTGGTACTCACCACAGGAGCTACCACTATCTCTCCACTCTTGGAGGCACGCATTAAAGCCCAGGCGGATGCGCGTGCGTGCTCAAGTAATCAAATCCTAGACCTTGATTGAATCTGCTAATTTTGGGTGGTCTAGAATGAGATTGAGTTTCTTCTTGCCTCTAACAAATTTCTCAAGAGTGCTCATAAGATACTGACACTCTCGGAAAAGTGAGGCGCATGAAGAGCAAGGAGAAGGAGTAGAAGAAGAGCCAGACGAAGAGAATCGAACAGCGCGTGCATATTTTTCCCTATACACGGCTGCCTCAAATTTGAGAGACTCACAGGAAGCACAAGAAGCATATCTAATTCTACCAACCTGGGCCTCTAACTTATTCCTAAGCTCTGCGTTGACCTTATCCACGTCATCCTCAACCCCAATACACAGCAAGCAACCATTATTTGACTTAACTAGTAAGTCCTTAGCAAGTTGATCACACTTGGCATTCAAAGCTTCATTATCAAGTTTTAGTTGCTTATAGCCCTCACATAAGCTGACTGGGTCCTTAGAAGCATGCAATTCAAGTTCATCATTTCTAGCAGAAAGCTTCCTAAGGTGACAACTCATGGCATCAATTTCAGGAAGTAGCTTAGGGCAATTTTCACAAGATGCAGTTGTGTGAGTATGAAGAAAACTAGTATCAATAGGAATAGGATCAATAGAACATGTGCTAGCATCCTTCGACCTAAGAGCCTCAAGATCAGAAACCACACTATCATGCAGGGTTCTTAGGTTCTCCAACTCCACAAGCAAAGCATCACAGAGAGTACAACTTCTCGAGTCTCGGGAGGAACATGATTTAAGTGAAGCTAACTCCGAGACAAGGTATCTACTTCCTTCTCTAACTCCGTAACCCTAGCTCTAGCTCTAGCATGAAATTTTCCTAATTTGCAAAAAGCTTCATTGAGTGGTCATAGGAAGGTACCTCGTCCGAGTCATTTGTAGAGCTCGGAGTCGCCGATGTCGTTGGTGTTTGCCATGAAGCACATCTTGGGAGAAGTCATCGCCGCCTTTCTTCTCTTCGGATCATCCTCGCCTTAAATGCACTATGTCTCTGTGTCGGAGAGGTTGTTGTCGTCGAGGCGGCGAGGACGGTGGAAGAGTTTCTTGTTCTTCGAAGTTGCGGTACTTCTTCTCGTGCCGCCGCTCATGATGGAGGCTTCTTGTTGCGGTTCTTGTCGGTGTAGTCGTTCTTCTTAGGAGCTAGGAGTCGTTCTTGCCCTTCTCTAGTTTGGGACAATTCGTTCGAATGTGGTTGGGGCCGGCACATTGAAGCGGTGATCCACCACCTCTCTTCCTCTCTCTCACCCTCTTGTAGGCGTGAAAACTTCTGACTAAAAGAGCAAGCTCGGTTTGAAACTTGTCCGATTGGTCATCGCTTAGCTCGCAAAAAGTGCGAGAGAGGAAAAACCAACGAAAGAATCAAGAGAAGATCAATGGGATCGGTGACCAAAACCATCGGTTGTGATTTCGTCTTGCGAGAGCGGCGTCGATCTCATGAGTCTTGAGTCGGGAATAAAGCCCGTCAAGAGTCAAAGGTCGACAAGTCGGTAGTATTCTTGATGGTGGTCACTTTCATTTCCCAAACCACGAAGATCGAGTCACGGTCAAGAAGTGATGAGCATTATCCGAGTCGGGGTATGTGCAACCAAGCGCCGGAGATCGCTCAAAATTTTAGTAAATCGACCAAAACACTCGTCAAGACTCTCACCACTGTTGTTCAAACTTGTTGTACTCACGCTTGTGTTGATCTGCCTCACGGTCTTGATTTGGGTAGTGCCCTCATGGTATGCATCGAGGTCACCCAAATCTCGTGGCGGATCGCAGTGAAGATCCGATCATACTCATCTTGGTGAGTCCTGTATGAGAATGTTCCTCGCCTTAGCATTTGCCTCAACGTCGACCATATTGCCGTAGTGGCGTTCTCATCGGCGAGAACCTCATATGGGAGCCTCACCTTCGCCATATTAGGAAGCCCTAGGCGTGATGTATGACTCCATCCGGGATTTCCAAAAGGAAAATCAACACCACAAAAATTAGAGGCTTGGTGGAATACTTATGCATCGCCATGGCTCTCGAGACCGATCAAGATCTATGGAAGAGCAAAACCGGCTCGATACCACTTGTAGGATCGGATGGCGTCAATCGAGAGGGTGAATGATTGCGCGGAAGCTAAAATCAAATTTTGATAATTTTGAAACACCCCAATTCCGACTCAAATTGCTGGTTGGATTCGACAAAAAGCAGATACCGTCTACTAAAATAGTAATTCTGATGATCCCACCGTTAGATCAATGAAATTTTAACTGTATAAACTAGACTCAATTTTCAAGCTAACCCAACAAAAATCAGCTCGATCGGATCTCAGATCTAAAGTTATTTTCTTCGCAATTTTGCTGAATCGATACACGAGACCAAATAAAACAGATTAATATACGTTCACCAAAATAATAATTCCCGAAGATCCTACCGTTGGATTGTTGTGAAATTTTAACTGTAGAAACTAGATGCAATTTCAAAATTAACACAATAAGAATCAATCCGATCGGATCTGTGGATCTCAAGATATTACCTTCGCAATTTGACTGAGACAAGGAATGACGAAATTGATCTTGAGATGCGAATCAAACTTGAGATGATCCTCCAACGCGGACTAAACTTCGAATCAATGCGGACTAAGACACACGTCGCATGCGAGCAGCAGACTTCTAGTCGTCAGAGATACACCAGAAATCAAGTCGCCGTTCCTTTTTGCCTTTGCCATTTGGAGAATCAACCAAATCACGGGAGTACAAACCAAAGCTCTCCGACGCGGAATTAATCTCCGACCACCATGGACTTCCGGCCGCAATAAGCAATTGTCAACACAGAGCAAGAAGCACAAAGCCACAAGAACAACTTCGGGCACAAGACCTCCCGGCCGCCAGAGCATGCACTAGAAAATACAATGGCTGTCCGAGAGCAAAAAGAAAATCGTCGTTCCTCTGCATGCATGCAACACGAAACTTTTCTTGTCAGCCTGACATGCATGCGCCGAAGATAAAGTCGCGGGGTTTCTAGGCGCCACAAAGATCTGTCCCGGCGTCGAAGCTTTTCTTGCATGCACCGCTGGAGCTTTTCCTTGTTGTGATCAATCGCAATGAACAAAAGGAGGAAAACCAGCCATAAGCCACGGTAGAAGCTTTTTGTCGCCAAGAAAAACAACGACACATAAAAGCGGCCACACAGTAGCCAAAAAAACTTCTATTCATTGATCAGGTTTCAAGTCCTTTTATACAACTCAAAACCCTAACACATATATGCATATCCACCTGGCCCAATACATATGGCCCAATATATGCATACAACCCAAAATTCACACATGCAGCGTCAGACGGCCCGCTTGCGCACTCACGTGACTAACCCGACCTTCGTGTGCACCTTCTCTAGCCCGAGCGTCCCGCATGACATCCTCGACCACGGGACCTCGATTCCTCCACGAACCTAGTCCGAACCTCGGTTCCTCCATGAACATAGTTCGGTCCGTCATCGACCACGTTAAGCCCTCGAGCAACACACGCACACGAATAAACAAACAACGATCCGAGCACAAGTCCATGACTTGACTCAAAGTCAATCCATGCAACCACTCACATGAGTGCATTGCATCAAACAAAATCATTAATCAATCATAATTATGCTCAATGGTCCGGTGCTACTGCCCCTAGGTCGGTAGCACTAGGAAAAGCAACCAACACTCAAATTGCTTCAATTTGAAGATCCAATTCAAATCAAACTCAATTTCAAATCAATCCAATCTCAAATCTTGTCAATTACTCATCACACATAAGGATAGACCTCCACATGGTCTTTCACCCGGTGGGCTTTTCATACTTGTTTCGGTTCAGTCGACCCAGCCCAGCGGCGGAGATCGAGAGGTTGCAGGGCGTGTCACCCGGAGCAACGTCCTGGCGCCTCCTGTCAGTTTTTAATGCGCGTGGAGGCAATTTAATCTGGCGAAATGATTGGGAACCGTCGTCTCACACCAGTGTGGCGCTTCGAGCGCCAGACGTCGGCGACGCTCGGCCGAGACGGTATCCCTTGATTGGCATCTGCTTTCAAATGCGGTGCTGTTTGGTAGTGCCTATAAATTTGGCGTGGGGGTGCTCGGGCGAGTTCTTCGCGTTTGCTTTCCCCGTCTGCTTGTCTTCTTGCCTGAGAAGAGAGAGCAAAAGAGCCAGAGAGTTCTTCACCTTTCCTCTTCTCCTACCTTTTCGCGGTTTCCACCCCTAGAGATGTCGTGGCCTGAGTGTTCCGCACAGTCCAGCCGCGCGCATGGCTTGGAGAAGAAAGGGTTCCTCCCCCCGCGAGACGTCTTGCGGTGGAGGGTGCCGATGGGGGTCGCGATCCCCGCCCCAGCCGACGACGAGATAGTTGTGCCCACCTCGTTCTACGAGCGCGGGTTCGAACTCCCGTTTCACCCGTTCGTCCGCGGGCTGCTGCACCATTATAAGGCCGAGGTGCATCAGCTCAACCCTAACGGAGTGCTCCACATCGCGGTCTTCATCACGCTGTGCGAGGCGTTCTTGGGGATCGATCCCCACTAGGCGCTCTGGAAGCACTTCTTTCAGGCCCGACTGAGGAAGGACCAACCGGCGGATACTCCGGTGTTCATGGGTGGCGTAGCCCTCCAGCTATGCGGCGGTCGCACGGCGGGCTACATCGAGCAGATCAAGGCCCAAAAGGTGCGGGGCCTGACCGGTGACGTCGTTGTGCGCGCATTCATGAAGATGCGCGTCCAACCCCTCATGAAGAGGGCTCGACCCATGTTCCAGTACAAGGGGGTATCCGACCCCATGAGGATGGTGGAGGCAGAGCTTGCCACATCGGAGGTCGAGGCTAGGGTGGCCGCCGTGTTGGTCGGGAGTGCCACCGTGGCGGCGGGTGGCCACCCCGAGCCTTTTTTGGCGCAGAATCCCTTGGATTTGGTAAGCCGAGCGATTCTCTTCTCTTTTCCCTTCTTTCTTCTTCAGCCCTTAGTTTTTGGTCCGACCAGTGTCTTTGTGTTGTCCAGGGGCTGGCCGGGACGATCTCCCGGGCATTGCTGCCAGGGGAGAAGGAGATGAGGGCTGAGGCCCGCAAGGCGTCCGCGCTGCACGAATCCGCCCGCAAAAGGTGGATGGAGGAGAAGAGGAGGAAGAAGAAGGAAGAGCGCGCGGCAAGGGCCGTGCGCGGCGGGGAGGTCTCCGACACGACCGCCGTTGACATGGTCGATCCGGAGTCATCCTCGAGCGACAACAACAGTGACGGCGGCGACGACCCGTATCGCGGGATCGTCTTCAGACCGCCGACAGTCGGCGGCCCGATCAAGGGCGCCGGCGCCAATGCTGCCGTCGTCGAGGCCCAGGCGGACACGTCCCTGGGGAAGCGCAGGGGCGACCCGCCTCCACAAAGGGCAGCGAAAAAGAAGCGCGCAGCGCGCCTTCGCTCGTGTGAGTTAAATATTAGATATGGCGGCCGTGAGGGCCGCGCCGTCTCTGCGCCGGCGGCAATGAGGCGTGGCCGAGTTGTTGCCGTCGGTGAAGCCGACGGACGTCGAGTTGCCGCAAGTGGAACTGGGACCACCGCAAGAGGAGAGGGTCTCGGAGGAGTTGGCGCGAGAGGTCCTAAGCGCCCTTAGGCGGTCGAGGCCTCGTCGGTCGAAGAAGCGAGGAGAGCTCCGCCGCCACTGAAGACTGCTTGGGAGGCGGTCAGATGTTGGAGGTGGTCATTCTTTGGGCGCGGGTGGCGGCGCCTGCGACCCTATAGCCTTGACTGTCGGGGTAGCCACATGAAATCATGGGCGCCCTTACTGTCTTGACTGGTAAGACAACGACCCGACCGACAAGCAGCTGACTCAGTCTTTGGACGACGGCGAAGAAGCGAAGCGGCGGGCGTGGGAGGCCCTCCAAGGGGCGTGTAGCGAGTCGAGGCTGAGGTGAGCCAGATCCGGGAGGGTTTGGCTCTCGCCCTCGCATCCGCTGATAGGGCGTTGAAGGCCATCTCCGAGGAAGCTCGCCCGATCGGCGCGGTAAGCCGAACCAAGCCCCATCCTCCGTTCTCAATGAGTTTTAGCGGTCGGCGAGCTAATAGGGTGCTTCGTGTCTCGCAGCAATTGCTGGACCGATCGATGGAGAAGTCGGAGCTTCTCCGAAGCCTGTTCGGCCGGAGGATGGCTGCCGAGAAGGAGTGCGACCAGCTGCGTCCCGAGCTGCACGAAGCTCGGGAGGCTCTGGCGCATGAGCGGACGGAGGCGGAAGGGGCCCGTTGGGAGCTGGGTCGGGTCTGCGAAGCGCTGCTCGTGGAGTGCAGGATAACCAAGTCCCTAAAGGCGAGGATGTCCGAGCTTGAGTCTCTCCTGGGGGAGGCCAACAGCGCTAAGGACGTCACTGTCGCTGCGGAAGAAACCACGCAGTCGGAGGTGGCCCGCCTCCAGGGCGAGCGTGACCAAGCTCGGGAAGAGTTGGACTCCGCGAGGTGGGAGGCCCGGGCTAAGGCCAAGGAGGATCTCTGCACTCTGACGGCCTCCGGCCGTAGTAACAACCCAATCTGGTTCGAGTTCTGCGATCGTGGCTCATGGGGCATGCTTTGATATTGCCCGATCTGCGAGTTGCGAAGAATCTTAGTGACAACGTGGAGGTCGCGGAAATAGGCGGTGGAGGCGTGTGCGCGCCACGTCATGAGAGAAGTGGCCTATCGGCGTGAAGGAAATTTGGAGAAGGAATCCGGCCGAAGCCGTCAGTGGCGACCCTTGAATCGGTTGGGAGTCTGCGACCAAGGGTGCTCGGGACCGCCATGCGGTCCGTCGAGCTCACTTGCCACCGATCTAGCTGCGTCTTGGAACCGTCGAGCTCGGTGAGCGAAGGGATTTTCCTTGGAGCCTCTTCGGCGCTCATCAACGTCATCTCCTACTATGACGGTATCAATCTTGACGCCGTTAGTAGTGGGATTGCCGCGGACCGGACAAAGGAGGAGATCGACGGGTTCGAGGCCCAAGTCGAGCCGCCCACCCAGGTGATTGCCAGCCGGATATCGCCACAGAGCACCCTCCATCGGCAGTAGAGGAAAAAATTAGATGTTTTGACTTTTGTAATGTAACAATTTCGTCATGTAATGAACTGAAGTTTGTTTTAGCGTTTTGTCCAGTCAGCCGACCATAAGTTTGGCTCTTGTCTTTTGCACTCTCTTGCTGTGATGAACACTTCACGACCATAGCCTTAGGAACCGCGGGGGTTATTTAAGCGTAGGTCGGCGTGTTACCACCTTTGAGGGAAGCGCAAAGGGAGCAGGAACCTAGGGATGAAACGTTCACTCGCACTCGACACGGAAAAGGAGTGTTCCTGACCAACCATGGATCGCACCGCACGGGCACTTCCTGACCAACCATGGATCGCTTGCAGCGAGAATCGGCGAATCGCTTTCCTATTTGGCGAGGCGTGGCTCCGACTTCGCCGCGGTCTTGGCCGGATCCTTGGGATCGTCGCAACCTCCTTCGTGTCCTCGGCGGACTTGAAGGATCACAGCCTGACTTCTTTGAGTCGAGGCAGATCGGAGTCTCCGCCGGAGGTTTTCAAGCTCGTGAGACGCGATGGCGTCGGCGCTAACTTCATAATTCTTGTGCTTTCGCGGTTGTGGCGAAATTTGGAAAAAGCGAGGCCACGGTGATCACTCCCGTGGTCGGCATCTTCAACTTGAGGTAGGTGTAGTTGGGGACCGCCATGAACTTGGCGTAACATAGCCTCCCATGATGGCGTGGTAGGGCGAAACCCCACGACCTCAAGGTGAGGGTTTGGTCTGCGAAGTTATCCGGGCTCCCAAAGGTGGCGGCGAGTTGATCTGCCCGGCGGATAAACTTCTTGACGAGGGGCGATGCCATGGAAAAGCGCCTTGCTCGGTCGGAGAGCGGCGGCGAGATTCCATGGCGTCGAGAGTCTCAACATCTGAGGATGTTGAAATTGCTGCCGCCGTCCATGAGCACCTTGGACGAGCGCTTTGGCCCCTAGCAGGCGGCGACCACGGATATCTCTCTCGGTTGTGGGGCGTGGTCGAGGTGGTCGGTCCGATCAAAAGGTGATCGGTGACTCAGACCACCGTGGAGTCCTGAAACGCAGCGGGAGCCGCCGTGTGAACCTCGCGGAAGGCAAGCTTGAGCCGCCGTTTGTCGGTAGTAACTTCGCCGGCCGCCCGAAGATCATGAAAGCGGCCCGTCGGGTTCGAGAACTCAGCGTCTGCCTTGTTTTCCTCGGCATCTGGTGCGAGTCCGCTTTTCCCTTTGCCTTGGAGAACTCCGAAATAAGCGCTTGAGTCTCGCGATCCGGTACTTGTGCTTGACGGGGTACCGTGATCACGGACCGGTACATCCATCAGTGCGCGAAGTGGTCGGCGCTTTCTTTGCTTGCGAAGCGGGCGGCTATGAGCACATAGCCTCCAGCGACCTTGCTTCCCTTTCGCTTCCGTTTGTCGGGCGGTCGGAAAACACCGGCGTCGGGACGGATTCGCTTAGCCTTCCCTTGTCGAAAATGGCCCCACAGCCTCCTCGCCGAAGGTGTGGTTGGTGGCGATGTCCAGGAGCTCCTTGGTGGTCCTGGGCTTGGCGCAGCCCAGCTTGTGGACCAGAGCTTTGGAGGTAGTGCCGTAGATGAACGCCCCGACGACGTCGGTGTCGTAGATGTCGGGGAGCTCATTGCACTGCTGGGAGAAACGTCGGATATAATCCCAGAGAGACTCCCCTGGCTGCTACTTGCAGCCCTTCAGGTCCCAAGAGTTCCCAGGGTGCTTGTAAGTGCCTTGGAAGTTACCGACAAAGAGGTTCTTCAAGTCGGCCCAGTTCCTGATGGTGTTTGCGGGCAGGTACTCGAGCTAGGCTCGAGACGAGTCTGCGAGGTAGATGGGGAGGTACTGGATGATGAAAAGATCATCAGTAGCTCCCCCCGCCCCGGCATGCAAGCCGGTAATCTTCCAACTAGACACTGGGGTTTGTCACCCCGGTGTACTTGGTGATGTTGACAGGCGCCCGGAATCTGGTCGGGAAATCCATGTTGCGGATCTCCTGACAGAACGCCCGAGGCCCAGGGCCGTCGGGGCTTGTGCTGCGGTGGTGGCACCGGCCGTTGTCCACAGCCCGCGATTGAGCCGTGGCATCTATCGCCCTTCTCAGCGCCTCGAGGGTGGCGCGGACGTCGCGGCTTGTCGCCCTAAGCGGCTGTGCCGGAGTGTCGCGATGCAGGGCGCCCAAGGTTGGCGCCGTCTTCGCCGAACCCGGTCTCGGCGGCGGCGGGCTCGGGTGGCTCGAAGCCCAGTGGTGGGAGCCGGAGCCTTGTATGTCTTGCCGCAGCGTACGCTCCACCGACCCGGAGGTTGATGCGTGGCCTTGGCCTTGGGTCTTCCGGCTCGGGGATGCGCGGGCGGCATTGCTCTGCTGGCGACATTACGGTGGCGTGGGGAAAAACGGAAGGCCGTCGAACCCTCGACCCGATTAATGTTGACTGGTGTCTTGGCGTCTTGTATGTGGCGGGCTAGGTGCATGTGGGGGCTCGGGCTGACTCTGCTCCAGGTCGGCCCGGAGTTTGTCAAGTTTGGCCTTTTGGGCCTCGGCTCATCATGTTGTTCTTTGGGCTTCAGCAAGGCTTAGGCCTTCAGCCTACTTTGGCGGTACTCCGCCTCTGCGCCGGTGGTGGAGGATAACCCTTGAGCCTTGGGGTTGCGGTAAGGTCGCCCGCGCCATGTTGCACTCATGCGGTGCGGCCCATCGCGGCGTGCTCGTGTCGAGGCTGGGCCGTGGTGGAGGAGTCCTCGGCAAGTCGTGGATGGAGGCGGTGGTGGCCGGTCATTGCCACAAGGTGCGAGCTGCTGAAGCGAGTTGCCGCCGCTTGAGCTCATCGTCTTGCCACCGGAGGTGGCCTTGGCTGTCGAACTCGGCGTTGAGGTCATGTGAGGGCCTCGGCAGGCTATAAGGGCATTGGCGGCGTAGTCGGGCTCGGCGGGCGCTGGTCTTGAAAGAGGCGGGGGCGAGCACAAGCTCTCCGCAGGAGTGGCGACAAAGTCAAGAGGCGTCCAGCGGATCCAGCTCCTCAACGCTAATCGCCGTCGCGGTGAAGGAAGCCATCAAGGAGGTGACCGAGAATCCGGAGATCACGAGGATGGCCAAGCCCCTACCTAGCGCCGCCAAGCGTCGGTGTTTAAATAAAAGCAAGCAAGTAAATTTGTAAGTTTAAGGGGCCGCGCGTTCCCTCTCCTTGAATGGTTGACTCGGGGAGGCCAAGATGTATCTTGGTTAAGTGAGCGTCCCTACTTCGATTAGTGTGGTGGTTATGTATTGCTCGAAGTGCGATGGACTACATATCGTTACAAGCGAGGGCTAAGGCACGGCCTTGGCGCTTCGTCCGAGTGAAGGAAGCGAGCGATGTGCTCGTAAGTGTTTGTCAAGAGATCCGATCAAGTCGGATCGGTCGTCGATTAACCGCCCCTTTCCTTGAGGTCTGCTTCCCTTTATATAAGCGGAGGAAGCGAGTTACGAGAAGTTTGGAAAAAAGTAGGGGTGGTCTCGCCGGGGTGTCGATCTTGATCTGGTGGTTGTGGGTTCTGTTAAATCCCCATGTTGGGTTAGTAGACACAGCAGGCGGCGTTCCGTCGGGAAGGTCGCACCTACCCTCTGTGCGCTTGTCGGATCTTGACACTTGATCAGCTGCGCTCTGGTGTTGCCTCGGGAGGAGTCGTCTCTCCACTGCGCGCCAGCCGGGGTGAAGGGGGCGCTTGACTGGCGGCCCTTAGCCACCTTGGGAAGCGCCACACCTGACATGGCCGTCATGCCCGCAGGCGGATGAGCGGCTTGAGGTCGGCCGTGATGTGGCGGAGGTGTTGAGTTGGGCTTCGTTGGGGCCCGACACGAGGCAGTCGAACTGCTGTCGCCCGACTGAGGCGGTCGGGGAACTGTGCGTCGCTGACCTATGACCCGGTCGGAACTGCTTGGTCTTGCCCGACACATGTGGCGGTCGGGCGCCCTGGTGGAGTTTTGATCAAGGCCGAGGATCGCCGTGACCTTTGACCCGGTGGGCTGAGGCGGCCCATTTAGTATTCGACTTCTTTGGGGTCTCCACAGGCATGAGTATTAAATCACCGCCCTCCTCCCTACCCACCTCCCATGACTGTTGTTAGTTCCCTAGGGTTTGGTTGCCCACCCCCCGTTCTCCTCGGCTAGGGTTTCGATCTCGTCTTTGATTCATCTGCGGCTTTGCCATCGACTCTAATGTTCTTTGGGTGGATCACGGGAGGTGGCGGCACCAACCTTGATCTTGGCGATAAGTCGCTCCCGAACATGGAGAAGCGGATGAAATTTGGCCGGCGATGTTCTTGCAACGCGAGGAAAACCGCCATCAACATCGTCAAGCTTTGTTTCAAGGCGGTGCGTGGAAGGCGCTCAATGATTAGATCGTGCTCCTCTCCAAGAGGGCCACTCAAGCGAGTCTGCTTGCGAATTTATTATCCTTCTCTTATGTTTAATTGACCTTTTATTTATGATTTTGCTAATGCATTGATTTCTCCAACACTAGAGCCATCTTCAAAAAAGCGCCATAAGCGAGAGCTCGCCACTGGCGGAAGCGCAGAGATCGAGCCTTGGCGAGCGATGTTCTTGGCGGATGCAATGGATGACTGAGACGGGGGCCAGGCGGTGGGGCTGGACTTTCGTGTAGTCTATTCGAGGTATACGGATTTGATCTAGGATGTTTATCGGTGATACACGGGAATGACTTGAGATTGGTTATTGTTGGGGAGTATGCCAATATTGTCTTCTTGGAGCCATCATTATCTAGTCCATAGATTTTGTGTCTCCTGGTTGATACATGGGATAGAACAAGCGCCAATGACTCGAGGCGTGATGATTTTACACTCCAACAACTTTGCTCAATGAAACATGAGTAGTAGATTTATTCCTAAATGCTTTGAATTTCGTTCTTTGTTTTCATTTATTTCAACCTTATGCCTTAGTGGGAGAGGGACTTTGGAGTAGTAGATTTATTCAATGATTTTGGAGCAAATTTCATTTCATGCCTTTGTAGCAAATTTCACTTCATGTGTAAGAGGTATTTGTCAAAACTCATGTCCACTAACGACTTAGGTGTATTACATGCGAGTCTATCTTGGAAGCGACTTCATGTCTGAAGCTTCGTGGGTCATCGTGAAAGAGAAGTTATCAAATTGGCGAAGAAGTCTCTGGTCGATGATATAAAAAGCACTTACATTAGAAGCATCTTGGCACGGATTATTTGTTGATAAAATGGGGTGTATTGGGGCGTGCCTTTATCGTTGTCGTGAGACACAGCCTGTTGACTCGATTACAGTTTGAGTTATCATCTATTGTTTACCTTGAGAATAGCGGCGAGCCAAAATGTTTTGGTGGTGATGAAACTAATGATGTTCTGTTGCTCTGCTACGGATTATGTGCTAAAATGACTATTTCCATCAAGAAAAGCATTGATGTTTGGAGGAAAAAAAGAAGATAAGCTAAAAATGATTCAACCATATGATGTATTTCTCTCGGATCCTCATGTTTCTTTCCTTTGGGATCATTGGTAAGAGTCCACCGTTGATTTAATAGTGGCGTTGACTACGGCTTTCTACTAGAAAAACTGTCTTTGTGCTTGAGCACTTCGTTGTGTAAGCTTCTTTTAAGAAAAATTCTTAGCATCTACTTGCTTAGAGGTTACATTGTTGCCCTCCTAGGCGCTTTGGAAACATTTTCATTTGCATGCCATGTTGTGCTCTTTATTGTCACATTTCAAGAATATATGACGATTTAATTCATCTAATTCCCGGTGTTCTGATGTATCATGAGATTCTGCAAGCCAATAATATTGTGCACTTTCAATGAGTATATTATCATGAACAACTTGATTGTCTGTATGGTTTCTTGCCTAGTGTTTCCAACTTTCCATTTATGAATCATGATGATCTCTTGTTTACGATGCCTTTGGAAAACGATGCAAAAATTGGCGACACGGATTTGACGTTTTTGATTGATCATTTGGCCGAGCGAAATCTTTCAAAGCAGAATTTATCTGCTACATGTAATCACCATGGAAAGAACTCAGTTGAGTATTCCATTCTATAATTGCACATGGATTATTTGTCACTTAGATTTATTAAGTGCCGGCATGTTGCATGAATTGATTTGCTACACATGTTGCTGCGATTACCTTCTGCAAAGAAGATAACCTAAGAATTCCAGCACAATTCCTCTTCTACACAAAATAATTATTATGTGCTTCTACAGCATGCAATATGTGAAGAAATAAAGAACGATTCATTCGAAACCTATGTCGAAAAGAAGGTTGAGCTGTAGATAGTAGGATCAACACAATATCTTGAAGAAATAAGAAACGAATATATGATTGTTTAGATATAGCAAGCAAGTAAATTTGTAAGTTTTAGAATTTCGCGTCCCTCCCCTCGAATGGTTAGACTAAGGAAGTCCGGTTGTATCTTGGTTGGCGAACGTCCCTACTTCGATTCGTGGTGGTGGTTTGTATTGCTCTGGGCACAAAGGTCATCGGAGATTCTGAGCGGAGGCTAGGGCAGGCCCTCGGCACTTTCGTTTGAAAGGAGGAGGTCGGGATGGCTCGGTCGTGGCGGCGGGAAGTCAAGTGAGCGCTGCAGCGTATACACTCGTCGCGAGGGCGTGCCCTTCGAGGGCCTGCCTCCCTTTATATAAGCGGAGGGGGCAGGTTACACGGGATTTTGAAAAGAGTGGTAGGGATAGGCCATGCCCGGGTGTCCCAGCCTTCGGTCTTGATGATTGACAGTTTTCTGCTCACCCCATGCGGGTTAGTAGTCTAGCGAATGGCGCCCGTCGGAAGGTCTTGCACCTGCCCCTGTCGCTAGTCAGATGTTGACGGCATGAGGGGACGGGTGCTTTCGCTGAGACCGCCCTCTGGTCTCTTCGGGAAGGATCCATCCGTCCCAACACGGCCGTCGTGCGTGAAGGCAGGCGACCAGTATGGCGTGAACGGCGGCTGATGTGGCGGAGGTTCTTGGGCTAGAGCTCATTGGGGACCCGGCCATGACCAGTCGGTCTGCGGGCGTCGGTCCGGGTCTAGGGCGGACCTGTGGGCACTTGAGCCACAGTCGGCGTCGAACTCTGGCGGCGTCGTATCTGGGTCTCGGTCAGGGCCCCGGGGGCGCCCAACCCGAGGTCAGGTCGGAAGAAACAAGGCGGGGACCCTTCTGGCGTGAGGGCCTTCTCCGTAACGATTTTGAAATGAATGTACACTTTGACGTGGGGTACCCCTGGTATGAGTATTCGTCAGTAGCCCCCGGGGTCGTCCTGAAATGCAGGCGTTCCTGGATGGACCCTTTGTTTTCTGTTGGCGTAGTTTCCTCAGTAGCACTGTGCTGCATAACGAAGCAGCGGGCCTTCTCGGAGGTAGCCATCTCGCATGGCCGGGTCCAACCATTCTTGACCGGTCGGTCTTGGTTGGTGTCTTGTGGCCTTACCGGTGGGTGTAACCCAGCCCCGGCGGGTCGAAGAAACGTCGGGGTTGCCTTGGTAGGTGTGCATCCGCTGGTGGTCGATGGGCCTAGCAGACCCTAGCCCCGGCGGTCGGAAGGCTAACCTCATTGGCGAGTCCGACCGATTCGATCGGTCGATTTGGTCGAGTGCGTCTTGGCGCACCGGTGGGTCTTAGCCCGGCGGGTCGAAGAAACGTCGGGGGTTACCTCGCGAGCACGGACCCGGCCCGACTTCGGTTGATGCGGATACTTGGATGCTTTGCAGCAAGGCTGCGGTTCCCGAGTGCTCGTCTTACGTCATAGCTAGACGAGGCGTGGTCGGCGAGGAGGTCGGATGCCTTCGCGAGAGGTTCAGTTCTGAGTGCTCGTTTTACGTCGTAGCTAGACGAGTTAGTAGAAATTTGGTTTATCGCCCATGACTAAGCGAGTTAGTCGGGCTGGTTTAACGCCGTAGCTAGGCGAGGGCATCCGTCCGAGTCCTCATAGAACAAGGCTATCTGCGGGAGAAGAGGCATTGTCGGTCCCGATGTCGCCCGTCTGCGGTGGGACACGGAGGGTGAACAAGCGTGTTTGCCATCGTCGGTCGAACACCGTGCTCGTGGAGCTAAAGCGGGTTATCGAGTGGGCCTGAGGATCCCCGATGAGGATCCCTTAGCGGACGGTCCTTCTTGCAGGCGTCCGACCACTGAGGCGACCCATAAAAACCTTTCTTTACTCGATCCGTCTCGGACCCGAGCCGTTCGTAACTTCGGCCTTGGTGGCTGCTTCTTTCTTCGAGAGGTTCAGCGGGAGAGTTTGAAGTATGGTCTCGGGCCTTGAGTTAAAGCGATTGGGTCGTCGCCAACCCAACTAGAGACCCAGGGGTTAGCCTTAGACTCGCCCTCGCTCGATTACTTTCTTTGGGGCACTTTAGATCCACTTGGTGGATTTCACCTTAGGTACCCACAACCAGGTTTTAATCGTGAGGCTTTCAAGCCTTCTCGCCACCTCGAGGCTGCTAAGGCCTGGTGGACTTTTCATACCTGACTCGGCCTGGTTTGAACCAGCCTGAAGGCGGAGCTTGAGAGGACGTGGGGCGTCTCGCCCGGGGCGATACCCAGGCGCCTCTGCTAGCATTTAATGCGTGCGGGTATTAAATGCAAATTGAAATGGTTGGGGTCGATATATCTCACCGGCGTCCTGACGTGGCGTTTGTGACGGGAAGCATGATGCTTCAATTTAAAGCGACGTCTGTTTGACTGGCGACCAATCAGTCGGTGGTTGTCCGGCTGGCTCGTGCTTTGGCAGGTACCTGTGGACTCCATTATAGGGGAACCAAACGGCTAGTCGGGTCGGATTATTCCATAGGTCTGGCTCTATTTTTCACGCATCCCAAAGGTGATGAACATTTGACGACCATGGCTTTTTTAAAAACCGCGGGGGTTACGCAAGCGTAGGTTGGTATGTTGACACCTTTGAGGGGGGCTCGCAGAAGAAGAGGTCGGGACCTAGGGAACAGATTGTTCTCTTACACTTGTGATGGGAAAGGAGCGTTCCCGACCAGCTATGGATCGTACCACACGGGTACTTCCTTCTTCATAGGCGCTACTCATAGCAAGTAGCCTTGGGCGTGGAGTCGTGGCCTTTCGGGTCAAGAGGGTTACCGCTAGGGAGAACCACATAGCCTACCGAGTCACCTGACCTGTAAAAGTGTGAGAACTTGCAGCCCCCGAGCGGTGCGTAGGGGTCAAGCTCGTGGTCACTACGCACTGCTTAAAACCGGAGGAATGAAAAAACGAATAAGGGAAACTTTTTAGGGAAAGGATTGCCTTAACTTTTCTTTATGTGCGCCGGAGACGTCGCGGTTATTGGGCCCTTGGGTGGGGAGGTGTAGTTACTGGGCCTTCTGTCGCCTTGGTGCTTCCTCGGCCGTCGAGCTTTTCTTTGCGATCGGCGTCCACAGGCAGAAAAGAAATCGCTGCGCGCCTCCTGGTTGAAGCAGTGTCCTTTCGTCCCAGCAGTCGCGTCGCAATTTAATGCGGAGTGGGGGCGTGGGCGAAGCGCGTCCGTTCTTGCGGGGCGTGGGGTTATCGTCTGTGGCGCGCGCAGAGTATCTTTGCTTCGACCGCTCCGCCCCGTCCCTATAAATATGGCGCGGGGGGAGGGGTGTCTCCGCGTAGTCGTTCTCTTCATCTTCCTGCTCTCCCCTTTTTCCTTTGGCGGTAAAAAAGGGGGGGAAGGTTTAGGGAGCACGAGTGTCGATGGCGAGTGGAGACGACGATCGCAGGGCCGGCAAGCGGGAGGCGACGGCGAACCCCCTGGGGGCGGGCCCCAAGAGGTCCCGCACCGCCGTTCAGTCGCCTATGCGCATGAGAAGGGGAGGGCTCATATTGCCCTCGTCGATCTTCCGAATCCGGGATCCGCGTCCGGAGTGAGTCTCTTCGCTTGACTCGGCAACGACCTCGGCTCTCTTTTTTTTTTATTGTTGGCGTTGAACTGCTTGCCTATTTTTGTTAGCGCCAGCTCGAGCTCCGCGAGCTGCCATTGTCTTGCGGCGATCATATGGCGAAGAGTGGGCGCCACCGTTTCGGGGCGAGGCGCGAGCGGCAACATAGCTGACATGCGGTGTTTGGACACCTCCTGTCGGCTCGGTACCGCGATGCGCCGTTCAGGGCGGAAGCACTTGCTCAAGAAGCCGGTCCTAAACGCGAAGAGGCTGGCGAGGTGCACGAGGAGGTGGCGGAAGAAGCGGGCTCGGTGGCATACTGGAGGAGGAGCTTGCCCTGTGTAGCGAGAGACGTCGTCGCAGCAGCACGCAGGTCGAGGCCGTCGTGAAGGACCTCGGCTCGATGTACGCGGAGCGCCTAGCCTCGCGCAAGGACCTCCTTTCCCTGCTCTGCCCAGCCTTCGAGAGTATGGGCAGGAGCCTGGAGCCTCTGGGGGTGAGGTTGGATGAGCCTCTGGAGCCTACCCCGTCGAGGTACACTTTCCGCCTTACCCAAGCGGCCGATGCCTTCACCGACCTGCCCCGCGCTTTGCGTGAGCGTTCCGCTCGTGAGAGGCGGGCTGCCTCTGTCGCTGCGGTGGAGTACGTGCTTGCCCTCTTGTGCCGGCCATGGCGCCTCCTTTGACCGATCATGACCGTTCTTGGGATCGGGGGATCCGAAATAGCGGACGGCGTGGCAACGGCGGCGGAGAGATGGCCGAGCTGGCGCGGGTCCGAGAGCAGCGATGGCTCCGACGAGGACACCGTCGAGGGCGATGCCTGAGCTTAGCTTAGGAGCACTCCAGGCGCTCGGTGAAAGGACCGAGATGTCGCCTAGAGGGGGGTGAATAGGCATTTACAAATTTTAAATCGCAATGGAAATTTAAACTTCGGATACTCAAAAAATTAACTTGAATTTGTCAGAGTGGTTGGATAGTCGAACCTAATTTGGATATTCGAGCAGTTCGAGCACAAGAACCTAGAAAATGAATCTAGCAAATCTAGAGTATGAATCTAGGTTCAAATGATGTATCTAGGCGAGAATACTAGCGGTAGTGAAATTCCACCAAGATCTACTTCAAGAATCTATTAAACCCTTAAATCCCCAAAGATTTAACTAAGCACAATGTGAGTAAGTGAGAGATTCAAGAGCCAAGAAGCAGTAGATTTTTCCGAAGTTCGGATCCTTGAGGATCCTCGTCTCCGTTGAGGCGACACAAAGTCGGGGTCTCTTTCAACCCTTGTCCTCTAGGTGTTGCACCAAGCACTCACCGATTAACTCTTTGAATCCTTCCCTTGCGGTGGATTCAACCTTCACAAACTTCGTGGCGTCCCACACGAAGATTGGGGGCTCACCGGTGACTCCTAGCCGTCTAGGAGTCCTCAACCTCAAGAGTAAAGAATCTACAAAGAAATCCGCTTGAGGATGAACCACGTGCTCAAGATGAACCACAATCACTAGATCTATCAATCTCTCCACTTGACCTCCCTCTAAAGATTCAAGAATCAAAGATTTGAGTGAGGAGAAAACACTTAGGCTTGAGAGAGTGAGAGAGCTCTTGAAAATGTATTGAATGCCTTTGGTACTTTGGTAGGTGGGAGTGGGGAGGTATTTAAAGCCTCCCAAAACTAGGCGTTTTCACTTGACCGAGGCTGTTGGACGGTCAGCAGCTTGTTCGGATAGTCCGAACCATATGAGATCGAGACTCACAGGACACACGGTTCGGACGGTCGAATGATCCTTGGATAGTCCGAACCAAAAGATAGAACAGCCGAGCGCCTTTGTTCGGACGGTCCGAACGACACTTGGATAGTCCAGAACCAAAATGACTTAGCCCTAGCAGGGGGTTCACTCGGATACTCGAACCCATGTTCGGACATTCCAACAAAAGACTTCGACCAGCAGAGAGGTTAGCTCGGATACTCGAACCATGTTTGGACATTAGAACCAAATTTTGCTGAGCAGCAGAGGGCCCGGCTCGGACATTCGAACATATGTTCGGATACTCGAACCAATTTGAGCACTTTGCCCCCAAGACTTTACATTGACCCATATTTAGACTAAGATTCATCATTGAGCACATTGGATCATCCTAAAACTATTTCTTGCCAAATCCCTCTTAATAGTACGGCAATCCTTAAACTCAAATAAAATTTAAAAACCATATACAACCGTTGAGTTTAACCGACGCCTTTTCTTCTCGAATTTTAGGGACCTCTTTCCTTAAGCGACTTTCCCATGAGCGTATTCATCTGTCCATAATACTCATAAAGCTCATTAGTCACTTAATCTTGTTGTCATTAATCACCAAAATCATTAAGGGGCCTAGATGCACTTTCAATCTCCCCCTTTTTGGTGAATTGATGACAATACGATTAGATTTAGATAAAATTGAAATGAGAGAGTATTTGGAAAACCAAATACGCAGACTCCCCTAAATGTGTGCATTGAAATAATTTGGGTGGAATGTCAAATGCACATATTTACGGGAAAATTTTGCGAGAGCTCCCCCTAAATTTCTGCTTTCGAGAGAGTACCGTATGATATATAGCAAGATAAATTGCATAAATAACCATGACATGATATCACACAAATGCAATGGTTAAAGGGAAATGATTTAAGCTAATTTAAGCTAATAATTTCAACATCCAACAAGCAAACAAGAGTAAGCAACACAGGTTCAACTATCAATAGTCAAGCACAGTCAAGCACATAAGCAAACAACCACAATCAAAGCGAGAAATAAACAAATCTAATAACCCTCACTCCCCCTTTGGCATCAAGACACCAAAGAGGTCACTCCTCCTTTGCCATCATAAATGCATTTCTTTGTCGTTCTCTGATAGGCACATCTTGAGAATCGCCCTCATCGTCACCGATGGCGCCAAAGTGGCGGGAAGGTCAAGAAGCTGCAAGTCGCCGAATCAACGATCATGAATCGGACTCGACTCGGACTCCTCGGAAGAACACGACAAGTTGAGCTTTCCTTGATCACATTGAGTGGACGGCGAGTGTCGGTGATCTTCTCATTCATCTGCTTGATCTTCTTGTGGTTCTTGATCCCAAGACAAAAGATAGCACGAAGCATGTTCTTGATGGAGCAGCTTGGGAAGAGGATCACTGTCGAGGCCTCATTGAAGTGGCTTTTGACACAGTAGTGGTATTTGAAGGAGGAGAGCGGCTGAGCTGGAGGAGGTGGAGCCTTGATCACCTGAACACGATGCGGCACATGCTCCACATCCTTAGCAAACCACAACCCGAGATGCTCTCAACCATACACATCACGTATGGGCGAATCCATAAGCAATCACTACGGGTGAGGGAGTTGAGGCGGATCTCTTGCCAAATAAAGTCAAATACATCAAACGGCCTAGAACCCTCGCCAATCCTCAAAAGCAGGTTCCTAGAGTAGGAACTGATGTTGGTGGCGTCTCCCTCCTTGGGCCACAAGGTCTTCCTCAGCAACTTGTACAGAATAGCATAGAAAGGCTTCAAACCTTTTGTGGTGCCCAGCTTGAAATTCTGAGAGTCATCATACAGAGGAGTCAAATCATTAATACTAGAGGAGTCGAACACATGCAGCTTGTCCAGATTCTCCCAGCCCTCAGAGGAAAAACCAATGCGATCGACAAATTGAGCCTTAGTCCTTTGCATAGTCTGACCCATCAACCATAAACCACATGGTGCTCTCGGCATCTGTGTCAACATACAAGGTCGCATAGAACTGAGCCACAACTTCATTATTCCATTTGCATTTGAAAGACATGATGTCCCTCAAATTGTGGCGTTCACAGGCAGCAATCACAGAATTGAAGACAGAGTCCTCCTGCTGTGCCATATAATCCCAATCAATGTACTGCATCAAAGCCACTGGATTCTTCTTCTCAGCAATCACAGAATCATAGAAATCCTGTTGGAAGTGATTCCAGAACCGCTTGTCCACATAGTCTTCTTGTAAATACAACAGCGGATCCTGACTCCTGTGCTGGCGGACTTCTTTGCCTCTCCCTTGCCCAATACAATAGTCCACCTTCTTCTTTGGAGTCACACCCATTGGAGTAGCACGGCGAGCGGGGTGAATCTCCAAAGGACCAATCAGCTCTCGACCTGCTTGTTGGCAAAGACACTTCTCAGCCCTCAACCTAGGCATGGCAGCCCTAGGATCCTCGGCCTGCCTCCCTAACCCTCATCCCCTTGTTCACCACCACCTTGACTTGGAGCACCTTTATGAGTAGACTTCTTTCTCTTGCGAATGGCTTGGCGCTTGTCTTCGGTGGTGAGCAAGAGGAGATTCCTGGAGGAATCTTGAGGGAATCAACAGGAGCCGCCGAGGAGCCACCGGCGGGAAGATCATGCCTAGCCTTCTTTGAGCGAGCCGCATCAATGTCCGACTGGCTAGAGCGAGGGTTGCTACCTTGAGAGGGATCCATCCTAAAGGTATACAAGGGTAGATATGAGATTAGACTCTAATTATGACCTAGATGAGCAATAAAGAGTTCAAATGAGATCACAATCTTCGGATAGTCCAAAACTATCTTCGGATAGTCCGAAGTTTTCATTCGGATAGTCCGAAAGACTTCGGACATTCCGAATGGAGACCCGGACATTCCAAGGTGATGATTCATAAACCCTAAATTCCTCAACCTAGATGATAATTCAACAAAACTAAGAGCTAATCACGGAGGATCATCCTAGCAAGGTCTAGAGCGATCTAGAGTCCAAGGATTCTCAAAGAAAACAAGGAAAAGATTGACATTCGGAGAGGAACCAAACCAACCTTTTAAGATGAGGAAACCGGTTCCCAAAGCAAAACTAGGGCACAAGCTTGATTGAGAGGAGTCCCTAGCCCTTGGGGAAGGTCTTGGCGCCCCCAAGCCGCAAAATCTTTGGCCAAAACACGAGATCCGAGAGGAGGGGCGGTTTGGAGGAGAGAGAAATTGAGATGGGAAGTGAAAAGGAAGAAAAGATGAAGAAGGAACTCGGGCTGGCTTAAAAAGCCCGAGACCCCACTTCGGATAGTCCGAACCTAAGTTCGGATAGTCCGAACCAGTTCGGATAGTCTGAATGGAATTTCGGACAGTCCGAACTGTTTTCTCAGGATGGCATGGAAACAAAGGTAGGAATGACTCCGAAGCGAGAAATAGATGAGAGGACCTAATGAGTCAAGTCATCAAGTGATCAGCACGCTATGCAACAGTTCAAACCATGATCACAGGATGATTGACAGGATCCGAAGATCAAAAACCAATAAACACAGTAAGATAAGAGAAATAACACAAGTAAGATTTTCAAAAGACTTTTTGCAATCACCAATCAAAGTGAGCACGTTTCAAGCCAAATTGCGAGAGTCTAGAATATTTAGCCCACTCCTCAACTCGCAAAATCTTTTCTCATCAAGTGGCTTGGTAAATATATCGGCTAATTGGTCATTTGTGCTCACATGATGGATATCGATATCACCTTTAGTGGAGTGGTCTCTTAGAGAGTGATGGCGGATATCGATATGCTTTGTACGAGAATGTTGGACGGGGTTGTTGGCGATTTTTATGGCGCTCTCATTGTCACACAAAAGTGGAACATGGCTATAGGTTAGGCCGTAATCATTTAGGGTTTGTCTCATCCAAAGCAATTGGGCGCAACAACTCCTTTGCTATATATTAAACCGGTTTGTGGATAGAGACTCTGAATTTTGCTTCTTAGAGGACCAAGAGACAAGGGATCTACCTAAGAATTGACATGTCCCTGAAGTACTTTTCCTATCCACCTTACATCCGGCATAATCCGCATCAGAATAGCCAACTAAATCAAATGATGAACCTTTTGGATACCAAAGCCCAAAGTGAGGAGTGTGCACTAAATATCTCAAGATTCTCTTTACGCCACCAAGTGGCACTCTTTAGGAGCGGCTTGAAATCTTGCACACATGCACACACTAAGCATAATATCGGGCCTAGATGCACAAAGATAAAGTAGAGAACCGATCATCGAGCGATATACCTTTTAGACGACGGTTTACCTTCTTTGTCGAGGTCTAGATGCCCGTTGGCTTGCATTGGCGTCTTGATTGGCTTGGCGTTCTCCATACCGAACTTCTTGAGCATGTCCTTGATGTACTTTGTTTGGCATATGAAGGTTCCTTCCTTGAGTTGCTTGACTTGAAAGCCGAGGAAGAACTTCAACTCGCCCATCATGGACATCTCAAATCTCTTAGTCATGATCCTGCTAAATTCCTTGCACAAGTGTTCATTAGTAGATCCGAAGATAATGTCATCAACATAGATTTGACACACAAATAAATCATCATCAATATGTTTAGTAAAGAGAGTTGGGTCAGCCTTTCCGACTATAAAACCTTGACCGAGGAGAAAATCGCGAAGACACTCGAACCATGCTCTCGGAGCTTGCTTAAGTCCGTAGAGAGCCTTGTGTAGGAAGTAGACGTGGTCCGGATGGTTCGGGTCTTCGAAGCCGGGTGGTTGCTCAACGTAGACCATTTCGGAAAGTGGTCCGTTTAAGAAGGCGCTTTTCACGTCCATTTGATACAACTTAAAATCATGGTGAGTAGCAAAGGCAAGTAATATTCTAATAGATTCAAGCCTAGCTACGGGAGCATATGTTTCATCGAAATCCAAACCTTCGATTTGCGTGAAGCCTTGAGCAACTAACCAGGCTTTGTTTCTCGTCACTATTTCGTTCTCATCTTGCTTGTTCCGAAATACCCATTTGGTTCCAATAACATTTTGTTTGGGCCTTTCGACAAGCTTCCACACTTGGTTTCGTTCGAAATTGTTTAACTCTTCTTGCATGGCCATCACCCAATCCGGATCTTGGAGTGCTTCTTCTACCTTAAGCGGTTCAAGAGAAGAAACAAAGGAGTAAAATTCACAAAAATTTGCAACACGAGATCAAGTAGATACTCCCTTGTTAATGTCTCCAAGGATGTTGTCGACGGGATGATCTCGTTGCGCTTTGATGCACTCTTGGATGAGAATGCGGTTGCATTAATTCTTTGGATTGGACCCTCATCATCTTGAGTGGCATTGAGCCGTCTTGAGCTCGAATTGAGGAAGAGGGAGCAACATCCGGAGCGTCCATCGTCGCATCATGAACATTTTGAGTTGAAGTGCTTGGAATTACATCTTGCTCAAGCGGTCTTACTTCTTCAATTACCAGTTTCTTGATTGCTTCGCACGGGGGTTCTTCCTGTCAATCACAAAGACGATCAACTTGTTCTACTTGAGAACCGTTAGTTTCATCAAATGTCACATCACGCGAAATTTCAACCACACCTGTGGTATTGTTGAAAACTCGGTATGCATAGGCATTTGATCCATAGCCAAGTAAAAATCCTTCATCTAGTTTAGGAGCAAATTTAGAAGACTTAGCTTTCTTGTTGAGAATGTAGCATTTACTCCCAAAGACTCGGAAGTAGGACACATTTGGCTTCTTGCCGGTGAGGAGCTCGTACGTCGTCTTCTTCAAAATCTTGTGGAATCTGAGCGGTTGGTACTATGGCACGCGATGTTGATGGCCTCCGCCTGAATATGTCGGAGACCTTGTACTCATCAAGCATCGTCTTGCGCCATCTCGATGAGGTCCGATTCTTCCTCTCGGCTACCCCATTTTGTTGAGGGGAATAGGGGCCGAGAACTCATGCTTGATGCCCTCTTCATCGAGAAACTCCTCAACCCGAGTGTTCTTGAATTCGGTGCCGTTGTCACTCCGAATTCTTTTGATCTTCACCTCAAACTCATTTTGAGCCCTTCTCATGAATTTCTTCAAGCTTCCTTGAGCTTCGCTTTTATCATGCAAGAAAAATACCCAAGTAAAGCGAGAAAAATCATCAACAATAACTAACCCATACTTGTTTCCTCCGATGCTTATGTAGGCAATTGGTAGAATAGATCCATGTGAAGCATCTCCAATGGCCTCGAGGTGGTCATCACGTTCTTCGCGGGATGAGTAGCTCCAACTTGCTTCCCGGCTTGACATGCGCTACACACCCTGTCTTTCTCAAAGACAACATTGGTTAATCCAAGGATGTGTGTGCCTTTAAGAAGTTTATGGAGGTTCCTCATACCAACATGGGCGAGTCGGCGATGCCATAACCAACCCATGCTGGATTTAGCCATAAGACAAGTTTCAAGGTTAACTCTATCCGTAGTGAAGTCTACAAGATAGAGATTCCCTTTCAACCGTCCCTTAACAGCTATTGAACCATCATCCCTCTTAATGACATCCACACCCTTATCGCTAAACACACAATTGTACCCCGCCTCACACAATTGAGCGACGGACAACAAATTGTAGCTTAGTGATTCAATAAGCAAAACATTGTTCAAATGGAAATCATTTGTAATAAGAATTTTACCTAAACCTACTACTTCACCTTTTCCATTATCGCCAAAAATGATGCTTTCACTATTCGTTCCATTGGCGTACAAATGAGCGAACATTGCCCTTTCTCCGGTCATATGATGCGTACATCCGCTATCCAAGATCCAACTTGATCCACCGGAGTTGTAGGCCTACAAAATGAAATTTAGTTTTTGCTCTTTGGTACCCAAACTTGCTTTGGTCCACGCACGTTAGTAACAAGTGATTTAGGGACCCAAATAGATCGCACATAAGAGTTATCTTTGGGCTTACCCCCAATGTGACAAGCAACTACCCGACCTAAGTTAGTTTTCTTGAGTACATAAGATGCAAAGAATGTAGAGTGAGTTTTGTACTTAGCGTTTTCCTTGCTCTTAACAAATTGGATGGGCTTGTTTAATGGAGCAACCACAATATTGCTCTTTTTCCCTTTTGGTGGAGTGTATCCAAGCCCATGCTTCATAGCGTTACCTTGTCGCTTACCTAGGAACTCCTCTAGTCCCTTACTTGCCTTGTAGGACTTTTGAAGTCCATCTTCAAGCATCCCCTTGAGTTTCTCATTTTCAAATGCTAACACTTGCAATGTCTCAAGGTTAGTGGCATAAGTATCAATATTGACGTTGTAGCATCTAGCGCATCCATTGCTCGTAGAAGGTAAAGGAGAATTGGAGCTAATGATTGAGGTAATCGGAGGGCTATTCTTGAGATCAACAAGCTTCAACTCAAGAGCCTTGCAAGCATCCTTTGACTTCGCAAGTTCATCTTCGAGTGAAGCGTAGGTGATCTCAAGACTAGTCACCTCGGATTTGGTCAATTTTAAGTTCTTAACCAATTCCTCATTTTTCCCTTTTTCAAAAGATAAGCTCTTCTCTAGCTCACGGTTTTTCTCCTTTTCGAGGATAAGCAAATCCTCTTGAGCCTCGAGAGTAGCTTCCTTTTGTTCTACGACTTCCTCCAATTTTTCAATATCTTTTAAGAGCAAGTTTAATTTATGAATGTCAAAATTCTTCATAGACTTAAGCACGGTGTTAACATCATCATCATCACTATCGCTATCGTGCTCATCTAGACATTCATTAGCAATGGAGGGAATGGAGTCTTTTGATGATACCTTATGCCCCTTCGCCATGAGGCACATAGGAGCGTTGTCGTCGTCATCGCTCAAGTCGTCGAAGAGGCTCTTCGACGTTGTTGAGGTGGTAAACGCAGCGATGGCGGCGGAGGCGATTCCTCCTTCCTCGTCGAATTTGACTTCGGTCGGAGTCGGAGTTGAGTCGGTGTCGGAGTTCCACTCCTTTCCAATATAGGCACGACCTTTGCCCTTGTACTTCTTACTCTTCTCCTTGTCCTTGCTCCGGTGCTTGTCCTTCTTGTGTGACTTCTCATCTTTATTCTCCTTATGCGGACACTCGGCAATGAAATGGCCGGTTTCACCGCATTCATAGCATCTTCGGGTGGAGTGTCTACCCTTTGATTTTCTTTCAAAACTCTTAAATTGACCTCCTTGTTTGAAGTTCTTCTTCTTAAAGAATTTGTTGAATCTTCGCACAAATAGAGCCATGTCCTTATTCGTCAATGGACCACATGACTCTTCGTCTTCAGTTGAACTCTCTTCTGCTTGGCGTACTACCTTGACTGCCTTGAGGGCAATGCCTTTCTTTTTGCCCGACTTGAGTTCTTCAACCACTTCGGCTTCCTTTACCATCATCTCATCCATCATGAGCCGGCCAATGACATCATGAGGTGTCAAAGTGTCGAAGTTGGGCCGGTCTCGAATCAATTGAACAAGGTTGCGGTTGGTAGGAGTGATCACGCGAAGTATTATCTTCACCACGGCCTTGTCCGTAAGATCGGTGCACCCAAGACCTCTTGCTTGATTCTGAGCACCATCGAAAGGTCAAACATTTTAGTGTATGATTCACCATCTTCGGGGTGAACAAGCAGCTCACCAATAATGAGCTCTATCTTCGATTCTCGGACGCTTGACACTCCTTCATGGTGACTAGGAGTCTATCCCAAATAGCCTTTGCTTCCTCGAGTCCATCGACTTCGGTTGAACTCGGAATCACTCAAAGGCGTTGAATAAGGCATTGATGCCAAATCATTGAAGTGTTGATCTTTATCTTCTTCGGGAGTAAGATTATCGGGATCATTAGGCTTGAAACTGTTTGCACAATCTTCCAAATAGAAGGGTGAAGCGATCTCAAGTGCATCTTCATCTTATGTTTCCATGCGCATAGTGAGTGCCATCGAAATGAGGCACTTTCGGCCGGAGGGCACGGAGACATATGAGGAAGAGCTTAGGACACCGAGGAGCGATAATCAAATGGAATTGCAACCCCAATCTGGGAGCCGTGCCCTTATCTTGGTCATGGGCTTCGGTATTCTTATCTTCTTGCGACATATTGATTCTCCTAGCGGTTAAGCCAAATTACGGAGATTTGGCTCTGATACCAATTGAAAGGACCGAGATGTCGCCTAGAGGAGGGTGAATAGGCGTTTACAAATTTTAAATCATAGCGAAATTTAAACTTGGATACTCGAAATTAACCCGATTTGTCAGAGTGGTTGGATAGTCCTAACCTAATTTGGATATTCGAACAGTTCGAGCACAAGAACCCTAGAAAATGAATCTAGCAAATCTAGAGTATGAATCTAGGTTCAAATGATGTATCTAGACTGAGAATACTAGCAGGTAGTGAAATTCCACCAAGATCTACTTCAAGAATCTATTAAACCCTTGAATCCCCAAAGATTTAACTAAGCACAATGTGAGTAAGTGAGAGATTCAAGAGCCAAGGAAACAAACCGATTTTTCCCGAAGTTCGGATCCTTGAGGGGATCCTACGTCTCCGTTGAGGCGGCACAAAGCCGGGGTCTCTTTCAACCCTTGTCCTCTAGGTGTTGCACCAAGCACTCACCCGTCAACTCTTTGAATCCTTCCCTTGCGGAGGTGGATTCAACCTTCATAAACTTCCGGCGGCGTCCCACACGAAGATTGGGGGCTCACCGGTGACTCCTAGCCGTCTAGGAGTCCTCAACCTCCAAGAGTAAAGAATCTCGCAAGAAATCCGCTTGAGGATGAACCACAATCACTAGATCTATCAATCTCTCCACTTGACCTCCCTCTAAAGATTCAAGAATCAAAGATTTGAGTGAGGAGAAAACACTTAGGCTTGAGAGAGTGAGAGAGCTCTTGAAAATGTATTGAATGCTGCTGGTACTTTGGTAGGTGGGAGTGGGGAGGTATTTAAAGCCTCCCAAAACTAGCCGTTTTTCACTTCAGCCCGAGACTGTTCGGACAGTTCGAACCCTTGTTCGGATAGTCCGAACCATATGAATCGAGACTCACAGGACACCGGTTCGGACGGTCCAATGATCCTTGGATAGTCCGAACCAAAAGATAGAACAGCGAACGCCTTTGTTCGGACGGTCCGACGACACTTGGATAGTCCGAACCAAAATGACTTAGCCCTAACCGAGGGGGTTCACTCGGATACTCCGAACCCATGTTCGGACATTCCGAACCAAAAAGACTTTGACCAACAGAGAGGGTTAGCTCGGATACTCCGAACCATGTTTCGGACATTCCGAACCAAATTTTGCCTGAGCAACCGAGGGGCCCAGCTCGGACATTCCGAACATATGTTCGGATACTCCGAACCAATTTGAGCACTTTGCCCCCAAGACTTTACACATTGACCCATATTTAGACTAGGATTCATCATTGAGCACATTGGATCATCCTAAAACTATTTCTTGCCAAATCCCTCTTAATAGTACGGCAATCCTTAAACTCAAATAAAATTTAAAAACCATATACAACCGTTGAGTTTAACCGACGCCTTTTCTTCTCGAATTTTAGGGATCTCTTTCCTTAAGCGACTTTCCCATGAGCGTATTCATCTGTCCATAATACTCATAAAGCTCATTAGTCACTTAATCTTGTTGTCATTAATCACCAAAATCATTAAGGGGCCTAGATGCACTTTCACTCGGCCCTACTTTTGTTGTTGTTTTGTAATATATGAATCTGCACCCTTTGGACCCTGCCCTATATCACACGTTTTCCTTTCTGTGATGAGCGCTCCGCCGGATGATCGTAGCCCTTAGAAACTGTTAGGGTTACATGAGCATCGGTCGGAGCGCTGACTCTTTTTGAAGAAAACGTGAAAACGGCGACCGAGTTGATGGCCCAAAGGCGCGCCCCAAACCGACTAAGGACTGCCTCATAGGGGTAATTCTCTTTACGTGGCTCGCCATAAGCCGTGGCAGCCAGGTAGGGTAATAGCACTTTTGGCTAAATGAATTGCCGCCAGGGGGTCGCGATGGTCGGTCGGTGCGCCTCGGGTAGTCATGCGGATAAGCAAACCCCAAGCAACGCATGACGACCAGGGCGCGATCGGTACACTGCGCTTCGGGCTTGGAGGGTTTGCTTCAGGCATAGGAAATAGAGAAAAAGTCTTAGGGATAAAATCTTCTTAGCTTTTCAATATTCCATGCGTTGGATATAATGTTGTCGTCGGCGTCCTTGAGTCGAAAGGTGCCGGGTCGGAGGACCTCCGCGATGGTGAAGGGCCCTTCCCACGGAGGGGACAGCTTGTGCCTGCCAACGTTAGACTGAACCTGACGTAGGACCATGTCTCCGACGTTGAAGGACCGTCCACGAACCTGACGATCATGGTAACGCCGCAGCGTTTGTTGGTACTTGGCCGATCGCAGTACGGCCACATCGCGCACCTCGTCAAGCTGGTCGATGGCGTCCTGTTGGGCGTCGAGTCCCCGCGCCTCGTCGAAGGCTTGTAGTCTCGGGGCGCCATACTCCAGGTCGGTCGGCAAAACAGCCTCAGCGCCGAACACCAGGAAGAAGGGTGTAAACCCGGTTGACCTGTTCGGCGTGGTCCGCAGGCTCCAAAGGACGGAGGGCAATTCCGCTGCCCATCGCCCCGCGAATTTCTTCAGTCGACTGAAGATTCGTGGTTTGAGCCCTTGTAGGATCATGTCGTTTGCACGCTCGACCTGGCCGTTGGTCCGCGGATGGGCTACAGCTGCCCAGTCGACGCGGATGTTGAAATCATCATAGAACTCGAGGAACTCCTTTCCTGTGAACTGCGTTTCGTTATTGGTGATGATGGAGTTCGGGACTCCAAACCGATAAACAATGTCACGGAAGAAGTTGGCCGCCTGCACTGAAGTGATCGTGGCGACCGGCTTTGCTTCTATCCACTTGGTGAATTTGTCCACCGCGACGAGTAGGTGTGTCAAGCCCCCAGGCACCTTCTTGAATGGTCCGACCAGATCGAGCCCCCAGACGGCGAACGGTCAAGTGATGGGGATCGTCTGCAGGGCTTGCGCGGGGAGGTGCGTTTGCCTGGCGAAGAATTGGCACCCCTCGCAAGTGCGGACGATATGTTCGGCATCGGCCATCGCGGTTGGCCAATAAAAGCCTTGGCGAAAAGCTTTGCCCACGAGGGATCGTGGTGCGACGTTGTGACCGCAGACTCCGGCATGGATGTCGAGCAGCAACTGCTTCCCTTGATCCGCCAGAATGCACTTCTAGTGGACCCTGGAGGGGCTCTTCTTGTAGAGGTCTTCCCCGATCAGGACGAAGGATTTCGCCCATCGAGCGAGGCGCCGGGCCTCGGTGGGGTCGGTGGGGAGAGATCCTTCGGTCAGTCCATCGATGAAGGGCTTCCTCGATCGGTCGGTGACGATCTGACGTGGTCCGATCCGGGGTTCGAACCGAATGCTCGTGATCGGAGTGGCGCTCGAGGGTCGTCGGTACTTTCGGGGCGATCAGCCGGACGGAGGGCTTGTAGAGGTCGGAGACGAAGATCCCCGGCGGGATCGGTCCTCGGCTGGAGGCCAGATTGGCCAGGTAGTCGGCCTCTCCATTTTGGCGTCGGTAGCTATAGTGGAGTTCAAAACCCTTGAATCTTTCCTCTAGTTTGCGTACCTCTCGGCAGTATGCCGCCATACGGGTGTCGCATGGCTCGGAAGCTTTCATGACTTGGTCGACAACCAGCTTGGAGTCGCCGTGTACGTAGAGCCGGCGCACACCGAGATCGGCAGCGATCCGAAGACCGTTGATTTAGTGCCAGTACTTCGGCGACATTGTTGGTCTTGTCGAAGTCTGACCGGACGGCGTACTGGAGCTTATTTCCAAGTGGGAAACGAGGACGACTCCAGCACCTGCTCCGCTCTTGGTGTAAGACCCGTCGAAGTACATAATCCAGTATTCGGGGTCTTCAAGCGCCGGCGGTGCCTGGGCTTCGGTCCACTCGGCGACGAAGTCGGCCAGGACCTGCGACTTGATCGCCGTCCGGGGGACGTACAATATGTCATGGCCGTTGAGCTCAAGAGCCCACTTGGCTATCCTTCCGGAAGCGTCGCGATTGCGGATGATCTCGCCAAGCGGCATGGAGGTCACCACGGAGACCGAATGCCGGTCGAAGTAGTGGAGCAACTTCCTCTTTGCGATAAGGACTGTGTAGAGCAACTTCTGCACCTGCGGATACCGAGCCTTGGACTCGGAGAGCACTTCGCTGATGAAGTACACCGGCCGCTACACCTTGAGTATACGGCTTTCTTCGGCTCGCTCCACAACAAGCGTCGCGCTGACGACCTGGGTCGTGGCGGCGATGTAAAGGAGGAGCGATTCTTCTGGTGCTGGGGCGACCAGCACCGGGGGCATGGTTAGGAATGCCTTCAATCGTTTGAGGGCTTCTTGTGCTTCCTGTGTCCAGCTGAAGTGATCGGATTTCTTAAGCAGCTTATAGAGCGGCATTCCGCACTCGCCAAGGCGAGAGACGAAACGGCTCAAGGCTGCTAGGCATCCTGTCAGCTTTTGGACCCCTTTCAGGTTGCTGATCGGGCCCATCTTCATGATTGCGGAGATCTTTTCCCGATTGGCTTCGATGCCGCGCTCGGAAATGATGAAACTGAGCAATTTTCCTTTAGGGACCCCGAAAACACACTTCTCGGGGTTGAGCTTGATGCGGAACCGGCGAAGGTTCGCGAAAGTCTCTTCTAAGTCGGCGACGAGATCGTCAGCCTTCTTAGTCTTGACGACTATGTCGTCCACGTACGCCTCGAGGTTACGCCTGATCTGGTCATCAAAACACGTTTGCATACATCGTTGGTATGTAGCACCCGTATTTTTTAGACCGAACGGCATCGTTACGTAAAAAAACGAGCCGAACGGAGTGATGAACGAGGTCGCGAGCTGATCGAACTCTTTCATCGCTATCTGGTGGTAGCCTGAATAGGCATCCAGGAAGGACAGGGACTCGCACCCTGTAGTGGAATCGACAACTTGGTCGATACGGGGCAATGGAAAGGGGTCCTTGGGACACGCCTTGTTGAGGCTCGTGTAATCAACGCACATCCTCCATTGCCCGGACGTCTTCTTTACAAGCACAGAGTTGGCCAGCCATTCGGGGTGGCGGATCTCCTTTATAAACCCTGCAGCCAGAAGCTTGGCGATTTGCTCACCAATGATCTTGCGCTTCTCTTCGTCCAAGCGGTATGGCCGAGCAGCGCCTCGGCCGGTCGGATGTTCAAGGTGTGCTCGATGACTTCATGGGATACAGCATGTCTGAGGGCTTCCATGCAAAGACATCCCGGTTGGAGCGAAGGAAATCGACGAGCGCGCCTTCTTATTTCGCGGGGAGTGCGGCTCCGACGCGCACGGTCTTGGTCAGATCTTCGGGATCGACCGCAACCTCCTTCGTATCCTCGGCGGACTTGAAGGAACCGGGCCCCGACTTGCTGGAGTCGGGGGCGGACTCCGAGGTTTCCCTCCGGAGGTTTTCAAGTTCGGCGGACGCAATGATCGCCGACGCTAACTCGCAACTACTTTGCTCACAGTTGTAAGCGAGCTGAAAAAACGCGGCCACGGTGATGACTCCCCGCGGCCCCGGCATCTTTAGCTTGAAGTAGGTGTAATTGGGGACCGCCATGAACTTGGCGTAGCATGGCCTCCCCATGATAGCGTGATAGGAGTCAGGGAACCCCACGACCTCAAAGGTGAGGGTCTCGGTGCGGAAGTTAGCCTGGTCCCCAAAGGTGACGGGCAGATCGATCTGTCCGAGCGGATGGGCCTGCGGACCAGGGATGATGCCGTGAAAGGGCGCCTTGCTCGGTCGGAGGCGTGAGCGAGGGATTCCTAGGGCATCGAAGGTCTCAACATACAGGATGTTGAGGCTGCTGCCGCCATCCATGAGCACCTTCGAGAGGCGCTTTGGTCCGACGATAGGGGCCACGACCAGGGGATATCTCCCCGGGTGCGGGACGTGGTCGGGGTGGTCGGCCCGATCAAAAGTGATTGGCGACTCCGACCATCGAAGGTATTTTGGCACGGCGGGGGCCGCCGTGTGGATTTCGCGGAAGGCAAGCTTTTGCCGTCGTTTGTCGGCGCAGCTCGCCGTCCCGCCAAAGATCATGAGGCAGCCATCAGGTTCCTAGAACTCGTCGGCCGCCTCCTTTGGCTCGGCATCCGGTGCTGAGTCGCGCTTTTTCCCTTTGCCCCGTGTGGGGACTCCGGAGATGAAGCGCTTCAGGGTTTCGCAATCCCTATACTTGTGCTTGACGGGTACCGTGATCACGGACACTGGTACATCCATCGCTTTTCAAGTGGTCGGGTCTGACGCGTCTGCTTATGGCGAAAGCGGTGGCGCGACCACGAGGCCCTCGCGGCCTGCTTCTTCCGCTTCTTCTGTCGGGCGGTCGGAGAATGCGCCAGCGTCGGCGGCCTCTCGCTTAGCCTTCCCTTATCGAAAATGGCCCTCGGCCTCCTCACGGGGCGTGGTTAGTGGCGATGTCGAGAAGCTCCTTGGTGGTCTGGGCTTGGCGCGGCCGGCATGCACCGGGGCTTTCGGCGAGTCTTTGTAGATGAACGCCCGACAACATCGGCGGCGCATATGTCGGGGCTTCGTTGCATTGTTGGGAGAATCGCGGATGTAATCCGGAGAGACTCCCGATCTTCTTGCGACTTTTAGATCGAGGAGTTCCTGGCGTTTGTAAGTGCCCTGGAAATTACCGACGAAGACACTCTTCAAGTCGGGCCAGCCCTGATAGTGTTCACAGGCAAATACTCGAGCCATGCTCGAGCAGAGTCCGCGAGGTAGATAGGGAGGTCTTGGATGACGAAGAGATCGTCTGCAGCGCTTCCGCCCGACATCGAGCGAAAGTCTTCAACCAGACAATCGGGTTCGTAGCCGGTGTACTTGGTTATGTTGGTGGGGGCGGAACTGACAGGAAGTCCGCGGCGGATCTCCGACCAACGCCCGCTGACCGGTGTCGGGGCTCGAGCTGCGATGGTGGCGTCGGCCGTTGTCCATGACGAGGCCCAGGCCTTCGCCGCCCGCCCTCTTCCGGGTCTCGACGGTGCCGCGAATGCCTCGACTTTCGCCCAAGTGTTCGTCTTGTGAGGCCTTGAGAGCCTGGGAGCGCTCGAAGCGACATTATCGGGGCCGGACCCGGCGGTCCGGGCGCAGAGCGGCAGGTGGCTAGAAAAAGCCCGGCGAAAGGAGACGGAAGGCACGTCTTTGGGCAGCAGACGCTCTACCGATCCCAGAGGTTACGGTAGGTGGCCTTAGCCCTGGGTCCTCTGGCTCGGGGATGCCGCAGCGGCATCGCCGCCGCTGCGACATTCCCAGGCGGCGCGAGGGAAATCTGGAAGATCGTCGCGAATCCTCGGCGATTGCTATTGAACTCGTCGCTTGCGCACGCGCCAGCGCCAGCGTCTGACGGCACTGGCTTACCTGCTCCAGTCGGCTGGAGTTCGACAAGCTTAGCCTCTTGGGCCTCAAAATTTTCTTTCGCGTGCAGCTGGAGCTCAGCAGCTGCTGCCCGCCCCTCGGCCTTCATGGCTGGATCTCCGCCTCCCGCGCCTCGGCGCGCTGGGCGGTGGTTCCCGGACTGACGGAGGTGGAGGTCGGGCCGTCCGCCCCCGCCATGTTGCACTCGCGAGGGTACAACTCGTCAGAGGTATGCTCCGTGTTGGAGCCGGAGTCGTGGCCGGAGGAGCTCTCCAGCAAGTTGTAAACGGAGGTCGGCAGATGACCGACCATAACGACGAGGTGCGAGTCTGCGGGAGGCGACGCCGCCGTCCACGCAAGCTCGCATGCGCCACTCTTTGAGGCGGCCTTGGCCGACGGGCAGACTCCGCCTGAGGTCCGCAAGTGAGGTCCCCAGCCGGAGGTCGCCGAGGGTATCGGCGATGAGTCGAGCTCGGCGGGCGCCCGAGCACGGGAGTGGCGAGGATGAGCACAAACTCTCCACGGGATGGTAATAAAGTCGAGGGCCGGCGAATCCAAATTTGACGCAGACGTCGTCGTCGATGAAGAAAGCCATCGAGGAGGAAGATGGGAATCGGAGATCACGAAAATGACGCGCAAGGACCCTACAGCGCGCGCTAACCGCTTGTGTTTAAGATAACCAAAAGTAAATTTGTAAGTTTTAGGGGTCGCGTCCCCTCCTCGAATGGTTAGACTAAGGAAGTCTCGAATGTATCTTGGTTGGTGAACGTCCCTACTTCAATTCGTGGTGGTGGTTTGTATTGCTCTGGGCACCAAAGGTCACCGGAGATTACAAAGGAGGCTAGGACAGCCCTCGGCACTCGTCTCCAAAGGAGGTCGGGATGGCTCGGTCGTGGCGGCGGGAAGTCAAGTGAGCAGCGTATACACTTTCGTCTTGAGGGGGACGTGCGTCGAGAGGGCCCCGCCTCCTTTATATAAGCGGAGGGCGGGTTATCGGATTTTGAAAAGAGTGGTAGGGATAGGCCATGCCCGGTGTCCCGACCTTCTGGTCTTGATGATTGATGATTTTACTGCTCACCCATGCCGGGTTGGTAGTCTAGCGACGGCGCCCGTCGGAAGGTCTTGCTTGACCGCCTCTGTCGCGCCGATCGGATGTTGACGGCATGATGGGATCAGTGCTGCTTTTGAGGCCGCCCTCGGTCGCCTCGGGAAGGATCCATCCATCCCAACACGGTCGTCGTGCGTGAAGCAGGCGACCACTATGGCGTGAGACCGGCCGATGTGGCGGAGGTTGCGGGGCTAGAGCTCATTGGGGACCCGCCATGACCAGTCCTGAGTCTGCGGGCGTCGGTCCGGGTCTAGGGCGGAGCCTGGGCACTGGGCGCGAGCCACAGTCGGCGTCGAACTTCTTGGCGTCGTATCTGGGTCTCGGTCGGGGCCCCGGGGGCGCCCGACCCGAGGTCAGGTCGGAGGAAACAAGGGCGGGGGACCCTTTACGGCAGCAGGGGCCTTCTCCGGCGCTTGATTTTGAAACGAATGTACACTTTGACGTGGGGTACCCCTGGTATGAGTATTCGTCAGAATAATTCTAAACCTGCGTCGAAAGAAGATCGGGCTATAGATAGGAGGATCAGCAAAATAGTCCTGGAACAGTCTAGCATGTCCTTCTTGCCTATTGCGATGAACGACAAAATGACCAGGAGTAGAACCGCCATGGCGTGGAAGATTCACACCTTGATCTTCCATATGTGCTAGGTATCCTGTTGTAAGAAGAAATTCGCACTCAATATTTCTCTCAGACTCCTTATTTTCTGAGAGACATTGTGAGACAAAGGGCCTATTTGGTAAAGCTCTAGATTTCAGCTTCACCTGAAATCCAAAACTTGTAGGCTAAAATAAAGTGAATTAAATTTATATTTTTGGTCTAAAACATAAACAAGATGATCTATCTAAACACTCTTAATGTACTCACAGCTTCAGCTTCACGAATCTGGTGAAGCTAGAATTTTCAGCTTCACCAGATTCACGAATCTAGAGAAGCTGAATCTCTGCCAAACACACTCTAAGTTTCGACAACTCATTAAGATATTATAGGTAGTGAACAACAAGAAACTTGTAGAATTTGGAACTGCAAATAGGTATGTATATATAGACGAGAATAATGTGGCTGTTAAGATGACTGTTAGAATATAGCTGTTAAGATGACCGTTTAAATATAGCCGTTGCGATGACCGTTAGGACATGACTTACTCAGTATAATAATTTTAATAATGACCATTATAACATAACCGTTATAGAAAAATTCAAATTTAAAACTCCTACTTTCAAATATAGCCATTCGAAGATAACCATTATAATATGGTTGTTACAATAAATTTCAATATTTATATTTCCGTATTTAAATATAGTTGTTTGAATTTACCGGCAAATAAACGGTTGCTGTTATGATGATTATATAGAATATGATTAGAATATAGGGGAAAGAAACTAGAGAGTATGATATAGAGAGTACTATTAGAGAGGAAGAAGATATAAAATGTTTTTTTTTAGTTCTCTAAATCTAACTTCTGGAGTGTTTTTGGAGATGCTCTAACATCCAAATCAGCCGATTAGCCCCCTCCTCCTCCTCCTCCTTCTTCCTCCCATCCTCCCGGTCGCCGCCGCTCGTTCGCCACCACCTCCCCTCTCTCCCTTTGCTTCTCCCTCTCCTCTCCACTCCACACTCCGATCGGCCTCCGGCGCCGCGCCGCTTCCTCCCCCTCTCTCCTCGCGACGCCGCCACCAAGCCCGCTGCGATTATTCGCCGTGGAGCGCCTGACGCGTGCCAACGCGGCGGCACGCGTCGACGCTGAGAAGCTTCTTGCCCCTACGAGATGCCCCCCGGGCCACCCGGCGAAGAACCCGGTCAGTCCTTGTCCTTAACGGAGCTTCTCATGTTGAACCCAAGATCCGAAATCTACCCCACCATAGAGTTTCGCCCTATCCAGCCTTCTGACCTCGAAGTTCTTGAGAAGATTCATCTCGCCCTGTTTCCCATAAGGTAACTACTGGAAGTGAATGCTTCTTATGCTCTTTGTTCTTGCTTGTACTGTATATCACCCGCCAGTTTACTTTCTTACGATTGTTGCGTCCTATATTGACGAATTGCGCAAGCGGTTCTTGTTTTATTCTGTTTAGGTACGAGAGAGAATTCTTCTTGAATGTTGTCAATGGCCATGGTATTGTTTCTTGGGGCGCTGTGGACACCAGCAGATCGGATGACCGCAGGGATGAGCTGATAGGCTTCGTAACCACGAGGATGATTGCAGCAAAAGATAGCGAGGTACAACATATAGGAGGTCCTAAACATGGTATGATCTTACGGGTGAGCTGAGTGGAGCTAATAATTTGAATTTGCAGATTGAGGACTTGTTTAGGTATAACAGTTCGCGCAAAGATCTAACGCTTGTCTATATCTTGACTCTCGGTGTAGTGGATAGCTACAGAAACCTCGGCATAGGTTGTTACCTTGTCTCCTTATCTTGATTTTACAGTTTGTAGATGGTGATTTGGTTGATCCTTACAAGAATTCACACTTGCAGCATCTTCACTGGTGCGAGAGGTGATTAAATATGCTGTGAGTATATCAAATTGCAGGGCTGTTTATTTGCATGTCATTTCATATAACCAACCTGCTATCAGCTTTTACAAGAAGATGTTATTTAAGCTAGCCAGAAGACTTCCAATGTTCTACTACATAAGAGGGCAGCATTATGACTCATACCTTTTTGTGTATTATGTCAACGGGGGTCGTTCACCTTGCTCACCACTGTAAGTATTCGCTTTTGCTTTGTCTGGAGAAGCATGCTAGTTTCATATTCAGTAGTTATCCGATGTTATGTTTCAATACAATTTTTCGATCTGCAATGATAAATTTCTTGTTAGGATAGTATGCAAACTTGACTGCTCCATGAAGTTATTCATACTTGTTGCGATCACTTTGTGAAGTGTGAACTATATAGTGTGTTTGGTTTCACAGAATCATAGTTAACTTTAGAACTGTTAATATCTGACCTGATCCTGGCCTTGGACACATACAGACACAAACCTGTTCACATGTGAGAGCCTATAGATGTTGTACCTCTTCCAAGGAATTGTCTTTGTGAAATTGGATTTATCAGTTCCTTTTATTGCTCATCATGCCAATGTTTCCTATAATTTTGTTTTTCGATTTTTATCGTTATGTGTTTAGTTTTAGTTTGCACAATTTTTTAATAATGGGTTGCTGCAATGCAAAATTTGCTATATTAAAGTCTCTTGTTTGTTTAGACATATGAGATTCTTTAAACCCTTCACCCAGATCAAGCTGAATCTAAATTAAAACAGCAAATGCATAAACCTTGCATCCTCAGGTGGCAATGCCTGCTTATTGACCAATCAACTTAGGACATAATCTTTATTTTTTTCAGCTCACATTTGCATGTTGCTTTTGTCTCCTTATACAACCTTTGGTTCTGACTGAATTATCGTGAATGCATTATTGGGTGTATCCTGAGTTATTTAAAGGGCATGTACTCTTGGTAGCCTTCCATGATTTTCATAAAGCATTTTAAATGGATGACAGGAAACATCATATACATTTTTTATTCAAATAGTACTGCATGACATGCAGGTTTACAAGTTAAAACTATTTTACTACATTGCTCTTGCAAGATTTCAAATTTCTAGAAGCTTTTAATTCCTTCCCAACTAACCAATAAACAATATCGTTGAATGGCTGATGTTTATCTATACTACTATATAATGTGGCAGTTTTGAATTAGGATATACTGCCCACCCTATTTTCAACATCTTGCTAGATGATTTGAACCGTTGATCAGTCAGGTGAGGGTGATATCTACCCTTCATCATTCCCTGGTCAAAGAAATTGGATGGCTATAATTCCAGGGATTTGCCGCCCCAATGCAGAATCTGCCCCGATCAGACAGTCCCGAGGTCCACGCTACTCCAAATGCATGAATGCTCAACTCCCACAAGGCCTTGTATTGCATAGTCTAGATCATTCTTGACTTTTCCCACCCTTTATGAACTCTACTTCGAAGGTTCAAACATTACTGGCGCCTTTGCATTGTGAACTGCCAACATCGCTAAAGCATCTCTCTCCACTTCAATTTGTATTGCTCCCGTTGGTTATCCTGTAACCAGTATGTGATATTTCCTTCATAACAAATTGCAGCACCTTTAAGTACAAAACCATGATATTTTAACTTAGCGCTTTCCCATTTTGATATCAAGCTATATAAGTGATCTGTTAAACTAAATTTTGGTTTCTTCGCATGTTTACTTTGCTTGTGTTTCTAATTGAAAATTTTGTGACAAAATACATTTTGAAGCCTGTATATGTTCTCAGGCATCTGTGCTTCCAATTTCTGCAGTAATATGACTACGCACATGCCACCTACTAGTAAGCCATGCTTATGAGTATGAGAACGATCAAAGTAGGGTGTCAGTTTGGTGGGCAGTAATACTCTGATGTAGCTGTGGATTGCAACTTTGATTCAGATGTTTAAGCTAACATCCTTCTTTGCGAATTGAGTTGGAAAGATATATTCTGCAAAAAATAGGCCACAGAGGATCGGTTTTGTTGGATTCCCTATAACGACCTATCGTAATACTGGGCATGAGCTATCTTAGTTTATTAGCACAGATGACATTACAACTTACCATACTAAAATCTCATTCTTCTAGAATTTGTGACCCAAACAGCCCTTAAACTTCAAATCCAGTCCAGGAGAATTTAACTTCAACTTTTGTAGGCTCTTGCTGTTGTCAAATTATCTCAGGGTTCTAGTATCATCATCTTTCTGTCAAATGATTCACTTTTAATAACGCATTCAATCTTGTGCAGGGAGATTGTAACTTCACTTGTTGTTGACTTCAGGGCTTTCCTAAAGATGCTGGTTGCCAAGGTCTGGAGCAGAGAGGGAAAAAGTATCCCGAGATGGTCCAGATGGAATGAATCGACCACCCTCTTGGCCGTACATAATAATAAGAGGATCATCGGTGGTGAAGATACCAGATATCACGTCTAGTTTTAGGTGCAGCGAAGATGTTGTTTTCCCTTGTTTTTGTGGAAACGTCGGCTTCGTGAAAAACCATCGTTGGCAATGTTGTTGTGCCTTTCTGATACGTTAGCAAACCAGGTATATAATTTCTCAATAGTCATAGTCACATGCATTATTGTAAAGAGAGGAAAACAAAAGGAGAATAAATGCCACTGGTTTCTTGGAACGTTGGATAGTCATGTACTCATGTTCTCGTGTACAATCATGCAATGTTGTGTTGATTGAACTGAAGCACCCTACGGATCCTTCTGTATATCAGGCCTCACTGTTCTAAAAGGAACTATTGCTTTCTTTCACGTTGCTTGCTAGTACTATTTCTTGACACAGAGAGAATTAAAATGTCCTTTTGACATGAACAGAACCACATCGAGGTCTTGTTTAAGAGGCACATTCCCGGTTGGAATCTCTGTGGGTATACCTCAAGGATTTGGGACTGAAGGTCTGAAGGAGGCTGGAAAGAAACTGAGAAGGGAGATAGGGATGACAGTTTTGCTTATGGGTTTAGATAATTGCAGGTATCCGATCCAATAAAAGTAGACACGGGTAGTATTTCAGACCCATGGGTTTTTGAATTTGGGTATCTGATAAGGGCACATGATAGGTATAAGTATCAATTTGTACCTATGAGTACCTGATGGGTATCCTATAACATGTGGACTCTATTTGTTATAAGATATATATTAGACTACCTAAATGGAAGGCTGAGACACACATAAGGTCTTAAAAGGCAATACTATGTTTAGAAACTTGCTGAGTATATATCATACTTTAAATTTGTTTTGCATATATCATACTCTAAATTTGTTATACATATATCATGCTCTTTCTTTTAGATGATACTCTATTATGTGTTGGCATTTCTGTTATCACCGTAGTCATAAACGTTGAGTATATGCTATGTGACTGAGTTAAATGCAGGTCAATTGAGTTTTCTATCTTATCTTAGTTATTGAATGAGCTTACATATCGATGTCCTATATTTTACTCTAAAACTTATCATCTTGTTCATCGAAACTAAATACAATATTTATAAAAACATATTTGTTTCTATGAAAATACTATAGAATGGTGTGGTATTTGCTAAAAAATATCTTATATGTATTCACTTGAATGTGTAGTATTAGGCTATTTCCAGTGCATGGTAACATACCCATTTAATGCATGCCACATAAGCATTTTTAATGATGTGGCAAGAGAGTTAAGAGGGGAGAGAAGAAAGCTATATCTTGAGGAAGATACCACTTGGGCACGAAATCATAGACATTGAAACTTGAATCATCTAAGTGGCCCATAATTCATACTCTCATACACTTCTAGCATTTAATTATCTTGTGGGGACTAAGAAACAATCTATAATACCATGCATTGGGATAGTTGTATCTTCTATAATATCATATGACATGGCAGTTTTGGATATTGTGACAAGATACAATGCACTGTGAATAGCCTTATTAGTCACTTATAGGCTATTATGATGTACTGGTTAAATGAAATAAACTAGAGTATCATTTGGTCACTTATAGTTTATATTAACTCTTTGTTTTCAACACAACCTGCTACTTATAGGTACTCATCGGGTTTGGGTATGGGTACAGATCTGTGCCCGATAAATTTAGTGGGTTTGGATGAACGGTATTGTTTCGGATTTAGGTGGACAGTAATTGTATGTAAAGATACCCACCCGATTGTCATCTTTATAGGGAGATAGAATGTCTTAACTGAATAGGGGGTAGTAATGTATGTCAGGCAATTACCAAGTTCAATTTTGCTCTCTGCAGCCGAATTAACTTCACGATATTGGCAATCTTCCGTGCTACTGCCACGGATTCTCGACCTGTGGTACCTAGATACGGTCAAACAAAGCTCGAAAAAGAACGGAGGTGTAACTCAATATTCAAAGTCGCAAGGTTGCATGATCACAAGTTTACTTCCGAACTAGGTTCTTTTAATAAAAAAGAGGTCTCTTTGGAGTTTGGAACCGGAGTAGTACAACAAGAACCACAAGTCGAAACCGACTTAGCTTCCACACAAAGTTTGCTTTGCGGTCCGCTTGGCTGCTCTGAAGTCTGAAGTCCAAAGTCCAAACCAACCCAAAACCATATCGAAACCGCCGTGGGGAACGGAACCATTTCTACCTTTCGCCAGAAAGGCACAGGAGTGAGACGTGAGCGTTGGTCAGTTGGCATATGCAGCGTCCTGCATCTAGTCCATTCGTATTCGACGCTTACCAAAAATAAAGTAAATACATACACGTACGCACTTAGTTAGCCTGTGTATGAAATACATTTTATGTGTGTGGTGCGTGAGCATATGTGTTGTGTGTACCAACAAAAAAGCATAAACCACTCGGCAACTCCGCACGCGGCACGACTGCACGTTCCGCACGACGCCCGCTCCAGGCTCTCGCCGAACCAAAAAAACCCCCGCGCGGATCGCGGCCACGACACGAAAAGCAGGCCCAAAAACCCATCGATTCGCCGAATTTTTTTTTATTTAATATTTTTTTTAATTGTTTTTTCAAAACTAGTCGCCCGCACTGAAAAATAGCGGAAATACCCTCCCGTCGCCCCCTGCTCGGGCGACAGGAGGTCTGGCTAACGGCAAAACTCCAAACCCTAACGGCAGAAACGTAAAAAAAAAAAAATGTCTGCCGTAAGCCTGGCGTATGACGATACTATAGTTTTTATTTTTTGGCGATTTTTTGCAAATTGTTTGTACAATAATTGTTACATTGAACCAGAAAAAATTAGGGAAAAAACTTGTTGTCATGTAATGAACCGGAAAAATTATTTTAGTCCGTTAGTGATCGCACTTAGTTTTTGATAGCCTCGTAGGGTCCGTCGAATATGGCGAAAAATAGGGGAAAAAGCACAGTGACCTCATAGCGTGGGATACCACTTTAGTATGGGCGAGACGGCGGACGTTCTGAAAATCGGAAAAGGCACTCGGCCGCACGAAACCACTTGAAATCGTGGCCACTTAGGGTTTTCGTAGCCTCATGAGACAAGCGGACACGGTCCAAAAAAACGGGAAAAATCAAGGCGACCCTCATGCGGGCTACCACTTACGTCGGGCGAGATGGCGGGCGTTGCCCGGCTTTTGTTGCGAAAATCATAAAAGGCCCTCGCGGCCACGAAACCACGGAAATCGTGGCCACTTAGCGGTTTTCGTAGCCCCGCAGGACAAGCCGGACATGGTCAAAAAAATACAGGAAAAATCGAGGGCGGCCTACGCAATGTGGGCTACCACTTACGTATGGGCGAGATAGCCAGACGTTGCCTCGGCATTTTGTTGCGAAAATCGGAAAATGCACTCGCGGCCACGAAACCACGGAAATCGTGGCCACTTAGGGGTTTTCGTAGCCCCGCGGGACAGGCCGGACATGGTCAAAAAAATACGAAAAAAATCAAGGACGGCCTACGCAATGCGGGCTACCACTTACGTATGGGCGAGATGGCCGGACGTTACCCCGGCATTTTGTTGCGAAAATCGGAAAAGGCACTCGCGGCCACGAAACCATGAAAACTTTTACGAGGTCAGAAAATTTTGAAACTTTTTATGGAGGTTCCTGATAAATCAGTGATATTACCATAAAAATTTCAAATGATTTTAATATATGAGGAATTTTTTAAAATTCAAACAATACATATATAAGGGCACATACACCGAAAGTTCAGATGATAAAATAAGCAATGGATTAGATTATATTATATTACATGGCATTACAACAATGGACGAGGTTAATAACGAAAGTCTTGTTCGTCATGGTGGAACAAATGATTGTTCCGCCTATCTGGTCTGACGAATGATGTAAGACATTTTCGCATATTACGACCTGTAAATATTGCGACCGATCCTCGGACACCGCTCAATCCCTACTATGAAAGAACTCCATGGGGTTCCGCAGTTCTCCCAATATGCGCCCATTGGGTGGCCTATCTTGACGTCGTCTCGGTGTATAAGACTTAAATTTTGGTTGTTGTTTATGTGGATTTACGCCTCCCATATGGGCATGTCATCCCGATTCGGCGTCCCCTATGTTAATACCACCGGGTTCCCGGTGGTCCGCAGAACGCGTCGAGGATTTGTTGCGTGGTGCGGACCTCGTGCACCGCTTCCCTTGTCCCTTCTTCTTGAGAGGAGGAACCCTCGGGCACCTCTGCTGTGTTGGCCGTTGGCGGAGACATGCGGAGACGCCTGCTCTGTTTCGGGTCGCACTCCACTATATGGTGCAGGAGGTGTGTGTTGGGCTTATGCTTGGATAATCGGAAGCGTGCCCCGCATCAATGCAGTATGCCCGCTTTGGTGGTTGCATAACACCGTAGGCGTACTCGGGGTCTGGCTTTTCTGGGCGGTAGTGGCACCACGGAGAGGTTGCTCCCCGCTTATCCCATGCAGTTGCTCGAGATGTGGGTGGTGCGTCTCGGGTCCACCGGTTGAAGTACCAAAGACCGTTCATCCTCGGCCAAGGGCACCGGTAGAATCTCCGGTCCGCTAGATCACCTGGCGGTATCAACCATCGCCTCCGGGCCATGTCTGCAGACGTCGGGGCTTTGGGTGGCCCGGAGGAGGTTCCTCCTCGACTTGTTGATGTTCGAAAGTGTCCTCTTGAAGTCCTGTGTGCGATGAACTGATTTAGAACTTCTACTTTGTGAGTTCAACATGAGTATGTCGCATGAAACTCACCGATCGGTTGGCCCCTTGCATACCGGCCCTAAGCTCTGGTCGATCTAGAAAAGGGACATATCCTCGGCGATAAACTGGGCGAACTCGATCAGGTGCCGGTCCACCGTGTCCCCGTGCGAGGACGGGAACAGGTACCAACCGAACAGGACTAGCAGGTACGCCTCCAGGTGGCGTGCCAGGTCATCCTCGTCGGCCTCCGGGTGGAGAAACTCAGCCTGCAGCATTCGGTACAGTATTGTCAGCAGCTCAGTGCGTATCCGTTAAGTTGCAATGAACGAGGTACTAACCGTGAACTGGAGCAGCCACGCCTTCTGGACTCCGTGCTTCTCATCTGTCTTGTGGGGCACGTACGGGGCGGCTGCGGGGTGTCGGTCCACCTGGGCGAAGCGCGCCTCCAACTGCTCACGCCAATCGAGGGGGGCGTCGTGCGGCTGTTGCCACGACCCCGCGAGAGGCCGAGGAGGTACGACACGTCCTGCATCGTGGGAGCCATCTCTCCGCACGGCAGGTGGAACGTGTGTGTCTCCGGTCTCCACCGGTCCACGAGCGGTCTGCGCGGACCGGTCGTATGAGAACCGTGTGACGTGGCGGGCCCTCCACGATCGTCTGCTCCACCTCCCGGAGAGAACGGAAGTAAGCCGGCATTGTAAACCGCGCACGTAGTGTGTAGCGTCGTTAAAATTCCATTAGCGGAAAGTAAAGAGTGCGAAAACTTCGGCGACTTCTTCAGGAACCCAGCGCGGGTCGATCCGAAGAAACTCGTTCGGCACCCGAGACCGCAGTGTCCCCAGCCGCCGGCCCTCAACTGCGGACAACCTAGACCGGTGGGTCAAGTCCACGTGCTGGTCTAGCAGCCCGGGAGTAGCGTCAGCAGCACGCCCAACTCTCGCCATCGTCGCCTGCACCTGCGTGGTTACAAAGCAAATTCATGGTTAGAAAGCAAATTCATGGTACACGTTGCAACTACAAAAAAGTAAATGAAAAGTAATGCAATGTTCCATATTCAAATATTACATTGATGGGGATAACAAATATCTGGTACATACACTCGAAAATACATTGACGGGGACAACAATTAACTGGTACATAGAATCGAACATACATTGACGGGGACAACAATTAACTGGTACATAGAATCGAAAAAAACATTGACGGAGACAACAATTAACTGGTACATAGAATCGAAAATACATTGACGGAGACAACAAATAACTGGTACATAGAATTGCATTATCCACAATTACGACGCCTCGGACTCGTCCATATCGTTCCTAATCGCCGTGTCCTTCGACGCCCGACCTACGCTTCAACATTCGGATGTCGGTACCCATCGATGCCACGGAGGGGGGCCGCCGTGAACGATCCATCGACCCGTGCCGTACACCTCGTTATGCCACGTGTTGAGAACACTCGCTTGTAGTAGTAGTGGGAGATGTCACGGACGACATGATCGGTGTGTCTCGCTTCTTCGCGGCAATCACGTCGCGAGCACGGCAAGTGCAGCAGGCGTGGCTTCTGGCAGGAGCACTCGCAGTCAGCAGCTCGGAGTACGCACAGATGGGAAGTCCTCTGCCGGTGGGCACCTCTTCGACCCCGGTCACCGCAGTGCACGTGGTACCTCCGTTCCACGCCACTCTCGGTGTCAGCGATGTGTCATGCCTTCCGTGTCTTGTTTGCCATGTGCGTAGAGACAACCGTCGAGTCTGACGGTGATTGTCCGACATACATGCCACGGAGGCCTTGTACCGCTCAACGAAATATCTTTGGGTGCCTAGCAACACACCTCAACAATGCCCACCAGCGGAGGCATCTCGCGCCTTCATTACCCGGTTGTAAATCTCCGCCAGGGTTGGTTGTCATTATTCCATAGCGGAACCGCCCTCGTCATCTTGAAATGGACCATTTCTCCAACGGCTCGTGTCGTATCCATCCGTGAAACTCTTTATGCTTGCCCCGCCCTCGCCGGATGTTTGGTCGTCGGTCGGGGCGCACACAAAGGTCAGGGGTCATCTCCTTGCTCGTGGTACACCATAGGGTTCCTTGATTAACTAGCGCCATCCCTTGGATTCGATGATTGCTTCTTGGTTAGTTCATCCAACGTCCTCCACAATGACTCGAACTTCCTCCGTGGTTCTGTTTGCCTGTACCGCTTGAACATGTTCATAAGTTCCTTGTTCTGAATCGACGGAAAAATTGGCACCCATGTGCCTCATGCACCACCGCTCTTGTGTCAGCCACTTCGCGCTCCCACGACGTCGGACCCTTGTTGCATATCCACGATCGCCCTCGGCAACCTGCATGTCGGTCATAGATGACACATACATCGGGCGGTCTTGCTGTTGCCATCTTGACTCTTTCAAGAAACCATACCGACTCTCCGTGTTTTCCCCCTCCACGAAGGCCAATCGACCGGTAGAACACGGTTGTTGGCGTCCACCGCGATGCAGTTAGAATCGGCCCTTGTATTTCCTGTGAGGAATGTGCCGTCCATGCAAATGACCAAGGCGACAGTCTTGGAAGGCATTAATGCATCTTGAGGGCGAAGGCCCGCCATTGAAGACCCACTTACCGCAAGACGCACCATCCGCGGAAACTCCGCAAGGTCGATGACCGTCTGGGATTCCTACTTGATATTGCCACGAGCAAGTGTGGAATATTCTCGTAAGAAGCCTCGTATGTCCCGAACCGTATTTGCAAAATTGTTCTTTTTGCTCTCCAAGCCTTTCCGTAGCTAATCTTGTCTTTGAAACCTCTCTCTCGGCTCGATAATGGATCGAGGTCTGCGGTGCGGATTGTCGACGATCGACCATAAACACATTTGCCACCCAAGTGGGCGACAGATTGCGGTGTTCTGCTCCGCTTGCTCCGTTAGCGATTATGCTCCGTCACTATGGAGCATTTCGATAGTCCTCCACTTCCCTTGTATGCATGCACCGCCATGGGCACGAATCAACTACGCACTTCACGTCGTAGTCTTTTTCTTCGACTTCACTACCTGAATTGGCGCCAGAAGAGACATTGACCAAGATGCTTCACCGCATCCATCACGGCCTCCTTGTCTTTATATATGGCCCCTCTTGCGACCTCGTTCTCATTATACTCCCATGCATCTCTGTTCCTTCATTCATTGTCGGTCTTTGAAATTATATTTAGTCCACGCTCGGGGCAGCACCTCAGAGTATTGTCCTCCTCGTCCGAGCGTTAGCCATCGTGGACTTCCTCATCCGCACGGTCCTCCTCCTCCATCAACTCAACTATGTGCTCCACCTCCTCCCCTCGTCGGCCACCCCGCCTCCACTGGCTCCTCGCCCCCTCGATCCGTCGCCACCGCCAACCTCGCCACCACCTTCATCATCGCGTTGTTGCATATCTCTATTCCTCCTCCGTAATATCTACCCGACATCACGCACCTCCGACACCGATAGAGGTACACGTACCAATCTACCGAAGAACATGAGCGCCAACCCGCTCTCAACAGACCAATATAGCTCCTCCATGCCGAGGTCGCGTTAATAGGAATCGACTCTCCATAAAAAGTCTCGCAGACGGCTTACTATTGCTCTAACCCGCAATTAACACTCTGGGCATCCAAACCGAACATCCAAATATGAACTCCATCAAACCCTCAGATGTCCTATCTCTCGGCCTAGATATGCCTGTGTATGATCATGAAAATGCCGACAAATCGACTCCATTCGCCCTGTGCTATCTCCCCATCTCCATAGAATATCTGAAAATACAATGTCTCCGACATCTCGCCTACAACGTCGAACCTAAAAAATCATCATTTCTCCACCTAACCGCTATATAAATGTCACAATATATTGTCGTCAAATTTTACCCTCTTGATTTGTAACGGCTACCGCCATGTTTTTAAATATACTAATTTTAACGTAACACGGTCATTGACTATAAATAAGTAATTCGATTACCTATATTACATACCGCAAATACTAAATATTAAATCTCTAAAATATTAAATACATAAATACTAAATATTAAATCTCTAAAATATTACATACATAAATACTAAATATTAAATCTCTTAACATTACTTAATATTTCTACTATCCAATCCTAACTAAATTAAATTTCTAAATACTACAATCCTAATAATTCTAAAACTACATTAAATCTCTAAACATTGCCTAATATTTGTACTATTCAATCCTAACTACATTAAATTTCTAAATACTATATTAATTCTCAACATCTCAATCATCATATATCTAAATACTACATTAAATCTTTAAATACTACATTTCTACATTTCAAAAATTATCTGAGACTAACATTTCAAAAAATATGAGTACAAAATATTGAACTTACCTTCAAAAACGACGAAGATTTTTTTTTTCCTTTTTCTTCCTCCTTTTTTCCCTCCTCTTTTTCCTCTCTTCCTTTCCTCTTTCTTTCTTCTTTCTTCTCTCATGAATGAGCTCGTGGCGCACAAATGAATCTTGTTTGCTCGCTGTTGCCTATTTAAATCACGCGATCGCCCGCTTCGGCGATCGCCCCACCGGCGACGACCGCCCAGACGCCGACGCGTGTCCACTCCGCGCGACGCCGAACGACGCGTCGTCACCAGCCGTTACCCGACCGTTAGTGGGACCCACCTTTCGCCCGTACAGGGGGCGATCGCCCCGGGCGGGGGCGACGGGAGGGTATTTCTGCTATTTTTCAGTGCGGGCGACTAGTTTTGAAAAAACGATTAAAAAAAATATTAAATAAAAAAAATTCTCGATTCGCCACGCACCGGCGCGGCGTAGTGCGGTAGTGCCACCACCCGTCCGTCCAGGCGTCCACGCCTCCACGGCAGTCCCGCACACGGTATCGTGGTTAGCCCACGCCCCCACGGCGCCGCGGCCTCACGATTCGTACCCCCAGGAAAAGCCATTAAACCGCAGGTCGGCAGCGGCCGCGGGCCCGTCGCTTCGGTTCCCCTGTTCGCGCTGTACTTTACCTTCCCCGCAACGTCGTCTTCCGATTCCAAAAGCTTGTTCCAAATCGCGGAGCCGAGAGCCGGCGCGGACGGGGCCAAGCGGAGTCATGCGCACCAAGCACTTGATACCCAACCACGCCGGCGGGCTCACCTACGCGGGAGCCTACCCCACTGGCGAAGGCTACGGCGGTGGCGGCGGCTGGGGTGGAGGAGATGGCGACCCGTTCGAGGGGTTCCCGGATGCGGTGCTCGGGTTAATCCTGTCCAAGCTGCCCTTCAGGTCCGCGGTCGCCGCGTCCGCCATCTCACGCCGGTGGCGTGGCGCGGTGGCCGCCGCGCCGGTGCTGGACCTCGACTTCGCTGCGGCGTTCCCGGCCGCGCCGCGCCGCAGGGCAGCATTCGCCGCCGCCACGGCCGCCGCGCTCGCGCGCCCGCAGCACCCGCTCCACCGCCTCCGCCTCGCGCTCGAGGGCCTATTCGACCAGGCATTCGCTGCCTCCGCGGCCGGCCACCTCGCCTCCTGGATCACCGCCGCCGCGGCGCGCGGAGTCGAACAGTTAGAGCTCCTCCTCCCCCGCTCTCGCCTCGCCATCCTCCCGCCCTCCCTCCTCGCGTGCACTAATCTCACGTCCCTGACCCTTCGCCTCGACCACTACGCCCTTCCGCTCCCTTCCCTCTCCACACTCACCCGCCTGTCGCGCCTTCACCTCGCCTCCGTTTCGCTAGCTAGCGACGACGACTTCTTTGAAGGCCTCTTGCACTGCACGCAGCTCCGCTACCTAATCCTTGAACAATGCCGCATTGGTGCACTCTGCCTAGCCGGCGCGCCGCAGCTTTGCTCGCTCGCCATCACGGACTGTTCTTGGACGTGGCAGTCTTCTGTTGCTATCTCTGAGACGCCGGAGTTTCGCACTCTCCACTACTCGGGTGCAATGGCAAACAAACACGTCATTGATGACGCCGTTTCTTTGGACGAAGTCGTTTTGGCCATTGAGAAGACGCAAGTCAAGCTCCAGGAGCCTAATCTCAGAGAGCTTCTTACTTCGGTTGGCAATGTACGGAGCCTCGTGCTTTCACCCTGGTGCATTGAGGTATATCACATATATTCTTGATCTGGTGAAGTAATCGTGTGTGTCGGGAATCTAATTGTTGAGCTCTTAATAACTTGAAGCAATTTGCACGTCCTGAGGAGTGGTCAAAGGTGCGGCTAGACAAGGTGAGGCGGTTGGCATGCATAATAGAGAGGAGGGAAGAAGGTGCTTTATCCGTTGCTCCGTTGCTTTCAAATTGCCCAAATTTGGAAGAGCTCTCTGTGTCTGTCGTGGTGAGATATACCTCTTTCACTGTTCTGGTAATTCCACTGCAATTTAATGATGGCAATGCTAATGATGTGGTTGCTGCTTGTTGCAGCCATCACAGTGCAAGCGGATACGGTGTAGTGACAATGGAGTGTATCATGGTGTTCTGGGTGGTAAAGGGGTGATGGTGATGCATCTCAGGGCAGTTAGGTTGGAGTACATTGATGAGAGCAAGAGTGGATTGGAGCTGGTTAAGCTTCTGCTCAAGAATGCGCCAATGTTGGAGTTGATGAAAATTGTGCCTTCCATGGATGGCCTTGAGCAGGCCAAGTTCAGGCGCAGGGTGTTGAAGCTCAGAAAGGCCTCCAGGAATGCCAGCATCCAGTTTTGTGCCACTGGATGATGGGATGATTGTGTGTTAGTCAATTAGTGAAGCCTCATGATGCAGTCCTGGAAGGAAGGATTGTCCTGCCTACCATCAGTCAACTTATTCCAGTCTTTTTCTGGGTACTTCTAACTTGGCTATCATCACGCTGCTAATTATCATTTTAATTCATTGTCGAGCTCCATTTAGCTGGCAGACCTATAAATTTGAAAGTCGAAAATTTCCAATTTCTTTGGTGAAGTAGCTTTCCCTCTAAAAGAAAAATATCTTTGTTGGTTACCACTACAAAGTTTTTTCAACTGAGATCATCATGAACATATGGTGATAAATTCCCTTGAGAGCTAAAATCGAAGAAAGAATATGCTATTGCTTTATGCAAGTTCTATTGATCGGTTTGGCCTAGATGAGTATTACCTAGTAAGCTAATTTTTTGGGCCATGTCACCCAACAAAAAAGTTTATTAGATAAACTTTGAATGGTATATGTGTATACCAAACTTGTAAACTGTTGTAAAACTTATATGCTCCATAAGCCACCTCCAACTAGTATTATGCTATATGTCAAAGAGTGGCCTTAATAGGTCAGTTGTTTGGCATAGTTTATTTTGTAATGATATGTCAAGTGATTATATATATGCTGGCATGTGGTTAAGTGTTAATGACATCGAGACATGATAAGAGAAATGGCATTTGCTGGTGTTTTCAAAACTATATCAGCCCCAGAATTATTGGACCTCTTAAACTCTAGAAATTGGCTGGTAGTGATAATCACAATTTGTTTCTTTTCTTTCTTTATTCCTTTTTTTTTTGGCATGAGGTAGAACTCAATGTAATTGTTCAATGTTCATGAAGAGGCCATGTGAGAATCATTCATCCAGAACTGATTTGCATCACCAATATCTCTGCGTACTTACAGCTCTGGCTTACGGCTTACCTACACCCTGTCCTCGCTGTAATATGGAAACCAGTGACAAAACCACAAAAGGCCGTTCCTGCTAATTCCATATGTTTCAGTACGAAGTTCCAGGCCTATATGGATAAGGTGTTTTAAACATGACATATGTTCGTATCAAAAAGAAGTAAATAAATGAAAAAGATAAGTTCATCTTAAAAAACATGATATATGATTAACTGGATAAAAAGGAGAGGCACCATCTTGCTAGAGAAGTGAAACAGTTTATCGAAAGCCTTGACTATTGAGTTTTGGGTTTCATTTTGAGTTCAAGCTCAACCTGTCAACTCTAGTACTGGTCTTTTTTTGGGAGGGGAAACAGGAAGGGATAGGCTTCTACCTGTAGTAGGCTGATTAGAAAATCTCCCCAACAGTTTGGTGATAACTACATCACAGAATCTTAATCTAACAACACGTGCTTATGCATGTTAATATCTTAGTATCTTACTATTTATGAATCATGATATGGCTCTATTCTACAATGAACGTGCTGTTTCTGCAAAGAAAATGGCAGAAACACCCTTTCTTTTTTGCCTGTTGATACATTCTTCCTGAACCTTGTTCAAGGGCTTGTGTGAGAGCTCCTGTGCTATACTTTTCAGTCCTTGGACCATTGCAGGTAAAGCTGTAGTGCTTACTTTAGATTCAACCTTTGCATGCTTGTCATCTATTTTATACACAATAGTGTAACCCTTGTTATTTCAGCATTGGGTTCTCTCATTATGTCTGTTGAGTACTCCATAAAAGATGTCTGAGCTCTAGAATAGTTTTGTTAACCACCTTGTTGAAATATTTTTTGTTCTTGAATTTATTAAACATTTAAACTGCTTTTTGCTCCTTTGGAGGCCTGGAATTCCTAGCAAGCCACAATAGAACCCATCAATAATGATATCCCTTGGTTGATTAGAAACTCAATAGGCGGAAAGGTTTGTTGACAGATGGTCCCAGGTCCCAACACCACAAGTGCTCTCGGCAAACTCAAACGTAGAGAGGATGTTCGAAAGCTGTTCAGGCTGTAAGAGTGGCCCAGACTCCAGAGTTTGCCATGGTTTCCTTGCTCAGGCGCTGGCAGATGGGCACAAGCTCAGATAGCAGCATCCCTTCAATGCTATTCCTTCTCTACATTGCTGAGTTCTGTCCGGACAAAACAGCTTGGTTGAGTTTTGAAATCAGCCTGCCGTTCTCTTCTCGGAAGGAATAGTTAGTAGTAGTGACGTTGCCATGCTGGAGCAGGAGAATTCAATTGTCTAGTACTATTCTATCCAGTCACGAAAGAAAGTTGTTTTGGGCTACGTGCAGTCAACTCAAACATTATAAACTTTGGCTATCAATATCTTTTTTAACATTTAGATTGGCTATCAATATCTTTTTTAACATTTAGATTGGTCACATGAAAATGGTGTATGTAGATTTGTCTCAAAAAGTACTTTCATAATATTTCAATTTTAATAGGTTTTATAAATATATTACAATAGAAATGAGTGGTCAAAGTTGCATATTGGGGACCATATCAATGTTCAAAATGACTTCCTTTTGTGATTGGAGGGAGTATAAATTATGAAATCGTCCTGATATTCTTTCATCAGAAGAAATGATGAGTTACAATGTTCAAGCATGACATCACAATTGTCTTGTACTCTAGTAGTTATGGAATCAGCCCGGCATTCTAGTATCACTGTGGAGGAAATAGGGACGTTCTAGCAAGGCAATGCAATTGTCTGTGTACATATGTTGAGGTAATGAAGATTCATTTAATTAGCAAGTTTGGACATCACCCTGAGATTCATTTGTCAAAAGAAACAATAAAACTCTGTGCAAATTGGCCGATCTTGTCCAAGTCCTCCCACTTTTGGCCGGCCTAGACCTGATAATCTGATACTAGCAATAGCTGATCTGTCACTCTTTTCTTGCTGGTGTCTGTCTTTGTTTTGTAGTTTTGCGCCTTCTTTCTTTTGTTTTCGTGATCTTCATTACCTCAACATATGTACATTTAATTAGCAAAATGAGATCTATATTATTGTACATCTTCCTTTGTTCATTGACATGTTCTGTTCTGATGTTCATTACCTGGTGTGCTCTAATTCTTGTCTAACCATTTCTCGTTGGCAATGGTCTGTGTGCTAGCTAACTTGACTCGCATACATTGATGTCATGTCAAAGTTGGGTGTCCCTGATACAGCTTTCCCATCCAATCTGTACTTACTCGCACGAGCTGTTATAGTTTAAAAAATGATCAATTAGTCACATTGCTAGCCTGTACCATCGATAAAAGTCTCTTTGATTGGTCATTCTAGAAAGACCTGATTGATTTACCCAAGTAAAGGATCAGGTCCGATGTGTCCATCAAGGTCTCTTGTCACCAACCTTATATTGGATTTTCACAAGAAGCTCGCATCAATTGCGACGGTGGATGCTACTTTACCTAGAAATTTCTATATAATTTTCAGCCTCTAAACGGGATCTTAGTCACAGCCTCACAGGTGCTACTCGGCTACTTCATATTTGTTCCAAGCATTTTTTTTAGTGTTGTGCACCAAGGTCTCCCGAGACACCGGTGATTAGTGAAATTTTAAGCCATGTTGAAAATATAAGAAGTCGATTGAGATTAACATGTGAAGAAGTAATTAAAAGAGACTTGATGGGTTGGAATGTATCCAAAGAATTAGTGTTGGATAGGAGTGCATGGTATTTAGTAATTTACATATCAGAATCGTGATATAAGATCGAAAGTTTAGGGATTTTTTTGACTTTGATTGTATTTCATTCCTAGCCTACTCTAATTTGTTTGGAACAAAATACCTGGTTGTTGTTGGTTGGTTGTATTTTTAGTGTCGTGCTTGTTTGATCGAAAAATCGAAAAAAATTATGTGAGTAAATCGGTCGATAATCGGTGAAAATTGCACGAAAATTATCGAGCGAAAATCGTTCAAAAATCAGGTCTAAGAAACATTCAATTGGTGGTTTTTGGTCAAAATCGAAAATAGGTCATTTTTTATTTATTGTATTTTTTTATAAAAAAATAATTTCTTAACACTTCCATTTTTGACAATTTTTTCGATATCGTTAACCCTGCAGATACTGTCTTACAGGTCTGCATACCGGAGTTGGCTGGCGCATCTATTCCTTGCCACACCGAAGTTGACGATGCGTCCTCGACTTTGCGAGAACCGCGATTACATGATGCAAGTGAACGACGAAGCTTGCATGACCCTACTCTTATTTCATAATTATTACACTTTTCATGCTACTATATCTTGTTCTCTATACGCGCGTCTTGCAGTGTGAAGTGTGCTTCGAGAAGAAATAGTATGCAGATCGGAGACTTTCTGCAACAGCCAATCTCAACAGAAGTTGCGTATCCTGAATCGGCACTCGCCTCGCGCGTCGCGTTGCATGGAATGAAAAGGGTCAATGGAGGGAGACGCTTGCATGGGATGAAAAGGAAAAACGGGGACGATGAATCAGTCACCAACCCGCCATAAATCGCAGTACTGCACATCGAGGTCTCCGGGGAGGTGGGGCACCATCACGGATCGTATTCGTGTAGCGCTGCGCTCGGCAAGTCCACCTCTGCACCTATCTGTCTCGTGTATGACCTATCTATCGCATCCTCAACTGCATTTTCCTTCCACATTTAATTTTCCTTTTTTTCCCCTTAACCATTAAATCCTCACGACAGTACATTAGTACTACTCGAATCTGCTCCGGTGTCAGATCAAGTGAAACAGCGTTTTGGCGTTGCCCTGCTTCTGCACATAGAGGTTTTAGCTGAATTCCTCTATCGGAGCTACGAGTCCTACTGCACTTCGCGCCTCTGATTATTTATATAAGAGATAATGGGGTGATGTTTACCGAGTCACAAGTCAGCTTCAGCCTTCAGCAGCTTATAAACCCATACACTGAAGTTAGACCGGAAGATAACCATATCTCTGACTACTTGACTACCTCTGACTACTATTTTTTTTTTAAAAAAAAAACCTCTGACTACTAGTTAATTGTCTACGGAGAGATACGAACACTTCCACAAGACCACAACTGCATACAGCGGAGCCTTTATTGTACTGTGCTCGTCTTAAAGGGGAAAAAAATCTCCCACCAGTCACAAAAGATTAACGTTTTTTTTTTGACTTTCCAAAGTACAAAAGCTATTCATTTTTTTCACTAATTTTCTTATTATATATTCGAAAAAGTTGTAAAAGTACAATATTTTGAAAGTAAATTTTATGACAAATTCACTGGTATCATTTTTGTGTATCCAAGCTATACATTTTAAACAATATATTTACTCAAAATTAATACAGTTTGACCGCACATATTCAATGGCGTCACTCTTTTGTGACCGAAAGCGGTATGTGAAAAAAGGAAAGTATAGTAGGGCTCCCTGAATTGAAGAGGGAACCAATACATACATCCATTATCCACACAATTTCTAATGCGTTTCTACGTTGACTCTCGAACTATTTGTTGACATAGTTTGAGCCTGAGGCTCTGAGCTTCTCTTAACATTTAACTGCCACAAAGATGAAACTGAGTTCCATGCACAAACTTCATCAGCCAACCACAAAAATAGAAACTCTTGACCCATGAGCCATCGGGGTAGTTACATTTAACTTTCTAGTCGATACTCAAATCCAGCAACAGCTTTCGGACAAATCCCGTTCACTACTGCACCAACTTGCCCTGCCCCCGCTTGTGCCACTTCATCTAGTTATAAGGGTGTCATCTCAGTATTTTGCTTAGGTGGAAGAGAGAAAATGAGAAGAGAGATATAGACTGGCTACTAATGTATAATCAGGCTATAACTGATTTCAAAACACTTATTATCTATTACATGTGGGCCAATATTTAATTTTTATAGATAATGCTATAGCTAATCTATTGAAGAGATTGTCTATATACTATCTATAGATGATATGAATATTTCTTATAGCTAATACCATTAGTACCATTAAAGATACTCTTACTATCAGTTACAGCCTGCCTGACGTCCTGACCCTACGCGAGTCAAACCTCGCGCACAGCTAAAATGTTGACGAGTTTACTGCCGCCCCAACGAGCGAACTCTGAAAACACTGGCCTTCTTTAAAGCCGCCCCACGCGCCTCCCCTCGCACAGGCACAGTCCATCTTCACTAGCTCGCACACAAGAACACAGTGTGTGTGTTGTGAGCTAGCTAGACGCCGGACTCGATCTCCGTCGCCGAGCGAGAACATGAGCTCGTCGGTGCATGGCGCCCAGGATCATCATCAGAGTGGCGGCGGCGAGGGAGGGAACAAGAAGGGGGCGGAGGGGGAGAAGGAGGCGGCGGAGAAGGTGCCGTTCCTGAAGCTGTTCTCATTCGCGGACCGGTGGGACTACGTGCTCATGGCGGTGGGTTCGCTGGGCGCGTGCGCCCACGGCGCCTCCGTGCCCGTCTTCTTCATCTTCTTCGGCAAGCTCATCAACATCATCGGCCTCGCGTACCTCTTCCCCACCACCGTCTCCGGCCGCGTTGCCAAGGTGCGATATACGTGCATCTCCATTCGCTATTTTTTACGGCCATGCCAACTCGGAAACTTGTCCAGTGACGGCGTCGGTTAATCTTTTGTTTCCTTGCGTGGATCTTCATGCAGTACTCGCTGGACTTCGTCTACCTCGGCATAGTCATACTCTTCTCGTCGTGGACCGGTGCGTGCGTCGTCTAATCCGATCTCAACGGGCGTGTTCTTTCTTGTCCGGATGCATATATACATGCACATGCATGCCGTATGCAAATTACGCATGGTTTTGCAGAGGTGGCGTGCTGGATGCACACGGGGGAGCGGCAGGCGGCGAAGATGCGGCAGGCGTACCTGCGGTCGATGCTGGACCAGGACATCGCCGTCTTCGACACAGAGGCCTCCACCGGCGAGGTCATCAACGCCATCACCAGCGACATCCTCGTCGTCCAGGACGCCATCTCCGAGAAGGTACGGTGCATGCTACGACAACTCTTGTAACTCCTAGGCGCGCGAGTGTATGTGCGTGTAACCTACGCGTGTTGCCTTTCTTGCCGTTGCACGTTCCATGCCGAGCCGGCCGTTTCATGGTGAGTGAAATGGGAAAAAAAACCTAAGAGACATGAACGGCAGGCGGGTGAGTTGATAGGGTGGGCAGAGCAGTTATTAGGGTTGGTGGAGGGCATTGAAGGCGTTGTGGGTGCAGGAGGGGGCAGTGGATCACAGTCCTGCTGCCCTTCGGCTAGGCGAAGCCGAGAGAACTAGTACTGATCCACTCCACTCTGGACCTGGGAGCGAGTAGTAACTGCATCATGCTATACTTCTCATCGATCGATCCATCTCGCTCCGTTTAAATTCAATTCTGTCCGTCCATGCATGCCCTTAAACCCACCATCAATGGGTTTCGCCCATATGTCCAATCCTGACGTTGGCTCGATCTGAATTCAGTGCTCTAGTAGGTAGATCATTTATGTGGATTTACGGGTGTTGGAGTAATTCGCTAAGACGTGTCGGCGATAGCTGAATACGACTATAGGAGAGTACGTAGTAGGTAACACTAGATTTGCAACGGCCTGTGCGTGTGTTGCTGTGAACAGAAAAATTATCGAGATAGGCAGAGATTTTAATAGAGAGAGAAAATATTTTTTACAATACTTCTAAAAAAGGAACAAAAATACATATATTTTTATAGGATATCTCAAGATAGGCAGGAATTTTAACAGAGTGAGAAAATTTTTTTCTGGAAAACCTAGAAAAAAGGAATTGTCGAGATTGGTAAAGATTTTAACAGAGGGAGGAAATATTTTTTTGGAATAACTAAAAAAGAACAAAAAAACATATATTTTTCCTGGAATAAAAAAGAAAAACTCTAATATATATATATATGTTGCGATTTTTTAAATACTGTAGCAATACTGTTTATGTTCATAGTAGAAATTACAGTGAACAGATAGATACGTGTGGCAAGGAGGTCAGCTGGTTACTATATGCAGAGATTTTAACAGAGAGAAAAAATATTTTTTTAAATATAAAAAACAAAAAATATATATTTTCTGGAATACCAAAAAAAATAAAAAAAATCGTATATACATTTTTAAAAAAAATTCTTTTTTTTGAAAACTTTTTTAGAAAATACTGTAGCTATTATTGTTCCTACTTACGGTAGAAACTACAGTGCACAGGGATGTCGTGTGGCGTGGAGATCGGCTAGCTACCATATCTCCCCAACAATGGTGAGTTATTTAGATTCCGTCTCTTCTTCTTTTCACTTTGCTTGCAATCACTTGAGTTTCTTTTTAAGCATCGTTGAAACGGAACTTATGCTTGCTGTCAAAAAATCAGATGAAAGGGACAACAATATTGTTCGTCGGAGCGATAGCCTTTAGTATATGTACAATGATTCAAATAGCATGTATATATATATATATATATATATATCTCCGCTACACCTTTTTCAGACATAAAACGCTATTCGATTGCATAAATTTTGTGGACGTAGCTAAAACTGTTGTAGCCGTTATTTTATAGTCGCAATAGCTCCGCTATGCTACATGTGTTAATTATCTTTATATTTCTAAACATTAAATGTGCTTTGTTCATGATCTTCATCATTTATCATATTTGTTGCACTTAAATTGAATTAAATTGGCTCTTAGAAATAATAAATATTAGTTAAAATCCAAATCCATCTCCTAAATTTACATAATTATATAGATTATTTTCTGTTACACATTGTATGATTAATATATAACAATCATATAACATGTACTCTAAATTTAAATATAGTTCATTATATATAAATTACCAATACCATCTACTTGAAATATTAAAAAAATTAGGTGTTATAGTAAACCGTGACATACAGTATAGCTTCCACGATAGTCGCGATAGTTTTTTCGTATCTCTCACCGCGATGGACTGTGAACCACGATTTAAATTCTTGGTATAATATACGTGTAATACTACCTTGATCGTGCATATATATAACTTGTTGCATAATATTTTCCACACGTATATTTTTTGTGTACTGCAAAGAAATAAATAAGCCTTGATGATCTTCTCTCAAGGTTGAAATAAAGCGCAATAAATGATTTTTGATCTAAAAAAAATGATTTTTGATCGACCGTCAGTTTAGATAGAGCACACCCAGCATGCATGCACGGTAGTACTGCATACACTGTTCCCATCCTAGTGCCTTTTTAAGTGTCCTGATAGTACTACGATCTATGCAGTATGATCAATGAATGGTTGCGTTGCCACAATTCTCTGAAACACAAGCTAGTTATCACTATCACAAAATGCCTGTGACAACTCTCCACCGAATTGAGCCAGCTTCTCTCGCACATAGTCATATGTAGAGCAGTGAGAGATTAATCAACAAGCTGCGGGTACCATATGATCCACAGTTCATTCTCACTCTAATTCTAATTTGCAACAAAAAATGATTATTTCCCACTTATAATAGACAAGAACTGATTGTTTGTGCCAAGACATGGTACTACCAATTAATGTGAATGGTTGGATAAATATTAATCAATAGTTCCAAAAGTTATTTCTTTGAGAAAAAGAAACTAAAAATTTACCTGTATTTTTAAGAGCTCTTTGACAGTACACTACATTCAACATAGGCCATTTATTATTTTCAATCTAATAGTTCAAATAAGCCAGTATTCATTTATATTTCCTCTGATTCCTCTGGTAGTAGGATAGCAGAAATATCTCAATAAATAAATAGTTAGATCTGATTTGTAATGAGAAAAATCTCTTTTTTAAATGACAATATAGCGGTTTATAGACCATCGGCGGCTTCTAGAACATGCCTTGAATGCTTAAATGTCTCTTAGGGGAACCCTAGTGGTCCTAGCAAAACTGTTACGTACGTGTCGCCGTTTGCGTTTTCCAAGTGGACTATGTCTACATGGTACTTACTGGGCCTGTCTTGAGCTAGCAGAGATCCTACGGCTGCCTGAACATCTGACTAATTAAGCTAGTGATGGTTCATGGTGCCACTCTACCGGTTTCCTTGGTTTCCTTGACCTCCAATTTATGCTCCTCAATCCACCTCCCATGGAGAGCCTCTATGTTTGACTGTTCTGTGCCATGGTGAATGTTGACTACAATTCATTGCACAGCACAGGTAGATGCATGCACTGTGCCACTGTGACAACGAAACACGTCGACACAGCCATAGAGGGTGCAGTGCATCGAGTTGTTTTAGATTCGACTAAAAGGAAAGTGCAGTCGTGGTGCGTTTCTCTCCATGCCAACCTGACATGCAACGCTGTGGCACACCGCACACATGCATGCCATGCCTTCACCCCATTTCAGCTAGGTGCCGATGCTTACATGAGTTGCGCGTTGTTGTTCCTGCGTACGCTCCATCGTCCATGCACAAACCGTGATCGCCTTTTTCCATTTTAGCTCACCCTTTGTGGGACTCAAAACCCTGTTCAGAAAGGCTCAGCTTTCACTGGAACTCGAGAAATTAGTATAGAGGAGTCTGGGCATCCACTGCATGAATCAAACGAGTATAGACTTCCAGGATTATTATATATACCCTAGAAGCTGCATCCACTTTTAGAAGTTGTTCGTGCCTATCCAAATTAAGGGTTTTACTAGATCTATGGATCTGGTGGAGCTATGTATTCTTAACTCCATCGGATCTGTAGAGCTAGAGCTGTGAGTACATTAAGAGTGTTTAGATGTATCATCTTATCTACATTTTAGATCAAAAATAAAAACTTAATTTACTTTATTTTAACCTACAAGTTTTAGATCTCAAATGAAGCTAGGATCTAGAACTCTATCAAACAGACCCTAAGTCCAAACTAGCCCTAAAGCTGTAGCGGTTGTTGAATCCCTATCTAGAATTTCCCAACATATATATCCTGGTTTACTTGCCAACACAATTTGGTCACCACTCACCTGCAGCCTCGTGCGCGAGGCTGCAGGATTCCTTTCCTTGCTTTGAGTACGTACATTGAACATAAGTGATGGCAGTGACCGATCGATGTTTCGATCTCTCCGTCCCGGTTAATTAGTTTGTTCATGCTTGCCTTCGTCTTGCAATTAGCTTTGTTCCTATTCGTGCCCGCTGCCAACTTTTTTGTGGGGGGCTTCTAAATCTAGGACATTGTAGTACTAGTTTGTGTTGCAATAATTCCGCGGTAGGTATTTGATATTGGAAATTACGCAGTGAACGTTTTGTTTGTACCAGTGGTCCACTTGCGACACCATCAAATGAAGGCTGCAGCTGCGGCTTTTGTGTGTGTACATGTGTGTGTGAGAGAGAGAGAGCAGAAATGTAAAGATTTCTAGCTTTCTCTCTTTTTTGATAGGATATGCTTTCCTGATCACAAATAGTTGTTGTTTTGGATATTGAAATGATCTGTAAAACACAATTTTAATCACTAATTTCAATTATAATATATTTATAAAACACAATAAGCTTATAATACTATGAAAGTACTTTTTAAGACAAATCTACGTATATGATTTCCATGTATTTAATTAAATACTTTTAAATATATATAGTCAAAGTTTCAAAAGTTTAATTGTGGCTATGTTCAAAACAAAACTAGCAAGTAGCATTATAGCTCGGTCTTCTTCTTTATTTGAGAAGTGTAGCTCGGTTTTCTGATTGGTTAGGCCCAGAGGATGGGATGGTCCAGTACAGTTTGAACGGCCCACACCATTTACTTACTGTTAGTATCTAAATTTGGAAGGGTTAACCAATTTATTAGATCAAAGATGAAATTAGATATTTCTAGCTGATATCGATTAAAAAAGGGAAAAGATAAGTTTCAATTGGAATTATAGCTGATATGAAGTTCAATATGGAAAGTCTTAGCTGATATCGGCTCAAAGAATTTAACTCCTAGAAGTTGAGGCTAATACGCATTGTGGATCTTGAGTTGGAGAAGAATACGATCTATCTGAGTGGTATTGTTGACATCAAGATGTAGCAGATGTAGTCGATATATAGGAAGTAAGGTTAAACATGTATAGTCTAAACATGTATAGTCTTAGCCGATATTGACTCGGAGAGAAATTTATCTTTTGGAAGTTGAGGTCGACATGAATTATGTGTTTGCAAGAATCGGAGAAGGATATGACTGACCTAAGTGCTATATAAGAGGTTCAGAGGTGATAAGAAAAGGTGCCCAGAGCAAATCATTCAACTCGTATTTACTTTTTATTTACTTTCTATCGGCTAAGAGTAACTTTCGTAACTTAGAATTTTTTTTGTAATTCGATTTTGATCAACAAAGTTGCGCATCGCCGATTGTCAGTCATCTTCAATTACAACAATTATCCCAAATTTGTTTCCATACCAATCTTGTTACGCATTGCCTTTTTAGGGGAAAATATCTTTACCCATCATCTAATCGACTGTAATAGTCTTTTAAATCCATCTAGTCAATCGTACCATCTAATCGGCTGAGATGTTTATTTTTTATTTATCTTTGTTTAGACCGATTATATTCAGTTTGCACCTATTCATCTTGCCAATTGCAGGAACAAATCGACTGGCGTGCTATGAATCAACTTAAACCTAGTGTTTCCGCTCATTTGAACCGAACAATCCTTTGTGATATTTTTCGACGACAACACTTACCCTAGCCTGTACCGTCCGTTCTGAATAAAGGGATAGGCCCATAAGGAACTCAAATTTGGCCCATAGAGTACAGCTCGATTCGAACTTCCAAGAGCACGCAAGTCAAAACAAAGTTACAGCGCGCCGGCCGCCGCAAGAATTTTTTTGAGGAGCGTTCACTGCGTTGTATGTATCTTTGTGCTGACGAGCTTTGTCCATGGGTCGCTGCAGGTGGGCAACTTCATGCACTACATCAGCCGGTTCCTGGCCGGCTTTGCCATCGGCTTCTCGCGCGTGTGGCAGATCAGCCTCGTCACCCTCGCCATCGTCCCGCTCATCGCCATCGCCGGCGGCATCTACGCCTACGTCACCATCGGCCTCATGGCCCGCGTCCGCAAGTCCTACGTCAAGGCCGGCGAGATCGCCGAGGAGGTGATCGGCAACGTGCGGACGGTGCAGGCGTTTGTCGGCGAGGAGAAGGCGGTGAGGACGTACCGGGAGGCGCTGCTGAGGACTTACGAGTACGGCAAGAGGGGCGGCCTCGCCAAGGGGCTCGGCCTCGGCTCCATGCACTCGGTGCTCTTCGGCTCGTGGGCTCTGCTCATCTGGTTCACCGGCATCGTCGTCCACAAGCGCATCTCCAACGGCGGGGAGTCCTTCACCACCATGCTCAACGTCGTCATCGCCGGCCTGTAAGAGTACATCCTTATTCGCAAATGATATGCCCATGTCGGCCATGCCTATCGATGACAAGTAGTAAATTGCCATATGCAATGTGTGCAGGTCGCTTGGTCAGGCGGCGCCGAACATATCGACGTTCCTCCGGGCGAGGACGGCGGCGTACCCGATCTTCCAGATGATCGAGAGGAGCACCGTCAACAAGACGAGCGCCAAGGCTGGACGCACGCTGCCGGTGGTCGACGGCCACATCCAGTTCCGCAACGTGCGGTTCGCCTACCCGTCCCGCCCGGACGTCGTGATCCTCGACAGGTTCAGCCTGGACTTCCCGGCCGGCAAGATTGTCGCTCTTGTCGGCGGGAGCGGCTCCGGCAAGAGCACCGTGGTCTCACTCATCGAGCGGTTCTACGAGCCGCTCTCGGGTGCGATCCTGCTCGACGGGCACGACATCAAGGACCTCGACGTCAAGTGGCTGCGCCGGCAGATTGGTCTCGTCAATCAGGAGCCGGCGCTCTTCGCGACGAGCATCCGGGAGAACATACTCTACGGCAAGGGCGATGCCACCATGGAGGAGATCAACCACGCGGCGAAGCTGTCGGAAGCGATAACCTTCATCAACCACCTCCCCGACCGGTACGAGACGCAGGTCGGCGAGCGTGGGATACAGCTCTCCGGCGGGCAGAAGCAGCGCATCGCGATATCGAGGGCCATACTGAAGAACCCGTCGATACTGCTCCTCGACGAGGCGACGAGCGCGCTGGACGCCGAGTCCGAGAAGAGCGTACAGGAGGCGCTGGACCGCGTCATGGTCGGCCGCACGACCGTGGTGATCGCGCACCGCCTGTCGACCATCAGGAACGCCGACACGATCGCCGTCGTGGACGGCGGCAGGATCGTCGAGACCGGCACTCACGAGCAGCTGATGGCGAACCCTCACAGCGCTTACTCTTCTCTGATCCAGCTCCAGGAGGCTGCTCAGCTTCAGCACAAGCCATCTTTCTCGGACAGCGCAAGCATCACCAGGCCACTAAGGTATGTGTACAGTGTATATGATGTCAGTGTTCCATGTCTAGTGACCACGAGGACTCTATGAGAGCTAACGGCCTTAACATGTTCGTGATAGTTTCAAGTATTCGAGGGAGTTGTCCGGGAGGACGAGCATGGGTGCTAGCTTCCGCTCCGACAAGGACTCGATCAGCCGGTACGGCACCGTCGAGGCGCACGACGAAGCGCACAAGGGGAAGCCGGTCTCCATGAAGAAGCTCTACTCCATGGTGCGGCCGGACTGGTTCTTTGGCGTGTCGGGCACCATCAGCGCCTTCGTGGCGGGCTCCCAGATGCCGCTCTTCGCCCTCGGCGTCACGCAGGCGCTCGTGTCCTACTACATGGGGTGGGAGACCACCAAGCGGGAGGTGCGCAAGATCGCCGTGCTCTTCTGCTGCGGCGCGGTGCTCACCGTGGTGTTCCACGCGATCGAGCACCTCAGCTTCGGCATCATGGGCGAGCGTCTCACGCTGAGGATCCGGGAGAAGATGTTCTCGGCCATCCTTCGGAACGAGATCGGGTGGTTCGACGACACCGGCAATACGAGCGCGATGCTGTCGTCGCGGCTCGAGACGGACGCCACGCTCGTGCGTACCATCGTCGTCGATCGCTCGACCATCCTGCTGCAGAACGTCGGGATGATCGTGACTTCGCTCATCATCGCCTTCATACTCAACTGGAGGATCACCCTGGTCGTGCTCGCCACCTATCCCCTCATGGTCAGCGGCCACATCAGTGAGGTGAGCACAACATCTCTTCTTCACCGTCTTACATATATCAGTGGCCTGCCAATCAATTCCTAGTTCTCTGGCCAAATCAGAATGATCTTGTATTGTGAACTTGTGATACAACAGAAAATGTTCATGAAAGGATACGGAGGCAACCTCGGCAAGTCTTATCTGAAGGCCAACATGCTCGCCGCGGAGGCAGTGAGCAACATCCGGACGGTGGCAGCCTTCTGCTCTGAGGAGAAGGTGATGAAGCTCTACTCAGATGAGCTCAAGGAGCCCGCGAAGCGGTCCTTCCGGCGAGGCCAGGGCGCCGGCCTCTTCTACGGAGTCTCCCAGTTCTTCCTCTTCTCATCCTATGCATTGGCTTTATGGTAACACGGTGTAACTCAGTCTAAATCTGCACTCGAAAAGTATATGGTAAAGTGTCACAAACTTCAGGTATGGCTCGGAGCTGATGAGCAAGGAGCTGGCCAGCTTCAAGTCCGTGATGAAGTCCTTCATGGTGCTGATAGTGACGGCGCTGGCCATGGGTGAGACGTTGGCGATGGCACCGGACATCATCAAGGGGAACCAGATGGCGTCCTCGGTGTTCGAGATCCTGGACAGGAAGTCCAACGTCCGGATCGACTCCGGCGACGACGTCAAGAAAGTCGAGGGCGTGATCGAGCTGCGGGGCGTCGAGTTCCGGTACCCGTCGAGGCCAGAGGTGGTCGTGTTCAAAGGCCTTGACCTCCCGATGAAGGCCGGCAAGAGCATGGCACTCGTCGGGATGAGCGGCTCCGGCAAGAGCACCGTCCTGTCACTCATCCTCCGCTTCTACGATCCGATAGCCGGAAAAGTCTTGATCGACGGTATCTTCTGCTCAACGATAGTAGTTTTAGTTTATCCAGATCAACTGTTCTGCAGCATCGTGATGGAATTAAACTTATGTACATTGGTGCTTTTGTGCAGGGAAGGACATCAAAAAGCTTAAGCTGAAGTCGCTCAGGAAGCACATCGGCCTGGTCCAGCAAGAGCCGGCGTTATTCGCGACGACGATCTACGACAACATCCTGTACGGCAAGGACAGCGCGACGGAGGCCGAGGTCATCGAGGCGGCGAAGCTGGCGAACGCGCACTCCTTCGTCAGCTCGCTGCCAGAGGGCTATCAGACCAAGGTCGGGGAGCGCGGCGTGCAGCTGTCCGGCGGGCAGAAGCAGCGGATCGCCATCGCGCGCGCCATCGTCAAGGACCCGGCCATCCTGCTCCTGGACGAGGCGACGAGCGCGCTGGACGTTGAGTCGGAGCGCGTGGTGCAGCAGGCGCTGGACAGGGTGATGAAGAACCGGACCACCGTGATGGTGGCGCACCGGCTGTCGACGATCAAGAACGCCGACGTCATCTCGGTAATCCAGGACGGCAAGATCATCGAACAGGGGGATCACCAGCACCTGATCGAGAACAAGAACGGCGCCTACCACAAGCTCGTCAGCTTGCAGCAGCAGCAGCAGGAACAACAGCTGCAGAGGCATCAGAGCACATGAGCTCTCTCAAGAATCCGGCGCTTTTGTTGTATCTTGCTGTGTCTTTCTTCGCTTTCAGTACATCGAATGTAAAAGCCGCGCGCTACTGTTCATTCTTTTTCTGGAAACGAGTGTTCACAATTACAAGAGAAAAGTATCGATTTGTTATTGCTTTCTAGTAGATAAAAGCTGAATTTGAAGTAGGGATACCATATGTAGCTTGATAATAAACGTTGTATTATACTCCTGTTTTGTTTTTGGTTCTTTCTTTTCTTCATCAAGAGTCCAAGACTATTTGATTTTATTTCTTTTTTTTAACCGTATTTGATTTGGTTTATAGGATTCATGAGTGTACTTTGTACTATGAACTGTAAATATAAAATGGGAGTGAACAAATTGGGACGACCCGGCCTGCAAGACTGCAGGTACCCGTAGCGTATTAATATTAAGAGCTTCTAAAAGGACACATGGATCTGGCCCATTAAGGGTGCGTTTGGTTCGCTATATCAAGGTGAACGGAATAGGATGGTATAAGATAAATATTGATACACGCGTTTGGTTGAGTGTACGGAACCATCTCATCTAGGACGAAGTGGTACAGATTCTCAGAATATTCCCCAAATATTTCGTATCAAACCGTTCGCCCAATTTCGCCGAACCATTCGGTCCCGAACGTGTTCTGGAGTCCTTGGTCCTCGTCTCGCATCCTCATCTCCAACTCCTCACGTTCCTCGTCTCGGGTCGCTGCTCCAGCAACCTCACGGCGCCGCTCCCGCCACCTCACGCCGCGTCGCCCCATTGCACCTCGCCCCATCGCGCCTCGCCTCGCCGCGCCCATCGCCCTGTGCCCATCGCCCCTCGCCTCGCCCCATCGCCCCTCGCCTCCAGATCCGCCGCTTGTCTCCAGATCTTCGCCAGCCCTAAGGTTTGTGCCCCGTTGCTTTGTTCTGTACTCAGTAATTTTGCTCTGGTATCTAGATTTTGTTCTGTACTCAGTAATTTTGCAGAGAATTTTTGTATAAAAAAACCCAACAATGTGAATCTGGATTCGGCTTAGATAAAACATCCATATTGGTATGGCATGATTACATATATGAGTTGACGGTAAGATTCATAATACAATATCTTTCTTTTTGGGTTTCTTGCTGTTTATTGTATCTGCTATTGAGTGGAGGTATATATTGTCAGATGTTCATGTGGCATTGAATAATTATTTTTTGCAAATATTATGTGTTACATATGTTTACAATGCTTAATTGTCACTTGATTTTCATTCACTGCTTAATTTTTTAGCATGTGATTAAATATCATGCATATATATGAACTAGTAGTGATTATTAATTTAACTATAGATGGTCAAGAGGAAGCTTAGACAAAGGAAGATGTTGATTAGTGGTGTTGTTGCGTATGGCCCAATCGAGCGAAGTGACAAGAATAGAATTGATTATCTGAATAATAAAATTTGGAAGAATGATACAACTTGTATTACAACGATAAGACTTCAGAGAGCTCCTTTCTTTAGGTTATGTCAAATATTGAGAGAACGCACTTTGCTCCGCGATACTATACATGTATGTGTTGAGGAGCAAGTTGCCATGTTCTTGAACACAATTGGGCACAACTTAAGGAATATGATGGTTGGTACCAACTTTAGTAGATCAGGTCCTTGATATTCAGGCAACCAAACATCATCCCGTACCATCCCATCCAAGCAACCAAACAAAATCTTATACCATCCCATTCAGGCAACCAAACACTCTCCCTGTACCATCTCATCCAGGATCATCCCATCCATCCTGTACCATCCCATTCCGTTCACCCTGGTACAGCGAACCAAACGCACCCTAAAAATACAGGCAAAGTTGGGCTGGGAAAATACATTGGTTTGGGCTGTCCCGTCCAAAATACTCTCACAGTGAACCCCCAAAAAAAACTCAAAAAGGCAATGTAGAAACCATGGCAATGGGCAGTTTCTCATTGAAGATAGGATTCCTCAAAAGGAAGGAATATGATGCCTAGATGCCAGGCAACGATGGATGATGTTCCCATGGCACATTCCTTACATGATGCCGATAACTTGCAACGTTACTCTGAAATCTAAGGCACTGTTTAGAAGTAATGTATTTTCATAGTTTCTAGGTAATATCATGGTTTCTAAGAATACCATGGTATTTTATACCATGAGGTGTTTGGTTACTATGCCAAAAGCTATGTATTAAAAACCATGGTTTGGTTGATACCATGGTATTTTTGGAGTATTTGAAACTCCACTCCAACCCAAAGTTTTCATGGTTTTGACTAGCTTCTTGTCTATTTCCATTTAAATACCATGGTTTGTGATGTTGCATCCAAACAGTTGGTAGTTCCAAGAAATACCATGGTTTTAAAGGAGTTTGGTAAAACTATGGTATTCATGACAAAACAATTACAAACCATAGTATACCAAAACTATAGTTTTGAAATATGTTGCTCCCAAACAGGGCCTAAGATGAGACGTCGCCTGCAGGGAGCTGACGACAACCCCGCGCATCAGCCATTCTGTAAGCCTGACCATGTAAACCAAAGACGATAAAGGTGCAGTTTTTATGCCATCGTTTACTCGCATAGCTCAACTGAACAAGAGGTGAAATTTAACTGAGTTCGGTAATTAAATGGTAGTACTAGTCCCATGTCATGGTCAAGACTGGTCCACAGCATGTGACAACCAGCAGGTGTAATGGTCAGTAAAAGTGATGTTCTTTTTGCATACTTCTGGCTTGCTGGATGAGATGAGATCTCATCTACGGGACAGGGGCCATACAAAAGCTGGTCCATGGCAACAAAGGGAGAACTGAAAAGAGAATCAGGTCCGGTACAATTCCTTTCCTCCTGTAAAAAAAGTTTAACTGCTATTTTCGTCTTTTGAAGACGCACAATTTCTTAATCATCTTATCTGGTTGGTATCCTGAAGATGCACATAGAACTGAAGGAGCATTGAACAAGAAAGAGTTGCAGCATCAGCAGCAGCAGTTTGCAGTTTTTGTAAAGTGCCTGAAGAGTTGAAGGCCTTGTGGGGCACTCGTAGGCCAACACACGGTGGGAGGTGAGTCAGATGATATCCCTAAAGTAAAGAATAAGATCAGGTGATGCTTCGGTCTCATGTGAGGAGATCTTGGAGAGGACTCACCCAAATAATGACATGCTTGAAAACTTTTAACCCTCAAAACACATTCCTATCGGGTAGTTCCAACTCTGTCTGGCTGCATTCCAAGCTTGCAACAACAGCCACAGAAACCGTTACTTCTGTCTGTTTAGTTTAGTGAGCAGCGCTTCAATGTTTTCCTTCTTAACACAAGTTATACAAATCTTAAAGTAAGTGAAAGGGTAACCATCTACCATTCATTTATGAAGCAACTCTCTAAGTTTAGGCCTCGCTAAAGAAAGGAAGCAGACAAGTCAAGGCACATTGTACTGTCTACCTGAACTTCCAATTGGGGAAGCATAAGAAACAGCTTCTTCCAAGCAATTCTTTCCATCTATTCAGCTCCAATTTCTACACAAACGGTAGCTTACAACAACTGCAAGGAATCTTATTTGACACCGCATATTTTTATTGCTTGCATTGCAACTGATGATTAGTCTGAAATCTCCACTGGTGTGCATAAAGAAATGGCAGTTGCCGCCACGACCAGGCTAGTGCCAATCCAGCAACAGTTTAGACGAATGCATTAGGTTAGGACTAACTGCAAGTCGAAGCAACGGCAAAACCACAGCTCAAAGGGATAAAGGCATCCAGGTTGCCCTTAGATTTTGAATCAGGAAAATAACACGTACGCTCTTACGATAAAAATCCCGTGATCCCACAGGTTTGAGTTTGCTTGCATTCAGCTGAAGCAACCTACATACCGTGAGCTCTGTTTGTGCGTTTTGAGTGGGTCAAGCAAACTCGACCTTTCAGTTAGCGGAAATGGCATTAAGCTATCGAGTGCCGTCACGCGGTGACACGTAGGATGGAGTAGTAGTATGCTAGACTACGATAGTGGATTGTGAACACCAATTTTCGAACAAATCAGACAACATAAAAGCAAGAAGAACCTGACACAATCACACAAACATAACATGCATCAGTCTGCAATTTTTTTTAAAAAGAAACGGTAGGAGCTTTACCATGCATTAAAGAAGGGTGGCAAGGATACAATAGAATTTTTGATACAGATACAAATACACCGTGAACATCTGAAACGAGAATATGCAACACGATTTGGAGAAAGACCAGAGCCCTGACACAGCCTAAATGAGTTGTGACCAACCCAGTAGTAAATAGCAGATAGCTAACAGCCTTCCTTCATTAGGGCATTTACAAATGGCACATGTCAGTTGTCTATAAGACTATACCACATAGGATTTTATATAATGTGGAGGAGAGAGAAAGCTGATGTCTATTATTTAATAGATGGTCTTATAGACAGCTTTACATTTTGTGTATCATTGTATAAACTGTTTGTTAATTGAATGAGAGACCATTACATATAACTATATAGACGATCTATTTTATGGGTTATTTTCAATGTTATCTGTAGATGATACGGAGATACACTATAGATAGCTGTGCCTTTATCACTTGTATATCCCCTTAGCGTTTTGTCAGTGTGTTATCTGTCCTGTGTTGTGAGGAGGCCTCGCCCTGGCTGAAGCGAGAGCTCCGGCACTCGTCTCCTGCGCTTTATGCCCCGGTCTTCTTCTGAACCAACTGTTTTGTTTCAAGAACCATCAGTCTGCAACTTCGTAGTTCTTTTTTCTTTAGTTCAAAAAACTGAGGCCGAGCTCTCGACTGCTAATCTGAACCTTTTATGCGAGGGAGATCTCAGCATTTCGTCATGACTCACCAAACATTTGTGGGCACAAGAAAACTCCATACAACCGACCTCAAAGGCATCGCGAGCCACAAGCCCACAACCCATGAACATGCGGCGTTTGGTCGCAGTACAGGCGCTGCTTACTGCTTACCAGCTAGAAACCCCACATTTCTTTCACAACACGCGGATGCCAAACCTAACAACACGAACAAACAGAAACGAAAAGAAAAGGGGAGAGAAAACAAAAGGCACACCTGCTGCTGAAATAGCGATCAAGGACTACAAATTTTGCAAGGTTTGAAACTACCTGACACAAAAACAGGAGCTGAAACAATGTGCAACCCGGCAACATCTAGGCTTCAAAAAGTCACCAACAGTAGGAAACCAACCGAATTCCGCCGAAAAGAAGGGAAAACAGAGATCAGTTTCTCCCCAAAAAATCATGAAAAAGGAAGGAATATTCCGATCTCTCTCTGTTTCCTAAAAGCAACCGGACAGGAGAGAAAAAAAAAAGTGAAGCACGGGTTGTGAATCCGATAAAAAGGCTACCACCTCCCCCGGTTTTCCTCTCTTCTCCCCCCACGCACGCACTCACGGCCTCGACCAGACCCGAGATTTTACAGGGCAAAGAAGGGAGGGGGAAAAGGAGGAGATGGGGAGGGAGGACAGGTTCCCTGTGTGTGAGGCGGCACTACTCGCCGGCGTGGCCGCCACCTTCGCCGCGGGGCTGGCCGGCGTCTACCTCTCCATGCCCCACTCCGACTACAGCTTCCTCAAGCTGCCCCGCAACCTCCAGGAGCTCAAAGTCCTAAGGTAATTCAATCTACACGGTTTTTACTTGATTTTATTTGGCGTGCCTGTTTGTTTTGTTCGACAGAAGGTTTGCGTGTTTTTGGTAATTTCATGTCAAAGTCGCCTCCTTTGTGTGCCTAATTTCGTTGTTCTTGTGGTTCATGGCGTAAATCCCACGTCGTTTGTTTCTAATCAAACATGTGCGCGTGAAGTTCATCATAGTCTGTTCTGTTCAATAAATATTTGGTTTGTCTTTGCTGTTTGATTACAAGCTTATTTCAAGCTGTTCTTTCGATTGGTTCGGGTCGTTGGATTTGAGAATCTTAGTAGAGTAATTTCGAGTGGTGGTTATCTTGTTTCTGAGCAAAGCTATAATTTTTCTGCTTCTGTTATAATAAACCTGGCTCCTAATCCTGTATTTTGTGTTTGTTTGTGATTACCTTCATTTAGTTTATGGTTTTGTGTTGATTTGGAGATGATTTATTGAAAATAAATTAGAAGAGGATTTTAGTAGTTCGTATGAGCGAATTTCCTTGTTATTTATAGGTGGGAGATGAGGCATCCATTCGGTTAATTTGCGATTGATGCAGTTGCTTGAAATGTTCATTTACATTTGCGAAGCTAGAACTCGCAAGTGTGCTGCAGTGCGGTTTTATGCTTCAGACCTAGCTTGTCCCATTTTCCTAATCTTGGCACCATTTGATTTTCTTTAGCACTGTAATAGTAGAGAAATAGGATAACCTAGCTAGCCTATTAGGTTCATGCACTTTGCTGCCTGTGGTGAGTGTGGTCCCCACATTTCATTGAGACAAGTAATTAATCCCGTAATTTTCGGAGTCGGTGGAGTATGAAATCCTTTCTTTTCGGTGTTTACTTCGTGCTCAGCTGTAACTGTCGTACGTTTGGACCTGGTGACCACTCACCACTCACTGATCAGGGCGTGTTATTTTTTTTAAAATAGACGGCATAGGTTCTACCATGCATTAAAGATAGAAAAAAAATTCAGAACAACGATAAAATCACACGACAAAAGCCGGATTAACTGAGAAAGGCCGACGCAAGAAAACGGACATGAAAAGGTCCGCTGGCGTCAACCGGAAAAGACAAGCCCCTAAACACACACTGCCTTTATGAGGGCTCAGCACGTAACGGATTTCTCTAGGCTCACAGTCTCCCATTCATACCGAACTTTTCTCTGTCGTCTAAACAAAAAACTCCTCGCCGCACGGAGGACAATAAAGGGAACGAGGCCAGCCCCTCGCTGTTAACCTATCCGCTGTGAGCAACCTGTCCTGAAGGAAAATCCATGCAAAGAATCTACACTTGCTTTACACGCTTGCTTTCTAAATTCTGTTGTAATTGTTGTTCGCCATTGCCCCCTGGAACTGCACCAGGTACGCCGACCTCGCGGAGTATTGCTCATCTGTTGTCCATTTCCAAATTATGTCATCCTCTGCGTTGATTTGAAGGTTGATCCTCCTAAGCGGAATGATCCATAAGTCATTTGTTAGCTCGTCATAAACTGATTTCCTCCTCCGCACTATGTGATGACAGTTGGGCACAATGTCTTTTGGAGAGTAACCATTGAGCCAGTGGGAAGTCCAGAACCTGGTTGTCTTTCCATCTCCTAGTCGAATGGTAGCGCTTGCTCGGAATAGTGAGTGATCTATATGGTCGCACAGCGTCCCCATTTGCTCCCCAGGTCTTCGGCGGTTTTTCCATTGCTGCCATAAGGAACGAAGCCGCAGCACCCGACCAAACCTTTCAAGATCTTTAATGCCAAGACCCCCTAAAATTTTTGGTCTGCAAACACGCTGACCTCAGGGCGTGTTTTCATCATATGTGGCCCCTAATAAACATGTGTCCTCTTATAGGCCGAAAAAAAATCGATTATAGCATTTAATGAGTTCAAAATTGAAATGAGTCCATTTTGAACGAAAAATATTAATGATGCTCGGTTCGATAGTGACTCATTAGCTCGAATTTAAAATAACCACTAAAATGATAAATAAAATGATTTTATGTTGACTTATGTTAATTTTGAAAGAAGCTCGATGATAACTCGTTAAGCTTGATAGCCAGCCATTGTCGACACGTGTCACTAGCTTCGTGCTCCCGTATCATGACAGGAGGTACCATGTAGGAGAAGCTCGAAAGAATCAACCTGGAGAGCAATACTACATCGGTAGTATTAAGCGATTTAATTTAGAAAGTCATTAATCAAGTGATTAATTAAATAAAAAGTGATTAATTATTAAAAAGTGAATACTTAATGGCACATTTCCTGCTGACCAATTCTAACTCAATAGGAACTTTGTCACGGCCGAGCTACCACCTGCCGCGGTGGACAAGAGAGTCATTTTGCAAATTTATTCAGGAGGAGGTTAGATTTGCCAAAAAAAAAAAAAGCTTGTGAGGGGCTAGATAGGTGTTCAGCTATAACCTGCCATGGTCAGGGAGAGAGTTATTTTTACAAATTTATTTAGGAAAAGGTCAGATTTGAAAAAAAAAAAGCTAGAAAAGTGACGGGCTTCTGATTTGATTTGGTGTACAAACGTCACACCTGAGCTCTCCCTTCCCCACAGTCATTTGTCAAGCTAGTCAGTACCAATGTTCAGAATTCAGATATGTTTCTTGTAGTTGTCTTCAACTCAGCGTTTGTTGATTCTTACTCGGTTGGTTTTTTTCGGTGTGCAATGGATGTTCCAAATTGCACTGTTTCTAACCATGAGATGCTTAATTACCTTTGCAGTGACCATCTCGAGGACTACACGAGCGACTACACCGTGCAGGTGCTGGTGGGCTATTGCGCCGTGTACATCTTCATGCAGACGTTCATGATTCCAGGGACCATATTCATGTCCCTCCTTGCGGGAGCCCTGTTTGGTCAGCTCGCCGGCGTGGCCCTGGTGGTCTTTGCTGCCACCGCCGGTGCTTCTTCCTGCTACTTCCTGTCTAAGCTGATCGGGAAACCGTTGGTCTTCTCGTTGTGGCCGGACAAGCTCAGGTTCTTCCAAAAGCAGGTAACGTCAGAACCTGCGTGTTAGCCAACTGGCATTCTTTTTTCGAATTATGTATTTCAGTTCGTGGTGACGTCTTCAGTATGCTCAATGCGCTGTGGATCACATTGTTAATTCTGTGATTTGACGCCCTTATAGATTCTCGAGTTATGTTGAGGTTGGCCATTGTGGAACTTAGATCAATGTAAATGCTCAAATAACTGGAGAGTTACAGATGCTCTTTACTTCTTTCTTTCAGGTTGCAGAAAGAAGAGAGGAACTGTTGAACTACATGCTTTTCCTTAGAGTCACTCCTACATTGCCCAATACTTTCATCAATTTGGCATCGCCGATAGTGGACGTGCCCTACCGTATCTTCTTCTTCGCAACCCTGATTGGTCTCATCCCAGCTGCCTATGTGACTGTCAGGGTAAATTTCCTGTTTCAGAATCATACTTACTGCACTAGTTTCCTCAATTGCGGAGTTCATGCTTACGATTACCCTAACTTTTATTTTCTGAAACCTAGGCTGGAATTGCTTTGGGAGACTTGAGCTCATTGAGCGACCTATACGATCCGCAGTCGATAGCGCTGTTGTTCTTGATTGGGGTTGTTTCGGTGACACCCACATTGTTGGGTAAGAACGAGACGAAAGGAAACGCATCCGAAATGGCAGCTAGCACAAGCTGATCACTTTACACGCCACCACCACTTCACCTCCCCTCTCCTGTACATATCAAGATTCAGCATTTGGTGACTTAATGACTTCTAGTCCATTTGACTTGTGGCCGGACAGTGGGCAGCAAAACATGGCAGGGGTCCCAACCTATCTCCACTCACGGTCACAGCATTATGAATCTGGAAGGCAGAATGGGCCATCAGCAGAAACTGCGTTTCTATGCTCTGTTTAACATTGTTTATAGGGAAGGAACAACTGATCATATCAAGATTCAATCCAGCTGATTCAGTTATCCATGGCAATAATGTGGCATACCTGAAATCTTGCTTGAATTTTAGGAGCTCCCTCTTATATACCTGTGGAGAAGGTATGCTTGTTTGGACGCGGCGCATGGTGCAAATTGCATGTTATTTTCTCACTGTCTTCTGCAGTTCTGCGATCATAATGTTCGGACATATCTTAGGGCCTATTTGGGAGGGGCTATGCTGGGTTGAAAAACCGAATTTAGTTTGTTGAGATATAAAAGCAGGTGTAACTGGCGGCTGTGGATTTTCTTATAGTCGTAGTTTTTAGGGGGAGAGCGTCGGGGAGGCGACGCCTAAGCCAGATATAGTCGGGGAGGTGACCGGGTGGGGAGACAGCAGGACTAGAAGGGAGGCGGAGTGAGCAAGGTGAGAAGTGGTCGAGCGAAGTCACAGTTGAAAAACTCCTAACGGCTACAGTGTTGGAATGTGATTTTGATGTGGCTTAGATTCTCAGCTATAGTCATTCTATTTTGAGGGGCTTTTACTCCGATACTAAAGCACAGACCCCCAAACAATCCCTTAAACTAAAATCCCTACTCATTTACATAGATATCGATGCGAAATGAGCCCAGATATCGATCAGAAATGAGCCTAAGCTCCCGGCCCGGTTGTGCTCTCCCTGCGCGTCAGCTTGCATGGAGCACAGACTTGTCACATCTCACATACGGCCATTCGGGAACTGAAGACAAGATTGGGTCATATCGAGCGTTCGTGCCCATTTCTGGCCCGTTTTCGCGTATAGCCACGGGGCCGAACCAGATTGCTGCTGTTGCACAACTCCGACGGGTAACAACTGTGCGGATCAATCTTGACCTGGGCAAACTGGAACACACAGCCTAACTAGTAAAGAATCCTGTGAGTCCATAGCCAGCACGCGAACCCCTGAGTTGGCCCGTTAGAGGCCACTCGACCGGCGCACTCCGTCGCGACGAGCCTTTCAAGGGCATTGCCAGACGGGCACAGGCCAGCAGCCTTTCCACCTTGAAACAGTCCGCGCTGTTATCCCTCAGCCGGCTGGACCACACAAAATGCACGTCCGCTGCGGCCCATTTCACGCCAGGACTCTCCTTGCGCCGCGCTCGGGTGGTGCACGGCCGCGCGAGCCCAGCGGTAAAGAAGAGCGCGACGCCAAGCCTTGCCGACCGACATCGCCTCGCCTCGCCCGCCGGTGCGAAATCTCGGTACAAACTGGCTGATGTGTCAGTTGCTGCTTTCCTCCCCATAAGCTACTGCTACTCGTACACTGTTATGAGTTCGGACACAGGCGGTGATGTTTTGTATAGATGGAGACCTAGTTTACTGAGAACACGCCACTGTCTTCTCCTGTACTTCCCAGCACTGCTGCCCTGCACATCGGTATCAGAGCTGTCGCCAGGTCAGGCTACCCATCGCTTCCTTGCAGGCTGTTACCACCGATCGTCAGGATGGCGATCCTTGTCCTGGATCAAAATAGGCGACCCTATCGTATTGACCAGCTTGGCCTTGGCAAATCCTTTACTCCCACATGTACCTACGCGAATCAGTTTCTTCGCTTCACAGAATCAGAGTCTTGTGATTGCAGCTGGTACATTTCCTTTGGCAATTTGCTTGTTCACTGTTGATTCGCTGTTGTTCTTGCAGTACCTCAGTAGTAATCACTACCTGTACCTGTTCAGTTGGAAGAATGTGATCTGATTGATATCACCAGATTATAACAAGCTAGACACTCCAAATTGAACCGAGGCTCTATAACAAAATTAATAATGACGCATTCTGCATATGGAGCTTTTACATGCGAATCATGACATAACACAGGACCGTGGGCGATGGGGACGAAGATTATAGTCCTTTTCTCGTGACGCTGGCCCTGCAAGAACCGCTAATCTGAAACATGCCATGTAGGACGGTTGAAGCCTGTCACTTCTTCCGTGCAGAGATGTCAGATATTCACAAGTTTTTCCACTACAATAACCCGCACGGGTCCCCTCGGCAGCGTTGCTCGTCTCTGCATTCTCTTTTTCGTAGCTGAAGGCTGAGCTAAACACCAAAGCGGCCTCCCCACAGATATAACTGAAAGACTATATAAATTTCTACTCATGTTTGTGATGAGAAATTAGCTGTATTTGAGTTTGTGGTGCACAAGTTTAAGTTTGATTTGAGCAGTTTATGAATTGGTTGGAACTAGTTGTGAACTGGTCGGAACAGTTTGTAAACTAGTTGTGAACTGATCGGGACAGTTTGTTAATTGGTTGGGAAAGATTATAAACTAGTCGAGACAAATTATGTGTCATTCTGGATATTTGATAATTTAATTGTATATGTTGTTAGATATTGCAATGTGATATGTTTTCCTTGTCTATAATGATTGCAAGATTAACTTCCATAAAAACGAGTTACTTTGTTTTGGGGAGGCTCAAGTTTCCCTGGATCAGTATATGGAGTTGTTTGGATGTAAACAAGGGGATCTTCCGTTGAAGTATTTAGGAATTCCTATTCATTTTAAAAAATTGCGAAACTCAGATTGGAAAAAGGTAGAAGAGCGGTTCGAAAAACGGCTCAGCAGCTGGAAGGGGAAACACCTTTCAATTGGAGGAAGATTAACTTTTATAAATTCAGTGTTAAGTAGCCTTCCAATGTATATGATGTCCTTTTTCGAGATTCCTAAAGGTGTCCTTCATAAACTTGATTATTTTTTATCTCGCTTTTTCTGGCAAGGTGATGAGGTTAAAAAGAAATATCGTCTTGCAAAATGGAATATATTATGCCAGTCTAAAGATCAAGGGGGTCTTGGAATTCATGATCTAAAAGTTAAGAACGTTGCACTTTTGAGTAAATGTGAAGGATCGATAAAGTCGCCTAGAGGGGGGTGAATAGGCGTAATCAAATTTAAAACTAATTTAGCAGCGGAATTATCGGAATATCCGACTTTGATATCGGACTATCCGATTTCTATCGGACTATCCGATACTACAGGTCGGACTATCCGATCAGAGCGCAACAAATCCTAAAAAGTAGATCTGAGAAATTAGAGAGACCAGATTTCTACCAAATGAAATTTCTAAGCTAAAGCAACTACCAGAGTACTAGATCAACCAATATCTACTGCAAGTGGCTACCAAATACTTGAATCCCCAAAGGTTAAGTCAAGAGCGCACGGGGACAAATAGAAAACTCACACACCAAGGAGATGCAATGATTTTTTCCGAGTTCGGATCTTTGAGGAGATCCTCGTCTCCGTTGAGGAGGCACAAAGCCCGGTCCCTTCGACCACGATCCTCCGGTGTTGCACAAAGCACTCGCCGGTTTCACTTCTTGATCCCTTTCCTTGCGGAGGTGGAATCGGACCTTCACAAACTCCGGCGGCTTCCCACACGAAGATCGGGAGCTCACCGGTGACTCCTAGCCGTCTAGGAGACCTCAATCTCCAAGAGTAATAAATGGAGTGTAGATCCGCTCTTGAAAATCACCCTAGTGCTCAAATGGACTTTCTCGGTTTGAAATCAATGCACTAGAGAACCACTTGCTCAAATCTCTCAACAAATATCACAAAGATGAACACAAGAGAGAGCAAGAGAGCAAAGGAATAGCAAGAGTGAAGTAAATGCTCAAAGTGCTGGTAGGTGTGAAGTAAATGAGAGAGAATGGGGTATATATATAGCCAAGACACAAAAAAGAGCCGTTCTGCCCTGTGTCAGACCCCACATCGGACTATCCGATGACATACATCGGACTATCCGATCAGAGCAAATTTCCAGATCAACTCCACTCGAAAATTCAAAAACTGCTGAGAAAAAAGCTCACATCGGACTATCCGATTTCACACATCGGATGTTCCGATGTTTCCAGAGAGTTTTCAACGAACTCAGCAACTTTGGAAAAATATCTAAGTGTATATCGGACTGTCCGATATCATACATCGGATATTCCGATAATTCCAGAGAGTTTTTCAAAGCAACAACAACTTCCAAATCGGACATTCCGATGTTTCCCGAGAGATCCAAGGAAAAGACTTAGAAAATTTCTCAAACAACATCGGACAGTCCGATATAAGATATCGAACAATCCGACTTTTCCCGAGAGTTCCCAGACAGGCACCCACACTCACACCGGAGAATCCGATACTATCGGACTATCCGATATACACATCGGACTATCCGATATTATCAGCACAAAATGAAAACAAGGTGAGTGTCGTGCTTGGTGACTTTGAAAACTTGTTTTGTAAAAGATGTTCATCTGAGCACAGAGATCATTTCTAGAGCACCTATACCCATCCCTCTTGATAGAACGGCGATCCTATTGACTCAATAAAAATAAAAAGTCTACGCTAGGTCGACGCCGTTCTTCCTTTGACTTTTGAGGGTCACCATTATCCGTAGATGCTTTCCTTTTGGGACTAACACCTTCTCATACACTCATTTAAGCCATTAGTCCCTTAATCGTTTGTCATTAATCATCCAAAACACAATTAGGGGCCTAGATGCACTTTCAATCTCCCCCTTTTTGGTGATTGATGACAACACGATTAAGACATGGTTGAAATAATTGAATAATGATTTTGAGATTGGACAAGATATATTGAGCTCCCCCTAAATGTGTGCATTAGAGAATCGAAATAGAATTAAATGCACAAATTAGAGGTGAAATTCAAGAGGAGCTCCCCCTATATCTTGACATTCAGTTAAGTGACGACAATAATGAAATGAATATGACGAAGATATGACAAAACGAAGATGTATAATATATCAAAGCAAAAGGTAATGTTTAATAACGACAGCATTCAGAGTTTAACACAACCAAAGGAAATCCACTAAGTTATAACAAAGAACATCCAACAACCCAAGAAACGGTGTTCATAAGTCATAACAGAAGTAATGAAGAAATGATATCTTTTCTCTCCCCCTTTGGCATCAAGGCACCAAAAAGGGAGAAAAAGACAGCAGGAAAAACGATCAATCTTCCTCCTCGCTCTCGGACTCAGCATCGGATGCGGCGGGATCATCATCGGAAGGAGCATCAACAGTCGGAGAATCGAAGGGATCCGCAGTGGAGTCCTCGCTGCCACTGGAACATGGAAGGCTGAGATGACGCTGGATGGACTTGAGCCTCTTTGCATTCTTCTTCGCCATCTTGACAAGGTACTTCAAGACTCTGTCAGAGGTGGAGGGAGATGATCGCGAAGATCTGGCAAGCAGAGCAGCCGAGCAGAGCGAGTCGACACTGAAGGCCCTGTGGCTGGAGGAGCTTGAGGAGGAGCAGTCTTGATGGGCCTGATCTGCAGCCCAAGGTGCTTAGCATCACACTCAAACTTCGCTTTGGAGACGCCCAAAATCGCCCTCATGATGTAAGGAGCAAAGCCACAGCTGCGCTTGGGATCGAGGGAGTTGTCATGAATTTCATTCCAGAGATAAAGTGATACCATAAATGGTCGTCCACCGGGCAGCATACGATGCAGAATATCACGAGTGTAGGACAAAATGTGGGATGCATCACCTTCCTTAGACGCGATGGTCTTGCGAAGGAGTCTGTTGGCGGCAGCAATCATAGGCTTCAAATTTTTTGTGTTGCCAGGCTCAAAAATAGAATCTTCAATATATAGATCATTAAGATTGTCTGCAACCAAGGAGCGTTTATTATGAAGGTCATCCTTATCTATGCAATCTTCCGCTCTAAACCCCAACAGAGTACCAAAGCGACCAACTGACATCCTGTATTGCTCCCCTTCGGTCATCCAGGTCATAGTGTCATTGGAGACATGCAATGTGGCATAAAATTGGGCAATGACCTCAGTATTCCAATCTTGTTTCATGCCCATGATCCGTTTAATACCAAGCCTTTCACAGGCTTCAATCACTTCATCAAAGACTGGATCTGCACAAGATTCCATATAATCCCAATCAACCCACTGCATACTCACGACAGGATTCTTGCGAGGGAGAATGACGGTCTCATAAAAATCCTGTTGGAAGAAGGTCCAAAAGCGCAAATCTGAAGAGAAGCGCTTTCTACTGATATAGGGATCAGATGCCCTAGCTTTGGCGACCAACCCTGACTTCCCTTTGTAATTGATAACTGCCCTTTGAAGATCTGAACGACGAGTAGGCTTGGACAGCAAAGGATAGAGGAGATCTTCTTCTTCTTCCGGAGCGGGACCTTTTCCTTTGTCATCTGCGGTGGGAGCATTGGAGGAGGATCCTTTGCTCTTGCCAGTATGAGTAGGAGGATGACTGGCAGGAGGAGCAGCACCGTGACCACGTTCAGAAATGGTAATCCCTTTTTGCTTAGGATGCGTGACAACTTGCTTCTTGGATTTGCCCCCAACAGGATTTGGGGCAACGGCGGTTTCCACAACAGGCACATCCTCCTCAGGTAAAGAAGATGAGGTGACCGGAGGATTGCCTCGACCGATGATCGCTTTAGTCCTCCGCCGGTCGGAGTCTTCCGCTTGAATTGGCCAGATGCATCAGTGTGAAGAGCCCTCTTCAACTTCTCTCCCTTGTCGTCACCGGCAGCCATGGATAAAATCTAGAAAAGATGATACGGAAACTTGAGACGATGGACAAGGGAAACGGAAAGAAACTCACAATTTTGCAATTTCCTGGAAACATCGGATAGTCCGATATTTTGGGTCGGACAGTCCGATAATAATCGGATAGTCCGATGCCAACTATCGGATAATCCGATATTTGCGGGAAAAATGCAAAACATGATTTCTTGAAGATAGACCACGCATTTTGCAACAAATTTGAGGAATATGATCCTAGGGACAAAGGGAACTCATCTACCGAAGAAGATAGACCAAAGATCGAAGGGGATGAGAAGCCCTAGATCTAAGGTGAAATAGGGTTACCTGAGATCAAAACCGAGAGGAGAGTTGAATGGAGATGAGGATCTTCGCCAAGAGAGATTAGATCCGCAGAGGGAGACTCTTGGAATGAGGAGGGTGATCTCCGGACGCCGAAATCGCCAGGAAGGAAGAGAACCCGATGAGTTTTGGAGGAAATAACCGAGTGGAAAAGGAAAAACCCTTCGGGCTTCTTTTAAACCTCCCCACATCGGATAGTCCGATAAGGATATCGGACAGTCCGATGTGTGCGATCACCCAGATATCGGACAGTCCAATATTCAACATCGGATAGTCCGATATGTGCAGATTTACAGAAATCGGAAAGTCCGATAGAAATATCGGAACATCCGATATGAGTAAAACACCAGCACAAAGAGAGTTGATATTTGAGGGATAGGATGGAATGACTTGTGAACACTTTTGCCGTCTCCCCACTTATGATCAGCGAACACAGATGCAATAGGAGCTATGATCGCAAGTGGCTCGACCCAAAAAAAACTCAAAAACCAAACAGATTTTAAAGCGAGAAAAAAGGTTTTGAAACTCATTTTGATTGAAACCAACAAGCAAGGCAAGTATACAATCTCTCAAGCCAAATTTCGAGAATCTAAGATGTTTAGCCCACTTCTCAATTCACAAAACCGCTTTTCATCAAGAGGCTTGGTGAAAATATCAGCTAATTGATCATTTGTGCTCACATGTTGGATCTCGATATCGCCTTTAGTGGAATGGTCTCTTAGAAAATGATGGCGAATATCAATATGCTTGGTGCGGGAGTGTTGGACGGGATTGTTGGCAATTTTTATGGCGCTCTCATTGTCACACAAAAGTGGAACATGGTTATAGGTTAGACCATAATCATTTAGAGTTTGTCTCATCCAAAGCAATTGGGCGTAACAACTCCCGGCGGCAATATATTCAGCTTCGGCTGTGGATAGGGCTACGGAATTTTGCTTCTTGGAGGACCAAGAAACTAGGGATCTACCAAGGAACTGACAAGTACCCGAGGTACTCTTCCTATCCACTTTACATACGGAATAATCCGCATCGGAATAGCCGACTAATTCAAAGGATGAACCTTTAGGATATCATAGGCCGAAATGAGGGGTGTGTACTAAATATCTCAGAATTCTCTTTACGGCCACCATGTGGCATTCTTTAGGAGCGGCTTGAAATCTTGCACACATGCAAACACTAAGCATGATATCGGGCCTAGATGCACAAAGGTAAAGTAGGGAACCGATCATCGAACGATATACCTTTTGAACGATCGGTTTACCTTCTTTGTCGAGGTCTAGATGCCCATTAGCTTGCATTGGCGTCTTGATCGGCTTGGCGTTCTCCATCCCAAACTTCTTGAGCATGTCCTTGATGTACTTGGTTTGGCATAGAAAGGTTCCTTCCTTGAGTTGTTTGACTTGAAAACCGAGGAAGAACTTCAACTCGCCCATCATGGACATCTCGAACCTTTTAGTCATGATTCTACTAAAATCCTTGCACAAGTGTTCATTAGTAGATCCAAATATAATGTCATCAACATAAATTTGACAAACAAATAGGTCATTGTCAATATTTTTAGTAAAGAGAGTGGGGTCGGCCTTTTCGACTACAAACCCTTGACCAAAAAGAAAATCACGAAGACACTCGAACCACGCTCTCGGTGCTTGTTTGAGTCCATAGAGAGCCTTATGTAGGAAGTAGACATGGTCGGGATGACTTGGATCTTCGAAGCCAGGTGGTTGCTCAACGTAGACCATCTCGGAGAGAGGCCCATTTAGGAAGGCGCTTTTCACGTCCATTTGGTACAACTTAAAATCGTGGTGAGTAGCAAAGGCAAGTAATATTCGAATTGATTCAAGCCTAGCTACTGGAGCATAAGTTTCATCGAAATCCAAACCTTTGATTTGGGTGTACCCTTGAGCAACCAATCGGGCTTTGTTTCTCGTCACAACTCCATTTTCGTCTTGCTTGTTCCGAAACACCCATTTGGTTCCAATCACGTTTTGCTCGGGTCTTTCGACAAGTTTCCACACTTGATTTCTCTCGAAGTTGTTCAACTCTTCTTGCATAGCCATCACCCAATCCGGATCTTGAAGAGCTTCATCTACCTTGAGAGGTTCAAGAGACGACACGAAGGAGTAAAATTCACAAAAATTAGCAACACGAGATCTAGTGGATACTCCCCTGTTAATGTCTCCAAGAATATTGTCGACCGGATGATCTCGTTGAACACTTTGATGAACCCTTGGATGAGGCACCGTTGTATTTGACTTTTGAATAGGTTCCTCATCGTCTTGGGCGGTAGTCGATCCATCTTGTGCTTGCATTGAAGAAGATGGGGCACCACCCAACGGTGCGTTACGAGTTGGAGTGTTCGGGGTTTCTTCTTGCTCAAGAGGCCTCACTTCTCCAATTGCTAGCCTTTTGATTGCCTCACATGGAGGTTCTTCCCTGTCAATCACAGTACGATCAACTTGCTCTACTTGAGAGCCGTTAGTTTCATCAAATGTTACATCATGCGAGATTTCAACCACACCAGTGGTGTTGTTGAAAACTCGATATGCATATGCATTAGACCCATAACCGAGTAAGAAACCTTCATCTACTTTAGGAGCGAATTTAGATGACTTAGCTTTCTTGTTAAGGATATAGCATTTGCTACCAAAGACTCGAAAGTAGGAGACATTTGGTTTCTTGCCGGTGAGGAGCTCGTACGCCGTCTTTTTCAACAGCTTGTGGAGATATAGACGATTTGAGCTGTGGCACGCGGTGTTGATGGCCTCCGCCCAGAAGATGTCGGAGACTTTGTACTCGTCAAGCATTGTGCGCGCCATCTCGATGAGAGTCCGATTCTTCCTCTCGGCTACCCTATTTTGTTGTGGGGAGTAGGGAGCCGAGAACTCATGCTTGATGCCTTCTTCATCGAGAAACTCCTCCACACCGGTGTTCTTGAATTCGGTGCTGTTATCACTTCGAATCTTCTTGATCTTTACTTCAAACTCATTCTGAGCTCTTCTCATGAATTTCTTCAGAGATCCTTGAGCTTCACTTTTATCATGCAAAAAGAACACCCAAGTAAAGCGAGAAAAATCATCGACAATAACTAACCCATACTTGTTTCCTCCGATGCTTATGTAGGCAATTGGACCGAATAAATCCATATGAAGCATTTCCAATGATCTTGAGGTAGTCATCACGTTCTTGGCAGGATGAGGCGCTCCAACTTGCTTCCCGGCTTGACATGCGCTACACACCCTATCTTTCTCAAACACAATATTCGTTAGTCCAAGGATGTGATTGCCCTTAATGAGTTTATGAAGGTTCCTCATACCAACATGGGCAAGCCGGCGATGCCAAAGCCAACCCATGCTCGATTTGGCCATTAAGCATGTTTCAAGGTTAATTCTATCCGTAGAAAAATCTATGAGATAGAGATTTCCCTTTAAACGACCCTTAACGGCTATTGAACCATCATCCCTCTTAATGACATCTACACCCTTATCACTAAACATACAATTATAGCCCGCTTCACATAATTGAGCAACGGACAACAAATTGTAGCTTAATGATTCAACGAGTAAAACATTATTTATGTGGAAATCATTTGTGATTAGAATCTTACCTAAACCTACCACCTCACCTTTTCCATTGTCGCCAAAAATGATACTCTCACTATTTGATCCATTGGCTTCTAGATGTGCGAACATTGTCCTTTCTCCGGTCATATGATGTGTGCATCCGCTATCCAAGATCCAACTTGATCCACCGGAGACATAGGCCTACAAAATAGAATTTAGTTTTTGCTCTTTGGTACCCAAACTTGTTTAGGTCCACGCACGTTAGTGACGAGTGATTTTGGGACCCAAATAGATCGCACATAAGAGGAATTCTTGGGCTTACCCCCAATATGACATGCAACTACTCTACCGAGGCTAGTCCTCTTAAGCACATATGAAGCAAAGAAAGTAGATTGAGCCTTATACTTAGCATTTGCTTCCCCCTTAACGAAGTGAATGGGCTTGCTCAGAGGAGCTACCACAATGTGGTTTCCTTTGCCCTTGGGTGGAACATACCCAAGCCCATGCTTCATGGGGTTACCTTGGCGCTTCTGAGGAATTCCTCTAATCCCTTGCTAGCCTTATAGGACTTTTGAAGTCCATCTTCAAGCATTCCTTGAGCTTCTCATTTTCATGAGCTAGTACTTGCAAAGTCTCAAGGTTAGTAGCACAAGTATTAACATCTATATTGAAGCATCTAGCACAACCATTGCTAGTAGAGGGTAGAGAAGAATTGGGGCTAATGGTTGATGTAATCGGAGGGTTATTCTTGAGATCAACAAGCTTCAACTCAAGAGCCTTGCAAGCATCACTTGACTTCGCAAGTTCCTCTTTAAGTGAAGCATTGGTGATCTCAAGACTAATCACCTCGGATTTGATCAATGTTAAGTTCTTAGCCACTTCCTCATTTTCCTTTTTTTAAAAGATAAGCTCTTCTCTAGCTCACGATTTTTCTCTTTTTCGAGGATGAGTAAGTCCTCTTGAGCTTCGAGAATAGCTTCCTTTTGTTCAACCACTTCCTCCAACCTTTCAATATCTTTTAGGAGCAAATTCAACTTATGAATGTCAAGGTTTTTTATAGACTTAAGCACGGCACCAATGTCATCATTATCACTATCACTATCGTGCTCACCTAGACAATCATTAGTAATGGAGGGAGTGGAGACAAGTGTTGATACCTTGTGCCCCTTCGCCATGAGGCACATTGGAGCTACTTCATCGTCATCGCTTAAGTTGTCGAAGAGGCTCTTCGACATTGTCAGAGTAGAGGGTATGGCGATGGCGATGAAGGCGATTCCACCTTCATTGTCGAGTTTGACTTCGAGTGAGTCGGAGTCGAGTCGGTGTCGGAGTTCCTCCTTTCCAATGTAAACACGACCCTTGCCCTTGTACTTCTTGCTCTTCTCCTTGTCTTTGCTCCGGTACTTGTCCTTCTTGTGCGACTTCTCATCTTTGCTTTCCTTATGCGGACACTCGGCAATGAAATGGCCGGTTTCGCCGCATTCATAGCATCTTCTTGTGGAGTGTCTCCCTTTTGATTTTCTTCTAAAGTTCTTCACTTGACCTCCTTGCTTGAAGTTCTTCTTTTTGAAGAATTTGTTGAATCTTCGCACAAATAGGGCCATATCCTCATTTGTCAACGGACCACTAGACTCTTCATCCTCACTTGTGCTTTCTTCGGCTTGGCACACAACTTTGACAGCCTTCAAAGCAATGCCCTTTTTCTTCCCAGACTTGAGCTCTTCCACAACTTCCGCCTCTTTAACCATCATCTCATCCATCATTAGCCGGCCAATCACATCATGAGGCGTCATTGTGTCGAAGTTTGGTCAGTCTCGGATTAGTTGCACAAGATTTCGGTTGGTAGGAGTGATCACACGAAGGATTATCTTCACCACAGCCTTGTCAGTAAGATCAGTGCACCCAAGACCTTTAGCTTGATTTACAGGCACCATCAGACGATCAAACATCTTAGTGTACGATTCACCATCTTCCAAGGTGAATCGGCTTAGCTCACCAATAATGAGCTCTATCTTCGATTCACGGACACTTGAAACTCCTACATGACTGACCATGAGCCTATCCCAAATAGCTTTTGCTTCTTCAAGTCCATCGACTCGATTGAACTCGGAGTCACTTAATGCATTAAACAAGGCATTGACGGCCAAGTCATTGAAGTGTTGATCTTTATCTTCCGCGGGAGTAAGGTTGTTCGGATCAACGGGATTGAAACCTGTTTGCACAATCTTCCAAATAGAAGGGCGAAGCGATCTCAAGTGCATCTTCATCTTATGTTTCCATGCCGCATAGTGAGTGCCATCGAAATGAGGCGCTCGACCGGAGGGCACGGAGACATATGAGGAAGAGCTTGGGACACCGAGGGAACGATAATCAAATGGAATTGCAACCCCAATACCGGAGTCCGTACTCTTGGTTTGAGTAAGGTCTTCGGTATTCTTCTCTTGTCCCGACATATTGATTCTCCAAGCGGTTAAGCCAAACTAAGAAGATTTGGCTCGGATACCAATTGAAGGATCGATAAAGTCGCCTAGAGGGGGGGTGAATAGGTGTAATCAAATTTAAAACTAATTTAGCAACGAAATTATCGGAATATCCGACTTTGATATCGGACTATCCGATTTCTATCGGACTATCCGATACTACTGGTCGGACTATCCGATCAGAGCGCAACAAACCCTAAAAAGTAGATCTGAGAAATTAGAGAGACCAGATTTCTACCAAATGAAATTTCTGAGCTAAGGCAACTACCAGAGTACTAGATCAACCAATATCTACTGCAAGTGGCTACCAAATACTTGAATCCCCAAAGGTTAAGTCAAGAGCGCACGGGGACAAATAGAAAACTCACACACCAAGGAGATGCAGCGATTTTTTCCCGAAGTTCAGATCTTTGAGGAGATCCTACGTCTCCGTTGAGGAGGCACAAAGCCCGGGTCCCTTTCGACCACGATCCTCCCGGTGTTGCACAAAGCACTCGCCGGTTTCACTTCTTGATCCCTTTCCTTGTGGAGGTGGAATCGGACCTTCACAAACTCCGGCGGCTTCCCACACGAAGATCGGGAGCTCACCGGTGACTCCTAGCCGTCTAGGAGACCTCAATCTCCAAGAGTAATAAATGGAGTGTAGATCCGCTCTTGAAAATCACCCTAGTGCTCAAATGGACTTTCTCGGTTTGAAATCAATGCACTAGAGAATCACTTGCTCAAATCTCTCAACAAATATCACAAAGATGAACACAAGAGAGAGCAAGAGAGCAAAGGAATAGCAAGAGTGAAGTAAATGCTTAAAGTGCTGGTAGGTGTGAAGTAAATGAGAGAGAGAATGGGGTATATATATAGCCAAGACACAAAAAAGAGCCGTTCTGCCCTGTGTCAGACCCCACATCGGACTATCCGATGACATACATCAGACTATCCGATCAGAGCAAATTTCCAGATCAACTCCACTCGAAAATTCAAAAACTGCTGAGAAAAAAGCTCACATCGGACTATCCGATTTCACACATCGGATGTTCCGATGTTTCCAGAGAGTTTTCAACGAACTCAGCAACTTTGGAAAAATATCTAAGTGTATATCGGACTGTCCGATATCATACATCGGACATTCTGATAATTCCAGAGAGTTTTTCAAAGCAACAACAACTTCCAAAATCTTTCTAAGTCCACATCGGATGTTCCGATCTTAAACATCGGAATGTCCGATATTTCCCGAGAGTTCCAGACCAAGGACTTAGAAAAAATTTTCAGAGTACATCGGATGTTCTGATATTTACCATCGGACATTCCGATGTTTCCCGAGAGATCCAAGGAAAAGACTTAGAAAATTTCTCAAACAACATCGGACAGTTCGATATAAGATATCGGACAATCCGACTTTTCCCGAGAGTTCCCAGACAGGCACCCACACTCACACCGGAGAATCCGATACTATCGGACTATCCGATATACACATCGGACTATCCGATATTATCAGCACAAAATGAAAACAAGGTGAGTGTCGTGCTTGGTGACTTTGAAAACTTGTTTTGTAAAAGATGTTCATCTGAGCACAGAGATCATTTCTAGAGCACCTATACCCATCCCTCTTGATAGAACAGCGATCCTATTGACTCAATAAAAATAAAAAGTCTACGCTAGGTCGACGCCGTTCTTCCTTTGACTTTTGAGGGTCACCATTATCCGTAGATGCTTTCCTTTTGGGACTAACACCTGCTCATGCACTCATTTAAGCCATTAGTCCCTTAATCGTTTGTCATTAATCATCCAAAACACAATTAGAGGCCTAGATGCACTTTCAAAATGGTTGTTTAAATTGTTAACATCGGATGGTACTTGGCAGCAACTTCTTCGGAATAAATATCTTGGCTCTAATCCTTTAGTGCAAGTTGAATGGAAACCTGGCGACTCGCATTTCTGGTCTAGTTTGATGAAGGTCAAACGTGATTTCCTTCGATTTGGCACTTTCACAATTTATAATGGATCCCAGGTGAGATTTTGGGAAGACATTTGTCTTGGTGATAGTACTTTAAAAGATCAATACCCTGGGTTATATAATATCACAAGAAGGAAATACATAACTATTGCTGAAGTTCTTATGACCTCTCCACCTAATATAACATGGAGACGATCATTGTTTGGATCTAAGTTGGTGGCGTGGAATGAATTGCTTTCGCGTATCACCAATTTACATCTGACGCAGGCTGATGATGAATTTCGTTGGAATTTGTGTCAATCGGGCCAATTCTCTGTGAAATCACATTACTTGGCTTTGATTCACAGTGGAGTTTCTAATCTAGATATACGTTTATGGAAGTTAAAAGCCCCACTGAAAATTAAAGTGTTTTTGTGGTATCTTCGAAGAGGCGTGCTGTTCACAAAGGATAATTTGGCAAAACGTAATTGGCAGGGTAGTAAAACATGTTGCTTTTGTCACGAAATGGAGACAATTAGACATTTGTTTTTTCATTGTCGTTTTGCTCGTATGGTTTGGGGCTTTTTGTACTTAGCGTTTGGCATTGATAGACCTATTAGTGCTGCTCAAATGTTTGGATGTTGGATTGGTCGTTTTGAGCAGGATCTTAAAAATATTGTGTTGCTAGGGGCCGCAACCATCTGTTGGTCCATTTGGTTAACCAGGAATGACATTGTTTTTGAAAGGAAATCATTTTCATCCCCATTGCAGGTTATTTTTGTTATCTCCCACTGGTTGCGTACTTGGGCTGTGTTGCAGAAGCCGGACTTGTGACCTATTTTGGTGGAGGCTACACATCGGTTGGTTCATGTGGCCAAGGCTTTCTTTGTCCGGGATCATGGGTGGCAGTCTAGTTTGAGGATTGCTAGTATCTAGGGAATCAGTGTTCGTCTTTGTTTTCTTTTTTTGGCTGTGTGCTTCTTGTTAAGCAGAGGCCGGGAGTAGTTTCAAGGATTTTGTATCTTCTCGATGTAATTTTCTTGATATTAATAAAAGCTTCCTTATCCAAAAAAAATTAATGATTGCAAGATTTTGGAGCTAGGTCATGATGAGGCGAAGGAGATCAGGATTAGGCTGAAAGAACTGAGGCCCAGACGATCAAGGTATCGCCCAAGATGATTGAGACCAGAGAGTAGCTGTAAACCGAAAAGACATGTGGATGGTGCAGATGCTAACTTAAGACCTACTCAAACGAAGGAGGATCGTTGAATCGCAGGTTCGCAGGTGGAGCAGTGGTTAAGTTAGTGGTGCCCTGAGAGGTGTGTATCTGTAACGACCCCCATTTTTACACAGAATGCAAAAATGGAAATCTAATGTGCTTGCAGTACTAGTCCCTGGATCAATAGCTAGTACGCACATTTCAACAATTGGAATCACAACCACACATTAAATTAATTAAGCGGAAACGAATAAGAACATAAATCTTACAACTCAGAGTATACAGCAGCAAAAGAAGCAAAGCCTTGTAGTGTACCCATCCATTCCCACAGGCAACTGACCAGGCATAAATCCCTAGAAAAGATCGCTTCAAAGAAGATCCCGCAACCTGCGATGAAACAAACCTTCGAAGCTTCGCTAGCTTAACACCTAAAAACAACGAATAAACAAGGGTGAGTACTTTCGTACTCCGCAAGACTTAAGGTGGTATTTGCAAATGCATAAATGCAGGCCAATTCAAAGGAGGCTACTACAGTTAATTTGCATAAAGTGAATTTGCATTTGTAAATCAAGTTATTTGCAAACGGAATTTATAAGAGCAAGATTAATTGATAACAAATAAGTAAAGCATAAATAACACTCACAGTCCTCCATGACGTGAGCGACGAATCATCAAATCCTGAAATCCATCAATGTCAGCCCTTCGACATAAAGCACAGTTGCAAAACAAATGATACCAACCCTTTTGAAAATAATAAAACATCTAACTCGCATCAGTTCGCCAAGACACCCATGACCGCGGGTACGGCTAATCGATTAGATTTAAACTCTGCAAAGGTGTACAACTGTACCCACAAGACATGACCTTTTCTTTTTACCACACGCTTCGCATCCCATCGTAAGCGCGGTGGCCAGAATGTTCATGACGAAAACCTTTACATTACCTAGGTTAACTTTGCACCAGCGACGGGACGTTGAGCCCTCGCCATAGAAACAGAAACACTCACACCACACGTGGTTCCTTTCACGTAACACCCACACACCTTTTTTGTCCCATGGCAAGGCGTACACCGTTGTATTAGCAAGTGTGGCTCCCAACACCTCGGTGTGGGCACCCCGTCGAGCAAACCTTAAAAAGGAGAGCCCGTACTACTTCGGCCTTCCAAAATGCACAGTTAAACTAGATAACTTAATCGGTTTAAGGCTGCCCCATCCCAACACTTGTGGTTTGTACGGATTTTCTTGGATCATACAACACGATGTTCAGTCCTTAATCCGACACGGGCAATACTTCACCCTACACTACGTGCAATTCCTTTGGCACATCCGGCTATTGCCAATAATCGCCCGCATCAAAACCATAGTTTTATTTTGGGTTTTTAATCAAAATTACCAGCAACCAACAGTGCCATTTCTAAGGTTTTCAGGAAACAATTTTGATCTAATCATCTGCATTGCTGATTCTAAAGCATGGCTAAGCATGAATAATATGAACGCATATACCCATGATGACATTAAGTTGTGTCCATCCTTAATTTAGGGTTATCAAGGTTCACTTCTATAACTATCCAAGGAGGTTCATGAGACAACAGGTATAACTACCAGTACCACAAAATAGCAAATTTACAGAAAGTAAACGCATGCATAAATTGGTTTAGTAAAACAAAGAAAATTAAATACTGGGATCAATATGGTCAAAGGGGTGCTTGCCTTGCTTATTTGTCGTCTAAGACGAAGACGAGGATTGCGGTTGACGACGACGACGACGACGGAATCAACAACGTCGGGTTCTACATGCCGATCAACGGAAATACAGCAAATAAAAGACTTCAATAAGGGCAAAAAGAAAATAGATAGCAAGAACAAATAAAATTCTTCACAAGAAACAGGGATTGCTCTTTTATGAATTTATTAATCTTATTTTACGAATTCAAGATGCAAAAATTGGTTAAGATTAATAGAATTAATCATTAGTTGTAATGTTCATTGATTTTACTTATTCATAATATGAGTTCTGCCAATCCTTAATACTTGCGGGTTTTGCTCTATTAGGATTCAGATTCAAAGCAAGATGAAATAAGAATATTTTCTTAGATTACTGCAGATCGTATTCTAAAGATCATTTCTAGGCTGTTCTTTACAAAATTCGGATTTAGATGAGCTGATTTGCGAGTTAATGAAAAGGCTTAAATGATCACATTAGACTATGAATGATTAGTTCTTTATCTTTAATTGATTTCATATATAATCAGATTTACACAGGTTAAATCTATTGATTCAGGCTACTGGCCTTATTTACATGATATTTAAGAAGGTTCTGGTGATACAAATAACTTAACTACAGGTTTCCTCATTATTACCGAGAACGCTTACTCAAATTATAAAGTTCAGAATTCATAATACTTTAGGTTATTCTGTTAACAGGATTTATATTTAAAGCATGATGAAATAAGATTGTTTCTTCAGAATAGGATAGTCTATACTTTGGAGAGCACTACTGGGCTAATTTCATAAGTTTTAGCATTTAGATGAAACATTATATTCATCGCTGAAATAGCTTATGCGGCATTGTAAAGTTTACGTTTACGAAATCGGCGAGAACGCGAAGCGAATGATTAACTCTTAAGGGTTTTGAACCAATAAGAATAATATGCAAACCTTGATGGAATAAGATTCTTTTTATAGAATATGGTAGTATGGACTTTGTACAGTGTTTCTCAACTAGTTTTGTTGATTTTAGCATTTAGATGAGTTATTTTATCTATCGCTGAAATAGCCTAAATGGTCATATTTGCAACCTTAAATCGGCCAAGTTTCAAACTTAATTTCCAACTACACTATACATGATTCTTGATTCATTTTTCAGGTGTTAATAGGGAATAATCCATGGAGTGTTTTAGAGTTAGTTTTGCATTATTTTGACTTTAATCGCAATAGAGTATCTATTCCTTTACTGCTGTAATTATCATTTTCTTCTGTTAAAAGAATACAAATTAAGTTCGATTCTAAGTATTTTTATATGGACAAGCCCCTACTGATTTTAGGAACTGCATATAAATTAATTTATCGTTTTATGAGGTATTTTGCTAGTATTCTTACTAATGATCATACTAGGATTTATTAATGGTCGCAATGCAATACATTAAACTTAGTTTAAATATTTATTATCTCTGCATGATTAGGCTTATTATAAGTACACAAATATATAAACATTTATTTTATGATTTAAGAGGCCATATTTCTCATATGCACAATAGTGCTTATAATAGAGTTTATACCATTTTTAACTTCTAACAAATGTTTTGGGACTCAGAAATTAAATGTTTTCATATATTCAAATTCATCCTAGTCTTCCAAATAGATAGGAATTTATTTTATTATTTTATAATATACTGTGCATAACTTTTTATTAAAGCCCACAATGCAACTATAATCATCGATTATTTAGATTAATTGTTCTGTAGTTCAAAAACGTAATATTTTTGCATATTTAGAATCTCACTAATTTTAGATGAATTTAGAATTTTATTCTACTTTATTCGGATTGAAATTGTGAAAGATATTCTTGGTTGAATATTAAACCGATTTGGAAATTCATACAAAATAATGAAATACACTTTACCAGTAAAGAAAACGCCTTTAGGACCTACTCTTCTTCCACTGAAGCTTGACTCCCGGTCCCCATGCAGAGAGAGAGAACAGGGGACCGTTAGGGCTCATGGCGAGGTGCTCGGTGGATCTCCCATGACGGCGATGCAGGGGGAAGAGCTTGGCAAGGCGCAGCTGGAGGCGGAACCAATTCAGCCGGAGAAGAAGCAGAGCGGCGCGCCTCCGAGCTCAAGCGATGGCGGCAATGGCGGTTCGGCCGGGAGCAAAATTGCAGCATGAGAGATCGAATGGGTAATTGATTGAGCAATTAGGGACCTCAAGGACTCCATTTTGACACTTATCTCGGCCGGATACTCAATGGAGCAGCCTGCCACCGTGCGCCGGTTTTGGAGAAGAAGGGGCAGCGGCGGCGGCTTGATTTTGCATGAAGGAGACCAAATCTTTTTGCTGGAGTTTGATCACTAGAAGCTCTAGATGGTGTATCTGGAAGGAATTTGGAAATGAGTTGCTCTATCTCTCAAATTGATCTCGGCTTGGAGCTCTAAAGCCTTCGGCCATAGCAGAAGAGGAGTGGAATTTCTGGCGTCTCGGTAGGGGAGAAGATGGAAGAAGTGAAGGGGAGATGAAAACAATCTCTAGGTGATCTCTGGGTGCTATATATGGATGTAGAACCGGTTGAACCCACCTCAGGCAAAGGCTTGGCCAGATGAGAACTTCCCCAGAGGCGACAAGGAAGAACAGGGCGAGCTGGCTGGTGTTGATTGCTGCGGTATGGCGCGAGAGAGAGCGAGGACGAACGTGGCGATGATCATGGCTGTGATGAGATGAGGATGACGCAGTGAGATGACCGAGAGGAGAGCTGGTTCGCTGAATCAAGTTTCGGCTGTGTTCTGCGCTTCGGAAGAGCTCATCTCCCACCGGTGGACCGAACGGGATCGAAGGAGAAGAGCCTGGTAGCTGGGGCCTGGGACCACTGCCAGAGGCTGGATGATTTCACCGTCACGCCAACAGAATGGGACAGGGACGATCAGCCCACATGTCAGCGGCTGGTCAAAAGAAAACAGGGTGGTTGGGGGTCAATTTCTCCCTCTCTCTCTGATTTTGTTGGTGGTCAACTAGAGGTAGAAAATGGTGAAACTTTTTGACCGAGGTCTTTGAACAGGTTCTGATGTCTGGTAAAAATTTGAGGTTAAAATGAGTTATCGAAAAATTATTAATATTCCTTCAACAGTGACTGCTCCTGAATTTTGTTTCGGATTTTGATTTTTCTTTGAGATCAATTGAAGTCTATTATTTTTGAATTTTTTTTCAAATGTATTTGAGCTAATAATGCTTTTGTAAAATTTTAAACTCAAAATATGGTTCCATTATTTTATAAAAATTCTGAAATTGCAATTTCTAGATTTTCAGGGTTTTTGTTTTTAAATTTGGAAAAGTCTCAAACCACATTATTAATTTATAATATTTTTACCAGAGGTATAAATGGCGTTGAGGTTTTCATGATAATTTTTTTCATATTCATTTGTGACTCCAAAATATTTTATAAATTCTGACAATGCATTGTTTTGATTCAAAAGTTATCCTTTCCTTTTATCTCTTCATTTCTTTATGCATAAAATTTTATTTGCTGGCTAAAATGATTTAATTGAATGATAAGGGTTCTCATGGCAATTTTCTAAATTTTTACTTTTTACATTTTTGCCTTTGTCTCTTTTTCATTCTTTGTTTCCATTTGTTGAATTTTTCATACAAAGAATAAATCCAAGGAAATCCAAATAAAACAAATAATGGCAAGAAAACTCAGAAATAATTATATTCAAATTCAAAATATATATTTTTACTTTATTAAAATTTTGGGATGTTACAGTATCAAAACTCGTTATGTTGTTGGTTTTGAATCAACCTATGCAATATGCATGGTAGAGTGAGTTAATCTTAGCCCTTGGTAAGGTTCTTTATAGAAGAAGGAAGTTATCCAAAAGTGGAGTTTGCCCTTGAAGGCTCTAGTGCTCCTTTGAAATTTGTCCACTTTTTATAAAGCTTTGTAAACCTTACTCCAAAAAATTAAATTTTCATTTCCCTATTCTGAATTTACTTTCAGCATTTACATTATTCTTTAAATTTAGCATTTAAATTATTATAATTTACTTTTCACATATTTGGATTTGCCTCTCCTCCTTCTAAGTGCTTTTGGATCTTATGCCAAAGATAAAAGATTACTAGATGAATCTTTTATAGATTATATCCCAATCATCTAGGTAATCTACAGCCTCTTCTTTTCAATTCTTACAAGAAAATAATCTTTTTGCTTGAAAGAAGAAAAAATTTTATAGATCGCATTCTTGTTTGTTTGAAGTGTGTTCATTGGTGTTCTTACTTGCTGTAATATGTAGGAGGTCATCTAATATCATCTTGATCATCAATTCTCACGAGTAAGTTAAGGGTGAAGTTTTTGTGTTTGACCTTGTTTTGGTGCAACATTCATTAAACTAGAAAAGAGTTGGAATTTTAATATCAATCCTTACAATTAAAGGTTGAAATATGTTTCTGATATCATAAGAAAATGTACACAAAGTTTTACAGGTTTTGTATTAACCGATCAAAAGTTACATCGATTCTTATTTCTAGAATCGTACTGAGTTTTTACTATTCACCTAAACACTGTTCATCCAAGCACTATTCACATGAACAATACTCACCTTGAATACTGTTCATACATCAGATGCTGTTGACCAGTTCTCGGTTACTGTTCATCCAACCAGTGCAGTTTTCATTGTTTATCTGAATACTGTTCATTTGACCTCTTGGTTGGAAGGTACTGTTCATTCAACTACTGTTTAGATTGTATAATTATTCGAACTGTTCTCTTGGTAAATTTTATTTGGCTCATATTCATCCCCTCTAGTCATCTCTTTGTCCTACAATAACAACAACCTGTCTGTGCACGTGACACATGGGTAGGGATGGCAAAAACACAAACCATCGGCGATATAATTCTGAAGCCAGCAATGCTGTTTGGGGCACAATAAATTTTGGTGCCAGGGAAAGCTCATCGGCTTGGCCTTCCGGTTTGGTGCGTTGCCGTGTGCATTCCTGTGAGGCACATGACCACCATTTATTCATTCATATGCAGTGATGCTGGATTTCTGGTTGTATTGACTTTTTTCATTCAGATGATTGGAGAGAAGCTCAAACAGAATAAGTAGCTGAAGTACATCGACATCCATTGTTCACAAACCTTACCTTAGCCTGATCAATAATCTTCCGGCGGAGAGATTTGCCATATCATGCCTAACTATGTAGATTAGTATTCAGTGTCACATTGCAATTTCTAGGTCAGACATAGGAAGTGCACTTTTATTGCAGTTCTATACTCACAAAGATTCTGAAATATAATAGAGAACAAATGAATCGAAACCTCACATTCCTTTACATTAACATTACCGCAGCATACAAAGAACTGCAAGAAGTATGACTGCTCCCCGCACATACACAATATAAGAAATAAAAAAGGGAAGCAAGTACATCGCCCTTCGGTGTTTTCCCTGACGCTTACACTATTATCTATACGGGGAACTCTGCAGGACCCAAGTTAAGATGAAACTAGAGAAAATAGTCATCCATGGCATACATCAATCATTTTTTTGGATGGTTTGATTGCGCTAATGCTGGCTTTTCTTTTTCAGCAAACCACCAAATTTCTTCATCAAAGGCTTCTTTTGATGATGCTGCTTGATTGCTAGCTGCGTGTTGTAGTTCATCTTCTCTGTGGACAACCTATTGCCATCAGAGGTAGTGTCTCCCTTGTTGGACTCCAAATCAACTTCTGATCCACCATCGCTCTCCCTCTCCTTAGTTAAGCCGTAATCGGTGACCTTGCTGTTCTCCCACATCTTCGCAACTACCACAACCGGTTCATTTTCCTCAGTGTTTCCCTTTTCATTTTCATCTTCTGGACCTTTGCCATTTAGCGCTCTATGTTTTGCATTTCCAAGCAGAGAAGCTAACTCTTTAATTTTCTCCGAAGCAGTTGATTCTTTCACATGCAAATCATCATTCTCCTGTTTTATGTTTTGCAGTTCATTCTCTTTGTCTAATAGCTTTTCCTTCCAGCGTAATGCTTCAGCTTTTGCTTCCTCACTGGCTCTGTTAGCTTGCGCTACCTGATCTTCCAGCTCCTTCAGCTTATCCTCTAGTTCTGCATTTCTGTTCTCCCAGTCTTTTCCCGTCTCTGCTGTCTTATCCATCTCAACTCTCATTGACATAATTTCTTCTTCTGACTTTTTGATAGAGCCAACAAAGCTGAGCTCTTTGGATTGCCACTTCTCAGATGTATTCTTGGCTTCTGCTTCCATTCGTTCCACCGTCTTCTTCAAGCAGACTCTCTCATAGTTTGCTTCATCAAGCATTACCTCATAGTTCTCCTTGGTGTTCTTGAGGTTCATGTTGAGCTCCTCTATCTGTGCCCAGGTGCGCTCAATCTCTTTTTGTTTGTTGAGGTACCTCTCCCGTGACTCTCTTGCTTCAGCAGACATTTCGTGCAATGCGGCAGCTAGATCTTCCATGGCATTCTTAACTTTCTCGCATTCATGTTTGCTGGCTTGTAGCTCCTCAGCCAACCTCTCCTTCTCTTCACATATGGTCTCAATTTGTGAACTTGCAAGGCTCCCATTATTAATAGCATCCACCTTCTCTTCTTCCATTGTGTGGAGCTTTGACTTAAGCTCCTCGATCTCTGTCCGCAAGTCAAATGCTTCTTTCTCTGCGACATCAAGATGCTCACCTGACGCATTGATATCTTCATTCTGCTGAGCTACCTCATCTTCCAAGGACTCAACCTTGTCCTGAAGGACAGCAATTTCAGATTCTTTCTCCTGCAGCAAAGCACTTGCTTCGTCCAATTCCTTCATCACCGAATTTAAAGACTCAAACTTCAGCATGCTAGAGTGGTTGGCTTCCTCCAATTTTATCTCCAGTAGTTCGAACTTTTTCTTCCATTCACAAGCCAACTCCTCTGCTTCTGTTCTGGCCTTCGTAGCATTGGCAACATCACCTCTAAGCCCTTCAATCACACCTCCCAGTTCAAGTACCTTCTCTTCAACAACCTTTGCTTTCTTGAGCTTGATCCTCAGTACTGATGCCTCCGCCTCAAGCTTCCTGATTTTCTCAGCGGCTTCTTTCTCTTTGCTCCCTAGCTCAGAGTCAAGCGATTCCTTCAGGCGAGCAACCTCCGCATTCAGGAGCTCCACCTTATCAGCGTTCGCCTCGCTAACTCTGATCGCATCGTCGACCTGGTTGAGCGCCAAGTTCTTGGCGTCGATTGCATCAGCCAGCTCATACCTCGCCTTCTCGAGCTGCTCCACTGTCGATCGCAGAGCAGCCGCATCCGCCTCCTGCTGACTCCGCATGCTCTCCAGCTTCCTCTGAAGCTCCTCCTCCTTCATCTGCATAGACTCGATGCTCGTCTGCTCCGGCTCGACTACACGGAACATTTCGTTCTCGGAGGCCTCCTCCGCCCTCTCCCGCGCAGCCAGGGCATCCGAGAGCTTGGCACTGGCCTCCTCGGCTAGCCTCTTCGCATCCTCCAGCTCCTCAAGAACCTTGCCCTTCTCCTTCTCCTTCTCCACCAACTGCCCCTTGGCTTTCTTGAGGTCCTCCTGAACCGCAGCAAGCTGCGCCTGCAGCTCCTGAGACTGCTTCACGGCACTCCCTTGCTTCTGCAGCCATTCCAATGGAGTCACTCACAACCCAATACCACAAAAGCAATAAAGATCACAAGACACTAAATCAAAAAGAACTACTACCTCGGTGGGGGGCGTGCTGAGCCGGGAGAAGACATTGGCTGAGCGGCGGTCGGCCGACGACGGCTTCTCGGCCGACCCGGGGGACCGGTCAGCGCCGCGCGGCGCATGCGGCGGGGTGCCATTGGCCGGCTTGGCGGGTCCCGGCTGGCCCGCCCTGCTCCCCTTGGGTGTCGGTGGCGTGCCCTTGCCGCTCTTGGCCTCGGCCGTGCCAGATCTGCGTCAAAGAACCGAATTTTCTGCTCAGATCAAGAACTGAACCTACCAAGATCTGGAGCCGAAACAAATAATTGCGCAAAGAACCAGAGGAATCGACGCCGATTGGCACTTACTTGGGTCTAGAGCCCAGCATTGCTATTGTTGCCGCCGCCGCCTGTGTGTGTGTGTGTGTGTTTGTGCGTGTGCGCGCGCGCGCCTCTCCAAATTTGGGGAGGGATGGCTTCGGCGCAAGAATGTAAGGAAGGAGCAGCGGGTGTCGGTGTTGGTTGCTATGAACAGCACAGCACAGCACAGCACAGGCGCACAGGCAGCACAGCGCAGTCGTGGCGGTAGCTAGGGGGAAGGGGAATAGAATCTGATCACCACCAACAGTGGCTTCATGAACAGACCATTGCATATGTGATTTGCGTACGGATCCTACACACCTATCCGGCTATCCCACGCTATTTGGGAGAGGAGTTAGAGCGCGAGGTGACGGTGAAGTGTAAAGGCTGTGGAACTGGAGCGTGTTTAAGCTTCAGGTTGGTGCCTTGTTTTAAGCGAGAGAACAAGATCACATTCTGCCATGGTTAAAGCGCACACTTTACTTGGGTTCGCAGCTGTTGCCGCTCTAACCACCCCTGGTTATCGGCTCTACGAGGAAAGAGACGGCGAGTGACCGCAGCAAAAGCCACCTCCCGCTTGCTTCTTTTCCACTCTTTCTCGCACGGCCTCACCCTTTCTTCCTTTTACAGAGCAGCAGCAGCAGTTCACCGGTGTCTCTTGTGACCAGCGACGTGGGGAAAAGGCAGGCGATTTTGGAAAAATCCCACGCTTTGCTAGCGTGGAAATCATGTTTAGTAGCACTAGCATCCACGGCAGCAGAGTTGGCAGTACTACTGTACTGTTGGAGTATTGGCATCAAATACGTTTATAATTTAATTACCCAACTAGAAATGGCGTACACATAATTTTATAAAATTCATAGTTACCGTCGTTTTCGCGTCTGAGCGACGTAATTTGGCCACAATGATGCATGCCGGTGTCTCTCATTTTTGTCTCCGGGGAACTTGTTGGGCACATGCGCTAGCGCTAGGCTAGACGAGCCTGCGTTCATGGCTATTGGCTAACAAGGTTGATTAGATTAACTGATCCTAGAAACGGAGTACTCGCAAGGACTATGAGCCAAGGACAAGGAAGAAAGTGCATGGTGACAACTGACAAAGTGAGGCACAAGCAAATTCGCTTCGGAATTTTGGCATTAACCACTGGGGGTAGAGCGGTCGAGCAACGGCGAAGACATAATGTAAATAGAACGTAGGGTTTCTTCACTCTTCAGCCGAGTGTGCTCTTAGCTCTCATCTTGTTCAATCGATTGACCGCCAGTGAATTGGAGAACGTAGGATGGATCGGGGTGTGGATGTTAGGCCGCAGTCGGATATTGTGGGCTTCGACAAAGACTCACATTATTTTCCCTCTATTTCTTCTTAGGAAATCGACTAAGGAGTCTTAGGTCCTGTTTATTTTAGCTAGGGATTGTGGAAAGCAGCTTTTAAAAGCTGAAAGGCCAACAAACAGCAAGTTTTTAATCTAGATTATAACAATCTGGAGGCCAGATTGTAGCAATCCCACAATCCACTCTTCCCCAGCTTTTCCCAGCTTTTTTTTTCAAAAGACCACAATACCCATCCAACTTCAACCAAAATTACCCACCATTGCCCTTAGCTTTCCCCAGCTTTCCCCAACTTCAACCAAAATTACCCACCATTGCCCCCAATTATAATCTAGGTTACCAAACAACCATGAGCTTTTCAACCTCCAGCTTTTTAACAATCCAGCTTTTACAATCTAGTTTTTAAAAGCTGCTTTCCACAATCCCTAGCTGAAACAAACATGGCCTTAGTCGAGGCCATGGCCACCAGGCCAAAGGGAGGGTATGCGGTAGTGGCGCCTGCATAGAAAGTAATCTCAGAAGCGATGACTTTTATAGCCGTTTTTGACCTTTTTTTTCTTGAATCTAGCCTTCTAAGCGAATTTGCAAATTTACCACCTCCAATGTACTCTCGTGCAGTGGCGGAGCTAGGGAGGGGCTAGCAGGGGCCATAGCCCCCCTAAAGAAAAAGCAAAAAATGTTATACGTACTGTGTATGCTTGTTTATTTAGTACAAAATACTAATGGCTGGTGCAATACTTGTCACAAGTAGGTCCGTAGGCCTTGCTGGCCAATGGCCTGGTGGCCTGCCAGCCTGTTACGCATGGCATGATTAGACTTTTACTCTGCTTAATAATATTCTCTATTTTCCTTTATGCTCCTTTATTTTGAACTTGCGATTCTAGATTTTTTTCCCTTAGCATACGTTTTCCTTTGTACTCTAATTCGCATTGTTCTAACTCTATTAATTTCAACTGCAACAATTGAGCGCGCATTTTCTACAATGGAACTTGTTAAGACTTAAGACAAGTCTTCAAAATAAAAGGAGAGATCATTTTCTAAAATATTGTTTGATAATATATATGGAGAAGGAGATTACCGTATAATTTACAATACAAGCACTGGTTATGACATATGACTTCTATGATATATAGACAAGCAGGGTATGACTAAAAATAAAAATGGTTAGTTTACAATGAATCATAATTTGTTGTGTTACCAATAGTTAGTACATACATGATTTATGACTAGCGGATTATATATATTGAATTTACATTTATTGATCATCCAATTATAATAACATGTTCCATTGGCCCCTCCTAAGCAAAATTTCTGGCTCCGGCCCTGCTCTCGTGCTTCTCTACTGCGGAAGGTGATCTCTCGCGTGTTTTGGCCACGGGAGGCCGCCTCCCGCGTCCGACTGCCGCGGCAGCAGACTAGTCAGCCACTTGCCGCACTCGCCTAGTCCTGCTCGCTTCTGCACTCCTGGGACATGACAGGCTGGCTCTCGCGGTAGAGAACGCGGGAGCACGGTAGATGGGGCTAGAAATACAAATTCACTAAGGAGAAAGCTAGATTTGGAGAATAACAAAGAAAAAAGGGCTAAAAAAGTCATCAAACTCGTGATCTTGAGCGCGATAAAACCCCAAAAGATTTGCTCTGCAGTCAAGGATTAACAGGATATGCTTGCCGAAATGGTCAAGAAAGAGTATGCGAGTCAACGAAGTGTACCATTGTCATCCTTAAACCACATGCTGGGTGCAGTACACACCGCTAAAAACGTGGCCAGAGTGCACCGACTAAGAATCTCTAGAAGAAAACAAAGAATCTCTAGAAGAAAAATGTGGCCAACGCGAAATGATAGTAGTATTACTACTCCAATATCAAAGAATTTTTTTAAATAATATATTTTTATTCAAAATTTCAAAAATATACCACGAGAAAAAAATTACAGAAATATACCCCTGGGCGACAGGGGGCTAAATAGCAAAATAAACGGGCGACAGGAGGCCACATTACCCCTAGTCTCCTGTCGCCCAATGAAATGGCGACAGGGGCTAAATTGACGCCTGTCGCCCGATAAAATGGCGACAGGGACTAAATTGACGCCTGTCGCCCGATGAAATGGCGACAAGGGCACACGCGGCCACGAAACCGAAAATCGTGGCCACTTGGGGGTCGAATTAGTCCCTGTTGCCATTTCATCGGGCGACAGGAGGATAGGGTGACGTGGCCTCCTGTCGCCCGTTTATTTTGCTATTTAGCCCCCTGTCGCCTATCCAACGGGCGACATGGGTATATCTCTGTAAATTTTTTTCCGTGATATATTTTTAAAATTTTGAATAAAAAATGTATTATTTAAAAAAAATTCCACTATCAAATGCATAGAAGAAGCTTCCTCTCAAAAGAAAAAAGAAAAAAAAAGCGGCAGCAGAAAATAGCTTGATTAGACTATCAATGGTACAACTACTTGACAAGCATTCGTATTCTTACTGCATGTATTTGTTGTTTGGAGAACAGTTCTCCTTGTAACAGGTCAGTTCAGTCAGAATTCAGAAACTATTTTGCTATATATAAGCTGTCAGTTTGGCTCCTCTGCATAGCATTGCCACGCCTCATATGGACAAACTACCCCGTTAAGATAAATTTGTCAGTTGGCTACTCTTCAGGAAAGTTGTTTTCCAAATGAAATCACTACACAATTTAGGTACAGTAAAGTAAATGAAGTCCATGCCTTTTTTCTCCCCCTGATGCAAAATATACACCCTTCCTTTTTCTCGGCTTTTGTCGATAGGCCGGAAGCTAGAAGATGAGATGTCGATGTTTCTGCAAAGTCCTTTCGCCGATGTAAAAAAATGGCAAAGGTGGTACATTACAAAAGTGGGGGAAAAGAATGTTTTTTCTCACACTTTTTTTCTCCACCAAACAGAGAGAGAGAGAGAACGAATTATGTATTGTGTCCTACAAAACGTTCCAACTGAAATTGTCGAATCAAAGATACAATACAAAAAAAAGGAGTAAATATTGCAGAGAAACCTAAGTGAAAGACAAAAAATACACGCACAACTTGGTAAAAGTACACCAAGCATGCGACTGAATAATGTGACCCATTCTAGACAATCTAGCAATACCTTCTGAAGGCTAAATACACGAGAGGGCCCCACTCGAAACAGTCGTTTTTTGGATCAACATGGTTCACGCCATGAACGATTAATCAACATCAAATCTTATCTATCTGCGACCAAAATAGTCCCCAGCCGTGTCCTTTTCCCAGGCACATGAACTGGATCTTAGTTGGCATGAAAAGGAAGAGGCCACGATAAATCATTTCCTACAGAGCCCGGCCCCACACACACACACACAAACAATGCAATCTTCTTCCCGGTGGGCACTGCACTGAGTGAACGGTGATCATTATGCTTGTATGGAGCATGGACTACAAGCCACGCACATAATTCATTTGCTGCTTATATAGTATAGTATAGTATAGTATAGTATAGTATAGCATGGTTCAGACTTCAGAGTCATCAGGCATAACCGACTCGATTGATGTCGGAGTCTGACCAAGAGAAAGAAAGAAGAAATATTGATTAATTGCGGTTGATGTGATGCTGCAGTCCGGCGTATACTACCGTATATAAATCCCGGAGGTTTTCGGCTCCCACAACGCGCCACATCACCGTTTTGCCGACGTGCCGGCGCGCTGTCCCTCCGCGTCGCTCGCGAGCACAGGAAAAACGAGCGCCGTTCGTACGGCGTGAAAACCGTTGAGCCACGTCGCTGCTTTTTTCACGCTGTTGCCCGGCTTAAGTAGATAACGACGCCAGCCATGCTTAAACGGCGCCGTGGCGCAGTGGTGGAGCGCGCGCGTTGCTAGCGAGAGGTCGCGCGTTCGAAACCCGCCTCGCGTGCTTACGCCCGAATTTTCCAGGCCGACGCGTGTCGCATGCGTTTGGCGGGACCGCCCACAATAGCGTGGTTTTTTTTCCGTCTTGTGGCGTGATTTTTTGCGGAAAAAACCTGGAAAATCCCCGAAATTACGTAAAAGTCCTTTTTAGTCCAGGATTTTATGAAAAGACCCTCCTTTTCTTACGAGAAGGACTTTGAATCTTCTTGATTTAACCGAAACAATTCTCAGGCTTTTAGGGAATTACGTATTAGTCTGTTTTTACCTGTTTTAGGCCTTTTTATGAAATGACCTCTTAATTTTTGCCTTCCGCGAACAGCCAGCCGTGTCTTTCTGAATTAGGATTTTTAGCATGTTTTCCTATACGTAAATTTTCACGAGGCTTTCTAAAATTTCTTGTTAGCTATTTTTTATCCCTGAGATTTTTACGAATTACTTCTGTGTCCCTTTCTTCGCGGTAAAGCCTTATTTTTTCCAGAAATCACGCAAAAAAAAATTGTTCCGGGGATTGGGAAACTTTTTAGGATTACGTAGGATTTATTGTAGAGTCCCAGAAGTTTCTCAAAATTACAGCGCGAATAACGAGAATTATACGCTCTGTCCTAAAGATTTTTAAATTACACCTAGATCGCTTTCTTTATGAAAAACACTCGGATTTCATATTACGCCTGTCACGTTGTGGCGCGGCGTGCGCCGCGCCCACGTGTTTAGTATGCAGTTATACGCGGAAGAGACCAGCATCCCATGCTTCGTTAAGTAGTCGTCATCGTCTTTACCTGGCGTTAGCTACGGACAAATACGCCGGAAGAAATATAGGACTGCTGCTACAGTACTACTATGACAGGACAGTATTAAGTAGGCTTATGTTGAGCTAGCTGTGACCAGAGAGTCCCAAGACCTGAGGTGAAAGCTCCGAGATGGCTGAAGAAGGCTCAAGAATGCAGAGGTTAATTAATTTTGAGGGCTCAAGTCAGGGCTATGTTTAGGAGGAAATTTTTGTATACAGTACAAGTGTTGATCCGTATTTAAAAATTGATACAATACATTCGTGTATTTACAAAAAACACAGTCATTACAGATCTGAGTTTACAAATCAGATATACGGTTCTCGAAAATCCGTTTAATGTATTTGGAATCACGAAACCGGAAAAGGCGTGTTTGTAAACACCAATTCCGGTAATGAGGGCCCACCCCATTACGGATTCACCAAACCCGGAATGGCCTGTGCTTGGTCCCACTTGCAACGATAGCATGCAGAGCTTGCATGGCATGCAAGCTTCGGAATGGCTCTGTGCTTGGTCCCACTTGCAACGCATAGCATGCGAGCTTGCATGGCATGCGAGCTTGGGAAACTTTTTATTTTATACAAAAAATCGCGTATTCTGAAATATACAACAATCTCGCGTATTTACGAAATCCCCACCGATTTCGCAATCTCAAAAGCGAAACAGCAATTTCGCAATTTCGGTTTGAAATCACCGATTCAGCGTTCTCAATCTGAAATTGACGTATTTCGCATTTTCAAAAACGAAATCCTGTATTCACGGTTTCAAAAGCGAAATTGAAGTGCCACGTCGATTTCGCAATCTCGAGATCTTGAAATTGAGTGGCCGCCTTGTGGATGAAATGTTACACTGCTTATTCGGTTTCCAGGGAAAAAAAGAAGGAACTAGCTGCAGAGCAGAGCAATTTTCTTGTTCGTTCAAGCGGTCTCGCTAATCTCGTCTTAATGGCGTCGCACCCCATTCACTTAAACCACGTGCTAGTCACTCGAGGAATATTGTAAAATCGCTATCCGAGATATTGAACTACTAAGAACCGCTTGATCATTAAAAGAACTACTTGATCATTTAAGCGTTTTCGACATCTTTGTAAAATGTCACGTAAAATATACAACATTCTCGTGTATTTTTAAAATTTGAACGATAGCAATCGAGAATTGCAAAAGTGGCCTCTCCGTACACATGGGTCGCATTTCCGGTCGGACGGGCGATAATTTCATGTGTCAACTAGGGTTGAATAAATAAAAAAATCTATTTTTTTAGTGATATAGAAAATCTTTTATCAGAAATATTTTTGTTGGAGAATTTTATTTCGGTGCGTGATAACCTTTTAAATTGATTTGGTTGAATAAGACATTTCAGACTCGACAGTGAGAATTTTTGCATTGGTTGAGCGTCGAGATTTTTATTCCTTTCATGACACAATGGGTTTTTGAAGTGTTTAAGGAATTTTTTTAAGTAATGTAGTTTAAGTAATAATTGCGAGAATAATATAATTGGGATACAACAAGAAGATATAGAAGAAATTCATATAATTTACTGCGAAAAATAAGAGACAGGGTGATTCTCAACTCAGAAGTTACTGCGGAAAATAAGGTAGGCTACATTTTTTATTACGGCTTAAAATTGGGAGGAGCATATAACATGACATCTACTGAGTGCATCGAGGCCACTTCCCCTTCTCCCATGCCTCCGGTGGGGCTTCTCTGGCACGACGTGCCCTCTCTCGTTTCCTTTCTCTCTCGGCCTCCTTCTCCTCCGCTTCCTTGCGGCGTGCCTCCTCACGTGCGGCGTCACGCTGCGCTTGAAGCTGCTCCCTACGGTCCGCTTGCCGAAACTCTTCATCAAGGAGCCTTTGGTCCTCCGGGCCGATCTCCTCGTCATACCACTTCTCAAATTCACACAGTGGGGGAGGCGACTGTATGAAACAAAAATTAAGAAAGTTCCATGTAGAAATATTAGGAAACACGTATGATTATTACCATGAGACGAAGCTTAGGGCCTTCTCCGTGGTCGAATTCGTGAGTTCTTGCACTTCCAATACCGCCTCTTCCAAGTTGGAAGCTTCGTATGAGAGGACAAGCTGCAAGGATCTCCGCACAAACACATCGGTCGACAACCCCAATCGGTAGGAAGAGATCTTGATGCTGTTGTCGCTGCAAGGTCGAAGAGCCTCCCTCTTCTTTTGCTTTGCCCTTTCCTTTGAACTTGCGCGCTCGGCATTTTGTCTTGATCCTCACCTAAAATGAGCGGATATATCTTAGAGACTTCCTCACCTTGGTTGTTCCTCTTCTCTGTGCTTCTTAGAACACATCGTCCCTTCTTATATAGGCCTTAGGGGCACTTTCGGAGAGCAAACACGAAGCACATAAGCCTCCGTCCCAAAGATGTGTCCCACGGTTTCTCGGTAGAGTTGAGAACGCTGCAGCCTCGAGCTTTTTTCAGCGGACTTGACAACACACCTTCTTGCGTCAATGTCTTTTCGGGCCTAGTAGACAATACACCGCAATGTCGAGTCTTTTCAGGCGACTAGAAAATACTGCTGCACCTCGAGCCTTTTCGGGCCGAGTGGACAACACATCTGCTGCCTCAATGCCTTTTCAATTTTGTAATCTGGTGAATCATGCCACTAAAAATTTTGTAATGCAGCCTCAATCACACGAAAATGTTCTAATTAAAGCACGCTTAACATGTAAAATACGGATACAAACCGAAACCACTTGAAAGACATCCGTAAAGTGGGATACAACATAGGGTACATAACTCGGTGAAGGACTAAGTCGAAAACCATACATTCTAAGGCTATGGTTGTCGGAATAGGCCTCTTGTATTGTTCGTAGAACGGAGAGCTCTAGTAGTGCTTGAATGTCGGGGTGGTGGTGACACGAAGTCGTCGTCGTCATCTTCATCGTCATAGTTCTGAGTAAGCCCTCTGCGGCGTTGGTCGAGCGTCCTCTTGTATTGTTAAGTAGAACGGCCAACTCTGGTAGTGCTTGAGCGTCGGGGTGGTGATGACACGAAGTCGTCGTCGTCATCTTCATCGCCATAGTTCTGAGTAAGCCCTCTGCGGCGTTGGTCGAGCGTCCTCTTGTATTGTTAAGTAGAACGGCCAGCTCTGTAGTAGTTGAGCGTCGAGATGGTGGTGACACGAAGTCGTCGTCATCATCGTCATAGCCATAGTTAGAGCAAGCCCTCCTTCGGTACTGGTCGGACGTCCCTTGTATTGTTCAGGGGCGCCCAATATTGAAATGCTCTGCGCTCATTTTCATGATATTGGAGAAGGTTACGTGATACAAATAACTTAATCATTGATTTCCTCATTTATACTCAAGTTCATTCATTCATGATATTTGAGAAGGTTACGGTGATACAAATAACTTAATCATTGATTTCCTCATTTATACTCAAGTTCATTCATTCATATGTGAGATATAGTCTCAAGTAATGTGATTACTTAGGGTTATTAAGCTATTAAGATTAATATGCAAATCACAATGAAATGAGATTATCTTTTAAGTAATAGCGTAGACTATACTTTGGAGAGCACTACTGAGCTAATTTCATAACTTTTATGATTTAGACGAGACTTTATATTAATCACTGAAAAGGCTTACGTGGCATTGTAACGTTTACACTATTCGGAATCGGCCAAAACGTGAATCGTACGGTTAACGATTAAGGGTTTTGAACTAGCTTGATTTAAATAGAAAGTAAGTTATAATTAAGATGTTTTTCCAGAATATGGTAGTATGAACTTTGTACAGTGATTCTAAACCAGTTTCACTGATTTTATCATTTAGACGAGTTATTTTATTTGCTGTTGAATTAGTCTAAATGATCACAATGCGAACACTAAATCGGTCAAGATTCATTTTAAGTTTGCGACTACACTATACATGGTTCTTGATTCATTTTTCAGGCATCAGCATGATGCAACTCTAGAAGTGTTTTAAATTTGGTTTGGCATTATTTTAACTTTAATTGCAATAGATTACCTATTTACTTATTGTTATAATTAACATTTTCTTTCATTAAAAGAATGCAAATTAAATATTATCTTAAAGATTTTGATGCATGGTAAAATTTTGGGATTAAAATGGATTACCGAAAAATTATTAATATTCTGACAACAGTGACTGCTCCTAATTTCTTGTAAATTTGTAAAAGTCTTAAATTATATTATTAATTTATGACATTTTAACCAAAGGTAGAAATTGCATTGAGGTTTTCATGATAAATTTTTCAGATCCATTTGTGACCATTTTGGCTAGTTGTTGGCTGCAGTGAACTTTATTGAATGAAAAAGATAACATAGGCTATTAGGAAATCAAAGTGATAATGCCCGAGCTAATGTAACTAACTCTAATAGAGATGGACAAAGTGGCATAGATATCCGCAGAAGGAGCGAACATTCCTTTGTCATTTCATAGTCGGGATTAGCTACGAGGCCTTGGTCCTGACTTTTGTAGGCGCCTCTCCGCGCCTCACACACTTCCTCGGTTAGGCCGTGTTGGTAGTGGCGGGAGCATAGGCATTGTGGTTCATCGCATCCATTGTTCGCGGTGTACATAGGGTCTAGATCTTGGCGGAGGGGAAGCTTGTGGAGCAATTGGAATTGCTTCGACGACTTGGCATAATGGTTCTCGTTTGTGCGCTTGAGTTCGGTAGTCCTCTTCCCAAGCCCGAAAGTACACTGTTGGGACCTAATGCTGGCGATTTCACGGAAGAAATTCAAAGCTTCGTCTGGCTAAACATGGTAACAACGAAAAGGTCGGAGAACTTGCCTCATTGTTTTTCGTGCACTTGAAGAAGAATCGGCTGGGTTTCGGCGATTTTGGACATGCGCTCGAAGATTTTGGAATTGCATCGCGACGGTTTATCAGCGGAGCCTGTCTGTAAATCCTCCCGTAGCAGGACCACTTGAGCTCGAGGGATGCGCCATGTAAGCTCTTCGATTTGGGGAAGGATTGCGGGTTCCGGGGAAGAATGGTCAACGAGAAACTGAGCTGGAATCAATTAATGCCAAAAATAAAGATAACTCCAAATATATTTCTAAAAAACATGAACACTCATTATATTTCTCCAGAACTACGGTTCCACATTTCTTTATCCACCTCCTATTTCCCTCTCTTTTCTTCTGTCTCCTAACTTCTAGCTTCCGCTTCTCCAGAGCTCTCCAAAAATAAGACTCGGGGTTCGTAAGGATGGAGTTTCTCAAATAGCAGCCTCCTCATTTATAGTGTCTTCCGGAGAGCATGCATGCGTGAAAAATTCACTCGTTCTCTATTGCTTTCGGCCAGGACAAGACATTACCGGGGCCGGTTTCTCGAACGTTCAACACTTGGCTCGCTCGCATGCAAATTACCTTGGCCCGTGCTCGATTGGCTTACTCGTGTCTCCACCAGTGTTGGCTTTACCAGTGATTTTGCATGCGAGGGAATCAGTCGGACGCAAAAAGAAAAAGCACAGACAGCATGGCGTTTTTCCACGCGTCGATTTTTTTCATGTGGACCCTCTTTTCTTTTCTTTGTAGTTGTGCCGCGTTTTGCCTGCCCAGGCCCCCCTCCCGCACCAGCCTGCCCTCCGTGCGTGTGACGCGTGGCGCAGTGGAATCCCGTGGTTTTGATCCGCGAATTCGGTAGTGGGACCAAAGTGGCGAAACTAACTTTAAAATAATCTTAGGGATATCCCCAAGTAATGTCTGTAAAATGATCACATTATCCTATATGGCGTAGTCGCAATCTCAAAAAGAAATGTACACTGGGACCATGTAAACTGCGTGGTCGTTTAAGCCTTTTGACCCGCCCGTAAAGTATCGCGTCTAAATGCCAAATATTGAGGGAATAGCCAAAAATCGTACCGCGTAATATAAACTACCATAATCTGAAATTATATTCTTTTTAGGACTTGATCGCACATAAATATTTCTTCCGCAAACACCCTTCGTGAACTAGTCGCAGAAAAACTAAACTAACTAAGCCTATTCAATTATCGCACCCTCGTGGTGGGACCACGGTCTCGGAAGTAATTTGTTCATTTTACCGATTGCATGTTTAAGCTAATGAGCAAATAGGGCAAACTAATGAAGAGTCTAATTTTTTTGTATATTTCTGATCTATGCTATCCCAGAAGTGTAACTAAACTGGTTTCACCACTTGTTGAGCTCATTTGATATATATTTTAAGCATTTGAGTCTTGCATGTTATTAAGGTATTTGCACAATCAATACTTCATACAAAATACATTTAAATCTTAATATTTTCATAGAAATGGGTTCTCTGGGGTTGCAGGGGTATGTTTTATTTATTTCATGATTTATGGAGCAAGGAAAGGTATAATTGCTTCATATTACCTAAAAGGCGACTTTCATTCAAACTCTAATTAAAAGTTTTTACTGCAAGCAACATATAACTTTTTATTGCATATTTTGAATCCTTACTGAGTACCTCAAATTTAGGAACTGAGTTTGCATTAATCGGAGATTCACAGCAAAAGTTATAAGGGTTTCATTGCGTGAGACAAAAATAAGGAAAATAAAAAAAATAAAGTGCAGACGTCAGGATTCGCACACAAGACCTGTTGAATAGAAGCACTGGTTCAATGAATCGGCTTTACGTCACTTCAATATTTATGAAAAAAATTTTGTGCAATGAATTTGAAGTTATCTAGCTACTGTAAAAATTTCGAATTAAAATACTGTGTACATATTTTATTAAAATTCTGACAATCTGCTCTGCACAGTTTTCTGATTTCGGATTTTGATTTATCAGACAATCCAAATATTTTTATAAATTTTTGAAATTTTGTTTTTCAATTTTATTTGACCTAAGGATTCTTATGTAAAATTTGTAGCTCAAAATATTGCTGCATTATTTAATAAAAATTCTGAAACTTCGAGTACTACTTTTCAATTCTCTCTAAACGATAATGTTGCTGGGGTCGTATTATATGAATATTTGAGTTTACAAGCTTTAACGAAAGTACCTGCAATACAGGAATCACCATATAATCATGTAGTAGCAACCAAGAACCATAGATTTCGAACGAACAAAATGGATGAATTGATATCGTAATACAACACAAAACCCTTCACATACATTGGCCGAAAGTAACAAATATATTACAATGCGAACAACCCAATACACGCAGCTGTAAAAACAAGCCTTAGTGTCCCCCTTGGCCCCGTCCACCCTGCCTTCTGGTAAAGTCCTCTGGGGTGTACGTGTCTGGGGGATGTCTTACCCTGTGTCCTGCGGCCTGTGATGGCCCCTGCCTCACCCTGCGTACCGGTATTTCGAATTCAGCTTCTCGGGCAGGGAGATCCGGTTGGAGAGTGTATTGTACTCCGCTCCAGTGCACCCGGTTGAACCACTCAGTACCATCCTCCGTCCCTAGGGGAGCCGCATGGAGTACCTCGGCCGCTGGTTGCGAGGTCCCCGCCTGGTCGGGATGAGGTCGCTGTAGGTCCACACCTAGTAGCCCAGTGAAGGTGGTAGTGGACAGGAAATCGAAGTCAAAATCTTCGGGCTCGCTCCACTGTTGTGTGTGAGTGACCTCCGTCCCGTACGAGTGTGAGAAATGGGGCACCTCCGGTGGTGCAGAAGGACCGGGTCTTTCATCGTGATGTGAGAAGGCCTCAGCTGGTACTTCGACGGGGGGCACGGAATGACGTCGCGATGAATGGCTCGGTGCATGGGACGTGGATGCACGTCGTGCGGCGTCGTGCACGTCTGCACTAGGGGGACGCTGGGTGCAGGACCGTCTGGTAGGTTCCATCTGAGGTGAGTCATTGCGGTGGGCGGGAGGCCGTCCAAATCCTCCAAGACCGCGGATGGCGGAGAAGATTCGGGACCCCCTGGACGCGAGGTACCGTCTCATCTGATTTGTTGGGGAAGAGGAGCTAGAGGTGCCTGCCGCATCGGCCACAACTCGATCTGCTTGGGTACATAGCTCGGAGGCCTCCTGCGTCTGCATGGCGGGTGTATTAGCACCTCGGATTACAAATGTACGGAAGACATTAGTACGATAAAGTGAGTACCAAAATATGGGTATGTCGAGATCGATCCTCTGGATAGGCCATGTCTCGTTCTTCGACCTCCTGGCTCAGTAAAGTGGCACGCGTGCGGGGACGGTACCATTCAAGGTAGTTGTAATACTCCGAGGGGTCGTATGGCCCGGAGGGATGGACAACCATCTGGAATGCACTCTGGACCCAAGCCGTAATGTGTGGCGCGTGCGTGACGGTCCAGTCCTCTGCGGCCGCAGTGCCCTGCGCGCTTCTCCTACAAATGGAAGGCTTTAAGATTGTAAAATTTACAACAAGGGGATATAATTTTAGCAAATTAAATGTTGAAAAACATACCCGTGGGACCTCCCGGCGTCCCGCGGTGGTGGAACTGGGACTACCTGCCGAAACCCGAACTGCCTCTGGATCCGTTCGGGCGAATAGACCTCCACCACGTTCATGTACAAGAGAAAGGATGTCGTCATCCATAGGCCGTGGTCGACCGTGCAACAAGAAGATATCCGGCCGTCAGTCGCAATCTCTTCAGCTCGTTGCATGGTCCATGGATCCCGCTCACATCTTTGTGTGGTCGATGAGTCGATGTCGGAGACAACACGCGCGGAGCTGATGTGGTCACTCGTCGGTGACCATTGAAGCCGTGCGTGTATCCACCGGTACACCATTGTAGGGCGAGTGGCCTCCGGTATGTCATCATCGATGACAACAGGGTAGTACCTCCTACGGAAACCGGTCCGAGAGATCGGAAGGTACTCCCAACTCCACATCTGTAGGAGTTGCACGCATCCGGTAATAGTGCCCTTCGGAGTCTGGCGACGGCATGCGTAGCACAATCCATGGTAGGTGTCGCGGGATCGCAGATCGGTATGCTGTTGGGATGGCATCGAGGTTCATAGCCATCTCACGAGCAAGGCCCACGATGTGCGGGAAGATCACGTCCCCTGCGGTGCTCGTGAACATAATACCACCCAGCAAGGTGTACAAGTACACTTCATAATGGCGCCCCACGGTATCTGCGTCGGCATCAGGTGGGCATGGACCGTACTCCTGCAATGCCTGTAGCCAAGTCTTCGAGACACCATTGTCCTTGTGTTCGTACGGGACACCGAACCTGCATTGATTCTGGAGTAAGAGAGTCGATAGTACCGCTCACATTACGAGCACGAACTAAGGAGTGCATGTAATACCATGCACGATGTAGTCTTGCCCTTCTTGTCTCTTTGGGCCGAGGAATAACCAACTTTGTCCCTAATGGGCGGGCCGTTAGCATAGCCACATCCTTGAGTGATGGCCATCTCACCGGTGGTAGGTGAAAGGTGTGTGTCTCCGCCGCCATCGATCGAGAGACGATAAAGTGCACGATCAATGATCGGGATGGGTGTGCTCAAGCCTCCTCCGAGCTGAGCCCCATCCATGAGAAGCGCAAACGGTAGTAGACCTGCACGAGCTAGTGGAATGTGGAACCGAGGGTCGAGCTTCTTTATCTTGTGGGACGACCGGCATAAGAGAGGGGGCAACTGAAACATTAACGAGAAAGCGGTTATTTGTCTTGCAACGAAGTGATCACAGGTAATTAATATGCTAATGCGTCGTACCATATTTCCTGCGAAAATTGCCCTCGCACGATGTGGAGCATCGACTGCCTCGGTAAGAAGCTCTGGGACTGTAATGGCCGCCATGACGTGCTGCTCAAACGGTGGATACGTCAGATACGAGTACATTTACAAAAACAGGATGTAGCATAGGTACAATACCATCAAATAAAGGTTAATTTCCATACATGCAAAATACATATACAAGTTCATTAGCAATACATGCAAACTATGTACTAGGTGGATTGGGACACCTCCTACGATCGTGTCCAGGTTGTTTACATAGTTTGCACTTGCGCAAACCGCTCTCATCGGTCAGCGTCCATGTCACCTTGAAATCTGGTGCCCTTGGCCTCCCATGTTGAGTGCGTTTAGTCGCGGGATATGGTTTCGAATAGGACCGTCCATAATCTTGTAGTTCGCTCCGACAGTGAGCGAACTCATCTTCGGACGCCAAGTGTTCTTCAAGGCATGTGCGGTGTAGTAAGGCGAGATGTCTTGTGATGCATCGTTTCCACCCATATCGCGACATCGGCCAACACATGAGAGCACGGAATGTCTTTGAAGCTTCGGCTTGTTGCGTGCCGTCACTTCCTCACCCCGGTGGCATTCTTGCACGGTGTCCCCGCGAGATACCCGGATGCATGTTTGCGCTTGCACATGACCTCGAATTTATCGTGCCCAAGTCATAAATCCTTGTGCGGTGGAAATCGCCTTCCTCCTCCTCTCGCGAGGATCTTCTCCACTCTTGGTGCGTACATCGTGTCGCAAGCCTCGGCTGCGTTCATGATCTCGAAAGTGTCAGCCGCCCGGTAGAATGTGAGCTCAATGATTGAACACAATGGAAGAGCGCGCACACCCTTCAGGGCGTTGTTGAATGCCTCCGCTATGTTCGTTGTCATAATGTTGTACTGCGATGGTGTATGTGAGGTAGTGTGCATCTGAAATAGGGAGTGAACAGATTTGTGTGAACTTATGGCTCATGTATACCTCGCTCCGTTAGGTATAGGTGGTAGTGCCCACCACTCACCGGCTTCCCGCGATCCTTGGCGAAGGTGGGCGAGTCCGAGATACCACGGTCGACCTCCCACCATTTGTGAATGGAGGTGCACCTCCGGGATTGATCGTCCTCCATCATCTTCCGTGTGCTCTCGTTAATTTGCGTCCATATCGCGTTGAACTTGTGTGCTTGTTACGCATGCACATAGCTTTGAATCTCTTCACGAGTGCCTTGTTCTTGTACCTTGTTATGCGAGTTCGCGCCAAGGTGGCGCATGCACCATCTTCTCTCGACATCGGGCGGTTAAATGCGAGGAGGACGTCTTGTCGTGCATGACATCCAACGCGTCGCGAGAGACCCTTGTTCTGTCGGAGACAACACATACGCTCCGGTACCCGACGACCCGCTCTTGAGGAGAGTTAGGAACCACGACCAACTATCGTTGTTCTCGCTCTCGGCGGCGGCGAATGCCACCGGAGGATTTGGTTACTTGCATCGGCGAGTGCGGTAAGTGGCGTCCGTGGAACTTCCGCTAAGGAACGTCCGCCCACGCATATGGTGATGCGCAATACAAAGCTTCGATGCATTGCCGAATGACGAGAATATCCTTAGGAGGTACCGGTGGCGGCCGATGGACCCGTCTTCGGCATAGCGGGCTCATCGCCACCATGAACCGAGTGCGGGTTCGTCATGGTGATCTTCTGCGGCAACCTAGGGGCATAGTTGAAAGACTCCTCGAATCCCGAACAACATCTTCAATGCCTTCGCCCGCTCTCCATGCCGTATGGTACGTGATGACCATCCCAGTTCTAGTCTGGACCTCCTCGATAATTTTACGAGGAGTCATCCCTATGTCGGTTCCAACAATGGTCACGAGGAGCTAAGCTATGAACCTCGCGTCCACAAGTCGGTTCATGTTCCTTATGGACTCCTCCGTGCACGTATGAGGCCTATTTCTACTTATGACAAAGTAGTCCTCGTGCTTGGGTCTGTGAACCCGTACGTAGAAGGGACAATCCGGAACCGTGCACCTCACCTCATATGAGGAGGGCTCGGCCAGGAGACGAGTGTGCTCCCGTCTTGTCGTGGCGGCATAGTTGCTAAGAAAGTGAATGGCCTCGCCTTATTACGGAAGCGTTGGCGGTTTGGACATCGTTAAGGAGTACCCCATGCGAGATATATTCTTGTAATCCGCTATAGTACAGATCCGGTGACCCATGGCTCGAAAGTACTGTATAGCCGGTGTCGGGTCATCATTGTCCGCCGCTTCTTCATCCCCGCTTCCGCCGTCGTCATCATCCATGCTTTCCCCATCCACCGCCGCCACATCTGCTTCTTCTTCGCCTGCACCCGATGTCCCCTCCCCTGCAACGGCTGCTTCAGGTGGAGCATGTGATATGTCATGTTCTTGTGCTCGGGAACTAGAGGCAACCTCCCCGGGGCCGTGCCGTGGCAATATCTCCACGTACACTCCTACCTCGAAACTCTCTTCACCCGCTTTGCGGACATACAAAGCCCACGCGCTTTCATTCCGTAACGGGAAGAGCGTGTGCACAACCATCGAGCTGTTCGGGACAAACCGTGGACGAACCCCTTCGAGACGAACTCTATGCGTGTCAAGGTTCACACCCAGTAGGGCGACGACATGTGATTTCAGCTCCCACAGTTCATTTGGGGTGGCTATTATGCTATCTACGTGCAGACAGTTCTCAATGCTCACGACTCTCCCGTTCAAAACAACGGGTCGTTCTCCAAAATATATTTTAACAGGCATGTCCATCTGCTGCGCATATATTCAAAGCAATTACACACAAAATATTCAGTATTAAACTATATGATTACACAATTGCACTAATTTCACTAAGTAATATTTTTATAATTACACAAAATATTCAGTCTTAAATCTGTGAAGATCTCATTTTTCATCATGATCACAATCCAGTGATTTTAATAAAATATTACAAGCTAGGTCCATTTACAAAAATTAAATTATCCTTACAAGTTCTTCCTAGTTCTTCATGTTTCCGATTTTTCAAAAATAACAAATGAAGTTAAATAATTTTTATGATTTTACATAATGTTACTTAGTCAATTATGAAGCTATAATAAAACTTTTGGATCGTTATAACACCCTATAGAATTTATAAATTTAAACAATGTTTCATCCCATTTATGTTATTCCTGTTTTTATTTTTACAAATAACAAATAACATTCAATAAGTTTTAAATTTTTATGTAATGGTAATGATTCAATTATAAAGCTCTCATAAAAACTATGGATTATGTTCACGCTCCACAACATTAATTAAATTCTGAGAATAATACTGTAACAATTATGTTCATTCTGTTCAACATTTTTAAAAATAACAGATGAAGTTACATAATTTTGATAATTTTACAGAGTGGTGCAGAGTCGGCTATGAATCTGCCTTGAAAATTGTGGATTTTTTTCACACTCCATAAAATCGATAAAATTCTTACAATCATTATGTCCCACTAATGTTTATTTCTTTTCATAATTCTTATATTTAACAAATTAGGTTACATTATTTTTTGCATTTCACAGAATGGCACTGAGTCCATTATTAATCTCTCATAATAATTTGGATCATTATCGCACTCTACAAAATTTAAGCGATTCTTCAAATTTAACCGTCCTCATAATATTTGCAATAATTGAAGGGCGTGCTTACATAAACTATTTTTCGTTCCAACTTATCATCCTAACATTGAACTATGTCAACAAATATTATACGATACTCTTGTGCTAGAGTAATTAGAGGACGAACATACCTTATATGTTGTACAATGCCAATAAATTCCTCAAAATCGATTCCGTTACTATCTTCCCTCACCTCTTCTACAAATAAATTATAAAGCGTGAGTCGCTAATTTTAACTATTTTACGCTAGCACGGTCTACTAAAATTTGCTAAATCATTAGTATCGTCACACTTTTTACAATACTGTACTAATTAATTACTTAGTCATACTAATTATAATACCATGCGAACAAACAATATCATGCTACTACTTTGTTGTAATCTGAGCGTACTACCTTTTCCTAATACGAATTAAAAGAGCGAACATACCTTTTAATCAACCCACGAAACCAATCTCTGCAAAAACCAAAAATTAATAGCACACCTAATCAAGCACCATAACAAGGAAATTTTCGGGCTCAAAACCACTCTCCCGACTCACAGCTTTCAAAACAATGCAATGCCCTTCCTCTCTCATTGCCTCCTCCATTTATAGTCACGAAAAGCGAACGCTTGGCGCTAATCACGCAGACAACAGCGCAAATTTCATCTGTCTCATCCCGTCCTTGCCTTCTCTTTTCCTCACATGCGAGGCATCTTTGCTTTATTCACGGAGAGCATCTCTGGCTGGGAAGAAATGAGCACGCATAAAGCAAAGCAATGCATTCAAGCGTTTGGTCAGGGGCTGTTTTGCGGCGATTGGCGTGTTAAAAAGAACCGGGGCCGTGCTATGCAATACAACGCGTGTGCTCACTGTCCAATTAAGCGAGATTCTGCATGCGGGTGGAACTAATTTTGCTCCTTTGTTTTGCATGCGGTGGGACCAACAGATTTCTCTGCATGCACAAAAGCAAAGCGCCAAATCATGCATCGGGTGGGACCAGCGGTTTCTTTGCATGCCATGCAATAAAGCAAAGCGCCAAATCGATCTTGTTTGCATCCGCAGCAGAGAAGCAAAAGCAAAGCACGACGGACAGCATCTCTGGTTGCATGCGGAAGTACCACGAGCCATTCCGGGTTTGGTGAATCCGGTAATGGGGTGGGCCCCATTACGGAATTGGTGTTTACAAATCGCCTTTTCGGTTTTCGTGATTCCAAATACATGTAAGCGGATTTACGAGAACCGGTATCTGATGTTTGTAAACACATACTCGGTAATGATGTGTTTTTGTAAATACACGAATGTATTGTATCAATTTTTAAATACGGATCAACACTTGTACTGTATACAAAAATTTCCATGTTTAGGATTTAAAGTCAGTTTTAACTTTTGAAAAGCAGTAAGTCCTCGGATAGGTAAGTTTTTAAACAGCTTTTGATATAAGTCAGAAGCCGCATATAAATAGCAAAATCTAAAAGAAGGATGTGATATGCTTCTTTTATTACAGAAGGGAATTAGCTATTTTTTAAACAGCGTCTTGTAAAAAGCTATATCTATTTTTCAGTCTAAAAATCCAAAAAGATTTTTTTTTCAGAAAAACTACAACTCTCTGAGTTACACAATGCAACTTACCAAGGGAAACCAGTGCATTTAAACACCCCCCCCCCCCCTCCCCTCTAATTTTTTACCTTATAAATCTAACATCCTTTTGGATAAATCTATAAAAATAATCCCCTCCTCAACCATAGAGGACGTGATAGATGACACATGAGTACATATTTGCACATGTAAAGCATTACCGGTCAGCCAGTCATTGTAAATGGACGTACCGTCCCTAAGTCTATTTCATGGTTCGGTCAAAAGCTAAACAAACTATTAGGTTGGAGCTGTACCATTGTCATTGAAATTCAAGTCTGAATGTACGGCATTACTTCTGCAAATCTCCACAGTACGGTCTCTTCCTCGCTAGAGAACCACCAAGCTTGTGTCGGACAGCATGATGTCCATGACACCTCCATGCTAACCGTGAGGGTGGCCGGGCTGACTGAGGCTGCAATGGTGACAGTACCATGACCGGGAAGAATAGTGGCAATGCCCAAGCTTTGCGAAGAGCACACGAGGTGGATGTAGGAGTTTTCTCGCTAGTAGGAGCGATGGTGGACGTCCTCTGAAACACCCTAAAAATTTCAAAATTTTTGTTTATTTATTTATTTGGATTTTATTCGGATTTTATTTGAATTTTCTCAGATTTATTTGGAGTTATTTGAGCCTCTTTTGATTTCTTTCCTTTTTGGGGAAGTGTCCGTTTTGGGCGCCTTCCTTTTTCAGCCGGGTCCCTTTTCGGCTCAGCCCGATTTCCTTGCCCCGACCCAAATTTCCATGCGGCCCAACTCTTTTTCCCGCACCCAGACACCCAATTCCCCCTCCCCCCTCGCTCTGCTTGCCTTGGTAGAGCCTCTGTTCCTTGCGCCCCACATCATGCTTCGCTTGACCAGTAGCGTCTTTCGGCCCATACACGCCACCTTCTTCTCCCCCTGTCTTCTTCCTCGCTTCGCTCCTCTGCCCGGTCCTTCGCTCGCCTCATCGCTTGAAATCCAATCCGGCGTCGCCGTGTCCGTCGCCAGTACTCATGAAATCCCTCGCTTTGCTCCGTCGCCTCATAACGTCGCCCTTTTCTCCTCCCTGTCCGACCGCTGCTCCGCCGGTCCGAGCTCAATTCCGCCTGATCGCTTTCCCTCCCCGGCGCCGATCTTCAACGCCCGTGCACCTGCTCGCCTCGTCTTGTCAGCCAGCAACTCCGCGCGATGCCCGTGCATGCCCCGTCCCCTCCGCTCAGCTCGCCCATGCCGTCCTCGTCATCCTTCTGTTGAAAACACGGCCACTCTCTCTCTTCCTCGCCTCCGAACACTCCTTCCCCCTCCCGCTATAAATAGCGCCCCTCCGCTTCGGTTTTTCGTCGCCCCGAGCTCGTTGCAACTCCTCTATCTCCCCCACCAGCTCATTTCCTCTCCGGTGCTCTCCCCGCGCCGCGCCATGCCCCCTCTTCCTCGGTTCCGATCCCCACCGCCGCCCGGCCGTTCCACTTCCTCCCCTTCACATTTTCCTCCCGCCCCAGACTCGCCATGAGCCCCTTTTGCTTCTCCGCCACTCCAATTCCCCTCCCGAGCTCCCCTCTGTCCGTTCGCCCATCTTCTTCTCCACCTCCGGCCACCTCCTGCTGCGCCGCTCTCCTTCCCCACTGATGAGTGGCCCCCACCCGTCGGTCCTCCTCTCGCCCACTCACTGCCATCTCGGCCCCTCTGACCACCTACCCTTTTCTCATTGTCATCACGGGCCCGGTGTCGGCCCTTGACCCCTTCTTGCTGCCATGGGCCCGCCGTCGACCCGTTCCACGCTCACCGACAATGAGTCCACCCGTCGGTGCCGTGCTCCTCAGACCCACCCGTCGGATGGGCTCTCTGCACTTCATGGGCGGCACGCCATTCAGCAGGTAGTCGCGCCTCGCACCCACCTCGCGCCCGGTAGTGAGCAGTGGGCAGCGTGGTCTTGTCTTGACTCGTCGGCCTGATACCTCCGTTTAATTTCTTTTTCAGGTTTTTAATTCATTTAAAAATCCAAAAATTCATTTAAAATTCCAGAAAAATCCCCAAAAATCCCAAAAATTCTCAAAAATCCAAAAATAGCCAAAAAAACATATTCTTGACCAGTTCGAGCCGCTGAGTCTAGAAATGATCTCCGTTTTGCCAGACCAAGTCCAGAAAATCCCAAAATGCCCCTGAGCTCCGTTCCAGCCATTTTCTCTCCTGTTCCTTTTTCCGTTTTCTTTCTTTTGTTGTTTTATTCGTTTATTTATGGATTTTGCTTTTTCACATTAGATCTAATGTCGGAACAACCCTCGGAGCGAAACCCAGAGTCAGAGCAGTTCTTGGAGTCGCGCCAGGAGCAAGCGCCGTTCGAAACCAGACACGACACCGACCGCTTCTCGCTAGGCGAACCTCTAACCTCGCAAGGCAAGCCACACTCCTTGAATATGTTTGATCCCATTATTCTGTATAATTACTATATGTATGTAGTTATTGCATTTGTCTGTAAATAGAGTAAAAATCTAAAAAGGAGTTAATTTGGAAAGACTTGACTAGTTAAACCCACCCCCTTGTTACCATGTTGATTATGCCATATTCAGTTGTAACCCTAGGTTATCATTAATGAACCACCGTAGGTTAGCTATAATACTAATCATTACTTTTCATTTATTGATCGGAACTCATTTTCAAAACCTGCTACGGTTTGGTGGACAATATTGGGCGGACCACGGGAGGTGGATGCTGGCCCAATCCCCAAACCGATGACAAGCCCAGTGTGGTGTGGAAAGGTGCAGGAGAGTGCCGGTGGTGCGGTGTCGTCGAGTGTGTCTTGACAATTAAGGATCAACCCACAGGCAAGGTAAATAACTCGATCCCTCTCAACCACAAGTTGGGTCGGTCGACTCTGTTGACTGATCCACGAGTCTTGAGATATTGTCTTTCCCCTTAGAATGCCTACAGGTGGATCCCCATTCTCTATGGAGGAATGGGTAGTGTTGTGGTTGGGGGTGGAACGGAATGGTGTGGCCATTCGGCGGTTTTCACAACAGTATGATTCCTCAGTTGGTCAGATCGCGCAGATCCGCTTTGGCCAGTGGGTCCTGGAAACTGAGGATTTGCACCGCCTACTGGGTAGGAGCTTAAGAGAGGAAATTCAATGAAAGGTTATGTTCATCTCGGTCCGACCGCATGCATAAAAGTTGCATGTTGTTCTCGAGTGGCATCAATGACCATTGATATCTTGTGGGTAAAGTTGAGTAGCTCTGTAGAGTGATCTAAATGGTATCCGAATACGTCGTGCTTCCGGCTAATGAAGCTGGGTTAATTTAGGGTGATTCCTGTAACTGAGCTTGAGTAGTTTTAATAATGAACTTGCCGTAACCTGGATTTTGTTAATAAATCAATGGTGGTGTTGTGATAATGATATTGATTGATTGATTTGCTTTTCTTTGTACTATACTTAATCCTAGCTCATGCATCCACCAAATAATTAAACTAATGCCAATTCCTTGAAATTCCGTGCATGTAATATTCAGAATTTCCGTGTGGTTTGTTGAGTACGGTTGTGTACTCACCCTTGCTACAAAATCCCCCTTTTAGATTTCAATGAAGCCGACGAGTTCCAGAAGAACGTAGATGGCGTCGATATTTGGTTTTGAAGGCCTTGATCTATCTGCTCAAGCCTTTCCTGTGGGAGTTTTTGGTAATGTACCTGGTGCCAGCCGCACCTTTTGTAAACTCTGGCCGTTAGGTCCTTAATTTACCTATCAAATATTCGCATTTGCTTTTATGTCTGGCAATGTGCACTTGGTTACCTACAGCTAAACTCCTAGGTAGCTGTGAGGGTATTTATACGCACCCCCTAAAAAGGGCGGTCCGTTACATCCTCAACGGGAGAAACGGTGATAGACACACGGACGACAATCACACAGCGCCATGCATCCTCCTCCATTCCTACTCTCCACAGCCGCCGTGTCGCCAGCGCTCCACCTTCAGCGCGCACTGAACATGCACAATCAATCAGAGCAAAATTTATGCACCAAACACCTCAAAGAGCTGTAGCAATTCCCTGGCATCAGCGTAGTGCCCTTGCTCTGCCGCGCCATGGCAACTGTTGGACCAACCCGTCTTCTTTTTTGGTCCCTACTGCACACCGCTGTGAGTCGCCGCCATCCTAGCATGTCTCCATCACTTTGTATCGCGCCAGCGCCCGGCTTAGTATAACGCCAATCACGTGCCGGCGACGGCAACGGGGAGTGGAGCCGGAGGCGGTGGTGAGGTGACGAAGAGATGTGGTGGTGGGCATGGGGGAACAATAACGTTGAAAGGAGGCCGTGACGACGCATGAGGAGGAGGCGGCCGATGGATGGTGGGGTTGCTATGTCATCGCATAGCCGGACCGTCGCCGCACGCTTCCCCTTGGCACCACCACCACTCTTCCTGGCCGCAGCCTGGATCAAGTGTTGCCGCCTTTCCTCCTAGTCGTTGTCGCCTGGATCGAGCGCCGCAGCCTTCAAATCAAGCGCCGCCTCCCCTTCCTCCACTTCGCTCCTCTCCATCGCCATTTATCTCTGGCCGCTGCCGTCGGATCCGTCCTTCCCTGTTCGATGGCGGTGGCGCACAGTCAGGAGGCCAGCGCCAGGAGTAATAGCGGCTGGTAGTGGCGGTGGGGTTGCGAAGGGACAGCGCGGGAGGGGCAAAGGGGTGCGGGGGTTGTAGAAAGCGGCGGTCGGAGGAGGTGAGCGGCCGTGGAACCGGGGAGGGGCGTGTTAGTGATAACTTAATGGGCACATATCTTGTTCAATCACCTATATGTGTAAGCGTGTAATCAAACGATATGGAGCACCCAACCGACCTTCAGTAGGCGGTAGATATTTTTCAGAGAGGGATTCTCTCGATGTTTCTCAGAGGAGTGGTACTACCAGCTATCAGGGAGCGGTATTACCGGCCTCTGGTTGGCGGTAGTACCATTTTCCAGCGAATTATGTATTTTGTTGGGATTATGTACTGTCTATTGCATATCTTTGTGAACAGTGCTACGTGATGGTTTGATTGTCTGTGTCGGTTGCAGGACTTCGGAGATAGGTCATGATAAAACGGAGGCGAATGAAACTAGGCTAGAAGAGTTGAGGTCCAGAACGATCAAGGGACGCCATAAGATAACTGAGGTTGGGAGATGGTTGCAAGCCTGGAAGACAAGAATCCAGAATGTGAAGCATTGGTGATAGACATGGTGAGTAACAGCCTAAACCGGGATTAGGCTTAGGAAGGAGTTGAGATCCAGAACGGTCTAGAAAACCGGCGCCGTCAAGGTGAAGTGGTCAAGGACTCGTGGCATGCCAAGTGACCTGGTCCCTTTTGCAATTGAGGATGGTTCAGGGGTCTGAACGCGTGAGAGGCTTGACGGGAAATCATTGGGGTCATATGGTGGATGATGAAGCATGTGCAATGCTTCGAGTGAAAGAAAATTAGTAACTTATCCATTATCATGGATCGAGACAGTTTGAAAAATCATGACCGTTGCCTAAGTGGTTTAGGTCGAGCAAAATCGAATATGGGCGCTGATTCGGGCTCATCGAGTAAATTGGAGTGCCAGGTGAAGGCCACTTTGAGAAGTATATTAGTGTGAGTGTAAAATCCATTAAGTGTGTTGGGTTTCAGATTAGCCCATATAAAAGTGGATGGTATCCACTTGTGTGTCCAGGTTTAGAGTTAGTGTTGCCTCCTCTATATAAGACCTTCAGAGACAGAGAGAGAGAGGCAAGTTTCTTGACTCTAGATTATGGTTTCCACAAGATTTTAGTTTTCTTATGTGTATGTGAGTGCTTCTTGAGAGTTTTACCCTCAGGTGAGAGACTTTGTAATCATCCATCTTACTATGAAATAAAATCAATTTGTAATCAAGCTTTACCTCTTGTTTTTATCTTCTTCTCTTTTGGGTCTTGATCTCTCTCTATTTGGTTTCTTTCTTGATCTTATGCTGCGAAGGATGATTGATTGATGAATGTATCATCTATAAATCATATCTCAATCATCAAGACAAGCTTCTTCTTAATCATCAATGTTTTCTCAAGGAACCGATTTTTGGGTTGAGAATGATCTTTGGGAGATCTTGATTTTGATCGTTTAAGAGTTCTTTCTTTTGTGTTTTTACTTGTTGTGATATATGGAAAACTATTTAGGATCATTTTAATCATCAAATTTCCATGAGCAAAGCTCATGGTGAAGTTTTTGGTTTTGACTCGATTTTCGTGCAATCTTCGTTAAATTTAAAAAATGTTAGAAATTTGATGCCAATCTCTGTAATTGATGGTTGGAATATGTTCCTGATATCCTTAGGAAGGTGTATACAAAACTTCATAGGTGTTGGATCAACCAATCAAAAGTTGCATGGATTTTTATTTTTGAACTCGTGCTGATTTCACTATTCGATGCATGTTTTAACTATTCACTGGCACTATCAGGTACTGTAGCACATTAGTACTTGGGTTACTATTCATTTCGGTACTACCGATCATTTAACTATGGTAGTGCCACCTCATATGTGAATTTATAAAAAATATATATTTTTTCGTATTTCTTTGATCTAGAGAGGTTTTGATTAGTTTCTTTTAGGCAAAATTTTTGTTTGACTAAATTTTATTTAGCTCCTATTCACCTTCAATCGTCTTTTTGGTCCTTCAAGATATATGCTATATTATGAGTTTGGATGCGAAAGATATGGAGCGGGAAGGTTTGAGTCCGTATGTTCGATAAATTACTGGTGCTACGTACTGGACTGAATAGTGGCGTTGCGTGACCCGAACAAAGGACGCGCTGCAGTATCATTTTCGTAACCAAATTCTTTACCTCCTTTATATATTTACATTTATTATATTATAAAAAGATTCAGACATATTAATAATGTAGCTACTTTTGCATCTATTTAGTGTTCTTCGCTTGATTTAGACATTAGATTAATAATGTAGCTACTTTTGTATCTATTTAGCGTTTTTCGTTGTTTCTTCCTCATTGCATGTGCATAAAGAGGAGGAATTAGACGACTTCTTTCAAAAATCGTTCTGCCTTTTCACTAGAAATTGGAAAATCAATATACTTCATTTAGTTTTTTTGAAATTCAACATGTGTAATTTTAGTGAATCAAAGAGTTGCAAGCCATTGCATCTGGTAGCGAGGAAGTAACTAGTGTTTATTAAGAGAGGATGTAAGTACCAAAATCATATGATATAATACAAGGAATCATGAGGATATTCTAGTAAGAATTTCTTTGTAAGTAATAAATTCCACTTTATGGGACTGCGGGCGTTTAACACGGAAGGGGGGCTGACTGCTATGCTCTGCGGGTGCGGGAGCACCATCCGCGGTAAAAAAAAAGGTTAAATCTATAAATAATTATGTAAAAATGCTAGATTTGCAAAAAAAGAAATGATGATGAAGAGGAGGGACTTGAAAAGAGATGATTTTGAATATCTGGCCTGTTCTCTCTTGTAACCAGCACATCACAATCACACACTCCCAATTGGTTTTTTTGGACAGTGAGAAACGAAACGAAACAAGTCCAAAGGATCGAAAGAAATTACGTATTATTTCTTAAAAAATAACATAGAATTAAAGAGTCTCAGCTAATGATTAGAAACCTTTCAAGATTGAAAAAAACTTTTGATAATACAACTTTCAACTATATAATTTGCCACTAAAATACTTTTAACTAGACAATTTTAAACTAGATAGCTTTTAACTAGACAACTTTCCATCAAAATACTTTCAACTGGGCAACTTTTAATTACACAACTTTCAACTAGACAACTTTCCACCAAAATACTTTCAATTCGATAATTTTCAAACTCAAAACTTCAAAAATTCGATTGAAAAATTCGGAATAAAACAAAAAAATTCCTTCCAAAAAATAGGCCATAGAGGATCCTAAGATGCCCACATCTTCTCACGTGGGTCTGCAACTCTGCATCATAGTAATTAAAAACAGAATGACTTGTGCTCGGACGTTCAAAATTTTTGAACGTGTTGCAACATTTGTTTCCTATGCGTGTAACATTTTTCTTTAACAAACAGTGAAATACGCTACAGTAAAGGATGTTGTAAGCGTTCAAAAAAATGTTACACGCGTCGACAAAAAATGTTGCAAGCGTAGGAAAAAATTTTTGTAAGAGGCGTTTAATAGGATGAACAGTAATCGGACATCCGAGCGCTAGTTTCTCCCAATTAAAAAAGAAAGAACAGTTGCATGCCGTTGTCCACACTTGCTTGACCTTAGTGGAGAAAATCCCGACAAAACATCTCTTTTATATTAAGCAAGAGTTTTTTCCCGCGTCACTTCATCAAAATTACTTATCTTTGCTACTGCTTTTTAATTACCCACCTTTGCCACTGTTAGTGCTCTTTGCAAATAAACTTTTTATCGCAAATTGAGTTTCTGTTGCAACGCACGGGCATATGGCTAGTAACAGTAAAAAGTCTTCGCCCCGACTAGGAGTCACTGGTCGTTCCAACACCGCACGCGCACGCGCACGCGCACGCGCAAAATAGCTTTGCATGGGACGTAATTTAATCGGTTATCTGACTAAAATACTGTTTGAAGTAATCATCAGTGGTTCGGATCGACCAATAATCTTGACTACAGTGTTAGTATGATGTTTATATCACTACCGTGTTTCCTGAATAGTGATGTGAATGATCTGAGCCATTGATTTTTAATTTAACAGTCGATACATAACTAATAAAATTGCAGTTCTCACATGACTGCATTAAGGATCTGATTGGGAGTAACTGTATCTTTTCTTAAAAGATGTTTTTAGTTTTTTAGGCTGAAAAACAATAGCTTTTTATATTAAAAAAATGTTAAACAAACGGTTAGTTTCTCTCCGCAATAAGATGCAAAAGCATGTTCTATCCAGCTTTTGACTTTTGTTAATTATATATGACTTATATCTTATGCCAAAAACCACTAAAAAGCTAATCTATTTGAGGAGATTTACTAACTTACCCAACCTGCACCAACTCCGTATAATCTGCACCTCTGCCTTGACCAAAAGTCCGCTCTAAACAGGTCTGGCTTTCAATTGAAAACTTTTTAAACCGAAATATTTTCGTTTCAGGCATAACAATGTAAACCAGATTACCCTTAGCAATGGGAGTTGAAACTTGCACAGGGATAATACAAGAGCAACCAGAACAGCAGCACATTGGTAAGCAGTCAGTGCAGCAGATAGAGAAGGGAAAATAGTAAAACATAGCTGATGGCGAACAAAATTAGTTTGGTTTTCACAACATTGACCAGAGCAGTTACATGTACAGTGTTCCATACAAAAAATCGATTTCTTTTCCTTGGTTATTTCTACACTTCCACATATATAGGTGAGACATTTCACATCAGAAGGTAGTAAACATGGAAGATAGATTTCGTAGGCTAAACTATCTATCTAGCCGAACATAAAAGGCTATGACAGCCAGATTCGATGAGTTGTTCCTGGAGAACGGCATGGATGCTAAACTAGATATACAGAAAAAGGATTTTTGACACTCGAACCTTACTAGAAAATTACTTAATATTGAAGAACCGGGATGCCCATCTTCCTTTTCTTTTTGTCCAGACGGTCACTCCGAGGGCAGCTCCGGGACTCCTGCTCTACATTGCTCTGTGTGATCAAGCAGCTCAATAAACCTTTTCTTCGTTGGGCTGGCATGCTCCTTATCAACCGTGTTGCATTCTTATCCAGACAAGGGCCCTTCTTAGATTTAGATACAGATGCAGCCTTAGCTTTCTTCACCTTCGGTTGATCTTCAAATGTTGGAATCAAAGGAGTCTCCTCATCATCTGTAAATGAGACAAGCAGAAAGGTGAGCCTTCTTATTTTTCGAAAGAAAAGTCAAAGATGACTGAGCAAAGCTAAGTAACATGTAAAATAATGAGAAGTCTGAGAAATTAATTAAAATATTAAATAGTATGTAAGATAATGAGTACGACACTGCAACCGTCAGATGCTTAGATATGATGGAAGTAAAACCATACTCAAAGATTGTTCAGTAATCACTGAATCATAAAATAAATACTATGACAACTAGACGACACATAAGCAAGTGGTGTTGCAAAGCACTTGGCCGCGGAGAAAAAACCAGATGTTCATAACAAGTGTAGTTGAAAATGCATACTTACCAAAGGACTCAAATTCAAACACACCACGCACATTATCAGAGAATGATCGCTTTCGGTACGTAGGTGGAGTTGAGGGTCTCTCCATATTGGTAATTTCAACAGTACTGCGTGGACAACTCATAGCCACATCATCATGGGGGAGTGTTCTGCATGGGCTGATTTCATCTGTTACATTAACACTGTTCAAAGCATCGATTGAGCATCTCTTAGCTGGCTCCTCAGGAAGGAGAGATGCTTTGCATTGACTGGTTTCATCTTTCTGTAACTTATCACCAGAACTAGTGCTACTGCCTTCTCCAGAAGATGTCGAACAATCTGCATCTATATTCTCCAGAACAGACACAGGAGATGCACCACTAGTATTCTCAGCATGCAGAGCCTCCTCTAGCACACTTGAGAACCATGGAAACGTGCCCTGCCTAACATAGAAGAGAATATATGCTTCCCGGTTTAGTGCACTCGTCTCAGTAATTGAATCGACCTGTAAGAAAAGTGTGGCCATTACAAGGATAAAAACAAAAGGATTCGTGTCATAACAGCAATAGCAATTGACCAGTGACACATACACGTGAATCATTCATCAAGTGCCAAATGCTTGGTGAAGATCGAATGGCGCAAACATAATGGCCATAGTTAGGTAAGCCAGAATGCTCAACAACACCATAAAGATCGTATTTCAGTTCCTTCTGCATGTGGAAGTACAAGCAAAACATAAAAATACGCCTTCGTGGTAAACCTTTTAGCGGAGCACAGCAGAAAAATTCACCTTGCCATCTGGGTTGCTGTGGAACGGCTTCAAATCAAGCTCTGATGGGTAAACCACATGTTTGTCAATCTTTTCGATGGAATTATCAAGGGTGGTGAAACGCTTGAGTTGAAATGCAATGACATCCGGTGCATTATCAAGCATAAGCTGCTTATTCTTACAAACTTGGGCATTACAACGTTCACAGCTGAGCTTGTTCTCAGCATCCCCAATTTGCTCCACCTTAGTAAAAGACTCCAAAGCGCCAACAAGGTTATCAACCTGATCAATCTCCAAGCTGAGATCAAGGAAGGGCTCAAATGACTCCGAGCAGTGACCACACTCACAGCAAGTCAACTAGATTCACAGAATAACATTAGTTGCAATGCAAGTGCCAAGCGAACAAGGTAAGCGATGGGAAAGCAAATTACCTGGCTTTTTAGCTGGCCTCCAAAAACCTGCTTGACAATACTTTCTTCATCAAAAGATGACGGCTTGTCCTTTGACTTGGGATCAAGAGTGCACTTATGCAAGTTATCCAGCAAACAACGTAGGAACTCATGTGCATCCTCTTGTTGCCCTGGTCTGAAATCTGAAGATAATTCTGGGAAATCTTGTCAAGGAATTTCACATCACAGAATTTGAAGCATCACAGGCAAAAGGATGACAGCAACAGTTAAAAAGGATCCAATGGCTCAGCACAATATTTCAGTTGAGAGGAACTGAGGAAGCATACGCATTTTGTTGGTATGGACCTCAATCCTATTCCAATGGGCCAAAGGCAAAAAAAAATACATGATACATGTATAGGCAAATATGCAAAAAAAACACCCTATACGGGAGACTTACTGCACAGCTAATTCATAAGTTAGAATGGACCTCAATTCTATTCCAATGGGCCAAAGGCAAAAATATACATGATACAGGTATAGGTAGATATGCAAAGAACACCATATACAAGAGACTAATACTGCACAGCTAATTAATATCTAACACATTTAAGGGTGCCAAATCATGGACAAATTATCTTCCAAATTTCCAAAGACGGACATGCTTTGATTGGCAACATGCAAGTGATATGACTGAGCAAGTCAGCTTGTATGCATACAGCACTTTTTCTGTGGCAAAATAAAGCACCAAAGGTAAAAACACAAAAACAAAGGATACTGCTTAAATTATCTCTGAACCTTGCTGGCCTTAGAACAGATCCAGACCTTAGAATTGATTCAGCAATATGTTCTTTAAGGGCACAGTAAGAACAGAAGCAATCTTTATCATCTGCAAGATACCACCAAGCCTTACTATGAAACTAAAATGAAGAAGGTCTGAGATACCAATTCAATTTTTCAGGCAATCAAAAATTATTATCGGAAACTATCCATACATGAGCATGGAGTAGAGTGATCAATGGAGCGAAGCTTAAGAATAAGTGGGACTGTATGAGTGATGCACTGAAGAGTTGCATTTAGGAAGCATGTGTTCCCCATATTCCCAAGACCAGCTCCCTGCACATGAGGATTTTTTTAGAAAAAAACGTAACAATAAATAAATCCTAAATCATGACTGTAACATATCAACCTTAATGCTGAAGATATTACGTACCACAGATTGAAGTTGTCTGCTGTGAGAATAAGTCAACGAGAGTTGTTTATCTTTCATGTCACAAGGTTCAATACAACTCTGTTAAACCAGAAGAACTCATCAATACAAATGCCTCAATGTAAGGAAAGATCAAATCCGAAATCTCACATAAAAATGGGATTGGTATAACAAGTATGAAGCCACTTACATTTGAGTTGCATTGCTTACTGTTAAGAAGGGGCAACGACTGTTGTGTAGTTTCCACTCCCCGTATATCTATTGCATCCTGCAGCACCACCCAACAATAAAATTAGGGAACTTTGGACACTTAATAACTGCAGTTCCAAGAGAACAATTGGATATATATTTTAGTCCGAGGCTTATTCTGTATACCATATTACCATCAAGCATACATAATTGGGGCACATGCCAGCAAACAGCTTGAGATAGAAATATAGATCTATGAGGGAGAAACTTACATTGGAACTGGGCTGCTCTGTGCTAAGGGGTTCTGAATGCAGATTCGTTTCCCCGTCTGGTGAATCAAAGTCATCCTAAAATAGTAACCAAAAAAACATAAAGACAAGAATTACAGAACTTCTAGACACAACAGAACTCCACGCAGAGCTGCCCTATAACATTATGGGTGTGTTTGGCAGGGATTCAGTTTCTCCAGATTCGTGAATCTGGTGAAGTTGAAAATTATAGTTTCACCAGATTCGTGAAGCTGAAGCTGTGAGTACATTAAAAGTGTTTAGATAGGTCATCTTGTTTACATTTTAGACCAAAAATATAAACTTAATTCACTTTATTTTAGCCTACAAGTTTTAGATTTCAAGTGAAGCTGGAATTTGGAGCTCTACCAAATAGGCCCTATAATCAAACATGAGCTGGCTGTAATGTAAATGGCACCTGATCAACTAAACTTTAAACTTTAAGAACTAGCAAAATTACACAAGTTCTGGCGTGCAGATTTTAATAATATTTGAATCTATACCACAATTCAGTCATTAGCCTATCGAAGAAAAGATTAGTTTAGCTTAGAATAACAAGCTAAATCTAGTTAAAGTTTAAAGTAATACATCACATAAAATGGAGGTGACTCCTATGAAATTCTAAAAACTAAGGTGGTTGAGTGCTGAGCCATCAGAGTATCGTGCACAATTTTCATGAAAGAAATATAAGAGTACAGGGCAGGAATGCTACACAGATAATTCACTGGGGATGATCACAGAAACAAACTGCCAAGGATGGATCATGCTTCGTAGTTTGTAACATTGATTCTTCCAATTCGGTTACATAATGCCCCAAACTGTGTTCCTTATTCATTAAAGGCGGTGAACATAACCTGCTTTCCGGAGTGTTACTTGGCACGGACACGGGAGTTAGAATCCAACTTGGATTCAGGGTGTCCGATTCGGCAACATTTTTTGGACAAAGGAAATGCTAGTTGGAATCGAACACGGTGTTGGAATCCAACTTGGATTCAATGTGTTAGATTTGAAAAAAACATGGACACAAGTGTCCAAGTAACACTGAATGAACATAACTTGCTTTCCGGAGTGTTACTTGGACGCGGACACGGGAATCAAAATCCAATTCAGACTTGGGGTGTCCGATTTGGCAAAAAAAATTGGACACGGGAAATGCTACTCAGAATCGAACACAGGTGTCGAAATCAGACTTGGGTTCAAGGTGTCAGATTCGGCGATTTGGCAAAAAAATGGACACTAGAAATGCTATTCAAAATCGAACACTGGTGTCGAAATCAGACTCGAATTCAAGGTGTTAGATTTGGTAAAAAATTTGGACACGAATGTCCGAGTAACACTGGGCTTTCCCCATCTACTGGATCAGAAATGCTCTGAGACAGCACATTAATAAACATCACTTAGCAAACATCATCATCCCAAACAAACTCACTGATACAATCAAACTCTTGAATAAAGGCTGGGGGGCAAATAGCCCATACCTCAGACTGAGGCTGCTTGTTTTCAGGAAAACAAGCTGCAGCCAGTGTGTATTCATCATCCATTGAATACAAGCCACTCTATCAGAGAAAAGGCGTGCCAAAATAATTGCAAGCTGCTAAAGACCAAAATAACAGTAAGTCTCAAGTTGATAGGAGCCACTAGCTCACATTGCACTCATGATCCTTGGCTGCTGGAGCACAAACCCCATCCCAATAATTCGAAACGCTCTGTAAGTACAAGCAGGAAGCCCACACAGATGATAGCACATGAGGTGTCTTTGAGAAAATGACAAGACATTATAAGCACAAATTTATACAGTAACATTTCATTAGCTTACAACGGAGCGAAGCGGCTGGCACATGGAGAAAAATGGTTGGCGCTGTTCACATTTCTCATCCCCGTTTTCGGCACGGACATCGCCCTAACAACACAATCGTCACAATAAGACCTATGTGTACACGATCCAAATTACAAAGCGTTGCCTTTTATGAGATGTATTTATACCCACAAATGGAACAAAATTGAAGGTTCATTTAGACGGCAGGCCGAAATCACCACCATTTCAATTTGTTTAACCATGGGCAGACCATTGCATCTAAGCAATTCGAGCAAATAAGGCGATAACCATCGCGATTTGTACTGTCTAATAGCTAGGATTAACAATCGCGGATGCCTAATACGACCTAATAACGGCGGCGCAGAGCAACCAGATCAGGATTTCCCACGCACAAACTCCCTTGTCTACTGCTTAAGATCCGAGCTAAAACCACATTACCACAGCAATAACCCTAAGGAAACACACCTCAGAAGGCTAAACCCTCGAGCAATCACCACGAACAGTCGACCGCGCGCGAAAACGCAAGCTACCGCCGATAACGAGACCCACCCAGAGAGTTGGAGACCCCCACCAAGTCAACCTAGACACTGAACAAACCAGCCAAACAGCGAAGCGAATCTCACCGGAACGGAGGCGGGCGGGCTCACGCCGTCCTGCTGCTCCGCCATGAGAGGGAGGGAGGCGGTCGCCTCGCCGGCTAGGGTTTCGCGCGGGGAGGGCGGCTAGTAGGTCGGCGCGGGGCGGGGAGAGCTGTGGGAAATTTGTGTTGGTTGATTGGCTGGAGTTGCGGAGAGACTAATCGAAGCGGCGGGGGAGCAGAGAGGAGGATGATTTGTTGGGGAGGAGGGAAAATGTGTGGAAATATTTCGGGTTCGAAATGGAGGCGGGCGCGTTAAACTGTTGCTGCGGCGGGAGGGGTGCGCAACTGCTAAGGAGGGCGGAGGCTGTGTGTTTTCGCGTTTCCCGCCCTTCGGCTAGTGGGGGCCGGCCGATTTTTCGCCCGCGTGGAATCGAGTGGGTCAGCCCGGCCTGTCAAGTGGCAGGCACCCACGGGCCACGGCGGGACTAGAGTAGAGTAGTTGGCCTTGGGCTGGGTCGCTGTGTCTCGTCGGTTCGGAATGCGGGAAAACCACGCGAAGATGAACGGTGAGCCGAAGGAAAATTCCCCGTGCCAACCAATTTCCTTTGGTATATTTCCTTTGGTTCTAAATCATGTATGTTTTGTACTGTATTATCTAACCAAGTGAAAAGAAAGCAATCTATGAAGTTGTCTTTGATACTCTTTGAATAATGCGATACACGCGCGTGCATTCGTGTATTTTCTCGTGACTTGCGACGATCAACCGTGCCACGTCATAGAGTGTCTCCCTGTACATTGAATCCACATTTTATTTTGTTGAATCATGTAATTATCTCTATACTCATTTTATTCAAATGCTATTTAAACATCATTTTCAATTTAGTTTAATTATCATAATATTATCAAATACTAGCGAGTAATTGTTGCGTTTAATTGACATAATGTCGTCAGTTACTAATGAGTAATCGACACGCGTCTATACAAGACGTTCAGGCCAGAAGACAACGAATTTTTGCTCCCTTCTCCCTCATGCTCTCTAGATTGTTATAATGTGGTGTTGAGCAGTCGAATCTTACTGGAGACTTCCTTCTCGACATGCACTGTGAAGGAAGATGAGCGATATCTTCGAGTCGTTAGCACAAAGATTATCTGCACAGAGCGACAATAAGATTTCTGAGCAACACATCCGTGTGAGCACACTGTTTTTTTCTCGACATTGACTACATCTACGCTGTGTTGTTTCTTGCTTCGAACCAAGCCGGCTTGTGACCCTCAAGCTTATTTTTCACCCCCTAACTATATCTCATGATTCATGAAAGCTAGAAGCCCATGTTTTCTACGAGATGCCATAGAAGCACAGGAAGGATAAAAGGAAAATTTTGATGCTTAGAGACTTGTCGTCAACATGCCCGAGAAAATAATTGCATAGACGCGGATGTATACGATACGAAGACTGACGTGGCTAAGATGTACTACGATACAAGCCTGATTTCGGGGCTTTTTTCCCCTTAAAAAAAGCGGCCATGAGTGGATTTTTAAAAACTCAAAAACATTTTCATAAACTACAAAATTTGGCGTATCTAAACACCACAAAGGATTAGATTTTTTTTAAAAAAACATAGTATTTCTCGAAAACTCCAAAAATATTTTGTATCAGGCAGGGCCTAAGCTTGTGAAGAATCGAGTAACACTGTAACAGGCGATTTACTTCTTATTAGATCAATGTCTGTACGTTGCTACGAAAAATAAAATTGGTAATCTCTACTAATGTAAATTTGGCCTCCTAGCCGGCGCTGGGGTCACGGCAACCGGTGGGCGTCGCGTTCTGGCTGTCCTTCTGGCCGCAATTACTACTGACCGTGGCGCTCGGCCTCCTGCGCCTCGCGATCATGTACGTCGGTCCGTCACTTATTGATAAGTTCGTCGAGTTCATTTGCCACAGCGGCATGACATGAGAGATTTTGAATAAATTCCCTCGATTGATTCTGTGAAAACTATACAGTATATATAGAGTATAAAAGGAATGATTGATCGGCTATTAATTACCAACAATAATCAGGGATTTTGCTATAATAATCAGCCATATTTAGAGAGATATGACTGGCTGTAAATCAGGAAAGAATAATTAGCTATAATGACGATCATTATGGAGATATAGCGGAGGGTTAGAAAGAACAGACTGTTACCACCAACTGCAAATTTACATTAGTAGAGATTACATATTATTAGTAATCTAAACCGTTAATGGCGATATCGAAAGGCCCGCATCTTGCGCCACTGGTGCCTCCCGCCGCAACCTCACCTTTCCCCCTCCCCACCCGAGCTCTCCTCCGGCCGGCAGGACCGCCGGACCAACCAGCCGCCTGAAGCCTCCGTTGCCTTCCTCTCCGGCTCGACGCTCGCCTCTGCGGCCCAGCCTCCCGCCACACGGGTCCCGCAGCGTAGGGATCTACCCCCTTCCCAGATCTCCCGCTCGGTACCCCCTCGGCTGACCGGATCTCGTACCCAGTCTCCGCCACTCCGACGGGGATGGGGCTCGACGCCTTCGCGGCCGCGTGCTGTGCCCTTCCGGTACTCGTATCCTTGCTCGTCATCCGCGTCGCCTACGTGCTTTGGCGCAGCGGCCTGCCGCCGTCGAGGCCTTATGCCGCCGGAGCGCGGTGTCTCATCGTCCTCGGTTCCGGTGAGTGCGTCTTGACAATCACACAACTATGGTCGATTTTGCTACATAAAACAATGTCCAAAGCGCATGTCTTCTGTTCCACGAGATACTAGTAGAGTAGGTAGCTGCAGGTTCCGATGGGAATTGTTTGCCTCTATGCGTTCATCCGCGACGGGCTTAATCATAATCGACATCTAATTATTTTCTTAATCGTAAGCCAGAATCTTATTTGTCGAACAGCAGCACGGCACCACCAGTTCACCAGGACATTTGTGCAGTTGTAGTGCAGCAGTTCTGCTCCTTGAAACCATTAACCGCAGCAATTTGTTTACTTCAAACTTCGTCTATTGTCAAGTGGTTTATATCGCTCATATGCAACTCTTGTACTACCACACTTGATATTTGAAAGGAGATTCGAGGCATAGCATAACTCATTAAAAACCTTACCTGGTATAAAATTCACTGTATACTACCCATAGTCGTGCTCGTCATTCATAAGACAGGTCAAATCATCAGATTTAGGACGTATGAAATACTGAAACGCCTGTGGTTGTTTGTCAATTAGCTTATGTGCACATATCGAGTAGCTCTGGGAATGTTGTGCTCCTTATGCAACTCTGATGGACACACCATCCAATGTGTTTTCAATTGATACTGGCCTGAATTAGGACACTTCTTGTAGCCTTTGACCGGAGCTTTTGCAGCTCCAGTATATTTGCACCTGGTTATGTTGCAAGCCAAATGTTCTATCTCCTGCCCCACTTCACATGCAAATGATGTTGTCTTTGCCAATGTGCTGGTATCACCATGTCTTACCTGAAGCTGCATTTTCATTCTAGTCGTATTTGGCTTGCACTGGTTTATGTCTGACTGTAGTGTAAAACTGTAAATATTGCCTAAATGTTTTGGTAATTTGATCTTTCTATGCATCGCTTTTTATCTGTTAGGACTTGGGAATAAGCAGATGTGTGTTTGTTGCCAGCTTTATTTTTAGGGAAAATGTTGTTCTCTTCTTGTTTACATATTTGATCACAGTAGTGTATACTGTATACTCGCAAAAGCACAATTGGAGGTATCAATTATTTGTAACATATGACTGGCATTATTGTTATTTTACTGGACTTTTATCTATGCACATTCTGGACTCTGGAGAAACATTAGGTAGGTACTTTATAATCATGATTGTCCAAAAGAGACTGTAGCATTATGAACACCTATTAAATTTCTGAGTTTATTTTGTAGGAGGACATACTGCAGAAATGATGAATATTATAACCACGCTTCAGAAGGATAGGTTTACGCCAAGGTACTATGTGGCTGCACTTACTGACAACATGAGCCTTCAGAAGGCACAGGTCTATGAGCAGTCACTGGCTCAGCTAGAGGTCAATTGTAATGCATTGAATTATGAAATACTAGAACCTTTGTAAGTAGTTACAATTTGGACTATGATTCTGATTGATACTTTTTCAGGGTGATAGGCAGAAGATCATCGAAAATACCCAGTTCATTCAGGTCTACCGTAGTCGTGAAGTGGGCCAATCTTACATTACTTCCATTGCAACAACATTGCTTGCTATGTTGCATGCTATGTGGCTAACAATAAGAATCAGACCACAAGTGGTGTGTGTACTCTGTTCAAATTTATTAGCACCATTATGCAGCATGACCACAAATATGCTAATTGCTTGTAATACCCCTGCAGATATTTTGCAATGGTCCAGGGACATGCATTCCTCTGTGTGTGTCGGCTTTCCTTCTGAAGGTAGCTTCACATCCTAGCTTCTATACTAGCTCAAAAGAAGATTAATACTTGCTGAACAGGAACTAGGAGGTCAATATTGCCACAAATTCAATCGTCATAGCTGATTTTTTGCCCCAATTTCAAGTCAGCGCTGTACTTTCTTGTTTCTAATGAGTTCTGGATTGCTATATTTTCGTAGGTGCTTGGTTTGGGATGGTCCTCCATTTTCTACATCGAAAGTATCGCAAGAGTGAAGAAGCTTTCCTTAAGCGGCCTCCTGTTGTACAAGCTACGAATAGCTGATCAGTTCTTCGTGCAGTGGCCCCAGCTGCAGCAAAAATACCCTCGAGCACAGTACGCCGGCCGCTTAATGTGAAGATTTGCCCATAGGTGATATTGGTATACCGTCTTTTCCAACTCTTAAGTTTTTGAACATGCTGACGATATCTGTACACCCTAACAAATACAGGTGTAGTTGTCTAGTTGATACTTGATACATTCTGCACGCTTGTTTTGCAGAAATTTTCATTTCTTCGTTTTGTTTTGTGGGGCATAGGCTTGCAGCTTGCTTAGGATAATAATCTATGAGATGCGATACTCAAACATTTTTCTTTCACACTATTAAGTATTGACTATTGGGCGCTTGGGCCATAGTGATGCTCCCTCTCCGATATGCACCCCTGTAAAAGACAAATCAAAGTCAACTGACAGGAAATGCCGCAGATTGCAAGTGTAAAACTCATTTTGTAAGTTTCAGCCACATTCTATTAGCAAGTGTGTTGTCCTTCGTTGAACGGTGTTGTATTCAATCTGGAAATCGGAATTTCGCGTTCCTTCATGTTCTCCTTTGCTAGCATTCGCTTCTGGATTACCGGATGTAATGAAACATGCGCCATGGATGGACGAAGCTCAGACTAAGGGTAGTTTGTTTTGTGGCATTCTCATATCTTTATTTCTTAGAATCTACAGAAGCATATGAAGTGAATTGTGGATTCTAGTTTATATGGGTGGACTGGATTACGAGAATCGATTCATGAAATCGGGCTATTTGTTTTTTATTCAGCTTTTAAGGCTAGAATCTATAGTAAAAACAAACAAATGCTAAGAGAAGTGCTGTAATCTGACGTGGAAAAAGAATGTGCTTGGCAGAATCAGATAAATCGGCCCAATAGTGTGCATAGAAGGGCCCATATAAACATCTACCTAGCCCAGTCCTGGTTACCTGCCTGCACAGCGAAAGGACAGGTGTCCGACCCGGGTCAGATCGATGTCATCACCTCTCCCATTATCCTATATCTATCTGTAAGATCGAGGATGAGCCTAGAGGGGAGGTGAATAGGCTTTTCTAAATTTTCGAATGCTAAAATTCAATTTTAATGATTTCTAAGAACTAGTGACAATTTTGGCAAACTCAACACTCAATAATTCTAGTGATCACAAATGATATCCCTACGCAAGTGTATCAAAACTAAGCAAGTAGTACAAGAGAATCAAACTACTAGAATTGCACAAGAGTAAAATCAAGCAAACCACAAGTGATGGACAAGAGAATTTTTTCCCGTGGTCTCGGAGACATATCGGTCTCCCCTACTCCACGTTGAGGTGACTTGAATTTCTTCAAGCCGGCTCCTCTCGCTTGAGCCTTCTCCGATCACTATCGGTAGCTCTTCCCCGCTCCGGGTAGGCGAGCTCCTTGCCTTCACACCGATTGGGCCTTCTCACAAACTTCTTCGAGAAGATCACCAATTCCGATCGCCTCCAAGCCGTCTAGGAGGCGGTAACCTCCAAGAGTAACAAACTTGACGTGGGCTTGAAGTTCAAGAGTGCAACCAATATGGCTCAACTAATGCAATGCTTTTAATGCACTCAATTTTCTCTCAAAGAACTCAAGAATCAAGAATTGAATACTCTAATAGATTGAGAGAGTTGCTAGGGCTTAGAATGTATTCAATGGAGTCACCAACCAGGCCCTAGCATAGGTGAGGGGGTATTTATAACCCCCACCCACTCAAACTAGCCGTTATTTGCTTTTTACCCTGTTTTTGCGCCAAGGCCGGTACTACCGCCCTCTAGGGGCCGGTAGTACCGCTTCTGCGACTCAACGGCTAGAACGGGCATTTAATGCACTAAAACGTAGTCACATCTGAGGCAAAAATTTTATGGCGGTACTATCGCCCTCGAGTCTTGATAATCCGCACTTTGCCAGCCGAGAAGGAATTTCCTCTGGAATAAAGCTACCGCCAACTAATGTGCGGTATCAAGATTCGCAGACTACCGCTCGACCATCTTGATAGTCTTGCTCTGGCGACCAAGAAGATGCGATCATCATAAAGCTATCATTTATAAGCCGGTAGTACCGACTTATGGTACTACCGCTCACACCGCGTAGTGAGTCTTAGGCCTCGGGGTTCAAGAAAGCGATAAAAATCACTCTCGGTATTTAGCTACCGCCATCTAACACCCGGTAGTACCGCACTTGCGGTACTACCGCTCAACACTTGCGGTAGTGCCGGACTCAATGCATTTTTCAGGATTTAAATTTTCTCTCGAATGCATGAATGTCTAGACTAAATATTGAGCCATATTCTGAGCACATGAAAGATTCAAAGACCCATATCAAGTCCCTCTTGATAGTACGGCGACTATCCTATCAACCCGATCTTCACTTCTAACTCCAAGATCGGTAAAAGACTAGAAAATACTCCTAAAATTTTATACCTTCATTTCTTTAGTCTCTTTTGCACGTACTCCTTCCATTTTGCATTTGAAGTCGTCCAACATCTTTCGAGGAATACATTTATCCTGTTTCCAACTTACTTGCACAAACATCGTTAGTCTTTTTCACGTGATTGTCATTAATTATCAAAACCATAACCACATGGGGGCCTAGAAGCTTTCACCATCACAAGAAAAAAAAGTAAAAAAAAAGTAAGATAAAAAATAGAGGAGAGGGGAGGGGAGGGGAGGGCACAAGAACTCCGCCGATACCCCCACCCAATTCACCCTGGCCTCGCGATCCATACAGCGATTCCTTCCTTGGTCGTCCCAGATCCGGAATCCGGAGGCCCCAATCGTGCAGTGAACACAAAGGAAAACAGGCGAGGCGACGAGAAGGCCGGGGGCGATGAATTGTTACACCGCATGGACGGAGCTAGCGAGGAGCCTCGCCACAAGGTGTGCACAACACAGCCCGCGATTCCGATTTGATCTCCGTTTTTTTTTGGGAAGATGGGAGTGTTTTAGCGAATTTTTTGCTATTCTGGCCGAAATTTAAAACTTTTTTACGGATTTAGCTGCTGTACACGCAGAATTACAGAAATAGCCCCTAAACAGTGTAATTCCGCGCTCCGGATCCGCTGAATAATTTTTAAATTTTTTCTCAGCTAATTCATGGACGCCGACAATGAATAATTTTTATTATTTTTCTCGGCCAATTCATGGACCATAGCATGCTGAATAATTTTAAATATTTTTTAATATTCATGGACGAGTAGCGGAATTATTTTTAAAAAATTTTTAAAACTTTTTAATATTCATGCAACAACCGCTGAATATTTTCCAAATATTTTTTTTTTCGGTTAAAATTTTTCCAGTTTTTTTCGCGGTTTTTCTCTCGCTTCGGCGTGTCTGGCGGGGCCATCGAATTCCGTGCTCCATGATCATGAATTCGCCGGCATCTGGCGGGCCGCGCGTCATGTGTGGCCTTCATGACACGACGTGTGGCGAGGGAGCGTCATACATGGTTGGTGGCGAACGCGTGGATGCGGGCCGTCGTCATGTGAAAAAAAAAAAAAGCGGCGACGTGTCAGCTGGGAAAAAAATTAGAAGAGGGGGCCGGAGAGGGCTGGTTCGACGTGTCAGGTTCGGGAAAAAAAAGAGGGGGCCGGAGGAGGGAGGCCGGTGAAAAAATTGACACGTGAAAAAAAGACAAGGAACGTCATATTGCCTTCGCCGAAAGCAACATCATGTTGTGCGGCGAAAGTCGAAAAACTGCATGCGTGTGACTATAAATTCTCATCTGTTCCGATACTTCCGATAGGTTTCATTCTGGGAGAAGAAATTCAGCTCAAGAGTGAGAGAGATCGAGTGCATAAGAGAGGAGAGTGAGGAAAACAGAGAGGAAAAAGAGGTGGACAAGGAGATTTGCAAGTGTATTTGAGAGGAATTTATGCTATATTCATATTTTGTACAAATTTATATCTTCAATGATTTATTCATGGTTCATATTTTCTGCAGTTGATCAGGGAGCGTTATTTCTGATTACTATCTGGGAAGGTTATTTCAAAAGCTACTTCGGCTGTCGCAATCATCACTTGAGCTTTAGAAAGGTTAGTATAAATATGCTCGTAGTACTTTTCGTTCCTAACGAGATGCTTGTCTTTTAGTCTATGGAACCGAACTATATTAGTAAGTAATGCACAATAGCTAAGATCTCTCGGAAGTTTTAGTCAGTGTGTGCTTTGCGATTTTTTTGTTGTTTAGCCGATGTTTGGTATTGAGTTAGCCTTTTAGGATTGATCAGATGTCATAAAAAAAATACAAGGACTCTTATTAATGGACGCGGGATGTGATGCTTTTGTAACGACATGTCTTAAGCCACTAAGTATTGAAATCTTTTGTTAGACCATTTGTTTTGAAACCTAGTAGCTTTCATTTTTAACCGGTTTAGGACTGAAACTAGTTAGAAGCGAGGAAATATCATAGATATGCCATATTTTTGGGATTAGTACATGGAGTAGCACATAGAATGGTAATTTGAGCAAAAAGTCGTACATGAAATGATGGTAGTAATTGAGTAGTAAATGAATTCGGGATGTACGGTAGTATTTCTATGATATTGCAAAGATCTGAATAATTTAATATTTAGTGTAGTATTTCTATGATATTAATAAAATTGCAGGATGAATGGTTTAATTTTTAGTGTAGCATTTGATTGTAATGAAATTGCGAAGTATCCTAAAAAAGCCGATTTATTCTGGCGACTTTTTGCCTAGGCTTTGACGTAGTAAGGTAATGAAATGATGCTTGACCATTCAAAGATACAAAATATGGCGAAGACTACTAACATCATTTGTATGTAAAATTATGGTGTTAGGCGTAAAATTTGTTGGACAATTAAAAAATTGCATTCTGAATATTTAAATATTTAGTGTAGTATTTGTATGATATGAATGGAATATTACGTCGGGTTAGGAATCTTTAGGAATTTAGTGCAGTATTTATATGATATTAATAGACTAAATAACAGTGCATAATTTATATAACAGTACGACATGGAAATGATGTTAACGCACTTGCTGAATTAACACTGATTATGGATATGGCGAATCGTACGTTAGTGTTTAATGCGCGTGTTTGCGTCTTTCTCTATGGTAGGTATTTAATGGCAGAAATCCAAGATTTGTGCGTGTTTTATGGTGACGGCGTTATTCGAGAGGGTCCATATGGGGTGGACCTTTCGAACTGTGAAAAGAAGGTGATCCGGACTCCGGGTCTAACGGAGATGAGTCTCACCGACCTCTGACGCGTCGTCTGGCGCATTGATCGGAGGCTGCTCAAAAGAAGCTCATAATCGAAGCGGTACATCCTAGATTCGTGGAAGGTTCCTCGAATTGCATGTGGGTTCTATGCAAGATCGTGGGAGGCACAATGTGACGCGAATACATGCAAATTGTGATGAACCCCGAAGCGTTAATACACCGTCGGCCGATGGTGTATGTGCGCTTCCTGGACAGAGGCCAAACCTCTAGTCCCCTCGGTGGAGGCGGCGTCGACATCGAAGGTTCCTCTGGGGCTATCGGTGAGGACATTGGTCCGGATGACATTCACGCGAGTGAAGACATCGGGCCGTATTGGTCCGCTCGCATTGACTGCCACGAGCACCTGGAAGCTATCACGGACGAAGCGGTATCCGATGAAGACGAGGAAGTCGACTCGGATAGCAGCGGAGACGACGATGCAGCTCCAGTCGGTAGCATTGTGTCCACCGATGTGGAGTCGTGTCTTCTCGACCGGGCGACTGGCGGTGGCGTCTCTCGTCTTTGCCAGACGGAGCCGCAATGAGTGGGCCTTCGATCAAGGCACTCTCTTGGTAGGCGGCGCTTCCCTACAAAGGGTGGCGCCAGGTGAGCAATTGCTAGATATGCGATAAACATCACCGCACCTCACAAGGTGTGCAGGTCGAACCAGAGACCTACATTGTGAAGTGTATGGATCCCGAGTGTCCGTGAAGATCCGTGCCCAAAGTTCAAGGGCAGGAGTTCGGACTTCAGGGATAACCGCTGACGGACCACGGTATGTGTGATTCTTGAGCCGCTGCGAAGCGTAAATGTCACGTCCAAATATGTGGCCACTGATTTCTCACTTGGTCACGGCGGACGTGTCGTTTCATCAAGATATTGATGGCGGCGTGGTCAACACGGTGGGATATCTGTTAGCTACGCCAAGGTGTGGCGGCGAAGAAGAGAGTTATAGAGATGATGTACGCACGCGTCGAAGAGGGTATAACCTCGTCCCTCGCATGCTTCACCAGATTGCTGAAGCCAATCCTGGGACATACATCAACAAGATGGATAGGCCACACCCCACGAAGGGTCCCAACACTTTCATCCTCGACCGTGTGTTTTTTTGCATTCGGGCCAGCCGTTCGGGGCTTCACGTACTGCCGGCCTGTGCTGACCATGGACGGCACTTTCCTATCCGGCAGGTACAGGGGCACCATACTCATAGCGGTCGCGGCGGACGCCAACGACCAGCTACTCCCGGTGGCCTATGCAATCGTGGAAGCGAGAACACGGAGAGTGGTTGTGGTTACTAGCAAATGTGAAGCAAGTTGTTGTCCAGACCGCCCGACGTATGCCTCATCACGCAGACGAGCATCTTTGGGTTAATGTCCGCCATCGGCACCATGCAAGGAGGACACAACCACCGTATCGGTGGAATGACGTCGTCAATCGCTGGTGCATGAGACATCTTGCCGCGAACACGCATAGGAGGTTCGCGGCAAGAAATCATGAAGACATTCAAGAGACTCTGCATGCAAAACCAGAGGCGGAAGTTCGAGGCCATATGGAGAGTGCTCGTCGAGAGACCGCCAAACATACGACGCAGCCCACGGAGGCAGTGAACAACTTCTCGCGGTGGAGTGCGATTGCACGCTCGAGCTAGAGAAGTGGTCCTGTTGCATGACAAGCGGCGCAAGAAGGTGCGGCATAATGACAACTAACATGTCGGAGGTTTACAACGGTGTTACGAAGGGTGTTGGTCCCTCCCAATCGGTGCCATCGTGGAGGAGACACGGAACAAGACCGTTGGATACTTTGTGAACAGGGGGATGAATGCAAAGAGGCATCTAGACGAGGGAAAATAGTTCTCCGAACGTATACACGCATACATGGAGAAGAAAATAGCGCGCGCACCATGGATGGAGTCGGCGAAAGTTTGAAGTTAGCTCTCACGGAGAAGTTCGTAGATGGCCATAGCGAGGCTACCGTAAGCAAGTGTGCACGATAAGGGATGTGGCCACATGCACATGCAACAAGCCACTCTTGTTGCACAAGCCATGCTCACATGTATATGCGGCGTCTTGTGATTCTCCGTCGATCCACCGTGGCATACATCTCGGAGTACTTCGCCGCGGACCATCTGTTCGGGACATGGAGTTCGGAGTTTAACTCCTACGGCTTGGACATGCATTACAGGAGTCGTGGCGGAGCAAGTCACTTGGTGTCGAATGATGCTTTAAAGCGGGCGGCCAGGATTGATGGCGATCCGGCGAATCCGTAACGATATGGATGCAAGTCAGTGGGGAGACGGACGAGCTGCACGAAAGTGCCGTATATGTAGGACAGTGGGACATACAATGAAGAACTGCCCTAATAGGGCGGCTAAATCGGCCCATCCGTAGTGACCGTGACACTAATGTGCCTTGATGTAATTTTTTCCTGTGCAAGTAATGCAATACCATGTACCATTCATGTGATTTCATAAATTTGCTATGTAATATCATATACTGTGCTAATGTCAAGTCACCACATTTTATTTGTTCACATTTCATGTCATATTAATTTTGTATCTTACCTATATTAATTTTCGTTTATTTTTCCGTTCTCGCGGGATATGGTCGCCGATCCACAGACTTTGCTTGACCCTTTTCGATGCCAAGCATCGTGGCGAGCTTTAACTGCAGTGTCGTGCCACCGTCTTTTGTTCTCCGAGCACCGAGGAGTATTGGCCCTCGACGCCGTGCAGCCCACTCTCATGGAGGTCGAGCTCTGCCGCCACGCAGGATCTTTGCAGATCGGGCAAGCCTACACTTATGATGCTGCTCTCTTCTCCGCGCTTGTTGATCGTTGGAGGCCGGAGACCCACACATTCCACTTCCGGTGGGGAGATGACCATCACACCGCAGGCGTTGTACATTACCGCTTGCCTATCGAGGCACGCCGATAGTTCCCCACCGAGGAGTCTGACCGAAGATACGGTTGCAACACGGTTTGGTGATCCGATCCACGAGAACGATCAAGGTGTTCATTGTGGTAACCGCCGCTACATCTGTTGCCCGATGATGCTCTGAGCTCGTGGTGAGGACTCACCTTGTCGCCTACCTGCTTTTTCTGTTTGGCTGGGTGTTGTTCCCTACATCACAGGGAGATTATGTCAACCCCGGCTACATCCACATAGCAGAGGCTTTGGCCGACGCCAACCCTGGCGACGTCAGTTCAGTTTTGGATCAGCGGTTCTCTGTTCCACATATAGGGGATCTGTCTTGCCGCTTGCACGAAGACAATGGGGAGCCTTGTTCTTGCGATTTGCTACTGTTGCTCCAGATCTGGTCTTGGGAGCACTTCTGTGGGGCGCCTGCATTCCAGGAAGAGATTCACCCGTATCCGATTGGCGATATGTACTCTGAGGGACATCCGTGGGCGCCCCACCATGGGTCTCTGGTGGACACCGCCACAGGATGGGCTAGGGATAGGCCTCGCAGGTCTACACCGAGTTTCATGACCAATTTGAGACCTTGCACGAGTACGAGATCATATGGCAACCTGGACTCTGATTTGTTGCTTGCTTTCGCACCACATGGAGTTTCAATTCGGTGTGTTCAGGCGGTCGTCTTGGTTGACGACATGTCACCTCGTGTTACGCCATATGGTAGAGGCGTCTTGCCTGTAGGGTCATGCGCCAATTTGACTCCACCAGAAATCCCCCTCCGTGGCGGCCTTTACCAAGAAAAGTGCATGGGTAAATTTATTTCATAAGTATCTAACAGTTATTTGTAATTTTAATTTATAACCTACAATTTTCATTCTCGCAGCAAACTTCGGAAGGGCAAAGGAGCGATGATTGGCGCGAGACACGATCACCGTGGGCGACATTATGGGAGCGATCCGCCACGCAGCGAGTTGTAGTGGAGCATCGGCCTTACGACCCTCACTCCTACGTCGCATATTTGCAGTGGTACGTGCCTCGTACGCGTGCCCGACTTACTGGAGCACCGCCCGCAAGGCCCGAGGAGATCTCGCACGAGGAGCGGTTGGCACTCGGCCACCCTGTACACCGCGCGGCACGACAGGATGACGCGGTACGGAGATATGTTATATTAATGGCACACATTTGTTGTACTAACCATGTTTTCGTGCAGTTCGACCGTGCCACCCGCATCGTCGAGGAGGGTTCCGCTGCACTACAACGTGGAGGCGACATCACTGTGGCCGAGCTGCTGGCGGTTGTGCGTTCTATGGTGGACGATGCCAAGGGCATCGTCAAGTCATTTACATGCGGAGCCACATGATGTCTCGGTGTGACAAGACCGCACATGCGGCCGCCAGTCTTTGCCGAGCGAGTCGATCGTCCGAGACACGATGATGTCCCCAGCGACCACGAGGATGTCCCCAAAGCGGCAGCCATAGGGATGTCCCCAAAGCGGCGACCACGAGGATGTCCCGAAATCGGCAAAGTGCACATGAGCCGCCACACATCTCCGCACAAGCACATCGAAGCTTCTTCGGAGAATAACAAGCCGGACGATCTTCTTCCTCTCGGCGGTACAACACGAACATTTAGTTGTCATACTTCCAATTAATCACGTAATGTGACCTATTTGGTAATGCCATCTCCTTCTGGTATGAAGCCGCGCGATCAATCTCACCGCCTCATCGTCTAGGCCGTCATCGTCTCAGGCCTTCATCGTCCCACGCAGCACCAAGTGAGGTACTTTACCTTCGATCGAAGTTATTATCTACTGATCGAATATAATTTTCTAGGAGGTACCTAACATTTTGTTTGAATCACGTTCTTCGCGACACGCGGAGGGATCAAACGCTTCTTTCACCGTCGACGGATGATGGCGTACATACACCGACCGACGTGGATACCCTCCGAGGAATTGCGGCATCGAGAGTTATCATTGGGCTGCGTTAGCACCGCCACGCCTACCGCATACCCACCTCGGCGGGTTGGTTTGCGCTGGCGATTATGTTTGTGCAACCCAAGTTATTCGCAACACGACGTCGTGCTAAAAGCACGTCTTGCAGTTTCGAGGGCGAGTTCTCTCGGTGGGCACAACAGATATCGACACGCAAGTGGCATCGGTAGGTGTTTCACGTAATTTCTTTCCACTCCTTTTCACTACGGTGATCGACACCGCAATCCAATGCGGCCTCCGTGGTGGGTGAGGACATCTTGACTTCGCAACACACAGGTCCTAGCCGATTAGCGACGCCTCTCGCGTGGCGAAGACACACACTATGACTTGCGCACCACTTACCTAACGAGCCTGGCCGGTTTACGTTCCCGAGCACCAGCTCCGCCATCAAGGCGATGATCGGATTAGAGTTGCGTGTCTTATGCCATTATTTCACTTTTACTATGCCATTACTTGCACCATTCACCAGTAATATTGTGAGATTGTAAGTATGTGGTTGGATGTAATATTGCTGTTTTTTATATCCAAAAATGGTGGTTGTGGTACCGGAGAACTGAAAATTTAAGTTATTGGTTGGTACTTTATGGGCACAGGATGGATCTTTCGTTGCAACATTATTATTTAGGCTGTTTGTGCTAACAGATTTTATATGATAAGCAAGCTGTATTTTTTATATTTTTCTATAATTTGTTTGTCCATATGCTGAAGTATGTTTGTGTGCCAATTTCACCAAAATTTCACCAAAATTTATGTTTATGACACGACAGGCCGGTGAATAGCCTTACTTAGTTTACTTCTCAAACCAAAAGAAGACATTCTAGCAGATCCTTAGATAATCAATCTTATTCAACACAACCATCTTCACATTCAATCTTATTCAACACATCACAATAAGTCCATCACAAGATTCAATAGTATTACTCCACAACGATAATAGTACCCATCGCCTTCTTGTAGATAATCCGGTATATCGTGCAAGCCTCGGTGAACACATCGTCGAGGTTTCTTGGTGTTTGTTCAAATTCAAGGCGTTGTAGAGCATCTGCGAGTTAACAAACCATTTCAATGTTGGTAGAATCCTCGGTATCTTTGTTCTTCAAGAAGATTGCATACTTACAAGCTTGTACTATTGGTACAGTTCTTCAAACTTTTTCTTCTTTTCTCCTTTATCCAGTAGGTCAATCAGTACTTTATTGTCTCTCAAGTACTCATCATAGTCAGGCATGGTCGAGAAACAGCAAAACTGAAGGAAATTACAAATGCTGACAAATGACCACCGTATTTGATTTGGACCACCGGTAGTGCCTATCTGGAGTCCAAAAGTCGGTAATACCTAACTTTGGTACATCATCTGCTCTGTGATGTGTTTCATCTGTACCTATATACTACATCAGCTACTAGCTTTGTCACACACCTATTACCTTTATCAGACTGAAACGACAACACTCTGCACCACGCTGCTCGGGCTGAGACGACAACACACTGCACCCCGCTTTTCAAACTGAAACGACAACACGCTGCATCCCGCATTTGGATCGAACGCGAACACGCGATTTCGTGCGCCAGATCATAATGATTTTCAAATGGGAGTTCTAAGGCCAAACGATGAAATAGCTTCTGGTTTCTCAAGCCATGCTAGGGTGGAGGCTGGGAGTCCAAATCGGCGAACTCATTTGGGTTTGCAAGACAATGAAGGTTATGTTAGAGAGATTGCTCCTGTGGTTCCGAACCTGGCTAGGATGGCAGTTGAGAACCCATCTGATCGGATCTCTTCCGAGTTGCGGAACCAGATGCGTTGAAGTTGATACTCTGTCCCGCAATGGCTCATGATTGCCGAACCGATAATGTTCAGATCAATAGTCCCGTCCGAGCAAATGATGTTATGGTGCAGGTTGGTAGCCCTGGCCATTGTGTGCCATTTGGGTTGCATAACCATATGGAGATTGACAGCCCCAGCCAGCAGATCATCCGTACACCTCCAAGAAATGTTTCCACCCCAAGACCTGTGTTGGATCTGTCAAGACGTGTTCAGGGAATACCTGTTCCCTCAGGAAGCCCACCGAGCCCTCTGTGGGCAATGCCACCAAATCCTGCAACCTGTCGTGTCACAACAAATGCATTGAGGGAGACAGCGAGTCCTCAAATGCTAGCGCTGGAAGAATTGGAGTTCAGGAAGATATTTATGATTTTTGCTTACCTTTCTTGGTGAGTTTCTATTTGGTTTATGGCTTTTTTTATGATGGATACCAAGGAACTAGGTATCAATTTAGTTAAGAAGAAATAGTCACCCAAATCGAGTTGAAGAGGACTCCAACCTTTTGGTAGAGTTCTTCAAACTTTTTCTTCTTTTTTTCTTTATCCAGTAGGTCAATCAGTAGTTTATTGTCTCTCAAGTACTCATCATAGCGGCATTTCCAGACGTAGTTGCATTCTCGAGATGCTTCTCTCTTGGTGAAGTAGCGCCAAGGAGCTTTGTACAATCCCTTCTAAGAAGTATATTTTCGCAAATGTAACTAGTTTCTGCGAGCATACCTTTGTATCAAGCTCAATGGAAGCCATGTTCTTTTCTGTGTAACTCCAGTCGAGAGCAACAACTTCAATAAGCAAATTCTGAGAGAATTTAAATCAAATTGAAGTAAGAACAAAACTACATGCAAAAGAACAGGAAAAAGTCTCATACCAACACGCCTTTGTATTTCTTCTCGCCTCTTCTTTTGGGACCTCGAGGTGGATCGGGCGGGGGCCAGGGACGTCCTCGTCGGAGGGGGCGTCCTCGTTCGTCTTTGCAGGAGGCCCAACCACGAGATTGTGTATGTGGTCGCGTTCTTGTATTGTACTCTATTCTTGCAAGTAGTTCATTTCGTGTAGAGGGGCGAGTTAGTCACGGATGTCTTCGAAGTGGTTTCAGTTTGTATCCGTATTTTCATGTATGGTTTTCTGATTTAGTCCGTCACTGCAGTTATGTACCCTATGTTGTATCCCAGCTTTATGAATTCCCTAAGGCATTTCACTTGACATGGTATTATAGTTGTTCTACTTACTTCACTTTGTAATATCAATGCTGCGTTCTATTCAATGCTTAACTCTGACTTAACACACACTAAAAGAGAATGGCGAACAACTTAAGTCTGCATCTAAGTGACGACGACGACTTCGTGTCACCTCCACCTCGACGTTCAAGCACTACAAGAACTAGGCGTCCTACGAACAATACAAGGGGACGTCCGACCAGCGCTGAAGGAGGGCTTGATCCTAACTATGGCTATGACGATGATGACGACGACTTCGTGTCACCTCTACCTCGACGTTCAAGCACTACAAGAACTAGGCGTCCTACGAACAATACAAGAGGACGTCCGACCTGCGCTGAAGGAGGGCTTGCTCCTAACTATGGCTATGACGATGATGACGACGACTTCGTGTCACCTCTACCTCGACGTTCAAGCACTACAAGAACTAGGCGTCCTACGAACAATACAAGAGGACGTCCGACTGCTTGTTGAAGGAGGGCTTGCTCATAACTATGGCTATGACGATGATGACGACGACTTCGTGTCACCACCATCTCGACGTTCAACTACTACCAGAGCTGGCCGTTCTACGAACAATACAAGAGGACGTTCGACCAACGCTGCAGGAGGGCTTACTCGTAACTATGGCGGCGAAGATGGCGGCGACGACTTCGTGTCACCACCACCCCGACGCTTCAAGCACTACGAGTTGGCGTTCTCTGAGCGATACAAGAGGACGTTCGACCAACGCTGCAGGAGGGCTTACTCGTAACTATGACGATGAAGATGACGACGACGACTTCGTGTCACCACCACCCCGACGTTCAAGCACTACTAGAGCTGTCCGTTCTACGAACAATACAAGAGGCCTATTCCGACAACCATAGGCTTAGAATGTATGGTTTTCTGACTTAGTCCTTCACTGGAGTTATGTACCCTATGTTGTATCCCAGCTTTACGGATGTCTTTCGAAGTGGTTTCCAGTTTGTATCCGTATATTACATGTTAAGCAGGCTTTAATTAGAACATTTCCGTGTGATTGAGGCTGCATTAAAAAATTTTTAGTGGCATGATTCACCTATATTACAAAATTGAAAAGGCATTGAGGTCTGCGATTGTGTGTTGTCCACTCGATGCGAAAAGGCTCGAGGTCTGCAGTGTATTTTCTAGTCGCCTGAAAAGACTCGACATTGCAGATGTATTGTCTACTCGGCTGAAAAGACATTGACGCGATGTGTTGTCAAGTCCGCTGAAAAAGCTCGAGGCTGCGGTCGTTGTCAACTTGGCCTCGAGAAACCGTGGGACACAATCTTTGACGGAGGCTTATGTGCCGTGTTTGCTCTCCGAGTGCCCCTAAGGCCTATATAAGAAGGGACGATGTGTTCTAAGAAGCACAGGGAGAAGAGGAACAACCAAGGTGAGGAAGTCTCTAAGATATATCCGTTCATTTTAGGTGAGGATCAAGACAAAATGCCGAGGCGTGCAAGTTCAAAGGGAAAGGGCAAAGCAAAAGAAGAGGTAGGCTCTTCGACCTTACCGCGCACAGCGTACCAAGATCTCTTCCTACCGACTGGGGTTGTTGCACCGATGTGTTCGTGCGGAGATCCTTGCAGGCTTGTCCGCTCATACGAGCTTTCAACTTGGAAGAGGCGGTATTGGAAGTGCCGCAACTACGAATTCGACCCGCCGGAGAAGGCCCGGAAGCTTCGCCTCATGGTAATAATCATACGTGTTTCCTAATATTTCTACATGGAACTTTCCTAATTTTTGTTTCATGCGATCGCCTCCCCATTGTGTGAATTTGAGAAGTGGTACGACGAGGAGATCGACCGGAGGACCAAAGGCTCCTTGATGAAGAGTTCGAACCGGAGTTCGAGGCGGCTCCAAGAGGATCGTGGCGCCAAGCACGCGAGGAGGCACGTCGGAAGGAAGCGGAGGAGAAGGAGGCCGAGAGAGAAAGGAACGAAAGAGGGCACGTCGTGCTGCAGAAGCCCCACCGGAGGCATGGGAGAAGGGAAGTGGCCTCGATGCACTCGATGAGCGTCATATTATATGCTCCTCCCAATTTTAAGCCGTAATAAAAATGTAGCCTACCTTAGTTGACAACGCAATTTAAATCCTTGTAATAAAAATGTACCCGAGATAGGCGGAACGATCATTTGTTCCACCATGACGAACATGCTTTCGATAGTTAGTTAAATCAAGCAATTTCGTCACCGTTGTAATGCCCTTCTAATATTATCTAATCTCTCGCTTATTTTATCATCCGAACTTTACGTGTATTATATGTATTGTTTGAATTTTAAAAATTCCTCAGATCTTAAAATCATTTCAAATTTTTATGGTAATATCACTGAATTATCACGAACCTCCATAAAAGTTTCAAAATTTTTCGACGTCGTAAAAGTTTCATGGTTTAAATGGCATGAGTGCCTTTTCCGATTTTAATAACAAAAGCGGGGCAACGTCCGCCATCTCGCCCATACGTAAGTGGTAGCCCGTGTTGCGTAGGCCCCTTGATTTTTTTCGTATTTTTGGACCATGCCCGACCTATCGGCGGAGCCTCGAAAACCCTAAGTGGCCACGATTTCGTGGTTTCGTGGGCGCGAGTGCCTTTTCGAATTTCGCAACAAAAAGCGGGCAACGTCGCCGTCTCGCCCGTCGTAAGTGGTAGCCCACGCTATGAGGCCGCCCTTGATTTTTTCGTATTTTTGGACCATGTCCGGCACATCCCATGAGACTCGAAAACCCTAAGTGGTCACGATTTCCGTGGTTTCGTGGCGCGAGTGCCTTTTCCGATTTTAGCAACAAAAGCGGGCAACGCGTCGGCGTCTCGCCCGTCGTAAGTAGTACCCGCGCGTTGCGTGGGTCGCTCTTGATTTTTCTCGTATTGTTTGGATTGGATCCGCACGTCATGAGGTCACGAAAACCCTTAAGTGGCTACGATTTCCACGGTTTCAATTCAATCATGACAATCTGCGACTATTGAGACAAAGATGTATGTCAATTTGGAATTGCAAGCTCGACGGTATTTCTGTAATTTTTTCGACATAATATTTACGTAAATTTTTACAAAAAATTCCATCTAATTGCCCTCGTCCAATATTAAAAAAATAAGGAAAAATAAAAATAAAAATTCTCGAATAAAAATATTACTGACAAAAAATTTCCTATATCACTGAAAAAATATAAATTTTTTAAAATTTATTCAACACATCAAATTATAATGATTTCGGCAGAAAAAACTGAAAAACGAAAAACCAACGAAATAACCGAAAACGGAAAAAAACCGGCCAGAAAAAACCGAAAAAAAAAAGCAGAATTTTTTTAATATCCATGTTTTTGCCATGAAATATTAAAAAAGTTTAAAAATTTTAAAAAAATAATTCGCTTACTCGTCATGGAATATTAAAAATTATTCATGCCGCTGTCCGCTGAATTGGCCGAGAAAAATAATAAAAATTATTCATTTGTCGTTCGCGGAATTAGCCGAGAAAAATTTAAAAATTATTCAGCGGATCCGGAGCGAAATTACACTGCTTAGGGCTATTTACATAATTACTGCGTGTCTGCAATGCTAAACCCGTAAAAAGTTTTAAATTTCGGCCAGAATAGCAAAAAATTCTGTTTTAGCTTTCGTGGATCCATGGCCCCCTTCGTTGCAGTTTAAATACAGTTTCTACTTAAAATAAAAGCGGGTTGTGCGTCGAATAGTAGGATTCTAGATAGTTTCTCCAAAAATCAGAATCTGATTTGTATACAGAATCAGAAGTTGTCACCCACCTGATTCTGCGGATTCTGACTCAAATTCTGCGCATTCCGCCTCCCACGAGTCGTCGCAGGTACAAGCGCTTCCGCCATCGTCCCTAGGCCCCTCTACCACTCTTATCTGCTCATCCGTCATCGACACCAATCAACAATTAACACAGATAATCAGGATTGCCGAACGACCAGATTCTCCAGTCAGCAGATTATTCAGACAACTAATTATAATCCAGAATCTGCATATTCAGAAACTGTTCCAAAAGAGACCTATGGCTTCAGTTGTACCGCGTAGGACACGCTGGAGGATTTGGTTGGATACCGCCTCTTTGGAAGAAAGATATGCGTTGTGCTGCGACTGCGAGGCCGTGCACTCTATTATATTGGAGAAACTGACTAATCCTTGCGTACTGTGGCCAGGAAAGGCGGATAGACCGCTACGCAAAAGCCGGGCACTGTGTAAACTATAGCACCGGTCGGTACAGTGTTTTTCCGTCTTTTTTGTATTTTTTAAAATTTTCCTCTATGTATCTGTTTTGTGTGTGTGTGCGTGCGTTTTTTTTTTCCTCCATGTTAAGAGTTATGAATCTCTTTGAGGTGTCTTGCACGGCAACACAGAAGGTTCTAGCTAGTTTTGGGATGTGCTTTGATTGGTGAGCCGAGGGATGAATGGAACCGTGTGGAAGTGTTCCTTAAATTTGTATCTCACCACTCAGGATGCAAAGGTTTTATGCTAGTAATTAAGGGTCTATTTGGTAGAGTTTATAAAACTTATAGACTAAAATAAAGTAAATTAAGTTTATATTTTTAGTCAATGTAAACAAAATGATCTATCTAAATACTTTTAATATACTCACAGATTCAGCTCTACAGATTTAGTGAAACTAGAAATACTAACTCTACTAGATTTTAGAACTTTACCAAACACACGTCGAATAAGTGCATAAATTTTTTTTCTTGAAGCACGTACCTGGTAACACAGATTTGATATCTAGATCACTCTGGCTAGTGGCAATCGTACCCGTTCCGTGCTTGGCCCACGGTTTGTAGGGCCTTGATATCGAGTGGAAACGGACGGCCGATAGGATAGGACAGCATCGTGGGCTTCCGCCGTACTGCAGACTTGATGAGCAAGGCAATATCATGTTGGTGTCAGAAGGAATTGTTTCCTTTCTTTTCCCCTCTCCTCGTGTGGAGGCCGAGGTAAAATAATTAAATCGAACGCGAGCCTGATGAATGCGATGCGTGGATAAAAGGTGCATTGGTCCATTTTGCTTTCGGGCAGAGATCCAGGACCAGACAGGCGGCTGTGGTCAGTCAGTGCCTCGGTGGTCACTCGATGCATCTACCGTGGACACCTAGCCCTAGCCTAGGGCTAGGGGCAGGCAGTGGTTTTGTACCTTAAACGTTGCTGGCACGGCCATGTTTCCAGGACAGTCTTTCAGCTGGGCCGGGCCATGCGTTAGCAGGTAGGTTAACAAAGGGCATCTCAGCCACAGGACCAGACGCAACGTTAACCTCACCCCACTGTTGCGCATTAGCGGAACTGCGGAAGCAGCTGTTTACATGATAGGAAAGCAGCTGCGCCATGGAACACTCCCGCCGAGACGACAAGATAAGGGAGCAGGCAGGGTGGCGTTGCGCCGCAGCGGCCGGCGGGTCGTCCAACGCGGCGCAGAAGGGGGGGCGGCACATCGTGATTCTGGCGTCGCGCACGGCACATCGAGGCGCTCCCGTCGCAAATCCACGGTCTCGAGAGGTGGCGAGGACATGGCGCCTACCGTCCGCTCCGAACGAGGGAGGACGTGACCCCCGTGCCGATCTAGAGGGTCCCCATTCTCGGACGCTTGCAGCTGCTCTAGGCGACGAGCGTGTATCACAAGCGACTGATTGGTGAACTGCTCAAATGGTATAGCAGCAGTGCTCTGACTACTACCGGTGGTGAGCTAATAGCGTTAGGAAAAATCGCAATCTTTTCCCGCAAGATTCCACAAACAAAGCCTGAGCTGTTGATTAATGATTAACCACGTCAGTGCAAATAGTGAGGTTGACTTAGACCGGAGTTGAAGCATCACCCGATGAACCGGTAGACTGTGCAGGAATCGTGAGAGGCTGAGGGCTGGCTTGAGCCAAAAAAATAAAAGGGCAAGAAATCGTAGACCAGGCAGACGCAGCGGCGGCCGACAGGTCAGGGCAGGTAGTACTAGACCAGGGCACTCTCCTCCCTCACGTAACCGTAGGCTGCCCTGGACGCATGGGCCCACCTATCGGCGAGCGAATAACATAAACATCTAGCTACACCCGTCCCCGATAATCACTAACCTGCTCCACCGAAAGCAGCACGACACTCGGGGGCTATTTGGTATTGGATATACTATCTTTCGGATGGTTTTGTGATAAATAATATCTAAATTTTAAATTATTGGATTAAATGATCTAATCAATAGATGAAAAGCCCGTTAGTGAGCAGATCAAGACTCACCAATCTTGAGTAAATCAAACGGTGTGCATTTTGAATGATTTTTGAATATAAAACATTCAGCCGATGTTTATCAAACCCTATAGTTTTTTTTAATTTAGTTTTTTAGTTGATCATGTGGCTGTATGGTTAAATAGTTGGGCTAAAAAGGTTTTGTGTTTATCTGATTTTTAGGTGCGAAAGGTACGGGATGAAAACGAGAATGAGAGGGGTGAAGTTTGAGACTTTATACTTAGTAGAAGGATGTAATTTTTTCAACTTTAACGGTAAAGTTAGAACCATAATTCATCAAAACTATAAGAAGCTATAAGTTTTTGGCTTTGTTTCTCGTAGTACAAATATTTATTGACTTTTAGCTTCTTGTTGTGACGAAACTAGTTCTTTAGAACAGCTTTCAATTTTTAGAGAGAAAAAGTCAAAAGCTGAAGATGTTCCATAGAACCTCAAACTAGTACTCACACATACATGACGAATGAATGAAGCAATGAACCCAACGCTAATGCTACTTTTTGTTTGGAGCTTAGGTCCCCTATTTAAAACGCATGAATTTCATAGGGATTTTTAAAAAAACAATTCAATTTCCACGTAAATCAGCAAAATTTTCGGCGTTCCAGAGGATAATCCAGTAGTACCACAGTGCTAACTGCTATCGATCATCGCCGCTTTTGCTGCCAAGCTAGCCATGCGCCCACCTGTCAGTCAGGCCCGGACTTTTATCACGGGCCATGATAGTTAATTATCTTGGAGCCATGAGAGCCAACAAAGAAGAAAGATAAACAAACATTCCGCAAAGTGCAAAGTACAAATTCGGTCAAGGTCGAAAGGTAATTTACAGATCAAATCGGCGAGCTTAAAATGCCCAATTTGATGGTACAAGTTACCAAAGGGAGGAAACACATGGAGAAAACAACAACACACCCACTGGTATATGCACACATTACGCCCAAATCACAGGCTTTCGAGTTTGATCTAATTTAAGCATCATATGATTAGCACGCGAGCCACAAAAGGAAAAGAGAAAAAGAAAACCCCTCCTGTAATCCCCATCTAGTTAATTAATTAATCATCATCTAAAGCACCTCACCGGCTACCCACTAATCGCTTTCCAGCGATGTCGAGCTATCTCTTATTCTCACCCCCGCTCCGGCATGCTCGCCGAAGCTCTCCGGTGCCGGAACGCCTTCAGCGGGCTAGGGAAGTGCCACCCCCACCGCGCCTTAGCGGCCACCGCCTTCGCCTCCACGGCCGTCGCGGACACCGAGCTCGACCTCGCCAGCCCCAGCCCCTCGTCCTCCTCCTCCGCGCCTCCCTCCTCCCTCGCCGCAGCCTTCCAGAACGGCGGCCACCCCCAAACCTTCGATTTCCGCCTCCCGCCAACGCCACCGCCGGCGGCGGTGGCCACCGCGGCGGAGGAGGACGCGGCGACGGACCGTGACCGCGCGATTCTGTGCTCCCGCTCGATGAGGCTGTGGACCCGGCCGACCGCGTCGCCGGAGGCCGCCGACGACGACGAGGATGGAGAAGCGCACGTGCAAAGGCAGGGCCGCACGTGCGCGCAGTTGGGGCAGAGGCGGAGGAGCCGGTCGCGGAGGCAGTGCGGGCACACCCCGCCGCCGGATCTCGCAGCCGGGTGCTTCCGGCACCGCCACTCGTCGCCGCCAATGGCCACGGCGACCGGTGCCTTCTCCGCCTTCATCTCCGCCGCTCTGTGCGGTTTCTCCCTCTCCCTCGCTCTCGTCTCTCTCGCGCTTCTTTGAGGGGCGTTACGAAGTCACAGCGTCGCTGTAGAGAGAGCGAAAGCGCGACGGAGTCCATAATAAGGGGCCACCGCGGCTTAACGGCGTGCGGTTTTGTGGGTACGGAAAGTAGGCACGGCGTTTGTGATTATTCACGAGAGTGCCATTGGTAGAGCTAGTTGCGCAGGGATCTTCTGCGGTTGAGGAGCAACTGTGCGAGCCATACGAGAATTGTTTAAATATAGTTCACTCTGAGCTGCGAACGTTGAACCATTTCCCCCCTTTTCTCGTGAACAAAACCAGCAGTTAAGCATCATTTTACTGTTCGTTTCTAGTACAGATCAGGACCATCAGGTGCCATGGATGCTCTACAATCTGAACACTAGACTAGCATATTGCTCCCCATCTGACAACATACGGCCGTGGAGCAACTTGTCCCGCTGGTCGCAGAGGATCCCCATGCGGGTTCGAAAGGTAAGGCTGCTCGCGCACGTGCGGGGGGGCGGAAAGGAGGCGTATTGGGTCAGTTGCGTGGGACCCTCATGTCGGGTTTTGGTGATGCGACAGAGACGGTTGTTCCTTCCGTGCTTTCTTCTATGCTGCTCGTGCGGACGCAGAGCTGCACACGGCACAAGAGCAAATACTGGTTCCAGCCTCGTAGATTTGGGTTTAGTGGTCGCGTCGTAGATTCGTAGGTACCGTGTCTATTGTAAACGCACGTTACACGGATTATTAATTGAGCGGGTATTGACTATTGCAGCGCAGCGCATTGTCCATTATTGCACTTGCACGTGTGGTTCACCGTTTTGCACAGTGCACATTGCGGCGTGTCATGTGTCGGACCCTCGCCTGGTTAATTTATTATCTTTGGTTAGACGGCCGTCTAGCTTGTTTAAATGACGACTAGTGGCCGATGGAAATCACGGTTCGGAACCATCTAGTCTGGTTCCAGCATCCGGCGGAAGTCAAAATGGTTAGGCGATTTTTCTCTTTTACCAGTGGCTGTCATATACGCGTAGCGTGGCATGTAGCCATGCACTGATATGTAAGTACTCGTGCTTTGCTGTCGTCAAGTATGACAACATCCGCGCTAATTTGTGTGGATGGATGCAGTCATGCGCAAACGTGCACGTCTGTAACAAGGGAATACACGTACGTAATTGCGTTTTTGGTGAGATATTTGTCTGTGTCAGACCCAGCGTTTTGCCGCCATAGATGGCACGGCGAATTTAATACAGATTCGGTGATGCGTAATTAAGCTATGCATGTGTCTTAGTCATTTTTACGTACGTATAATGATTGATGTAAGCTGTTTAAATATTTTGTCACGTAGTAAGATTTTTAATGATATGAAATACAGATAACGTGGAGAGAGTACAAATGTCTATTTATAGTGGAATAAATATTATAAAACACCATTATATAAGTTATTGTCTTAATAAGTACTTTTTCATATTATAATTTAAAAATTATAGAATCTCATAGGGACAATTTTGAAATGCTACCTATTGTACAAATTATCTTTAATTTTGTCTTTAAATGATATAGAGAAGTATATAGATGACGGTCGTCTTTACTATTATTAGGGGTGAAAACGGAACGGAAATTTTCCGACCGTACCGGACGAAAACGGAAACGGAAACGGAATTTTTCGGTACGGAATCGGAAACGGAATTTTTTTTTCGGAAACGGGAGAGTCAGTTCCGACGGAAACGGAAACGGAACGGAAATTCCGTATAAGCGGTGTCGGAATTTCCGAAATGCCCGAAGGCTTCAGCCCAATTCCCTAGCCGGTCCAATTCACTGCGGAAGCCCTAGCCGTCTCCAAGTCCAAGTGACCAAGTCTGAGCGTCTCCACCAGAGTCCAGTCTCCAACCAAATACCAAACCCTAGCCGCCTAGGCGCCAGCGCCCCCCCCCACCCGCGCCGCCGCCCCATCCGCCTCGCCTCTTGGTGGCGCGCTCGGCGGCGCGGTCGGACCTCCGCCGATCCGCTCCGGAGGTTCTTTTTCCGAACCCTAGGGTTTTGTCCCGCTCTTTTGCTCGGTTATGGATTCCGCCGCTCACCTTGGGATTCGCTTTCGGGTTTGAACGGATTTCCTCGTTGGTAGGCGGAGATGTTGATGCCAAGGATGAGGGGAGGAGGTGGCGCGAGTGTGGAGCTGCCGGCGCTTCGTCTTGGGAGATCCAACGGATCGACGCCATCCGACTCTATGCGGGTGAGCGTTTGTCCGCTTTTTGTTCTTTCCAAACTTGCAAGTTGCAATCTTGAACTAGTTGTATTTTGCAAAAATGGTTTGGATAGTTGGATGTTTAGATTTTAGAAAATGGTAGCTATGGGAATGCTCCTGGATTGTTAGTGCCTTTACGCACCGAATTAGTTCTGAAATTGGTGGTATATAAGCCAATTATTATGCTTGACTGTATCACATAGGGGAGATTTGAGTAGTCGCTCAATTCAAGATGGAGCTTTCAATATGGTTTGCTGACACTTCACTACTTCTATCCAAAACCCACTGTCCAGTTCGAATAGTCTGGCAATCCAGTTGGTAGTTTAACTGTTTAACTTTGGTAGTTTGGTATGATTACATTCCTGCAATCTGCATGACAACAAGCCATTTGCCCCTCTTTGCTGCGAGAGAGGATTTTTTTTGTGGCTGTAAATTGTATTATATCTATGTCTCTTTCATGATCTCCCAGTATGGTGTAGGAATTGATGTACTACTATGCTCGCTCAAAGTTGTATTATATCTATTGTACATACTATGCTCGCTTAAAGTTGGCTAATGTTATTAAGATGTTCTTTGTAACTTTGCATAGATCATGTACTACATTCTTGTGAAATTTTTCATTTCCGTTTCCGTATCCGCTCCGTTCCGTTTCGATTCCGTTTCCGTCACTATCCGTTTCCGTGTTCGTTTCCGGAGTTTCCGATTTCGTTTCCGTTACCGGTAAAAATATGGAAATGGAAACGGAACAGCTATTTACCGACCGTTTCCGTTCCATTTTCACCCCTAACTATTATACATGCTCTTAGAGCATGCATAACAGTGTGATGTCAGCTATCTATATACTTTGAGAAATAAGATTTTTGCTGATATAGAAGAGAAAGAATAAGGAGAACAGTTGTCTCTTTACGAAGAAACGACCATATAGACATCATAAAACACCATTGTGTGAATTATTGTCTATAATAAATACTTTTCATACTATAATTAAAGTATTGTAAAATCTCGTAGAAACAATCTTAAAATCACATCTATTGAAGAAGTTATCTTTAGTTTTATATTTAGATGAACGGATGAGTATATTGATAACAGTGGTCTTTACTATTGTACATGCTCTTAGCTGTTGTTCTCTTGACACAAACAAATTCCAACCGGAGTCCTATTTTCCACCGCATTTCCTAATTCAACAGGGAACAAACAACACCTGGTCGGGTGCACTGTAACAGAACAAAGGGGAATGCAGAACCTTTCGTTCTCAAATCACCTGTCAACATGCTCTTCATTACTGAATCTTGCCTCCAAAACCATCCAATTTCTATTGAAAGAGACCAATGCCAAACCTTCGTTCGCATTACAGTCCACGAAAAAAAAAGAGTACAATCTCGATGATATTGAGAATTTCGTCTACAGTACCTAACGTCGGCAGAGTGGGAGCCAGATATTTTCCTCGCAAACATGTCTAGAAAAAAAATATAGTTTGCTAAACATCTAGATTAACAATGAACAGTTATAACCGGTGATGTGCCACTCGATTCCCATCACAAGAAATTCTTAAAAAGTTTAGGATGCATTGCAACACTAGCAACCACCATCCAACCAAGTGACCAACCAGGAAGGCAAATACATCGGCGTCGCACTAGCTGCACGTATCAAACAGTCAATCCAATCCATGGCCTGACGCGGTTACGTGGTATCGCCTAGCTGGTGCGCGGCGGCAGCGGCACGGGGGACGGAACCCCTGATCAGTAGGTGCGCGCGCGCCGGCACCGCGCGGCACATGGCGACGGCCCGCTCAGTGTTCAAATTGGCGAGACGGCGCAACGTCCGAGCGGTCGGCGTCAAATATCCCCACGACGGCGACGGGGACCGGCTAGTCTAATCCCGGTTCCCCACATGCCCGATGCTTAAAAAATGGAGACCCTATCTCGCCGTCGCGTTCCTGCGCGATAATTAAGCTCGCTCGCACGCAGCAGGTTACTAGGCTGTTTAGACGCTTCACTACCGGTAGCGACTGCGTGCCCTGAACGATTAGGTGGAGATTAGACAGCCAGTGCAATAATCCAAAACGATTTCTGTCCCGTAAATTGACTTCAGAAGTTCAGATGGCTGTACAGATATTAGGGGAAATCATCAACCCAAACACATTCCATTTCGCATCTATGTCTTTCCAAGGTAAAGAAATGCAAATAAAAGATAATTGTTTTAGCAGTGTAGCACAGAAAGCTGGTCATGCAGTACCCAAATGCAACTTGAATCATGGTGTGTAGTAGTTTTCACGGTACCTTGTATGGCTTATCCGTTCCGCGATAAGGTACACGGAACCGTTTTTGGAGCAGATTGCGTGAGTGCGTGTGGAGCAGATTGGAGCCTGAGAAATTTTACAGTGGATAACATAGTTAGTAAGTGGTAGTAGTAGAAATCAAATCTAACCATCTATTCCTCAAGAGTATTTTAGATTTTTTTATTCATTTATCAAGTGTATTTTAGACTTTTTCTAATTCGTTCACAATTTTAGATTCACTGGATACCTGGTGAGGCCTCTTATCCATTCATCCGCCATTCATCAGGATCACATGACGTATTTTACCGTAGAGGACAAATAGTATGACGGAATTTTTTAACATTTTACCCCTCTCTGAATTTTACTACCAATACTACACGTAGTAGTATAACTAGACCTAAATTGATTTCAACTATTAGATTCAAAGGAATAAACGGCTTATAGTAATTTTAATCCACTGTAAAAGAGCTTTGGAGCCCAGTCCTTGATCGGCAGGCTGTGTTATGTAAATAAGATTATCAATTTAATTTCTAGACCAACTTAGCACTTGGTGAGTAAAATCCCTAAATAAAGATAAATGGAATAAAATTTAAACAAAAATAGCAATTGCACTTGTATAGAAATTTCAATAAAAATAATTAAAATTTGGAATAAAAATAAAATAAAATAAGCACTTTGATTTCAATACTAATTCAAAAATAATAAAGCCTAAATAAATATAGTTTAGAATAAAAAATAAACATTAACATTGGATTTCTATATTAATTCTAACAAAACTTAACCAAAATTCATAATTGAAAATAAATTAAAATTAGCAATTCGATTTCAATATGAATTCCAATGTAAAATCCATAAATAATTATAATTTATAATTCAAATTAAAAACTAGCAATTGGATTTATATGTGAATCTCAACAAACAAAGATTGGAATAAAAAAAATAAAAGAAAATTTGCAATTTGAGTAAAATCCTAAAATAAATATAATTCAGACTCCCCTCACAAAAAATATAATTTAGACTCATGATCAATAAATTCTCACGTCAATCGAGAAAAAAGAGAAATATCCATACTACATATCATGGTGGGTTCATATTATAACGGTCTATATTAAAAGAAAAGAGTTCATGTCAACTATAATCCAAAAATAAATGAAATTGGGAATACAAATAAAATAAAATCGGCAATTTTATTTCCATATGAATTAATAAATAAAATGCTTGAATAAAAATAACTTAGAATAAAAAATAAAGAAAAAGGCAACAAGAATTCATAAAATTAGCAATACATAAATAATTGAAATTTTAGAATGAATAATAAAATAAAATTAGCACTGTGATTTTCATGTGAATTCATAAGTAAATCCTATAATCCAAAATAAGTAACAAATAAAACTAACAATAGAATTTGCACACAATTTCCAACAATATACAACCAAAATGTGGAATAAAAAATAAAATTCAATTAACATTTTGCTTTCAACATGAATTCTAAAGTAAAAATAAAAAATAACTATAATTTAGATTAAAAATTAAAAGAAAATTTTCAATTTGTTTCCACATGAATTCTAAAGTAAAATCCTAAATGAGTAAAAATTTGAATAAATTAAATAAAATTATAAGGTGATTTGTATACAGACTCCATAAAAATTAACTCAATTTTTGAATAAAAAAGTTACAATAAGAATAGCACATATGATATTGGATGAGACCACGAAAGAGACCATGAAAGAGTGTAGTAGCATCGATCTTTCGTGCAAGAAGACATTGACACCTTGGAAAGTGTAGAGCCGAGGCGACGGTGGCGGAAATGAGAACAATATTGTGCTACTCACCTTAGCTATTCGATAAGGATAATAGATGAAAAGAAAGGCTACAGTTGAAATAGTCAAACGGCTACCGTTGAAATAGTGGAAGGGCCACAACGACGAGTGGTAAGTTTTGGTATTGTTGAAGAAATCAGTGGCAAAAGAAGCTTGATGACAATGAATTCCTGGCAAAGAGGAGATGAATCAGATAGCTAGGAGGGTGCCATCGTGATGGCGAGAAGATTCTTTGTATCATTAGATAATAATAAAAACAGACATGACGACATGAGTGAAGATGGGGGTTGCCATGATTAGTGAGGACGTGGCGTCGTTGAGTGGCCAACATCGAAGAAGAGGATGGTCAATGCTTAGAATCATAGCCTAAATAAAGTTGGAAGGTTTCCGGCTCAATGAGCCTATCCAAGTGTCACTTTTCTAATTTGCAAAAAAACCCTCATGTTTTTTCAAATTACGGATAGGTCCCTACAAATTACGAATAGATTCTTCGCGATTTTTTGTGAGAGAAAGATTTTCTTTTCTAAATCGCATTTGGGTCCCTCGTGCGCCGTTTTACGGAAAAAACCTTCCGTTAAATTCAAATCGCGAACAAGCCCTTTTCTAATTTTTCAGGATAGCGAACAGGTCCAAAAATATAACATTCAGGTCCTTACTCTTTATGTCTAGGTCCTTTCTCCGTTTTTCTCGGGAAAAAATGTTTTCGTCACTAGAAAAATGTGTTCAGCTCTATCTCTAGACTTTTTCACTCCGTTCTTTCCGGAAAAAAAAATTCGTGCTCCGTTTTCCTCGGAAAAAAAAATTTTCGTGGTCCGTTTTTTCTCCGAGAAAAACACAAATTTGTTTTTCGTTCGCGCGCACGGCGTGCGCTGCGCTTAGTCCTTTCTCCATTTTTTCCGAAAAAAAATGTTTTCGTGCTTCGTTTTTCCCGGAAAAAATGTTTTCGTGCTCCGTTTTTCCTCGCTTTTCCAAAAAAAACGTGGTCCGTTTTTTCTCTGAGAAAAACACAAATTTGTTTTTCGTTCACGCACGCGGCAAAATTTGTTTTCGTGATCTGTTTTTCTCCGAAGAAACATAAATTTGCTTTTCGTTCACGTGCGCGGCGTGCGCCGCGCTTATTGTCCTAGTATATATTTATATACGCAACATCTAGATCAATGCAGAAGAAGAAGCAATTCGACTTCAAGCAAGACTCGATAGGAAAACGTAGGCTGTGAATTGTCTCTAGTTTTTGCCTTTTGGTTGCCTTACGTGTAGCAGTAGGCCCAAAACTTTACCTCAGGGATAAAAAAATAGTACAAAGCCGGGAGATAATCCGACCAGAAGCTTTTCAGAATTCAGCATATATCCATCTCTTGGGACTGTCCTGGGGTGTGGGCACTGTGGGGATCGTTGTGTTTTGGTTCTTTGGATCAAACGGGGCCAACAAAGCTGGTTTTGGTACTATGCAGAAATGCCAAGGACTGTCCATGTTTGCAAGTCTTGAAAAAAATAAAAATGTTTGCTCTTTTTTTACCGGGGGCCGGTAGGTGACATGCAAAGTTGAGTTTGCCAGTAAATTTCTTTATCTTTATAATAGTTATCATGGTTCACTTGTCTCTCTTCTCTGTTTTTCTCGTATAAGAATTGCATGTTGATATATAGATCTTTCTAAAAATCTTTAATAAAAAGAAAAAAAATAATTCATCAACAAACAAATATATCAAACAAAAAAATAGAAAAAAAGGAAAGCTCTACCAAACGAAGCTGAGCGTGCGGGGCAGCACAGCCCATAGGCTCAGTACGACCGGGCCTGAAATTTCAATCCCCGTGGCAAACCAGACGGCTAGCACAACCCAAGAAAGCCCAACAATGCTTCAATGTTGCCCTTGTATATGGTAGCTGAAAGGTTAGTAGTCGCAGATTGTTCGGTATGTATTTGCACTCTATGCCCCCAAAAGCAAGTAGACTTAGTCTGTTTATTTCAGGTTTGGATTCTTTAAAAGCTGATTTTAAATTGTAGTTGTAGAGAAGCTGATTCTCCAAAAACTGGAATCTAGAATCATATATGAAGTGGATTGTGGATTCTAGTGTATTTGGGTGGGCTGGATTGTGAGAATCGGATTCTAGAAACAGCCAGCTTTGGATTCTTTAAAAGCTGATTTTGGATTGTGGTTATAGAGAAGCTGATTCTCTAAAAGCTGGAATCCAGAAGCATATATGAAGTGAATTGTAGATTCTAGTGTATTTGGATGTACTAGATTGTGAGAATCGGATTCTAGAATTAGACTGTTTGTTTCTGATTTTGTTTTTGGACCAGAATCCAGAATTAAAAACTAAAATAAATAGGGCCTTAGGAACACGGGAGAAAAGGAGGGGGTTCCGTACGCTCAATTTTTCATTCGGCAACGAGGCGTGCAAAACCTGCATTCCACCTCCCATCGATCGAACGGATCGCCAAACAGCCAACAGGCACGCAGCAAATCAAACCCCACCGACACATCCGACCACCACATCTCAGAGAAGTAGCATCCAACGGCACATGGACGGAAAAAAGGAGCCAATCGAACGGCCAGTGTCTCTCCGTCGACCTGTCCCGCCCCTTAGCGGCCCCAGCACAACTCCTTCTACCCCAAAACGTAGCAAAAATCTAAAAAAAAACGTAGCAAAAGGCCCAAAATGTGTGGCCGGATTGTCCTGTAATGACAGTCGCTCCTCTGTCGTAAAATTGTTCCAGGGAGCTGCAGAATACAGGAGTGCTTCGAGCGCGGAAGCCGAGGCGGTCCGGGCAACGCGTGCAGCGAGTGCGGAAGCCGGGGCTAGGCGGCAACGCCTTCGAGGCGGCCGACGGTGCGCTGCGGGCGCGGGCCCGGGGCAACACGGTCGGCGGCGCGAGCTAGTGCGCGAGATGCGGACAAATCGGCGGCCGTGCTGCGGCGCCGGCGCCTTCGAGGCGCAACGCGGGAGCCGAGGCAGGCCGATCGGCGCGTGCGGGTGCCGAGCTCACGACCGAGATGCGGCTGCGGCGCCTTCGAGGCACGGGTTGGGAGGTGATCCGGCGGCGGCACCTTCAAGGCGCTGCGTGGGAGTCGAAGCGGCCGGCGGCGGCGGCGCTGCGGACGCGGCGGCGTCATCGATGTGGCCGGGCACGGACGGTGGCTTCGTGCCGCGTGGAGGTCGACCGGCGGCTTCAATGACCGTGTCGACGTGCTGTGGGCGTAGGCGCTTCGTGAGCCGAGGGGCCATGGAGGCAGCCGATCACCGGCGGGGAGGTCAGGCGCCCGGCGTGCTTCGAGTGCGACGACGTCGATCCTTTTCTCTCCCCGTTTTTTTCAAGTGTGCACTGTAGCCCCGAGAATAGTAGCTTCATGCTACGTAAGTTGTAAAAAGAAAACAGAGAAAACGCTCGTAGATTGTAGCTTCATGCCACGTAGATGCATATATAGGATTCATACGCGAGATTAGATCAATCCCCGTATATCACCTTTTCAATTATGCGACGGCGGTAAAGGCTCGTACTGATAACATATTAGAGAACCTCGCTACTGAGTAGTCTGGGGTTCTCTAATAGATTGAAAAGTAGAGAACAGAGAGACAGAGTTTGGAGGAATTGATCTATTATTCTGAATGCATGTACAATAAGGTGACCCCTCCTCTATATTTATAAGTTTCGCCTAGAATTTCGACTGATAGGTCAAAGTGGACTTTCGTAGGCCACCAAATTTCCTAACATTTAGAAGGTAACGATCGACAGATCGACGAGCGGTAAATGCGTAATTAACGGTGAATCACCAATTGACCAGACAAGTACATATGCAGCGCACTCCATCTAAACCACGGCCAATTAACAGTTCAGGTTGCGTTGACAAGATGGAGCTCGCGGCACGAATCACGGTACCATGATCGACCGTATCTCAAGCACTGTTTTTCTTCGTACCGCCACCAACCAAGGAAACCCGTGTCCTGTGCTCCGCCGTGTCAGCTACAAGAAGCCGCCACACACATCCCACACACCCTGCCTTTTTTAAGAAAACTCGAAAGAACTGGAAAAGAATCGCGAGATACTCCCAAGATCTGGACCAACCCAACTGCTGCGTGCTAGAATATAAGAATACCCATTTCTCGAGCAATCATGCGTGCCGTCAACTAGGTCTGCCTGTTTTGTCTATCTTGGCGTCAGTCTCAGCCATCCACATTAGCTGGTGGTATTGCGGTATATTGGGCCATTTGATTCGTGCGAATTTTATATAAATTAATTAAAAATAATTATTTTTTTATAGGAAACATAAAAAAAAAATCGTGAATCAAAGAGGCCCTACAAAAACACTTCAGGTTCTTTCCTCCTGTCTTAAGGCACCAGGATTACGACGACTTAGTAGCGCTACTAAAGTATAATCTACTTGCGGGAACCAACCGATCTCAGCTGCTTAAACAACGCGGCGATTTTTGTCGTGCGCACGCGACCGTTTCCGCATTGCTCGGCAGCCGCCATGGAAAAGCAGCAGCACGCAATGCCGGCAATTCCTTTGCTTATTATATCAACTGACTTTACTGATTGCATTGCTCATGCTTGTGATGTATAGAGCTGGCGGAAAACAAATGAAATCCTGATCTGATGAACAAGCATTTTGAGTGAACTTGCAATGGCAGTGTCTCGCTCCTGGGGCTCGTGATAACGTGATCTGACGCACCCACGTGTCAGCTAGCATTCTGAAGAGCCCTGGAAGCCCATCTTTCTACATGGATCTTCTGGGTAGGATGCAGAAAAGAGGACGCTGCTGAGAATACCTCTCTCTTTTCTAGATCATCGAGGAATCACTTGGCGCCGGAGGAATCAGGAACTGAAGCCAAGTAGTGTGTTTGCCGTATTGTATGGTGAGCAGATGTGAACGCATGCACAGCTTTAGATTAGCCTTTTATGCCAGAGCCCTCTTTTGAGGTGTCTCCCGAACTGAGATGCCAGTATGCGACCCCACAAAAACCAGATATCAGCAGTGGATGATCTGATCATGCGCTACGAAGAGTTTCAGACTTGGTGGAGATTGGAGGTGAACAGTAACAGACACCAAGAGTTCAGAAATAAATAGGAGTGCTCATTCAATTACATTAATTAGATTATGATCAAAGTCCATCATTGCGTCAGAAACTGGAGCCAAATTATTGGCACCTTGGGCCCGATTACGCGCGATTTCTTGGTGCTATAATAGCTTGAACCCGTGAATCAGGGGATGAACAGAGTACATAAATCTTTATCAGTAATCTGGCCATGTCTGCATGGTGCCGTGATGCTTCAAGCAACGCCAATGTGTCCAACTCTCTAACGCATGCAGCAGACTGGACTTAATCGATTGAAATCTCGACGGGTGAAACAAAGCTTCATGTCAACGTTTGCTTGTTCGTCTGTTGGACTTGGGGACCCACCCTTTTATCATGCTGTTTGATCGTCTCATTGGCCTGTAAATTGTAATTGTTCGTCACTATCTGCTAAGAGACTACGACCGGCTCCAAGGAGATGATACGACGTACCGCTACATGACTAATTTACTTGCTGTGTTTTGACTTGCTGTACGTGACAATGATTAGTCTCAGGATTTTACACCGATATATGTCTCGTCGAACTGACATGATCCTTCACACATGAAACCGGAGATGAACCGAGCAAAAAAAGGCGACGCACAATGCACAAACACGTGCTCCAATGCCACTGCCCTAAACAGTTCAAGTCAGTGTGAACAGAGTCCAATCAGGAACGGCAATAGGCGGTAGCTGAAATAGCTCAGAGCCTCAGACGTTACAGGGGTGGGTGACCAAACCACCAAACGCCTGTAGCAACACTCGGCGAATTTTAGCGATGAACACATTCGGGCTAGTTACAAAACGGGAAATGAATGAGCTGCTAAAAATCCTCTCGCGAACGGGTGGCAGATCATGAGCCACGACCAGAAAACGAGTTAGGCCACTAGAAAGAAAACCATCCTGCTTCCAGAACGCGAGGCATCTCAGCGATGCGCTCCACCTAAAAGATATAGTTATATGGCACTATACGCATGGCTAAGGATGCATCTGATCCCTTTTCATCCACTTGGGAGGAATGGTGCGAGACTGACTAATGGATGCCAAAGGTGACACATTGGGTGCGGTAATGGCGTCCTTAGTGGTAACTTTTCTGCCCTTTTTCACTTTCGTGAGAAGAAGCGTGGGCTTACTGTTCCCCCATCGTTCATGTGGGAAGCTGAAACGTGTGTAGAATCTCCTAGACGTAGCAAGTGCTAATTCCAAAATGAAAAAAAAAAACTTTCTTCTACGGCTGAAAAATACTAGTACTTGTACGCTGTATTTAGAGTGGATTTGGATCACACCCAGTCTCAAGTTGCAACCCGAACCGGAACCATAACAAATCACATTGCTGTTGGTGATAAGGTTCCAATTGAATGCAACAGTTGATATGTAAATTTCATGTGAAAACGACAGGGCAACACAAGATAATTCGAACTGTGCTAGGATTCCACTGTTTGCGTAGCATTTGCAATTTGATCGATCGTGCATATATTTGCCGGGTCGGGGGACAGCCGGATCCGCGACGAGTTGATAAGAACGAGCCCGAGAGCCTCTACCAAATAATCGCAGAGTCTTCCTCCTATTCGTTTATTTACCACCAGTGACGCAATACTTTTCCCAGGTCTACAAAGACCTCACACACTTCTAGCTGCTTTCTTCCCAGCTTTCTCCTCTTCCTCCTCGCTTCCATCCACATTCTCGTCGATTCGCCCGCACCTAGATGGCAATTGATCATGGATCCCCTCTCGCACTGAAGAGCAGAGCCGCCATGGTAATTTGTTGATTGACTGCTTATGTTTTATCGTGCTCTGTTCCTTCTTTCTTGGTTCTTGATTGATGATTCTAATGGCGACGTTGGATTGAATTAATGTGCGTTGTGCGCGTGCAGGGAGGAGGGGAGTGCGACAACGAGGTTGAGAACCAGCGGTGGCCGCCGTGGCTGAAGCCCCTGCTGGCGGCGAGCTTCTTCGTGCAATGCAGGATCCACGCCGACGCGCACAAGAGCGAGTGCAACATGTACTGCCTCGACTGCATGAACGGCGCGCTCTGCTCCCTCTGCCTCGCCCACCACCGCGACCACCAAGCCATCCAGGTCAGTAGTCCGATACATGCTTTAGCCTTTTCCACACTCCAATGCCTCGTGTATCCTTCCATGTTCGATCGGATTCCTATCGATTTTGGTGACTGATGCGTATACACGGGCGCGGGAGCAGATACGGAGGTCGTCGTACCACGACGTGATCCGGGTGTCGGAGATACAGAAGGTGCTGGACATCACCGGCGTGCAGACGTACATCATCAACAGCGCGCGCGTGGTGTTCCTCAACGAGCGGCCGCAGACGAGGCCCGGCAAGGGCGTCACCAACACCTGCGAGGTCTGCGAGCGCAGCCTCCTCGACTCCTTTCGCTTCTGCTCCCTCGGATGCAAAGTACGTACCCATAAATTCCATTCTCACCGAGGCTCTGGCCAGGCCAAATTGCTAGTCTGTAACCAACATGGCATCTTTTGCTCCGCAGATTGTCGGCACGTCCGGCGGCTACCGCCCCAGGAAGAAGAAGCACGGCGGCAGCGGCGGCAAGAAAAGGAGGGCGGCACTCAAGGATGCGCGGTCGGACTCGGAGGACTCGTGCACGAGCACCAGCGGCGGCAGCAGCGACAAGAGCAGCGTCGTGCAGAGCTTCACGCCGCCGACCCCGCCGCCGACCTCCGCCAGCTACCGCACCGGCAACAAGCGCCGCAAGGGCATCCCTCACCGGTCGCCCTTCGGCAGCCTCATGGTAGAGTTCTAGGCAGCACGCATAGCGAAGTGTCTGTCATGATCAACACTCTGTAGTGTACTGTATACATGACATAACCAAGAAGGTAATAACCGCGTGCCCTGAATGGCGGGCCCTGTGCTTCCGGTGGCGGAGGCCGGCCGGCGTAATGCCGGAGAGGCGCAAGAGCAGTAAGCACATACTACTATAGTTTTTACTTTTCAGTTCCAGGTTTTAGTTACAGTTTCAGTTACAACTAGTTAATAGCAGTAAAGTCCTAGTACTTACCAGCTATTTACAACTCCGTAACGACGACTAAGTTTTGCGACCTTGTAATATAGCCACCAAATGGTAGATCGATGTACATATAGATGTATCACAAACTTTGGGTACGAGAGGTGTTCATATGTGCTTTGGCCCATGTAATAAAAAATAAAGAATGCAGCTCCTAATTAGCGCCGGAATGGCACGGTTTGTTGGCATTCCCAATGCCGCAGCTGCGGACACGATTGATTTGGTTGAGCCGCGCATCATTCATTCACTGCAGTGTCCGTCCTTGGGATCTGACATTCTGCAGGGAACCCCACTGTGCGGATGCCGCCGCGAAGCCGGTCGTCGTGGCCGCAGGACGCGGTGATCCGGTGGCATTTCAGCCGTTGGAGCGGTTCGAGTGACATGCTGGTGTGCGTGGAGTCATGTGGTCGCCTGGGGAGGGGAGGCCGGCACGTGTTTGGACAGTTCGCGCGCGTGGAAGGGCCCGCGCGCTGGGTAAGTATCTTCTGGATCGACGAGTCGTGGGGCATATGGACGACTCGGCGTCGTCCACCCGGCGTGGACGCTGATGCCGAGCCGAGCCGTGCCGTGCCGGGCCGTGCGACGCCGCCTACCTTGATTGACCCGCCATTTGTCCCCGAAAGCGGCCGCTCCTGACGTCGATATCTGCCTGCCGTCGTCGACCGCCTTTACTTTCCTGCGCCCGTTCCCGCCCGTCCAGAAGAAGCCGTCCCCCCGATCAACGTCGAGCATTTATCGGCGCAGCAAACGGAGCTCCCACTGCTCTAGCCTCTAGCCAGTCTCTTCTGCTCTCCACTAGCTAGCAGCACCCAACGGGGGCGATTTTTCTCCGAGATGGACACACAACTCCAGCGATAGCTTCTGCTGCTGGCAGGTGGGACACGCACAGCGGATTACTTGCTTCCAGTTCCAAACTGATGAGATGTGGACTGAGATCCTTGAAGCCGGAAAGGGCAAGTGCATCCAAGCTACAAGCCCGTGCACCGCCCTTTTGCGCAGAGTCGGCATCTCAATCTTGAATGGCAGTATTTCGTTTGGACGTACAGAGCATGCCTCGATCCCTCGACAGCATTTCGTGCGCACACTCGTGCCCTGTCCATTGGAGAGGCTGGCTGGATTGGCGAAAGAAAACGCCTCCACCAAATGCCACGATGCACTGACGTTGCCACCCACCATCCAACGCCCCCATGCCACCCACGACTTCTCTTCCGGTTCTTCCCGTGCGGTGATGTCATTTGTTCCCCAACTTTGATCGACTAGTCGCCACCGTGACATGGACCGGTTAGACCGACCTCCCCGTCCTCTGGCCCCCAACTCGTGGGCCACTTGCGGATTGGAGCCGGTCGGCGCGCGAATGGTGCGTGCGAGTCAGTGCTAGCCTCCGTGGATTCACCGGTTTTACCTTGCGTTGGGGTCAGGTTCTTATGACTTTGTGGCTCGTGGGTGAGGCGTGACTATGCATTGCATTGCAGCACTGCCCATCCTGGATGCTTCGTTTGCTTTGGACGAAGAAAGCGACGGGGATCCATTGTACTTTCACATTCCATTGCAAGATGGTGGGGGTGGGGTCTATCCTATGCCTCTATGGTTTGCCTTGCCATGCGAAGTTTCTGGAGTAAATTTCTTCTTGTTTTTGTTCTAAGGAGTAAGGATGGACGGGCAAGTGGGTGGGTGAACTGTTGAGATCATGGCCGCCAATGCATCATATAGATAGACATGAATAGCACGGTTATAGCTCATGCTCCGGGCTAGTGTCTATTGCCTCTCTTTGCCTTGTTGGAGACGATAACATGTGAACCCCATTAGCTTGATGGATAACTAATCACTTCCATTTGATTAGATACGTTGTGAAAATGACGGAAACATTTAAGATACCAGGAAAGTTCTTGTGCAATAGATTCTAAGCGATATCTAGGGTGGTGAGGAGTTTGAACAGGACAAGAAATAGTTTAGAGAAGCAAAGGAGTGAACTTTTTATAGCTTTAAGAGAGAATTTGCTTGTTTTGCCTCTTACCGCCATTTCAGGCCCGCCAAATTTCTCCTCCCCGTGGGAAGAAGTTGGGGAGAAACATCCAACTTTTTTTTTTGCTTTGTCGTCTAATGCAGGAAATTGCGAAAGCCATTACCTGGTGCGTCCAACTTCAGATTTTTCTTTTGGCTCCTTTGATAATTGATTCGAGAGAAGACCAATACAGGGGCTTAATTAAGTCAAACTAGGCCCCAGGATTGCAGCCAGCAAGTGGCAGAAAGCTCCCCCTTCTTCAGAGATCAGCAAGGACAAAGAGAACAGCCAGGTCCCACGGAATTAGGCACGAAAACAAACGACGACGAGCGCAAGTTCGTTGCAGGTATTGCCGAAACCAACACACACTTCCATCGCGTACACAATTCCGTTGTACCTAAAGCGCACGCTGTCTTGGGAATTTCTTCATTTTCTTTGTTCCGTCGTGAAGAGGACTCCGTATCTTGACCTTCCACTCCCCGACGGTGCCTGGAATTGAAATCCTCTTCGATGCTACCATGCATGCATGTGTCAACGCACTATTTGTTTACTACAAAATTTAGTAAGATGTAACCAATTTGTTAGACTAAGAATAAATTTGAATATTATTTACCAATATTGGTTAAAAATGGAAAAGTTAAGTACAAGATTGAATTGTGACCGATATTATCTGTACAAAGACCGATGCGGATCATGGCTGGCAACGTATTGGAGAAGGATACCATCAGCCTATGCATTATAAAAAGGGGGATCAAGAGCAAGCAGAAAAAAAATCAAACAACTTGTATCTACTTTTTTCTGTCAACTAGGAGTAGTCTTGTAATTTATATCTTTCGTAATTTGTTATTGATCAATTAAGTTGCCCATTGCCGATTGTTGATCTTCTCCGATTACTCCAGGTTTGGTTTTCTCCGATCTTCTTGCACATCGTCTTTTTGGGGAAATATACCTTTATCAACCATATAATCAACTCTAACAAGTTGTTTAGACTTATCGTTACTTGCAATTTAATCGGTTTTGAATAGTTATTTAGATCCTTGCTGATTATCAAATTAGATTGTATTTTTCATCTATCTTGTCAACCGCATGATCAAATCGGCTGGCACGCCTCAAACCTCTTGAACTCGGCGTTCGCATGTGTTTGAGCCGATCAATCCATTGTTACATTTTTTTGGCGCCTACACTATTGCAACTAGTGGACTGCCTAGCAAAGAGACGCTAAAAATCTGGAGCTCGGAGATACCTGAATTGATAATTTAAGAATGTCTTCACCAAATTTTACCATGCTTTCTCATTGTGACATGTATTGTCACCTTCTTGCTTCCCCACTTTCTTTTCCCTTCAAAGGATATCACACAACAACACTTTATGGCATCCCCTTTATCCCCTTAGCTATTTCTTTTTTCTCAAACTAAAAAATGTTTTTTTTAAAAAATTCCTTAAGTTTTTGGATAGGAAGTATTTTTAACCATTTCTGAAAGTTTTCGAACTGAAAATTTTTTGGATCAAAACTTTTCGAACCAAAAGTTTTTTGAATCAAAAGTTTCAACCCAAAAGTTTTTTGAATCAAATGTTTTTAACTAAAAGTTTTTGAATCAAAAGCTTTCGAATGATTTCATACGAAGTTTTGAATTGATTTTTTTTATGTTAGAGGAGAAGGAAGGGGTGTGAAAGGTGAAGACAATGGAGAGTGAAGACAGGGGTGCCATGTAGTAACACCTATATTTTTCTTTACCAAAGAATTGGTGAGGGTAACCTCAAATTAGCAATGCTTGGGAGGTAACATCTAATAACATCGGTTCTATTTTGCAACCAATGCGTCTGTTTGCATAACCCCCCCCCCCCCCGGGCCTCTATGCCCACACGGCCGCACCCTCCCTCTCTGCTGTCATTCTCTCCACAAACAGAACACACATGGTTCCCTCCGCAAACTGCTAGGGCTTGGGCATCACAATGGGGAGGAGATGAAGGTGTTAGGTGGGGGCAGAGAAAAACATCCCGATGGGGCAGAGGAGCGTGTCAATGGGGGAGTAGGATGGTGGTGATTAGGGGAGTTGGTGCCCAAACTCTAGCGATTTGTCGAGACACCATGTATGTTTTATTTAGGAAAAGGACAATAGAGGAGAGGGATGGTACGTGTATAGAAACGTTTTTTTTTTGGTACAAATAGACTAATCTCAGCGTAGGTTTTTTTTATAAGATTTCAAGCCTTTAAGCATTAGACCAGATAAGGTCATGTGTTGCACTGGTTACATAGTAGAGTCGATTTCACCAAATAAAGCCATGGGGGCTCCAAGTGTAGATCCTACTTTTTTTGGGGGGGTAGGAAGCTTCTGCCTCCTGTGTAGAGATGGCAATAGGACATGGTAGGCATGGGTAGTACTCGCCCATACCCGTGCCTGCCCAAAATCTCCCCCGTGGGCATACCTACGAAGGGTGGTGGGCAAAGAACATCACCCATACCCATTGCCTGTGGGCATACCCATTTGCCTGCTAATTAGTCATTACAGTACAAGGAACAAAGTTAGGCAGCCCAATGCCCATCAATTTTATGCCATTATGGAATGCAACATGCAGGCAGTCCATTCAACTCTCCTTGATATATAGTCAACTACACAATGAATTTCCACACAATAGAATAGTTAACTAGATAATACTTGAAAATGTAATAGGTCAGCAGGCACAACAGATGCGCCACACATGGGTTGCAGCAAAGAATGTAGGATACTACATTCCAATTACAAAAGTGAATAAATATGACCCTTCTGATTGGTTGAATAAAAAAAGTACTGCAATGTAACCCTTGGATGGATAAAAAACCTAACCATTTTGCTATGACACCAAAAGGTCCTGAACTGAATTCTGAGTCTTATGCCAGTATGTTAGTATGAAAATAGTGTTTACCCGGTGAAGAAGGTAGGCGGCAAGCAGAGGAGGAAGACCGTTGGCTTGTCGCGTCGTCTCTGGCGGCAAAGGTAGGCCGGCAGGGTGCTCGACCAGAGGCGGCTCGAGATACGAAAGGCGCGGCAACAGGGCAGGAAAGCAGGATGGTAGGAGGCACCGAGGCAAGCAGATTAGGGATTTAGGACTCATGAGATTGAGGAATGCGACTGGGGATCGGGGGAGATTGGGGTGAGACTGAGAGATTTGGGGGGAGATTAGGGAATATGGCTACTAGCTGGGGATCAGGGGAGATTGGGGGGAGAATCGGGAGATTGGGAGGAGATTGGAGACTCATGGGAGGGAGACACACCACGCACAGGAGAATGCGGCCGGGGGCTGGGGTGTTGGGGACTTGGGCTGTCGGGCAGGCAGTAGTTGGTCCTAAGGTTTTGCTGTTTTGCATGGCCCCACCTGTCAGTGTTAGGTCACGGGTATGGATAAAGCTTATCCATATCCGTGCCTATTTACACTGGTGGGTGAAGAATTGATTCTATTCATATACCTGTGGGTAAAGAAAAACTCTCATACCCACATCGATTAGGATATTTACCTGCAGATATGTGGATAATTAGACATAGTTGTTGTCCTTACTCCTGTGAGTCATATTCCCTAGCCTACGGCACGGCATCCACCTGGGACGAGACGATTATTGGGATCGTTCCATTTAGAGCATCTCCAAAAGCCAGATTTAGAGAACTCTCTAAAAAAATGCCTCTTTATATCTCCTCTCTTTCCAATAGCACTCTTCATATCACACTCTCTATTTTCTCTCTCCTATATTCTAATAATATTTCACATAACCGTTATAATAGCAACCGTTTTTTTACCGGTAAATTCAAACAACTATATTTGAATACGGGAATTTAAAAATTGAAATTTATTGTGACGACCACATTGCAACGGTTATCTTTGAACGGGTAAATTCGAACGGCTATATTTGAACGTGGGAATTTTGAATTTGAATTTTCCTGTAACGGTCATGTTGTAATGGAAATTATTAAAATTATTGTACTACGTGAGTCATGTCCTAACTGTCATCACAACGGCTATATTGTAACTGTCATCTTAATAGCTATATTCTAACAGTCATCTTAACGGTTACGTTATTATCATCTATATATACATACCCATTTGCAGTTCGGAGTCTTGCATAGGGACTTGGGTACCCAGGCTGCTGTTTGGGATGCTGCAATACGAACGGATTGTATGTATGGCTTGGATTTTGTACAGAATCGCAGTCTCCTTGGAAAAAAATTGATTAGCTGGTCCCTTCGGAATCCCATCTCGGTATCATGCACCAGTTCTGTGAACGATATGCATTTCTGCCGTGCTTGATGCTGGTGGCGAACTGGCAACAAGGGTGAGCATCCCTTGACCCTTAATAGAAATCTTGAGCAAGACATACTAAGTTCTCTTCAGTAAAAAAGATCAGTTCAATCAAGTTTGATTATCTACCCAATTGTTCCTGTCCATACATAGGGTTACAGTTCACACAACGAACTGCACAAACTCCATACAAAACAGGATGGAAGACCACCATTTTTAATCTCCAGTAAGACATAAAAAAAGGGCCCAACGTTACTGCTCCCTCTAGTATGCCAGACCTCAGAATTCCAATTGATGAATATTTGGAAAATGTGAAGCAGTTCAGATTTGGCACGGATGAGTGGTACCTATAGAACCCACAAGTACAACCGGAAAAGATTTGCTATCTTCTCGGTGATTTGATAACTGAAGTCTTTAACTGTTGAATTGTATATGTATCTTGCGTTTTTCCCCAACAAGAAGATAATATCTCTTATTTAATCAATAATGAAGCACTTAGGCTCAGTTTGTTTAGGCTTGAGCTTGAGCTTATTTGGCTTCTACACCTCTATAAGCTACAAGCCAAAACAAACAGTATTTTTTTAGCCAGACGGAGAGAAGAAGCTTCTAGCCCAATTTGCACTACGCGAGAGAAGCAAGAAAAACGATGCTTCTCAAGGTGGCTGGAACTTCTAAAAATCCCACTTCCCTGGTACCCTTACAACTTAACTATTATTTACGAAAAATTGTCATCCTCGTCCAGCTCCAGCAGTTTCTTCCAGCTCCAGCAGCTTCTTCCAGCTCCAACCTAAACAAACTCAGCCTTATGTTTATTGAAATCTTCATAGCCAACATCTACAAGGCAGAGGCCCTCTAGAGGTGCTGGGGGAGCTGTTGCACGCCTGCAAGTGGCCTCCATTAGGTTCAGCAAAGCATCTTCTTCAGCCCCAGCAGCAGCCTCTCTTATGACAGTTGCAACAAGAACCCTAACCATCTGCTCAGTGCAACTCAGTGAGAACTGAGAACTAGCATTCAAGGGATGATTGAGAATGAATTTAGCAGGCTACATAACAGCTTGTTGTACCTTGCGGAGAAACCTGTTCACAACTAGCTCAATGCACAAGACCCTTGTGCCTTCTTTGCAATTCTGCAAAATGGGAAACACAAACTGAACATAAGATTTTCAATTGAAGATATATGCACATATAATATGATAAGGAACCAATCAGGCCAGGGAGTCACCAATCATAACTATCATGTCAAGTTTTTATGGTTCAGACATTTTTTAGTTATGAGATCAGTAAAACAAATGGCCAAACCTATATAATCCTAGAATATCATACTCTAGCTATGCTGAAATCCAGCAACAAAATTAAGATCACATATGCAAAATAACAATGTAAAATTATCTGTTTTACTACTTTCACACATCTTGTGCCACAGCAGTATTAAAAGGAAGCATTAGGCTTAGCCATACAACTATGTGCAAAGTAAACCACAACCAGCGAAAGTTGTACAGTTCTTTTCCAATCGATAATCGCAATATATGCAATAAATAAAGACAAAATGATCTATATTAGCTTCACCTCATCAGCAGAATATAGTTTGGCCACTGCAGCTCGAGAATGGAACATGAAACACTCTGTAGGTGGGCTACTGAAAAAAATGACAGAGCATCAAGAGAAGTAACTGATGAGTTTATATAGCTTCAGAGCAAGTACAAAAATAGAGGCACGGAAGTCATATAAAAGGAACACATAATGTTCTCTTCAGATAAAAAGCAGTAATCAAGAGTGCGGCACACAATTTCAAGAAGGTTCTGGTGAACAACCATGTCATGATTAGGTGATGAAACTATATTAATTTGCAAGAAAAAACATTATGTACTTGCAAACTCTAACACATGCAAAGGTCTTAGTTTCTCTGGCGCAGCCTCATTTATTGCATCTTTTATATCTCTAGAATTTCAGCTTCTGCAATCTGTCTGTGAAAGAACAAGAAAAGAAAGAACTGTTGAGTTTGAGTACTTGAGTTATCCAAAGATGCATATCTAATATCTAATGTTGCCAAGGATTGCCGCCTCCTCAGGGGTCCACGTGTCGGCCCCCTGGGGAGGCCCCCTGGGAAATTCTAAATCGCGTTTAGGTCCTTTTCGAAAAATTGAAAATCGCGTTTAGGTCCTTTCGGTAGTTTTTAAAGTCAAATAGACCCGAAAATTTTTGGAAATTACGTTTAGATCCCTACACGCGGTTTATAACTGAATTGGAAATCGCGTTTAGGTCCTTTCGTCATTTTTTTTGTTTAGGTCCTTTCCGAAAAAAATTAGAAATCGCGTTTAAGTCCTTTCGGCAGTTTTTGAAAGTAAAGTAGACCCGAATTTTTTTTAAAATTACGTTTAGATCCCTACACGTGGTTTATAGTTGAGTTAGAAATCGCGTTTGGGTCCTTTTTGTCGATTTTTTTAATTAAACCCGAAAAAAAAGAAATTGCCAGATTTTTTCCCCTCACAGCGTGATATCGCGCGCAACCCCAGATTTTTCCCCTCACGGCGCGGCATGCCACGCAATCCAACCTAGTATATATAAAGATCATATGTCTCCCTTGAAGACAAAAACTCATCATGTCTTCTCATATCAATACCACGGATAAGTTCATTAAAACATGGTCCTGGCAACGCCTGGGTAAATAAATCCACAACATTCTCACTTGTTTTTATTTTTTGTATTTCTATATTCCTATTCTCCTACTATTCATATTGGTAGAAATGTTGAAGGAGTCTAAGCTTTGTCGTATGCATATTGACAGGGGTGGAGCCAGGCCTCGGGCCACCCAGGCCTGGGCCCGAGGCCTGGCATGAAAGTGATACGGATTTCCTTTTAAATACTCTTTGAAAAGTCCAGCCTAACACAGGAAAATCTCTTGAAATAGGTTTCAATTTGATACACTACAGCAAGACGGTAATTAATTGAACTGAAATGGCATAACAAAGCGGAGGGGGTTAAGCCATCCTGAAAATCTTCATTACCAAAACAAAAATGCTTACAGAGGCATTTACAAGGGAGATAGGTGGCCTGCTCAGCAGGTTCCTGCCCGGATTAAAAAGCCAGAATAGAGGGGGTAAGCTGTGAATAACAAAAACAGCAGAAATAAACAGAAACATATGCAGCTGTTGGCCTGCTGCATTAGCAGCACGCAGTGTGCAACTGTGTGTTACTGCACATTAACTGCCTTTTCAGCTCGACACACCCTTGAAGAACAACCACACCGAAGTATCACCAAGCTCCCCCTTTGCGACACCGGCTGTGAAGGACTCCTCAGCGTCCTCCCACTCCTCATCTCCACAGCAGCTCCTGAAGTCATCCTCGCCTCTCGAATTGCCAACAAACTCGCCTTGCACATCGAATAACCTCTCCTCCATCCTTAAACCCAATCCAATCAAAATAACCTTCTCTCTCAACTCAATTAGAAGGTTCTTTCATCCCCAATTTTAGCAATCCTCATTCAATTGGCTCACCGAGAAGCTAAGCACAAATACTATGGTACCAATGGCCTGCTGCTCTCACAACCCCACAGATTGGGGGCACAAAAATAGCACAAGATTTTAGCTTAGAAATTCATGGAAAATGGCCAGGAAAATGCCAATGAGGGGTCGCTAAGTAGAAAAGTACGCAGACTCACCATGGGGCGTAGAACTCAACAACAAGGAACGGGTGCTTGGCGACGGCACGCCCTCCGCCTCCGCCGTGGCCTCCCTCCCTCCGCGGCGAGATTGCACGAACAGCACGACGGTCGCGCGAAGAACCCAAACCCAGAGATTGCACGAACAGTACGACGGTCGCGCAAAGAACCTCCGCCTCACCTCCTCTCTCCTCTCGAGCCGAACATTCCTGCGGTCGCGCGAAGAACCGGCCCGCCGGATAGATTTAGGGAAGGAGGTAGCGATTCTCTTGGAGATCGCACAGTGCTGAGAATCGGTAAGATTTGCAGATAGAGAGTGGGATGCCAATGCTTTTGGAGATGGTCTTAGCATAATTTTTTTATTTAATATTTATTTAAATCTTTTTTTAAAACTAATCAACCGAAATTTTTTTTTTTTGCAAAAATAGGCACCCGTCGCTCGGATATGGGGCGATCGTCCTATATTCGGGCGAAAGAGATTTGAATGTAAAATTTTTTACCCATATTCAAGGTTAAGGACCTGAATATAAAAAATACCGTAAAATTCAGATACCTATCGCCCCATACTCAGGCAATAAGTACCTGAATATAAAATTTTTACAGTGTTTTTTACATTCAGGTCCCTATCGCCCGAATATGGGACGATCGTCCCATATTCGGGCGACGGGTACCTATTTTTGTAAAAAAATTTCGTTGATTAGTTTTGAAAAAAGATTTAAAATAAATATTAAATAAAAAAATAATTCGCTCTTAGCAAGCCGCAGCCTGCAAGCGCTTTCTTGGCCCAGCGTCAAGCACTTACAGGCCGGACAAAGCTTTTACGCCGAGCAGCTGAGCTCGAGTTTGAACCCGATAGGTGACCTCGATTCCTTCGCGGGCCAGTCGCTACGAGCGTCTTTTCGGCTGAATCGGCAGCAGTAACGGTGGAGCCAAGCGCCCGCGGAGGCAGTTGCAAACTTGCAACCTCGTCGCTCGTGACCGTGGACGGCGACGCGCAGCGAAGAGGAGCCATCGCCGCATGCCCCCTGCGACCGAATACATCCCAACACCGTGCTGGGCGAGGAGGAGAAGCGCGCCGCCGAGGCTTTACGTACGCGGCGGGGCGAACCTTTTCCGGCATCTCTTGCCCCGGTGGGGTGGTTGTCACTAAGCGCCCAGGTGAGAGGCCGAACCCTATCCCGGTTTATAAAATCTTGCACGCAGGATTTTAATTTGTGTGGTAATGAATTTAAGGAGGTAGAAGACATGTACCTAATGACCCTTGCAGAAACGTACGGAAGCCTGTTAGAACAAGGAGGAAGCACCCTAACCTAATTAGGATTTTTTACTGTTGTTCTGGGACTGAGTTGGATGCCTTCGGCTAAGGCAGCTAGCCTGATTGTTGAAACCTTGACAGTTACGAAACTTGCTTGCCAAAATGTGGTGCAAGCAGAGATGTTCACAACTGACAAAAACTAATATATCTGCTTCAGTCTGTCCATCTGACTATCTGAGTATACAAGTAGAAACTTTTAGAGAAAAACTTTTGACATTATTATTCGAAAAGAAAAAAGTTATAACATTATCACTTAGCAAACATGAATCCAAAAACCAAGAAAGATGAGGAAAGTTAGGCAGTGGGCGCAGAATATGCTCAGCTTTACCAGAAGCATAACTTTCACGTGGCCTGATTATGCTCGATAGTTGAGGGACTGATTTTTTAGCTTTTGTTCCCAACAACTTTAAGCTTAATGTAGTCGGGGCGATAACTTGCTTAGCTTTACTAGAAGCGTATTGTTGACATGGCTTGATAATGTTAGATGGCTGAAGGATAGGATCCTTGGCTATCAGCTTATCAAACAAATTTATGCTTATGGCTGTCGCCACGACAAATTTCTCTTAGTAATTACTTGTGGCAATTACTCTGCCATGTTAATACTAAGTAAAGAATATGGTGCGCACTAAGAACAATGTTGCTGGCAAATGATGCTTCCAGCCTGAAATTCTGAACTCGGTGGCTTCACCAGTAAAACCAAGAAAAGCTGCCAACTCCCCGTATTTAGGAAAGCCCAGATCAAGTGTATGTTTATGCAGTTTTACCTTTGGCATTGTAGGGATCAGCTAGATAGCCAACATCCATATGTCTCACCATGGTTAAGTTTTGGTTTTTCTGAAAAACAATATAAGATCTTGAGTACCTTGGAGGTATCTAAGTAAAGTCTTTACACCAACCCAATGTCTTTTGGTCGGGACTGCATTATGTCTTGCTAGCAAATTTACTGCGAATGCAATATCAAGCCTTGTGCAATTTGCAAGATACATGAGTGCTCCAATAGCACTTAAATATGGGACTTCAGGTCCTAAGACTTCCTCGTTTTCCATCCTTGATCTGAAAGGGTCTTTACCACTTCAAGAGATCTTATGACCATAGGAGTTTTCAAAGAATGCGATTCATCCATATTAAACCTCTGCAATACCTTCCGGGTATAGGAAGACTGGTGAATAAGAATTCCTTTTGGGAAATGCTCTAGCTGCAGGCCTAAGCAAAATTTGGTTTTATCCAACTTTTTCATCTCAAACTCCGTCATGAGTTAAGCGCTTGCTTCCTTTATCTCCTCTATGGTTCCGATGATATTCAGATCATCGATATATACTGAGATGATACAGAGTCCATTCTGGAATTTTCTTATAAACACACAGGGACAATCATCATTATTGGAGTATCCCTTCTTCAGGACGAACTTACTAAGACGGTTATACCACATTCTTTTCGATTGTTTTAACCCGTACAACGATCTCTACAGTTTGACCCTATACATGTTGCGATTATTAGGATCCGGAGCTTTAGCTCCTTCAAGGACTCTCATATGAATATCCGAATCCAACGACCCATATAAATATGCGGTCAGCACATTCATCAACTGCATTTTTAGATTTAAGCCAGCTGCCATTGATATTAAATATCGGAACGTTATTCCACTCAACACAGGAGAATATGTTTCATCGTAATCGATGTCGGGTCTCTGCGTGAACCCTTGTGCTACAAGCCTCGCTTTTATATCTCACCACCTAGGTATTTTCATTTCTCTTTTGGATGAAAAACCCGTTTGATCCTCCAAGGAACACTTTAGGATATGTTCGGTCAACAGAACTAGAAACTTTCCTCTTATTAAGCGACCGCTGCCTCAATTGCTTCTTTTGTTTGATCATATCTTAGCGCTTCTGGCACTCTGCCATGGACTTTGGTTCTGGATCCAGTTTTTAGCAATTTTAGAGGCAAATATATGTCGATAATTGTAGTCTTTTTTTATTCATTTCTCCTGCATCACTTCAGGGATATATCTATATTAATTTCTTCTACCTCCTCGTGATTTCCCACAACGATGGAGTTTGGGTGTTCCGACTTCCCAACGTAGAATTGTGCGCGCAAATACACGCTGGGGTTATCATCTTCAGGATGAATCGCTTCAGGGATGATACCATCTCCAAAATGGCTCACTTCAGGGATTTTCTCAACATCAGGTTGAGCTTCTTCTACTGTCATATGTAGTGTTCTCATTTGTTCGATTCTCTATTTCTGCGGACGCTTCCATGGAATTGAATCTTGTGCACCTTGAGGCCACCCCCTCTTCTTATCATGAGGGTCAAGAGTGAGTTCAATATCCTTCTAGGGTATTTTCACTCTTTCAGGTGCATATACTATAGGTATATGAGATCTTTCACTCTTATGACCAGTGAAAGTATTTGGCAGATTATTAGCTTATTTATTACAGATTTATTATCTTTCGAACTTCAAGTTCGGTCTCTTAAGTGCGCGGATCTAAGGACTCGACATTCTCTAATGTGGTACTTATCTCCCCCTAATACCGAAAAATGTTCTTAGTATAATCAGCGTATCGAGTCGTGTACAGATCTCCTGTTATAGGCTCTAGGTATTTTAATATATGACGGAGATTCATAACCTACATAGATCCTCAACTTCTGGTGAGGTTCTATGGTTGTACGCTGTGGTGGAGAGATTGGCATGTATACAACACAACCAGATTTTCGCAGATGGGAAATACTTAATTCTTTTCCACGCACTATCTGCAAAGGGGAAATTTCATAATGTGCAGTTGGTCTGAGTTGAATTATTACTACAGTTTGCAGCGTTGCGCAGCCCCAATAATTGGTGAGAAGCCAACTATTCTGCAAGAACGGCCAAGCAATATAATATGTTTTATTTTTTTTAATATAATGACTCTGCAAGGTCATTTTAAGTGTGGACATTAGGTATGGGATACTTTACATTGATTCTCAGAGCCATAATTAAATGCTTTGAGATAAACTCGCCAGCATTGCCCATACAAATAGACTTGATCATTTCTTCTGGAAAGTAGGCTCTTATCTTAATAATTTGGGCAATTAATCTTGGTAGAAGTATGAAACCTAGTAGATAAGAGACCTACATAGGATCATCAAGTAGAAGCATCTATCGGTATTATAAAATTTCTTTAAAAAAGGGGCCCAACAGGGGCTGAACAGGTCCATAGATATCACCTTGAATTTTCTCCAAGAAATTCAGTGATTCTTCCCTAACTTTTTTTGGTAAGAAAATCTAAGTATGAGCTTTCCCTTAGCACAACCAGAGTATAAGAAAACTTCAGGTTTAGGAAAGACTTTATTCTTCTCATAATATTCAACTCAAGATAACCCAGTTGATCTGCTAGATCTTAAATATTTCTGGGTTTTCATCGCAACACGAACTTCAGGTTTTATATGTGCATAGTATAACCCGGAGGAGAATGAATGAAACTTTTTAACCACACGTTAATTACATCCATTAAACTTAGTCATGAGTAGGTATTCTGTACCATCCTCATTCTTTGTCTCCATATGGAAACGGTTCAGACCAATGTCTTTAAAACTTAAGAGGGTACGACTGGACTCAGGGTATAATATGGCATTCTTCTAGTGCCAACTATAAGAGTATCGCTTCTGGCGATAGTCATAATAATTCTAATTCACTTAGAGTGGCACAACTGTCTTCTAGACAAATTTTCTCCTCTGCTATCGGATTATACTTTGTTCTATGTTAGAAATATGATTTATTAATCAAACAATTATTGCATCAGGAATAAATTGTAGAATATAGAACAAATATAGCACAATTAAGCAAATATCTGAGAAATATTAATTTATTCAATTTTGAATGATAATCGCTCAATAGGAGTATAGACCAAATGTTCATTCAGGAACTAGGCTAAACTGGTAAGGAGACTTATAAGGTATATGTGACATCGACTAGCAAAGTGAATGAATACTTAAGAGACTAATCCAGTTCTCCACATGAGTCCTATATGTCCTTCTGGGACCCCCTCGAACTTTATAATTTCAATAACCATATTATCACACTTCTCAACACCCTTGTCAACAACAGGTTGAACGGTAAAGTATGATTCAACATTACTTACCCCGGGTCTTATTGTTTTTTCCAGTGGGTTTTTTGTAAAGGGCTATCACATGCTTCGGGATGCGATCTTTGCATGACTAATGGTCAATGCATTCATACCTAAAACGGGGTTACATAGGGTTTGCAGCCTTACTTCTGAAGTTCCTGACCCTTTACCTTTACTTTTCCACTATGAATCGCTCTTCCTCTTTATTGCTAGCCTATTGAGCATTTGCATGTACTTCAAGCACTGCAAGGATCCTATTAGGAAGTACATGATGATTCTTTACCAGGAGTTCATCATGTTTTTCTGCTTCTAGCAAATACATATAAGCTCAAAGTACTTCTAGTACTTGGCATGATGATACTATCACAGCAGTATCCTCATATTGGAGTGGAAGGTGTATATCCTGAAAGCACGGGAGGATCCATTCGTGCTGTGATTTTGGCAAAAGGAGGGATCTTTGCTGGTTATATATATATATATATATATATATATATATATATATATATATATATATATATATATTCTTGAGGAATCCAAAAATACCAACTAGTCATCTTTCATCAACTACTAGATCAATGCCCGTGCGTTGCTACGAAACATAAAGGTCAAGCAATAAAAGAAAATTGTGCTACAAGATCAAACATCTATTTCTCCCGATTACAAAAGTTTTTATGGTTTCTTCTCCGGTATGAATTAAAACCAAATATATTGTATGTAGAAATATATATTACTAATATAAAAAATCAATCAATTATTTTTATCACTTTTTGCAATTTATATTACCAGCTCACGTTCCTCTTCCTCTCACCATGTCTACAGTGCGCGCTCCTCGGCGCCGTCGACCTCGTTTTACTCATCGCCTCGCTCGTCCTCGTCATCCACTGCCATCGCAAGGGCCGACACGGGGGCTTCCCCCGAGCATGAGGCACTACTGCTGAAGCTACCGCCATTTCGGACCACTGGCCGCTACGCGGTCGCGCTCGGGGCGTCCGCCGTCTTCGCCGCGGCGTCCGCCGTCCTCCTCGCGCTCGCGTTCTTCTTGTCGAGCACGCCATGGCGCACTGTGGAGTCCGCTTTCCTTGCCACCCACTTCGTCGCGCACGCCATGGCCGTGTGGTCAGTCGCCTCGGAGAAAAGGGCCACCGTTGCCACCCAGCTTTTGCACCTTCACGTCTTCTAGATCACCACCGCCCTCGGCGCCGCGCTCTTCTCTGCTTCGGCGGTAGTCCGATACGCCGACGGTTCGTTGTCTTCCCAGATGACCCTCTTGCCTTTGCCGGCCTACTCGTCTCGATGCCTTTGGTGCACCTAGCCATCACTGGCTTCAACGGCCATGATGCCGTAGCCCATGAAGGTGAACCAGAAAACACCTGCGCTGAGGCGCCCGCCACGCTGTGCGCCACCGCGTCGTTCCTCTCTCTCGCGACGTTCAGCTGGATCAACCAATTTATCTCCAAGGGGTATGCCAATGACTCTCTCACTGCCAACGACGTCCCACCGGTGTCGTCGGGCAACCGCGCCGAAGCGTCGTATGCTTTGTTCACGTCCAACTGGCCGGCGCTGGGGTCACGACACCTGGTGGGCGTCGCGTTTTGACTGTCCTTCTGGTCGCAGTTAATACTGACCGCGACGCTCGACCTCCTGCGCCTCGCGGCCGTGTTCGTCAGTCCATCACTTATTGATCAGTTCGTCGAGTTCATTCGCTGCGGTGGCACGACATGGGAGATCTTGAATGAATTCCCTTGATTGATTCTGTGAAAACTGTACAGCATATATAGAGTACAAAAGAAATGATTGCATGGCTGTCTATTAATTACCAACAATAATCAGGGATTTTGCTATAATAATCAGCTATATTTAGAGAGATATGGCTGGCTGTAAATTAGGAAAGAATAATTAGCTATAATGACAGACCATTATTGGAGATATGGGGGGCTAGGAAGAATAGACCGCTACCACCAACTACAACTTTATATTAGTAGAGATTCAGCCTTCAATTCCGTATAGAGATAGTGCCTCAGGAGGTACAAAGCCGTATATCTAACAGTTTCGGGGAGAGCAAGGATAACAGCTTTAGGCTGGAAAAACAGCAGCTCCAAAGATCGAGCTATTAGATTAATCTTGAAATTCATTTGCCCGGGTAAGATAATTATTGCTGTTCAGGGCAATTTTGATAAGTTCCCTCTTTGCGATGTCCAACATATCCTATTTCTATTTATGCAAAATGACTTTTACTACTGGTAAAATCATTATATTGCATGCTTACTCTTCAATCAGTAAACCTTGGTCTATATCTATTCAGTAGATAATTATCTAAAATTACCCAGAATCTTCCTAGCAAATTTCATGGCTTTCTGCTAATTATTCAGCAATTTTCAGAATTATCATGTAATCACGAAAATAAATTTTAATATATATCAATATGGAATTATGCTAGGACAATAAATATAGAGATATGGAGCTTTCAATATGCTCTTATGAAATTTTTCTAGCATTTTAATACAATTCTGTTAATCATTGAGCAATTTTTAGAATCACCAATTAACAGAGAAATAACTTTCAACATGAATTAATCATAGTATAAAGCTAGAAAAATAAATACAGAGATATGAAGCTCCCAAATGCTATCTGAAATTTTCTTAGCATTTTTCATGCTTTTTCTACTAATTACCAGGCAATTTTCAAAATTACTGAATCAACAAAAAATAATATGCCCAGCACATATAAACATGAAAAAACATGCCAAGAAAATTAATATAGCAACATGACACAGTGCAATGAGTCATAAATATTTTCCCATAATTTTCTAGCATTTCAGTTAATTACTAAGCAATTTTCAGAATTACTTAAATGATAGGAAAATCGATTACAGCACATATAATAAATGCTAGAAATATGACCCAGAGAATGAACTTCCAAAGATATACTAAATATAAATTTACGGAAGCCCATATCCTAGAAAAAACTAGTTTCTAGAATTTATAGTCAATTTTCAGAATTTAATACCCATTATTAGAAAAATTTTCTTTCTCTCGGTGCGGGCTGCCAGTGCCAGCCCATCCGGCCCATTCGGACTGCCAGCCAGTCCGGCCCACTCGGCCTTCTTGGCCCGTGCGCTTTATACGTCTGGCTCACGAGGTGGTGCGCGGAGCCAGCGAGGCGCGGGTCTGGCGACGCGCGAGGCTGATGCGCGGGTGAGGAGCCGAAGTGTGGGGGCAAGGCGATGCCGGCGGCGGGGCTCACTTCGGGCGAGGGCCAGCGCTGATTCGCCTCGGGCGGGGAAACCGAGGCGGGCTGCTAAGGCAGGCGGCGCAATGCGGTCGGAGCTTCACTGGTGCTGGATCTGCGACGGTCGGCAGGGCGCAGCGGGCTCAAGCGGTTGCGGCGGCGACTAGCGCAGTGCAGCCGTGGTGGTGGGAGCGGCCGAGGGCGTTGCGACAGGCGGCGCAAGCGGCCGCAAGTGCAGCTGCAAGTCGGGAGCTCTGGTGATGGAGCTCGCTTCAGGCGAGTGGCCGGAGCCAGCGCGGCTGGGTGCTCAAGAGCGTGAGTCCGCCATTTTTTTTTCACACCGCTTCGTCTTCTCACATGAAAGCCTCCCAGGCGGTCACCGCCTCTGATGCGGGTGCTGCCTTCAAGGCAGGCACTAAGTGGGCAGTGGGCGCTGCCATCACCTCCTGTGGGAGCGTCATCAGGAGCGGGACACGGAGCGGCGGCCAAGAGCGAAGCATGGAGCTACGGGCGCCAACGCGAAGCGCTGCTGATGCTGCGGGCGTGGAGCCGAGCAAAGAAACTCCGGTGAATGAGGACGCTTTCTTTGCTAATCGACACGGTGCCGCTGGCTGCACGCGGGAACGACGACGGTCGCAGCTGCTGCCGTTCGGGTGCCACGGCCAAGGGTTCATTGCCGCTGCAGGGGCGGGAGACAAGGTGCGTCGCGCTCCGCTTCCCCGGGCGCAGCCTTGCTTCGGCGGTGGGCGAGCGGGCTCAGATGGCGCGAAGAAACCGGGGCGGCGCGGCGAAGCCGAGGCGTCACGTCAGGATCTGCGGCAGGTGGGGCCGAAGATGAGATAGCACAGCCAGATCCGCGGTGAGCGACACAGCCATGGGCGGCACGGCCGAGGGCTGCGCGGATGGCTTTAGGCCGGCAGACTACAACGCACGGCTTCAGGCCGGTGAGCTACAGAGCGCTACGGGCGAGTCCGGATTAAAGATTTTTTTTTCCTTAATCGTAGATGAACAGTAACAGATACATATACGGCTAAGGATGAACCCATGTAATTAATCTACAAAGAGATATGATGATCTACCGGATCAAAGTTTGCATAGGAGCGCTTACGTAGGGCTCGATGTAGGATGATCGCGTGTAGTAGGATGAAATTCGATGCCGTGTAGATTGTCGCAGGTAGACGATCACGATCGATGGCCTTGGTAGAACTCGTGTTGATAACGTGTTATAAAACGTAGTCGTTCACCCGTTCGAATCGACAGCAAGCACGCAAGAACACGCAAATCGAGAATCAAGAACACACTGAGTATATAGGTGGAAATTTCTCTATTTTATTAGATTGATTGAATACAATGGGGAACACCTAATATATATAGGGGAGGGAGAGAGGAGTTCAGATTCGCCCACACAAATAAGAGATAGAGTTCTTAACCGAATGCGGTTGAATTTCCTTATCTCATAACAATGTGTACATACTTACTCTGGCTAAGTTTGTAATGCTTATTTTTTAAATAGTTTTGTCTATAAATATAATGTTTGCAGGTAGATATAATGAGACATTTTCTTCTATACTTCTATTTATTCTCTTTCAATTATATGCATTTATTCATTATCACTTGCACAAAGTTTTACGAGAATTTTCTCTTTTTTTGTAACACTCGATATATAATGAATTTGAACCTACAATTTTATACATATATAGAGTAATCTATGAAGTACATCTACAATTTTTTTTAGAATTTTTCATGACTTTTATTAGTTAGTGTGTACAGTGTGTACACAGAAAACCCTGTGTGCCTAGGATATATTGCCTAATTGGAAAGCGGCACTTCTCCTGCCGTGCTTCCCAAAAGAAAAAATCCTTGCGTTGCAGAGGTTATTCAGCATATGAAAACCTTGAGCCTTATTTGGTAGTCTTCTGTTGTTTACGGACAAAAGAGACCTCAATTTGGTGGTCTTCATCTTTCAAATGAATGGAACTTCACAGCTTCCTTGTCCGCATGTCCCCCAAATTGTTTTCGTCTTCAACTTCGCATCCTGTTGCTGTCAAACATTGCCGACCCCACTGTATGACAATGATGTGTTCATGCTCCCAAATAAACGTACCTATTAAATCAGATCGGCCTTCACTATTTGGTCCATTAGATCAAATTATCTTTTCGTCGCAAGCTAATTTGACATATTCATCAATCTTTGTCCTGTCTTCCTGTGTAAAATCTCAAAAAAAAATCATGCCTTTTCTTATTCTGAAGACAATTTGGTGCCTACCAGCAGTGGCTTCATTTAGGCTTGCGTTTGTCTATATTTGCATTCTGAAACGACTCCAGTCCATACCTTTGTCTGAACTAGCCAAGGTTAATATGGTCCTGAGAAGAAGTAGGATTAGGTGACTAGGCGCTCTTGTTTGTACCAATGTAAAGAGATTAATGACTTGTGCTGACAGAAGCAATGATTAGAAGTGCCGGATGGGGGAGAAGTAAATGTGAAGAAAGCAGCCGGAGTTAGACCGGCCGCCGTTGTCTTAACTTACTTGAAGCGAGAAAAAAGAAATCAGATTGATGTGACAGTGACTTTAAGGTTCTTGGATGGTATGGCGGCATATTTGTCGTTTTATCGTTGATAGGAGGACGACGACTGCGCATCACTACGGACTTTCATAGCTTTGCTTTAATGAAAGTTACTCCTGTGACCGTAAATAATTTTTTTTATATGAACCATAAGTTCTCTTATTTTTCTATCACATTTTCTGATGGCTGAATTATATGTTATCTTAAATCTCTATCTTTTCCTAGTGATTTTGACTGACAAAAACGTAAGCGACCTTTATACTAAGAACAAAGTTAAAGCACCTTGTGCAATTACTCCCTCCGAGCACAAATAGTTAACTCCCTACGAGCACAAATAGTTAATCATTTTTGACATCGACATTGTCTCCAAAACACAGCTTTGACTACTAATTTCTATTATAATATATTTATAAAATCCAATAAAATTATAATATTATGAAATTACTTTTCGAGGATCTACACATGTGAATTTTCATGTATTTAATTTAATTATTTAAAGGAAATTGATAGTCAAAGTTTCAAAAGTTTGATTGCAATTATGTTTAAAACGATAACTATTTATGACTAGAGAAGTAATTAGTAAGACATTTGGTCTAATATGTTACTACATTTTGACTAGAGGCCAACTTTAAGGAAAGGGTTAAATTTAAGGAGTTAAGGTTTGTATAGCATTTCGGTCAGATAACAGGAATCGAAGTATCCTGTCCAGCAGCCATGGGATCCAGGCCTTCAGGCTTCAGGCATCCATCCCCGCCGCCGCTGGATCAGGCTTGGTCCATAGACCGCGCCCAAGGACCGGCCAGCCCTATTCTACCCAACTAGAGGTGGTCACTCGTGCTGGGTTTTTTTAGGGTGGCTCGAGGCACAGTGATCCGGCCCTGTCCAAAGCCCCGTACGATACAAAGTGGACCATGTTGGGCCAGTACGGCACTGTAGCACGGGCCGTGCCGAGTCTGAGAACTGGGCATGATGGGTGGCACGGCTTATACGATAATGTAGTGCTGACCGTACGGGGCCGATGACTCAGGGCATGAGGAAGAAGTCTAGTATGAAGGTCACCGGCCTGTAGAGTATGAGTGCCATGGACGTACCTAGCAGTCGTCCGTCCTTCTCAATTTCTCTCAGCTGTCTCACACCCATGTCTCCCAATCTCTCCCTCTCTCACTCGTCTCTCTCAATCTCTCTCGCCTGTCTCCTACCTCTCTTTCTCGCCCATTACCCCCTCTCTCATCTGTGTTTAACACATCTCTTCTGCTCTGTGTAACTGTTTAATAATAAATAAATTTTAGCTCCTTTTTGTTCAAAATATTGTGTCCACTGCCTTAACTCCATACGCCTCTAACTCCTTTCCTCTCGTTGCAATAGTGCAAATGGGTCGTGTCTGGGCTCGCCGAAGGCGAACCGGGCCAGCACGACATGGCAAGGTGGGCACAATCAGTCGTCGTAGTCCGGCGCGATTTAGATACGAAGCACGATAAATCCGTGCCGAACTGACGATACACGCACGACGCCCACCTCTATACCCAACGAGGAGTGTAGCGAGATATGGGCACACGAGCAAAGGACTGAGTTAGAGAGGTATTTTAGCACTTTAGAGAGGTATTTTAGCAATAAAATAAATCAACCCCACAGAAACTACGAATAAGACACTGTGTATCGTTGGGGTTGAAATACGTGTAACCGAGAACAACATATGTAGGTCTTCTTTTACTTATTCTCTATCTGTTAGGTTTTGATTAAGATTCTCTTTGAGGCCTACGGAAGCCCCTTACTATTACTGTTTGGTTTCCTAATCACAACATGCTTGTTTTTAATCCCCTCTCAGTCTAGGCAAATGTGAATGATTTCATTTCCTTCCTTTGCTTTAGGCATTAGGAGCTCACACTGCATTACTGCTGCATCACTTCATTACAGTGAATTAGCCATTCCTACTCACTGGACTCTTATCATCTACCATCCAAACATTTCCTTTCGCTTGTATTCCAAGAGAGACAAAAAGAGGTAAAGGAGAAGAAAGTAGCAGTAGCAGCAGAGGGAAATGAAAAGAAAAGAAAAGCAAAGCAAAGCAAAGGAGAGCTGGAGCACTTGGAGCACTTGGCACCAAAACACAAAGGCAAAGACGGGTCTCAACTACAACCATCCTTCCTCCACCTCCCTCCCAGGCTCTCACTTAAATCTGACCCATGGACTGTGCTTTTTTTGGGTTGACTGTAGGCATGGCCGTCCAAGTATAGTACGGTATAGATGTCTTCGGATCAAGCCGACATGACATAAATAATATACCATACTCGGGTTAGAAACTCTCAGACGATGGGTGGTATAAGATGGCACAACCGCTTCGAGTGGCTCGATACAAAAGCACTCTTCGTTCAGAAAAAAACATCCTATATTCTAGTCGATTATCAACTATTTTACTTTAGCGGTTTAGCCTATCATCATATACTACCTCTCCACTTCATGTACTCCCCATAACCCATCATCATCTCCCCGTACTGTCGTCTCCTCTCACCCTCCTCCACCCTGCTTCCTTCCTGTATTACCACCTCCCGCGCCATCCCCTCCTCACTGTCCCCTGCTGACTCGGTGCCAAATTTAGTGGCTTTTGGTCATGTTGCCGTCGGATCTGGCCTTGCAGCACCGCACCACCAGTTTTGCCCACCGCCCCGGGGAAGAAGATGACGACGGTTTCGGATCTCAATGATCCTCACTGCCTCGCCGCCGGATCCAACGGTCTTAACAATTTCAACATCCAAGATGATAAGGTCCGAACCACAACAGTATAATAGAATACCTTAACCCCGCCGAAGACGAGTTAGACCAACACAACATGCCACATTCCGAGACCTGTTGGGCCCGGCACGGCCCAACGACTCTCACTCCCAAAATACAATGCTTTCCAAACAAGCAGACTATCGTTTGGCTCTCGTTTCATCCAGTAGCAGCAGTTCCTCGGACAATGGCTCGAAAGATTCCTCCCCCCTCGCATTTCCCGACACCAAGAAAGCAGTACAGTACCAAGGTGCAAGCACAGGCAGTACCACACCTCTCTTGCTTCTCTCATCTCACCACAATTAGTTGGACCAGAAACTCAAGGATCCTCTGCTGGTCCTAGAACTTGGCAGTCTGAGGGTTGTCTGAGATAGTAAAAATTTACTCATCTTTGCTTCTTGGGGGTTGCCGCTTGTTCTGTATCCTTTTCTTCCTCTAGTCCTCTACGGTTGCTATTGTGCTTCTGCCTTTCATGGCGGCAACGGCCTCCTCTCCTCCTACAACTTTTGGGTCGCAGCCTACGTGGGTGCCCTATGAGCCAACCCGGGACTGCTCCCAGGGCCTGTGTAGCATGTACTGCCCGCAGTGGTGCTACTTCATCTTCCCTCCCCCGCCGCCGGCCTTCGACATCGCCGGCCCCAGCGCCGACGACTCTTCCGGCCCCGCCTTCTCGCCCCTCGTCATCGCCATCATCGGGGTGCTCGCCAGCGCCTTCCTCCTTGTCAGCTACTACACCATCATCTCCAAGTATTGCAGCCCCTTCAGCTCCCTCCGGAACAGGGTTCTTGGCTCCGGCGCGGGGGGCGGCGGCGGCGGTGGCCACGGCGATTCCCGGAGCCAGGAACAATGGGACATCTCGCCGTCGGATGGGCTTGACGAGACGCTGATCAACAAAATCACCGTGTGCAAGTACAAGCGCGGCGATGGGTTCGTCGACAGCACGGACTGTTCGGTCTGCCTCGGCGAGTTCCGGGACGGCGAGAGCCTCCGGTTGTTGCCCAAGTGCAGCCACGCGTTCCACGTGCCGTGCATCGACACGTGGCTCAAGTCGCACTCCAACTGCCCGCTCTGCCGCTGCAACATCGCGTTCGTCACCGTGGGGATGGTCTTGCCGGAGCCAGAGGGCCGCGCTCCACGAGAGGACCGGAGAGACAACCACGAGCTGGTTCTGACGATAGACGACTACTCCGAGCATCTGCGCGAAGAGCCGCAAACCGTGGTGAGCAGTAACGGCGGTGGCGACCAGGAGGCGAAGGATTGTCCGGGGAGGTCCGAGGAGGCCAATGGCATGGTTGAGATCAGAGAAGACAGCGCCGTGCCACCGGTAAGGGCGTCGTCGTCATTGTCGGACACGCACCGTGACGGCCCCATGTCCATCGCCGACGTGCTGCAGCCCAACCTAGAAGACGAGCTGATGGTGGCCAGGGAGAGCGGCCTCCTGGCAGGCTCCTCGGGGTCCTCAACACGGTGTCACGGGGAGCACAGCAACGACGGCGGCGTCCGCAGCGGCCGGGCATTACCGGATGCAGCAAACCCTGCGCCGACGAAGAGACTGGCGCAGGTTGGGAGGTCTTGCTTCAACAGCAAGTGTGGCACAGGAAAGGATTCAGTTCTTCCGATGTGAGGCAGTAATGCTCGAAGGTTCTTTTGACTAGAACACATGACATGATGATACTTTTGCGTGTGATTCCAGTGGAGATCAAGGTGCCAGCGGCATCAAAATCTGGAGATTTCATAGTTATGATCCCTTCTCTTTGATGCCACATGCTGCAGAAATCCCCCTTCCTCTGCAATGCCTGGTGACTGGTGAGATCTCCCGCACCTGCTTGGTGTTTCTACTGGATATTGTATAGGGATTGAAAAAAAAATTCTTCTTTTCTTTCTTCCATCTTGCCACTCCTCAATATGATTGATTCTGCTCCAGAGCATTTCTCCCTGGATCAGTGACTTGAGTTAGGAAAACGGTTCTCCCCAATGAGAAATGTGGCCGTCTCAGTTTTTTCCCCCTTCCTTCTGTGTGTATTTGACATTATATTTCTAGGTGTCAGTCAATGTAGAACAATCGTTCGGGGGATGTGTGTGGAAATGGAACCGTGGCCACTCCAGCTATTTCTCAACCCAAGCTAAATTCGAACCGGATTCGGTTCCGTTGTGCAGATGTGTTGGTCTTGTTAGGTGACCACTGACCAGTGCCTTCCTGCTAATAATGCCTGCCGAATAGACATTGGGTGACACATCCCCTTCGTTCAAGTGGCTGTTATGTACAGCAATGTGGCTGGGCAACTGGGTATCCTGTGGTTAGGTGTCGGTCTTCTAATAACACGTGTTTTTTATATGTCAAATTGCAGTTGGGAGTTAGGTTGATGCGGTAGCTAGATCATCAGCCGTTTTATCTATGAAACTTGTTCACAAACATCTGAAGCTTTCTAGTTCCCTGTGCTCTAAATGGCCTACAGATGTTGCTGGATGCAAGACATCTGTTTTCTTTGGTTATCGGTCTGGTGGCAGCTCTGGCTGCTTCGGATCATTCTTAGTTGACACCGAGCCCTTTGTTTAGTGTATTGATGCTTACAAACTTACAATTTTTGGCTGCCTTCTCACCCATACATTTGGCCATTTGGGCGTCAAGCCCCTTCTTTAGAGTGTACTGATGTGGAATTTACGCAATGTTTTGGTCTCTGCTTTTCTAGAAAGCCGGTGAATCCTTGTTACAATTGAAAGGTGGTTGGTGCGTGCAAGTTCATCAAACTAATCATAAGCTGCTTAGTCCCGACTTTCCTTGCATTTGATCTGTCCAGTGAACTTTTCGCTTCTGTAGCCCTAAAAGTTTTTTAAATTAGCCTCTATCAGATTTTTTTTAATTTGGCCCCCTAGGCCCGCAAACATCGCGAACAGGAAGCGCGGCATTTCGAGTTACAGAGGATAAGGAGCGTGGCAATTTCAAAATCTTCTTATTAGAATTTTGTTCGAATTTTCTAGATATTTTTATTTTATTTGGCATTTATTTGAATCCTTTCCCTTCCAGGAAAGTTCACCAAATTCCTGCTTTCCTCTTTTGGCTACTCGCCTCCCATCCCATTTTCGGCCTGTCGGCCCGGCCTGCATTTTCCCCCTCTGGCCCGAATTCCCCCTCCCCCTTGGGCCCAGTCCTTCTCTCGGCCTGCCCCCTTTTTCCCCTCCCCACTGGGCCTCGTTTGCCCGGCCCAGCCTCCGCGCTCACGCCCTAGCCCACATCTCTGCTCGCTCGGCTCGGCTGCAGGCCAAGACAGCCTTCTCCCTGAGTCGGCCTGCTCCCTCGTCCGCCTCCCTACTGCCATGCGTCATCTCGCCCCCATCGCTGCTGAGCTCTCTCACCTTGTCACGTCGCCGCTCAAGCGTCGCCTCCTTGAGCCACGCGTCGTCCCGGCCTTGAGCCCCTCCGCCGCTGGTCCCTCTCTCCCGCCCCCTCTCTCTCTCCTCCCCGCTGGGCTATAAAATCCCTTGCCAAGCTCCATTTCTTCGCTGCCCCAAGCTGGTGAGCACCCCTTCGCCTTCCTTGCGCTCCCCATTTCCTTTCCCGCTACTCCTTTTCTCCCTCGGCGCCGTCGTTCGCCTGCGAGCCGTGCGTCTTCCCCACGTTCGGCAACTTCGCGCCACCGCCCTTCGCTCTCGCCCCTCTCCCGCTGGCACGTGGGGCCCCGCCGTCAGCGCCCTCCGCCAACCTCTGACCCGTGGCCCTCTCTTGTCAGCCTCGGTCCCGTGCTGGTAACTGCGTGTCCGTGAAGTCGCAAGACCACTTGGGCCGCAGTTCACTAGTAGTAGAATCGAATCATCTGCCCAGATTCTTAATTCCGGATTTTTAATCCCTTTTCGGGTTTAATTATTATTTAAAATCCTAAAATTAATTAAAAATTCAGAGAAATTCCCAAAAATTCCAAAAAAATCTCTAAAAATCCCCAAAATCCAAAAATGCCCAAAAATACATGTTCTTGACCAGTTCGAGTCACCAAGTTAAAAAATGATCCCCGTTCCGCCAAACCAAGTCCAGAAAATTCCTAAAATGCCATTTCATCTTCCGGTCATTTTCTCTCCGATTCTTTTTTCGTTTTCTTTCTCTTGGTTGTTTTTATTCGTTTATTTATTGTTCGCGTATTCTCGTGCTAGATCCGATGTTGGAGCAACCCTTGGAGTACTTCTCGGAGCAGGAGCATTTCTTAGAGCCATACCAGAAGTAGGAGCCGTTCGGGACCGGACGCGACCTTGGCTACTTCCCTCTAGGAGAACCCTCGACCCTGCAAAGCATGCCATACCCCTTGAACATGTTGAACCTAGTTCTATTACGGTAATATGTATATTTTTCGTACCGTATTATTTTTGGTAATTTAGAAAACTAAAAAAGAGATAGTTTAAAATGACATGATTAGTTATAACCCAATGTTAAACCTATTGTTACGGCTTAATTCCTTTTTAACCTTAGGCTATAAAATATTGAACCATCGTAGAATAGCAGTTAATATAATTTCACTTTTAGCTAAAATGCTTAAAATCTTCGAGAGATGGCTCAGGTGATTTTCAAAAATTGCTACGGTTAGGGAGACAGTGTTAGGTGGACCATAGGAGGTGGATGCTGGCCCAACCCTCAACTGTTGACAAAGTCAGGATGTGGCGTGGTGGTTGGTACAGTGGGTACCAATGGTTTGTGGTATGTAATTGGTTAAGTCTCAGGCACTTAAAGACCGATGTCTTGAGCAAAATAAATAACTTCGGTTTCCGCTCAACCACAAGTTAGGCCGGTCAGCCCTGTTGACCTGTTCCAACATAGCTCAGTACATTGTGCTTCCCTTTGAAATACCTATAGGAGGTAGCTACCATTCTAGTATGGAGAATGAATCGCGTAGTGACTGGGGTGGAACGGGAATAGAATGGCCATTCGTCGGCTCTCACTAGGTATCCTCAGTTGGCCAGATCGTGCTGCCCGCCTTGGCCAGTGGGTCCTGGAAGTTGGGGATCCACGTAACCTACTGAATAAGGGTTAAAGAAGGGAAGTTCAACAAAAGGCTATGATCATCTCGGTCCGGCCGCATAAAGAAGGGAAGTTCAACAAAAGGCTATGGTCATCTCGGTCCGGCCGCATGCATTTAAGTTGCATGTTACTTGCGTATGGCACTGACGGCCGATGATATCTTGTGAATAAAACTAAGTAGCTATGCAGAGTGATATCAATGGTATTCAAATACACCGTGCTTCCGGTTAATGAAGTTGAGTTAATCTAGAGTGATTCATGTAACTGCGCTCATGTAGTTTTCATAAATAGAACTTGTCGTAAATTTAAACTTTGCAAATAACCCCTATGGTATTATCTGTTATTTGGGTTTATGTTTCAAATGTAAAATGAAAACTGGTATTTAATAACTTGCATCCGTAATACTTAAAACCTGTGCCTACCTTTATTTATCCCTGCATGTAGTATTCAGAATTTCCGTGTAGTTTGTTGAGTACTGTTGTGTACTCACCCTTGCCTCCTACCCCCTTTAGATTTTCAAAAAGACGACGGATTCCAGGAAATCGTAGATGGCGATGATATTTAGTTTTGAAGGTTTTGATCTATCTGCTCAAGCCTTTCCTGTAGGTGTTTTGTGATGTATCTGGTGCCAACCGCACCCTTTTGTAAAACTCTGACCGTTAGGCTCTTAATTTCCTTTATAAAATATTCTTTTTCACTCTTATATCTGGTAATACATACTTGATTAGCTACATTTAAAATTTTAGATAGTTATGAAAGTATTTATACCCATCCTTAAAAGGGACGGTCCGCTGCATGTGCGTGGAAATGAAACCGTGGCCACTCCAGCGATTTCTCAACCCAAGCTCTGTTGGTTCCGTTGTGCAGATCTGTTGGTCTTGTTGGTGAGCAGTGCCTTCCTGCTAATAATGCCTGCCGAATAGACATTGGGCGACACATCCCCTTCATTCAAGTGGCTGTTACGTACGTACCACAATGTGGCTGGGCAACTGGGTATCCTGTGGTTAGGTGTCGGTCTTCTAATAACACGTGTTTTTTATATGTCAAATTGCAGTTGGGAGTTAGGTTGATGCGGTAGCTAGATCATCAGCCGTTTTATCTATTCACAAACATCTGAAGCTTTCTAGTTCCCTGTGCTGCATATGGCCTACAGATGTTGCTGGATGCAAGACATTTGTTTTCTTTGGTGATCGGTCTGGTGGCAGCTCTGGCTGCTTCGGATCATTCTTAGTTGACACCAAGCCCTTTGTTTAGTGTATTGATGCTTGCAAACTTACAATTTTTGGCTGCCTTCTCATCCATACATTTGGTCATTTGGGCGTCAAGCCCCTTCTTTAGAGTGTACTGATGTGGAATTTACGCAATGTTTTGGTCTCTGCTTTTCTAGAAAGCCGGTGAATCCTTGTTACTATTGAAAGGTGGCTGGTGCGTGCAAGTTCATCAAACTAATCATAAGCTGCTTAGTCCCGACTTTCCTTGCATTTGATCTGTCCAGTGAACTTTTCGCTGCTGTAGCCATAAAAGTTTTTTTTTAACTAGCCTCTATCAGATTTTTTTTAATTTGGCCTCCTAGGCCCGCAAACATCGCAAACAGGAAGTGCGACATTTCGAGTTACAACGGATGAGGAGCGCGGCAATGCTACGACGCGACACGTGGCATGCCTCGTCTCTACTCAGCGAGTTGCGAAATAAAAAAACTATGCAACTCGAAATGCCGCTGTCCCCATGGGTGGTATTTGCGAGCTTAGGGGCCAAATTTTTTTAAAAGATCCGATGGATGATAGTTTTGAAATTTTTTAAGAGCTGCAACTGTAATTTTTTTTAGTGCAAGTTTGTGTGATGTGATAGAATGATAAAGTAGGCTAGTCAGCATTGCACAAAAATATTTTTAGGTACTCTAGATGAACGCTAGATTCTACATAGGGAAGTGATTCAATATACTTGATAGCACTGCACTCTCAGAAGCTTTGAAAAGATGCACGGCATGATCCCATCGTTGAGTGACTTGGAAGTAAAAGGCGATTGGCCGGACGATCTGAAATGTCGGGGTTTTCTTTATGTCGTTGTGGCAGACTTGCACATGGCATCTGGGGGAAAAGACAGAAAAGAAGTCTTGTGTTGGAGCTAGATCTGTTCAGAGATGTAATGTAAACTGTAAAGTGTATAGTATTTGGGAGATACTAGCGTTTGGATGTCCGATCACTATTTATCCTATTGGACGTTTCTTGTAATATTTTTTTCTACGTGTGTAACATTTTTTTTCAACGCGTGTAACATTTTTTTAACGCTTGTAATATCTGTTTACTGTAGCAAATTTTACTGTTTGTCGAAGGAAAATGTTGGAGTGTATCTAAAAATTTCGGACGTCCGGACACAAGTCATTAGGATAGTATTTCCCTGGGGATTCAACTATAGAATTGAGCCAAAGTTTGGATCTGGAACTGCTACTTCTTTGACTACCGGCTGGATAAATTTTCGTCACCCATGGCCGAGTGGCCGACCCCTTCCAGACCGGGAATAGCTAGAAATTGGGCATTTTTTTCATCGTACATATAGATGCAATATTACTAAATAATGCATACAACAATTATAACTAATATGTGCAACAAAATATGAAAAAAAGTGCAATGTTCTCAAAAATAGGAAAAACTATACAAATTATCATTGAAAATTTGATGAAAACCACGAGTATAGAACTGAGTTACAATTTAAAACTGGTTCAAGTATCCGAATCAAACATATTCTTGGCATTACAATGTTGCAATATTTTAAAAAAATAGTACCAACGTTCAAAGATAATTTAGAGACACCTAAGTTAATTCGATGCAACAAAAAATCCCAAAAGCACAACAATTAGTTCATATATTTGTAACAAAATCTTTGTTGTGATCTAACAAACACAACATCAGTAAACAAAATTGTGCAACAAATTTGAACTACTTGGGTAAATAAAACTGAAAATTGTTGAATTAACAAATAAACCATTGAACATATGCAATATTTGATGTTTTGTGCAGCAACATTTGAAAACAACTGGTGCACAACTCAACTAACCAGTGCAATCATTTTGAGATGAGAATAGAGGAGCAAGGGGATGAGGCCGTCCCACACCACTATCCCAATCCTTGGCGTGCTCGGATCCATCACCAGCAAGCAGATGGCGCAAATGCGGTCCACAACACCCTCAAAATGGCAAAGTCTTCTACTTGTCATCTACACCATTGTCTCCTGTAGATCTTGTGGGCTCCTGTCCTGGTAGTAACAAATCCGGTGAGCTCTGGCCACTCCTCGGAACGGGGAGATCTCTAGTGAGCTCCGACTATGACGTCCCTTGAGTATGAATGCACAGAGATATATAGAGAGAGAGGGGGGGGGGAGGAAGCCCCATAAAAGAAGGTGAGACCCCGACAAGTGAGCCACTGAAGAGCGGTGGGGAAGAGGAGTGAGTTGGGATGTAAGTAGGGATGTTTGATATTCGGGGAAGATGTCAAAGAGGGAGGAGGGTAGGATATTGGATAAAATGAGTGGACATGGTAACAGGGGCTGGCGGTGGAAAAGGCGAGTGGATGAGAATTATGTGGTGTGCAACACAAGCATTAGATTAGAGATGAAGGCTAGGTGTGCCGTCTGATGAGAGATGTTTGGACTAGACGTAAGAGTCGTATCAATTCCATAATACATATGGTCTTCATCAAAGATTCTGGATTTTTTTTAAACAATGTGTTACACAGACAGATCACATACCTCATAAATGATAGACCTTTTGATTCTTGAATAGATAATGTTTTAGTATTTGACATTTCGACCAGGACACATGCACATGACTAAATCGTCATCATTCATTAGCTTACTTATTGCTCTTAGATAATATGTAATACTCTAGTCTACGATAACAAAATAGCGTTAAAAAGAATGAATGATAATGGCATGCAGAAGAAGAAACAGTTAAATGTTATTTTAAAATTTGTAAAATGATACATTTTAATAATAAAGTTTGAAAAATGGAATGATGTGTGTATTGGTCGGGTTGCATGAAATAATATAATGGTGGACTGGCTTCTGGCAGTGGCAGAGCAGCTGACCGGTGGTTGACTAGTGGCTGACTTGCTCTAACATTCAGTTAGGCTGGGCTTGGCATGGGTAGAGCCAGGGTTAGAAAATTCATCGAATTTCGGCAAAATTTCTTATTTTGAGACAGGCCGAATCTAAAATTCTAAAAAAATTGATTTGCTACAGTACTGCTACAGTAATTTCAGGAATTTCGTCGAATTTTTTGGGTTTTTAATCCGGATTTGAATGTTTTATGGCCGGATTTGACCGGAATTAGTCCAATAACCCTTAAGAAAATCATATTACATGAAAATTTGTTGAAAAACTAATTTTTTGAGATATTTTAAAATTTAGGCAGAAATATTATCAGTTTTTATAAAATTGTATAAGCTTGATAATGATCTAAAAAATTTATAGTACCATCTTTGGTAGTGTAGGATCTTACAGAAAAATTTTATAAATAATTGAACTTCATTTGTTATCTTTAAAAAATCAAAAACAAAATGGACATAATTGGGATAGTAAACTTGTTCAATTTTTCTAAATTTTCTCGAGTGTGATCATGATCTAAAATGTTTATGACAGATGAAGAATTGCCTTAATACTATTCTATAAAATTTTCAAAAAATTTTAACTTTTTTTGTTTGGTCAAACAAATCTATAAAACCATTGAACCGATCAACGTTTCATCTGCATAGTACCAATCTTTGAATTTTTAAAAATTACATAGACCTGATAATCATCTGAAAATTTTATGAGAATATCTCTAATATGTCAGGAACCTTCTAAAAAATTTCAAAATTTTTCGGCATCGTTTGAACCATTTTTCGTCCAGTGCATTTTTGCCGAAATTTCGAGGAATTTCGAGAAATTTCGGTGCCAATCAAACCTGATTTGAATTTTGCTTTTTGAATTTTGAATGGATTTCGGCCGAAAAAACAAAATTTCATCAAAATTTTGGATTTCGGAGAGGTCTGAATTTTTTGGCTCACCGAAATTTTGAACCCTGGGTAGAGCAGACTCGAGCAGGATAGATTGCCCAAATCTACGTGGCGTTGTTGTTCATGCACGGCCGGGATTTGAGATTTTTCTCAGGTTCAAGCCAGCTCTTAGCCAAACGGGCCTTTATTTGGGCAACTCAATAAGGGCGAAGAACTGAAGCCCACACTATTTCAGCCGATTAAGAGCCTTGCCGGTATTTGCCAGTGCCCAGTGGGCTCGTGTAACAGATTCCGTTAGGCCCTGTTTGAAACATAGTATGTACCCTGAAGGGATTTTGAACCGTTTCTTGCCATGTTATGTCAAGTTTGAGCACAGAGTTTCCATTACAAAAAATGTTTGAGCTCAGACTTGTTGCCACGCTACCAGGCCGGACAGGCCAACTACTGTGTAACAAAAGAACGTTCTTTTAAGCTTAAAACCTGAAGCCAAGCCAACTATTATACCGAAAGAGACGCACAACATTGCGCTAAACCGACGGGCCAGGAAGTCAGGCCACTTCACCGCCATGTTCCACTATGCTTGCTGGTTTGTTTGGTTAGTGTGATGTGATAGAATAGGATAAGATGATTATGTATCATTTAATTCTATTGTTTTGAATAGATGAAATGGTTCAACATCTATAAAGAATATTTATCAAATTTGTATTTCGCCATTCAAGATGAATGATTCTATTCAAGCAACCAAACACATGAATACTTTTTTTTTAAACTATCTCATTCATCTACCATTTAATACAAGCAACCAAACACATTGCACAGCCAAAATCCGCCAGCGCGATATACACAGTGCTACAGCGACTGAGGCGCGGTGGATGACAGGCGTCATGGCGCTAGCTAGCTCAGTCGCGGCCATCACCGTGGCGCCGCCTATTGTCCGACGGCGAGCAGCTGCAGCGAGGTCACCTCCGCGTCGACGATGCAGAGCACATCATGCACCGCCGCGGCGATGTCGTCCACCGTCGTCAGGCTGCACCCTTCCTCCACCTGCAGCACACGCGCAAAGGAATAAACGTGAGCTGGTACGCATAAACAGAGAGCCGAACAAGGCACATGTGCAATGGCCGGTCAGGGGAGTGGGAGGGAATCCGCTACTAGTCGTAAACTATCCCGTAGATTACATAGGGGAAATTTCGCACACTACCACGGCTAAGATAGCACAGGGGAGCAGCAAAAGAACCGGCCGACCGCGGGAGCTCGCGGGTGGGCGCTGACAACACGACCGGTTAGCATGGAAGCTCGTGTGCCGCAGTGGCCAATGCTGCTTCCGCACCCACCCACGAGTAAGCTTCAGCGCTCATCGGGTATGGCAGAGAGAGTTTCTATGCTCTTTGAATGTGACAAGGGAGGCTAAATTTGCAAATAAACGAAGGAGTTACATTAAAAAATAAGATTGATAGAAGCTAGATAAGCCATAAATTCGCAGCAACATATACGCCGTCTAGCTCATCAGCTATTGCGGCTAACTAGCCTTTTCTGCTCGTTTCTCGATGCCAATCTCAATATACAGCCCGGCTCAGCGATCATTTCAGGAAAAAAGATTCTCCCTGGCAGTGTTTTCTGTCTATTTAGACTGACAAATATTGGAGCAAAATTTCTTCGTGAAGTGTCACTCGCTCAGTCGCACTACCACAGCTTGGCATAGTGTTTTACTAGGACTAGACTACTAGTATCGCACGCTCCTGGGAGACATGACAACATTGACAAGTCCATAGCTGCAGATCACCACAGCAAAGGGCTTTCCCACTCACTGAAATCTCCGGTCAAAAGCGAGCACCTCTCTCTTCAGTCCTGTGCCATTAAATCGTGCAAGGGGAAGCAAGAAAGGACTCAGGTGTCCCGGGTTCCAGTCAAGTCCATCGGATTCTGATCTAAGTTTTGAAAATTTTGATGCGCCCTCGCACAATAATGCACTTGATCGCAGTGGCCGAACTCAATGAAGGCCAACATGGTTCATGGCCCCCTATAATTCTGCAAGTCTTTGGAGAAAATAATGGATGTCAAGGCTAGCAAGTGCTTCAGCATCAAAATGGCCACCAATTTCTCATGAAATTCATTCACTTTTGAGGGTTGGGCCCTACTTGGATTTGTCGCCAAGCTCCGCCGCTGCTCCATCGAACTCGACTGGGTTGATGTGATGACCCATGGATGTTTGGTCTATCCATCCAAGGGCAGCGCAGGCAGGGGAATATCTGACACGTTTTCTTTTCAGACACCAAATCAAACGCAAGCGTTGCTAGTTGTAATTGATTAATTAACTGTTTCCTGCAGGGTAGGGTCACCTCATGATTCCTAAACCATGCGTAGAGACACACACAAACTTTCGCATTGGTATCACTCGATCCGAGAGCCTAACGTGCGAGCTAGCTGTGGCACAAATGCATTTTTGTACGTGTTTCAGTGGGATATGTGCATGAAATGCAGTAAAACTGAAAAGAAGTTTGTCACTTGGCGTTTAGAAAACTGAAATCAATGCGGCCACCACGCAGTGAAGTAGTACGTACCTTGACGCTGAGGGAGTAGAGCGCGAGGGAGTCCAGCGCGGTGACGTTGAGGTGCAGCACGGTGAGCCGGAGCGCCTGCAGCCCGGCGATCATCTTGAGCAGCTGCCCCGGCCTGCGCGGCGACATGATGCGGACGTTGGCGTGCGTCTCGACCAGGTTCACCTCGATGTCGGCCACCCCGGTCCGGTTCTCAGCCGGGAGCGTCGCCGGTGGCGACGCCGCGGTGGAGTCGCGCGGCGAGTGGCACCACACGTACTGCGGGTACGTGAAGAACTGTGCGAACGGGGGCGCGTCGGACGCGTCCTCGGTAACGCCGCTGCTGCAGTTGCTCGTGGACTCCATGCAGGTGGCAGTGTTGGTACTGCTTGTATGCATCGGCATCGCGTAACATTTCGCCTTGTGTTGGTGAACCAGCGTTCGTTTCTGCGCTTCCAGGGACTGGAGCTGCTGCTCGAGCTCCTTCACGAACTCTATTGCTCCTCCCACGATCGATGCTTGGTCACCCTACAAGATTTTAAAAGATCAAGAAAGCATTGATTCTGTCAGGAAAGTACAGTGAAGTTGGGACGAACGATATTCATTTACTTCTCTGCAAGAAGTAGAGTAATGAGTGGAATTAATGACATGGGGGACACATTAATGGTGTGCTGGTGTCTGGCCAAGAATGGATGCTTCTCCTGAAGAAATAGATCGAGCAGTAAAGAAGAGACATAGGGCATGCATATATAAGCATATTTGACCTAGAAAAGGGAAAGAACCATGAGACATGAGTCCTCTCCCCAACAGTAATGGTGGCTCTCTTTCAGCCAAACAAACATTCTCTCACCGTTCTCGCCAGTTGCTCCGGCATCGCTTTCTTGTTCTTCGACGAACGAGAGCACACAAATACAGAACAAAAGAAGAAAGGAACGCTTGACTCGAAGTAATGTCGGTTTGCTAAGAGTGAAAGCGATGAAAGAGACGCGCGGGCGGCGCGCGTACGTACCCTCTGGACGTAGGCGTCCGGCATGAGCGACCTGAGCACCGCGAGGTACTCGTTCATCTGGCGCCGGCGGTTGCGCTCCACGGCGATGTGCGTCATCCGCTGGCTTTCGCTCTCCTCCCTCGTCTTGCAGCTACTCGCCCTCCGCCGCCGCTTCCTCCTGGGCGGCGCCGACGTCGCCTGCTTCTCCCCGGACGACGCCACGGCCGCCACCGCCAACCCCGGCGCCTCGGCCGTCTGCACGTGCGCGGGGCCGACGACAATGCCAGCGTCGCAGAAAGCCACGGCATCGTCGAAGAGGAATCCCGCGGTCGAGGCGGCGTTGAAGGTGTCGTAGATGAGCGCGCCGTCGCTGGACGCGCTGCACAGAGCGTCTACTAGTGCCATGGTCTGGTCGATGGGCTCTCTCGCTCTCGGCGCGTGCGTTGCCCGCTGGCCGCTTCTCGGTGTCGCTATGCTCGTCTTGGCAACGAACGAATTCGCGTACCACGCTACCCCCTCCACTTATCGCTGGTTCGCTTCTCTGCTGCTGCCTGCCTGCTTCTGCTGACGATTTAGCTGTACGTATGTATCTGAGGCTCTGAGCTCCTCGCGTTGGTGGCTTGCGTATGTTTCTCTCTACTCTGTAGCGGTGGGCTGGGTATATAGGGAAAGGATAATGTTTTCTTTTTGGGGGTCGCGCGCGCATGCATTCGCTCGCATAAGAACAGTACTGGATGGACGCCGGTGAGAGCTGTGTTCTTCGGCAGTGGCACAGTTCTCTCCCTCGGCCTGCTCCCAGTAGGAATAGGCATAAAAAAGCTGAGTTCACTGCGTTGTGTATCTGCACTGTGTTTTGGTGCAATGCGCCGCCCCCTATGTGCTGGCCGGGTGAGCAGTCAGAACTGAGAACTCGACTTGGAAGTGAGGAGGGCTGAAAAGTCAGATAAAAGGGATGATCAGCTCAAGAGGTACTTCTAAAAAATAGAATTTTTTTACTATATCTAAGATGTCCAACGAATTAATCTTAAACTCTTCTGCCTCTCGGTATATTCACCTTTTAAACTTTAGTACTTTCTTAATAATAACTTAATGTATAATTTGGTACCTTCAGAGGATGATAAAAAATCTCTTAAATCCTAACCATTATATAAGGAGGAAATGCGGTGCATGATGGACCAATTTGGCAGGCTGTTGGAGAACAAAATTCAAGCCCCGCTTCCTTTGGCCTTCTAGGCAACATTTTCAATGAAGATTAGCTGGAAAGAAAAATTCTGGATAGAGGAGTTGATCTGGAGATGGCTTCCCGCGTGAGCTTTATTGATAAGTTGTTAGATGGCAATAAGTGATCTGGTGGCTTTGTCAGCAGGTGTTTGAGATCCTGGAGGGTGGCTGGTATTTTTGGCGTGGTTGGTTTTGATTTCTGTTTGAGTCGGATGTTGTTTAGTTATCTTTTGTTGTGGTTAGATTATGTGGTTACGATTTGGTAGAGTTGTGTCTATTTTGGGTGTGGTTTGGTTTTTATGTTTGTGTTGAGGTATGTTTTCGCAGGTCTTGATTGTGGAGATGAGTTGGTTGAGCTGGTTAAAGAAGGTTAAGAAGACAAGGTGGATGCAGTTAGCAAGTTTCTGGTGTTTCTTTTTTCAGCGATGAGTTTGGACATGGTCTTTCTTGTGGAGGATGAGTTATTTGAGCTGGTGAAAGAATGGCTATGAAGACAAGGTGGAGTCAGTTCTTGCGGGTTTCTAGTCTTTGTTTTCCTCAGCGCTATGGTGCAGTTTTGGAGGTGTTTTCGGGGAGGTGTTGTTTCTGCGAGTTGGTGATAAAGTCTGTGTATGGCGATCAAAGCTTATTCTGAGCTCTAGAAGTCCGGTTTCTTTTAGTTTAAGAAGTTTTATTCTCTTTGTCAATGGTTAGGCAAAAGTTAACATGTTATATGGTTTTTGTCGTATCTGGTTGAGAAGGTTATGTAGGAAGTTTGTCTGAGTGCGTGGTTGTTTGTTCTTACATGTGGCTGATGGCCTGGTTGTGGGGTATGTCTGTATAGACTTTAACTGTTCCCTTACCAGTTTCATGAATGAAACTGGGGCATCTCTTGGTGCCCTATTGATCTAAAAAAACATCTACAAAGATCCCGGTCGGAATTAGACCTCCCAAACAAGACCTTGAAAAAACAACGGTGTAAGGATGAAAAACATTTCCTTGCACTTTATATTAAAGTAGAAACAGGCTCCAACCTCTATATACATAGGTTACCATCAGAAGAAGATAAAAAGTCTCTTAAAGAAACATTGGTGCAAGAAGGAAAAACATTTCCTCGCACTTTGTATTAAAGTAGAAACGAGGCTCCAGCCTCTATAAACATAGGTGAAATCATAACTATGTGCAGTTGTGTCGTGTGTCCATCGTGCGTCCCAATAGAGTCCTCGGCAACTAAAATTTTCAACGAATAACAGCCTTTAATTTGTACGTACAATGAATCTCGACCCTGGTAGACGGGAAGAATCTCAAGGTGGTGCTTGGCTCAATTAAGAACGATCTGCATAGTGAGTTTGCAGCGTCTCGGCCTGAAATGTCACCGTAAGAGCTTGTTTTCCAAATGTTTATGTGAGAGTAGTGGAATGAGGCTGGAGCTGGACGGCGACATAAGACAGATACCAATGTCACATGGATTAACAGTGGAGGGAATCAGGGAATGACAGGGAGACAAGGAGGCCACATGAGCAACGTGAACTAGTTCTACTGTGTTTGCGAGCAATGACCACAAGCGCCAGAGCAATCAATCAACCCTCACCGAAATTTCAGGAGCTCTTGTGAGTTGTGACACCCTATTTGTCTAATGTTAATTCATGCTGCTTTTACCGTAGTACCGATGGCTGTCCTTCAGTCCTCGTCCAAGCGTTGGAGGCACAATGACACAATGAATAGTAGGTCGCTGCAGGAACCCAAGTACCCAATCCGGACACAAATCATCGACATGTAGTAGTAGTACGAACTGATTAATCCTGGTATGAATACAACAACCCAAAGGAGGTCGCTGTATATACAGTTGAGTTTGAGGGTGACAGTAATTAGTTTCCTATTCCAACTCGAAATTCTGGAGTCTTTTACTTATATTTTAAATATGTATGTATAGTATGTAGGATAGAGCAAGGTAAAAAAAAGAGAAATATTTTTATGGTAAATATCTCAACATATAATGATATTTGCCTTCATGCATATGTGGTTTCCCTCAAAACGGGATTTCACATAAAATTCGTATATCATGTTCTCACTTTTCTATGAAATATTTAATTATTTGTAACAAGAGGTTCGAGATTCGACGATTTCTGCTACACATACACGAAAGTGTACCAGGATAGTGCAAATCTTTGCAATGTCTACCCAAGGAAGGCTACAGGAATTCGTACTTTTAGCTAGGAACCCGCATATTCGTACCAACAAAATTTAGATTTCTTTTGCATGACTCTAAAGTATGATCTTCACTGCTCGATCGAGACACGAGGTTTTCTCGATGCAAGTCAAAATGCAACCTATTGTTGCACAGCTTGATTTGGATAATTCTTTATTGGGGATCGACAAGATGTCCACTGCATGGCTTCTTGAGGAGAAGTCATCTTCATCTATCAAATGGTATTTTGTAGGAGTAGATTTATATGACCAAAGATCTGACCAATGAGATGCATTTGAAATAGAAGCTTTATTTGCACAAAATGGTGAAAGATTTGTCATTATTGAACCACTTAACAACATTAAAAGAGAGTCTCAGATCTTGAGTCTATAGAGGAACAATATAATGAAGAAGATTTGGGTCTTATTTATTTATGCACCTTGCTTAATTTGTACTCTATGTTTAGAAATATTATTCTATATAGCCGAGATATTATTATAGTTAATGAAGTCTATGAAAAACTACATGTAAAAAAATGAAACTCGTCATTCTGAACGAAAGATCAAGTTCATATGTAGAAGGCCTAATGAGCTGTTGTACACAACAAGAGAGGAGTTTAAACAATGATATAAGATACAGAAGCTTGAATAGAAATTCCGAAGGCAGATCAAAATCCAAATAAAGGTACATGATGTGGAAGTATTCAAAAAAGATGAACACAATATATCTGAGTGCTAGTGGTTAAAGAAAAATGAGAAAAGGAATATCAATTTAAAGAAAGACCAACTAGATAATGAAGTCAAGGTTATTGTTGTTACCAAAGAAGATTCTAATGGTTTTGACGAGGACTGGGAGTCCCTTGACCGGCCGGCGCACGGTCAATGGATCCCCCGAGCTCGGGTGGCCCCTGGCCACGACCTGGGCGCGTGCCGAGGCGCTCGACCTAGAGCGCGCTGGACCCGAGCACGGCCCCGCTCGACCTAGAGCTCGGGCGGGCCCTCGTTCGGAGCCGTAGTCCATCCTTGGATTTCGGATCAAGCATTTGACCAGCGGTTGCCCAAGGCGCGGTCGTGGGCGAGCAGTCGCGCCACAAGTTCGGAGCGATTCTTGCCGATCCTCAACGTGCATGAAGGCCACTTCCCGGGAATCTCTCCCGTCCGTTGCGTGCAGAGGAGGTATAAAGACCAAGGACGCGCAAACTTTCGGGACAGACGAAGACAACGCACAACACGCCATAGCTCGAGCTTAGACATAGCCATTGTTAACACTTGAGCTATAACACATCCTTGTACTCAAAAATAGCCAGGAAAACTGCCGCAAGGCGACTGGAGTAGAGCTATTACCTCCACAGGGGCTCGAACCAGTATAAATCTCGGTCTCCTGCTCGTTGTCGTCTTGCTCCGACCACAACCACATCTACACTTTTCCTCCGTCTGAGCGAAGCGCTGCTCGGGTCCCGTATCACACCGACCCCTCATCCCATTTCTTGCGGTCGGCGATCCCGATCGTCGACAGGTTTTGTTCTCATTGCCTTTGTCGGTGATTGCAAAATCGGTGATGAGTAGATTCTTGATTTAGCCTATACATTCTACATGAGCCTAAACCATGACTCCATGAGTAGTTCATTAGTTACGAAGCTACGCCAAGTGGATTGGTGTTCATGGGTGATAATCCACCATGCTAGACTGCAATCATTGGTTTTATCTAGATCAAGATGTTTGATAGCACCATTAGAATTTTGTCGGATGTTTGACACATTTCAAGTTAGAAAAGAAGTTTAATCTCGTTGAGTACTCTTGATGCTAAAGGGTAAAACTATTCAGGTGGAGTTGTAGTTCAAAAGGTCTTCAAAAGTACTCTTATTGAGATGAAAAGTGATATGAAGGCTGCCAACCTATATCATCTACGAGTCACAACAATTTCAAGTAATGGTATTGTTGCCTCAAGCAAATCATCGGATCCTAATGCTGCCAATCTTTGGCATATGTGCCTGGAGCATACGAGTGAAATTGGCATGCACAATAAGTTGAAATTTTATGAACACTACGTCTTCAACAAGAAAAAAAGGTAAAATCCAGCACTGTAACTTACTATATGAAAGGCATACTGAATTATTTTCACTATAATTTGTTGGGAGAGGCACGTGTTCCGTTGCTTAGAGGTTTTAGCTACATGTTGACTTTCATTGGTATTACTCAAGAAGAATTTGACCACATTTTGTGAAGCAGAAATCGGACAAGTTCAACGTATTCAAAGAGTGGAAGATTATGATTGAAAAAGAAACTCACAAGCATGTAAAGAAGTTGTGTATTGACAATGGCTTCGAGTCCTGTTATGGAAATTTAAAACTTAATGCAGATCAAATAGTATTATGAGACATTACGCTATCCCTGGTACTCTCGACAAAATAGTATGGGCAAATGCATGAATAGAGCCATCATGGAAAAGGTACATTGCGTGTTATTTAACTCTGGCTTATCTCGGAATTTTTGAATTGAAGCTAGATCTAATGCTTGTTATTTGATCAATCGGCCACCCAACCTAGCAATTGATAAAAAGAATCAAATTGAGGTATGGTTTGATTCGCCATCAAATTATTTAAATTTGAGAATATTTGGTTGTCTTGCCTACGCTCATGTTAACAATGGTACATTAGAGCCTAGACGTTACATTTTCGTTAGTTACAGGACTAGTGTGAAAGGTTATAAATTACGGAATCCATAAACTAGAATGTCATTATTAGCAAAAATATTATCTTTAATGAATCTATTATGTTGTATGATAAACCATCTATTGATGTTCCCATTGAGAAGCCACAAAAACCAAGCATGCAAGTGGAGTATGTTACTGATTTAGGATCTAAACTAGAAGGTGAAAAGAAAATGTACGGGATGTTCCTGCCATTGTGCAATCACTATAATGTTCCATTGCAACCGAAAGACCTAACAAGCATGTAAGATAATGATTGAAGAAGCCAATGTTAAGGCTTATTATTTGAATGTGGAAAAAGGTATTTTACCAACCGAAGAGGTTTGTTGCAAGGCAAGGCTTGTTATTAAAGGATATTGCCAAATTCCAGGTGTTGATTTCATAGAAATCCTTTCTCTAGTTGTGAAGCATAGTTCTATTCGTATTTTACGAAGCACTGTGGCTATACAAGATTAGCTTGAACAATTGGATGTAAAAACTATGTTTTCACATGGGGAACTAGAAGAAGATATTTATATTTAGCAGCCAAAAGGTTTGGTAATTCCGGGAAAAGAGATTTTTTCTTGTAAGTTAAAAAATCTTTTTATGGTTTGAAACAATCACCCATGTAGTTAGCTATTTATATTTGAAAATTGTTAATGGTTCATCTGTTACTTGCCCTTGTATGTTGATGATACATTGATTGCTATGAATGTTAAGGCAAAAATTTCAACATTGAAGTCATAATTGAATAGTGAATTTGAGATGAAGGATCTCAGTGCATCAAAGAAGATTCTTGGTATGGAAATTACCAGGGATAGACTGTTTGGAAAAGCATATTTACATCAAAAAGAGTATATTGATAAAGTTCTTCGTCGTTTTAACATGAATAAGGTCAAACCGATGAGTACTTTGTTAGCTGCACATTTCGGACTTGATTTAGTACCATGTCTACAATCAGATGATGAAGATAAGTTCATGTCTACTTATCTAGAGTTCCATATACTAGTATAATTGGTTTACTTATATATGCCACAATATCTTCTCGTCTCATCTTATTTCAGCCAGTGAGTGTTGTTAATAGATACATAGCAAATACCGGAAAAGAGTATTTGAAAGAAGTTTAATGGATTTTTAGATATTTGTGAGGCACTTCTAATGCTTGCTTACAATTTGAAAAAAACTAGAGATAGGCTTGTTGGTTATGTGGACTCAGAATATGCGGAAGATTTGGACAGGAGAAAATCTCTTACTAGTTAAGTATTTACTATTGGAGAAACTGTGTGGGTGAGCTTTGCAAGCAAGTTTCGATTTTTCTATTTTACGGTCACCCTCATGAAACTATTCATGTGCCTCAGCTGTTATGCTGACATGTGTAGGTGGAACACATGAGGAAGCTTACATGTGGAGGCAGAAGGGGAAGGGGGAGCAAGCATCGTTCTATCCACTTGTTCATCCTAGCAGCGAGCATATGGACCTTGCCGTGTAGACAAACTGAGTGGATGACACGTGGGGCAATCAGATGGAGCACTGGTTATGATTTGAAACTTTTGTGTTGAAAATTTTGAGTTAAATTTTAAATTAAAATTTTTGAACCAGAAATTTTTTTGAATTGATGTTTCTTGAGTTGAAAGTTTTCAAAGTTGAAACTTTTTATTTGAAAATTTTTGGGTTGAAACTTTTAAATTTGAAATTTTTTGAGTTGAAACTTTCTAATTTGAGAATTTTCTATTTAAATTTTTTTTGACTTGAAAATTTTTAATTTGAAATTTTCTGATTTAAAATTTTTTGAGTTGAAACTTTCTAAGTTGAATTTTTCTGATTTAAAAATTTTCAAGTTGAAACTTTTCCAAGTTTAAACTTTCTAATTTGAAATATTTTCAAGTACAACTTTGTAATTTGAAACTTTCTGATTTTAAATTTTTTGAAGTTGAAAATGTTGAGTGAAATATTTTTGAGTTGAAAATTTCAAATTGAATTTGTCTAGACTTTTCAAATACAACATGTAAGGAACTGCTCATGTGTGACTGCTAGTGGATGATATAGCATTGTTTTACATGCTAGTCGCCTAGTGGAGCTCCACGTGGAGCGCTCACCAAGTGTGCGCACAGAATGTTCGTTGAGACCGACCATAAATTACTAGCACCTAATAAGTTTTAATATCTTTAAAGGCCTTATTTGCTTCAGATGACCAGTGGAATTTATTGTGTTTTCTTATTACCTTAAATAAAAGTAAACCGCATTCTCCTAATCTTGAGATAAAGAGACTAAGAGCAGCCATCCGACCAATTAAACCTTGAACCTCCTTCACTGTAGAAGGTGGTTTTAAAGATTCAATGGTTCAGATCTTCTCAAGGTTTACTTTGATACCTTGAGAACAAACAAGGAAGCCAAGTAATTTTCTAGAAAAACTCCAAATTCACACTTTTTTGGATACAACTTAATCTCATGTTTATTCAAATTACCGAAGGTTTCGGCCAGGTCTGAGAAATGATTAGAGTTTTTTTTGCTCTTTACAACGAGATCATCGACATAAGCTTTGAGATTTTGCCATATCGACTAATAAAAGTCTTCTATATAAGGCGTTGGCACGTGGCTCTAGCATTTATATCCCAAATGAGATCTTCTTGTAGGAGTATACGCCAAGTAGGGTTATGAAAGAAGTCTTCTCTTCATCTTCTCTTGCCATGCTTATTTGATGATAACTTAAGTATGCATTCAGGAAACTCATCAGTTTGCAACCTGCTATTGAGTTGACCATTTGGTTAATTTGGGGTAAAGAAAAATTATATTTTGGACAATCAGTATTTAAACTAGCGAAATTGATTCATATGTGCCACTTACCGTTTGCTTTCTTGGTCATGACTAGATTCGCAAGCCAGTCTAGATGACCAACTTCACAAATGAAACCGGCCTCTAAGAGTTTGTCCAACTCTTGTCGGATGGCTTCTTGCTGATCAGAAGTGAATCGTCGTAGCTTCTGCTCCACTCACTACAAGAAACAGTGAAAAATTCGTGGGTCAAAAAAAACCCACGAATTTACGTATTTAAATTCGTGGGTTTGTAAAAAACCTACGAATTTAATTAAATTCGTGGGTCAAAAAAATACCAACGAATTTATTTATTTAAATTCGTCGGCTTACGAAAATACCCACGAATTTAATTAAATTCGTGGGCGAAAAACCCCCCACGAATTTATGGACGAAGTAACTAGGGCTGCGCGGGAGTGTCTCTCTCTCTTCGCTTCCTCTCACGCACCCCGCCCCCAGTGCCCTCACGCGACCACCACCACTTGCCATCACCTCGCCCGCTGTCGCCTGACTGCCCTCGCTGGCTTGCCCACCAGGCCATTGCATGCCATTTCCATCCCGGACCTCATGACGCCGATGTGAAGCCCTCAAGGACGAGGAGCCCGTGCAGTCCTCTGCCGCCTCCCCACCGCTCGGGGCCCTCCGTGCCGGCCTCTGCTCGCCAGATTCTGAAGTCTCGCCACAAGCAACCCCGACACCGACACCCCTAGAGGTCGGCTCTAGAAATCTCGAGGAATATCCCCATTGTAGGGTCGAGGATGCGCTAGAGGGGGTGAATAGGCGTTTACAAAATTAATCGCTCACTAAAATCGATCGCTCTAATACACCCCTAAGTCAAAACCTAATCAAAGATATATGCGGAAGCGATAAACTTGGTTTAGACAAATAAGGCCTAAATCAACTAGGCTCACTATGTGCACTATCTAAATTATGTCTCTACACAAGAATTGCTAAATTGATCAACTAAATAATACTAGCAATTCTAATTCAAGCAATTGATAAATATTCAATAATGTAAAGTGCTTGAATATAAATGAGACAAGAGACAACCAATATTTTTCCGTGGTGTTCGGAGACTTGCCGGTCTCCCCTAGTCCACGTTGAGGTAAGCCCACACTTGGACCGGCTCCCGCTCGAGCACCCGCCTCTTTCCACTAGTCGTGGTTTTTCACGCCGCGTGAGGCTCAACCCGAACCTTCACAAACTTCACGGGCTTTCACAACCTTGAGAGCTCAAGACGACGCCCACGCTGCCTAGGAGTCGGTAACCTCCAAGAGTAACAAGCCGCTCCTTCACTTGAACCTCACCGAGCACAACGAATCATGAACCGGTGATCACCAAGTGCAACACATGCACAAGGCCTCCCTCAAGTGCAACACATGCACAAGAGGCTCTCAAACCACTCACTAATTGCAACACATGCAATTAGCCTCACTCTTAAGCTCAAGAAGCAAAGGGAGAAGAGCAACACATGCAAATGACTCCCACACACAGCCAACCCCTTGCCCCAACACCCCCAAGGCCACCTTTTATAGCCTTCATGCCAAAACTAGCCGTTGGGGGTAAATTAGGCAAAAGCAAGATAAACCCTAAGACTACAGCCCTCGAGGCGCAGTAGTACCGCCTATCAGAAACAACGGCTACAAAACTAGCCGTTCTGTGAGACAGATGTACTCTTACCAGCTCTATAGGCCTAGTAGTATCAAGATTTATGTGACTACCGCTCCCACACGGCGGTAGTGCCGCCTCGACTTCGGAAAACATCAAGACACTGGAATAAAGCTATCACCAACCAAAGGCCGGTAGTACCAAGATTCTTGGTATTACCGCCCATACCTCTTGGTAGTCTTACCTCAGAGAAAAACCAGATTTCGAACTCCAAATCCATTTCTCCAAAAACCAAACTTATTCTTTGAGCCACACAGATGATCAACATATGATCATACACACGTGCAAAACACATTTGCACCAACTTAGCCCATGCTCAAAGAATTTCAACCAAATTGCAAAAACACATTTTGCAGCCAACTCAAGAACTATTTGCAAAACGAATTAAGCAAATCAAACTCGAGTTTATGAGATTAATTCCCTAGCCACGTGAAGGTCAACACAAGACCGGTCAACTTGCCAACACCGTTGCAAGCCCCACTCACATGCTCTCGAATTCCGGACTCATAAACCTCAGTTTATTCGCACAACGAACTTGCAAAAACACATTAAACCAATTTCATGCTTGAGCACTACTCTTTGCAACACATGCAAAAGTCTAGCTCGAAGCAACATCAAATCAAGGTGCATGAACTCTCTAATTGCAACACATGCAATTCTCTAGTCCCATGCAACACCAAATTGACTTCACACCAAAACCAAACATCAACTAAACCACATCACACGTATGAGCTCTTTACTCGCAACACATGCAAGCCTCTAGCTCCATACAAACACACAAACATCAAATCATGCTTGAGCTCTCTCCTTTTGCAACACATGCAAAACTTAGCTCCAAGCAACACCAAGGTTTTATAAAGATGTTTTGCGAAACCAAAGCATGAAGCTTCAACTAATGCAACACATGCAAAAGTGAACTTCACGCGAAAGCCAACGCATTAGTTTATCCTATTTGCAACACATGCAAATCAAAGCATTATGCGAAAACCAAATGCAACCAAGCATAAGTTTAACCCATTCGCAACACATGCCAAATGGTTAACCCTCATGCAAAAACCAAATCCAAATGATTTGAGCTTGAGTGAACGCGGAATGAGATCACCAACACATGATGAAGCTCAAACAAAAGGAACGACCCCTCTTAATAGCACGGCGATAAAACCTTAGACTCAAAGACTACAAAAGTCCTTAGCCTATCTAATTATACTTTTGCCGCCGCGCGCAAGCAATCCCCTTTGGGGTCTTTATGATCATCGCTTTGATACTCCCCCGGGATCATTACTCGACTCCTCTTTATCTTCGGGATCCATTCTTGACGCCCATCAACTCATGATGCCGTCCTTGTCCCGTTCTCATCATCTCATCCATCTTTGGACCTAACTCAATCACAACTCATACAAATAGTTAGTCCAAAATGCATGGTTGTCTCAATTATCTCTTGCACTCCATTAACACATAATGGATGCCTTTAGATCAATTGAGCACAACCTAAATCAATTGAAATGATTTAATTGTGTCTTAAGTATAATAATGCAACTCATGCTTCGTTATACTTAAGAGCTATTCATTTGTCCTTAATTAATCAAGAAACACCATCAACACATGATGAAATGTTCTTTAATGATTAACAAGACAAATGAACTCAATTTAAATTATCATTTAAATTGATATGAGTATATATTAAGGCAACATATCCGGTGCAACCCCCCCCTCAAGTGAAACCACCGTGCAAGCTGAACTAAAAAAGTTTCAAAAATTCTGAAAAAAATCATGGATCATGATCAAATTCATCCTATCCTAGTGGGTACAAAAAAAAAAGCAGCAAAATGAATAGTGATGAACAGTAAAAATCACTGCTCATGCGAAATTTGTCTTTTTTGTAGCTGCTAGTATAAGATGAATTTGATCATGAAATTTTATATGTAGGTGGGGTAAGTTGAGATGTACATCCATGATTTTTTTCAGAATTTTTTGAAACTTTTTTTAGTTCAGTTGCACGGTGGTTTCACCGGGAGGGGTGATTGCACAGGATATTTTTCCATATATTAACTACACAAGTTTTCATATACTCATGTTGATGAAAAGAAATGATCTATTATGTGTAAGTTATATGGAAATGATCATTTCTCTAAATCATCAACTATAGAATAAACCCCACATGTATATATGCATAAGTATGATTGACTTGGACATAATATGCACATATTCAATTTGATCGTATTGGAGTGTATCCTATATTACCATGAGTATACTTATAACTAGGCAATTCAAATATATACTCAAGGATTTAGTTTCTTTGTCTTGATCCTTATATGTGTCAATAAAGAATAGATCAATACAAAGAGACTTTCAAGTTAAACTACAAACTCCCCCTAAGTATGTGCATCCATGTAATGTGTGGATTGGGAAACATGATGCACATATTGTGGTTAATATAACGGGGACATTCATATTTTAACTTGACTCCAAAGTATGCAACTAATATTAAGATGAATATGCAAACATACCTTGGGTTTTCCATTTTTCAATGCGACGAGACTAATCAAAGATATTCTAAATAAACAAGTTAGTCTCGATATAAGATTTGTCATTAATAACAATATCGTATTAGGGGATAAACTTAATATTAGATTTGTCATTAACACCAAAACCATAACTAATGAAGGTTGAACTTACACCCATTTCTGATATTATTAAGCAGTCGATTTGCCTTCTGAAAAATTGAGTTGGTTGGCATAATGAGCGTGGGCCTTAATGTGGTTCAGTTTGTAAAGCAAAGTTGTCAGTGTCAGTTAATTGGGAAAGATAGATATTGAATGGTGGCAATGAAAGTTATTTGGCTTCAGATTGAGGTGAATGAGATGGAAGGAAGCATTGTCGAAGGAGCAAAGAGGTTAAGTTCAGATCTTGTGTCATCAATCTGGTGATCCGCCTTTTGGCAAATATCGCCTTGGTTTCTGCTCATAATTTTTTGGGACATGTTATCGACTACTGATTGCAAGCTCTTGTATTGCTTCTATCATAATTCTTGACGTACATAAAGTGTTGGTGTTTTGTCTTTGCTATAGGATTATACGACAATTTCACATGTGATAGTTCCGACTGTTCTTTCTTCAATTGAGTAATAAAACACATGGAATAAATTGTTCATCTAAAAATTTTTCATCTAAAAATATTTATTAGTGTCCATGTAATAAATTGTTCATCTAAAAATATCCTGTTTTGCAAGTCATGTTCAGAGGGAAATTGTTATATGTTGATGAGTTGAACTAGAATGATCAAATTTGAAAGAATCAGATGGAAGTTTTCTTAAAACTATGCATTTCCATTTCATTTGAATTAACTGTTTGAGGATCAAAGCATAATCTGGTTATAATTGAATGTTGTAAGCATAAACTTACAAGAATGTAAGAATTCGCACAAAAGAGTAAACCATATAGAAGCAATTTACTCATTGCTAATCATGCTCGCAAATGCAAATTACTCTATGTTTGTCTCAGTAGCTATTTTGACTAGCGCTTATTTTATATTCCACTTCGAAATTTGATGATTTGTAAACTGCTCCCAAATCCCAATGTGCTAATTGGTTCATGGGTTTCCATGATGAATCACTTCACATCTGTCCTGTTGCCCATTAAGTTTCATGTGTGCTGCTTTAGTCTCCTAAAAAGGAAAAGCACATTTACGTATTATATGTTAAATCTATGCCAATGTTGTGCGATTTAACTCTTATTGGTTGGGCTCATCATATAGTTGTGCACATATTTTCAGTATCGCCAATGACATTTTCACTTCTCGAAATTAATGGTACATGCATGTTAAGAAAAAAACATTTATGCATGCCCGATGCCTTGACAAATTCATGGCTTGGGATTTTAACTGGCTATGTAGAGATGTACCAAAAATTCTCATTCACTAATGCTACTAATTTAGTTCGTGCACTACATCATTAGTGTGATTTCAATATGCTTTGTCTGGAACTTATGATCGCTCAGTAACTTGTAAACAAAGAAATTCACATTTGAAATTTAATTTTTGATATGTGTACATATATATTTTATTTCTTGTAAAATGGATAATGACCAAATGATTCCTGTTTAGAGTTGGATCAATTTTGTACTAGAATAGCCAGCACTGTGATGGGCTTAATACTTTTGGAACATCACAATGATGGGCTTAATACTTCAAGCCTGCCTACCTTCCTGGCTTCGTTTTAGTAGGGGATTGGTCCAAATCAATTCTGTCCAAAGAGAACCTTTCTTATTATCTTCTGGATCTTCTGGGACAGAATATGAAGTCATTTATTTTAGCTAGGAAGAGAAGAAAAGCCCAAGTATATTGCACATTATGGGTCTTGCATTGTTAAAATGGTTATGAAAATAAGAATGTGTTGTTTATCTTGATCTAAAAAAAGAAAATGCATTGTTGCATCAGATTAGCTAATTCTTATCATCAACCTTTATACAGCTTTTGTTTGTCCTGTTAATAATATATTAAGGTAACTCTATGTAATGATTTATTGTTAATTGCTATCTGTTGAAGTTACTTACCTGATACTTCGTAACCGGGTTATTTTGTAGTCGATAGTCACAATCAACCTTGATATTAAACTTTCTCGGTTGCATACTCTGATCCTCAAATCAGAAATTCAGTTGTTTCACTTGTTTTTGTGTTCTGCTAGTAGAATTTTGGAATCAGTGCAGTGATCTCATTTCAGTCTTGTATAAAGGATATTGATTTCTATTTGATTTATCCAATTCAACAAAATTCAGATTGTATATATGGCATTATTTGAGTTCATAAAATTCTGCCTTCTAGGGTTTTCATATATGCTTTTCAACTGATGACTTAGCAAATTCCTATCGCATATCTTGTGAGCCCTGTGGATTATCTGTTGATACAATCTGCCACTTGGTGAGTTCATTGATATTCCTTTTCCTAGCTATTTTATTTACCTTCTGTCATGTGATCACTGATTGGAGATCGTTCCAGGTTATGTGTTTGTGACATGGATAGCTTTGTTGTTTTCCATTGTCTTTAACGAGAGCTAGTTCTAATTAACAAGTCTGAACTTCCATGGAATTTTAAAACTTCAAATCTATGTAAATGACTGGTGAGGTTGCTGTTACAATTATTGTTTTCCCTGGCATGCTATATTGGTACTCCTGGATATATTCAAAGTCTTAATTTCTCTGTTAGTTTGGCACTTAAACAGTTACAGCCTTCTTTTGTCGATGTATCATTTACATGTATTCTATCAAGGTATTTGTATAACCGGTAGTGGTTTCTTGAGAACAGGAGTGATGCTCTATTGAGACAATTGGAAAACGTATATTCACGAGGCCATCTTTCTAGAATTGTTATTGATGAAGCTCATTGTGTAGCAGTGATATCCTTCAAGTACTTCAACTATAGAAACTCATGGCTTCTCAATGTTGCTAAGCTGAGCCAAACTGAACATTTAGGAGCTGTGTTTTTGTTTTGTTATTTGGTACTAGCCCTAGTATATGTTTATGTGTCATTTGGTACTAGCTTCCATAATTTATGATGCCAAAGCATATTAACATGTCACTTCTTCATTTGTATCTCTTGTTAACAGCAGAAGTTAACTCATTTTTTTTAATGGTTGAGGGATTGGGTGCAAGTTCATCCCTAGATGTGTGGATAGGAAGTTATTTTGATGATTCGGCCTAAGATTGTATTAATGCTAACAAACACAAATGATATATTTGTGGTTATGAGTATAAACAGAAACTAGCTCTTGAACGTTGGAAGGGATGGCTGAGTGGGAAGCTGTTGTTGTGGTTATGGTTATGAATGTGAGAATTTGCATATGATTAAAGTATAGAAAAAAATTGCTTATATATATAGATATATGCATTGCCTTCTGTGAATGAGCTCATTTGTACAAGTTATTGTTGTCTCCTTCATATTCAAATACCATGTTTTACAACATGTCTTCAAAATCTTTTTCAAGTCCCATTATATGCACTTTAGGCCATCTCATAAAATAGTGGTCATTAACTTATCTATGTGTATTTGTGCACCATATGTGTCATGAACATGAGGCCTCTCACTGCCCCATTCAGAAATGCAGCGCTTATGTGTAAAAGTAAAATTAGTTACACCTTTGTGAGGTAGATGGCCAAAGATAAAAAAACAAAGCATCATATAACAAGAAGATGAGATGCTAATAGTTCACATGTGTTCTTTTTGTTCAATCCTTATTGCTGCAATATGATATTATTTTAATTTGATTCGACAAGCTATTTTCTACATTACCGTTATGTTCATAATCAAGTAACTATGGGGACGACTTCTGCAATACTAACGTATGATCTATGATGATATCTTTGCAGCATGGCTCCATCTATATAAGGCAATATCTATACTGTTTTGCTGATGGGGACACCCATGTAGCCTAGTGGTAAAGCACAAGGTTGTGATTGTTGAGGTCTTGGGTTCGTGTCCCCACTCTCCTTCTTTAACTTAAAGATAGGTAGTTCCTCCTACTTTTTTCCCCATAATGTTTTGCTGATGGTGTGCCTTCTCCAATCTATGTGTTCTGCAGTTATAACACCTGGGTTCCATGCCTTATTCATAGAAGCTATGGTGAGAGTATTTGCCAAATGTTCGGAGAGAACCATATTGAAGCTTAAAGAACTTACTTGAAAGGGAGACAATGGGCAAAAGTCTCATGTTGTGGACCTTGAAGTCGAGTTCTCCAATTTGTCTCTCGACATAATTGGTTTGGGTGTGTTCAATTTTGATTTTGACTCGCCATACTAAGGAATCTCCTGTAATAAAGGTTGATATAATATCATATTCAGAGTTGCAATACCGATGATTACTATTGCGGTATTGTATCTATTATGTTGTAATGTGTTGTACGTCATTGCGTAGTTTACAAATTGTCGTTGGATGTGTGATTGATTATCTAAGTATCTCGCTAGAATGTCTCCTCGGTTTGAGAGATTGATATATATATTATAACCGCAAATGTTTTTTGTCTGCGAGTGGATGTTCTATTTACTAGAGAGGTCATGCCAAATTTTGTATATTTCGGTGACTTAGTTTTTGTTGAATTATGATCCAAATTCGAAGAAGGCTAACTCCTCGTAGTTAATTCTGGTTGTTGCCTATTCTATCGCAATGATTTGCTATTTCGAAACCCAACTACTTTGAGGATACAGCTTCCATTTGATTATAATGCAAGATACTCTCTGTCGAATGACCTTATTGTTCTATCGGGGTTATTCTGCTTTCACAATAATTTCATACGATAATATGTGGAGTTCACCCATTTGACTACTTCCAACAAGTGACACACTTCTTTTATTGCAGAGGTAGTTTGTATAAACTTCGCATAGGAGTGGTGCAAAGGAAGTTCGGATGAGAGACGCTTGAATATGGCATTTGATGTGGTATTGTGCTATCTCATTTTGTCAATCTGCACCTATTTTCTCAAGATCTTTTAACTTCCCGACTATAAAGTTAAAGCAAATATACTACTATTTAAATCATCTCTGCTTGCTTTTACAAAGCGAAGGAATGAACTATCTACATAAACGTAGTCCTCCTATTGTTCACCATGATTTGAAGTCTCCAAATCTTCTAGTTGACAAGAAGTATAATGTGAAAGTATGGTTCATAAACTACATACCTAGTTGCTCCAAGTACTTGTTTTTATTTGTGAACGAGATATGTGCGTAGTGCTATGTAAACTTATGCTATGAGTTCTCATTAATATGTATGCATCATTTATATCCGGTAGAACTATTAGCTCATTGGTACAACTATTTCGATGGGCTATGCACATATGCACATATAGGATCCATCCATCCATTGAAAATGCTTAAGAGCCATCGATTGCTACAATTGTATATGTGATTATTGAACAAGAAGATTGGTGAAATCGTTTATTACATTTATGTAGGGAAAATTAATATAGTTTTGAGTCATTCACCATATGGGTCATTCACGGTTTGAGTTCTTTGTTGTGAGCATTTCAAAATGCTTTCTCGCTATACGCCCTAACATCGTAGAATAGGAGGGTGTCAAGTCCGAATAAGTATTTATATATTATAACTACAAATGTTTTTTTGTCTGCTGAGTGGATGGCCTATTTACTAGAGAGGTCATGCCGAAATTTTGTATATTTCGGAGACTTAGTTTTTGTTGAAGTATGATCCAAATTCAGAAAAAGGCTAACTTCGCTTGAAGCGAGCGGAGGTCTGCCACCGGAGGCTTGGGCGAGCGAGTCATTGCCTTATATATATTCATCTTGTAAGCCGTCATGAGTTGATCTCTCCGTGATTTGTAAACACTCTTGAAAATAGTGAAGTTTGCTTTACGGTGTTCGTGGTTTTTACCCTTCGCATTGCAGGGTTTTTCCACGTTAAATCCGGTTCAGATATATGTTATTTACTGCTTTCGTGTTTGGAAAATGGGCTAGTAATCGATGCTATAATTTGGGTATCAAATTACCAAAATAATGATCGAAATGACATAAATGAAATACAAGCTGGATGGGTGGTCAGTCACTAGGATATATATATATATATATTTTTTGGTATAATGCCTGATAAATTCGTGGGCCACTTAAAACCCACGAATTTAACAGTTAAATTCGTGGGTTTTTTCAAATTTACAATTTAATGATTAAATTGTGGGTTTTTTCAGTAACCCATAAATTTAATTTAAATTCGTGGGTACCCACGAATTTAATTGATTAATTTCATCGAGTTAAATTTGTGAACTAAATTCGATGGTTTGCCCACGAATTTACCTTAAATTCGTGGGTTTTAGCCTAAATTCGTGGTTTTTTGGCCTACGAATTTTTCCCTGTTTCTTGTAGTGACTAGTCGTATGTCAGGCCATATGGCTAACATGTGCTCTATTACCTACATTGGGACTCTAGGCATGACGAGTGGTTTCCACACAAACACATCTGAGTTACCCCGGAGGAAAGTAATAAGCGTGTCTTTCTATTTGGCATCTATTTCTGACCCTTTCTAAGCAGTTTTCTATTGGTCTGTGGGGTCTATGGAAATTTGCTTGATCTACTCACTAGGCTAAGGATTTGCCTTTAGCTGTTCTATCTTGCTAGGTTTTTCAGCCTTATAAGGCTTATATGCATCATTAATATCTCTTAATGGTAACTGATCAACAATTTCAAATAATTTTCGATCACAACATAATGCAATAGCCTGATTACCTTGCACATTAATCACGCCTTCTGAACCAGGTATTTTGATGCTCTGGTAGGCATGATTGGTGGCTGCCATAAACTTTGTTAGTGAAGGTCTACCCAAATGGCATTATAAGCTAATTTGAAGTCGACAATTTTGATAGAAATTAACTCCGATATGAAGTTATTGGCAGCTCCAAAAGTAACAGGCAATACAATCTACCCTATCAAAGTTACTGAAAGACCAGGTACAATCCCATAGAATGGATTTGTCACAGGTAGCATTTCATGTAAGTCATTTTTCTTTTCTGACTTAGCATAACAACTTTTAAAGTTATTTAAAATCGTATGGCATAAATTTTTTAAATAAAAATTGACCCTTCCGTATGATTGAATAGCCAAGTTCTTGCGGATCCTTTAAGAACAGTAGGAAGATAGCTTGCCATTACCTTCTCATCGCCACTAGCACACTAGATGGCAGTGGTATATACTTGTAAGAATTCTAATAGATTTTGAGTTCCATCAAAACTTTCCAGATGATTTGGTTTGAACTTCTTAGGCCAGGCAACATTTCTAGGCCCTAGGGAAAAAGCTTTACATCCTAGGGTAAGATGCTCGAAAATGCTTCTCCATTATGGTTCATTTATCCGCTGGTAATTGGTGTCTTGTTGGCGCCGATCAGATGAAGTGTGTTCCATACGGGAATCGGTCTGAGACCTTATGGACAAGGACATGACCTGTACTTCTTCAACAGCTTCTTATAAATCAGTGGCTATGAATCTTATGATTATTGCATTGAGCTCATTTCTTCAGCAGCTTCTTATAAATCAGCGGTTAGGAATCTTATGATTGTTGCATTAAGCTCATTATTCCCTTCCATTGGTTGGTTTAGAATCACACTAGTTAAAATATGGATTCTTTCTACAGGGTAGCATCCTGTGAACTGCCAGGAACCAAGTTTGGATCGAATGTATTTTCTTCATCCATGCTGAGAACTTTCACAACCAACTATCAATGTTCAAGACGTAGGATCTCTAAATCGAGCTTATGCTTTAAAATGGTCGCAGGCTTCTAGAGAAATAAGACTATGAAAGGGAAAAATGAGAGATTGCTTCTTATTAGCCAAGCGGCTTAACAGAGTACAGAGGCTAAGTTATAGATTGATCAGATCATAGTGAATTGAGACTCTGTCTTTGACGGTACAAATGCTTCCTATTTATATAGAATGGAGAGGCGGTATTTAGGTTCCAAAAAGGTGTTGTACAGTCGAAAGGTGTCTTCCTGCCAAGAGGTGTCTTCTCGCTAAAGGGTACCTTCTCACGATAGCGTCCGAGTAGTTACTCGTACCTGTCAAGATAACTCTCCGCACAAATACGTATGCAGAGATAACCACCTACCCTGACCAGTATCACTGTTCAGGACGATTGTTTCACTGGTTGGAGACGATTAATGTAAGGTCACGTATAAGATATGTCAGCAAACTAGTCAGAGACGTAACCGAGTAACTGATCGTGGATCTCGTTTTTCTTTATGGGCTTTTCTTTATAAGTTGCTGGCCCAAAAAATAGAATATGGCTTTTAACCGTTGTTGGCCCAAGTAGAATATAAGCTTTAATCCTCGTCAGGTATGTCATTAGTTGCAAAGTAAGTCTTCAAACTACCGTTGCCTTGTCTACTACATAAACTAAGTATATTGCTAATTCTAAAGCTTGCAAATAAACTATTTGGCTGAGAGGTTTACTTACTGAGCTTTGTAGAAGTACGTCTTGCACTACAATATTCTGTAACAGTCAAAGTGTAATTTGCCTTACAAAGGATCGGCTATTCTATAAGAAAATGAAGCATATTGATATCAGATATCACTACATTCGAAGTATCATGCTCAAGACAACATTAAAGTTAGCAAGATAAGTATTAATGGTAATTAAGCCAATATGTTGACAAAACCAGTTCCTACCGCTAAATCTGAACTTTGCTCAAACTTTGTTGGTATTACTCACTAATCATGTGGACTTTCAGCTTATAAGGTGTTCATGTTGATCTATTTCGAGTAGATTCGCGATTTATTTTGGCTACATGAGGAATTCATCTCAATGTAGGGATTATTTAGTTTGAGTGTGATATGAATTTATTTTCAACTCCAACTTAGAGTTCTACTGCTGCATATTTAGTCTTTTGCGTAGCACTTTAAATATGTATCTATGATCCATAGGATAGAGCAAGATAAGAAAAAAGAGTTCAATTTTAAATATCTTAGATAGTGATATTTGCCTTTATCTGTCCATGATTTTTTTTAAAGTTTTTTCGCATACAATTTGCATCTCTCGTTCCTACTTTTACATTTTTTATAATATATCTCTCTCGTTAGTTTTTCGTTACTTGTAATTGCCATGACACATGCGCATGGAACTTGTAACGGACCGTCCTTTTCAGGGAGTGCGTATAAATATCTTCACAGCTACCCATGATTTTAGCTGTAGGTAACCAAGTGTACATTGTCAGACATAAAAACAAATGCGAATATTTTATAGATAAATTAAGGGCCTAACGGCTAGAGTTTACAAAAGGTGCGGCTGGTACCAGATACATTACCAAAATACCCACAGGAAAGGCTTGAGCAGATAGATCAAGGCCTTCAAAACCAAATATCATCGCCATCTACGTTCTTCTGGAACTCACCAGCTTCATTGAAATCTAAAAGGGGGATTAGGAGCAAGGGTGAGTACACAACTGTACTCAACAAACTACACGGAAATTATGAATATTACATGCACGGAGTTTCAAGGAATTGGCACTAGTTTAAATATTTGGTGGATGCATGAGCTAGGATTACGTGTAGTACAAAAGAAATACAAACCATCAATCAATATCATCACCACAACACCACCATTGATTTATTAGCAAAAATCCAGATTACGACAAGTTTATAATCAAAACTACTCGAGCTTAGTTACAGGAATCACCCTAAATTAACCCAGCTTCATTAACCGGAAGCACGGCGTATTCGAATACCATTTAGTTCACTCTGCAGAGCTACTCAACTTTACCCACAAGATATCTACGGTCGTTGGTGCCACACGTGAGTAACATGCAGCTTTTATGCATGCGGTCGGACCGAGATTAACATAGCCTTTTATTGGATTTCCCCTCTTTAGCCCCTACCTAGTAGAATTACAAGGATCCCCAGCTTCCAGGACCCACGGGACAATGCGGGCAACACGATCTGGCCAACTGAGGATACCTACTGTTATGAGAACTGGCGAATGTCCCACACCATTTCCGTTCCACCCCAACACGTTACACGATCCATTCCTCCACTGAGAATGGAAGTCCACCTGTAGGTATTCTTAGGGGAAATACAATATCTTAAGACTCGTTGGATCAGTCAACAGAGTGACGAAGCCCAACTTGTGGTTGAGAGAGGACTGAAGTTATTTACTTTGCCCAAGGGGTTGATCCTTAAGTGCCGAAGACACAGCAACGCAAAACTAGTACCACTGTACCCATCACCACACCACACTTGGGCTTGTCATCGGTTGGGGATTGGGCCAACATCCACCTTCCGTGGTCCGCCCAATACTGTCCCCCAAACCGTAGCAGGTTTTAAAAACGCCCCCCGAGTCAAGACTCGAGGGTTTTGAGTAACAATTGAAAATGTAATGTTTATTATATCTAACCTATGGTGGTTCATTACTGATAACCTAGGATTAACAATTGAATATGGCATAATCAACATGGTCTTAACAAGGGGGTGAGTTTTTAACTAGTCAAATCTTTCCAAATTAGTTCCTTTTTAGATTTCTACTCTATTTATAGACAATGATGCAATAACTACATATACAGTAATTATACGGAAAATGGGATCAACATGTTCAAGAAGTGTGGCTTGCCTTGCGGAGTCGAGGTTTCTCCTAGAGGGAAGTAGTCGATGTCGTGTCTGGTCTCGAACGGCGCTTGCTCCTAGCACGGCTCCAACAACTACTCTGGCTCCTGGTTTCACTCCGAAGTTGTTCCGACGTCGGATCTAGCGTGGGAAAATGCAACCCATAAATAAACGAACAAAAACAACCAAAGAAAGAAAAACAAAAAAAGAACCGGAGAGAAAAAATGGTCGGAACAGGGTTCGGGGGTATTTTTGGAATTTTCTTGATTGGTATGGTGAAACGGAGATTATTTTTGGACTCATTAGCTCGAACTGATCAAGAATATATATTTTTGGCTATTTTTGGATTTTTTGAGAATTTTTTGGAAATTTTCTGGAATTTTATTTGAATTTTTCGGATTTTAAATAAAATGAAAATCTGAAAAATCAAAAGACATTGGAAAAGGATTTTTGGATCGGGCCGCATAGTATAACGCCTTTTGGCACTTGTCTGACCTACTACTACCGGCACACCTGGCGAACGCTGATCGTTAGCACGCATGATGTGTGGCTCCATCGAAGCAGTCGGCTCAGTGACGTCTTGGCTAAAGCGCCATTGGCACGGGCGGCCGTGCCGGTGACGGCAGCCCACGCCGAGGGAGGAGGAGAAGAGCTGGTCAGTGGGCCGGAGGCAGAGAGAGCGGAGAGGAGGTCGACGAGTATGCCCACTACGCAATGAGACGAAGAGCAAGCAAGAACGCCAAGCGGTGAAAGCGACACCGGAGAGGAAGAAGAAGGGTGGCGCGTGGCCGAGGGGGGGCGCCGGGGAAGGAATGGGTGGGCGGAGAAGCAAGAGGAGGCTTCGGCGAACTCGAGGGCGAGGAGAAATGGGGGAGCAGGGCAAGGGGGTGGGCTGGCGACGAGGGAGACAGCCGGCGGCGAAGAAAACTCGCGGCACAGGCGAAGGGAAAGCTGGAGAGGGGAGGAAAGAGCACGGAGAGGGAAGGAGAGAGCTCACTGGCTCGGGGCGGGGAGAAATGGAGGGCGGAGGGGGCTTTTATAGCTCGGAGCGGAAGAGAGCGAGTGGTGGCGAGGGAGAGAGTGAGCGGCAAAATTCAACAGCGATGACGCCCGAGCGGAGCTGCTACAGCGCGGGGCAAGTGAAGGAGGTGACGGGGCACTGCGCAGTGTGTTCGATGGTGGAAAAGACTGGACGGAGTGACACAACGCAGGCGAGGCGGGGTTCGGTCCGGGCAGAGTGGCGATGCGAGTAAGAAGAAAGGGGGCAGCGCGATCGGGCCGAAGAAGAGGGTGCTTGCGCGTGGAGTGGTTGGCGCGTTGGGCCCACGGCAAGGCGAGGCGAGGCGCTGGGCCGAGACAAGCCAATGCGGGGAGATGGGCTGGGCCGGGCGAGGCCCAAATCGGGAGGGGAGATGGACGGGCCAAAGGCGCCGGGGCGAGGGGAAGACGGGAATTCCAAAAAGGGAAAGCGGAAATTTAGGGGATGTCAAAAAGGGAAAGGGCCGAAAAAAAACCGAGCCGAAAGTTTGAAAAAGCGGAGAGGGAGGCGAAATTCTAGAAATGGAAGGCGGAAATTTGGGCCACTTTCCCGAAAAGGAAAGAATTCAAATAAGGCTCAAATAAATTCAAATAAATTCGGAAAAATCCAAATAAAATCAAAATAAATAAATAAACCAAAATTTTGAAATTTTGGGGTGTTTCAGAACTCATTTGTTTACAACTCATGCACCATGCATATGATATAACTTGTAGATACATTCAAGCATGCACATGTCTGGTAAAAATGTAGAGCTAGCAACTAGAGGACACGGCCAGTGCAGAACCCCAAGAGACAAGATCAGACTAGTACTACAATCTTCTGCAATAAGCTAACCAGCTTTTCAGCTAATTTATACGATGTAAGTAATACTACGTAGTGCAGTCAAGTCTTCAAAGCAAGCCAGATTGGATGGCTTAGCTCCTAGTGGTAAATTTTGTAGCCATTTCTAGCATCGAAGTTTTACAAAGGAGAGGCCTGACAGTTTTGTGCATATCCTATATATTGCTAGGCGCAGGAAAAATAAGCAACACCAGTAGAAAGTTTAGTGAGACCGTCAGACCGATATGTCCCAAAAAGTGACTGCTCCAGTCCCAAGTTTGTTCGTGTCTATGCTGCGCGAGATTTGTATACATCACTGATCACTGCCCGTGACGTGGTTTCCGAGGAGATCGTTGCTCATCACATGGATTCCCATGACAACATGGACCACATAGCAGAACTACAAAAGACGAGAGAGGCACGCCCCACCCATTCCAGCTTGCCACACTTCCTGACTAGGATCCGGCCCACGATATAAGCACGGACGAGGCAAAATCGGCCATATGGTTCTGCTGCTGTTGGTCGCTATATGTTAGAAGGATTCCTCAAATATCTATGAGGGAAGGATTTTTTAAAAATCTAAATTAGAAGTCTAAATCTTAACCAAGATTGATCTGACTATATAAAACCAACTCTCATGTACATGTAAATTCGTAACAAAATTAGTGGATTGTCTCTCATATTTTTTTCTGCTTTATGAGGTTTTTCACGTTAAATCTTATCTCTCATTTTGCCATACTAACTCTAACAAATGGTATCAAAGATTAGGGTTTCAGATCCAAACCGTTGCCCCTAGGAGAAGGAGACTCCTAAGGGGAGCCATCGCACGATATCTACAACACGACTTACGACGGGCGACGAGATGGTGAAGGGATGCACGGGACAGTGCATGGCTAAGCTAATCGATCGGCCAGAGCATTGGACTCCCGACCGCGAGCCTCTCGAACATGCCGACGTCGCGAGCAATGTTCCTTCGCACGATGACATGGCTGGCACTCATGGGCCATGGCCGTCATATATAGCGCAATTTCAGGGGTGAAATCCAAGATTTTGCTGAAATTTTGTCGGGATTTCTAACTATGCTCTACCATCATTATAGGGGTATGGGGTTGGAGACAAAGAAAGATCATCGTGCACATGGACAAGTCAGCCATGCCGAGTGGCGGTAACGGCTCCAGAGTTTGGCAACATAATTCTCAGGAATTTGATAATACATTGATGTTATCTAGTATTATACTCTTCGGAGTTTTACTGTTTAAAAGTGAAGATTTTGCTCTAATATCAGTTTAAGACGAATGATTAAAGTGCAAGAAGGAGTTTGTTTCTGCGTGGATATTATAATGTTGTCCAGCTGTCATAGTTTGATATGAGAGGTCTACTGCGATTTATACTCTTTTAACGACACGGGAGTACCTTTCATCTTGATAGTTTTGTAGGAGCAATTTCAACTATATCATGGAATTTAATTATCTTTGAGGTCGGTAGTTTGACGTACGTGATGACTACACATGCAAGTTGATCTTTCAATGAGCATTGTTTACCGAATTTTGTGTTCTAGGTGGAGCATATCAAATGCCCATGATTGAGTTCTTTGCTATGTATCAAGCATCACATGTGATGTTTTGGTTTATATTGTTTGATGATTGAGCATTTGTTTCAGGAGATCAGTTGCACAGACTCAGAGTTTACTGGGGCTATGAATCGTTGAAGTCCCAGATTTCTTCTTCTACTTTGTTGATAGCTATATGTGTAGATCTACTGTGGTTTGCTCAATTTTACTTCATGAGAAATATTTGGACAAGACTATTCCAGTCTTTCTTATCCTTCAGGGTTGTCAGGAGACAATTTCACAATGGATTTTGAGTCAAGGGAAGATTTGTTAGAGATAAAAATTCCTCAAGTATTCAAATAATTTGTTAGAGATAAGAATTCCTCAAATATCCAAATTAGGAGTTCAAATCTTAACCAACTCGGACTAATCTGACTATATAAAGCCAACCCCATATACATATAAATTAGGAAAAGAATTAGTGGATTGTCTCCTTTAATTTCTTGCTTATTCATAAGATTTTTCATATTAAATCTTATCTCCTGTTTTACCATGCTAACCATAGCCCTACATGTATCCAAAACCGGCCATTTCCAAGTTGCAGCATGAGGTAACGTTGACCTGATTGTATTTATTTATAGTCGGTACGGGCACGTTCTGCAGGAAGATAGCAAGTCTATATTACATTATTATCGATCGACAGCCTTGAACTTCCCAAACGTGGCTGTTCGTTCACGAAACCCCGGCCGTCACTGCACGCAACAGAGCTGCCCCTCGAGCGATCGAGTCACGGGCTTTTCGTTTTCGCCATGCATGTCAACATGAGGCAGTATGGCACTGCTGCCTTCTGCAAGAGTTCACAGCCGAGCGAGCCATGCGCCTGCGGGCTGCGCGCGCAGGTCAGGAGGGCACAGCGGCATGTGCGCTGTGCCGGCCGTTTTTGGCGGGACGCCAGCTGCAGGAAGCCGACGCGCGCGCGCGCGGCCCATGCATTCCCACCGCCGGCGCGCGACAAGGCGGAATCAATGCGCTTTGGTGCCACGCGAATGGCCGCATGTGCGCCTTGGGATGGCCCGGCCACGCGGCCGTCCGGACCGACCGATCAGGTTTGATAGAGGTCGAGACGTCGCCGAAGTGGTCGACGGTGGTTAATGCCGTTTGCTGGTGCCATGCATACTTAGGCACTGTTTGGCAGCAGTCTCAGATTTCAGCTCTATCTCAGATCTAGAGCTTGTGGATTAAAATAAAGTGAATTAAGTTTATAATCTTAGTCTAAAATGTAAACAAGATAACCTACCTAAACACTCTTAATGTATCTACAGCTACAGCTCTATAAATTTATAGGGCTAGAAATATTCATCAACTCCACGGATTTTAGTGAAACTGGAGCTATGCCAAACACCCCCTTATGCACATATACGCGGCTCCATGTTCTTGTGCGCGAAACTGAAGCTATGCCAAACACCCCCTTACGCACATATACGCGGCTCCATATTCTTGTGCGCGCTCGCGCTTTGACCTACCGTTGTATCGGCGAATCAATGAATTGCAAGCGACAACGTAGGCACCTTGCCCAGCCGTTCCACCGATCCATCCTCCTGTTTCTGTCTGCTCTCGGTACCTGCCGTTTTGGTGATGCTGAGAGGGAGCCCCTTCCGCGCCACATCTTGCTAAATTATTCATGCTCAAACTCCAAACCAGAGGTTTCGATCACGTGGTGGTCCTGTACTATTATTTAGGAAAGTGGCAGTGTCATACGTAGAAATTACAAATTCGTGCACGGTAATATAACGAAATGGGATCAGAGCATGCATGTTAGTTATTGGAGGAGCTACGCATTTTGCTTCTTAGGGGAGTAGGAGGATTTGAACCCGTGACATTTTACGCTCTTGACGCACATCACGGAGAAGTTCTTATGCACGTCAATTCACCCCTAGCCATTACGTGTCGTTGTACAAGTCAAACGAACTTGCAGAGAGGTGGGTTAGCTTACCTGCAGGTCAGATGTTCTTTATTGGTAGAGATGTTTTAAAATTTTTTAATAGTTATATAAATATTAAAGTAAAAATAAAAGATAGATGTTAATTACTTATCTCTTTGTATACATCAAAATTTATGTAACCTATCTCTACTACTTCTAATTTGCAGTTGGTGGTGATGCGTCCGTTCTCTCGCGTGCCCCCCGCGCCCGCGTCTCTACCCCCTCCCGATCCCGATCGCCCCGCTCCCTGGTGCCCGCAATCCTCACTCCGCCTCCGATCCCGATCGCCACACCCGCTGGCGCCCGAAACCTCGCTCCGGCGTCCGATCCCGACCGCCCGCCCCACGATCCTCGCTCCGCCCTCCCGATCCCGATCCCATCGCCACCACGCTCTACCTCCTCGCCATCTTGCGCCACCCCCGCCCGCCACCGTCCCAAACCCTAGATCCCCAGGTTCCGAGCGTGTCTGTTCGAGGAGGCAGGGGAGGACATCGAGCTGGGCGCGGCGAACGTTGTGCGCGTGTATGGGGAGGCCCTCACAGGCTCACCTTCAATTGCAAGCCCATCATCACTGAACGTAAAGGCATTGATTTCTTTCTTTCTCCTCACGCCTTCCTTTCGTTTTGGTAGCTCGGTCGAGGGGATCACATCGCGAGGCAAAAACCCTAAGAGGCAAGCTGCCAGCATTAAAAAAAGTCTTTTAGTTTGCCACATACGCTATACTTCAGAATATCATGTTGTTGTAGCTCCTAAGATTTACAAGCCAATAACAATAAATTGGGAGTCTTAGTTCTTACTACCAAGTGATATCCCTGCTTCCACCCACCCACTCTATCTACTATTGAAGAATGCAGTTACTTTGCAAATTTGCTGCATAGATGTTCTACAAGGACATTATAAATTATTTCACATAGGAAAACTTTCAAATACAATCATCTAGCAGTGGTGATACTACTAATATTTGTCACAACTGAGTCATAAAAAGCAAATAAGCTAGCAACTCAAGCAGCTAATTCAGCACAAATGTAACCGGTTTGACAATGTTGTTCTTTTATGTTTGACAATAATTTATAATGTTGTTCTTCAGTGACTATACAGGTTTGACAATGTTGTTCTTTTATGTGTCCAGTACTACAAAAATCTTACTCAATTGGAATCTTGAGGTTTGTTATTGTTGCAAGTAGCCATTTCTTGATTGCTTTAAGGTAATATTTTGTTTTTGATCATTTCTGAATTACTTTAAGGAAATATTTAGTTTTTTAAGCTAGTCAGATACACGTGTATCACATGACATATGAAATGAGACCTATCATTTGCATAATTCATCTTGTGTATCCGGATTGGAAATGGAAATGGTAATGCGACACTGGTCACCTCTCTACTACGTACAAATAATGAGAGTTACGTGCTAATGATGGTTCAATGATTAGCACTTGAGAATTTATAATTATTGAGAAAAATCTTGCTAATGATGGTTTGTTACTTGCTAATGATGGTTCAGTGATTAGCTGGAGGAGGTCAGGTTTTGGGGGATTGTGGTTAAGAATGAACAAATCTATTAATTTCCAACAGCTAATCTTCTGTTTTGTCCCAGCTTCCTAAATGAGCTATAACTATAGCTGTCTTGGTGTTTGGACTACATTCAATAATGTTATCTTCTACTTGCAAAACTTATATTCTTGTCAGGTTGCCCCCACTACCGGTATGCTGAAGTATCTGATTTTTTTTTTTTTTTTTTGTAGTAGCACAAGCTCTTATGATAGTAACCACGAAGCATCTAGCAAATCACATAAAAGCATAAGAAGACCAGTAGACCAAGGAAGGTACTGCCCCAGTAACGCACACATGTGTGATGTCTTGTTTTAGTTTTTATCAGCATGCAACTGATATGTATCTGCCTTCTCATGTTATCCTCATTTCACAATCTAGAGAGAGAGCGAAGCAAGAATAGGAATCATAAACTAATTTTATTTTTCGTAGTAACGCACGTGTATTGAACTCGTATGAAGAGAAAAATGCATTGAAGCTCTCCAGCACATTCATTAATTATGTGTGTGCCGCTCCAGTCCCGAGCAGTACTATAGCCTCTATTCCGGGACAATGAAAAGCATTGATTGGCAACAGTTAAGTGTGTTCGATACGAAAGAAAGAGAAGACGAGCAGATTGGATGGAACCACGCACCGTGTGCGTAGCGTTTACCGCGAATATATGCATATGATCCAAGGAGATCGGCCGGCTTGCGTGCATGCACTCCGTACGATTAGAAGAACAGCTTCGGCCGGCGCCCCGGCGCGCACGCACCGATCAGTGATCGTCGCTGATGCGCGCATGCCTCTGCCGCCTGCGCGCCCCTCCGGTTCAAATCATGTGATGCACGCGTACGTACGCGCTCGAGATCGTGTATCTGCATTCGGCCGCTGCATGGCTACTGTCCGGTAGATCTCTTGTAGAAGCGAATAATAGAGGCCGAGCTTAAACTCAAGTAGTGTTTCCTTAGACGGTCGCCGATGAGCTAGGCACAGATATCGCCGTGATTTGGGTATAATCAGTGGCCTAGGTGGCAGGCCGGCCTAGATGGTCATAGGCGATCAAAAACAGTGTTTAGGTAAGAAAGACGCTGCTGGCGCTGCGACGGACTTCTGGCCAATCAGTATGATCCACTTCATCTCTAAGATTTTGTCTAAATTGTTGGCCTGCGGGTCTCACCATACATTGCCGCGCTGATCTCTCCCTCACAGAGTGCTTTCATCAGAGACCGAAGTATCCACAAAAATTTCTTGGCCGTCCGTAACCAGGCGCGTCTTTACCACCGAACGTTTGTTTTTGAAGACAGCATTGCTGTGATCTATATTAGATAGAGAAAAAGTAGTCTTTACCACCAAACGTGAACACCGATCCTAATGTTCAAACTAGACATAGAAAAAGCCTTCGACTCCGTATCCTGGGAATACCTAATACACCTGCTGCAGGCACGCAGCTTTGGTCCGAGATGGCGCCGGTGGCTCTCTGCCTCCCTTACGATAGCCTCCTCATCTATACTTCTGAATGGGATTTCGAGGACCAATATCCCGCATCAGCATGGACTGCGATAGGGTGACCCTGTATCACCCTACCTCTTTATTTTGGCCATAGATCCATTGCACTTCATTCTCAAAAGGGCCACTAATGACGGAGTCCTATCGCCCTTGAAAGGATTTGCTAAAATGCCACGGCTCCCCCTCTACGCAGATGATGCCGTAATCTTCCTGAACCCAGTCAGGGAGGAGGTACAGGCAATCTTCCGCATCCTACATAGCTTTGGCCAAGCCTCCGGCCTGTCAATCAACATGCGGAAAAAGCTCCGTAACCACAATTTAGTGCCATGATCTAGCTACCATCCTGCAGCCGTTTGGCGGTGTGATTTCGCACTTCCCAACCAAATATCTTGGGTTGCTGCTCACGCTGGGTCGCCTACGTCGTGTCCATCTCCAGCCTATCGGGGATAAAGTGGCCCGATGTCTCGCATCATGGCAAACAACCCACCTCATGTTAGGAGGACGTCTCATCTTGATCAAATTTGCCCTCACCTCCTGTTGGTGTACTTTGTACCGGGGTACCCTCTTCGTCGTAAAAGTAGCAGGCCCAAGAGGTGGCCTGGCACAGGGGGGCGAGAAGCCCACGCGGCCCCCTGGCGAGCAACAAGCGGTCATGCCCAACTCATGGGCGAAGCGCCCACGTGGCACCTGGCGGCGGCGGGCGACCACGCCGCGCTGCCGGGCGAAAGCCCACGTGGACCTGGCGAGCAGCTGGCGGTCACGCCGCCTTTCGTCGAGCGCCCACGTGGCACCCTGGCGGGCGGGCCCTATACCACCCCTGAGAATTTGCTGCTTTGCCGCGCGATGCTGCGGTTAGGCTCCAAGAGATCACAAGGATAAAAGATCCGAAAGGACAAAAGCCAGTGACAATCGTGTGTAAAGACTTAAGGCTCTATTTGTTGTTACCACGCATGATATGTATATATAATTGTTGTTTGTGTCGTGACAGTTAAGAAATGCTGAGGCATTGACCTAACCCGAAGAAATCAAGACGGCGCAACGCGATCAAGCATGTAAGCTAGCTGGGGAGGCCCGGGATGGCGTTCAAATCTAAGCACCGCGTGTGCGCCGAACCGCCTCAATAAGGGCATCCTTCGCCTCGGCGAGCTTCGGGATGGCGTCAATTAGCGTGTCGACAGCGGCGGCATTGCGGGCGGCGGCGTCTTGCTCGGCCCATTCGGCCATGGCGAGCTCGAAGTCGGCCCAAAGCTCCGCGAGGACCTCCTCGTTTGTAGACGCCGGTGGTCCATCTCCCCTGGAACCGAATGCCAGCTCTTCCGCGGAGAAGGACAGCAGCGAAGCTTCGTCATCGGAGGAAGAGGAGCGGGAAGAAGCCATCAACGGTTTGAAAGAAAGGGAGACTAAATGTTACGGAGTAGTAGAAGGTTTGTAAGGCGAATGGTCCCTCCAGTTCCAGCATCCGTACCACTCTTATATGCTTAAAGCGCAGAAGCCGAGCAGTTCCCGAATAAATGTGGGCATGGGAAGCCGAGGCGTCCCCGTGTCTGCTAAGGGACTGCGCCATTATAACAGGAGTGAAGTTCTTCAGGCAAAGAAGACAAAAGGGCAAAGAGCAAAATGTGAAGGAAGCAGAAAGCGTGAACTATTGTGTGAGGGTGTGCACATATATAGACCCCCCGCGAAGATAGTTCGCAACCAGATCAAAGGCACGGCGTTTCGGGTCCCACGAAAAATCAGCGGAAGTGGAGAAAATCGAAGCGGTTGCGTGCGCAAAGGTGATGGGCCCATCCAGGAGCGCACTAGCATTAAATAAGGTCTAAAAAGCAACTAACGCGCGCTCCGGGACGACCCCGGGGGCTACTGTCGGTGTACTTTGCACCGGGGTACCCTCTTCGCCGTAAAAGTAGCAGGCCCAAGAGGTGGCTTGGCCCAGTGGGGCGAGAAGCCCACGCGGCCCCCTGGCGAGCAGCCTGGCGGTCACGCCCTATTCACCGGCGAAGCGCCCACGTGGCACCTGGCGGGCGGCGGGCGGGCGACCACGCCACTGGCCGGGCGACCACGCCGCTCACGGGCGAGAAGCCCACGCTGCCCCTAGCGAAGCTTGGCGGTCACGCCCTGCTCACTGGGCAAGCTGCCCACGTGGCACCCTGGCAGGCGGCCGGGCGACCACGCTCTGCCCGCCGGGCGAGAAGCCCACGTGACCCCTGGCGAGAAGCTGCGGTGGCCTAGCAAGTGGGCGGGCGTCTGGGCCCCCCTTGTTAGGCCACGGAGCCAACCAAAAGAATGAGGGGAAGGCTTCGCCTCGAAGTTTCCCTCCCCTGGCACCTCGTGTCAGGGTCATTGATTGTGAAGAATTCAGCCTTCGACACGAAGACAGCTCATTCCTCTGACGCCTCTTACCAACCCATCGCAGGAGTGTCCTATCCCAGGCGGACCAGGCGAGGCCTCACAGACATTAAATGAGGTCCGAAGGACAGGGCCACAGAGGCGTGCTTAATAAATGAGTCGTGGGTCGACGTGGAGGCTGGAGTGATGGATGTAATTAATGTATTGTAGATAAGTATAGCACCACCTTCTCTCCTGCCCAGGCTGTCTCGTCTATATAAGGATGCTCTGGTGCATGAAGAAGGGGCCGGTTAGCTAAAGCAGAAAGCATAGAAGAACACTCTTGTAACCACTTCCCCATTTTCTCAACAGAAAACCAGCAGGACGTAGGGCTATTACCCACACCGGGGGCCTGAACCTGGGTAAATCGCTGTGTCCATCGGCTGCCGATTCCCGAAATCCATCGTTGAGAGACATTAGGGTTTCCAGCCACGAAGATGCCCTCTACCGAACTATAATTTCCGTCCAAGGGGTAACCCACTCTGTTAATCGGCGGAATCTTGTCAGGCGAAAGACGCCGACACCTCCATTCTGATTTACATGTTGACAGCACTCAAGGTGCCCATCAAATTTATAGCGGACATTGACAAAATAAGGAAGAAATTCCTATGGGCAGGAAACACTCAAATGCACGGTGGTAATTATAAGGTGCGATGGTCTACTGCTTGCGGCCACTCAAATTGGGAGGACTAGCGGTAATTGATATGGATAGATTTGCGCGAGCTCTTAGACTACACTGGCTGTGGATCAGTCATTCCAATCTGGAAGGTCGTGGATTGGGTTGCAAACTCCGTGTGAGCGGGTGGATTAGCACCTCTTCATGGCGGCAACCAAAGTCACCGTTGGAAATGGGTGATTGGCAACCTTCTGAACTTCTAGATGGCTACAAAACGTGACGCCCTGCCAAATTGCGCCTCGACTATATAAGCACTCAAGGAGGAAGATATGATCGATGCTCAATGTATTGCAAAACTATAACATCTTGAAAATTTAACAAGGTAAGGAAATTTTAATGAAATATTTGAATAAGTTTTAATTTGTATTTTTCTAGTTTTTCTAGATTTTCCTGATTTTCTTGATTATTGCTTATAGGAGAAATCCCTTTTGTTAATCATTTAACCATTGAATAAATGATAAGAAAAGATTTGTAAAACAACAAAATAAGAAAAATTTCTATAAAATCTAAGGAAATATCTAAAACCCTAAAATTTTAATTTTCAAGTCATATCAATGCATTAAAAGATGAAAAGAAAGGTGAATTAATAGATCTTGACTACCAACAATAAATATATCATAAATTAATATAAAGAATCTATCATAAATTTGATATGAAAATTTTATATTATCTTCAATCTGGATCGGTCCATGAACAATAAAAATATAAAAAAATAATCATTACATTTGATAATTATAGAAATTCGAAAATAGAAAAGCTGAAAATATAAAAATACTAATGTCAGAATTTTAGTAAATAAACCACAATGAATATGGAGTTGAAAATTTTTCAGAAGACTATATGGCCATAAGGAACCCTCACAAAAAATTTGAAAATTTTTGAATAAAATATAAACACTGAAATAAATTAGAATCTGAAAGTACAAAATTGAGCACAATGCAATGTCAGAATTTTTATAAATTCTACCGGCATCAAATCAGTCTAAAAATTTAACAGTGTGTTCTACCTTATCTCTAATACAAGTTGTAAAAATCTCATTAAATTATAGACAAGATAGGTAACTGATTCAATAGATCAAACTCGGCTCAGCTTATAGAAGAACTTAGAGTTCTCTTCTCCTATCGCTGCCATGTGGGTCCCGTTCATTGTGCGACGCCATGTGTCAGCGAGGGCTGCTATCGTCTTCCTCCTCTCATAACCGAGCTTCGCACGTGACTGAGCTCAAATCACCGGCTGTAGCTCACATCACAGCTGCACTCTAGTGCCACCTGAGATATCAGCTTCCTCCACAGCTTGCCACACATCGTCCTTGCCCGAATTTCCTCCAAATCACCCATTCTTTCTTCTATTCCAGCACCACAAAACCTCCACCAAGTTCATGCCAGGAATTGAGCTCCTCTAAAACGAATCTCCTGGCTATAAAAGCCGTTCTGTAGTCGCTGAAGAGCACTCGGCATTTCCCCTCTCATTTCACTCACTCTCGACCACTGAACCATCACCAATTTCTCTCATTTCTGTTTCGGCCGAAGAACCCTAGCTTTTTGATCGAAGTCAATTTAAGCTGGTACAATAAACCATTTCTCAATTCTCTTTCATATTATTTTCCATGCTTCCGGAGGATCAAAAGCCCTCTGTCATTTTGAGGAATTGTAAACCGCAGCTCCACCGCCACTGTACCCCTTTCTTCTCCAGAACCGGTGATCGGTGGTGAGCACATCCGGTCAACCTTTGTAGCCCTAAATAGGCAAAATGGAACGTCTAGGACCCGTAGATGCTTTAGGTGGAACCAATTCCATCGGGGAAGCTCCCTGTCGCTGTTGCGGCTCACCGCCTCCTTCCACCGTTGCATAGCCTTGGTGGCGGCGTGGTTTTGCTTGCTGCCGGTAGGAATGGGTACCACCAATGAATGCGCGTTGGATCGCTGGTGCTAACTTGCAAACGATTCAGCTCTTCCGACCATAGATGGTCACTGGCAAGCTTGAGACCGCTGAGCCCTGATTCTGTGTCGCTGTGCTATGGGTCCCGCCTGTCAGTGGCTACGGCTGACTCTCTCTCGCGTGCGCCCTAAGACACTGAGGAGCGGGCCCAAGGTGTCAGCGACTGTGGCGCGTTTAAACGGGAACAGTTGGCGTGAAGTGAAATACGCTTTCGGTTTACTGAAAACGTATTTTGCTAATTTCTTTAATTTCTAAACTGGTTAAAAATTCAAACTTGAATGTCTTTCGCATTTTTAATCCAAATAGGATGAAATAAATTTCTAAATTCATCTAAAATCAAGAGATTTTAGATTATGCAAAAATATTTTGAACATCTGATCTAGAAAATTTTAAAATTCAAAATTTAAGAATGGGGTCAAAAATAAGCTATATGTAAAAATTTTGCAATTGAACTTATACTTTGATGAAACTAATTTTTTTGTGATCCTTATACTGCCAACAACCCAAATATATAAAAACATTTGAAAACCCAATTTGCTTTAAGCCTTTTCTATTAAAGATTAGCGTCACTGTGTTAAAAATTCAACAATAAATAAATTTGTAAGAAAGAATTCTAAAATTTTTACTAATTTATTTCCTGTAAGATATGATGGCAGTACGTCTGGAATATGTAAAAATAATTAGAAACTAATGGTTTGAATCTATTTATTCATATAGACCATATTCTAGCGTAAAGAACGTGTGTATGTATATGTATACACTTGTAATTACATGAATGCACATGCATCCAATTCCAATACCAAGTACATAAAGAGTAAAGAAATAAATTAATAAGTTAAATATTCATGATAGAATAATAGTAGGTAGTAAGACAATACATGTATGATTCAAAAAAATCTATAAATATATTGCTTTGAATCTAAATCCTATTACTAACCTAATGTTTTGTAACACTAATCTTTCTACTTTAAGTAATTTTTTATCTTGAATTCAAAATCATAATTATGAAAATACATAATTTTAGCTTCTTGAATTCATTAAAATAAAATGAATAATTCATTAGAAACAAGAAATACTAGATACCATTTAGTCTAAAAGTAATACTAGTAAACACAAATAAAAAAGCGGTATATACCCATAAACACAAATCATGATCCTACTAATAAACAACTCTGTTTCAGTAAATGATCTTTTATTTGGATTTTCTATCTATTTTTTGTTTGTCCTTATTTTGGTTTATTGTTTCTTATATATTTTATGGAACGGCGAGTAGATCTCGACGAACCTAAGTTGGTAGACGACGACCTCGCCCACGGTCCAAATTTTGTACCAGAAGATGATCAGCAAGGCAAGCACCTCCTTGATCATTTTGATCCTACTATTTAAATTAATTACTTTTCAATATTTTGCAAAACTAATATGCATGCGCGTACTTTTCGTAAAAACACTATGCTGGAATGATGATAAATATACCTGAGATTCCATGGAACTTCCTTGATAAGTATGAACATGTGATCTTTGATAACCATAGGAAAAAGGGTAGACAATACATAATGTCAACTTGAGTATATACGATTATTAATCATGCTTAGCCATGCTTAATTAGCAGCGACATAGATGATCAAATTAAAAACTGCTTCTTGGAAATTTGAAAAATGTTGGATATGACATGTGTCAATTACTGGTATTTTTACTAAAAACCCCAAAATAAAACTATGATTTTGATGTAGATAATTATTGGCAATAGCCGGTTGTGCAAGGGTTGTAATTATACATAGTGTAGGGAGAAGTATTGCCCGTATCAAATTAAGGACCAGGCTATGGGTTGTTTTCAAGCTAAGAAAACTGTACAACCACAAATGCTGGTATGTGACAGTTGTAATCTATTAAATTGCTTAAATTTGGCTTTACACATTGGTAGGCGGGAGATAGTAGAAGCATTCTAGTTAGGTTTGCTTGTGAGGGGCTTCCACACCTCGGTGTGGGTAAACGCAAGTCGATAAACAGTGTACTTCTTGTTATGGAAAGAAACCATTATTGTATGGATTTACTACTCATATTGCAGGGATTTACTGCTCATGTTACCATTTCAATGATAGGGAATTACTGTCATTTTTGCTTATTTCTCATAGTCGGATATGACATGTTGTCAATTACTGGTATTTTTACTAAAAACCCCAAAATAAAACTATGATTTTGATGCAGATAATTATTGGCAATAGCCGGTTGTGCAAGGGTTGTAATTATGCATAGTGTAGGGAGAAGTATTGCCCGTATCAAATTAAGGACCAGGCTATGGGTTGTTTTCAAGCCAAGAAAATCGTACAACCACAAATGCTGGTATGGGACAGTTGTAATCTATTAAGTTGCTTAAATTTGGCTTTGCATATTGGTAGGCGGGAGATAGTAGAAGCATTTTAGTTAGGTTTGCTTGTGAGGGGCTTCGACACCTCGGTGTGGGTAAACGCATGTCGATACAACAGTGTACTTCTTGTTATGGGAAAAAACCATTATTGTAGGGATTTACTACTCATGTTGCAGGGATTTACTGCTCATGTTACCATTTCAATGATAGGGAATTACTGTCATTTTTGCTTATTTCTCATAGTAAGGGTTAACGTTACTGGGCTAGTGCAAAGTCGAATTTAGATAATGTAACGATTATGTTATGATCTCCATGCCGACACACCAAAGGAAGTGTGTTAAATGGTCTAGCAAAAATGGTAGATCATTTTTTGTGGGTAAAGTTGTACACCTCTGTAAAGTGTAAATCTAATTAATTAGTTGCACCTACGGTCAAAGGCACTTGGTAACGTCATCACATAGCTAGACTTTTAATACTTCTAAAATGATTTGGTTGAAAATGGTGTTTTGAAATATATTCATGTTAGGGATGACATGAAAATGGATTTGGATCAGTTGGGTAGACTGCGTTATGATGCTCAATACTGTGTCAATACTTTGTTATTATAAAAATTGCTCTTTTACAAATCTCGGTTGCAATCTATCATATGAACATGTTTTAATTTGCAAATGCAAAATAACTGTAGAAACCTCACAATTGCTATAACCTGCATTTTAATTACAATTGCATTTGCGATACACTACAAGTCTTACTGAGTACACAATATACTCAATCTTGCTATCATTGTTGTTTTTAGGTGACAACTTTGAGTACCCCGATGATATTTACGATCATATAGAATACAGAGAAATTTATGACGACTTTTTCTAGGAATTTACCTTGTCTGTTGCCTGAGGGTTATGGGGCATACTACAAGTTAAATAATGCTTCTGCTGCAAGTTTCAAGTTTTTGAACTGTAATGATATTATTTAATCTTAAGGCACTACTACATTTGTGATATTAATGTGTATAGATGTGATGTCGATTTGTAAACTGTGTGTGCTAGCCACTGACCATGGGATTAGTACTGTATGCACAGGGAACACATTGTTGATAATTTATTATAAAAATGATGGCCTTAGAAAAATAATAATTGAATTCGGAATATTCGACATCATCTTGACCCGCAGCTACTAGGGGAGTACGCCAACCTATGGTCTCAGGTACAGTCTGTGCATCTTCGACCGGAATTGGATGACATCATCACATGGACTCAGTCTCACATGGCTTCCACTCAGTAGCCTCCGCGTATAGCTTGCAATTTCAGGATGCACCCAGAAAACTTTCGTCGCTACCATCTGGTCGGCATGGGCCCTGCTCCAATGCAAGATTTTTTTTGGCTTGCGCAACAAAACTGCCTATGGACAGCATAGCGTCTGCAACTCAAGGGATGGCCTAATCAGTACTTCTGTCAAATGTGTTGTTGGAATCTAGAAACGGTCTTCCACCTCTTTGTAGACTGTGCTCAGGTTCGACGTATGTGGTCCTCCATCGCATAATGGGCTAGGATACCGTCTCTATAACTGAATCGGTGGAAGCCATCAGGAGACCTCGAGCAATGGAATCTTCAACACATAGTCGTAACTAGAGAGGTGTAAAATCCCTCTTAATTCTAACATGTTGGCAGTGGTGGAAAGAGTGCAACAGTAGAAATTTTCAAAGGAGTTGGGCAACTCACGAACAAATCCTTCAATTGGTCAAGGATGAGGCCGCGAACTGGGTATCCATGGGAGCAACACACCTCGACCAAATCCTTCAACGACAAGCTTATAATCACCACCTTTTGTTCTTCCTTTCTGCCTTTTTAGGTGCATAGTCCGCACTCTTGTATCTTGTACTCTACTTCTTTTCTTCTAACATTATTACGGCTTGCCGTTTCAAAAAAATCAGTGTCTAGGCAGTAGGGCAGAGCTAGGCGCGGCAGACTAGACAGCCGATTCGGTGGGCTAGACGAACAACTAAACAGTGCCTTCAAGCATGCCAACAAGAAGGGAGGGGGAGGTGGAGCAGAATAAAGGATGTGGCGACAGCTCTAGACATGGAATCTAGAATTGGGCGGTCACTATTGGTTCCTCCTTTGCTTAGAAGCTATTGGCTGGATCGACATAGCTACATCTTCCCCCACCTCGATTCCGCCTTCATCTCGACGGATTCAACCTTCTAGTCGCTGGAATCACCCTTCTCGCCAGAATTACTAACTAGATAATATATATTACATACTAAATAGTAGTGAAATTAAAGAGAAAACAATAAAATTAATAACATTATACATTATATATTTATATACATTAAACCTTAACCTACCTCCTTAGCCCACAGACCTCAGTTGCTAGTTGGTTTGCAGCTCTTCTCCAGTGCTCCTCCTCGCACTCCTTCGCTCCATCGTAGGCTTAAAATATTTGTAATATATTACTATTATATATAGACTAATAGTATATTAATTAGTATTACTAACTGCATTAGTATTATTAGTTGTATTACTAATCTGTTTGTATTACATTACAACTACATGTCTATATTACTTAACCGCATATTTGTATATTATATAATATATTAAATTAGTATATATAATATACCTTTGACTGGTCGATTCCACAATTCATCATTCCTCGTCGTCTTCAAGAGTCAAGACTAAGTTCTCACTCATTGGGCTGTCGCTAACAGAGCAATAGCAGATCTAGCCGTCCGACCGTCCCTCGTGGCCAGACTCTCCCACGGCCGGCAGCCCGACTCCTCCTATTCCTGCGGCCAATTCCCATCGTCGCCATCGCTGTCGCCCGTCAGCCTATCCTTGGCGGTTGATGTCCTGAATCCGCCACCTCTGCACCTGCAACCTCACTTCATTGCCTTCGCCCTGTAGCCTCGCTCCCCCACGGGCAACACCCTAGCTCCACCGGTCCGTCCCACGGCCTATGCCCTACGGCTTCTCTGCTTACCTACTTGCCTGCGCAGTCTAACACGGCACCCCCACGCCTCATCGTCAATTGCACTCCCTGCCTTCTTTGTTGTTTCAAATTTCCAATTGGAGTGGGGATTAGGGATGGCCAGATAGGGAATGTGTCATATGTGCCTGTGGTGTGGTGGAATGGATGTGAGTGAGTGAGGCCGCAAGTAGGCCTCATGGAATTCAATTTAGCCCATGAACTAGCCCCTCTATGTTTCTTCGTCTTCTTACTGCAGTTTGTCCAAGGACAAACACCCATTGAGGCAGCCACCGAGACCGCACACGATTGGAGGGAGAGGGGGTTACCGGTGCTTGTGAAGGATGAGCTCAAGCTTGATGAAGCCTGCTTAATCGTCACTGATCTCTTCCTCGTGCCCTGGCCAGCAGGTTGGCTGCTGAGACATACATGTATGTTGTTGAAGTTGAGGATGATATGAATTCGTTTCCTACTCTATCTGAAATCTACTCCTACACAAAAGTCTGTTACGTTCCACTATAAATGTTGCTGTAGTCCATAGAGAGAGTAAGAGCTAACTTTATTGTAAACATCTCCTCATATAGTAAAATCGTCCTTATGCGTATATGATTTTCCCACAAAGGTTTTTTTACGTAAGATCTATATAACCCGTTTCTTTGATCATATATTTTTATGTACGTATTGTAACACATGTAATGATGCATTCTCTTCCTCGGCATGCACAGCCGCACTCGAACGCTACTGTTACTGTACATTGCCCTTCGCTCGAGGGCGCTCTAGGTAGCTTCGAGGTCGTATGCATGCGTGACTAGTAGCCAGATCCACACTGGCAGATCGATCAGCTTCGTGATCCTCATGGCTGAGGATAGTCAGAAAATGCTGGTGTCGTCACGCGGCCAGGCTCTCGCCACTGAACTAGCACTGTTGGGCACTAATGGAGTAATAGTTTCGCATTTCCGACATATCTAATCAGCTTCGGTCGATCGATCTGAGTTAGATGTAATTGAGGCGGAAGGGACGCTTACGTAGTTGTACAGTATTGTTTAGGTGCACCAACAGAAAAAAAAAAAAAGAGAATATCTAGAGCCAGACATTTTTCACTAATTAAGAAGAACAAAGATATCTAAATTGGAATCAGAAGAGCTCGAACTTGAGTAGCTTGGTTGTACACCCATAGCCCTGGCCTTGCATCCTGATTAGTAATTACTTATTGTTTTTTTTCTTAGATGTTTGTTTAGAACATGGGCAGTCAGCCTTTTAAAAGTTTGGCAGTTTATGCATAGCAGAGTAATTGAATGATTAGATTTGTCATAAAAAATACTTTCCTATCATTACAATTTTTAAGATTTTATCAACATATACTTAATTAAAATAATGATTTAAAGTGTGTTTTGGAAATCGTGTCTAAAATGATAAGTAAAAGAAAATAGAGGTAATAAGGCTATTTCCAGTACATGGTAATATACCTATTTAATGCGTGCCACATAAACATTTTTGATGATGTGGCAAGAGAGTTAAGAGGGGAGAGAATAAAGCTGTATCTTGAGGAAGGTACCACTTGGGCACGAAATCATAGATATTGAAACTTGAATCATCTAAGTGGCCCACAATTCATACTCGTATACACATCTAGCATTTAATTATCTTGTGGGGACTAAGAAACAATCTATGATACCATATATTGGGATAGTTGTATTTTCTATAATATTATATGACATGACAACTTTAAATATTGTGACAAGATACAATGTACTGTGAATAGCCTAATAGAAATGTGTGTTCTCACAAACTAAAAGCACTCGTAAGTAGCGTGGACCACTGAGGTGGTGGTCTGGTGCGTGGGGGCATGTGGATGAGCCCATGCAAGGCAACAAAGGCTGACAGGTCACGGCCAACAAAATCAACCGAACCGGCTCATGCATGCATGTCCCAATTACCCGACCAGCGTGCACTCCCGTGCGTCCCAGCACATTTTGGTACACTCATGCAGCCGCGCTGGGGTCCAGACCGGGAGGGCTAATCCATTCCGGCCGGCCGGTGCTCGCATGTATTGTGGGGGGATGGCTAGCAGTACTGAGTGTATGATGTGGTACAAAAAGCTGTGGCGCCTCTGTACGTGTCGATGCATGTGGCTTGATATGCAGTCCCACCATTTGCATCAAAAGGAGGGAAACGGCATGCACAGAGTGCACGTACGGGCGTTCGTGCGTGATGCTATCTATGTATGTAAGGCTGCCCTTCCCCTGCAGCCCGCCGCAGGGCAATCGATCGGACGGGAATCTGAGCCCAGAAAGATCCACGGCCGCGGTCGATATCGCCCCCGGCCCGAGCGGACACCAGCTGCCCCGGTCGTACGTGTGGGCTTAGCACTATTGGCACGTACTAGAACAGTAGAACGTCCGAGCGTGAGTGAGTTCTCACAGTGGGCGGCCGGTCGCGCCCCTGGGTTTCCCGATGTAGCGCGCGTATGGTGCGTCCCCAATTCAATTTTGCTTCTGCTACTGTTTTTTTTTCTTGTTTTATTTTTGTTATTAGTCATTGCTCTCTCTCTTTTTTCATTTCCGCTAGTTGATCATGAGCTAACTATGAGTTGACTGTCCGTCAGAATTATTTTCTCTATTTTTGATTTTTCTGAAATAACAAATAAAGTTCAATTTTTTTTAAAAAAAATTCTTTATGATCCTAAACGGTTAAAGATGGTACCATAAAATTTTCAAATAATAATCAAGCTTGTACATTTTTTATAAATATTTTTATAAAATATACAAGCTTGAGCATGCTTTGAAAAATTTATGATACCATTTTTAACAGTATAGGATCATATAAAAAAAATCAAAAGAATTGAACTTCATTTGTTATTTTTTAAAAAAACAAAAATAGAAGAAATAATTGTGACTAACGGTCAACTGACGAAAATAGCAAAAAATTGATAAAGCGAAAACAAGAGTGGCAAAAATAAAACAAAAAATAACAACAAAAACTAAATTACACACTTTTTCAGTGACATAAGGGCAGTCCCAACCCATGGTTTCCATAAGGAGTGTCTAGAGCAGAGAGAAAGCAAGAAACCAATGCATAGTTTCCCAGTCCATAGTTTCCATGAGTAGTGTCTAGAGGAGAGAGAGAGCAATAAACCAATGCATGCACCACAAACACGCTTTGATCAGCGCGCGAAAATATCCAATGCATATTTTGCTAGTTTCTTGCGTCTTGGTGCTCGCGCCGACCCAGTTTCTTGCATGAGACACGATTTCTTCGTTTTTCCTTCTCCCCCTTCCTTAATTCCTATGCCACATCAGATTTATGCTTAGTTGGCAACGTAATTAATTCGATGGACACTAGCTGAGGTGGAGGGTTGGGACTGCCCTAAGAAGCAGTTACTTGCCTCGCTGTCCGCCTTAAACAGGCCTCCAGGGCTACAGTATTTGCCCACAACATGGACTTTAGAACACGCAGGTCCGTCAAGCCTACACCCAAGCAAAGCACTTCCAGGCCCTCACTTGATCACAAAGGGGAAAAATACCCACGTCATTGTCAGACAAACGAAAATTGTTTCGGTGCAATCTCGACAAGAGCTTCTGTGCAATAAAAGGAGGTTGATCTCTTGGTGCGAGACACACAAGTAACGAGTGCAAAAAGATATTATTAGATCACCGGGCAAAATGAATGTGTCAATAAAAGGTCTCTTCTTTCCTCCCTAAATAAGCTTCAGATCTCTGCTTCCAACTGCGAAATGATGCTCACAAACACTTGAAAGCCTTGGGCCATATCCGAAAATAGACACAACTCGTTCTTCGCATGGTACGTTTTGAGTAAGCCCGCATGAACCAATACCAGAATTAGATGAACATTAGATAGTCTTCCCTCTCTTCATGTTTTTTTTTAGATAAAGGATTTAAAATCCGGTCTCTGCCGAAGCATACGACCAAGTTCATACAAATATGAATTACAAATAGCTATGAAATATAATGAGGAAAACAAAATCCGGATATATAATAAGGAAAACAAGATCCGAAATTTAAAAGCCTAATCTATGATTGCTTCTCCATTCATTTTTGGCGAAGATTTGCAATGTCACAATCTCCAACGCCCGGCTTGCCTGTCGGATCTTCTCCCTATTGTGCTCATGCTACAACAGTGCCCAAAACCGCAGCCAATATGTTCCTTTGAAGATAATCTGCATAAAAGAGGCATTTTTTGTTCCCTCTCTTCATGTAGACTGTAATAACTAATGACAGAACAATACAATAACTGGCAATCGAGCAAAATGAATGGCAAACCGTAAACGCAGTTCAATCTATACTGCGAAGCATGTGAACACTATAAGAGATGGTGTTCAATTGTTCGTTGATAATATGACCAACAGAAGTCTGGAAACAGTAATTTCTTTGTCAAGTACTTACCATATCCAGCAGTTTGAACATCAAATCCTTCATCCTGTAAATGTGCATTACTTTCCTTTAGTTAACAGAGATCGATTCCAGAAAGAAAAGTGTATACATTAGTTTTCTCGAACCTGTAACTCCCTAATCAGCGGCAACTCCCGGTGATGGAATATGGTTCTACGTAACCAACTATTTCCTCAGTTGCTTTGCATAATGCTTGAAAGCCCCAAGACTCGACCACCCCGTTCATCACATCTCCATCAAAAGTGATTTCAAGCCTGGTATAGCACAAGCAACAGTAAGTAATGACAATCATACCCTCCATCATGACAGTTACTGCTTAAAGACAATAAAGTCAAAATGGTTCACCTTCCTCGTAGATTTTCATTAGGAAGAACATATCTGGACACCGGACCACGAGTATGAAGCTTTGTTTCAAGTCTCTCATTCATATCATCTACGTACTCTTGTAACTTCTTCAGGACACAAGTTGTGCTGCACAATAATGCCAATGGCAACTGTCGATTTAACACATCACTTGGTAGCAGTGCAAGCACATGCAGAAGAAAAAAATTCTATGCATAAGAGGATGGGTTTACCTGTAGAAAGGAGTCAACCTGTATAATATCAAAAAGAAACATATGCTCAGGAATGGCTATAAAAGATCTATGTTGCAATAATAAAAATGAAAGACAACATAAGCAAAACATCCTTTGTTGACTGTTGTGAAACGCTGGTAATCCTAGAGTCCACCCCCTGCTGGAGTCCTACAAACATATAAATACTTGAGCAGGTACCACTCTTTTGTATTGCAATATTTTTTTCCTTTTTACCTCTATGTAAACTCATTTTTTTTTTTGAAAACAGTATGTAAACTCATTATTGACTAAGGAATTCTGTATGAAAGTTCAGTAGGACCCTGTGGGACTGCCCCCACAGGTCCCGTGCTTCCAACGCTGTACAGAGTACACATCAAGTAAAAGCTTAATTAATTAAACCATTTGATTTGCAATGCAATTAAAGGGCATCTAATAACCACACAGCAAGAGTTGAACCTTATATCCCCTGAAATTGTACATTCTCCAGGAATTTGATTCAGACCCACACCAGGATCTTCAAAGCACCATTTGTTAGGAGCATGAATAAACACACCCAAAGATTACCTTTTCACATATATAATAAATATTAAATACAGGTAAAAGTTGGACTTACAGCTCCATTTTGTTGGCTTCATCGTAGATGGAGTAGCAAACTTATATACCTTCTTTTTCAGGTGCGGAGGGAATTCGTTGTAAAACCTAATTTGGATTTCTTTTAAGTGCTTCCGTATTTAACTCCATGGCATTTATGGCCTGCAATGGGAACAAAAATACAGATATAAGGTTTTCAGATTTCAAAATAAATGCTGTATTTTGCTGTCTCCAACAATTAGAAAAAAAAGAGAATATATATTGACTTTCTTTGTCCTATAATCTCTGCATTTTCCAAAAATTATGATTCATGAGGAAATATTGCAAAGAGCCAAAGGACAGCTGTGTAATTGCAGAGTTCATACACAGTAAGTTCGACCACTTGTACTGGAGTTTTCGTTGCTATTGCTCTAGATAAATTGGTGCTTTGCACTAACTACAAGAATGAAAGCTTATTTTAGCAACTGTACAATTTAACAGATCATAGGTTATAGAACATTTACAAATAATTAATCAGATGCTTCATACATTGTCGACTAACCATTGCATATGGCTAAAGCTGTGGAATGCTCCACCAAAAAGAACAAATCAAGTACTTATGTGCAAGGCCACTGTGGAAGAGCTTCCCTGTTGCCTTCAGATGCCAATGGAATCATCCCGACGGTGCCAATGCTCGGCTGCTTGTCATTTGTATCTATCCAAAACCTTCACAACACAGCACAATAGCAACAGCCAAATCAGTACATATTCCCCACGAGCAACACATTTGTTGGCCATTCCATCAAACAATTCAACACTCACATGTGTCCAGTCTTGAGCTTGTCAAGCACCCCGTCCTTCACATTATATGACTTGTATGGCAAGATTATTATTGATAGGATAGAAACAACTATGATTTGTATCTGATATGGTTCCTTCCACATCTCTAGTAGATTGATTTGATTTCTAAGTCATATTATACACTACACACACACACACACCCCCCTCAAACAATACACATAAGTATCCAGGCTATTCTATCTTCCTGTTCGGTATCAGAGCAGGTTTACATCTGGATGCCGCCCGGTGTAAGTTGCACCCGTTTCTGCCCACCCAGGGACCAGGATTAAGCCGTTCTGGTCTGCTAACTGAGTTACAATATATAGCACTTCGTTTGTCCAACAGAGTTTTATGTTTATCTCTATTAGAAGGATTCATATCGTCTACTAGTGCCCATTTGAGGGCTACTACACTATTTGGGGCTTCGGCAGCGATCATCATACATAAACCTTCACAAAAAAATTTAACGAGCGACGATGCATCCACTCTACATCGAACACTGCAAGTCTACAGCACACTCGGCATACATTTATACACAGTTGTGCAAGTGATTCCACTCATCTATTTAATAAGAAAGCAATACAAACTGACAATGGGTATATTGATCAACAAGAACGAATGCTACCACCAAATATACAAATAAAAATAATCCCTAACACACAAGCAGGACACGGAGGGACGAATAGATATCCCATGTCATAATGGAGACAAGAAACATAAGGAAAATTGTCTGCTCTGATCTGCCCTCTGCTGAATTACGAACTTTCAGAAAAGTGGGGTCATATGTAATATACATGCTTTATGACCATGCATGACGCCGCACATAGACATCTCCACGAATCCTTCAAACAAGTGTTCAAAGGATCACAGGGCAGTTTGTTCATCACTAACACCTGATCTCGTATGATCCAGCCCTAGTGATGTAGCGAACCCACTCAACAGTGTTGTAACCACTCTTCTCCCACACCTGGAAAATGCATCAGAAGATAAGATTTTACATGTAAGTTACAAGGTTTCATATTAAAACTTGCTGCACATACCTTGAGGAACCGAACACGTAAACCAGAAGCGGTGAACATCGGAACCTGCAGGAACGAGACATCAGATGGGGCATTAGATTTGGAGGGTAGAGCTGAGAAAATAGTCAAACAACATAACCATATGATTAGTATAGGCATATAGCATATTCTACCAGCATAACAATGCATGAGCAGATATTTATCATAAAAATATTTGAAGGCAATACCTCAAACAAACATACTCCAAGGCCAACAAATTATGTAAGTATCACTATCTTGTGCACGCTCAAGTTTAGTTCATGAACAACGAGCTATTTGAGTTCTTTGCTAACATTACATTTTCATTTGTAAATTGTAGAGCTGATAAATAAAATGAAGTAGAGGGAATCTGATAGTCATTTTGCTAAGAGGATTCTTCAAGGAGATAAAGTATAACCTGGAATTCCATCTGAATTGGTGGCCTGTTCCATGACTTCTTTTCCCCCATTGTAGAGATCAGCTCAACTTCTGCACTCATGGTTGCCTCAGTCTGTCCAGGAAATTTCCTGATCCTACAGTTTTAGAAGTGTGTTATGAGTTCAAATATGTTGGTCAATTTGAAACAAATAGCAAGAAAGTAGCTCTCCAAGAGTAAGAACTCCCATTATATGCACCATAGGCCATAATTTAACATTGCAAATAGCTCGGCAGGTCAAAATCAAATGAAAATCAAGAAGTTTTTGTTCACGCTGTGCTAGAAGCACCAAACCCATCAAAGACAACCCACACATCATCTTTGGTATAATGCAAACATTAGACTAAGGTAATTTGCACTTACTTCCACACCAGGGAATCAATTGAAGCATTATATTTGGCTTTGCCAGATGTTGTTTGGAAACTAGTCTTTGCTGTTTGCTTTGGAACTGGGACTTTGACGACAACACCAAGTGCAAACATCTTAGCACCAAAAACACTCTTAACCTGTGTAATAAAGGTTCATGTCAGGAAACATGATTATGACCTCACTCATTTACATATGCTCACTTACTTTCATGTTAATCTCCATGCGTGTTCGGCCCAATTCCTTAATTGTTGGTAGAACCCGGAATGGAAGATTTACGCCCTCCGTGATTCGGTATCTAATAAAAAAAATTGTCTGTCAAAAGCCAGCCAAATAATAAAAACCTTTTATTAGAAGGAAAAAATAAAATTACAAGCATAAATAGGGATCAAAAGATTACTTCATCAATTCAAATTCACCATCTGGTGGCACAAAGCTGACAGTCTTTTCTGAGTTAAATCTTGTTAGGTTGACACACTGGTGGAATGTGACATCATCAAGTTCTATGGTCTTCCCACTGTAGAGGGAGAAAGGATGCCATATCAGTAGACAATTTAGCCAAAGTAACAAAAGTTAGTTTCAAAGCCAGTAAAAAATATTAACCAGCAAAACAATCAATTTAGATGTGCACAGCTTTTCTTTATGTATTTAAAAATTAAGAAAGTGATACCTCTTTGTAGGCCTGGACTTCAGTTGGGCTTCCTTTTCAAGTCCAATCTTGTCATTTAATCCCAACTTCAGATCAGGCATTCCAGAAAGGAAGCACTTCATAAGAACCTTTCCTGTCACGTCACATCGTAGAACACCGCCTGCAGAATGTAAGACAATGTGCACAATGAACATCAATTAACGCAACAAGAAAGACACCGTCAACTACTAAAATTTGATTTTGATTGGTCATAAAATACCTTTAGAAGACATAAGAAGGTTCACGCTCTCAACAATGTCCAAGAAAACCTGACAACAGAGAAAGTTACTCCATTAGCACAACTTGGTTAATAATAGAGTCATGAATAGGGTAAAAGAAAGGGCAACAAAGAAAAAAAAATGGAGGAAGTATGGGACATTTTAACAGGCAAATTATTACATATGTACAGTATGTATGAGAAATGAGATGCATTTTGAAATATATGCAGGACATTTATAGCACCTCATGCTCTGCTGGAACCATTATAAATGCTAGTGCCCTGCTTTTTTTTCGAAATGAAGCTGAAACTTCCCTAAATATTTAATTCATTCAAGCACCTCATTCTTCTTGTACACAAGACCCTCTCTTCTCCAACCGACAGCGCCAGTGACTTGCAGAGTGGCATTTGGAACAGGCTTGTCCGAAGGCTATCGGTACCAAGAAAAAGGAAATAAGATTCAGATGCTTTGATAGAAAAACAAACCAGAAACATACTTCTATATGCAATTTTCTTTTAGCCAATATCATCTAGTTTCGAATTCACATTTTCTGACCTTGGAGGAAAATGGTGACCGAACCCCTTCTTGAGTTATATACAACTTTAAAATTTCAGGTGAGAGATTCTGAGGATAACCAAAGTCCATAATCTCTGCACAGTTAGCAGACAGACACTCAATAGTACAAATAAACAGAAATATCCACGGTGGAATTGAAGCAGTAAGCAAAGTCCAAAAATAAGATGTGCCCTTACCATCAAGAAGTTCATAGATTAAAACAAAGTTATTCCTGATAGCATCTTCATCAAAAGCTCCACCAAAGTAGGACTTGAAGAGAGCCACTGCCTGAAAATTTTAAATAATCTTGAGCAGAAATAATGAGGAATGAAATAGGACATAGCAAATTTTCAAAAAAGAAAAAAAAAGAGGTTGATATGTAGATCTCAATAGGATCTCTGTATTGAATTGATAACTGCAGTTTCATTACTGAATCATCTTGGACTGAAATTTAAATTAAATTAATTCCCAGCCCAATACCCCTCATCCAAATAGACCCTTAGGAAATCATATAGAGCAGAAATGGTTGTATTCTGTTGGTCCTATTAGAATATTTCCAACAATGATGAACAAGAAACATCACACCATGTGGTCATTGAAAAGATGAGTTTTCAGTACCACCCATCAACACCTGCCTGTATCTTTTGGACTTCGGTGGTTCGGGAAGTATCAACATCACTTAACCCTTAGCAATAGAAAATTCTAGTTGCCAAATAAAACCAACCTTCCGATACCATCATTAAATGGTATGATAATCTAAACCTCCCGGATTCAGATTGTATATGCCCTTACAATCTAACAGAACGATAATTAAATAGGTAACTTCAGACAGTCGTCTGGCTCATTCAGTATCTAATGAATTCTTTTACTCTGAACAAATTAACACACAAACAAGACTTTGTGAGAAAAATACAACATAGACAGACCATATTTCTAGTGGGGAAAAACATCACTTGACTTGTTCAGCTAAATATTCATCAAGATCATAATGTGGCTGTGGGTTATATAAATTTTATTCCAAAAGTATTTATAAGACAATAGCAAGTGCATACCTCCACAACAAACTTGAAAGCACAAGCAACATTAGCATTGCTGCTAACCACAATCACAATATAAACATTACTGATCCTCATGTAAAGGAAGGAGCAGCCTCCTATTTGCCGAACAGGGCAAGTACCAAGTTCTTTTGTTTGCATAATGTGCATCCTGAATGCATCAACCATATTTCCCCTGAAAAACCGTACATGAACACAATAAGGTTTAGTCACAAAATGTACATGCAGCCACAAAAGCAAAGCCACGGGATTTAAAATGAGAGAAGCAAAATGAACCTGCAGGAGTCGTTTCCTGTTGAATATAATACTTGCATTGGGTTGATACAGAATCCTTAGTGGCAGTTAACATTTTTTAGTGTCCTTTAGAAAATGACGCCTGTGGTATTGAATATATATATACCCTATAGATGAAATCGTGAAATGACACTTGCTATTACTTGCTCAGTATTTAATCAGTATAACCTTCTGCAGCCTCAAGCTGTCAAAATAGGCCGCAATCCTTAAAGTTACAACGGAACGAATTCTCCTATTCCACTAGTAATCTCTTTGCTCGATGCGAGAAGCATGCAGCATCAACAATCGCAAGCTAGAGAACGAAATACCATTCCAAATTCCAATCACTTGGGACAGCGACAAACAAGGCAAGGGCCAAATTTCAGCACGCAAGGAGTCAATCACCAAAGCCTGGCTGTCAATTGAGATCTTCCGAGCATAATCTCACAAGCTACCCACTAAACCTCTCGCGATCTACACAACGGCGAGCTAGAAACGGAACTAATCGATCCCAAGGCATCAGATCTACCACTCCAAAACCACGGCACACGAGGGGGGTGGACGGTACTACGCACCCGACATCGTCGCGGTAGAGGCGGTTGATGAGGACGTCCCCGCGGAGGTTGAGGAAGTAGATGGCTGACGCCGAAACCGGCATCGTCGCCCGCTCGCCGCGCGAGCGTCCTGCACCACTGCCCTTAGCTGGCGCCTGGCCCGACGGTGCGCTGCCGGATACCAATCGGAGCCGGCGAGCTGGGGGGTTCGGGCCTCGCCGGACGGTGAGATCTCGAGGCGGCACGGGCAAGTCGTCTTTCCGTACGGGAGCTTATCGTTTTTTTTTTTTTTCAGAATAGGCCTCTCTAGATGGCGTATTTGCTTGGTCGCCTTCCTAACTATGTTTGGTGACTTGCGTTGTGTCTTGGTCCCACTGTACTCCTACAAAGCAAGTAGCAACACTGTAAAACCAAAATGGTTTTTCAGAAAAAAACAAACAAAATTATATAAATTTGGCTAGTAAACAAATATCTTTACTTTACTTTACTTTCTGAAAAGGATGTATCGGATGTTCATTTGAAAAGTAACAAAAAGACGAGTCTACATAACTTATATCTTACAAACTTGTTTGTAAATCACACCGTAACAATGGCTAATATGAAGTTAGCTTGAACTGTTGAAACTCTTTAGACATAGGTAGAATCTTAAGGTTTTTTAGTGAGTATTGTCGGGACTATGGGATCAAACCTGAGTCTTTGAAGGCAGTGATAAAGCTACTCTGAATATCGAGCTAGCAGGGGGTCTATCCATCACTGGCCGGTCTCAAAGAACCTACATGTTTAAATACCAGAATTGAGATGGACACAAACTCGTCATTTTGACCACCATACCACACCAAAGTACTTTACCATCACAGTACACGGATTTCCCCTTTTGACGAATATGGTGTGAATACTTGTGTTAGTGATAGCATTTTGTTGTTTAAAATGTGGTTCCACCTCACATAATCTTTGAACACAAATCAAATTAAACATTTGCTATATATTACTCAAGTATTTTTTAAAAAATAGTAAAATTTATCATTCTATATTTCTTAGTTGTGTTGTCTTAGACACCTAAAAGGTCAGATGGGCAGTGCATGAAGTAATGGCAATGCAGAGAAGAAGAAGGGAAAGCACTGGCGGACTTCGAAATCATCACTTTTCTAGCCTCATAGTAATTTTTTTGGTAAATCTGGTCCCTTTGCAATCCCAGTTGCAAAAATAGACTTATCCATAATCGTGGAAGCGCTAAAATATGACACGTGGCTAGATTTGCAATAAATATCACACAGGACCGGAAACTCCTGCCTCTCGTTTGCTGTGCTGCACTTCTTGATCACGACTATGTCATTGTCCTTGGTGGTTCCCTTGTACAAGGTGACGTTGCCTCCCTTTTCGATCACGTTGTACTCGTCGATCTTGTTCATTGCTTCTTCTGGCTCTTTTTGAGTGTATACGCTGATGGAGTAGTTGGGAGAGAACAGATTCACATGATTTAGATCTATTTGCCTAAATTTGATTGATTTAGAAGAAAATGAGGTGTGTCCCATAGAAGCAAGCCTGAAGCACTATTTCTGCGTCCCCTGACCAAACCCTCCTACATTATGATAGCTTGATCGATTCCCCTTCCGAGACGAGAAGTTCTGGCCCGGGAGTGGAAGACTTGATCTTAGAACAGACGAAGTAAATAAAATGTGTTTCATGTGCATGCATTTTCATTCCATCCCATGGTTTTAGTATGTTACTACAGTACAGCTCCAAAAAAAAGCTCTATAAGGCCATTCCCAATGCAGAGTTTCATTTCCCAGTTACCAAGAGTGCCACATCAGCTTTTATCTAGATAACCGTGTATCTTGGGTTTCATCTAGATGAAACTCTCTCACCTCCCATGAAACTCTCTCTATCTCTCTCTTTATAATTAGCTTATCATATCATCAAACATGATGATGTATCATGTCATTTAATGAGAATGAAACTCCCATTGTGAATGGCCTAAATTACATTTTCTTCTATCACTTTTTCCATACAGATTACTCAAAAACCAACCAATCAAGAAAATAATGAACAACTCAATCGAGCAACCTCAAGTAATCCCTGAGGTCGGTCGGGAAGCACGGGTACTGCCTCCAGAACCCTCCGTGAATCCTCACCATCCTCACCGTCTTCTGCTTGGTCGACGGCGCGCTCTCGACGTGCAGCAGCCCCAGCAGCTTCGCCACAGCGCCGGTCAGCACCATGTCCTCGAGGACCTTCTCCGATGGCGCCACCACGGACACGAGCCACAGCACCTTGACGGCGAACTGCGTGGCCAGCTCCGACACCCGCAGCATCGACCTCGCCACGGCCGCAACCGACAGGTCGTGCTCCGCGAACGCGAAGCGCCCCTCGGAGCACTTGCACAGGCGCTTGAGCAGCAGCAGTATTCGCTCGGCGACGTGGCGGTCGTTGGCGTCGGCGAGGAGCTCGACGAGGACGTGCACCGCCCCGACCTCCACGGCTTTGGCGCGGCCGCTCCGCGACCGCTTCACGACGTCCAGCAGAACGTCGAGCGCGCGCGAGCTGAGGCGCGTCGAGGCCTCGTCGGACAGGAGCTCGAGGAGGGACTTAAGTACGTCGTCGACGTCGACGCCCGCGGTCCAGTGGCCGGCGTCCGCATTGGAGATCTTGGTGAGGATGTCCATGGCGTGCAGCCTCGCATCGGAGCTGCCGCGCTGGAGCAATGCCATCACTGGCTTCATGAACTCCGGCGCAAGAACGAGTCCCACCGACGCCTCGTCCGAGAGCTGGAGCACGGCAAGCACCGCGGCGGCCTCCTCGCACGCCCTGAACATGGAAAAGTCGCCGCCCACGCTGCTCTCCGTCAGCGCCTGCGCCATCACGCGGCCGACCACTTGGATGCCGCCCGAGGCGACGAAGTCGCTCTGCATGGCCACGTCGCCCGCCATGCAGGCCCTCATGTTCTTGAGCGCGGTCACCTTGAACGGCGTTTCCTCGAGATTGGCCAGCGTCGACCGCAGCTGCTCCTGCTCCAGCATCCGCGACAGCGGCGTCGCCAGCTCATGGACCGGACTCGACAACGACGATGTCGACGGCGACGAATACGATGACGACGAGGGGGAGCCGCGCTCGAGCCAGGAGGAGATGACACGCTTGAGGGTGTGGTTGGGGGTGAGGTCAAGGTTGGAGAGGGGCTGCATGGTTGCCGGGCAGGTGGTCCGACCGTACGAGAAAAGCCACTGCTCGATGCTGCGGCGGTCGTACGTTACTCCGGTGGACACTGTGACGGGGTCCTCCATGAGCTCCATGGAGATGGGGCAGAGGAACAGGTGGGGAGACTCCATGGCCATGTCCATATGGCCATAGATCGTGGTGCAAACCAAATTGTATCGGCCAATCACGCGATGAGGTTATATATATACTACATCGGCTGACAATTGTGCAAGTCAACAGTCAAAGAGGCCAGAATGAAAAGAGGTTCTTGAAATTAGTGGCGAGGGGATTATGGAGCGATTGACTTCATTTTTATTTCTTGTGATTTATATAACTTGCATATTGTGATTTGTGACTATACATGATAACTTTTCTTTGTTTCTTTTTGAGGAGACCATATGCGATCGGTTTTTTTTTTTTTTTACAAAACCCACTACTTCATATTAATAACTTAATAATAAATTACATAAATACTCAACTTTTACATTGAAAATTCTAGAAATACAACGTGATACATTGAAGTCCTTAGTAGATGAACGTTCTTTACTTTTCTCGTGGTAGACTCAGCTCTTATCTGTTCGAAAATTACGACATAAGAAAAGACTTTCTGAAATACGAAATGTTCCTTACCCGAGTTGTTAAACGCAGATGACAGAGAGGGTTGGGCAAGGACAATAGGGATCTTGGGTTGTTAATCTTGATTTCATTTATTTTCTGCTAAGTTCCTAGTTCTCTTTTGTTTATACTGATTTTAGTTGCGGGCGGTTGAACGCTTGGCACGTCGATGTTTCGCTGCCTGTGTTCCGATTCCAAACGAGAGACACGCTCCAAGTTTTTCAGAGTAAACAAGTGAGATGGCACCACTTGTTCCAAGTCAAATGCCGAAAGTTTTAGCATTCAAAGTTAAGAACAAGATACCCGGCCTTTTCCCTTTCAAGTAAGAGTGCTATTTATTTAGGGAGTGTCTAGAGAATGCGAGTGTTTTCTTATAAAAAAACACTAAAATTTAGAGTCTTTAGATCTGGATTCAATGGATGAAATTAATTTACCTCATCTTCTTCCATTTGAGTACTATTTTATCAGGGAGTGCTCAATTTTTTAGGTACTAGATGATAAACATTATTCTTTTCTACATCGCATTTTTACGTCAATTACATCAACAAAAATGTGGATCACAGAGTCAAAATGATAAAAAACACAACGTGGATGACAAAACAATATCTAATAAACAAAAAATTGAGGGAATTGCTAAATGTTACTCGAGTGTATTTTAATTTATGAGCACTTAATTTTGAGGGAATTGTTAAATGTTACTCGAGTGTTTTCTAAGTGTCTAGAAAGAATTTGAGTATTTAGCAAGAATAGCAAGAAAGTACTCAAATTCTCTCTAGACACTGCCTTATTTATTTTTGGAGCAAAAGTAAGAGTGGTATATACAGTGTTGGAAGGGTTGGTTGCTCAGCATGAGACCATGAGTAGTATATGATTGCTTCCAGGAGAAAATAAACTGGAAGAAACGGAATTTATTTTGTTTCTGTAATTGTGCTATGCTTTAGTTAGTGGTGACGCACGATAATTTCACGTTGCGCTCATACGCACAACGATTAAAATTACTATCTGCCCGGCCCTCCATTAATGAAACGCACTTCATCTCTCATCAAAATTAGGTACATCACCAAACAGACGCTTCCAGATCGATAAACTGGACTGATCGTTTTTTTTAAAAAAAAGAGTAAATGAAAGTATTGCAATTGAGTATTAATATGCAGCTCATGGCCACCCAGAATCATCCCAAACCGTTGACTAATCCATATAAAAAATGCATCCGGAGAATTACCACCGACCTCGTGGCATTATAATATCGTCGGATACTTGGTACTAATCTGCCTTGGGATCGTGGAAGTCGTACAAGGGATTTGTTCTCTGAATTTCGTTTTACTTGATGATCCAATCATAGGCAAGCGTATCTCAGATATTTGATATGTTCGTCTTGGGATCACCCTGTTACAAGGTTTACTCGATCCCATCACAAGCGACTTTGAACCTGGAAGAATCCATTTCAAGATTACTGATCAAATGCTCTGAATTTTAAGATGGTAAACTGTCAAGTCTTTCTCATCTTAAACTGTCAATATGTCTTTCTCATATTCTCGTCATCTCATGTAATCAATATCTCGATTCCAACTGTCCATTTCAGATCAAACGGTTGAAGGGAGCTGGGAAATGCGACTGTGACGTGATATGAATGCAGTTTCGGAGTTTTATTCTGAGTTTTTAGTTTTAACTCTTGTTATGGGCATAGCAAAAGAAAATGACAGGAACGCGCTGATCGACAGTGCCATATCGTTGACCGAATCAACAAAATGTGTGGTAGTATTTGCAAACAAATGCACCGCGGATCTGGTAATGGATGGGTATCCAAATCCAAAGTTTGATGTCCAGTTCATATGCAAATAAAATCGGCCCAATCCATGTCCAATCAAATATTCTAAGAGTAAATTTCGTGGAACTATAAATTTTTTTATACAAGCTATCAAAAACCTACATGTTTTAGTTTTGATTTCACAAAACTACATATTTTAGAAAAACTTTATTATAAAACTATAAAATTGATTGTTCCTTGTAATATATTTGACAGTGTAAGCTCATACAGTAATCCCATGCCGCATCATTGCCGGAAATCGGAATGCATCTCGCCGAAGCCTTAGAAAACCACAATGGCGAGCATCTAGGTTGGATGGATTACATGAAATGGAAATCAGGAAACGAAACGAATCAAATCCAATTGGGCCAGGTCTAATTCTACGACGATATGAAAAAGGAACCAAGAGCAATTGACGCTGTCGCCGCATTTGCGAATGCACGCCGCCGCCGCGTCGTCACGAACGCTCGCTGCAGCCGCTACATCGTCGCCGTGGATGCTTGCGCGTTGCTGTCTGGTGCAGCGAGTGTTAGCCGCAGACGTGTGGCATCGTCGCAGACGCAAGTCGCCACCGCTGTTTGTATCGAATGCCAGTTTGGTTTCTAGCTGCTATACTAGCGCACAGTGGTAGAGCCAGAAAAATTTAGGAGCCTAGACAAGCTCGTAGAGGATATCGACAAACTTTTTGCTAGACTCGTCCGTCGCTGCGCACCACTCTGGGGGCCTCCAACAGCACATCACCGTGGAAACGGAGGTAGCTGTCTGAGGCTGGAGACGCCGCCGCCGCAGTGGGGGACGACGCGAGCAAAGGGGCAGAGAGAGGAAACTTTAAGCTAAAGACATCGTGAAATGCATTTGCAGTTCTTGTAGTACTTTAACATTTGTGGCTAACCGGATCCCCGATGACGAGTTGAACGACTTGGACTCCAGCGGCTTGGGCCGACGACCATGGTCTCTGCGAGCTCCTGACGTGTCCAAGCTCTTGTTGACGAACACGCCAGGCAGCTTCCCGACCCACAAATTGTCGAAGATCCTCTGCGACCGCGACGACAACGACAGCCTACTGCTCTGGTTCACGATGCTGTTCCTCGCTAGCCGCCGGCCATCGTCCTAGACAGGAGGTGGGCCATGATACGGGTGAGCCTCCCCTCCACCCCTGACAATGTCATAAGAAGCAAAAGCAAGCTCAAAAGAGAAATCATCCAACTTTGAAGTATGGTTTGTTCCTGCCTTGCTCTGTGGTGCCCATGAGGTTTGGCGCTCCAAGGAAATTTCTGTTTTTGGATTCGATCCCGTGCAGATTTTCTTTGGACGTTGTGATCCCCAGTTGGATCTGGCTCTTCCGGCTTGTTGGACAAGGACTAACCGTACGTCGGCGCCAGTCATCCATTAACGGCTCCCTTGTGAGCTAATAGTGCCCAAGTCTATTTTGGTTGGGATTACAAGAGGCTGCTAAACAATATGGACTCACTTTCCACGTTGAGACAGCGTCATGCTTGAAGCTTCAGTAACATTGCGATCAACCTTACTGGAAAGAAACTTCACTGTAATCGATTCGCAGCGACGCCAAGGAGCCCAGCAGCGCCCGCCTCGCCGAGTCGGCTCGCCATCGCTAGCGAGTCCAACTGGACTGTCCAACGCCCACTCCGAAATTATCCAATTGCCAGTACCACCCTCCTAACAAAGTTCGGATAAATTTTGAAACAAATAAAAAGTAAGTAATTACAATCTATTCTTGATTCATGTTTTAATAATTTTAAATAATGATGCATATAAGGACCTCTCACTTGAGCCAATTACATGTCCACGTCCAACTAGATACAATCCATTAAGGCCCTGTTTGGGAGGGTCAGTGGTCAGAAAGTTCGATTTTGGTTTCTTTGTCTTTAAAGCAACCAGAATGTAGCGGTTGTAGCTTTTCTTAAGAGGTTTGTTTGGCAAAGTGGTCAGAAGTTATTTCTTCAAATTGTAGCTAGTGTTTAAATGACTGAAATGACCTTGAGAGTTCTGATGGCTTGTTTTTGTACTGATTTAACTTAAATATTGATCTTTTTGAATTATATTTATAAAAATATTAAGTGATGAATAACTAAGCATTAGTTATATTTTATTTTTTCACATTATTACATATATTTTGCTTATTTTTCTTGCATCAAGGAAACCAAGGACAAACCAGGGCTAATGCAAACGGGCCAAAAGGGGTTGAAAGAGCATTTACTAAAACCAAGTTTACACAGCCCCTCGTAGAAACAACTCTCAACTCTTCAAACAGACAACCGAATATGATCAGTAAACTGGGACAGACTTCACCCACGCACCAAATAACATCAGTGAACTAAGACAAACCGGCAGAAAGAGTAAAAGCTTAGTCGCTATCATCTTCTTCGTGCTCTTCATGCTGGGCGACAACCTTCTCTATGAATTTCTTGCGAACACCTTCTATGACATTGTTCCTAGATGAGTCGCTGCCACCCTGCCCATCATTCAGTACTGGGTCTGACTGGCAAAGGGCTAATGCAACAACTGAAAGAAGGTGAAACAGAATAACAATTTAGCACAAGGAGATGGAAGCCAATGTATAATACTGTAAGTAATTCTGGGATTGATGATTTGTTGAAAGAAAGCTTCAGATGAAACCAGTATCATCTAAATCAGCAAGATAAACACATGTCATTTCTTAGTGGAAGAAAAGCTCAAATTTATGGAAACAGTAATGTATAACTGTAAGGTAGCATGTTTTTATGCTATTTTGCTAGGCACACATCATCTAACTATTTGCCACATGAAGCAAGGCAAACAAACATCACGATTGGATCTTCATGCACCGAAGACATACCTATCATAACTATTTGCCACATGAAGAGTCATAATTTATATCATTTCTTAGATGACAACTTAAAAATGGACAGCATGTCAAGCGTGGTGTAAATCCAAGTAGAAAAAAGGAAATGGACAACATTACGCGATAGTTTACTAGGCTATCTTTGTTTATTTGGTTTGAGATGGTATGCTTGAAAATCACATGTATCCAAGGTCAGATTCTGCTGGAACCTATGTCGCTACAGTTAAATCTCTGGCAATGAAGCAGATTCCAATTTCCAAGAATAACCCCTGTTTATCCTACATCTAACGATATTCATATTTCAAGCTACCATAGTTATGTTTCCTAGTTTTAATCAACACAACAAGATACATTGTCGTTTGTATATGAATTCAATTCTACGTGCTCATATTCAGTTTAGCTTATTTTGGGCATAATTTTTGGCACAAGAACAGCAACACAATGATAATAGAAAGAATTTTGCCTTACCCATCCTTGTAGAGGAAGACCACAACCCAGATATCTGATGGCGCCTGCGACACCTCACGCACAAAATCGGAGCCAGTGATCAGAACTATTGTGCCAAATCTCGCGGCTTTTGCTGCATCCCTGAGCTCTGCAAGCCTCATATTCCTGTGAGCACCATATCACATCGAAACATCAGAGAAGGTCCCAGATTTACCAAAACAATTGAGAAATTGCACCCAGCTATCCTGAGGCCGACAGTATCGCGCCGACTCCAGATCAAACAATGAGAAATAGATCAGATTACTAACAAAAACACAAGAATCACCGCATTTGACCAGGCAAATCGGATCAAATCAAACGTGAAGAGCACTAGAACATCAAAAGATGCAGCCAAGAACTGACGGGCAAAAAAGGACAGCATCATGGATCGCCAACCAGGCTGGAGACCAGATAGAGGCCGGGGATATGGGGTACCTGTACTGCTCGAGGAAGTGGTCGTCGTCCAGGTCGTCCTCGAGCTCCTCAAGCTCTTCGGGCTCGCGCGTCGAGCCATTCCTTCAACTTGGGCTGCTCGTCGGTGCCGACTTTGGGGACGAAGGGCGGCGGCTTGAAGGGCTCTGGTTTCGGCGGTAGGTTCCCGAGGCGGCGCTGGATGTCGTCCCACTGCGTGCTCGCCCCCTCCACGTCCTTGTATAGGAAGTGGTAGTCCGCCATGGCCGCGGACCACGCAGAGAGAGAGAGGGGAATGGTGGGAATCTTTTTTCTCGCCCCTTCCCTTCGTCAGTGGGGAGAGGAGGAGGAGGAGGCGCCGCGCCACGCCGCCGCCGGGGGCGGGGGACACGCCGCGGGGTGGGCGAGGAGGACGCGCCGCGGGACGGAGGAGGACGCAACGCGGGGTGCGGGGTTATCTGGGAATTGGAACGATCGAAGCCGCTGCAGCGCAGCTGAAGCACCTCGCACAGTGCTTCGGCTGCGAAACGACTGTGCAGCGGCTGTACAGAAAGTCTGTCTGAAGGAGCTTTGGACCAAAAGCTGAAGCACAGCCCTCCCAAACAGACTCTAAGGGTGTGTTTGGTTGGTAGGATAAGGTTAAATGTGATGGGATACTCCTGTACCATTTGGTTATATTATTTTGGACGAATAAATGGTTTAGTATATAGGGAATATTTCTTAAATTTGTATCATACCGTTCAGGACGGAATATTTCCATTCAAATAATCAAACACATAGATAATACTTTTCTTAAACCATCCCATACATGTACCACTTGATACAAACAACCAAACACACCCTAAAACCCAATGCTAAGCATATCCAATTATCCTTGGACAGCCCAGATCCATTACCAAATCTAAATCCGCGCAGCGACCCAGATCCGCAGGGGAGAACAGATCGATCCACCACTCCACCAGCAAAAACATGATCCGCTTCAAACTTGGTCTTCTTACATGGCAAGTGAAAACTTGGATACCATAGTTGAGATATGACCAGCGAATCAACTGCTGTTACAAATGCATGCTGTGCTTAATTATTCTTGTTTTGCAAGGTGTGCTAAATTTTCGTTATTATCTGCCTCCTCTCCGGGAGGTATGATCTAACACCATACTACATTCCTGTAAGATTTGCATGCGAGCTCATTACACTAAATACAATATAGGCCGTTTATTCTTTTTATCCAATGGATTAGATTAGCTAATATTTATTTATATTTTTTCGGTAGGAGAGAAGTAAGTATACTCTAAAAATCAATAGCTAAATATAATTTCTAATACGCACCCATCGTATACTATTAGTATAATATGCTATACGCAGCCTACACATCCAACGCCCTGGCGCCCACGTAGGAGACGTGGTTGCCCCCCACGGCGGCAGCCGCCCTTGCAAGTTCGTCGTCGTTTCGGTGCCGTGTCCCAGACTACGTTCATACACAACATCTCCAGCGGACCTCATCCTCTCCGTCTTGTTATTCCTGCTACATATATACTAAGATTGTTGTTGCTCCAAGAAAGGGTTATTTCTAGATTCTTCTGCCGAGAGTTTCTGTAGTGGTCCTGTGAGAGCAAGGAAGCATTTCCTTTTGTTTTCATTGTAGTTACTAGAGAGCATTTGTCTTAGTTTCTAACTCAGTTTTATCAGCTTATACCATGTTCTTTTGCTGTATGCACGCTGAGCTTCGAAGAGGGAGAATTTTGGAACTTTCGAAGACTGGTTCGATTATTGGAGTTAATGCTTCCCTAATGAGTTTTTTTAATTGCTAATTTGTTGTCATTTTGAGTATAGACTTGTGATGGAATGAGGGGTGTTCGTATAAAAAATTATGAGGAGTAGTATCATGGTCATTGTATTTTTTGTACGGAAAACCCTTGTATTATTTAGCTGTTAGTGACTGCCGGCAAGAGCCATTTTTCTGGTACAATTTTGCCTTGTTTTAGTTGCTTGTATGGGAATAGTACTGTGTGCTTGCACTTAAACAATATCAGCTCAGCTGAATTATGCGAACTTGCTTACAAAGAGTACTATTATTTGGCGCCATAGCAGGGATTACATAGCAATGTGAAGCATCTAGGCCCAAATTTTGTCTTGGTTTTAGTAATTAATAACAATCATGTTTTTAGGGCTATGAAAAATAGGTTGGCCCTATGAAGAGATGAAATCGTTGAGCTTTAAGGAAATTGGAACATCAGGCTAACACGAAGGTATAAGTTGTAAGGACTATTTTCTAGCTTTTTACATATCTAGGGGTTTGTAGTAAAGATCGGATTGCTAGCGTAGACGCCGTACTATTAAAAGAGACTTTTGGCTAGTAGCTTAAAGATAATTTAGTGTCAATAGCTCAAATTCATGCTCATACTTTAGTCATGTGTATTTCTCGAAAAAGCATTCAAAGTTGACGAGGGTTGAAGAAACTTCCAACAGTCAAACTTACGGTCAACAGGGGGCCCCAAGCTCGAGCTCGGGAGTGGCATCGCCGACCAAGACCTGGGTTGCGCGGACTCCCTCACGACCCAGAGCTCGAGATCGTCAAGACCTCATGATCGAGGGCAAGCGTTCGGCTCCAGCTCGAGAGGACTAGCTCGGGACCAGAGCACGCGCCCCGCGGCGGTTACCAGATCCATGAATGCAGGAGTCAAGGCTGTCGTAGGCGGCTTAATCGGGGCAGTTACAACCATCTTCAAAGCATGCGAGGCCATGGTCTCCGGGAATCTCTCCCGGCCGTTTCTAGGAACGTTAGGAAGGATATAAGGCCTCGCAAGGCATGTATACAGGGGGACGGATGAGCGATAGACCAGAAAACACAAACAGAGCACTCAGGCTCAAGCTGTAATCATCTCTTTGTACGCACAATTAGTGAATTCCTCCGCCTCCGGAGAAGACTGGATGTAGAGCTATTACCCGCCTAGGGGGCTCGAACCAGTATAACTCGTTGTGTCGCGCTCTCTGTCGTCTTCCTCCGACCTCTCGCCGCAAACGCAAACCTTCGGTGAGCAAGGTCCGAATTGGGTCCTTACACACTAACACCCTCTTCACTTTTGCGGTCGGCGATCCCGATCGTCGACAATGGCGCCAAGTGGGGCCCGATGGCTTCGCTCATCCGAAGGTGCAGATCGAGATCTCGAAGCATGGCGATCCCGCGGGATCCATTCGTCGGGCTCGAGCTCGAACACGCTTCCCACGCGATGACTCCACGCCTTGTTTCCGCTCTCACCGGTTTGTTTGAGCAATCCTTCGACGAGGAGGAGAAACCTGGATCATGTGCCGATGGCTCAAGATCCTCGCGCGCTTCGGGGTGAAATTTTATTCTCACCCCACGCCGCGAGCTAAGGTATGTGGTTCGTTTTGGGTTCTCGGCAGCTAACAATGTTGCAGAGTATGAAGCTCTCCTCGTGGGTCTTCGAGTTCGCAAGGCACTAGGCGTGCGTCAGCTGATAGCCAAAGGGCGACTCCCGGCTCACGGTCAACCAGTTCAGCAAAGACCACCTGTGCGCAGGAGACTCGATGGCCAAAGTATCTCGCCGAGGCGCGCGAAGTGGAGAGATAGTTCCAGAACCTGGAACTCAGGCATGCACCCAGGAAAAGCAACCCCAGCACGGATCTCCTGTCCAACCTCGGCTCGTCCGATGACGCGATTCCTCCAGGCGTCGCCATCAATTTTCGACCAGGGGAGGTAAGGCCTTTGTCGAGCACACTCTTCTTTGAGGACGATGGTCGGTGAGGTCTTCCGCGGGGTTCTGGCCAAGCTCAATCGCTTCAGATGCTCGTGACATCGTCCATGCACATCGAGCTCGCCAGTTCCATGCTCGGAACCCGCCTACGTACTCCAGACCGTCCCGCCCGCTTGGCCCTTCTCGACATGGGGGCTCGTCATCCTCGGTCCTTTCCACAAGCCGTCGGGGGTAAGAAGTTCTTGTTCGTCGCCATCGACGCATTCACGAAATGGAACGAGGCCGAGCCCGTCTCGACCATCGCGGCTCGAGCGGCCGTTCGTTTCTTTTTCGCTTATTCGTGGTCACCAGGTACGGGGTTCCATGTAGAATTATCACTGACAATGGGACTAAATTTACCTGTAAGCTGTTCCAGGAATATTGCGAAGACATAGGCACCAAAGTATGCTATGCTTCGGTGGCCCATCCGCAGAGCAATGGAGCAGTGGAGCGCGCCAATGGACGGATCATCCAAGGCGTCAAGAAGCGAGTATCAGATGAGCTCGAATGACACGGCCAGACCTAGGTGGACGAACTTCCCACCGTCTTATGGTCTATTCGTACCATCATCGGTAGGCGGCGGTCTACACCCTTCTGGCTTGTGTTTGGTACTAGGGCCGTCCTGCCTCCAGTGGTCACGCTAGGCTCTGCCAGGGTCAGCTTGGTCGACCAAGTCGACCTCGAGCACGAACGGTCTCTCGACCTCACCCTCGCAGAAGAAGTAAGATGCCGTGCACTGCTACGATCAACGCACTATCTGCAATCTCTACGCAGACATGCATCCCGATCGGTACGACCTAGGAAGCTCCTTGTTGGGGACTTAGCCCTGAGTCGGATTCAGGCTTCGTCCAACACCAACGAGTTATCTCCACAGTGGGAGGGCCCCTATAAAGTTGTTTTAACAGATCGCACGGGGGCTTACCGGCTAGTGTTGCCCGGTGGCAGAGAGCTCTCTAGCTCGTGGAACATGGACCAGCTTCACAAATTCTATGCGTAACCCCTTTATCTCACATTTCAATAAAGTTGTTGTTCAATTATCATGTTTGGCCTTTGCGCCTCATTTTTGTTCGTCATTTTGTGTTTGCCCGAGTTCGGGGCTTCTTTGAGTCCGACCTAAGGACGAGCGCGCTTGCTCTTGGCCCAGGCGTCGGGGGCTTAAAACTTCACCCCCAGGGGTCGAACTACTTGTAAGCCGAATCACTTTGCATCGACGTTCCCCCTGCGCTAGGGTTCGAACTAAGCCTGTGCCCGGGTCCAACGAACAAGGCGCAAAGTCGGGACTCGTGCGGCTCGCCAAAGCAACGATCCTATTACTCTCAAGCCTAAGTTTTTCCCCGTGTGCCCATGCTATGCTCCCTGTGGGTTTTTTCTCGATCTTGCAGGTCATGGTCTCTACAGGTCTCTGTCTTGCACCCAAGGTCGGCGTCGCTCGACCTTGAGCCCAACGGGGGCATGGCCAGAAAAGGCTAAGTACACGATTAGGAAAAATTTCTTGATTGGAGAAATGAGTAACGCCTTTATCTCCAATTTCAGTAAGGCCTTTTATTCAACCGTCACGATGGTTTTTGCATTCTTTCTTTTTAAATTTCGTGCGGGTTCGAGGCTTTCTTGAATCCGACCAACGTCTTGAGTGCTCTTGGTCTTAGGCTCGAATGTCGTGAGCTTAAAATTCATCCCCGTGATCGAGCTGCTCATAAGCCGAATCTCTTCGCACTCCAGCTCCCCTGCTGCTAGGGGTCGAATCTAGCTCAATTCGACAATCGACGAGCAAAGCATAAGTCGTGGTCGGGATTCAGAGAGTCCCACCTAGGAGCGGCCTCGGCGGTTCGGTCGAAGGTTTGAGGCCTCTTCAGGTTGCGCCCAAGGTCGGCCTTTGCCGACCTTGGCCGCAACGGGCCAGTAAGGGTATACTCCTCAAAGAGAGGCTAAGTGCTCAATGAAAACTTTTGCCTGAACGGGAACAACTCGAGACACAAATTATTTTTGACAAAGACGGCTTTGTCTGTTAACCTTTGTCTTACAAAACTCTATGTGCAACTTGTGTTTTGCTAACCCTATCTACAGATCAGCCCGTATTCTGAGCAAGCTTCTCTCGCTCACGTTCGGCGGGCTTGGCCCTCAAGGTCGATAGCTCACCTCGGAGTTGAAGGGCTTCGTTGGTCGAGTCAGAGGCGCGGTGGCGTTTCGCCTTGAAGCTGGGCCAGGGGACTCTTCGCTGCTTTGGCCGCTCGATCCAGCTTCTCCTCGAGCTCCTTAGCTCTGGCCTCGAGCTTGGCACGGTGGCCCGCAGCCGTCTTCTTCAGCTCGACCTCGAAGCGCTTAGGCCGGTCGCGCACACTCCTCCGTGGCTGGGATCTTCAACAAGACTATTCTCAGCTCCCTTCCCCGCGAAGACCTCGCTCGGATCTTCAACAAGACCCTCCGCGCTGACCTCGGCCAGACTACGGTAGACTTCCATGTCTGTGGTCGCTCCGATCTCCGAGGTCGGGACGACCATGGCAGGCGTGGCCTGGGCGGTCTCGTCTGCGGCGGCTGGAGCGCTATGGGTGCCATCTTCGGAGGAGGCCTTGGCAGGGAAGGTGTTGGCCTTGACGGCCCGGTGACATCGACTTCGTCTTCATCGGCCGTTCGTGAGGTTTCGTCCGCTGCTGGGCCATCGACACCTTGGACGGACTCGCCGACCGTAACCCGGTTCTGGGGCCCTCATGGATGCGGCCCTGGCCCGATGAATGACGCAGCACCATCCCAAAGGTGGTCCCCTCCTCTTCGGACTCGGGCTCATCCTGGGCAACGGGCGTTGTCAGGATGGGCGAGCATTGAGCTCGGGGGCTCAAGGTCTGCGATGGAGGAAAGACTATAAAGCTAAAGGCAGTAAAAACTACGCGGCAGAAAGAAAGATAGGTACCTGGGTCACCGACCTTTGTCTCGCAAAGGGCTGGCGGGTATCTCGGTGTCCCAAGGGTGTGGCGGCGTCCTTCGCTTGGATACCCGAGCTTGGGGACCTGGGCTGCGATGGCTCTAGGTCATTCGGCAGAAGGATCGGAACCCTGGGTCCCCAAGGGCTGAGCTCGACGGCGCTTAAAGACGTCGGCTTCTTCGCAGAAGGAAAGAAGATGCCAAAGAAGAAGATCATAAAACTAACAAACTCGGGGCTCGACCATGAGAGAATCGCACAAAGACGGCCGCCCCACTCGACGTACGGCTTCCTTGGAGTCCGGTCGTCAGCTCTGTCGACCGGGGGGCGGCCTCTTGCCCACCTTTTTTCGCCCTTGTTCGACCCAGGCAACGGCAACATTCTCCCCGCTGTATCGAACAGCTCTTGGTGGTCCTGCAGGCATACCCAGGATTGCCAGGTGTCCATTATCGGAGCCCCTTTTCTGGTCTCCGCTCGACCTCGACCTTGGGCCCTGGGAAGCCGGAAGATCATTTCTTCCATCCAAGACGGGAGGCTCGAGGTCATCCCGAGCACCTTGTTCCGACCTTGAGCCTCGGGGGCTAGCTGACGAGGGTTGAAGAAACTTCCAACAGTCAAACTTACGGTCAACAGGGGGCCCCAAGCTCGAGCTCGGGAGTGGCATCGCCGACCAAGACCTGGGTTGCGCGGACTCCCTCACGACCCAGAGCTCGAGATCGTCAAGACCTCATGATCGAGGGCAAGCGTTCGGCTCCAGCTCGAGAGGACTAGCTCGGGACCAGAGCACGCGCCCCGCGGCGGTTACCAGATCCATGAATGCAGGAGTCAAGGCTGTCGTAGGCGGCTTAATCGGGGCAGTTACAACCATCTTCAAAGCATGCGAGGCCATGGTCTCCGGGAATCTCTCCCGGCCGTTTCTAGGAACGTTAGGAAGGATATAAGGCCTCGCAAGGCATGTATACAGGGGGACGGATGAGCGATAGACCAGAAAACACAAACAGAGCACTCAGGCTCAAGCTGTAATCATCTCTTTGTACGCACAATTAGTGAATTCCTCCGCCTCCGGAGAAGACTGGATGTAGAGCTATTACCCGCCTAGGGGGCTCGAACCAGTATAACTCGTTGTGTCGTGCTCTCTGTCGTCTTCCTCCGACCTCTACGCTGCAAACGCAAACCTTCGGTGAGCAAGGTCCGAATTGGGTCCCTTACACACTAACACCCCTCTTCACTTTTGCGGTCTGGCGATCCCGATCGTCGACAAAAGTCCTCTCTAAAATCTGTATTGTTGGCACTACTGACCATCTAGGAGCAGTACTGTCGCAAGTACCGGCTCAAGAGGTCGGTAGTTATTTGACAGAGAGGGTTGTTTTTGAGATTTTGCCAGGCCGGCACTACCGACCTTTTGGGAACTGTACTACTGGAGGTGCAGTAGTACCAGCTCCAGAGGTCGGTAGCTATTTTACAGTATGCATATCTTTAGGGTGTACCCAGGTCGGCACTACCGACCCACTTAGGGCAAGTGGTCGGTAGATGTATTCCAGAATGGTGCATTTTCTGGGTTTTTACCCGGCCAGCACTACCGCCCATCTAGGAGCAGTACCGTCGCAGGTGTGGTAGTACCAACCCAAATGAACAATAGTCTTTTCCCAAAAAAGGATAAAATTCATATTTCTTGATGCTTATGGTCGGCACTATCGATCCTATATGGGCGGTAGTGCTAGGGTACTGTAACAACAATTAGTTCCTCTCAACATTTAATTCTATAAGCAACCGTTGAGCCTAAGGCCGGCACTACCGGCTTTACATGGGCGGTAATACCGACTTTCCTGAATTTTTCAGGAATTAGGTGGTAACAGCTAGATTTGTTGGTGGGAACTATAAATACACTCCCACCTACAACAAGGATATACTCTTGGACAATCATTATATATTTTTGAGCCCTTTCAAGTCTCTCATCATCTCTACAGTATTTCATTCACATTTTGTGATTTATTGAGAAAGATTCAAGTATATGCATTCAAGTTGAGCCATTAGATACTTATTAACCTCAAGCAAGTATCAAGATCTATTCTCTTGGAGGTTGTCGCCTCCTAGACGATTTGAAGGCGTGAGAACCAGTGATCTCCTCAAATAAGCTTGCGAGGAGGCCCGATGGATTGTGAAGGCTGGAGCTCGCATACCCAGAGCAGGGAAGAGCTATCCCTAGTGATTGAGGGAGGCTCATTTGCGCAAGGAGCCAACTTGATTTGTTTAAGCTTCCTCAACGTGGATTAGGATAGACCGACAAATCTTCGAGACCATAGGATAAAATTCTTGTGTCAATCTTTTATGGTTTGCTTTCTTGTATTTAAATTTGAGTAATTTACTCTCCTAGTGTATTTAGTTTTAATCATCTCTCTAGAATTGTTGAATTGCTTAGACATAGCTTGTTGGTGCATTTAGCGAAGGGGGCATATCCAGTGCAATCAGAGAAGTGGTGCAATCACCGTGCAATCCAACTAAGAAAAGTTTCAAAAAATTCTGAAAAAAATCATGGATGTACATCTCATCTTACCCCATCTACATATAAAATTTCATGATCAAATTCGTCCTATGTTAAGAGTAATAAAAAAGGCAAATTTCTGACAAACTTGAATAATTCAAATGCACCCTAAATTTGTCTTTTTTGTAACTTCTAGTATAGGACGAATTTGATCATGAAATTTTATATGTAGATGGGGTAAGATGAGATGTACATCTATGATTTTTTTCAGAATTTTTTGAAACTTTTCTTAGTTGGATTGCACGGTGATTGCACCACTTCCCTGATTGCACTGGATATGCCCCCTTTAGCGAAACCTAGATGATTTAGACTTTAATTGTTAAAATTCTTAAATCTAATATTACTTGATCATTATCGCAATTAGAGCTAAAGAATTTTAAAAACCTTTTATTCACTCCCTCTAGTCGGTTATCCTTAATCCTACGCAATGTCACAATTCATTAGTTAGGTATTGCTGCATCAGTTAGCGTTGAGGCGTACATGACCATTGGCATAAACCAGTCAGGTTATTCAGTTCTTCACTTTGTGAAGGTTCAGGCAAAAACTGAGACAACTGAAATGTACCGTTGTGCTTGTTAAGGAGCATACAACACAATGATATTTATCTCCAGTAAAGGAAAATTTTAACCATCTTAACTCTAGACAATAGCATTGTTGCACCAAATTTTCATTTCAGTTGAGCACACACATGCATCCGTTTGCAGATACTAGTAGTAAAATAAGCAATCTTCGTGATTCCAACAAATAGGAATCATGGCATATTGCTAGCTTGGCATCCTTTTCGTTGGATTGCTTCGCATCACCCTCTTCCATTTTGCATCAAATTGAAAACTTTTTAGCGAGTAAAGTACGGCATTTAATAGAAACAGCACTGGAATCTGCATTCGACAATCATTGAAATTTATATTTGCATTCATTAAAGATACACATTCAGTCATCTGACCACTAGACAAGAATTTTTACACCAGGGATTCATTTCACTTTGCATAATCCAATTCTAAAACAAGTAAACTTCATGATACAATTACCAGAAATCATGATTACAACAAGCAAGCTTCATGGTTACAACAACTGACAAGCCTTTGGCTATTATCAGAATAGTCTAGCAGTTGAAGATTACAGCTAGATCAGGTGGGAGCTTCTCCAAGATCTGTTGTGTTGCCAGCGAGTCCTCTGACCACGCTGCAATTGATCAAGCAACTCATGACTCTGCAGTCTGCACTTAACATCAAAACAGTCTCTCTCATCAAGCACTTGTTGTTGTATTCATCAGTACCCGGACAAGCAAGTTACTAGTAACATGTAAACTACTTACCATTGGATCTTCAATGGCATCCTACTCCATCCAAGAGTTGCATGCGTGTATGACGTATCTGAGGAGCTCAAACAGTGTACAGAATGATTTAGGAAGAATGAACAGAGACGTGTTCATCTTGGTGTGATGTGTTGGCCTACTGGCTGCTGGTCCATACAACTTCTTGGCAATAATTGATACATATATGTTTGCTTGTCTCAAGGACCCAAATCAAGGTTTTGTACAAGCATGCAAACCCCGACACACAATTCTTGTTAATCATATTCATAAAGTTTACCATCATCATGACTAATAAGTTCAGAAAATGACAGCGTCTTCGGAAGTGTCTTGCACAAAAGGCCGTTTTCAGTTATCGCTGAAAGGCCTTGTGGCATTGGATAGTTAGGAATGAAATGGCGAGGAAAAATTGTCTCAAAATAATGAAATGGTGAGAGAGAAAGAGAGAGTACAATTTCTAACCTATACACCATTGAGCAATTGATCTCATTTGCAAAGCTACTATATGTTCTATCACAGACAACTGGCAAGAAATGGAGTTACCACAGACTTCAGAGGATCATGAATGTGAAAAGATTACAACACTCGGTAAAAAGGAGAAAGATTGTACCTGTAACATTGCAACATCCTTACAACAACGTTCACCAAAATTTTTCAGTGGGAACTAACAATTACAACTACCCTGTTAACCTGGATATAGGGAAATGAATGACTCATCGAGCATGTGTGACTAGGTATTAGGTACTTCCTTCTGAACTACCTAGCTTCTCTAATTCAGGGTAAGCAGAGACCAAACCAATAGACCTATCAAAATTGTTGGAATGGACAATGCCTCTCTTGTCTATGGCTCTATGTAGCAACTGGTACCAAATTAGTTCATGCATAGGATTTCCAAGACATTTCGTCGAGCATCTAGTGCACATCCGCCATGGCTATGCAAACAGACTCTTTTAGACATTCTTTCAAATATGGCATGGGAAAAATTTGCATGATCTGTTAACAGAACAAAATATGAAAATGTTCAGTTCAAATTATGCATATACATATTAAAACCTTGCCGTCGCACGCTGAGATCCGACGCCACCTCAACGGCGCTCAAATCCGGCGATATCGCGGGTGCCTCGATGGTTGGAGGGGCCGCTGCCAGGGACAGGGTGGCCGAGGCAGGCAAGGATGTCAGGGCGGAGGCCGGGGGCTAAGGCGCAGAAGCCTTGGCCTCTGGTGAAGCTGCAGTCGACACCGAGGTGGCCAGGAAAGGCACGAACGCTGCGGCGAAGGGCGCTAGCGCAGTAGCGGTGGGGTACGGAGGGGCGCGGGGTAGGCGGAGAGGCACCATGGGAACGAGAAGGCAGCGAGCCAGCGACGCTAGGGAAGAGGAGGGGCGGCGCGGGAGTTGGGAGGGAGGAGCCGTGGTAGGGAAGGGGAAGGGAGGAGAGCCCGTCCGCTCCTGCTCGCTGCGCTCCGACGGGCAAGACACAACTGATACTACCGCGAGTAGTCTAAGTAAATACAAACTAATCTGAACCACTGAACTCAAAAAATAAACGGTCTATATTGATTTTAGTGTACCGTAAAAAAGGTCGAGAAGAAAACTTTTGTTTTCTAATGCAAGATTAGATCACTACTTATGATGTGTAGGCTGCATGTATTCGTAGTTTTGCACACACGATGTAGGAACTATCAAGACTCGAGGACGACAACCTTAAGCACCAGATGAGGGGCTAATTATCATTTTCTTTGTCATGAACAATTCCGGCATATTACAGGCTCATCCCTGACATGAACGACAAAAATTGCATGTCCCCAAAGGTCTTTGTCCTTCTCCAAGGATGAAAGAAGCACCAAACTCTACAGCAGCACAGCGAGGTGGAAAAAAATTGTAACAGGTGAGTATGTAACCAGTCAAAACGCTGTGGATGGCAAAACAAAGAGAATTTTCACTCTGCTTTGCCCAGGGATTCCTCCCCATCTGTCTGTCATTTCTCTGCAACCTTAATCTACCCCAGAGTTAGCTCATGGGTACATTCATGGACTGTTTTGTGCTGAAGCTGAGATCTGGACCAGCGATGACCTCCAATTGGAGAATTCGGCTTTGACAAATGTATAAAGCATCATCTGGCTGCCATACTACGGATATTTCTCTCTTGACGAGCATAGATGCAATTGCTCAGAGTCGCTGACCAGCTGAGGTCACTTGATGTGTCACCATAAATATTGACACTGACATTGTTTCAGCTGAACATCACGCATACGTTCCAGACGATTTCCATATTCTCCCTTCCAGAGAAATAATCATGACAGTGACATCATCATGGTATTTTCTTCGATCCCCTTGAGGTATATCTAATAACTCGTAAAAATCCATACCTGGGAAGCCAAAGTCTGAGTTAATATCTTGATATTGTTGATGAGGGTGAGATGGGAAAAAAACATGCATTTGAAATTTAAGATAACAACTGGAAACAGCTCCGACATATGACATTCATCTATTGAAATTTAATGACTAGATGCATCAACACATGCCAGTGACTGTGAGTGTTCATGATTATGGCAATGCGAAATATCCTATGGTTGAGTGAAAATGATCAAATGAACCAAGGTATTTTTCACACAAACAATGCAAAGTTTGTCTAGTTTTACTGGGAATTTTGACAGAATTTTGAATTGGATGTTATGTAGTACTTTTAAAGTATGCTATTCTCTGGAATAACCTTTCAGGAGAAAAATCTATTTCTACTCATCTATAAGTTTGCACCGTAAGATAATACCATTAAAAACATTAGCTCCAAGCCACTGCAGAGTTTGTGTTATACTAAAAATGCGTAGTGTCACCGTCTCATTGAAAGGTAACCCACATATCAATGAGGCACTACAGTGGCATTTTACTAAAGCACGGACTTTAGGGAGATACATTGACCATTTTTGTCAAACAGAACTTCTTATGAAATCTGAACTGTGCAAAGACAAGGGATATTTGCTATGTCACTGAAGCAATCAAGTGAGAGTGGTAAAATTTGGCAAGTACATGAGATTAACATGTGCAAGCACATGAATGTTTGCACACGATCATGTCATTTCTCTACACGCATAATGCTAAGTACAACTAGAAATGGTCATATAACCAATCAAGAAGTCAAACGCGCGCTCACCGGGTACACGCACGCGTGCATGTTCAACGGGAATGGGGGAGAGATCTCCGAATCACCGGTCTGACTATCAAAATCATGAGCATCAACATGTAGATTCCAGATTCAAGTGGTAGTATCAAGGCCTTAGCTATTGTTCTTGAGAAATGGCCAGGTTTGGCCCATTCTTTAAAAGATGTTTTTTAGCGTGTGTAGGGGACGAGCACGTGTGTGTGTGGTGTGCGTGGCTTGTGTGTCACCTTGTACCACTAAAAAAAACAAGAACTGAAACAATAAAAAAGATATGTTATGGAAGAAGAGGCATAAAAAAGCTAAAGCCTACCAGCTTTCTTTGCTGCGCGTGAGAGAAGCTCCTCAATTAAACTCTGTGCAGGATCACCTTCTGGAAACCTCTCCATGAAATTTTCAACATGCAGAACTACCTCATCGTTGCTCAGGTACTGATATAAGCCATCAGAAGAAAGAACCAAAAACTGGTCCCTTGCAGTGAGCTTGTGATGGCAAAGAGAAGGTGTGCATGATATATATGGTGAATCACCTATGTACTCATTGCGGAACATCTCTAGCAATCCATTGTTCAACTTTGCCTGTACAGACAAGCAATTATTTTTAATTAAGGATTATCTACTTTTTTATTAGCTTTGGACCAACTGGAACATCTGACAGATGGTTTCTATTATACTTTCAAAATTAAAAGTACAAACTATTGGCAACGAATTCATACTCATTCTAAAGTAAGTTACTTAGCTCGCAAAGGCAAACAGCTAATAGGTAAAAAATGAACGAACTCTGAACAATGAGAATCGGGTTAAAGAACATCCAACCAAACAGTATCATAGTTACCTGTTTCAGATAGCCAGCACCAAATGCTCGGGTAACTTTTAGACGGCCCTTAACTCTGTCATTTACAATACACTGATCATCATCTGGATGTTCATGTCTGATCCTCCGTATTTCCTGCAGATAAACACAAATAATATGAATTCATACGCTGAATAATGCATAGGTTAAAACAACCAACTGCCTTCCCATGGCAGATTAAGATGACAAATAAAGCTTGTGGAATCTTAAGAGCAAATGACCAAATGATGAAAGAAAAAGGGATGTCCAATTAAAAATATTGCACCTAGGACAACAAATGTTCTATGATCTTCTCATGAAGACATGAAACTTTAACCGTTGCCTTCCAAGTTTCAACTACTTGCATCGAAATGCTTTCCATAACTAGTTCTATGACATATGAATGCACAACCGGAAAAGAGCAATGGTCTGAATATTAGCATGTCATACTGCTGAAGAGTGAATAACATGCACATATTGCATATTGCACATGCGTTCAGAGAAGTCAGCACATTGCACAGAAATAATGAAATAAGCATTGCCGTGCCGGAGCACATGATCAACAATGGATACATGATAACATGAAGTCGGCACATTGCACACAAATATATAAACATCTCTTCAGCTATGTCAGCACAGATGCCTGTGTGGCAAATACATTGGCTCGGCTAGGTCAGCAAAAAATGTTACCTCTTCGCTGCTGGTGCTATGATCGGTCGACAGCTGCAGTGCTTCGAGCCCAATTATGGAGCATCCGGCAGGACTAGTCTCGATCTCCAAGCCCACCCCAATGTCCTCCATCCGCATGGTTCCAAGCGCGCAACCATCGCCATCATCAGGGCGCTGCGCCACGACGGCACGGCTGTCCCCAAGGTTCATTACATACACGTTGTCGTCCCTCACCAGCGCCACTAGCAGGCACGCCCCGGTCACCGCAAGCTCCGGATGGGACCCCATCGATTGGACGGTCATGTCAAGGTACGCCACTTCCGTCGCGGCCAGCGCCCGGGTGAGCGCGCCAAGCACGGCCCCGTGGTCCCTCACCGCCGGCGCCGCAGCCAACCTCCTGGCACCCCACTCCCTGCCGCCCTCATCGTGGCCCGCAGCTGCCGCGTGGGCCCACATAGGAAACCGCTGCTCCTTGAGCCTGGTGAGCGACAGCGCGAACTGGCCGGAGCCCGAGAAGTCGATCTCGCTGTCGTCGTCGTCGTCGCCATCCTCGAGGAACTGCCACAGCCGCTTGGCGTCCGCGTCGGCCTCTTCGTAGAAGATCCCGCGGAGCTCGCGGAGGAGGAAGCGGTAGAGGTTGGCGACGAGGAAGTCGGGGGCCTCGGGGCCGTTGAAGCCGTCGTAGATGCCGACGAAGAGCCACCGCTGGTCCTCGGAGACCACCACGTGGACGCGGTCCTCCCCAGCGCGGCCGTGCGCCCACTGCACAGCGTCGTCGCGGCGGAGCGGCACCACAAGCGGCCGGTTCTTCTCCGACGCGCTCCGCCGCAGGCTGCCGAACGAAGGCTTCCTGAACCTCCTCGAGAGCCCTCTCGACGAGGAGGAAGCGGTCTTGGTGGGGAGCGGACCGGAGAAGGGCACAGCGGGGTCGAACGGGCCGGAGAGCTGGGCACCGCGGTCGATGGGCCCGGAGAGGAAGAGGGGCCCCGAGGAGAGGTTGGTTAGCTGCAGCGGCGCGGAGAAGAAGGACGAGGAGGTGTGGAATGCCGAGGAGTATAAGTTCGGCGGCATGGCGCCGGCGGCGGAGGATTGGTAGAGCGGGACGGGCACGGAGGAGTTGGCGGAGAGCGCGGCGCCGGAGATGCCGTGGCGGAAGGAGGCGGAGTGCGCCGCGGCGGAGGCGGCGTAGCAGAAGGAGTGGCCGAGCGCGTCGTCCAGGCACGGCTCCGCGTCGACAGACGCCGGCGCCGGCCGCGAGCACGCGCACGCGGTGAGCAGCCGTGACGCGCCGCTGCCCATGGCATCCGACGCTCCCCCTCCCTCCCTCCGGCTCGGCTCGGGCAGGGGAAAGGCAAACCAAACGATGGCGAAGAAGCACTAGTTAGCCTGGCTACGAGGAGTGGGCCTTTTTTACTAGTACGCCGCGCTGGCCGAGAACCCGAGACGAGGCCAGTGTGAGTGCGCCGGTGCGCTAGGTAGGATTGTTTAGCCAGAGGCAAGCACGAAGGATCTATTTCATACTCTAGCATTACTCAAGGGGCTAGAGTAAACATTTATCACACACGAGTCCACTCCACGGCGGAAAAATTGATAATATGCCACCCCTGATATTGTCACTCGGTAAAATGCCATTCTCCTCTTAATGACATGTGGGACCTCACGTAATACATGGTAGGGCATATCAGGTCTGTCAATCGACTTTAGTGCAATCACCGTGCAATCCAACTAAGAAAAGTTTCAAAAAATTCTGAAAAAAATCGTGGATGTACATCTCATCTTACCCCATCTACATATAAAATTTCATGATCAAATTCGTCCTATGTTAAGAGTAATAAAAAGACAAATTTCGACAAACTTGAATAGTTCAAATGCACCCCAAATTTGTCTTTTTGTAACTTCAAGCATAGGACGAATTTGATCATGAAATTTTATATGTAGATGGGGTAAGATGAGATGTACATCCACGATTTTTTTCAGAATTTTTGAAACTTTTCTTAGTTGGATTGCACGATTGCACCAAAGTGTTGATTGACTTGATATGCCCCTGCTACGATGATTTAATTGGCGATTTTTTAATGCGAAATGACAATATCAAGAGTGGCATATTTTCAATGGAATGGAGAGGCGGGAGGGGCTAAACGTAATTACTCATTTCGTTTTGGGATGGGAGTGCAAATTGTCAGGTGGTGCTGGTGTGGTGAGTGGCCGGCCGTCTTGTCCGCACCTGCTCCCCTCACGCCGCAGGGCAGGGAAGTGTAGGGCAGAGTGCGCCAGTAAGTCAGTGACGTGGCGTGGCCGGTGTTGACGTGGAGGGACGGCGCGGGAAGAGGAGCCAATGTTTCGTCCTACGACTGCCTGATTTAATTACGTTTGTGGTCCCCGCTCCCCGTCGTCTTATGCTCTTAATACATTTGGTTAGTGGAGCGAGATGTTATACAAAGTAAAAAAGTTCCTAAACACGAGGGGAAGGGGGAGATAAGAAGATTACGGTACAACGGAAAGGAGGAAGTGTCCAATGTAAGTTATTTGACATATTTGTGTAAGTTGTAACGGGAAACATTCCGTCTCTAAAAAATATTCAGTGTAAGCACGTAGGCCCATTTAGAACAAGAGAATTTTGTCCAACCCCTACCGAAATTAAACTGTTTTAGGTGACATTCCTTTAAATTTTTTGTGTTCCGAATGGACCTATCTTCGTGAGATTTGATGTCGGATGATCGGATCCCTGCTACATAATTTTCAAATTTACTAGGATATGTAAGCACTACCGAAGCAGATTCACAATTTTACATGCACGACGCAACAATCAAACAAGGGAAAATGAACTGTTTACTGTTTTAGCTCCCTAAAAAATATTTTTTACAGAACTAGTCTCTGTGATTTTTTTTACAAAAACAACCTCATTCCACGCACCGGGAATGCACAATTTGTCAGCCCACCACACCATGGCAATTGGATTTGTCACGCACCCCGCTACAGAAAACTAATTTCCAGCACCCTTGTTCCGCGGAAACCCAATTATCGCACACACATTCCGTGGAAATTGGATTTGCACACCCCTATTCCGCGGAAAATTGATTTTCTGCGCGCCCCTCTATGGTAAATGCACTGGATGTTGTACCGTCGATGGATTCCATGCCGAACAACTTCCCACGCCGTGAGTCCGCGAAAAATTGGATTATCACGCCCCCATTCTATGGAAATATATCGTGTGTGTCGCACTGTGATGATTTTTGCACTTTGTGCGCGGCAATTACAAGCCAAATAGCTACTATTACAAGAAAAAAAAACACACAAAAACTATTTCTGCAAAAAAAAATTAAGAAGCTAGAACAGTTAAAAATTTGGGAGAAATGGTGGAGATAAGTGACAGAACAGAAGAAAGTTCTCCAGGGTGTTTCACGTGAGGAGAGCAGAGGGGCATTGGATTCTGAGAGAAACAGGGGTACCTGGTTAGTCAAAAATAACAGTACCGTGATGGATGCAGTGCGCCGAACTGCATTCCCGTTGTTTTCTGCTGCGTACTTAATCCCGCATCTCATGGAGCAAATCTCAGCAGGCGAAGGACAAACGAATGATTGCAAAGTAGCTTTGGAAAAAAAAAATTCAGAGACTTCACCTGCGGCCAAGACAGACAAAGAACCAACCTTTGACGAAACAGAACGTTAAAGTCGTTAACATCTGAACCGGCAAAAGACGGGCGGCTAATTCCAACTCAGAGCAGCATTTGTACTGAGCATTATGCATTACGTGTCGTTGTAAATGGTTGAGACGGACATATGCCTTGCTATGGCACACTGCATACGGTACACAGAAATTGAAAATTCGTGTCATTTAAGACTTAGGGGTGTTTGGGACAGCTCCAGCTCCAACAAAATCCGTGAAATTGGTGAAGCAGGATATTCCTAACTCCAGAAATTTATGGAGCTGAAGCTGTGGGTACATCAAGAGTGTTTAGATGGATCATCTTGTTTATATTTTAGACTAAAAATATAAACTTAATTCATTTTATTATAGCTTACAAGTTTCAGATCTGAGTTATAGCTGGAATCTAAATCTCTGCTAAACAGGGCCTTAACTTAGGAGGGATCTGGAAAGCTGGCTAGTAATTAAAAGGGGTGTTTGGTTTGATGATTAGCTTTGTCACGCTTAAATTAGCTGAGTCATATTTTCTTAGACGTGTTTGATTGCTATAATTGTTGTTTGCTATATTTTCTTAACCACATAACCAACACATCGGGCTCAGTTTTTTACTTTGTACACTTATGGCAGCCACTGTTATTGTAAAAAAAATGCGATAATCCGCCCTTATTGGTTAGTTATGGTAAAACTAGCTATTCTCATAACTACCTTTAGACTAAGGCCCTGTTTGTTTCAGCTGGGGATTGTGAAAAGCAGCTTTTAAAAACTAGATTGTAAAAGCTGGATTGTTAAAAAGCTGGAGGTTGAAAGCTCATGGTTGTTTGGTAACCCAGATTATAGTTGGGGGCAATGGTGGGTAATTTTGGTTGAAGTTGGGAAATCTAGGAAAGTTGGGGGCAATGGTGGGTAATTTTGTTTGAAGTTGGATGGGTATTGTGGTCTTTTGCAAAAAAAAATTTGGGAAAAATTTGGGAAGAGTGGATTGTGGGATTGCTATAATCGGCCTTGATTATTATAATCTAGATTAAAAACTTGTCATTTGTTGCCCTTTCAGCTTTTAAAAGCTGCTTTCCACAATCCCTAGCTGAAACAAACAGGGCCTAAGTATAGTTTACCACATAAATATATGTCAATAAAAATAACCGCCACAAACATGCAAAGTTAGTAAAAAAAAAGTAGGTCTATGGCACATGATTCATGTGGCTAAAAAGAGTGATAAATAATCATTATAACAACGAACCAAACGCTTAGCTAACAAAATCCTTGCACTGAGTAAAGTTAAACAAGGCAAATTAGGCGTCACAACAGAGCTTCCCCACGGCCATACGGTAATTCACAAATCACAAGTTCACCTCTGGTTTAGCACTTCAGCTTTAGCTATAAACGTGTACTCGGGTAGTCTAGTATTATCAGTTTATGCATGTATGTGACAAACAACATGGAGATATGCCGGACATGAGACCGCAGAAAATCCTTTTAGCATAGGGCCAGGGGTCGTAGGGTCTGATCCTGCGTTTCCACGTCCCTAGCTGCTCTCTCACATCACAAGCAAAAAGTCTAAAGAGTACGGCACTGATCAAACCCACCAATCGAAGAGAAAACAAACTGTTTCCAAGCAACAAGTCAGTGGTTGTCTTAGCGGAGAGCATAATCTACTGAATATATCCGGTTTAAATATAGTAAGCCACAATAAAAATTTTTGCTTACTGGAACCCACATGGCAGCGCTGGGTCAAACGGGTTGACTGGGCTGAGTGTGTTAGGACTTGGGCCCCAGTCCATTAGGCCACCACAAGGAAAAATGATCCTAAAATCAGAAAGTTCAGAACATCATATATTTCCAATTCAAATTTGCCAATTTTTGGAAGTGGTCTTTAAAAGAGGGGCTGATGTGTTATTAATAACCATCATAACAACCAATGAAGGGCTCAAATCAGACACCAATAGCGAATGCTGATTATTGATCCAATGCTGCAGTCAACTATCGGTGAGCAAGTGATATAAGCAGTCTCTTTGATTGCTCCTATGATAAGGAATGCCTTCCTGTACTTGGAAGTATGAGATGCAAGCTAAGAAACTAGATATTATGATTAGCAGACCACTAATTTTATATTTAGTGTCATTTCTTTTATGAAGAAGTCTTGTGAGAATTTTTTTGAGCAAGTTTAGGTGTCTAAATGGGAACCTGCTTTGGTTTGTCCGCTTCCCACCAAGAGGTCCAACTCCACTGAGACCATCCATCCGGGAGAAAGGAATCTTGTACTTTTGTTAGTCTCCCTGCATTAAGATAACCATAGATTAAATTAGAATAGAGCAACATGGGAGTATGGGCTAAGTTCTGCAATGACAATATATTTTCTCAAGTCCAAGGCAGGCAAATAGAATAATGGTCAGGGCCTAGCCAAGGTCTATTGCTGGACTGGAGAACCGATGAACTGGAAAATGAATATGTGTAGAGAAATATGGGCCTTTTTGAGAACTACACCACTCCAAATATTAGCAACTATATTGAAATACCGCTCTAAAGATTTTATAATACGACTCCAAAGATGTTTAGGTCTACACAACACCGTTTCAATTCTTTCCTCATCTTTCAATCGTTCTACAACATTTGACCCGTGCAAAAAGACAGTTTTGCCCCACGGTCGCAGTTAATGTGACTAGGTCTTAGTTTCTGCATACAACTACAGTTAGTCAATGATACTTAATGTGGAGCACGGTCTACCCTACTCCGGATTCAAGGCTAAAGATTGGGGAAAATGCAAGCAATTCAGGTTTGTATGTTTGTAGTCACATTTTTGTTTCACAAGATATATGTGAGCATAATTTGTATCTTCAGCATCACATGCTTCATCTCTATCTTTCTTCATTAGGTGGCTTCACCATTAAAGTCATACTACTGTAACATTCTGCATGATGGAGGCACTGTTTTCATATGGACTGAAACCTTACAACCTAACTATGCCTTGAAAGGTATTGTGTGGAAGGTTAAGTGCAACCGTGGAGGCAAAAGTGTCTTTTCATGTAGGTCAAATGTTGCCAAACGATTTAAAACACAAAAAAAATAGTATTATGTGGAATAAACATTTTTGAAGTGGCATTCTCTATAAAAATCTTCGGAGTAATATCTGAGTGGTTGCCATTATTGGTATACTACCAATTAATTATCAAGGAAAAGAAGGCAAAGAAGTATGGTACAACTTTTGCCGGCACAGACAAGAAAGTACTCGCAATAGACCTATTGTTTATAGAGGAAAAAAAGATCAAGAAATGTATCATCAGGCATTCAGGTTAGCCCTCTTGACGGGCAAAAGCCAGCAGATCCATTGTGGTACCAGCAGGAAAGCAGCAGGAGCCAGGAGACAAAATCCACATTTCTGGGAAATAATTTGATCTGGAGGGTGGCAAAAGACACAGTTTGGAGGATGAGCCCCACCAAAAAAGCTGTTCTCCCTTCAGTAACACTAGTACTTGCAACTTTATGCTAAAAACTGTGTAGTCCTATGCTCTAATGTAGCCTACAAGCAGAAAACATAAATTGCATTAATTAATTAATTAACAGTGCATCAACTAACTCCTTGGAGATTGTTAATCTTACATAATATTGATAGATGAGACCAAAACATCAAACTTATTGTCTCCTATTGCATAACACCAATACACCCAGTGGCGGATCCAAGATTTTCATAATGGATGTTCAGAGTTACAAAAATATTATTCAATGTATAACATAAAGGTTCACAAATCATAATAGTAAAAATATAATGTACAAAATATTTTTACTAGAGACAACACTTGAAATAATTGAGAGAGATTACAAAATAATTAAGAACAAATTATTTTTACTAGAGACAACACTTGAAATAATTGAGAGAGATTACAAAATAATTAAGAAAATTATAGTCTAACTCGACGTTCCTTCGTAGTTTGGAAGCGAGATATGATGTCATTATCATTAACCTACACAAAGAATTATCACTTAAGAAAAGAAGGCAAAGATATAAAAGAGCTGCTCGAACACGTTTTTGCACTTCATCCTTTGATAAATTCCAAATTACTTTTGTTTCACTTGTTTTACTTGACGTCTTGAACCATAAACAGTAGCCACCAAGCTTTACATAAACTTGTTGTGATCATTTTCGATGTTTTAATTTATTGTTCTTAATGTTAATTGCTAGTCCTTCTTAGTATACTTAGCTCAACTAGCCATACCTACATGCGGTTGTGAATGTTCTCTCTGCCGATTTCAAAGTATCATTATTACGGTATCCAGGTTGCATCCTTGAATGATACAGTAGCACGACGAACAACTTCAACTCCTCAAAGACAAAGCCAAATCTCCCTATTCATTAACATATAGAAATGGTAGTAACTTGATCAAACACTCTACTTCCTCCACGGGTTTGTCATCACTCACCATGGCAAGCCAACAGTACCAACCATTATCAAGTGAAAGATCATTGAATTCTAGTGATAGATTTCCATTAAAACCTAAAAATTATACAATGGTCAATGGAAGCAATAACGGTCACACTTTACCCACTGATACAGGGCCCATGGGATCCGGTGAAGCCGAATATGAAGATAATGCATTTGATGATAGTTGCTCAGCGGGAGAAACTAAGTATTCTGTTGGCAGTGCTTCAGAAACAGCAGCAGAGTAGATGTATGTACTCATTCTACATTCATCTATCTCTTCTTACAAACCCATCATGAACTAGTGAAGAGAATTTATTTTATGTCTCAGCATACAATGACTTAAACATCATACACTGAAAGAAAAAACGCTGCATATGCTTCACCAAAAATACCTCGTTTTCTTGTAACGAAGCTTGCTATTTAACTACCAAAAATACTTCCTTTTCTTATAATGAAGCTTGCTATTTAACTAATGCTCTACAATTACAAGCAGAAAGCCCCATCAAGAATAAGCCGGAGGGAGTTACGCAGTGGCTGATCAGTACCCTAGTGGTTGGTGTAACCTTCTTGCCTCCGCCTCCGCCTCCGCCTCCGCCGATTTGACCACAAGGAGTAGCGCCAATGCCCATTGATGGATCTGGACTTGGTGCCCAACTCCGCCTCCCAGCCTCCGCTGTTGGCTTGTTGCCCTATTGCCTTGGGCCCTTGTGCCACCGCCAGAGGGGAGAAGGGAAACTGGGGAAGGAAGAACTAGAGGGAGTTACGGGATCAGCCAAACAGGAGTTGTCGTGTTGTTTTTTGTTGATTGGAGCTTGGACCGTGCAGTGAAAATCAAGCTGGGCCGCGTAGTTAAAGCAAAGGTTGGCTAGGCTATGGTGCATTGCTGGATGGAGCTAAGTTGGACAGGCCAAAATGCTCAAATACGTATTTTTGGCCTACTTACTTGTATATACATATAATAGACCTACTAAATATTGGATTGTTTGCCAAAAAGTTTGGGTGTACATCTGTACACCCATATCCTAATTCTAGATCCGCCCCTGAATACACCCATAACACTGCATCAGTCCGGCAAGCTAACAGTTCCACCATGCGGAATGTGTAACGTCGCAGATCAGAACCAAAAATATATGTTCAGAATGTTCAGAACTGATATCTAGACTGTTAATTATGTTGACTTATACCTATTTTTTTAGAATTTAGAAGGTTGTGGAGAATCAAGGGGGCTATATAAACCCGTAGGACTCATCCAAAGCAAAAGGTGTACGAGAGTATTAGAGGCTAGGTTATTCTTTACCATTAGATTACTATATAGGGCAAGGATCCGAAAGTCCTAAAAGATCTGAGAGGTTGTAAGATATCAACTATACCTTATACTTTTTTGAGGTTATGCTAAAAAAAAATTACGGTCGACTTCACCAAATCTTTCTCTTTCTTCCTGGTTATTTCAACATCATTATTTTAATTCTCTCTACAAGATTCATATTCTTTGTTCTTGAGACCATACACACTCGTGTCGTATCTCACAAAACCGATCCGATCCAAGGGCAATCATGCATAAGAAGGAGTAGCAGAGTGTAAGAAGTGGTATCAGAGCCAAGGCCAGATTAATCAAATTTGTGAGAAAGTTGGTAAATCGTCAGGTGGCACAAAATCAAGATCATGTTAATGATGTGGAATTAAGTGGAGAAAATTGATGGTAGAGGGAATTGCAGCTTATGGCAACGTGTGATGAAGGGTGTCCTTGTCCAGCGAGAGTTAATCGTTGCTCTTGAAGGGTATAAATCGGAAAGGATGCATGTTGAAGACTGCAAGGTAATGGAACGAAAGGTCATCAATACAATCGTCTATATCTCTCTGATGAGGTAAAGTACTCGGTGGTCAGGGAGAATTCCTCGAAGAAATTATGAAAGGGTTTAAAAGAATTGTATATAGCAAAATCTCTGACAAAACGGCGAGTGCTAAAGCTACTACTGTACATGTTGCGTCTGGAGGAAGATACATGGCTTGTTGATCATCTCAATGTATTCACAAGCTTATCACACAGCTAATCAGTGTGGATGAGAAAATTGAGGAGAACAATAAGACTGTTATACTAGCATACCACTATCATGGGAGTAATTGGTGATGAATATTCTCATCGAAAAAATTACTCTCAACTTTAATGAGATAATTGCATATTTATTATAGGCAAGCCCTTGAAAAAGATATCAAAATCTTTATCCTCGGGTGATCAAGCATTAGCTTAGTAGGTGTTACAAGCACAAACGAGAGTTATAGGAAGAAGGGCAAAAATAAAGGTACACGTGTATGTAAGGGTGCAAACGGCTCAGATTCGATCGAATAACATTCATTTCATATCTTACACCATATTTTTTATCAGATATGGATCGAATAAGGCACGGATAATATCGATCACAAATTCAAAGCGAATATGAAGCGGAATCGATACGGTATCGAATATTATTTATCAAATATCATGCAAAAATAGACACTGCATATAGCATACATATAACAATGATTAATCAATCATATGAGTTCAACATGCAACAGGATTATCACAATTTAACAAGTCATTTTATCAGGTAGTTCAACGAAATTACAAAAGTATCAAATATTCGTTTATGTTTTGCACAAGACTACTACGTATTTACATGGGCAAGTGGAAGCATATTTGCATGTCAAGCTCTGATGACGGTGTGTAACATCCTAGAATTTTGTCCTTAAAAATAAACAAAATAAATTTAAAAATATTACTGGCTTTTGAGAATTTCTAGAAAATTATTATTTTTTAGGTTTTCTAATAATTATTTCTGATTTTTGTTTTTTCTATTATTTTTGCATTTTAAAACATATTTTCTATTTTTAGAAATTAAAAGTAATTTCTATGTGAAAAATAAAAACCAGCTTTTAGTTGAAAATAATTTTATTAAAATTAAAATGTCTAAAGAAATTTCTATGAATTTTTCAAAATTTGTGAACTCTATTTGCTATTTTTAAAAATCCTTTCGGATTTTAGAAATTATCTAGAATTATATATTATTATATTAGAAATAATTTTAGTAAGTTCAAAATGGCCTATTTCAATTTTAAAATTTTATGGAATTTTTGGGGATATTATATTATTTTTCTATATTAAAAAGCATGCTCTGCATTTAAAAACTATTTATTGCATTAAAATAACAATATTGTATTATTTGCTCGGGCTATTTGGTTAGGCCCAATTGAAGTTGCCAGAATATGGGCTGTAAATATCCAAATCCAAATATCCGAACAGAGTTATTCAGAATTATCCAAGAATATAATCGAAATATTTCAATTTGACAGATATTGATCTTTCGAATCCGATGTCAAATCCGAAACTAACTATCCAAAACTGATGTCGAATCCAACAACTATCCGAAACCGACTAGCTGAATTCGATTCAAACAAATCTGATTGCATCCCTACGTGTATGCTATCTATGTGATGAGAAAAGTCATATAATAAAGGATTGTCCAAATTTGAAGCAAATAAAGGGTACATGCTCATAGCGGTAGCAAAAGATTATTATACATATTTATCATTAGTTAATTAGATACTTCTCATAGATGGATATTAGATTCAGTGTATTACTTCTATATATATTCGGCGAGGGAGATATTTGATGAAAAATCTCTACGCCTAGTGAATGGAACTATTCACTTGGCTGATTATAATGAGTATGTAATAACTAAAGTAGGAATAGTTACATTGGAGATATATGATGGAACACGTCGCATATTGACAGGAGTTCTATATGTTCCTCGATTAAAGTAGAATATAATATTTATGAGGTCACTTGAACTCGAAAGCTGCAAGGTATCACTTCGAGGTAGAGTCATGCGAGTTATTTGCAAAGGACATGCAATCATAAAAAGTATCTGAAGCAATAGAGGATATTGATTGATGGGCAAATCTAAAGTAAAGGCAACCAATAGTAGGTCTAAAAAAATCTTGATTAGGAGAATGAAACCGTGTCGTCAATAATAGGTAATCGGATCTCAACTGCAGTTATGTGCAAAATTACAAAGACAATTGTAAAATCTAGCAAACGCAAAAGCTAAGGTGTGAGTTGTTGGAAAAAGGAAGACGTGGTGGGACCAACCACATGATACTAACAAACAGGTGGAGCTTGGAGGCCATACAAACCTATAGCATAAAGGGTTGTAGAAATAAGAAGTGCGATTAACCAAACTACACAAGAATAAGCTCTCAAGTGGATGGTTCAGGAGACTAAGCCCAAACACCAACACACACATTGCGGTGATGCACATTAGCTCTTATGGTGGGGCCACTCCTAAAGGTAGGAGGAAAAGCAAAAAAGATACGAAGCCGGCCTGGAGAGAGTTCTTAAAGGAGCACAATAACTTCAACGTATAAGAGTGAAGGTGGAGACTGTTAATTATATGAGTCATATATAGTCTTTTAGGATTTGTAAAGATATGCTAGATGAATCTATTTTCTTTCATAGTAGGATCAATATTTGTTTTAAAGGACTAAGGGGATTATATAAACCTATGAGGTGATCATGAAGAACTAAAGTAGTTGAAAAGTCACAAATCAACTTATCAAAAGTAATAGGTGCATGAGAGGATTAGAGGCTAGATTATTCTTTTGTAGAGCAAGGATTCGAATGTCCTCAAACATTTAAGAGATTGTGATAGAACATCAATCTTTTGTACTCTTTTGAAGTTTGCCTAAAGAATTTGTTATCCGCTTCCCTAAATCTCTCTGCCGTCGTGGTTGCTTCAACGTCGTTATTTGGTTCTCTCTATGGGATTCATTTTCTTCGTTCTGGAGACCAAGTTCATGGTGTATCTTACAAAACTCTGATCCAATTTAGAGGCTACTGCGCATAAGAATGGGTATCACAGTGTAACATGGACATTGGAGTATACAAGCAAAAGATTTTGACAAAGCAACCAGAAATAACTTGGGCATAAGCATTACATAGTATACCACAGAACAAGAAATTGCCAATTGGAAGGGGATGGGGATCCAACAGAATGAAGAAAAGCAAATGCTGAAATGGCGAGATCAAGGTTCTTTTTCCTTGCGAACCGGTTAATTGGGAGAAAATTCAACCTGCACAGCGAATAACTGTTAAGCACCGGAAAAACATGCCATGGTATAAAGGGAAACTTAAAGAGATGACAATGATTTCCCGTAATTAACTGAAATTGGAATAAATGAGACCTAACTGAGCTGTAGAAAGAGATACGAGTAATGCTATTTACTTGTACGCACGAGGCTCATCAAATTGCTCAGCAGAGACTGCTGGGTATAAAACAGCAGGTTCAATTCCTCTGGCATGAAAGCCACGACAGGTCCTTGCAAAAGTAGATGCTGTGAACTTGCCGTTGACTAAAATCAAATCTGCCATACCTGATATTAAGAAAATTGAGAAATCGCCAACTTTAGCATGCACTAAAGGTGTCTAGCGACATTAGCGGAGAATGGACCGGACGAAGTACAAATATAGTGAAAGAAGGCCATGCCAGTCGAGACTTCCTCGAGCATGTCAATCGGCTTGTGATATAACTTCCGAAGAATACTACTGTGTTTTGCAAGCAATAAATCAGGGACAAGGCAATAAAATACAGTCTGAAAAGATGCACAAAAGCAATGTTTATTGAACACCTGAGGTACACAAAGAAGTTTCATAGAATAGAAATTAGTACCTTGGATGGCGCCTTTAGTTTGAGCAGTGGAATCACGACAGAAACCCGGTCTGCTAATATGATGTCAAATGAGGGCCACCAAAGGAGCACACACAACGCAACAAAAATACAGCGGAGATATGCGCAGAAAGCATGAAGACGGGAGAAAATATGGCGAGGCAAGAAATGTCCATAGACAGTTACTGGAAAATAACCTGGGTGATGGCGGCCTTGAGCTGCTTGTGCTGGTGCTTCGCCTTCGCCTCCGACAAGTCGCCCGCCGCGGCCGCCATCCCCGCCGGTTCGTGTGGTGCGATCGACTGGGCCAGGAAAACGGATTTGGTTCGGTTTGCGTGGACACCGTTCGAGAGGAGAGGGCCTAAGCGAGTTGTCTTCGCCACCCAATACGCATATTGGTTCATATCGGGCTTGACCACACGAAGTATTGCACTCACCTTGCAACAAGAGTGCAGTATTCGAAGCCCGTCCATGTTTCTCCTGGCTCGATGGTGTAATCTGCTCAGTTGTGTTTCTCTTCATTTCTCCCTTTTCACTGTGCCTTTTTTTTTTGGCCGTGCTCATTCAATTAAGAGATAAAAGAAGTATAATAAATGAGAATTTACGGCGCATAATATATTGGTAGTATATAGTCGTAACAGAAATTAAATCTAGCCATTGATTTCTTAAGAATATTTCTACTACTCTACTACTAGCAGAAGTATAAATAAATACTACATAATCTGATCCATTACTGTACCGGTAGTGAAAATACTGGTCATTAGTGTCATATAGTCGTACACATGAGTTGCTCTTCATGCTTCTAATGACTATATTGCACGTATTAGAAAGCAGCACGGTTAGTAGTTGCGCTTCATGCTCTCCTAAGGACTAAACAGTGCTCCATGCTCTTCCAGAGACCAAATTGCTCAGATTAGAAGGCAAAACGGTCAACGATTGAGTAGCGTGTCGTTGCACATCAGGTCCTTAGTTTGCCTCAAGCCTTGTGCTTTTTGAAGGGCAGCGAATCATTCCTGCATGATCATATATCAGAATGTAAGAATTAAGCTTCTCGAACAAAAAAAGAAAGTGTAAGAACTACCAACCCCAATTTTGTTTCCAGTATTTAGTTCGTATCATAACACAGTCAACTGCACAACTGTCTCTGTTTGTAATTTTTTCCTGAATGTTTTCACAGTAGGGGCCAGGAAAATGCAAACTAGGAGTAGAAACACAAGCGCCCGAAAGTATTCCATTTCCCTAAAAGCAAACAGCTAAAGGGTAGGAGCATCAGCGAAAAACACTGATACATTATGTCCAGTACATGTCCACATATGCAGGGTTAAGCATCACACACTTAAGTGATAACGTTCTTGGGAGTGCACGGCGTGGGTTGGGCGTCAGGAGACTGGTAGGAGATCGAGATCAGCTTCGATCTGTATTTCTCTGCCCCATCATCGTGATTTCCATTTGCCTCAAGGTCAAGGGTGCTCGCTGACTTGACCTTCGGGTTCGGGGGTGAAGGTGTCTCCGGAACAGACTGGGAGATTGCGATCAGAGACTGACGAGCAGCTTCCTGAGTGCACTCTGTTGGTGCTGCAGGCGAGGCCATCAATCAAAGGCTGCATTTCAAGTGTGCAAGAAAGGCTGTCAGAACTCTGAAGAAGAATTGCAACACGAAGAATTTGGAAGCAGGTAATGTGTACATAACATGGTAAAAAGTGAGATAATCAAGGATCAATGGAAGATTAATTAGTTTATTTTCTTCAGGTAAAAATTTTGATAATCAAGGAACAGAGCAAATTCACTATCTATTTTCTGCAGGAACAGAGTCCCCGAGGGCTCTGGCTAGTAATTGGCGAGGGGAAGGGGAAACCATCATTTTGCCATTGAGTTGATTGCTCACAGTTCTTGATATTTCTCATAATATAATTATTAGTTAGTCTCATAAAGAAAGCTTCCTGCTGAAGAGTGTCTCTACCTATACCAAGTACTTCACAGGGGGAAAAAACTGCAGCTGTCCTAAAGTAGCTTCAGAATTCAGATATTAGGGCTAATAGCTACGACAACCAGTCAACAGCGTTGCAATTTCAGTAGTTTTCCTTCAGAAAAGCGTAGATGAACTTCCATCAATATCATTCATCAGAAATCCGGCAGAAATTATACTTTGACTCTGCCGGTACTTGGACAGCTGTTGCTACCATTTAGTACTGGTACTGCTAAAGTTGCCAGAGTGAAGAACCAAATTGCAAGGACATCTACTACGAGGCCCACATTATTAGTTTGCCGTCCAACTGGCAACATGAATTGCAATTTAAACTACAAAATACTGCCTCAATACTATGAATGAACAATATGTTCAAAGAGAATAATGCACCTTTCCACAAAGTTAAAAGCATGTGTTTAGTCATTTAGGTCACTTCAATTTTTGACATACCAGAAGGAATGTGCACCTTCTCTGATAAATATGGTTTTGGATGAAATGTCGGTGCATTTACTTAATACAGTACTAAGAGATAAGATATCGCAGACTCAAAGGCGTCCTTGCATCCATTTAACAAAGAGAAGAAATAAAACTGGTGGCGTTTGTCACCCTAATGTAACTGCACAATGCTTCGCTCTTATACTCTGTCGATCAGTTTAGTGAAAGTGAATGCTCATGTGTACGCAGAAAATACCCAGAGTTTGCGTCAGATTTCCAGAGAGAATATGCATCAAACTCAATATGTTATACTTTGATACCCCTTTTTATGCATAGCAGCCTCTCAGATTGGATCAGAATAGTGAGATACGGTATGAGCGTGCACAATATCAAGATCAAAGTAGATGAATCTCGTAAAGAAACCAAAGAAAACGACGTCAAAATAACCATGATAAGAGAGAAAGATTTAGCGAAACTGACAACAAATTCTTTAAGGATGACCTCAAAAGAGTACAAAAGATTATCGCTCTCTCGCAATGCTTTTGAACCTTTGAGGACTCTCGGATTATTGCCCTATACAAGAGTTAGTGCTAAAGAATAACCTAACCTCTAATCCTCTCGTGCACCTCTTACTTTGGATGAGTTATTTTGTCGTTTGTGTTCTCTATGACCACCCTTCATAGCTTTATATAGTGTCCCTTAGTTCTCATTCAAAGAGTGTTGGAATCCTAATCCTATTAGGATTCATATAGGAATCCTTGTAGCACACCTCTTCAACTCCTAGCACGTTAGGATGAGTCGTCTCTCAACAGGATAAAATTTTACCTTCTGGTTTTTATATCATATATGTGATGTTGGTTTTGCTTCACTTGATCAATTGAGGTAAATCATAGATTTCAAGAGTAACAAAGATTCCTCAAGAAAATGGAATATATATATATATATATATATATATATATAAATGGTTCTATACTCATGGGAGTACGTACTCCCACCTTCAGTATACCGCTTAAATTATACTATTATACCTCTTTATCCTTTTAAATATACTATAATACTGATTATAAGATACTTCAAAGTCCACCCTTTATAACATAATTTTTTATATATTTCTTTTACATATGTAAAAGGGTATATAGCAAAAATAAAGGGCTCAATAATTTTTTCAACCATGTTGCAATAGAGTATCTTAGAATTATTATTGGAGTATACCAAAAGTGATAAAGTTGCAATAGAGTATCTTAGAATTATTATTGGAGTTACCGAAAGTAATAAAGAAGTATAACACTTTCGTTTAAGTGGTATATTGGAGGTGGGAGTATGTACTCCTAAGAGTACGGAAAATACTTCATATATATATATATATATATATATATATATATATACATACATACATATATATATACACATACATACATACATATATACATACATATATATATATACATACATACATACATACATACATATATATATATATGGGCACGAACTACAGTTTTGACAGTTTTTCTTTGAACCGTTCTTGTAATAATCTACACAGCTGGACCACTAAATACATCCTCAATTGATACTAATGAATGGCTAAAATATTCTAATATCATACGCATGATGACATAAGAAACAAAACTAAGTTTTTTTATCTGATGTTGCAACTTGCAAAACGAATTTGCGAAAGTTCCTAGCTGTGTACCTCTTTTCACCTCACAGGACTTTTTTTTAGGGCATTTCACCCGGTCACATGACTGAAAAGGGACAAAAGAAGAAGAAATGGACAAGAAACACCTAATCTGCCTGTAGTTGTGCTTATCTTTTTTACCACTAACCCACAAAATTAAATAAATATGCCGGGGCTACTGATACCTTATCCAAGCTACAGGTTGAGAGCCAACCGTTCAATTTGTTAGGTTCATCAAATAAACAAACCTCTAGCAATGCTAGAGATTTGTGGAAGAACTAACCTGGAACAGGTTGAAACTCTTGAAACAACTGTGATCGAAGGACAAAAAGAACAACGGGCATCATAAGCAATTCTATCTTTTCACTATACACCTCTAATCTTGTTAGAAGACCCAACCTCTAGCCGCATTAGAGTATAGTTCCTTTGACGGACCTCTAACGAAGATAGTGGTCAGTTCTTCCCACAACCCCAAGGCAGGGAGGTTTTGTTTAGCTTTATAAATACCTGCAAATCTGGCTTTATTTGATTCACTTATTCGCCAAAACTTAGGCAATTCTGTGTTTCAACGCCAGCCATTCACAGAACGGAGCTAGTAATAGTAAAGGTCCGGACATCATATCCGGCGACCTAATTTCAGACCAAAAGCTAGTATAGCCTAAGAATAGCCTTCTACAGCTAGTCATCAAGGTAAGATACCACAAGTTTCACAGCCTAACAGAATCCAAGTATCCTGTACCCAACCGATCCATTCCGCAGTACAGACCAGGTCAATCTTTATAACAAAACCGAACAGCTCTCGATATAGCTTGTAGCTAGAATTTTTCGAAGCCTGAGCAAGCCTAATTAACTACACAAGACAAAGACAAAGAAAAAACTACTACTCCCCGTTCAAATAACACGAGATGATCTTGGTTGCTCCAAGAGATGAGCCAGCATACATCAAAACAAGGAGAGACTGCTAATACCCAATCCATCAACAGCTAGCTTCCTAACTCCTAAGCCCTTAAACACACAGAAATTCGCAGCTCAAGCAAGACATACTCCTATATACCAAGATCCAACAAACCAAGAAAGGAACGAACAAACCGCCTAACCGGCCAAGAACAGACAGAATCCTAAAGAGCTTGAAGTTTGATCGAAACGTACGTATCAGTCGGCAACAGAAATCAAACACAGATGGAGGGTCTGGGCTTTGGAGAGCTCACCGGGAGATGAGACCTGGGATGGATGGAGACGCGAAGGAAGGAAGGAAACCGGAGGGGAGCAGGATGGAGACCCAAGACAAATTCACCATATCTATTTTAGGCCTACATGGTCTCGTGGACGGCGTCGGCGTGTCCTTATGGTGAACCCGGTTCAGATAAACTTTTCCACACGTATCCACTGTCCGTTGTATGATGACCAGTCCAGGATCGCCTCCGGTCCATGGACTGAACGTTACAACCTTCATGATGCACCTCTCGCTGTCTCGACTCTCCACTTCTTTACCGGACAACACGCTGATTGCGAAATCGATTTCCTAATTAGGGCATGTTTGGATCCTCAGCTTAATTGTTAATTTGGTAAAAATTAGTTCTAATCATCCAAACAATTGCTAAATTTTACCAACCTCTGAGCCTAACAATTAGCTTATTAATTAAGTGAGAGTGAGTGCTAATAATTAATTTATTCAAACAGGGAAGACTAAAGTGAAATTAATTTTTAATTTAATTAATAGAGTAATTTTTTTTAAACTAACATTAGTCTGGCGATCCAAACATGGCCTTAGTCATGAGGATATAAATACTGCGCGGCACTGGTAGAAGTACACGCTGTGGGGCCCACCACTGTGGGGCAGAGCTGTCTGTGAGAAGGGACAAGCCTAGAAGAATGGTCATCGTCACATGCATCACGTGTCCAGTTGCTATTGGACCGTATTACGAGCAGTTCCAGAATAGACCTGGGCTGGGCTGTTGGGCCTAGTTGTGCATGCCGAGGTTTTTAACCTGAATTTTTTTTTTTGGAGGACCTGATGCTTCTTGACCACCTGGTGAGCAACTACATGGAATATCAACGTTGCATAGATTCGAAAATGTTCTTCACTGTTTAAGTCATTTATCATAGATTGGGGTTAATGAACACAGCGTATATCATGCGTTCAAACAAACCAAACAAGTTAATGGTGCACGTTGTGCTTCCTCTCTGTAGCCCAAGTTATTAGTGCCTAAAACAATATGCACTACCATCCCAAAAGATCTTCCCAATGTTACCGAACAAACAACTATAGTCTACCGGTCTAGAACCGCATGCTCCATATATTAGAGCCAGGAGGATTCACAATTGCTTTGCCCATTTCACTACCTTGCGCGGCGTGCCGTCGCGCATACGCATCTAGTTACATTTGAAGCCTAGACTGGTTACAAAAAGAAGATGTAAAAGATCTGAAGTATAACCACTGGTCTAGGGATGGCAACGGGATTATGGCCTCAAAAGCAGAATAAAAAAGAAACAGTCTGATTCTAGAATCTGATTCTCACAATTCAGCTCACTCATATACACTAGAATCCACAATCCACTCCATATGTGCTTTTGGATTTTAGATTTTAGAGAATCAGCTTCTCTACGATCACAATCCAGAATCAGTTTTGGGGAATCCAAAGCTGAAGCAAATAAGCCCATACTCTACCAGAGAGTGGTGGAACTTCTCTATCTCCAAGAGCAAAGGAATCCTCCTTTCCCCAGCTCCAACCAGTTCGCCTGCTTCCCACCTGTCGGTATTGGATCCTTATGGGGGAGCCACATGGCCCACACCTAATAAAATGATACATACAAAATTAAAAAAATAAGATGATTCATAAATCGAGGATGTAATCATAAACTAATTAATTTGTGCAAATAATGTCAAGAAAAATTATCTACAACCATTGATAATTTATACAGATTAATTTATACAAATAATGTCAATAACTGATTGATTTATGCAAATAGTGTTAAGAAAAATTGTCTATAGTGAGTTAATGACATGTATTATATATACTATAGAGTATAGACCTATATGTCATAGACATGTCAGAGCCTATACGGGTAACAGAACAAGGAGTGATGGAACACCCCCCACACCCACCTCTCTTGATGGGGATAGTTTTTCCTATTATTAGTCCCTAGGGAAAAAAACTCTCCCATCCCACCGTCTAGTAAGGGAATTCCCAGGCAAGTAACGGAAAATAGGCCATTGCCATCCCTAGCCACTAGAAGTGAAATGTGGAACAATTAAATAAAAACGAAAAAATGTCTCTAAACCCCCCAAAAAAAAAGTGAAATGTGGAACAATTAAATAAAACGAAAAAATGTCTCTAACCCCCCAAAAAAAAAGTTTGAGTTCCAATTCAGTTTTCTTGGAAATTAAAATAAGAAAATCTTGAAATAATACTGTTAGTAGCTTACCGCCGGGAAAATTGATATAATGCCACTCTCAAGAGTGGTGCGAGCCAAAATGCCACTCTCGACATTGCCTTTGTTAAAATGCCACTCTGCTCGTGTCCTCCTCGCTAAAATGCCATTTTTGATTTTCTAAAATGAATTTCGCTGCTGTGTGCAGTTTTAGCCACGGAAAATGACCGTCCTGCCCCTGACCACGGGAAATGAACATAAGTAGAGATAACTCATCAGGATTTATGCACTGCACTGAACCCTGATGGATCTGTGAAACATTTTGCGCTTAGCGCGACGGAACTCAAATAACTGGAGACGCTTATGTTTTTGCAACACCAGGTGTGATTTATTTTCAGTAATCTTGATTCCCGTGCATCTATTTAATTTAAGTATTTAACTGACTCGCTTGTTATTTAGTTCATACGTTGAAGCTTCTTGTACCTCAAGAATGGAGAGAAATCTCTTATTTCAAGAAGCTGGAGAAGTTGGTGGGAGTTCCTGTCATCAATGTTCACATCTGGTTAGTTCATTGAAATATTTGGTTCTAAGTTGGAAATAACACATCTTTGTCGGGGGGCAGGACGGTCATTTCCCGTGGCTAAAACTGCACACAGCAGCAAAATTCATTTTAGAAAATCGAAAATGGCATTTTGGCGAGGAGGGCACGAGCAGAGTGGCATTTTAACAAAGGCAATGTCGAGAGTGGTATTTTGGCTCGCACCACTATTGAGAGTGGCATTATATTAATTTTCCCCTTACCGCCACGTGTTTACTAATTAGAGCCCTTGTCTTGCTTTCAAAAATAGTGTTTTTATTTTATTTTCCTTTAGAATCTTGAAGCACTCCCCAAAGACTTTCCTTGATAGATTTAGTAAAACAACTTATGTCTGCTTTTTGGAAAACTAATCGAATTGTTTGTGCAATTGTGCAGCTAAATGCTATAATATTTATGTTTATATTTAAAGATACAATTGTTTTTATTATAGAACTCTAACACTAATAATTGAATAGTTTTTTAGATCTAAACAGGCCCTTAATTTACAACATTATAGCTGAGACCCACCAAAAGAACTTCTTTTGTACCTTATGAATATATAATAGATGAATATTAGGATGTTGTAACCTTTATCCATCTTTTTCCATAGTGTGGTAATAGACTAAAAGTAGATGATAGGACTCTAAACTAAATTGTAGATTCATCCTGTCCCTTTTTTCCTTGCGTGCTTTCCTGTTTTTTCTTTTGTTTCTTTTCTTTCACGATGTAGCTTTGCCATATACAAGGATTTTATTCTCTCTATCTTTTTTTAAATTACAAAGAATATTGCTGGCCGCTATAGCTCAGCATCAATTAGGGCACTATGGGGCTGTTTGGTTGTTTAGTTTTATACGGCCAGACTCACGAGAGCCAGAAAACCAGTGTTTGGTTGCTTGTTGTATCGCATGAGCCTGTATCCACGCATGCAAGATGGCTGTTTGGTTGCGTGCGCGTGGTGCGGATGCCAGGCCAGCACGATATACAAAGCACTCGCAGCTAGGCTCGTGGGATACGAGCTCCATGACCGTTTTCCTAGAGCCAAGCTGGGGTGGTGCAGGCTCCCACGGCCAGGCTCGTGCGAGATGGCAACCAACAGCCCCTATAGCTCAACTAAAAGAAATCATCGGATGTTAATACTATGTTAATATCTCATTAATATTAACGGAACATCAAATGACCGATATAGCTCTACTTTAGTTAGGGTGCCATATTAAAAGGCCACATATTTTGCTTTTTTGTGAAATTTTTTAACATATTTAACCTGTTTTTAATAACATCAAATGGACACTATGGTTGCACTTTAATTATGGCTCACCTAATAAAGGGTAGCATTTTTTGGGAATTTCTAGAATAATTATCCTTTTTACCAGTTATAAAATTATTGTTATTGGATTTTTATTATATAATAACTAGCAAATTGACCTACGCAATTGTGTAGTTTGGTATAGTGTAGAATAACTTTACGCAACTCCAAATTTTAAAATTTAGATTTTTGTTATCTATATTTAAATTTGGGATATTTGATTTCATAGTTAATTAATAGATTTTATTTTGAGATATCTTTGGTTATGTGTGAAAGAGAGGATCGACAGGTGGGTCTGTGAGGAATTTTGCATTCTCAATTGTTAAATTAAATGCAGTGCTATCTATTTTTTAAAATTAATATGTCTCTAAACCAACTATTCAATCTAAGCCTTTAAAACTAGGGTCCACCAAATAAAGGGTTATATGCTTTTTGATCCTTTTCAAATTAATATGTATCTAAGACTAACAAGGATTACCGACCATGTCAATATTTTACACTCAAAGTCTCTAAAAAATAGCCTCACATTTGGAGCCCACTTAACATAACAGTTATGCCTATATCCATGATTCAAAGGAGGCGTTATCCTCCTTAGTAGTAAATTGGTTGGAAGCTAATAATGACCCGTTAAGAACAAAGGACGACAAATTTTGTGCAGTGAAGACCATTCATATGGTTTCATAAACCCTGGCCAGGAAACTGGTATGAAGACCAGTCACCCGTTAAGAACAAAGGACGACAAATTTTGTGCAGTGAAGACCATTCATATGGTTTCATAAACCCTGGCCAGGAAACTGGTATGAAGACATGTCTGGTTTTCCACGTGATTAACGTGAGAGTAGTTATTGGTGCACTGGCAACATATAGTGATTGACCAAAGAGCGAGATGGTTCAAAACATGATGAAAACTAATGCACGAATACAAGAGGTGCCTATAGTAGAATTAACTACCACCTCTTAGGTGGCTATAACTAGGGTGGCCTGCATGCCTCAATAGAAGAGTGATATAATATTATTCTTGTAACAATCTTTCATGGCACTAAAAATCCCTACTTAATCGCGCTCTCATATTTTTATATTCCCGTAAGTTCGATAAGGGACCCTAAGTCCTGATCATCAACATTTGACGCTAGGAGGGTAGCGCCAAGTTGAAGTTCGTCGTCATGAAGTTCCTACATCCTCACGATGGATGAGGAAAACACCTCTGATCTTACCGATTATACCGACCTCCTAGGCGAGGACTACATCCTTGTGGAGGTGTGCAAATGTGATTTCTACCTTGAGTATGTTTCTGAGGGAGAACATGCTACCATCCGCAACCGAACCCTTTGGGGCTGAGACAGCGGAGATGAAGCTGCTATCCCCAAGTAACTCCAGGGGCAAGTATTTTCCCACTTTTGTCTCGACTAGAGAGACGGGTAACCACGATGACGATGCTGTGGCACCCAATGATGATCTCACTAATAAGTATTAGTTTCATTAAAAAAGGATTGCATGGATGTTAACCTAATAGAATATAGAACTTAAATAAGTATTGGCAAAATCTATCACTGCAAAATATTAGCAACACAACATCATTTTGGTTTATGTATATTGCTTTTTTCGCTTTTTTAGTAGGGCCATTGCTAGTGTTAATCAGTATTCACTATTGAAGTGTGTCTACAGGGCAATACATTTGACTGTGTGAAATTATCCCAACAGTAAGTGTGCTTCACTGTGTAATCTCTTTAGTGCATATTATCTTTTTCCAGCAGCTATTCTAATCTCTGCCTGTCTCACATGGATCCACGAAGATGTGAAATGAAATGACATACGGGGTATGGCCCTCAAAATGTCCTAGAACTATGAACAATAGTTGACTCAGCAAAAGCATTGGTAGTTTGAAGGGTCATGTTGGCAAGTTGATTCAGATCACGTTTTGTACAAGAGAAAAACTGTACATATTTTAGGTCATGTGGTTGTGCGAAAGGGATAAAGTGTGGAGCTTATGCTCCCACATGATACTGAAAATCTACAAATGTACTACGTCTCTAGTCGCTGAAAGCCCCTTAATATTTTCTGGCATGTTTTGTCAAAAGCAAATAAGCAATCATGATATTTAATCATTGTAAAATGATTTGATATTACAAATTAATTCCATATATATGTGGAGCAATGTTTCAATGCTTTTTCTCCTAATACAAGTGGTACAAATCTTAAAGCAGACGAAAAGGTAAGTAATCATTATTTACCTTTCATTCATACTTTAATATTTATGTAACTGTAAAAAGGAAAAGTATGGAAGCACCTCTCATATATGTGTCGTTTCTTTCCTTGTCTGATAATAGAAAAAGGCTATCAGCAGAAAGAAAAGCAGGGAACAAACCTAACTTTAATATTGTCATGATACACTGGATTCCATTTTTCCCAGGAGATTTTAGACCAAGAAATTTGCTGCCAGGAAGTCAACTTTTTTGACTTATCTTCAGTTGTTTTTACAGGGTCTTAAAGTTGAATTGGTGGCAAGTACAGTGAATTTGAAACAAGTGGTGGGAAAAAATCGAGCTATGTGCTGCTGTAGTTGTATTTGCACAATGCATGAATCCATTTTAACCATCAGAATCCTTCAGATGTTCATTGGTCAGTAACAACAAACAAGCATGCCATTTTCTAAGCATAGGAGAAAGCAATCAGGCGTCATAGGAAAAGCAGCAAGCTGATCTACCATTAGCACATATATATGAATCGCTTACTACTTATCTGTAAAAGGCTTATCTCACTCTCTGAAACGCATGGCAACCACTGAAGCCCTTCGAAAATCAAGGCCACAGCAAAAGGGCAGTGAGTTTGTTGGCTGTAGCCGTCAGAGTTTAGAAGTATGCATGCCACTTTAGCTGCCTGCAAGACGTACACTTTGTGACAAGCTACCAGGCAGTAGTCGCAGTACTGAAACCACGACGGCTCAGCTTATCGTACTTGTAGTACTGCAACTCCTCGTCTGGACAGCACTTCTAAACTCACTGCAGTGACAGCTGACGCAGATGCCACATAGTTCCCTGCACCCGTACGTCTGTTTCGTAGTCGTCGTCGTCCCCGCGCGCGCGAACGCATGGTGGATAAAAGGCGGGGACGCGGGGTGGTAGCTAGTGGGTGCGATCGGATCGCGAGTTCGCGACAGGCTTTGCAAATGCAATGACCAGAATGCCACGTTGATTTCGGGCGAGAGCCTGAGAGGTAAAGTCATGTAATGTAACCACCCACGTAAAGTGCCTGAGGAACGAGGAGAATTAGGTATGTCAGTGTCAGTTTACATCAAGAAACCGGTATGCCTAGCTAGCCAGCTGCGGCTGACTAGCAACAGGCGATCTTTCGGTGAGCTGCTGTGACAGATTGGAGGAGATCTAGAAGATTTAAGTGCTATATATTCCATTCATCACGAAAAGAAGATAAAGCGAAAGGTTAATTAGAATCAAACGTTGTTTCGCATTGTAAACTGTAAAGTAAACTGCAGCCGCTGTCAGACAATCGAGAATACACTCAGCATGCCCTTGGTTTCCTGAAAACGTACATGCGTGTCATACATGCCTTTATAGTAAAAATAAGAGGCATTTATGAAGTGCAATTCAACAGAGAAAGGGAATCCGACCTGAGTAAAGCAATGATTGGTAAGTCCTAATTCCCATTAGTTAAATCGATATGTAATCACTGTCGAGCAATTTATTAAATTCACTCATCATTCTTTACTTCTGAACGCACTGAAAGCAGAATAAACCTGGGTTACCTGAAAAATTGCATGCCTGGCAAATGCAGACATGTCTGGTAAGTACTTCTCTTTATACCAAATCATAGCAAGCTTGCAAGGGCATTTGTGCATGAGAGAAAAGGAACGGAATACAATATGATATGAATGGCCTAATTCACAGTACATTAAATTGATCTTTGCATTGGAAAGCACGATGCAGTTACTTGCTTTATCAAATATCCGAGCCACTCATTTTAATGTGGATATGTCATACCTGGTCATGGGTCATGCAACACATGTAACACACCTATATATATGCCACATTGCTGATAAAGTGATAATGATACAGACATGCACATTCGACGCCTGTTGTTGTATGGCCTATATTCCCCATCATCGTATATGGCTTACCGACAAAAAAATTTGGTTACATTCAACGGTCCCCCCGGTCGTTTTAATGTGGATATGTTATACCTGGTCATAGGTCACGCAACATATGTAACATGCCTATATGTCTGTAAGGCCATATAGAGGTTAATCTATGGATGTGTGATAAGTATTTAACTTTTGTTAGACTTGTGTTAATTTGTGTGAGTTTGTTTTGGACTTGAAAAACTGAATTTGTAATTTTGGATTGTTGTTGGTGTGTTGTTAGTCTGCCCGGCCTTGTGCTAGCAGACAGATCAGCCAGTGAGTTTAAGCGATGCACTTAGTTGGGAATTAATACTAGTGTTGATTACATGTTGTATATTATGTTGAACAATGTTATGTGATATTTTGCTTGTATAAGATGGTTGCGGTACTTTGGAGTTAGGTTATGGTGAGGCGGAGGAGACCGGGACTAGGCTAGGAGAACTAAGGTCCAGACAGCCAAGGTGGCGCCGGAAGATGACTAAGGCAGGGGAGTTGTTGCAAGCCGGGTTGACAAGTGTATGGTTGAGATGCTAACTTGGGCCCTACTCAAGCAAAGAAGGATCGTTGGATCAAGAGTTCACAGGTAGAGTAACGGTTGAGTTAGTACCATATATGAGTGAGGGAGTGAATCTCAATTCTTGATGAGATTTTTTGAGGGCCAAGAAGGTCATCTAAGAGTGAATGTTGCTTATAGTATGCTATAAATAAAGGGGTAGAATGATGCCTCCATACCAAGTCTGAGAGGAAATATCTTGAGAAGGTTTTGTTCCGATCATCTAACTACCATCTCAATTCCTCTCTGAAGTTTTCTCAATAAACCAAGTTTTGGTTTGAAGAAGAAACTTTGTAATAGATCTTATTCTTAAGAATTTGGGGATAGTTTCTTTATTGGTTTAGCTTGCTATGACTTATGGGATATCATTCAAGATCATTAAGTTCATATTAGCCCATGAGCAAGCTCAAATTGATGTTTGTGCTTTCGAATCAATTTTAGTACAACCTTTGCTATATTTGAAAAAGATCAGAACTTTAATGTCAATCTATTTGATTTGATGATTGAAATAGCTTCCTATCATCAATAGAAAGGTGCATGCAAAATTTCATAGGATCTAGATCGGTCGATCAAAAGTTACAACAATTTTTTGGTTTCAAAATAGTGTTGGTTTTCCTGTTCATTCAGTAGTATCAGATTTTTACCTGTGGTAGTGCCAGATTGCAATAGTACTGGACTTTTTGCTTGTGGTAGTGCTGGTCTAGCTGAGATTTTCTAGAACTTTGATTTTTAACATTTATTTGATGATTTCCTCAATGCTAATCTTTCTTTGAACTTAGTAACTTCACATGGTTATAGAAAGTGAGGTTTTCAGTTAGTTTTTTAGCTAGTTAAGAAAAGCGAGTTGAATTTTTGGGGGAAAATATTGTTAATCATTCACCCCCTGATTGCCTAATTCGATTCTACAATTTCACAATGCTGATAAAAGTGATAGTGATACACACATATGCATCTGACATCTGTTGTTGTATGGCCTACATTCTCCATAATCATATCCAGCTTACCGACAAGAACATTTGGTTACATTCAACGGTACCCCCACGAGAAAGACCAACTGTCATACACTAAACTACTAAAGGGACCGGTCGTAAAGGAACACAATGTGACACACTAGTCTAAATTCATTCAATGTTTAGTCCACCTATAGGATAGATCCGTGCACATATAGCACACTGCTTACACTTTCATTTTCACTTCATATAAAAGAGTTAACCCGAATGTGCTATATTTGGACCCAATAGGCATATATATTACTCCAACTCACTTTATACAAGCAATGTATTAATTCAACCACTACTCTAGATGGACCATATGGTCCTTCACATTAACATATCAAAGTGAAGGACTTGAAATGGCAATCAAAGGGGTGTGAATGATCACAAATAATTCCCCCCTAAAAGAATCGACAAAAACCTCACTCGATCAAAGGAGAGCAGAAAAAATAATTTCCTGAGATCAACTCTAGGGCAGCACTACCGCCATGTAATGGGCGGTAGCACCGCAATGAACAATAACCTCGGTTCCGCGTGAAGAGTAAAACAAGGGGGTTGTCGATGTTTCGTATAACCGGCAAGTAAATTTGTAAGTCTAGGGGCCGCGCGTCCCCACTCCTTGAATGGTTAGACTCGGAAGTCCAAGATGTATACTGGTTCGGGCCGAATATCCCTACTTCCAGTTCGTGGTGGTGGATCTCATTGCTCAGAGGGGTGATCGATTACAAGCGAGAGCTAAGGACAGGACCTTAACGCTCATTTGTGTAGGGGAGCCGGAGAGCTCAGAGCGCTCACTCGGGTCGGGAGGCCCGAGTGAGGTCGGATGGGCGAACGAGGTAAAAACGAGAAAATCTAATCAGTCCCCTTCCCTAGAGGACCTGCCTCCCTTTATATAGTCGGAGGGGGCAGGTTACACGGGAATACGGAGGAAAGATATAGGGGCATACTATGCCCGGAAGTCCTGGTCTTCGGTCTTGGCACCTGACAGGTTTCTGTCCATCCCACGCCTGAGTTGGTAGACACAACGGATAGTGTTTCGTTGGGAAGGTGCGCACCTGCTCTCTATTCGTTTGTCAGATGCTGACGTTGCTTACGCTGTGCCCTGACACCGCCTTGGGACGGAGTGTGCCCCTCCATTGCGCCTGACAGGATGAGGGGATTGGTGCTTGACTTAGCGGCCCCCTGGTATTGTCTCGGGAAGGAGTCTGGTACTGGGGGCCAGCTTGGAGTTGACCGCTAAGCGACGGGGATTTACCGAGGCTCTGTCCGGGAGTCTGGTCGAAGTCCGTGGGAACGCCCGACCAGCTGCCTGGTCGAAGCATATGGGGACGCTCGATCGGTAGCCCGGTCGGGGTGCCCCCAGCGTGCTCAAACTGAGACCGAGCAATCCTTCGTGTCTCTTCGGGCCTAGAGATGGACCCAAGATGGTTCATCCGGTGATCCAGCCGATATTTAGGGATAATCCCATCTGCGAGGGGCGGGGGTTTTGGTGACATCCCGTTCAACACTCTGTATCATCGTCGGTCTGGACTCTGAGTCCAGATGACTGAGAGAAATACGATCTTGAAATAGATGTATACTTCGTTGTAGGGTACCCCTGGTAGGAGTATTCGTCAGTAGCCCCCGGGGCCATCCTGAAACGTAGGCGTTTCTGGATGGACCCTTCATTTTCGTCTGGCATGGTCTTCTCAGCGGCACGGCGCCGCTTAACGAAGCGGCGGGTCCCCTCGCGGATGGCCGCTTTGCACGGTCGAGTTCGACCGACTTGGTCAACCGGTTCCGACTGGGTGCGCATGAGCGCACCCGGTGGGTGTACAAATGGGTTATCCGAGTGGGCCCTGGAGATCAAGTGATCTCCGGCGACGATCCTCGTCGGTGTCCGACACCGAGGCGACCCATAAAAAACCTTTATTTACTCAATCCCGTGTCGGACCCAAAGTTCGTAGAATCGGCGCACTGGCTGCTGCTTCTTTCGGGCTCATGGGAGAGTTTGAAGTATGGTCTCGGACACAAGTTAAGGCGATTGGGTCGTTCGCCAACCCAACTAGAGACCCACCGAGGGTTCGCCTTGAACTTGCCCCTCGCTCAATTCGCTTGCTGGGGCGGTTAGGGATCCATTTGGTGGGTTTTGCCCTACGCGCCCGCAGCCAGGTCTTAATCGTGGGGCATTCGAGCCCTCTCGCCACCTCGAGGCCGCTACGGCCCGGTGGGCTTTTCATACCTGCTTCGGCCTAGTCGGGGTCGGCCCGAAGGCGGAGATCGGGAGGTCGCAGCCTCGCAGGGGCGTCCCGCCCGAAGCGATGCCCTGTCGCCTCCTGCTCGCATTTAATGCGCGTGTGGAAATTAAATGCGAGGCGAAATGATTGGGAGTGATACGTCTCACCAGTGGGGAGGCGTGGCGGTTTGAATGGACGGGCGACGCTTCATTCGAGAAAAGGTCTTGACTGGCGCCCACCGGTCTTGCGCGTTTGGTCAAGGTTCTTCTGGCTGGTGCTGTTTACGCCTATAAAGCCGATTTGGAGGTGGTAGGGCACGCTCCTGCCTTCACTTTCGCCCCCCTTTCGTCTTTGCCTTTCTTGCCTCCTTCCTTTGCCCGAGACAAGAAAGGAAGAAAGGGAGTCGGGAGAGAGTTGCTTACATTTTCCTCCTCCGGCTTTCGATCGCCCGTACCCCGGAGATGTCATAGTCAGAGTGCACCGCTCAACCCAGCCACGCGCTCGGCCTGGAGAGTAAAGGGTTCCTCCCTCCGCAGGATGCTTCGAAATGGAGGGTAACGACGGGGGCCGCGGAACCAGCATCGGAGGAAGGGGAGATCGTGGTGCCCGCCTGGTTTTATGAGCGCGGGTTTGGACTCCCGCTCCATCCCTTCATCCGCGGGATGCTACACCACTACGGGGTGGAGGTGCACCATCTTAACCCCAACGGCGTGCTCCACATAGCGATCTTCATGACGCTGTGTGAGGCATTCCTGGGGATCGAGCCCCATTGGGCGCTGTGGAAGTACTTCTTCCATGCCCGATTGTGGAAAGATAAGGCGGCGGATGCCACGGCGTCCATGGGGGGTGCGGCCCTGCAGCTACGCACCGGTCGCGGGTCGGAGTACATCCCCTTGAAGCTGCCGTCGTCAAATCGGGGGTGGCACTCTGAGTGGCTCTATGCCCAGAACCTGGGAGGCAGCGCCCCGGTCTTCACTGGTCGTCTCCCTGAGTCGAAGGAAGAATGGGGCTGGGGCCCCGATAAAAGGGAGAAGAAGAAGATGGCGCCGATCTTGGAGCGGATTAGGCTCCAGCGGGAGCGGGGCCTGACTGGTGAGGCTGTTGTACGCGCGTTCATGAGAATGCGCGTGCAACCCCTTATGGAAAGGGTGCGCGCGATGTACTCGTACAGCGGGGCATCCGACCCCATGAGGATGGTCACAGCCAAGCTCACCGCGTCGGAGCTTGAGGCCAGGGAGGCCGTCGTGCTGGTCGGGAGCGCCACCGTGGCGGCGGGTGGCAGCCCCGACCCCTTCTCGGCGGGGAACCCCCCTGACTTGGTAAGCCGAAGGATTCCTTTCTTCTTCTCCTTCCATCCCCTTAGCCTTTAGTGTGCGGTTTGATCGGCGCCTTTGTGTTCCCCAGTGGGGCGAATGGTGTCGGCCTTCTTTGAGGAGGAAAGCAGAAAGCCCAGCCCACCAGGCGCCGCCAGAAGAATCCGACCAAGCGGCGGGAGGAGGAAAAGGAAGAAGAGGGAGGAGTCTGCGATTAAGGTCGCGTGCGGCGAGGAGACCTCCGTGTCGACTGCGGTCAGTATGGCCGATGCGGAGTCGTCCTCGAGCGACGGTGGTGGCGACAGCCTCGATGATCCGTATGAGGCCTTCCTCGGGCCGTAGACCATCGGCAAGCCCATTGAGGGCGTCAGCACGAGCGCCGCCATCGTCGGGTCCCAGGCAGAGGTCCCACAGAGAGAATCGTTCCTGGGGAAGCGGAGGGGCGATTCGCCTCCGCCGGGGAGGCCGACGAAGAGGACGCAGCTGCTGCTACCGTTCCCTCGCTCGACGGTGGCGTGCTCTGGAGCAGAGGTGGTTTAGCGGGATCCGGCGCCGGATCTTCCTCCAGTGGCGGTTGGGGCGTTGAACGCCGATCCGTCGACATCAGCAGAATCGGGACCACCGTCGGAGGTTCCGGAGGGGTCGAGGCGCGAGGGGATTCTGGCGCCCTTTGACGGGTCGGAGTCCCGGCCGAAGGCCGCAAGAGACGAAGGAGAACTTCCGCTGCCGCCGCCGGGACCTGTGCCAGCTGGCGCCATCCTGGCGCCTGTTGCGGTCTTGACGTCGGGACCCAAGGGCCCGTCAGAGGGGGTGATCCAGACACCGGAGGCGGTCGATGCCGAGTCGCAGGCGGAGGCGACGCGCGTCCACCCGCGACCCGTGGCCCCCTGGCCCGTGCTAACCTTGCCGGGCCGCGATCCGACCGGCGAGCCATTGCTCGTGCTGGACATCGAGGCAGAGAACAGGTCGTGGGGGGCCTGCCAAGAGGGCGCGCAATGAGTGGAAGCTCACCTGAGCCAGATTCGACACGGTCTAGCCTTCGCCCTTGGCTCAGCTGACGGGGCGCTAAAAGTCATCTCTGGCATCACCCACCCGATCATCCAGGTAAGCTCTTCCAACTGCTTAGCTTCAGCCTTTGTCTTGCTTTAGCGGTCAGGAGGCTGAATGTAATGCCCGTGTTTTTGCAGTCGTTAAAGGATTAGTCGGGAGAGAAGTCGGTGTCCCTCCACATTTTGCACGAGCAGATGACGGCCGCCATGAGGGAAGATGGTTGTCAGCACTCCGAGTCGCGCGAGGCTCGGGAAGCCTTGACGCGCGAGCGGGCGGAGATGGAAGAGACCCGACGGGAGCTGCTCGAGAAACGTCGGATAACCGAATCCCAGGAGATGAGGATATCCGAGCTCGAGGCACTCAGGCGGTGTATGCGCGCCGAGATCTTCTTCTGCAGCGCTGAAAAGGCAGCCTTGGCGGAGGAGGCGGTGCGCCTTCAAAGGCGAAAAGCGACCAAGCTCGGCGGTCGGACTCCACCAGATGGGCGCCTCAGCGGCGAGGCCGGGCTAAGGCCGAGGAGAACCTCTAGCACCTAGAGATCTCCACAGCTAGTAAGTAAACCAATCCTGGTCCAGCCTTCTGCGATCACGGATCGTTGAACCTTCTTTTTAACTTCTCTTCGATGCGTAGAGTTGCTGAAGGATCTCAGCGACGCCGTGGAGGCGAAGAAGTTGGCGGTGGAGGAGCGTGATGCAGCGGTGGCGTCACGTGCGGTGGCCTTGACAGCGAAGGAGATGGCGGAGAAGGACTTGCTAGCGCAAGCCGTCGAGCTGACGACCCTTCAGGTGGTCGGCGGGGAGATCCGTGATCAAGTGCTCGGGACCGCTGGGCAAGGTCCAAACTCGCTTGCCGCCCTTGGCCAGCGATGTCGAACCGTCAAGAGCTCGGTGAGCGAGGGATCGAGCTTCGGGGCTGTTCGTGCCGGTCTTCGCCCTTTCCCATTACAGCGGCATCGACCTTGCCGTTGTCAGCAGTGGAGTCGCGGCGAACCGGACCGACGAAGAGGTCGAAGGATTCAGGAACCAGGCTGACCCGCATGCCACGGCGATCGCTAGCCGAATACCGCCGGAGGGCATCCTCCACCGAAAACAGGAGGAAAATTAAACGTTTTGATTTTGGTAAAAACTTCGTTTTTGTAATGAACTGAAGTTTCGTTTTGGTCTGATTCTATTTTCTGCGCTTTCCTAAAGATGATGAACATTCGATGACCGTAGCTTTTAGGAACCGCGGAGGTTGCATAAGCGTAGGTCGACATGTTAGCACTTTTGGAAAGGCTCAAAAACAAGGGCCTAAGGAGCAAAAAATGCTCGCCCGCACTCATCACGGGAGAGGAGTGTCTCCGACCAGTAGTGGCTCGAACTATACGGGCACTTCCCTTTACCACGGCACCACTGTGGACCGTGGTCACCCGGGCGTGGTAGTAGCACTTGGGCCGGGAGGGTTACCGTTAGGTGGAGTCGAGCGGCCGGTCGAGCCACCGACCCGTGTGAGTGTGCGGATCTGCGACCCTCGAGCGGCGTGTGGGAACCAAGCTTGCGGTTTCCATGCGGCGCTTGAATTCGGAAAAAGGGAAAATGCGCGGGAATAAGGAAAAGCTTAGGGAAGCAATTTGCCTTATCTTTTTTCCCGCGAGGTGGAGATGTTGCGGCGACTGGGTCTTTTGCTCGGCCCTTGGGCCGGGGCGGCCCAGATAGGTGACGGTTCGCGCCAGCCGTCAGCGTAGCCATCTTGACCTGGGGCCGAAAATCGAAGAGTCGCGCTGCGCCTTCCTGGCCGAAGCAGGGTCCTTTCGCCCCGCCTGTCCCGTCGTATTTCAATGCAAGGCGGGAGACGTGGACTGGACACGTCCTGTCGTGCGGGATGTGGAGTTAATGCGCGTGCGGCTCGTTGCGGCGACGCTTCGCCGACCGCTCCGCCACAAGATATAAATCTGGCCGAGGAGCGACCGGCATAGCCATTCTTCCTACTCTCCCTTTGCCTCTTCGCGATAAGGGAGGGGAAGGGCGAAAAAACTCAAGTGGTGATGGCGAGTGGGGACGACGATCGGAGGGCCGGCAAGCGGGAGGCGGTAGCGGATCCCCTGGGGTCGGACCCCAAGAGGTCCCGCTCCCTCGCCCGGTCGTCCTCGCGTGCGAGGAGAGGGGGACTCGCACTGCCCCCGTCGACCTTCCGCATCAGGGATCCTCTTTCGGAGTGAGCTCCTTCGCTTAATGTCGGGATGGTTTTAATTCCGTCTTGCTGACGTCGAGCTTTTTCCTTCTTCATCGCAGAGCTTCTGGCTCGGGATCAGGCCGACCGTCAGCCGCGGTCGCGATGACCGCCTCTGCGGGAGGCGGGCACCGCCGGGGCCGCTGCAGATGTTCATCCGACTGCCTCGGGCGGTCCCCTGGGGGCTCGAGCCGTGGCTGGAAGCCTCCCTGCGGATCCGAGCTGCAGCGGCCGCCGCCAAGGAGGCGGAGATGCTGCGGCAGCGGGCTTGGATCCGAGCCCTGGAGGGGAAGCTCACCGAGGCGCGCGAGAGGTGCGTTGCGATTCGCCGGCCCATGGAGAAGGAGCCGCCAAACGAGGAGCGCTGGACCTTGCGCGAGGATCTCATGAACATGCTCGGTCCGGCCTTCGAGAGCATGGCCAGGAGCTTGAGCCACGGAGTGGGGGCTGCAGGCGCCGGAGTACAATGAGTGCATTACGCCGGCCTCTCCGTCGCGACCAATGCCTGGCCGACCTACCCGCGCCCTCTGGCGCTCTGCTCGCGAAGGGCGGGAGGTCGCCGTCACCGTGGCGGAGTATGTGCTGGCCTGCTGTGCCAACCGCAATGCCACCTTCGACCCGATCGCGACCGTCGGCAGGGTCAAAGGAGAAGCGATCGCGGGCGAGTCGCCAGAGCGGAGATCGTGGCGGGGGCTCGTCGTGGTCGGCGCGAGCAGCAACAACGACTCGAGGGCAACGACCCATTTGGATGAGCCTCCGGGCGGTCGTGTCTAACTTTTGCTTCTCGAAGGTGTAATTGTGCGTATGTCTGGTGTCATGGATGTTTTGGGGGATTTTGCCAGATACTTCGCATTTCCTTTCTAAGATATACACTCATCGAGCGACCATAGCTCTTTAGAGGCCGCGTGGGTCACTAGAGCGTAGGTCGGAGTGCAAAGGCTTTGAGGCGAATGCGAAAAATGGCAAAGGGCCAAACAGCCCAAAAGACGCGTCCGAGATCGACAATGGATCAACTCGCGCATGCTTCCCCTTTACCACGAGGCGCTACTTCGCAACCGTAGCCGCCGGGGCGTAGACCATAGCGCCCGGGTTGAGAGAGTCACCACTCGCAAGGGATCTAACGGCCGGTCGGGACGCTATCTTAAATAGCATGCAAGCAAACAGCCCCCGAGCCGCGTGCGCAAGGACCGGGATGTGGTCGGTGCGCAACACTTTCGAACCTAAGGGATTTAATAAAAACGCACGAATAAAGATGAAGGTCAGGGACAGAATCTCCTTAGCTTCTCAATATCCCAGGCGTTTGGCACAGCGTGATCCTTGGTGCCGCTGGATCGGAAGGTGCCGAGTCGGTGGATCCCCACGGCGCTTAAGGGAAACGGACGGCGGCATGTCCCAGACGGCAACACGCTCTACCGGCTCCCGGAGGCTCCGATAGCAGGCCATGGCCCCCGGGTCCCTCGGCTCGGGGGCCATGGCAAGATCTTCTTCTTCTGCAGCACTCAAGCGGCTTGGGGAAGCACGGAAGACCGTGTGACCCCCCGGCCAGTTGTTGGTGAAGAAAGCCATCAAGGAGGGAGATGGGAATCCGGAGATCACGAAGATGACGCGCTCTGCCCCTACCTGGCGTGCCAACTGTCGGTGTTTCGTATAACCGGCAAGTAAATTTGTAAATCTAGGGACCGCGCGTCCCCACTCCTTGAATGGTTAGACTCGGAAGTCCAAGATGTATACTGGTTCGGGCCGAATATCCCTACTTCCAGTTCGTGGTGGTGGATCTCATTGCTCAGAGGGTGATCGATTACAAGCGAGAGCTAAGGACAGGACCTTAACGCTCATTTGTGTAGGGGAGCTGGAGAGCTCAGAGCGCTCACTCGGGTCGGGAGGCCCGAGTGAGGTCGGATGGGCGAACGAGGTAAAAACGAGAAAATCGATCGATCCCTTCCTAGAGGACTGCCTCCTTTATATACTCGGAGGGGCGGGTTACACGAATCTGGAGGAAAGATATAGGGCATACTATGCCCGGGAGTCCTGGTTTTCGGTCTTGGCACCTGACAGGTTTCTGTCCATCCCACGCCTGGGTTGGTAGACACAACGGATAGTGTTCCGTTGGGAAGGTGCGCACGTGTCCTCTGTCCGTTTGTCGATCTTGGCGTTGCTTCTGTTGTGTCTCGACACCGCCTTGGGACGGAGCGTGCCCCTCCATTGCGCCTGACAGGATGAGGGGACTGGTGCTTGACTTAGCGGCCCCTCGGTATTGTCTCGGGAAGTAGTCTGGTACTGGGGGCCGGCTTGGAGTTGACCGCTAAGCGACGGGGATTTACTGAGGCTCTGTCCGGGAGTCTGGTCGAAGTCCGTGGGAACGCCCGACCAGCTGCCTGGTCGGAGCATGTGGGGACGCCTGGTTGGGGTGCCCCCAGCGGGCTCAAACTGAGACCGAGCAATCCTTCGTGTCTTTTCGGGCCTAGAGATGGACCCAAGATGGTTCATCTGGTGATCCAGCCGATATTTAGGGATAATCCCATTTGCGAGGGGCGGGGGTTTTGGTGACATCCCGTTCAACACTCTGTATCGTCGTCGGTCTGGACTCTGAGTCCAGATGACTGAGAGAAATACGATCTTGAAATAGATGTATACTTCGTTGTGGGGTACCCCTGGTAGGAGTATTCGTCAGGGGTAAATAGTAAAATCAGCATGACTTCAATCCAAAATTGGTGTAACTTTTGATCGGCTAATCCAAACCCTATGAAATTTTGTATGCACCTTTCTAAGGATGTCTGGAACATATTCGAACTTTTAACCACAAGGATTGGCATTAAAGTTCTGACTTTTTTCAAGTTTAGTGAAGGATGCACCAAAATCTGGTCAAAACTCAAACTTCATCCTAATCTTGCTTGTGGGATTTTGATGATTAGATGACCTCTCATATATCATAGCAAGAATACCAAAGAAATCGCCCCCAAAAGCTAAAGAACAAAATCTACCGGAAATCCTTCTCTCTCAAGTCAAAAGTCGGTTTCTTTAGAATCTCTTGATGAAAAAGTGAAAACTTGCCTAGACGATTGTGATATGATCTCCAGAGGATATATCCAGCAATTAATCATCCTTAGCAACATAAGATCAAGAGAAGAAGAAACCGCACAAGAAAGATAAAAAAAGTCAAGAAAAGGAAACATCAACACAAGAGGCAAGACCTAAGCACGAATTTTGATTTCATTTCAAAACAAGTAGGTTGATTACAAAGCCTCTCACCTGAGAATAAAGCTTTCAATGAGCACTCACATACACCCACAAGAAAACCAAAATCTTGTAGAAACCATAAATCTAGAGTCTTAAGACTTAGTAGTCTAAGGCACCACCTCCATCTATATCTCCTTATGTAGAGGAATCAACCCTAACCCTAAAACCTGGATCTCAAGTAGATACCATCTACATTTACATAGGCTAATCCGATAACTCAACACACATAAATGGATTTTACACTCACACAAGCACGCTTCTCAAAGCGGTCTTCTTCGTGAGGCCCAATTCGCTCTACAAGCCTGAATTAGCGCTCATATAAACTTTGGCTTGACCTAAACTACTTAGACCGCTGCCATGGTTTTCAAAATCGCCTTGATCCCTCATAGTGGGTAAATTACCAATTTACCCTACAACCGGCCTTTTCCATCCACTCGTAGCATCGTACATGCTTCGTCATCCACCACATGGCCCCAATGGCTAGCTGCCAAGCCTCTCATGTGTCTGGACTCCCCCAACTGTCCTCTCTTGCAAACTGGCTTGAATCACTTGGTGCACCACATGTCCTTGTGCTTCAACATGACAACGCCAGCTTCCTTGACCGTTCTAGATCTCAACTCCTCCTTGAGTATAGTCACAGTCTATGCCATTGCCCACCATGTCCATAACTAGTGCTTCACGCTTTGGCTCCTTGTCTTCCCCGCTCGCAACCCCTTCCTAGCATCAGTCATCTTTCAGCATCTTTTGGCCATTTTGGACCTCAGCTCTCCTGTTTAGTCCCGGTCTCCTCCGCCTTAGCACGACTTAGCTCCAAAATCCTGTAACCACACAGACAAGCAAACACGTTCATAGTACTGTTCACATGCAATAAACACTACATAATTGCAACGAAAATCACTACTCCTTGTCAAAACCGATACTACCGCCAACCTAAGGCTGGTAGTAACCGCTCAGCACAAACCCATTTTCCACACTCTAGAAAATAACTATCATCATCTATAGGCCAGTAGTACCGCTCAGCCGGCAGTGTGCCCCTAAGGCCAGTAGTACCGCTCTTACCCAAACCCAGAGAATTCTCTCTCTGTAGTATGATTGCCACTACACAAGGACTGGTAGTATTGTAGGATCAGCACTACTGCCGTCCAAAGGCCAATAGTGTCGTCCAACATGATCGCACTTCAAATTACTTCAGATTCAAAGCAAGTTCAAAATAAACTCAAATTTGAGTACCATATACTCAAATCCAGTCAATTACTTATCAATCACATGAGTAGACCTTTATGTGGTCTTTTACAGTATCACAATCTCTTAATTATGCAAGTGTATACCCGAGTAGACCCGCAAGAAAAAAAAACTTCGAGGAAAAGGGAGCTGATCGATCCATTGCACACTTGCTCCCAAATTGAGGCGGCAGCCGGCAACGCCAGCACATGTCGATCGAACTAAGGGCATCCGTAATGGTTAAAGATAATTGCTCTCTATAGTAAGATCCATGTCATCTATATACCATGCTATAGTAAACCCTTACAATGGTGAATCTATATAGATGTCTATAGCTATTTTTAATTAATGGAGTGCTCTCTCTCTCTTTCTTCATTTAATTAATAGACAATCTACAGGTCTGTAGATAGCAGCGCTCTCTCTCTCTTCATTTAATTGCTTGCCACATAGGATAGATACTGATATGAACTTTTTATAGATAACTGACTAGGCACCATTGCGGATACCCTAAAGACGCGTGCTCATCGTTCGGTCAGTGAGCAAGTTGCTTGGCACAGACGTATCACGTACCGACTGTTGGGGTAGCTCGTGGTATGGTACTATCCCCTAACAGGTCCAGAGAGTCAACATGCCAGCTGTACCTGTACGCGCGCGCGTACAGTGCATGATTCGGTGATAAGATGACCAGAACCTGAAGTAGTCTGCCCAACGTTTTCGTGTCGGGCAACAGCGCCCGCCCCGGCCGGCGGCTTTAACCCTGCATGCCATTGTCACAGTCGCGGAAAGATGAACTCGAGCAGAATCACGCCTCTGTGCGCTGCCCGCTGCTGACCCTAGAGTCGTAGGGGTGGATGCGTGACTGGTCGTGGGCATTGGATGGTCGACGGCGATGTCTTCGTCGGAGCGGTCACGATCGACGGGGGCCGGACGCGCGGGTGAGTGGAGCGTGGCAGTGCGGATGGGGGCCACGCGTGCGAGCGATAAGCCAACCACAGGACGCAGCGCGCGCGGGAGAGTGGGAGACGTACGCACGCTCTGATATCCTACTCCACTTATACGCGCGCGCGGCAGGAGAAGGGAGTGAGAAAACGAAAGCCGCCCCATCCCGGCCGGGCGATCGCGGGGGATTCGGGTATGTCGACGTGGGCCGCCGGTACTTGCTAGGTGCGTGTGTTACTGTGTTTGGCGTTTTGGCGTGAAAATGATCGATCGGGGCGTGCCTCTTTTGGCCTAACCGCATGCCGCAAAAGGCAGGCGTTTTGCTGTCTTTAGTTGATGTTGTATCATCGGCAATATTTAGGCATGCATGCATGTGATTAGCAGCTAGAGCACGTACGTCGCGTTGGGTCTGATCGTTCATAAACAGCTACATATTTGATTTTAAAATAATAAGGCAGGCCATGCCCCATATATATAGCTGCTTCGGTTTAAATTGACAAGAGAGTTGGGAGGTCCTTATATGCATTTCTTTTTTTTAAAGTTGCATAAATATTAAAGTAAGAATGAAGTATAAATAGTGATTACTTATCTATTTACGTCTTTTAAGATTTGTGCAATTCGTCTTATGAGGAAAAATCATAAAAGCACTGCTCGAGAGAGTTAATTGCTGCCCGTTATAAGTACGCAGCAATGCACCCTAATTGGAATTCCTGTAGTAATTACTGGCTAGGGAAAGCAGCTCTTTTTCTCTGCTGGACCTCTTGCTAGATCAGGCCAAACGCTTGTTGCACCATCCTAGTTTCATCCGGAAAATGTGCGCCTATTCTGTTCTTTCCGAATGTTCCAACAGAAATAGATGAAGATGGGCAGATGACATTAAGGTCGCGACGGTAGTCCTGCGTCGGCACGCTAGCTGAGAAGGTCGACAACCAGTCCGTCACGATGTCAAAGGACGTGGTGGTTCATGCGATTAAGCGGCAGAATACTACCCATGAGCCCGACTGGATTGACCTTGCCGGAAACTAGGCCGGGGCATGGGCAGGGATCACAGTTCACAAACCTGATTACCCAGTTAGCCCGGGCCTGAATCATGCCCCAGCACATTTTACGTTGAAGCTCCATCATATATAGCTCCTGATGTGTACAGCAGATTATGTAATGATAGGTGTTAATCTACTTTTAATTTCACTAGTGGCACATGCAACTGTTGCTACGTGGGCTCGCTAACGAGAAATTTTCTTTCTTGGCCTCTGCTTTCTCTGCTACCAGATGAGCTGTAAAACAGGCAACACTGTGAAGAACATGGACGTCAATTTCCTTCCTGCACCGTTTGACTGTTCTCTGAAATCGGCAAGGCAGCAGGCCATGCACAGGGCGAACACCGGCCGGCCAGGCCAATCTGGTGCACCGCCAAAATGACAAATGCATGCGACCGGATCAGGTGGTAACTGGTGGCGCATCGGCAGCCACTGCCGCCAGTCCACGGCTGTCGACGCAACCTCCGACACCGAGCGGCCGTGCAGCGACGCTTGATCACTTTCCCGTCCACACAGCTTCCTGATGGATGGCAGTAAATATGCTCTTCCCATCCGTGAGACACAAATTCTGCACCTGCATTTTGGAAGCCTCCGCCCACGCAGCATCTGATTTTATTCCCTGCTTGTACCTTGATCGTCTGGGAAATATACCATTGTGCGTGATCCAGATACCCGCTGCATAAGGCCACCATTGCAGGTAATAATTCCTAAATCGGTATCAGGTACTTGCATAATTGTTGTCCAAAACAAAGGTACTTAAATAATTGTCGACAACATTTTGAAATAAACGGATAACACGAAGAATTGGCGATGATCTTATTCCCAGCAGGAGAATGATTTTGGAACCAATTCTTTCACGATCCACTTAGCTAGTAGCTAGGCTCATGTTGCTTAATTTACTATTTCGTAGAACAAACTACATGCGGCTGAGTCCACACCGGCGACACATTGACATTTAGGAAAGAGCAGCCAAGATTCTCAGCCTTGGCCTTCATTTACTCGAGCAGTTGAATCGATGTGATTATATGAGGAATGCCTGGTTGGCCACGACTAAGCATGGCCACCTAATGTAGAACGCCACTCCATTTGTGATTTGCCAGAGAAAGTATGAGGCGCATCTTTGACATGCACCTCCTGTAAAACCTTAAGGATCTTTAGCGCCTAAATTAAACACCTAGATGAGAAGATCTGAAGTAAATACCTTCGGGGTTGCTAGACGATAAGGGTGCCATTGCTTGCACGGAGAGGAAGCAATGGCGCAGTAGAAGAAGAAGACGATGCAGACATCGGACCCCTTCTTGCCCCCCGTGTGCCTCCTTGCTCACGTTCGGACGGAGAGGAAGAAGAGGATGAAGATCGGCGGCAGCCTTCCCGTCACTTCCACGCGCTAGGGTTTTGGATCGGATCTAGGATGTGTGTAGGGCTCCAGGAGTTACAGCGAACGTTGGTTCGCGTGCTTACCGTCCCTCTTTATATATAGCGCGGGTATGACAGGGGCATAACCATGAGGTTGTTGCGCCCCGATCGCATGAAATGTTCTTGACTCGGTCTTTGACCGAGCCGTGAGATCAACCCAACATTCTCCCCCTTGATCTCGAACTTAACTTTGGAACTTTATATCTTGATCTATTAACTTTTATATCTCATACTTTTAACTTAACATCCCGCTCCTCCATAGATTTGTGCACCAAGACCAAAGCGTTACAACAGTCAGTTACGTACTGCTGAACTCAATGACTATAGCACACCTCTCTACTTCAAAGCAGGATAACTTTGTCTTTGTGGGAGATGGTTGCTTTGAATGACCCCTATTATCCAGAATCATAGTCCTTCTTTTAAACCCATGCCGGCTACGTGCTTTTCAAACACGTTGGGAGAAAGACCTTTGGTGAGCGGATCCGCTAACATGTCTTTTGTGCTTATATGCTCAAGTTCTATTGTTTGATCCTGGATTTTCTCCTTCACAACATAAAACTTAATCTCTATGTGTTTGGCAGCGCCACTTGATTTGTTGTTGTAGGAGTAAAATACTGCTGGCTCATTGTCGCAGTATAATTTGAGTGGTTTTTCTATGCTGTCTACCACTCTCAACCCGGGTACAAACTTTTTAAACCACATTGCCTGCCCGGTTGCCTCATAACATGCCACAAACTCAGCGTGCATTGTCGACGTTGCAACGACTGATTGTTTTATACTTTTCCATGATATAGCTCCTCCGGTGAGGGTGAACACATATCCTGATGTGGACTTTCTAGTGTCTTTACACCCTGCCCAATCTGCATCTGCATAGCCCACAATCTCTTGGGCACTTGACTTTCTATATGTTAACATGAGGCTCTTTGTCCCTTGCAAATACCGCAAGGCTTTCTTTACTGCTTTCCAGTGATCAACTCCTGGATTAATCTGATATCTGCCAAGCATCCCGGTTGTAAATGCTAAATCAGGGCGAGTACATATTTGAGCATACATTATGCTTCCGACAGCTGAAGCATATGGGACTGATTTCATTCGATCAATCTCGTACTTATTCTTTGGACACTGAAAATTCCCAAACTTATCGCCCTTGACTATTGGAGCAGGCGTGGCATTACACATATGCATACTATATCTTTTCAAAACACTTTCTATGTATGCTTTCTGTGATAGCCCTAGCACCCCTGTTTTTCTATCTCGGTGTATCTCAATTCCTAATACATATGATGCTTCACCAAGATCTTTCATATCAAACTTTGAGGACAAGAACTTCTTTGTCTCTAGCAGCAGATCTTTATCACTGCTTGCTAATAGGATATCATCCACATATAAAACTAGGAAAATATACTTCCCTCTACTAAACTTTGCATAAATGCAGTTGTCCTCCTCATTCTCTTTGAACCCAAAATTTCTTATGGTTTCATCAAACTTAATGTACCACTGTCTAGACGCTTGTTTTAATCCATAAATGGACTTCTTTAATCGACATCCCATATTTTCTTTTCCTTCCATGACAAAACCTTTGGGTTGAGCCATGTACACATTCTCATATAAATCCCCATTTAGGAATGCCGTCATAACATCCATCTGATGTAATTCTAAATCATAATGAGCAACTAGTGCCATAATGATTCTAAAAGAATCCTTTGTCGAAACAGGCGAGAAGGTTTCGGTATAATCTATTCCTTCTCTCTGAGTGAAGCCTTTTGCGACAAGTCTAGCTTTAAACCTTTCAACATTCCCTTTGGAGTCACGTTTGGTTTTATAGACCCATTTACAGCCTACTGTTTTGGCTCCTTTAGGAATTTCTTCTAAGTCCCAGACTTTACTTGTACTCATGGATCTCATTTCATCTTGCATGGCAGCAAGCCACTTCGATGAATTGGGACTTCTCATCGCTTCCTCATAAGAGGTGGGATCACCCTCTATCTCTATGTCTTCACTGATATAAACTTCATAATCAGCTGGAATAGCTGATCTCCTGTTTCTTTGTGATCTTCTAAGTGGTTCTTGAGCAGGTTCACTGCTCTCTACAGGAGGCTGCTCAGGCTCCTCACTGGCAACAGCAGGGGCCTCGGGCTCCATGACAGGTGCCACTGGCACACCGACTGTTGCACTCGGAGAAACACCGGCAGGTGCTGTAACTTCAGGTGATGCAGCAACAACAGGTATCGAGAAGAAAGGCTCTTGAATCATAGGAGTTGGGGCACAAACCCGCTTCTCATCAAGACTAATTTCTCGGGGTACCATGCTCCCCCTGATCATATCATCCTCTATAAACACAGCGTGTCTAGTTTCTACAAACTTGGTGTGTCTGCGGGCGACAAGAGAAACGATAACCCTTTGATCTTCGGGATAGCCAATGAAATGGCAATCGATCTTTGGATCTAACTTTCCTATGTTTGGGTTGAATACTTTTGCCTCAATTGGACAGCCCCACACATGTAGATAATTTAGTGATGGCTTCCTCCCAGTCCATAACTCATATGGTGTTTTAGACACCGACTTACTGGGTACCCGATTAAGAATATGGGCAGCGGTTTTTAAAGCCTCCATCCATAGACTAACCGGTAAAGTGGAGTAACTTATCATACTTCTCACCGTATCCATTAAGGTGCGATTACGCCTTTCAACTACTCCATTTTTTGAGGTTCGCCGCATAGAATCTTGAGCTACTATGCCATTTTCCTGCAGTACCTTGCAAAAGGTCCCGGAACACAGCCATAAGGGGTGTGTTTACCGTAGTACTCCCTCCACGGTCTGATCTTACTACTTTAATCTTTAAATCATGTTGATTCTCTACTTCAGCTTTAAAAATCTTAAACTTTTCTAATGCTTCTGATCTTTCTTTGATAGGATAAATGTAGCCATAGCGAGAGTAATCATCAGTGAATGTAATGAATGAATCAAAACCATTCACTTGTCTTTACAGAAAAGGACCACAAATGTCTGTGGATTATTTCTAAGATTCTGTATACGCTTGGCGCCTTTCTTTATTTGTTTAACATACTTGCCTTTAATACAATCTATGCAATGATCGTGTCTCGAAAAGTCTAGGGGAGGAAGAATTTCTTCTTTGATTAATCGTTCAATTCTCCCCCTCGAAATATGGCCTAAACGACAATGCCATAATTTCGACGACGATTCACTTTCTATTCTTTTTCGCTTTGTAGTAACATTGCATACTTTTGCACTTGAGGAGGTACTTATATCATTCACAATATCATAATGGGATAGCAAATAAAGCTTGTCTTGTCGGATGGCAAGACCAACATCAATATTATTAAACTTTATTACACACTTTCCATTCCCAAAATGACACTGAATGTTCTCATCATCTAAGCAAGACACTGAAATCAAATTCCTTCTCAAAGAAGGCACTAATAAAACATCACGCAAATGGAGTATGAAGCCGCCATCCAACTCTAAGGGAAGATCTCCAATAGCTTCCACATCAGCTTCAACTCCATTCGCCACTCTAATTCCTCTTTCTCCTCTTTGTAGGATCCTCCTCGTACGGAATCCCTGCATAGAATTAACAACATGAACAGTTGCACCAGAATCTATCCACCAAGTATTAGTTGGTGAATCTATATACAAGGATTCATCTATGAATGTAACTTGATTTTTACCCTTTTTGTTCAGCTACTTGAGGAACAAAACACAATCCTTCATGCGGTGCCCTTTCTGATGGTAGCGCCTGCAGGTATCTGGGTCTATGTGCTCTGGTGGAGGCCTAGGACCCTGTCCATTGGAACCATGTCCTCCATTGGAGTTTTGCCCTCCATTTGAGTGTTCACCCTTCTCAAAATTAGTGAACCTTTTCTGCTGATAATTGCCCTTTTGATAATTACCTTTCTTGAAATGTGGCTTATTCTGAATCTGGAAATAATTCTTTTTCTTTTGAGAATGCTTAACCAGGTTCAGTTCTTCAGCCTTTTGTGCCTTTAATCTTTCTTCTTCTTGGACACACATAGCAATACACTTTTCAATAGACCACTTTTCTTCACTAATGTTGTAATTTACAACAAAAGTCTCAAATTCTTTTGGTAATGAAACCAGGATAAGGTGGACTATGAAATCATTCTTTAAAGGCATATCAAAAGACGTGAGAGAATGAGCCATGTTAGACATCTTGAGAATATGCTCTCTAATGCCTGGTCCATTACGCAGCCCAGATCCATCATACTTGTCATTGACAAGTTTCTTGATTAATGTGCCTGCATAAGCCTTTGTGGATCCAGTAAACTGCTCTTCTATCTTCTTCAGATACTGTGTAGCATCTGTACATTCTGGGATTGCTCCCCTTATGGACTCAATAATGGTGCCTTTGATCACCATGAGGCATTTTCTATTTGAGTTGTCCCATTTTGCCTTCTCAATACTATACGACAATTTTGCCGCAGCATTATTTACAGCTTCTGGAGTCCCAGCTTCTGCCAGAACCGGTGCCACAGGCTTTGGATGAAGCAAGGCATAATCTATCTCAGCCATAGCCATGGCTAAGTTCAAATTCTCTCTCCATGAGGAGTAATTGTTGCCGTTCAACCTTTCAAGCCCTTGAAAGACACTTAAGGAATTGGCAATCTTGGTTGGAAAAGCTTCGTAAAAGAAATAAGAATTTAATCAGTAAACTAAAAATATAAACTTTGGCATGAATAAATTAACGTTGGTCAATTAAACATGCTTACAACTTTAATAAAGACTGATCTATTTCTAAAACACCGTTGGGCAGTATTAGAATAGAGCAGACTTTATTCAAAAAAAAAAAAAATTTTCTATCAAACTTCACATGGTCATGGAAAAGTTATTTTCAACGTTGGTCAGAAAATAAAATTACCATATGTGAAATACTATAAAACATCTCATTTACTATTTTCTCTAATTAAATATCCACGTTGGTTTCAATTTAATCAGAGAAAAAAAAACTTAAACTTGCAGCGAAAAAACAACTTTATTCAGCATTTAATCTATTTCTTGTGCTTAAACTAATACTTCACAGCAAAAAATAAAAAAAATTTCACTGTTCATAGCTACTGTTTACGGCCGAAAACTTGGCCCAACGGCCTTCATCAGTGCTCCGGTCACCAGCAAAGACAACTGGGCTCGGCAAAAATCTCCTCTCACTTTGGGCCAAAGTGGCCACCGGACTCAGTCTCTCTGCCGTCCGATCGAGGCGAACGGCTGAGATCACTTGGGGCGGGGATTAAAATCCCGAAAATTTCGGAGTCCCCTTGAAACCCTAATTCATTTGCCTCAGCACCCGTCCGCTTCGTCTCCGGTCTAGCGCCTTGCGCGAGAGAGAGGAAGCAGGCGCCGCCTCTGAGCCCTCTCGCCGAGCACGCGACCGCCGTGGGTGGGCGCGCGCCCGAGCGGCCTCAGCATGGCGGTGCTTGTGCCACATGAGGTGGCGATTCGCACATAGCGCGGAGGCGCATCGCACGAGGGCGCGGAGGTGGCTGAGGAGAGGCTACTTCTTCCCGTGGCTGTCGCCGATGGAGACGAGTACGGCAAAGCCAGGTAAAAATTTCTTCTTCCCCTTTTCTTGATTTGGTTCTTCGGGAAATATGGGGAATATTGCTAGGGTTCTACGGTTTTGGGGAATGAAATTCCGATCTAGGGTTCATAAACTTAGAACAAAAATTTGCCTTTCCTCTCCTTCTACTTGCTTCGGACGCTATAATCCCGAAGGGATTCTACATCTAGGGTTAGATTAGGCACTAGAAAACCTATGCTCTGATACCATTGTAAAACCTTAAGGATCTTTAGCGCCTAAATTAAACACCTAGATGAGAAGATCTGAAGTAAATACCTTCGGGGTTGCTAGACGATGAGGGTGCCATTGCTTGCACGGAGAGGAAGCAGTGGCGCAGTAGAAGAAGAAGATGATGCAGACGTCGGACCCCTTCTTGCCCCCCGTGTGCCTCCTTGCTCACGTTCGGACGGAGAGGAAGAAGAGGATGAAGATCGGCGGCAGCCTTCCCGTCACTTCCACGCGCTAGGGTTTTGGATCGGATCTAGGATGTGTGTGTAGGGCTCCAGGAGTTACAGCGAACGTTGGTTCGCGTGCCGGCTGGTCCCTCTTTATATATAGCGCGGGTATGACAGGGGGCCGCAACCATGAGGTTGTTGCGCCCCCTATCAGGGCGCGGAAACGGTTACTGACTCGGTCTTTGACCGAGCCGTGAGATCAACCCAACACCTCCTGCCACGTTTCAGAACGAGATGGATCGGCTCGCACAAGGAAACCGAAGAGTGCAAAACAAATGCTGCGCTTTGGCGTCCTGTGTGGCTAAATTCGGATTACCACCAAACAAATTGGTGTTTGTCGAATGTCGGATGTCAATAATCTAACCAGCTAAAGCCGCTAGGAGTCACTGAAACAGAACAACCACATCACCCAACTAAAGATTAAAGTTGAGCAAAGCATGCAGGAACTAGCAATAACGAGCAGAATTTCTTGCGTGCTACGATGGGCTTTGCAAACGGGCGAGAGAGAGTTACCGTCCACGGTGACGTCTCTCTGGGATGCATCTACCTAAGATTACCTTCACTAGTAACATCGTGTGAGCAAGACATGCACACTCCTCCCTACAGGAACTACCAATTACGAGCTGAATTTCTTGCGTGCTACGATGGACTTTGCAAACGGGCGAGAGAGAGAGAGAGACGAAAAAACCGAGAAGAGACAGTTACCGTCCACGGTGACGTGCCTCTGGGATGCCTCTACCTAAGATACCTGCACTAGTGACATCATCTGAGCAAGACACGCACACTCCTCCCTTCCTTTTTGTTGTGCACATCAGCTGAAAGTCATCCTACGGGGCCACTCCCTCAACCCTATAAATCGCACCAAACTCCTCCACTCGGATACAACCACCTCCCATTCCCTTCCTCTTGCTCGGCCTCCTCATGGTAGCCTCAGCTTCTCGTTGCATTTAAAATCAACAGAGGCGACTGGTGAGGAGCGCGAGAAAGGAAGAAATGGTTAGTACGTACTCTCTAGCTCGTCCTTGACATTAGCATGCTGCACAGCTGCAACATTCGGATGTTTCATGTAGCTGCAGTAGCCAAGATCCAGTTTTGTTTCGATTTTGTTTTAAGGATATTTTGCTTTTTGCATCAGTGAACTAGCAAATTCAGTAGTGAACATAAGAACATACACAGAGACATTAATTGGCAACTAAAAGTGTATAGCTTGATGGTTGCAGTCTGCGAACGACGGAGACATGAAGACGAGGGTGATCGACATGGAAGGCGAGGAGAAGTGTTGTGCGTACACCCTCGACGGCTCTGTCGACATCAAGGGCCAGACGGCGGTGAAGGGCAAGTCCGGAGGATGGCTGGCCGGAGGCCTTATTCTTGGTAATTAATCTGCTGACCACCATCTCCTCCCACACAAAAGCTAGCAAAAAAAAAAAAAAAAAAGATTTTTCGAGTAGTTAGCTTTTACAGTGTTTATGTACTCTATGTGCAAGTCGGTCTGAACTCAGAAATCAGAATGGCGTCGTGGGCTCGTGGCTTAAAGTGGCGGGTAGGCACCCGGTCTTTTCGCGGAATTCTGCATGCTGAGGTGACATCGGCCATGCAACGCCCAGAACTGGGGGTTCCTTGTCACGGGGAGGCACCTTGCACGCAATACTGATGCCATGTTAGGATCGGATCTCATTAGGAGACATCAGACATGGCATCCATGATCTAGCAACACTGGAGATCGATCTGTTTAGGGGTGTGGGGACAGTACCGCGCTTTCACAACTAAACGTTATTGTTGGAACTAAAGCGATGTGCTTTGGCTGATCAATCGGTTCGACATTGCTTTCCGGGCAAGTGTCAAAAAGGCAAAATTTTCCTTGCACTGTTTGCATGCCGGTCCCTTTTGTTAGTACCAATGTATGTGTGTTGATGTGTGGTTAGCCATTGGAATTGAACCGACGTGCCGGTGGTGGTGATTTTTGTGCAGTGAACCAGGGCCTGGCGACGCTGGCCTTCTTCGGCGTGAACGTGAACCTGGTGCTGTTCCTGACGAGGGTGCTGCAGCAGAGCAACGGCGACGCCGCCAACAACGTCAGCAAGTGGACCGGCACGGTGTACATGTTCTCCCTCATCGGCGCCTTCCTCAGCGACTCCTACTGGGGCCGCTACAAGACCTGCGCTATATTCCAGGCCATCTTTGTCCTCGTAAGCACTACTACACCTAGTACATCTATCTGGACATTTCTTCTCGGTGCGCAATCTAATAGCTAGCTAGGCAGCTTGCATCAAACGGCATATATAGCGGACAGGTTTCTACTTCTGTCCGAGCCCGGACTGTTGGCGGAGCAATCGATTAATGGTTGCACATACGTGTAACGAAAAAACACGCTGTTTCTACTTTCAATCTTCCGTGCTAACGACCGCTCTTATCTTCATTCGCACGCGAGACGCGTATGCGTTCGAACATAATGTGTGCGAAATAAAGTCATCGACAGGATCTGGCCGGTCTATCAACCATTTTTTTGTAGTTGCCCACTACCAATTTCGTCCGCGTCTGCAAAGTCGATCCGAAGTGGACGTGTCCATAGAGTTGTACATACACAGTGGCGGCGACCGATGAATCGACCGAAAAGAAAAAGATCACTGTCGTCGCGATGCACATCAAAGATTGCAACGCTGACTCGTGCACATCTCCATGTTGCAGGGCCTCGCGGTGCTGTCGCTTTCCTCGCGGCTATACCTGCTCAGGCCTGCCGGCTGCGGCACGGAGCACACCCCCTGTGAGCCGCACTCCGGCACGGAGCTGGGCGTCTTCTACATCGCGCTGTACATGACCGCGCTCGGCAACGGCGGGTACCAGCCCAACATCGCCACCTTCGGCGCCGACCAGTTCGACGAGGAGGACCCTGCCGAGGCGCACTCCAAGGTCTCCTTCTTCAGCTACTTCTACCTGGCGCTCAACTTGGGCTCGCTCTTCTCCAACACCTTCCTGAGCTACCTAGAGGACAAGGGCGACTGGGCGTTGGGGTTCTGGGCCTCCACCGCGGCCGCGGCCACCGCGCTGCTGCTGTTCCTGAGCGGGACGCTCCGGTACCGGTACTTCCGGCCCAGCGGCAACCCGATCGGCAGGATTTGCCAGGTCGCGTTCGCCGCGTGCAGGAACCGGAAGGCCGGCGTGTCTCCCGGTGTGGAGAGCCTCTACGAGGGCGACGAGAAGGCGGATTCCGGTGGCAGGAAGCTTCTGCACACCGAGGGCTTCAGGTACAATTTTTTTTTGATTTTTTTTTTCACTATACAAGCCATCACGACGTGATTTAATTTACGAAAATAACTGTGCATTATTTTCGTGAGTTGTGAACCGATCAAACTAAGCATGCACCGAACTTTGTCATATACGCAGGTTCTTGGACCGCGCGGCATTGTCGAGCACCAACTCCAAGCTGGGTGCGCGCACGCAACCGCGCGACCCGTGGAAGCTGTGCACGGTGACGCAGGTGGAGGAAGTGAAGAGCATCCTGCGGCTCCTTCCGATATGGCTCTGTACCATCCTCTACTCCGTCGTGTTCACGCAAATGGCCTCGCTCTTCGTCGTGCAGGGCGCCGCGATGCGCCGCACCACCGCGTTCGCCGGCTTCTCCGTTCCGCCCTCAAGCATGTCAGCCTTCGACATCCTCACCGTCGCATCCACCATCTTCCTGTACCGCCGTGCCGTCTGCCCCTTCGTGTCCCGGCTCACCGGGCGCCGGACCGGGCCCACCGAACTGCAGAGGATGGGCGTCGGCCTGGTCCTCGGTGCGATGGCCATGGCCACCGCCGGCACGGTCGAGCACTACAGGAAGGCCAGTGCCACCGCCGCGATGAGCAGCAACCTGCACATCATGTGGCAAGTGCCGCAGTACGCGCTGATCGGCGTGTCAGAGGTGATGATGTACGTGGGCCAGCTCGAGTTCTTCAACGGGGAGATGCCCGACGCGCTCAAGAGCTTCGGGAGCGCGCTCTGCATGATGTCCATGTCGCTCGGCAACTACTTCAGCGACGTCATTGTGAGCGCGGTGACCAGGCTCACCGCGGTGCCCGGGCAGCCCGGGTGGATCCCCGCCGACCTGAACGAGGGCCAGCTCGACAAGTTCTACTTCCTACTCGCCGTGCTGGCCGTCGCTGACTTCGCGGTGTACCTAGCGTGCGCGACCCGCTACAAGAGCGGCAAGGTGGACGGAAGGAGCGACGACGAGGAGGGGACAGCCGGTCAGGTGGCGGCGCCGGTGTACCCATGACCGGCCCGTCTTGATGCCCGGGGTGGCGTGGTTCTTGAGATGGAGACTACTGCAACTCTTGACGAGCATTGATTCAGCGCGACGGGTCTTCCATTGATGATAGGACAGCATGGGGATGGTGATATGAGACAAGAATAAGTGCCTCCTACAGATGTATTATTCTGTCGCGTACGTCTACGCGTTGTTCACATTTTTGGCCAATGTAACAAGAGAACACGACTGTTACTGACCACTTACGTTCCGTCTGTATTGTTGACTGTTTCTTGATACGCAGATTAATCTGTTATACTTCATCTGCAATTCTGCACTCATCGCTTCTTTCTTCTCCTTTTTTTTTTGAGACGCATATCTTCCTCCTCTTCTGCTGACTTGTTTGTTTCTGTTCGCAACAGTATTCTGTGGTGGTGCCGTGTACGGCACGTAACATTTTGCTGAAATGAACCAGCAAAGTGGTAGAAAATCGCAAAAGAAAGGAAAAAAACCCTACAGGCTCGTTAGAGCCCAACTAAGGGTGTTCGGAAGCGCTCTGCTCCTTAATTTTTAGCTCCACTTTAAATTTGCGTAGCTAAACACCTCAGCTCTACAGAACTCTGGCTTCAGGAAAAATGCAAATCTAAAGGGCTGTTCTATGGTTTTTGTAGAGTTCCTCAAAGGGTACTCTAAGAAACACCTTTTCATACCCACTCGTGAAGTTCTTAGGTAATTACCCACCTTTGCCATTGGTTACACACATGAGAAAATTTCTAGGTAATTACCCACCTTTGCCACTGATTCAACATCCAAAGGCATAAATGGGTATCCACACCAAAACCATCTATTCTTGAAGCTAGATCTAATTTACAAGCCAATCACCTCCCTTCTCTAGTTCAACTCTATGGTAGAACTACTCTATGGTGGAGCTGGTGGAGTGGAGCTGATTTTTTTGAATAGAGCTCTCCCAAACAGGCCCACGAAAGCTACAAGGCTGAGTCATGCTGACCTGTTGGGCCGTTCCCTGGAGAGGCTGACCCAATCATTACATAACCTATACCCGCAAGAATTGGAGAGCAACCGGGAAGCCACCTGTCACCTTGCGATTTTGCAAAAAAGCCCTTCTGTTTCTCCGAAATTACGAATAGGTCCCTATGCGATTTTTTGTGAGACAAGTTTTTTTTGCTTCGTTTAGGTCCTGGCCCCAGATTTTTACTAAAAAAGCCTCCCGTTAGTTTCAAATCGCGAACAAGCCCTTTTCTAATTTTTCATGATAGCGAACAGGTCCAAAAAAATAACATCCGGGTCCCTGCTTCTTACGTTCAGGTCCTTTCTCCGTTTTTCCCGAAATTTTTTTTTTCGCCACCAGAAAAACCCGGAAAATTTTGTTTCGCCACCCAAAAAACCCGGAAAAAATGTTTTCGTCACAAAAAAAACGCAGATTCATCGAAGTTTTATAGCAACTTATGTATTTGCCAACGGATCGTAACCGCGGGTTTTTTTTAAAAAAAATGTAGATTCTTCAGCAACTTATGTATTTGCCAACGGATCGTGAATCAGCGTGTTTTTAAAAAATGTAGATTCGTCATGATTTATAGCGACTGTGGATTCGCCGGTGGTCCTAACGACCCATTTTTTTAACGAACGCAACCAAAAAACCGAAAAAATATTTTCGACACCCAAAAACGGAAACAATGTTTTCGTCCGCGGATTCATTGGTGGGTCCTAACGACCCATTTTTTAACAAACGCAACAAAAACCCGAAAAAATGTTTTCAAAGACAAAAAAACGAAAACAATGTTTTTGTCACCAAAAAAACACGGATTCATCGAAGGTTTATATCAACTTATGGATTTGTCAACGGGTCATAACCGCGCATGCTATCGAAATTCAACCGACGCAGCGTAGCGCGCTTTCCCATCTAGTTAGTACAAAGCCCAAAGTCTTCCGAAGCTAGTGACTCACTTTCGCGAAACCGACGTAAACCTCTCACTGCCATGGGGTCACGCGCTCGAGCAATTGGCTCACGAGCAGCCGGATTTTGTACTCTTCCTCCGGCTGAGTAACTCGTATCGGAATAAAAAGGAGAAAACGATAAAGCGCCTCGTCGTCAAAGCCTTCGTGACACAACGCAGCTGCTAAAATAATCCCAAAAGCGCCCGAATGCACTAAAGCCCACGCGAAATCCCAGAACTGCCGCCGCGCATCGCGCCCGTCTCGCGCACCACCCAGGGGCGTTCCCGTCCATTCGTACCCACGCGAGTTTTAGCTCCCCAGCCCGCGGGGTCGAAGCGAAAGGGAAGAGCCCCCCAACCCCCGTGCCCTAGCGCCCCAACCCCCCATCTCCCGTCTCCCCGCCGCCGGCACCGCTCGCCGGAGACGCCTTCCTCCTCCGCCGCCTTAGACCCTCGCCTGAGATCCTATCTGCCGCGGTGCCTCGCCGGAGCCATTCGCCGCCGCGAGGCCTCGCCGCCGTTCGCCGCTGGCGGCGCGCTTGAGGCGGCCCCCGCTCCGATTCGAACTCCTGGGTCACTCTCTGGCCCGGCTCCGGTTTCTAGGGTTTGTGCCAAGGTGAGGGGGCAAACAAGTAGATTCGACTGCAGGTTGCTGTAGTTTGGGGTCTCCTGCTTGGGCTTTGCGTCTGTGCTGCTCTGACTGGGGGTTTTAGCATTTAGCCAGGGTTTGCGTTGAGGGGGTGGCCAGCTGCCTGTTGGCTTGTGTTGTTCGGGTTTTGAGGTTTTTGTGCGTGAATTTGGTGATTTTTTTTTGTGAGTGAAGCAATGCGTAATGGATTTGTAGCTGGGACGGTGAGAATGTGGCTAACCTGCGCGTTTGTGTGATGCCTTGACGTTAATTTCTGCTATCGTATCGTTTGACCATAAAGTGGTAGGGGTAACATGGGCTCAGTGCCTTTGACTAGTGCTGTTCCGATGGGACTTTTAACATGTTAGGGAATCCGAACTGCGGTTTGTGTTATGCTTCATATGTTTGAATTTTGCAATTGTTGTGGCAAAACTGCTGCAGTTTGCTTCCAAATCAGCAGTGTGGTATGGTTTTTGCAGTGATAGTGTGCTTGTGTTGGGTAATTCCATGTGTACTATTAGGTATTTCGCGTCTTCACAAGCTGTATAAGCTCAGCTTATGGTCAACTTGCTCTCTGGGTGGTAGGAGGTGGGAATGTTGCATTGTGAATGTGATTAGTGGTTTCAAGTGTTAGTTGAAATGTGTACTGAATGGAGAATGCGATATTACAATTTGATTGAATAGCTGTGGAACAAATGTTCGGTATGACCAATGCAAATGTGGTTGTGATATGTGGTTCCAGGATGCCCATTAGTTGATTCCATTCTTGAATTGTTATCCTGGCAAAATTAGGCATTACGAGCTTGTATATAATCGAGCAGTTGCAGGTTGAAGTAGGACTAACTTTTCGGTTGCAATTTGTCGTGGCAGCGTGCTGCTGTGACATTGGTTTACCAATATGAACTTTTTTCCTTTCTTCCTTTCACTTTTATCTGTTGAAGGCCTGGGAGAGTGTGGTCTGGTCTGGCCGATTCATCATCCTTCCTACTAGAAATGAAAATTTAGACATGTTTTAAGAATAAGATCCATAGATAGTCTAAAACAGCTCTTATTATATGCTGGGATGTCTTGGAGACCCACTTTCCCCATTTGCTCTCTTTTTTCCTTGTATGCTTTTCTGAAAATTGGCAGACCTTTTGTCTCATGTACTAATTCTGTGACAACATATGTACTGCACAGTTAGTATGCCATTTTGCTGCATATACCCTAAGACATGAGATAGTCCTCTGCAAGGGATTGGAAAGATGGCATCAAAAGGTCCCCGGTCAAAGCTAGATCATGAGACAAGGGCTAGACGCCAGAAGGTTAGCTTGCAGCATTGGCATTTCATTTACCAGCTATAGTTCACTGTTATAACATTTCTCTTCATCCTCCTCATTTGTTTACTCGACAAGTTGACATTTCATACTTACATAATGCCAATTTCAATTGTTTCACGTCTCATAGTTGGAGAGGAGACAAGAACAATAAATGTGCTATTTTTTTTGTATAGGATCTGTTATTATTAATATGTAAGGATCATATAAAATCCATTATGACTTTACTTTTTAGTCTTTAACTTTTTATTACATTCGCTGAACGGCTGGAGCTCTTGTCCTTTCGGTGCAGGCTCTTGAAGCTCCAAGGGAGCCTCGAAAGCCAAAAGTTCACTGGGACCATGTTCTTGGAGAAATGGTTTGGCTGGCAAAGGTTAGTTGCTGCAGTACAATTGACAAATTGCAATCCTTCTTTCCCATCGAGCAAAGTTGCATAATTTTATCTCAAAACTATAATTATTCTATTTCAAGTCCTGCTATGAGCGCCTCGTACTCAGCCTCTTTATTAGTACATGGCTCTGTCAAGGCTAGAACATGACGAAGAATTCCTGCTTCTCTTGGCTTGCTTAACTTTAAATATCTTGCAGGAGTTTGATTCTGAGAGAAAATGGAAGTTGTCTATGGCTAAAAAGATCGCTCAACGAGCCAATAAGGGTGTAGTTGACCAAGCAACAAAAGATGAGAAAAAACAGAAGGTTTGTATTGTCTATGATATAGCTAATTTATATTTTTATAGTATATTTAGTTGTTTCCAATATGCTACTGGATGAACTTATAGTATCCCAGCGATCCCTTAATTTGTACTATGCACATAATGTAGCAATATTAATGGGTTTTTATCTTAGTTTGATGATTGTTCTTTTACAGGAGGAAGAACATCGCCTGAGAAAAGTTGCCCTAAATATTTCTAAGGATGTGAAGAAGTTCTGGACCAAAATAGAGAAGTTGGCAAGTTCATTTTACATATTTAATTTCATGGCTTCTGTACTACTTACTTTAGGATGTCAAGTTTCCCAAGCAATTGAACTATATTATTTGTATGATGGGGAATGTAGGTTATCTATAAGAATCAACTAGAGGTTGAGGAAAGGAAGAAAAAGGCCCTTGATAAGCAACTTGATTTCCTTTTAGGCCAGACTGAAAGGTACTGTCATCTATTCTTGGTTGATTTTGTTATGGCTATTTCGAACTTTAAAATTTTATTGCAGTTCCTCTGCCCTCGCTACATGCTAATCTTATGTTATTTGATGTGAACTTTCCAGATATTCGACAATGTTGGCTGAAAACCTCGTGAATGTGCCCTATCTGCATAAACAAGAAAATGAACCTTTGCAGACAAATCAACCATCCCAGGTGGAAGTAGCAGAAGAGAACATAAATGCATCAACTCATGATGATCTTGGTGTGTAGCTTTATTCTTCTTGCCTCAGAAGGCTTATTTGCCCTTTTCTTTAGCATTTAACAATTTATAGTTACAGATAATATGGAAACTGATGATGATTACAATAGCTCCTTGGATGAAGAGCCGGTAAGCTATTATTTTAATTTTCCTGATTCATGTTTTTTCTTCATACGAATACAACTGTATGAATCCTATGTATCCCAGTACCAATTGTTATTATTGTAAATATGAGAAACATATTTTTTTTGTATTGCCAATTTACCATTTAGTTTGTTTTCTGTTTTATGCTATTATTTTTTTTGATACTGCTTTCTGTTGATTAATTGTTGTTCAAAATAACAAAAGATATAGTACAGTATACCATAGTTAAAGTATTTTTTTTCTAATACAAGGGCTACATCTTTCTTTTCTCTCTAGAACTATTCTGCATTTTTCTGTGACATATGAATTACACTGATATGTTGGTGCGGCAGGAAGATGATGAGCGCACAATTGATGAAGATGAAGCTCAAATCACAGAAGCTGAGCGCAATGAAGAATTATCTGCTTTGCAGGCAGAAGCTGATCTACCACTTGATGACATCCTCAAGATGTACCCAAAAACCAAAGGTGATCTTCAAAAGCAGTTCTCTTTTGCCTTCTTTCACATATAGAAAGAGACAATCCTGTGCTCTACTTGGCACTAAATTGATAATTTGATCAGTTCAAGCATTCTCAGTTAGCAGGGAAAGCAGTCCAGATAGCAAAAATATTTTTAGTAACTCAACTTCGAAGAAATTGATTAAAGGTGAGATATTTGGATGCCTTCATGGAATTAGGAAGCTGAAATACTGCAGACTCGTTGATGGCTTTTCTTAAGATTTACACGGATTTTTTTGGTGTTTTTTTTTTCAGATTCTTCAAACCAGGCTAATGGCTGTAATCATGAATCTGGTCATACTTCAAGTGATGAAGGCAATTCTTCTGAGGAAACAGATGATAGCCACTCTTACACCGAGTTTGTGAAGAAGAATCATGTACAGTTGCTTTCTCTCTGTCTTTTAATGTGCGCATGTGTGTGAGAGAGCAGGGAGTACCAGGCTTTAGAATTTTCTCTAAATGTGCTACCAAAACTTTCTTGACTTGTCAGGGGAAAAGCAATGGCAATATCTCCTCTGTTGATGAACAGGTACGTTTTAATCATCTGCGTTAGTGGTGTAGGATTTTTCTCTATTTCGATATCATTTAATTTTTCCAACGCAACGTCTGAGGAAGGGATAACTCTCCAGTAACAAAATGTTAAAAATCTCGATAGGAAAGTAGGAACAGGCAATCGATGTTAGACCAAGTTCCCTGAGTGGTCATTGGGGCAGGAAGGATTTTAATAATAACTTTCCTATATGCTCTTGATTTACACATAGAACAAACTAACCTTTGCACATAGACCAAGGGGGTATAGATTATGGTATCAAGAAAACAATTAATAAGATTGGACCATACTTATCCCTAATTCCCTATTGAATGGAATGATCCAACTGCTCAAAACCTTCTCCATTTAAAAAAAAACATAGGTAAAGTTTTTTTTTTTGGGGGGGGGGGGTGTTGGGTGGGATGGTGTGGCAATAACTACAATTTTGATTTCCTGCCAAATTACTATTCCCAGTGAAATGGAAATATGGTTATAAATTGTGAACCTGAGGAGTAATTGGCAAAGCTTTAGCAGGTTGAAAGCTTTTTGAAAATTGTCAAAGTTGACGTTGATTGAAATCCTCAGAGCATAAGTCCAGTGATTCTGCTCGGATCTTGTTATGTTCTGCTCTGGGTTATCAATGTCAAGTATACCTAGGTCAAACAGTCTATTTTTCCCCCTAACTACCTTGGGAATCTATGGTTATGTGCTTAACATACTAATGGCAGATTACTGATATGTATTTACTATTTTCAGGACGACGAAGATTATGTTGCTATGGATGAAGGAAAGGTAATGAAGCCATCTTCATCTGTTTTCATCATCGCTTTCTTATTTTCCTACATATTTCGGATCCTACTGATTACATGGAGTTCTACCCATTCATGGAGTTATCATAAGCATTTAACCCCCCCAAAAAACCACCACCACCTCACTAGGGGTGCAATCGGATCGGATGCGGATGGATATTGCTTATCTCGTATCCTATTCTATATTTTTTCTTGAAATTGGAGTTGAATACCGATAATGCCGAATACAAATTCGGATTGTCTCGGTTACGAACATGGAGCGAATACATGTAAAGCCGAGTATGGATAGTCTCGGTCACGGATATTTAGTCGGAAGTCGCGTAAAAACAGAACTCATATATGTCGCATGTAAAAGAATCAATCAATTGTACTACTTGTTTAAAATGCAACTTATTAGAAGTTCAACGAGCAAATTTGGCTGCAACAATTAAACTCAAAAGTATTTTTTTTATTTTTTACGTTCAAACGTATTTACTTAAATTATTTGAAATTATTTTGAATTTATTTACTATTTTTTTGGTTTATTTGGATTTCTTGTATTTTCTAAATTTGTACACGATCTTAGCTTCAGCTTCCGCATGGTTCTGGCACTAGCGATCTGGCTCCGATTCATTTGATCGGTCATGGGTGCTTTAACTTCACGTCTTCATGTGGCAGATGTGCGCAGCATCGGGTTAGGCCGTTGCCTTGATGGCCTCCTCGTGAGTCGTGCCACCTGTGCGCATGGCTCAATGCGCTTGCCTATGCGACCAACTCTCGCGGCTCGTTAATTTTTCGCCCACTTCCCTCGCACACGCAAGCCTGGTCGGTCGCTGAATCTTATCCTCACGTGGGCGTGGAGCGGAGCCACTCGCCTCAGGCCACCAAATATCCGAATTAAGGTTACTGGATACTATCCGATTAAAATTTCAGATAGCTCCGAATCCGACGGATACTTATGTTTCGAATCTATTTCCATATCCGACAAAAATTATCCGAATCCGATATCCGAAAAAACACGGATATCCGATTGCATGCTCCGAATAAGATCCGAATTTATTCGGACGGTTGGATGGTCAGGAATTATCCGCTCCGTTTGCACCCCTACACTTCACCAGCCCCCACCCACACACACATGTGCAAATCTCCTCATTCGCTGACCTCATTGACAGGATGACGAAGCAACTTTGTCCGAAGAGGAAGAGTTGGCCAAGAAAGAAGACCATGGTCCTCTGGATGAGGTGATCTCAGACATCAATAACTAATATTACTGAACTGTTCACTTTGTCATGTTGAGCCACTATAGTTCCATATTTTGTTGCTACAGGATTACAGGAATGAACTTGTCAGTAAAGCTACTCTTGCAATTGATTCGTTATCTATGTTATTACCTGGTTAAGCCTGGTTCTGAAGGCCGTTCTCTTGGTACGGCATCTAGAGAACAAATTATGATATTCTGATTTTGGCTATCTGCTACCATCATACAAATTTGTTTTAGGATGGATAACACATATGAAGACACCTTTGGTCACACAAACTTGTTTTAGGATGGATAACACGTATGTAGATAGTGGTTTTATTTAACATAACATGACAAAGTGACCCCCAAAAGTTTTAGAGAGGATTTAGTTATATCTGGTAGATGAGGCAGTGAGTATTATATCATGCAACTGTTAGGGGTTTTTTAGGAAAATTTCCTTGGCTATTGTAAAGCAGTGAGCTTTATGATTTGCTTGCGAAGCTAGACAATTGAGTGAAGAGGCCACAACACTAACAGTAAAGGATGAAGTGTGAATTTTGCAAATTAGGAGGGGTATAGATAAGCAATTTTCATTTTCAGAATCTTATCTAAAGGCCCAGTTTAAAATTCCAAAAACCAGAGGGGGGCATTGCCCCATTCTAAGTTTTGTGTATCTAAGACCCTGACACTGTGTTATGATTTGAGTTTAGAGTTAGGATTATCCTATGTTCATAAACTAATTAATTGTATTTCTTTTTTATTTGTCAGTAATAATGACATACTAATTTCGCCCTTGCATATTTCGTACGACAGTTCTGCTAACTGTGGATCATTGGTCTTATTTCATTAAAACGCAGATTAAGTTACTGCAGAAAGAGAGCGAGATCCCACTAGAAGAACTTCTTGCGAGGTACCAAAAGGTATGGATAGATTTTCTATTTGCTTTCTTCAGTTACACTTTAATGTGGTTCATCTGTAATGCCTTTTTTTTATATTTAGGATGGCTATGCAGATGAAGGAACAACAGAATTGGAGAATTCACCTACACATTCTGATGGACAGGTTAATACTGACATGTCTCTGGATGATCAATCTGCAGACATTTTGAAAGAGAACAGTGACACATTTGAAGATAACAAAACCAGGATGCTGGGAACTGAGCATGTGAGCGGTGATGCTCTTCAACTAGAAACTATGTCAGAACCTAGTTTACGAGAAAGTTCTGTTAAAGAGGATGAGCAGACTGATGTTAAGATGATGGCCGATGGTGATACGAGTGACAATGTAATTGCTGATGCTGCTGCTGCTGCAAGATCAGCACAACCAACTGGTAACACCTTCTCAACAACAAAAGTTCGCACAAAATTCCCGTTCCTTCTTAAGCATTCTCTTCGGGAATACCAGCACATTGGGTTGGATTGGTTAGTTGCTATGTACGAGAAGAGGCTGAATGGAATTCTAGCAGATGAAATGGGTTTAGGGAAGACTATCATGACTATCTCCTTGCTGGCACACCTTGCATGTGAGAAGGGAATATGGGGTCCGCATCTTATTGTCGTGCCAACCAGTGTTATGCTAAATTGGGAGACTGAATTTCTCAAGTGGTGTCCTGCATTTAAAATCCTGACCTATTTTGGAAGTGCAAAGGAGAGAAAGCAGAAACGTCAGGGTTGGATGAAACCAAATTACTTCCATGTATGCATCACAACATACAGGCTTGTTATTCAGGACTCCAAAGTGTTCAAACGAAAAAAGTGGAAGTATCTTATTCTTGATGAGGCTCATCTGATAAAGAACTGGAAATCACAAAGATGGCAGACTTTGCTAAATTTTAATTCGAAGCGACGTATTCTTTTAACTGGAACTCCTTTGCAAAATGACCTTATGGAACTTTGGTCTCTCATGCACTTTTTGATGCCCCATGTATTTCAGTCTCATCAAGAATTCAAGGATTGGTTCTGCAATCCAATTTCAGGAATGGTGGAGGGTCATGACAAGGTAAACAAAGAAGTTATAGATCGGTTGCACAATGTCCTTCGTCCATTTATACTGCGCCGACTGAAACGAGATGTTGAGAAACAGTTGCCAAAGAAACTTGAGCATGTTATGTATTGCCGACTCTCCAGAAGACAAAGGAACCTGTATGAAGATTTTATTGCTAGCTCAGAGACACAATCAACACTAGCAAGTGGGAATTATTTTGGTATGATTAGTATCATTATGCAACTTAGAAAGGTTTGTAATCATCCAGATCTTTTCGAAGGCCGTCCAATTATTAGCTCATTTGACATGGCAGGGATTAATATGCAGACAAGCTCTTCTGTTTGCATGGTCCATGATAAGGGGCCATTTTCTCAGGTTGACCTATCTGATATGAATTTTGTATTTACTCAAAATGAATTTAGTATGGCTTCTTGGGCAGTGGACGATATTGCTGCTGCTTTTCCCGCAAGCACCACCTCCAGGGGCTCTGGTCCAGAGATTTCTTGCTCTAATAAGGATGGCCAGAGAAGTAATGGAGCTAATATATTTGAAGAAATTCAGAAAGCCCTGCAGGAGGAGAGAATTAAAGAATCGAAAGAAAGAGCAGCTTCAATTGCATGGTGGAATAGGGTAAGATGCCAGAAGAGGCCTGTTTATGGCACAAACCTTAGGGAGGTTTTGACCATAAGGCATCCTGTATTGGATGTTCTTGAGAAGAAGAACAACCCTTTGTGCCACATGGATTTTTCATCGAATCTAGCAGATCTTGTTCTTTCATCAGTAGAACGCTTCAAGAAAATGCTTGATTTTATTGAATCATTTACTTTTGCAATTCCTGCTGCACGAGCTCCTACTCCTGTTTGCTGGTGCAACAAAGGGAAGTCTCCTGTTCTTATTGAACCAGCATACAGAGAAAAATGTATGAATGGGGTTTCTCCCATTCTCTCTCCTATAAGGCCTGCAATTGTTCGCCGACAAGTGTATTTTCCTGACAGACGTTTGATCCAGTTTGACTGTGGGAAGTTGCAGGAACTTGCTAGTTTGCTGAGGCGTTTGAAGTCAGAAGGACACAGGGCCTTGATATTTACTCAGATGACTAAGATGCTTGATATTTTGGAGGAGTTCATTAATTTGTATGGGTATACGTATTTGCGGTTAGATGGTTCTACCCATCCAGAAGAGAGGCAGACTCTAATGCAGAGGTTTAATACAAATCCAAAGTTTTTTCTTTTCATTTTATCCACTCGTAGTGGCGGTGTGGGAATCAACCTAGTAGGTGCAGACACTGTAATCTTCTACGACAGTGATTGGAACCCTGCAATGGACCAACAAGCCCAAGACAGATGTCACAGGATAGGGCAAACTCGTGAAGTTCACATCTATAGACTCATTAGTGAAAGCACTATAGAGGAGAATATTCTCAAGAAAGCAAATCAGAAGCGAGCTCTTGATGATCTAGTGATACAGCGCGGTAGCTACAATACAGAATTCTTCAAGAAACTTGACCCTATGGAATTCTTTTCTGGGCACACATCTCTTCATGTGGACGATCAGCAGAAGGATTGCTCCACGGCTGCTGGATCGTCAAACGAAGCTGGTCTGGCACTGTCAAATGCAGATGTTGAAGCAGCTATTAGACAGGCAGAAGACGAAGCTGACTACATGGCTCTCAAAAAGCTGGAGCAGGAAGAGGCTGTGGACAATCAAGAGTTCAGTGAGGAGGTTGCTGGAAGACTAGAGGATGATGAGCTTGTAAATGAGGAGGATGCAAAACCTGATGAGCACATTAATGAAGAGCATAAATATCACTCTTCTGATGTGGAAAAGGACAAACATGTTGCTTTACCTATCAATCAGTTAGATGAAGAAAAGGCTCTTACATTGGCTGGAGGTGATGGAGATATCGACATGCTTGCTGATGTTAAGCAGATGGCTGCTGCGGCTGCTGCAGCAGGGCAAGCAAGTTCATCTTTTGAAAATCAGCTCCGGCCAATTGATAGATATGCAATGCAGTTTTTGGAACTGTGGGATCCAATAATTGACAAAGCTGCTATAAATTATCAGGTAAATGTTGAAGAGGAAGAATGGGAACTTGAGCGTATTGAAAAACTCAAAGAGGATTTAGAAGCAGAAATTGATGAAGATCAAGAACCACTTTCTTATGAAAGTAAGTGATCTTATGTTGATGTTAACTTATGGTAAACGTGGCACTTTAAAAATTCATTTAGTTCGAGCTAGTGCTCTCCTTGACCCATGCCTCGTTCATTTCTTATGATTCAGTGTATTGACATCATTTCAATTGCAGCATGGGATGTTGATTTTGCTACCACAGCATATCGCCAACATATAGAGGCTCTAGCTCAAAAGCAGGTCAGTTTATGACTTGTATTATTTTGTATGCCTTTTGTGCATGGTGGGATAGTGGCTAATGACATACATGGTGTAATATCCTCAGTTGTTGGAAGAACAGGAAAGACAAGCCTGTGAAGCAGCCAAAGAGCTAGAGGAAAAAAATGATAATATGAGGTAGTGAACAAGCAATGCTCCCAACACATACACAATTAAATTCCTAGTGGATAGAAGTACACATTTTTTGTACTGCTTTGTACAACATTCCTCTGTTACACTTCTCTTTTTTCGTGTCCACTTGCTAAGTTAGCATGTTATACATGCATAGTTTCCAATTACTATTGGATGTATCTGTTTGTTGTTCAGCTTTTGACTTTGTCCATGTATGAGCTCTTGGTAGACCCTCTTACCATTATAGAGGTAAGTGGAGGTTTGAATCTCAATTCTGATTGATCAAGGTTAGTTTTGGCTACTGCTAATTTGGCTTATAAGGAAACATCAACAAAATTACTCCGAAAATAGTAAAGCATTAAATGGGCATATCCTTTCATACCATTGATTCTCAAAACTTGGTTAAAGTGCCGTAACATCCAAATATTAGTAAGTAGTTGCAGTTTATGTTAGTATGACCACATGTTGGCAGTAGATCTTGGGTGCTCACTTATTGAAATATTGAAAAATAAAGATCCGTCAGCCATTCTTCTTGTTAAGTTTGAAATGTGCAGTATCGTAATAGTTGGAAATGTGAAGTAACACATCTTGTATCTGTGCTTCATTATTTTTAACAGGATAAAAGTTAAAATATCGTATTAGAGTTTTGAATAACCAGTTGCTAGAAATATATAAATATAAAATGGAATTTCAAATGCAAGTCGAAATTTCTAACATAATAATGCTTCAATTTCTATGCTAGATTATATTTGAAATTTATTTTCTTTCAAATGAAAAATTTAAAATACACTCTTGTTGCAACATATATCCATCAACAGGCAATGCATGCATGTGTGAATCACTGTAGCTTGCTTTATAGCATTGATGCTATTTTTTTGGAAGCATAGTATTAACTGTAATGAGTTCATTTTCAAATTAGCATTGATGCATTCCATTTATTACTTCCAATTAGTGTGAAGTTATGACGTGCAAAGACTATATTAGCCTTTAGGAAGTCATTAGTGACTTATTACCCCTTGCTTGGTAAGAGAATTATTAGCCACTAGATCAAATAAAACCAACAGCTCTCATCGAAAGTGGTCTATCATAATTTGTTTCCTTGTATACTTAAATGACTACTTCCTTTTGTCTTCCTTTTACAGCAGTCACCGCAAAAAGTCAAAAAAGAACAAAAAGAAGGCGGCCAAGTTCAAGTCCTTGAAAAAAGGACGTTTGTCATCTGAGTCGGAGGTGATGCTGGAGGAAACGTCTGTAGATACAATGAGTATTGATAACAATGCACCCTCACCGGAGCTTATGAGTGACGAATCACCACCCCATTGTTCTAACAAGCGTAAGAAGATAATGTCTACAAATGAGGAAGATAATAGCAATGGCAGAGGCCTGAAGAAGTTCAAGAAAGCCTCTAAATCAAATTGTATTTCAGAGGCCTTATCACCTAAGCACTTGTTTGAAGGCAAGCAGCTTAAGTTGAAGGATGATTCTGATCCAAAATTGGTGAGAATTAAGAGTGATGGCAGGATTTCCATCCCTTGCATGCCAGTAAAACGTGTGATGGTAATCAAGCCTGAGAGGTTGAAGAAGAAGGGTCTTATATGGTCTCGAGATTGTGCTTCAGACTCATGGACAACTGAGGAAGATGCAGTTCTTTGTGCAACTGTACATGAGTATGGTCCTCTTTGGGAGCTGGCTAGTGATTTTCTTTATTCCATACCATGTGGTGCATTTTATAGGGGAAGATATCGTCATCCTGTGCATTGTTGTGAGAGATTCCGAGAACTATTCTGCAAACATGTCCTGTCAGCAACAGATAATTCAAACAGTGAGAAGGCTCCTTCTGGAAGCGGGAAAGCTGTCTTGAAAGTATCCGAGGTGAGTTGATGTCTTCTAGGTAGTGCACTAATTTTCAACATGAGGAAAATTTTTACTTGTTCACATTTTGACCATGGTTATCGTTGTTCTGATTTGTTACAATAAGGTCTGGAGTGAAAAGGTGCATGTGTGAAACATACAACAGACACTGTAGGTCATCCAGAAAAGCCCTAAACTGAAGTATCTTGGAGTAAAATGTTCTATTGTTTAGCTCACAAACTGGCCGTTTTCAGAAACCCTATATGACATTGAATTTCTTATTGCTAGCAATGCTAACTGCTAACCACCAACCAGCGGTCTATTGCTGGGATTCAAATCCTGTTTCTGACCAGTAAGCAAGTCTGAATAGCTCTGCTGATCAGTAATCTTGTTCTTAATCTAGCTCATATGCCAGTAGACAGGCAGAGGCATCTGTATATATGTATGCTAGGCTTAATACAGTATTGATGTAACATGGCTTCATGCATATGTTTCTATTTTCCTTTGGTTATACTTTGAAATCATGTCATGCTCCAGGTGTTTGTCGGCTATATTGGGCATCTTTCGGGTGTTGTTAGCCACAATTAGGGATGAAAACGGATCGGATCGTTTCCGACTGATCTGGTCAATTTTTGGATACAGATTTTGTCGGCTTGGATATTTGCCAGATAGTATCGGATCGAAAACGAATACTGATTTTATTTTGTCGGATACGGACATGGATTTGGTAGCTCACTATCCGTTGAATACAAATACAGATACGAATAATCCGTATGTGCACACAGGCTGGGCTAAGGCTACTCTTTTGGCCAAAAAAGGTTTCTAAATTTCAAAATCATTTTGTAATTTAATTAATCCACAAACGAAGTTTCAATTATTAAAATTGGCAAACCAGATCCAAAAATTACGATTTTTTTGGGGAAGTTCTTGACACAATATATCATTTAACAAAATTATTTTCAAGATTTTATCATCTTTTGAATTGTCTCAAAAATTCAAACACTGTTGTCCTTAATAGGAAAATATTTTAAATAAGTAGCTAAAAATGTGTAAAAACACATAAATACATAATTTATTATTTTAAATATAATTCAACAAAGAATACAAATGTTGGGTCATTACATGTTCTTCATGAATGTTTGGATTAAATAAACTAGTTACGTTTTTTTTTCATTTTGTGTGTACAATTTAAAGGGATTTTATGTTCCGATAAATATTCGTGACCGTAGTCGGTTCGATTCATATTCGCTCTATATATGTATTTGACATTATTCATATTCGTATTTGTATTTGGGTTATCCATATTTGTATCCGTATCCAAGAAAAAATATGAAAACAAATATAGTAGAGCCATTATCCGTCCGTATTCGATCTATTTTCATCCCTAGCCACAATCTACTGTTAGAGCCATTATCCGTTCGTATTTGATCTGTTTTCATCCCTAGCCACAATCTACTGTTTACACGAAACTTATTTGTGCGTGCAAACTGATGATTTCTTTATGACTTCTTTCAGGATCAAACTCAGATGTTGCTGAATGTGATCAGCGAACTTCCTAACAATGAATTGCTTCTCCAAAAACATTTCATCGCCATACTTTCTTCTGTTTGGAGGTCAAAATGTGGTCGTGAGCCTCGCCGTGTTATGAGTACTTACTCTAGTGCACTCCATATGCCTGGTAGATTGAGTGAGAACTGGTCCAGGACAAACTTTAGACCAAGCTTTAATCTAGTAAGGACAGCCCTTGCAGATGCTCAGGTCCATTGTGCAAGAGTGGTAATGCCAACTAGTCATCAGGAATCCCGCCGGAACTATTTAGAATTAGTATTGGATTTCCTGACAGATCAGCATGCTTATGAGACAGTCTTTCCGTCTGTAGTGAATGTGTTCATTCTAGAACCAGAACCTCTTAAACACGATGCTGAGCCAGTGGAACAATCATTACTGTCGGGACTTTCTTGTAGACATGCCGAGAACAGATTCAGGTCAGCAGTGATAACAAGTTTTAATTCTATGTTGTTGTGGTGCTGGTGATGATTGTGGTCCTCGTTTTGGAATTGAGATAACGTGATTATACTTTGAATTGCTTAAATATTCAAATTATTTGGCCAGTTTCTGATACCTGAACTAATGTTTAACGCATCATGTACATTTATCTATGCAGGATAGCATCGGAAGCTTGTTTTGAAGGGGAAGGTTCTCACTGGGCATCATCCGCTTTCCACATATATGATGCCGCTCGACATAAATCTGGTCCAAAGTCCGTTGGAAAGCACAAAGCAGCATCAGAATCTGGAAGACCTCCCAAAGCCAAAATTCAGAAGACTACTGGACCGCAGGAGCTGCCAATTGTTACAAAAAATTTTCTCTGGACGCCGGGTCAACTTTCGCCAAATCCAGCTGAGTTCCACATTAACGAGTCCCTATCTGACTTCGGCATCAATGATTCTGAATTCACCTACTTCGTGGATCATCCTCAAGAGGCTGACACTGAGTTCGCCCCATACAAGTATGATCCTGGTTTCCTTGCTGGTATTGAGGAGTTGGATCCTCTTTCAGATTTCACGGACATAGGATGAGAACAAATGGACATATTGGTCTGGATAGATGCCCCTTGTATCAAGAGGACAGAAGATTGTCTCTGGCAGGAGCCCAAGAATATGCATCGAGTTGGTCAGCCATGCATACATTTGCTTTCAAGCTTGATCATGATTGGCAGGAGCAAAGCTGTTGGCTTGGCGAGGTCACATTGATCTGACAAGCTTGGTGGATGAGTTTGCACTAATGGAGGCATTGGGTACTTCCTATACATGTATGTATATTGGTAGTCTAGGATTTTAGGATGTAGAAATGCGTCTCCCTCATTTGTGTTGAGGGAAGACCTTGTAACTTAACAACACTTGGAAATTTTGTTTAGCAGATGCTAACAGAGAAGGGAAAAGAGGAGGCCCTCGGCTTCACCCAATCGTTGTTTCTTGTGTCCCTCATTGGCCGTTTAATCCGGTCATTTGGCTACCTGGCAGTAGAAAAAATTCAGATGTTTATCTCTGCAGTGGCTGTCTCTGTCTTGGCCAACAGAATCCGAACGAGTAATGGATGCTTGAGATCAATCCCACATGAGAAATTGGTGTTCCAATTCCACGGGAGGAACATATAATTTCTTGTTTGATCGTGGTCTTGAAATCATTTTGATTCGAGGGCTTCCAAGGGAGGTAAGCACTTGACCTATAGGTACATCTGTATATGGTACGTTTATATTGTATGAAGTTGATGTAAACCATATTTCTGGACTTTTGTCGTTTGGATTTATGCGCGTATTTGAGGCAGAAGGGAGGGGAGAACCGTGGATACAACTAACTACAAGTTACAACTGAAGTGTACCTCTCCATATTGGCTTTTTGATGAGTTACTGACCAGCTATTCCTAAGAGGCTAAGGGTGTGTTTGGTTGTTTGTATCAAGTGGTACATGTATAAAATGGTTCAAGAAAAATATTACCTATATGTTTGGTTGTTTGAATAGAATCATTCCGTCTTAGGCGGTGTGATACAAATTTGAGGAATATTCTTTATAGATGCTGAAATATTACATTTGTCCAAAATAATACAACCAAATGGTACGTGACCATCCTATCTCATTCAATCTTATTCCACCAATCAAACACACTCTAAGACGTTGTGATGCCTGGGTGACAAATTCATTATGTCGTCGCAATCAATCGCCCGGATGATGGATTCTCCTTGTTTGGTGCACCATCTGGGGCTTCCATGTCTTCAATCTTGACTACTGAAGCCTCAGGAAAGGTTTAAAGCTTGAGAAACTGCGAGCTGACTGGTTGACGTATTCAGTTAGCACGCGGAGTCACGGTTTGTCTAGATCTGAATCGCGTTATGTTACCACTTTGACGCTTTGCTGCTACTGCTAGCTTTCGTACTGGTGTTATGTGAAATACCCCGAAAAATTTCAAAATTTTGTATTTAAATTTTTCTGAATTTTTTGTATTTTATTTGCAAAATTTCCCTTTTGGGAAAGTTTCCCCTGTTTCTGCTTTCCTCTTTTGGAACCCGCCTTCTCCCCTTTCTGGCCCAACCAGCCTCTAGTCCATCCTGCCTACCGGCCCACTCCCCGCGTCCGGCCTCCTCGGCCCGCTTTCCCCTTCGCCCTCGCGGACCGCCATTTCCCCCGCTCGGCCTCGCTTTGCCCAGCCTTTCTCCTCATGCCCAAATTTAGCTCCTCACACGCCGCCTCCCGGCTCAAGGCTGAAGGCCTTCTCACAGACGCCTCCCTTACACCCCGTGTCGCTCCCTGACCTCTCTCTTTTTCTTCCCAAGACGCTCACACACTCCACCTCCCCACCCGCCTGTGTCCCTGCCACTCCCTGCCAAGACTCACGGAGCTCCCCGCCTCTCTTCGCTCTCCCCCTATATAAAGTCCCCGCCGCCCCGATTTTCCCCGCACTAGACTCGCCGATGAGCCCTCTTCCTCCCCCGCCACTCCTTTTCCTCTCTCGAGCCCCCCTTCGCCTACGCTATCTTCTTCTTCCCCGTCTCTATCGTTCCCCGTCGCCGCACCGCTCTCCCTTGCCGACAGCCGGGACCCACCCATCAACGCCCTCCTCTCGTTACGACGCGGGCCCCGCCCGTCAGGCCTCCCTTCGCTCGCCTCGTGGGGCGGCTTGGCTACTGTGCGGCCCACCCCCAAAATCCTTTTTTTTTTGGATTTTTAAATTTTGAATAATCCATAAAATCAATTAAAAATCTAGAAAATTCCAAAAAATTCCAGAAAAATCCCAAAAATTCTCAAAAATCCAAAAAAAGCCCAAAAATACATATTCTTGACCAGTTCAAGCCGCCGAGTCTAAAAATGATCTTCGTTCCTCCGAGTCCAGTCCCCAAAATTTCCAAAATCCCCAAAATGCCCTTCTATCCTGTTTTCGACCATTCTCTCTCCGATTCAATTTCTGTTTTATCTCTTTTGAGTGTTTTTATTCGTTTATTTATTGGTTTTCCTTTTTCGCGTTAGATCCGACGTTGGAGTAGCCCTTGGAGTAGTTCTCGGAGCAGGAGCAGTTCTTGGAGCTGTACCAGGAGTAGGAGCCGCTCGGGACCGGACGCGACCTCGACTACTTCCCTCTAGGAGAACCCTCGACCCCACAAGGCAAGCCACACCCCTTGAACATGTTGAACCCAGTTCCATTATAGTAATATGTATATTTTCTATACCGCATTATTTCTGATATTTTAGAAAACTAGAAAAGGGGATAGTTTCGAATGACATGATTAGATATAACCCAATGCTCAACCTGTTGTTACACCTTAATCCCGTTGTAAACCTAGGCTATAAAATATCGAACCATCGTAGATTAGCAGTTAATGTAATTTCACCTTTAGCTCAATTACTTAAAATCTCCGAGAAGTGGTTCGGGTGATTTTCAAAAATTGTTACGATTAGGGGGACAATGTTGGGTTGACCACAGGAAGTGGATACTGGTCCGACCCCCAATTGATGACAAAGCTAGGATGTGGTGTGGTGGTTGGTACAGTGGGTATCATGGTTTGTGGTATGTAATTGGCTAAGTCTCAGGCACTTAAGGACCGATGTGTTGGGCAAAGTAAATAACTTCAGTTCTCGCTCAACCACAAGTTGGGCCGGTTAACCTTGTTGACCTGTTCCAATATAGCTCAGTACATTGTACTCCCCTTTGGAATACCTATAGGAGGCAGCTACCATTCTGGTAAGAGAATGGATCGCAGAGCGACTAGGGTGGAACGGGAATGGGGTGGCCATTCGTCGGTTCTCACAATAGTAAGTATCTGCAGCGACCAGATCGCGTCTTCCGCCTTAGCCAGTGGGTCCTAGGGACTGCGGATCCTCGTAACCTACTGGATAGGGGCTAAAGAAGAGAAGTCCAACAAAAGGCTATGATCATCTCGGTCCAGCCACATACATTTAAGTTGCATGTTAATCACGTGTGGCACTGATGGCCGAAGATATCTTGTGGGTAAAGCTGAGCATCTCTGCAGAGTGATATCAATGGTATTCGAATACGCCGTGCTTCTGGTTAATGAAGCTAAGTTAATCTAGGATGATTCTTGTAACCGCGCTCAAGTAGTTTTCATAAATAGAACTTGTCGTAAATGTGAACTTTGCAAATAACCCCCATGGTATTTACTGTTATTTGGTTTGTGTTTCAAATGTAAAATAAAACTAGTATTTAATACCTTGCATCCACAATACCTAAAAGGCTAAAACCTGTGCCAACCTATGTTTATCCCTGCATGTAGTATTCAGAATTTTCGTGTGGTTTGTTGAGTACTGTTGTATGCTCACCCTTGCATCCTATTCCCCCCTCTAGATTTCAATGAAGCTGGCGATTTCCAGGAGATCGTAGATGGCGACGAAGTTTGATTTTGAGGTCACAACAGATTGCTACTGGGTACCCTCTCCGCCAAGACAAAGCAAATCAACACGGTGGTCAACATGACAGACCCACGTGGCACCGGCGAAAGTGGGGCGAAGGCTACTTCGCCGCCGGCGATCCACGTGGCGCCCGCGGCAGGTGGGCGAAGCGCTACCGCCGCCCGGGCGGTCGGTCCACGTGGCGCCGGCGAGGTGGGCGAAAGCGCGCTTCGCCGCGGCGCCGTCCACGTGGGGCCCGACGAGCAGGTGGCGAAAGCACGCCTTGCTCGCCGGTGGTCGGTCCACGTGGCGCCCGACGAGCGGTGGGCGAAGCACGCCTCGCTGTTCGGCGGCGGTGGGGCGAAGCACGCTTCGCCGCCGGCGGCAATCCACGTGGCGCCCGGCGAGCAGGTGGGCGAGCACGCCCTGCTCGCCCCGCCGCAAGACAAAAAGGTGGTGCGAGGTGGCTTCACCTCGAAGGCTCCTTCTCCTGCCGTACCGTTCTGGGCGGCAGGACAGCGGTGTCAGACCTGTCAACTGCAAGGATTTCTGCTACAAGCCCATTCCTCTGACGCCTCTCACCAACCCGTCAAGAAGGGGTCACATCCCGTGGACCAGCGGCCATGCGTCGGCATTTAATGAGGCCGAGGAACGGACAAAGACGGAAGGGTAATAAATATATGAAGATAAGCATGATGACCCTCCTTGGTACCTGCCCCGGCTGGCCTGGCCTATATAAGGGCCCTCGGGTGCATGGGGAAAAGGAGTCGAAGGTTGAAGAACAAGCAAGCAGAGAGTTTCGTAGTAGAGCCTAAGGGAGAACTTGTAACCCAAAGGCTTTGTACTGCACTCCTTCAAAAAAACACTCTTTAAACAATCGAGCACGAAGTAAGGCTATTACCCAAGGAAAAGGGGGCCTGAACCTGGGTAAAATCTTTGTGTCATCCCTAGTTCATAGGCGCTGGAATCCCTCGCGTGGGAGTCTCTAGGGTTTTCACCCTCTAGGTTTAGCCAGCCGCGAAGACGCCCTCCTTCCGAACCAAACCCGGTCTGTAGACTCCGAGCCTGTCAGGTGGAATACGCCGACAGAGGCTTTGATCTATCTGCTCAAGCCTTTCTTGTAGGTATTTTGTAATGTATTTGGTGCCAGCCGCACCCTTTTGTAAAACTCTGGCCGTTAGGCCCTTAAATTCCTTTATAAAATATTCACTTTTGCTTTTATGTCTGGTAATGTACACTTGGTTACCTACAGCTAAAATCTTAGGTAGCTGTGAAGGTATTTATACGCAACCCCTGAAAAGGGTGGTCCGTCACAGTATGTTTTGCGATAACATTATGATACATTCTCTAACCTTCGGTTCCTTTTTAAAATAATTTGTCTAGGTTGTTTTAAACTTTGTATGCAATGAGGCCAGTAGAAGGGGCACCAATTGATGGTAGCTGGGGCAAAGGAGGTGTACTTGTCGTAGCTTTCAATTTTTTACCTTGACTATTGGCCCTGCTGTATGTCCAAGTAAAGTTTGCCTAAGCATAATTGTCACATGGTCTCTTGGATGGTTTCGATAGAAATGAGAAAGTAGTCCAAATAATCACTGTACATATCCTGGGAATGTACATTTGGTTTACGTTCTTCTTTGGAGGAACCATAAACGCATCTCTTGTTTAAACCAGGATAATTTAGGTTTATTACAGTTTAGATTTGGGGTATGTTTGGTTGATGTCTAACTCTACTGGAACTAAGCTTAGTTAAGTGTGGCTTGCGACATTTTTTGTGACAACAAGCAAACTTAGGTAAAAAAGCTGAGTCTATGATATACTAGTCATGAGACTAAGACTTTGTTTGTTTGGGTTTTTTCTCCAGCTTAAAAGCCAACAAGCCACCGGAGATATGCTCTTTTTTTTTCTTATTAGGGATTGGTTCTAGCAGTGTTATCCTAGGTGTGAGGCGCTAGGCTGGCGGTGACATACCGCCTAATGCTTAGGCGCTAGAACAGAAATAGCAGGGGATGTTCTTTGCAGCCCTCAAGCTACTTGGTATAGCCAGCAGTAGCATTCCAAGCAACATATAGCAGCCAACAACATTCTAAGCAGCTAGCAACAGCAGATAGCAGCAAGCACACAACAGCAAGCACGTGCTAACATCACAAATTCTAACATCACAGTCTCTAACAGAGTAACAGATAACAATATCAAGTAGACTTAATTCATATTCCATACTAACATGACAAATTCATAATAACAACATACATACTAACATCATAAAATCACAATATGACATAGTCACAAACCACGTAACAACTCACAATATCACATAGTCTTAGTTCATGAAGAAACTTCAGCAAGTATGATGATATGATGACAAGTCATCCTCTTGCTCATAATCCTTGGTTGGAAGCACTTCTTCTTGGTCAGACTCAAAGTCAATATCCTCCTCCTCATTGACCTCTTCTTCCTCAGTATTGGATTTGAAATCTTCTTCATGAAGTTCTCTCACTCTTGCGCTCCTATGTAGTTCCAAGATCTCATTAGCACCACATGCTTCTTTAATTATTTTCCATGTAAGACCTATAGCAGACTCAACATCTTGATCATCATCCCCGCCTTCAATTAACCACCCTTGAGCTTCATTAGCTTCAAAACCGAAAAGGGGGTCTATGTTTTTCTTCTCTTTTATCTTTTTTTTTGTTCCTCAATTTGGCATTGTATTGAACAAATACTAGATGGTTGAGGCGATCCACATCTAGTCTATTCTTTTTCTTTGTATGTATCTACAAATTACAAAGTGAAGTGTAGTTAGATAATTGGAGTTAAGACTAGAGAGTTGAGAGACTAACCCCTTCAAAAGTTCTCCAATTTCTTTCGCAATCGGGTGAACTAAAGTCAAGGAGAGGATCCTTATAGCCATTGTTTGTAAAATAGGAATTTTACATCCAAAATTCTTCTACCATTTAGCTACATATTAGGGACAAGAAATAAAATGAATTAGTATATGATAATTGTATTAGATTGCATGTACTGAATTATAATTTAAAATTATCAAATTGAGTATTAAACCTGAATTAAAATTAAAATCTGGGCATCTGGCCTTTGCTGCCACTTTTGCAAAGTGGCCTTCTTGTTCTTTGAACATGGTCAATTCAACATTTATCAAGTGAGTTTGCTTACCATCATCACCATGATAAAAGGTCTCTACACAAGTGAATACCCCATCCATCATCACATCATCCAAAAAATGGAGTCATCACGATAACTATAATATGGATTCAAGAAGTATGCCGTCAGGTGCAATGGAGTATCAAGCCTATCCTTCATCTTCCTGTTAATAATATTTATGATGGGATTGTAGGTGTTCTCTACATTGTTCATTGCCTCCATGATTTCTTTCTTTGCCTTTAGTATTTCTCCATAAAGAAAGGCCATGGATGGCTTGCTATCCTCATCAACCATGGGAATAACTCTCACAGATGGCTAAAAAACCCTCAAAACAATGAGAAATTCCATTCCAAAAGGCCCTACTAATCAATGTTGCTGTGGTTGCCCTTCCTTTGCCTTTTTTTACAATGGTTGCAACTTTTCCATTCTTGGCTAAATGCCATCACCTTTAGTTAAACCTTCTTCTCAATCAAGCTTTGCAAAGTAAGAAAAGAGGAAGCAAATCTAGTCACCCCTGACCTTTGATATCTCTCTTCTTTGTATATTTCTTCATCAACACCAAGGTTCTATGGTGTGAATAGATAAAAATAGTTAATGCCTTGGCTTAACCAAGTGTCTTCTTGAACCATGATATGTTTTTAATTTCTTGTAGCATCAAGTTGATGGTGTGACTTGCACATGAGGTCAAAAAGATATTTGGCCTTTTGTCCTTCATTAATTCTTTCGCTGCCATGTTGTTTAAAGCATTGTCTGTGACTACTTGGACAACATGAGTTGCAAAAACTTTTTCAATGCAACCATCCACATACTCAAAGATGACTTGTACAGTGTGTGACTCATCTGACGCTTCCTTTTATCCTAAAAAATATGGCCCCAAGCTACAACACACAAGTTCATGATACTCCTTTTTTGATCAATCCAAGCATCAATCATAACGGAGCACCTGGTCTTGGCCCTCTCATCTTCATGGTCCTTCAACAAAAATCTTGGTTCTATCCATTTTCTCATACAACAATTTCTCGCACATCATGTTGAGAAGGGCGAATAAAGCCAGAGCCAAAACATCCTATGGCTTCACACATTTGTGAGAAGGCATAATTGTTGTTGGAGTTGAAAGGCACACCTGATTCATAAATCCACCTCGCAACATATTGCCTCACTTTATAGGTTCTCTTTCCAAAGTGTGTCACCAATACTTTGTTGCCGTAACTCTTGGGAGGTCATAGTTGTTGGATCAGTAGGCATTGTAAACCTAGGCTAATGTTGATCCAGCCAGCAGCGACGTCGCTTTGGCTATCGACGATGACCGACGAGGTGGCAACGTGGTGACCAGCAAGGCTGCGACACGGCGCAGGGGGGTGAAGTTGCAACGGCTTCCCAACCCCAACCCTAAGTCGAATGGGATTAGGCAGCTTCACAACTTTTCTAACCAAAGTCCCCACCCAGGACGCCGCCTACCTCCAGTCGGCCGTCTACATGCCGACTCGTCGCCTAACCACCGTTGCACCTAGCTCCGCCTAGCTGTCTAGAGCACGCCTTGCACCCGCCTAGGCGCTTCCCTACCCAGGCAACCGATTACATGCGAATCGAGGTGGAGGGCAGCCGCCTAGCGCCTAGGCAGCCGCCTAGGGGAACACTGGGTTCTAGATTAATACCACTAAAATTAGGGTAAAATTAATCACCTCTACCACATATAAAAGTGGACTGCTTTTAAGTTATTTATGCCAAAAAAAACTGCTTTTAAGCTGTAAGCTAAAAAAAACTTAAACTAAACAAAGGAAAGTGCAGCAAGCTACAAATGTGGCAACAAACTAAACATCCGTCTAAAAAGTTGTGGAATGCTTTTAAAACTAAACGCACCCTAAGATTAAGTATATAGCACCAAACACTCCCTAAGATTGGGTGTACAGCGAGACAATGATGATATTGGCATTTAAATGGTGTACGTGTAAGTAATACTGAACTCAGATGGTTCAATTGTAAAACAGTGTTTAGTTTTTTTCTTTCTTTTCCTTTTGGTTGTAGTTTATTTGTACCCAGCGGTATCTTGATTGTAGTACATTGCAAAATGCCATGATAATCAGTGCCAATCAAGAATCTTGTGAGCAAGTTATTTAGGGATAAGTCTATTTATGCCTTCTGTTGCGCAAGTGCTACATAATTAGAAACTGTCAACTGTGGTGTAGTTATTCAATGATAAGTCTATTTGTATGCCTTTCGTGCGATGCATGAGTGATTTATATTGTGATCTCGGATGAATATAACAAAAAATTATTGCTTTGAAATTGCATCTGATGCTGGAACTAGGTTGCCTTCAGTGAATTAGGCGTAAGTTAGGCCAAGACCTAATGGCATAGTTACACATTTAAGTTCTCCCTGGCTATAAATTACCAACCACGTGGAAGAAGGCTCAATTAGTTTTATCTACATTTGGCTTGTCTGTTTGGAAAAAAATGTGAGGGTAGATGGATATGTTGGGCTAGGCTTCATTGGCATACAAATAATTGATGTTGTTACATAGAGAGATATAAATAGGACAAATCTGAAAAAAGAAACATCTTTTTTTTAGAATTGTCTTCTATATGTTTAGGGCTGTAAAAAAGGATCAAGCTTGACAAGCTTTTTTTAGATAATGGAAGATGAGCTCGACAAGCTAGTCAACACATCTCGCACTCGGCTCAATTTGAGCTCGACTCAAGCTCGAAACGAGCCGAGATTGAGCTTAGACCCAAGCTTGCGATCCTAATGAGCTCGAGGTCGAATATTATGGTTAAGACTTGATTTACCCCTTTCTTTCAATGTTAAAATCTAGCTACCAAAATTTTTTGAGCCGAGTTCAAGCTTTGATAGCTTTTTGTAAAATATATTATGTTAAAGTGTAGTTGTCAAGCTTTCTCAAGCTAGGCTCGAGCTTTGGACAATATTTTTGTAGAAGTTATTATGCTAAAGTGTAATTACTGAGCTGTTTCGAGCCGAGCTCGAGCTTTGACCGAGCCTAGCTTCAGAGTCAAAACTCAACCTAGCTCGAGCATGTATCGATCTTGAGCCTAGCAAGCTGGCTCACTCGAGCTAGTCTTGTTTACAGCCCTATATATGTTCCAAATTAATTTGTCTTATCATTTCGCTTATTAGACAAAATAACAAAACAGCTCCATCTTTTTTTCCCATCGGCCACCTAATTTATTATGATGTGTCATCTGCTGAAAACAACGAGCTTTCCTACATTCAGCAAGAGTCAATTCTACAGTAGGTCAGCATTTTAGCTAGACATTCTAGATTAGCATGTCCATTGATTTAGGGAAACACTTTTTCCAAATTATAGCAGCATTTGGAACTATACTTTATTTGAATGTACATGCTTGAACATCAGGCCATACTCAGCAAGGAATAATATATAGATTGTTACGACACACAGGCTTCATTGTTCAACTTGTCAAGGAGCTCATCAACAGACGAAAGAATGATGCCTGCTTTCCTCTGGCAGTTCATTGACCTGAACCACCTCCCTATCTGATCTGATCTACATTCAGCTCTTCGGGGGTCAATTTCAAATAAAGCATGATTACATTAAAATACCTTAGATGCTTATATTATTTCTAAACGATCCTTTTTTTCATCTGCCCAAAGAATTTGTGCAAAATAGAGTCCAGCAGTTTTGATCAATGAGTTCCTTGTTATTCTGTTTGTAAAAGTTGAATGAAATATTCACATTGGAAGTACACAATTCTCACCTGTTCTTCCGAATTTTACCATTTGCCCCATTTGCTGATGACTTAGAACTTTCTCATTTGTTTAGAAAGCTGGAGACAATGACAATTCAAATCACTAGTAAGAACAGCTAGCTTCTAAAATCTCTACATACAATATATTCTATGCATCCTATGCTTTTTAGATTATAAGAGATGCTAAAAATACAAATTATGTAGTAACAAATATTTTTTTCTCCATTTAAACCTTCAGATTCTTTTGTTTGTATCATATTGTCGGGAATTGGGTAATTTTCATAAAGACCATCGTACCCCGGCAGCCAATCTTCGGTCAAGAACCATACTTACCCTTGGACGGTGTCCTCAAGGAAGATCCTCGGACAGACCAGCTGATGGGTCTTGTCCATTGTCCCTTTTGAGTTTCCAGCCATCCATCCTCTCAGCTCGGTATCCCTCAAACGACAAACCCTTCGTGGAAAAGGGGCCTTGGTTGATCCCTCATTCAACAAGTAAGCTCGGTGGGGGACCCGTTTCCCCAAACGTCGACACATATGGTTTAACATACTATAATCAAAGAACACATGTATGCATGCTATATTGTGATAACCCGGGGGGGTTATCAGTTTAATTAAAGACTTAATTAAATAATGAAAGCAATTAGGCAATAAAATAAATTGTAAGAATTAGAGAATGTCGTCAGTCCCATAGTAAAAGGTATTACCATTGAGGTACCTGATCTGTCTGGGACCAAGAAAGGCACCTCTCGATATTTTTCGGGGTTCATCATTCAGTATTTAGACTTATCTGGTACGATATGTGGGTATCGTTAGTATTTTAGGCTCAGAATGACCAAAATACCCTCAAAGCAAATAGGGAACAATAAAACCCTAAGGGCATAGTGGTCATCAGGCATGCTAGGAGGAGATATAAAGCCAGCCTTTGCAGGGCAATCCCATGCCATCCAGGTCACTTCTGTCCCCCACTGCAGCCACAAACCGAAAGCCCACCAGAGCAACCAAAACATCCATCCCAAGCCAACCAGAGCTCCCTTGCTCCCCCAACACTAGCACACTGCCATTCTAACCCAAGCAACCGGAGCAAGAAGGGAGACCAGAAGGAGGCGATGGCCATCCAGAAGATGGAGGCAGCAGCAACCAGAAGAGGAGAGGGCAACCAGAAGCTAGAAGAAGGAGACCAGAAGGCAGCTCGACCCGAAGGGAACCGCACCTCTGTGACATTGTCTTCCCCAGCACCGACATCACTCAGCCAACCCCCCATTCCAGCTGAACCACTCCAGGTACCTATAGCTACAGTACGGGCTTCCATGGGTAGAGGCTAGATCGGGGCAGTAGCTAGCCAAGGGAATGGGGGAGGTGATAGATTGAGTCTCCCCCATATGGTCTCAATAGTTGGGGTAAAGATTAGTGTAGCATCTCTGTTCTTGTCTCAAGCCAACCCAATGTTCATCATAGACCCAAAATCAAAAGTAAAATAAATAAGTAAATGAAGCAAAAATGAAGAAATAAAGAGGGGATAGAAAACCCTAGCTCGATTGGGGTAGGGGAGAGCAAAGCTCGGCGGTGCAGCCTAATGCAGGAGGTCGGCCAGAGCCGACGCCATGCACGGCGAGGTGCAGCCGAGGCTGGTGCCGAGCCGCAAGATGAAGAGGCGGCCGGGCCGAGCTTACCCAGGGGAGAGCAGCAGACGGAGTAGAGGGAGGAGGCGCCAGGGGAGCTACGGCCAAGAGGAAGTCAGGAGAGGAGCCGTGCGCTAGGAGAAGCAGTTGGCAGAAGGGTAGGAGAGGAAGAAGGCATAAGGGAGAGCAACTGAATGGCCTTTGGCCAAATCGCTAGAGAGCCCAGGGCTTCGACCAGAGAAAAAAGGGGAGGGGCAATGTGCCCGAAGAGGCTTCGGCCAAAATTCTAGAGCAGCCGAAGGAAAATAAAGGGGAAGAGAGAAAGAAAGAAAAAGAGAAAAGAAAATAAGAGGTGAAGAGAAAAAGAAAGAAGAGAAAAGATAAGAGGGTAGAAAGGTAAATTGCACCGCGGACCGCATCGATTTTGGACTCGATTTGCAGATCGCGTAAAAATCTGACAACTGGCACCAATAATTGCTACTCAAATAAAAACTGAACCACAGATCAGAAAATCGGTTGGACGCCGAGATAATTAAATTCAAGTACTGGCCCTAGTAATAATTTTGTATTTTTAGATCTCGACCTGAATCGACTCGCCAATCCGAACCCATCTTCGAGCAAGGGCGAACTGTCAAATTTTATTCCAGACAAGACTCCCTTGACAGTCTTTAATTAAATGTTTTTAATGTTTTCATATAGATAATCGTATCATCATTGCATCAAAACTTAAAGTTCAAAAGAATGGAAATTGTACCATGGAGATCAGATGGGAGATTGGTTGTGATATATTGGTGGAAAAGGGTTTTGTGGTATGGAAGCTGGTATCATAGTGTGGAATTGGTAAATTGGTGTTGATATTTGGAAATATAGTTTGGAATTGATGGGTGAGTGTTAGGATATCCACGAATAGAGTCGTGGATGTGTTAATAGCAACTATGCTGGTGGATAGAGAGCACAGGGGAAAGGATGGGGGTACGTACCCATGCTGGTGGTTCTCTCTACAGGGGTTATAATAAAAGGACACAACACCTACACTCGGGCAATGAGCCGTATTTTTAGTATCAATCATAGCGAGATAAATTGTCAGAAAAGGTTGTCCTATGAAAGTACTACGATCTCCACATTGGGTAAGTGTTATAGCCTGTCTGAGTATTGCCGAATGCTCAGTTTGAGGTGTGTTGGAAATTGTTGGAAGTGGAATGTTGTAAATGAAATGGTAGGGGGTATATTTGAAGCCTGGTGGAGTACTGCTGAGGGTACTACCGGAGTACAACTGTATTCGCAGGCGATGGGAGGGTATCCTCCTCGGAATACAAGGTTGGAGATCTAGTGCTGGAGTAGCGATAAATGTTCTGGAGCCTCTGTGATGGAAGCCGTTATGGGTAAAGTGATACAAACCTACACAGGGTTAAAAATCTTGAATTCAAGCCTGTCTCCTGGATTGGAGGTTGCGGAAGCTAGTCTGTCTCATATACGGGTGCTAGTAGCTGAATTTCAATAATTAAAAACTTGCCAACCCTTAAAGAAAATCCTACAAAACTAATTTCTGTAAAAACTAAGTTGGAAAGAGGAAAAATTGGTATTGGATGGAGAGAAAATTATCATAATGCATTCTGTTATCTAATGCTTGCTGAGTACTTTGTACTCACTCTTGTACTCCCCCCTTTCTAGAAGAAATACTGATGGTGGATCCGCCTATGAGGCCGAGAATGAAGGCTACGCCTGGGATCAGTCCCAGGGTTATCAAGAAGATGGCACGGAAGGCTATTGCTATTCCGACTACTACCAGGAGAACTAGGAGTCTATATAGACCTTGTTGGGCCCCTAGTAGATATATAATTTGTGCAGGTAGTAGCCGTACTCTTTTGTTGTACAGGGAAGCGATGTAAGATACTATGTAATGAACCATAGCCCTGCGTGGCTAAACAATGAATATATTTTCATGCAGTCTCTAATTATTGTTCTACTGTAACACTCTGAACACGGCATAGTAGCTGGTAAAGCATTGGATTTTCCAATATTTTGCCGGCGGCTGTGCCGAGATTCTTGTAATTATCTTAGGGTGATGACAGTATTACTGTCGCTACCTTAGACTAATTATACGGGTCGCCACATATACGTCAGTTGGAGCATTCTTTGTAAAAACAAGCAGTCCCACGATACATACCGGAGATATTTCAATAATATAAATGACAAGCACAGTTCCATGATTGACTCAAAAGAATGAGTGTTGAAACAAACAAGCATGAGAAACTGCAATGCCTTCAAATAAGCTTGACATGAGAAGTAGTCAGTCTGTATTCTTACTCAAAAGGGAAGCCTTGGTCTTGACGAATATTAATTCTTACCCAAAAGGGAAGCCCTGGTCGTGACGTGATGTATATCTCTACTATATAAAGCAAGATTTTCTTCCCGTGTCACTCATCAAAATTACCCACTTTTGCTACTACTCTTTAATTACCCACCTTTGCCACTGTTAGTGCTCTTTGCAAATAAATTTTTTATCGCAGATTAAGTTTCTGTTGCAACGCACGGGTACATGGCTAGTTCTTACTCAAAAGGGAAGCCTTGGTCGTGATGAACACTCTCTTAGCGGTTGATTACTTCTTGATGCCCGTATATATGTTCTAAATGTAGAAGCCATTTTTATAAGGATCACTAAATGGGGTAATACTTAAGAATGGTCTTCCATTTTTCCTATGGACGATATTCTATGTAACCTGCTAGCACTGTCACCTGATTCTCCAGCAATTTACCTTCATTGAACTTAACAGCCTTTTGTTGACTAAGGTAGCTAGCATTGTTTAAAATAGCAGTTCTCTCCAACTGTACAAGTGATGACTTGTTGATAAACTAGTGAGTTCTGCATGTAGTTTGAAATCTGACATCACATGGTGTGACGGACCGCCTTTTCAGGTGGCGCGTTTAGATACCGTACCAGCTACCCAGAATTTTAGCTGTCGGTAAATCAAGCGTACATTGCAAGGTAAAGAACGATAAGCGACAGTTGATATAGATAAATAAAGCCTCACGGCTACAGTTTTACAAAAGGGCGTGACGAGCGTTTAAATTACATCACAAAAAGGACCTCCCACAGGAAATGGTTCAAGCGGTAGACCCAAAACCTTAAAACCAAACACTTTCGCCATCTATGGATTCTTGGAATTCTCCGGCTTCTTGAAAATCTAGGGGAGGGTAGGGGCAAGGGTGAGTACACAACCGTACTCAACAAACCACACGGAATACTCTGAATATTACATGCAAGGATTTACAAAGGTAGGTATGGTTTCATTATTATGTTAGATGCAAGTTTTAAGGACAATTTTATTTACATTTGAAACACAAACCATATAATAAGTAGCACAGGGGGTTTTTCTCAAAGATTCCAGCTTTACGTCCATATTTATTATTAAAACTAATTTGAGCACAGATTCGGGTATCACCCCAGATTAACTTAGCTTCATTGACCGGAAGCACGGCGTAACCGATTACAATTTAATTGACTCTGCAGAGTTGCTCAGCTTTACCCACAAGATATCTACAGTCTTAAGTGCCACGCGATTAACATACCACTTTTATGCATGTGACCGGACCGAGACGATCGTAGCCGTTTATTGAACTTCCCCTTTTTAGCTCCTACCCAGTGGGCTATCCAAGATCCGCAATATTCAGTACCCCCCTTGGCCGCCGTGGGAGTCACGCTCTGATTATTGTGGACACCCACTGTTGCGTGAACCGGTGAATGGCCTCTCCATCCCTGTTCCGTCCCAATCACTCTGCGAGCCATTCTCCTCAATGGCAGCCACTTCCTATAGGTATTAAAAAGGGAAGTACAATGTACTAGGCTACGTTGGAAAGAGTCAACGGAGTTGACCGTCCCAACCTGCGGTTGAGCAATTACTGAAGTTATTTACTTTGCCCAAAGTGGTTAGTCCTTAATGCCAAAGACCAAGTCTATACCCACATCACATCCATGGTACCCACTGTACCACCACCATTTTATCCATAGACTTGTTGTCAGCGTACTCTGCGTTGGGGTACCCTCTCCGCCGCACAAAAGCAGTCAACACGGCGGTCAAACATGACAGATCCACGTGGCACCGGCGAAAGGTGGGCGAAGACGCCTCGCCGCCCGGCGATAAGTCCACGGGCGCCCGCGCGAGCAGTGGGCGAAGCACGCCTGCCGCCGGCGATAAGTCCACGTGGCGCCGGCGGCGGTGGGCGAAGCACGCCTCGCCGCCGGCGATAAGTCCACGTGGAGCCCGGCGAAAGGTGGGCGAAGCATGCCTCGCCGCCGGCGATAAGTCCACGTGGCGCCGGCGAAAGTGTGGGCGAAGCACGCCCCGCCGCCCGGCGATAAGTCCACGTGGCGCCGGCGAGCAAAGTGGGCGAAGCACGCCGCCGCTTCGCCCGCCGCAAGACAAAAGGTGGCGCGAGGTGGCTTCACCTCGAAGGCTCCTTCCTTGTCGCACTGCTCGGGCGACAGACAGCAGATGTCGAACTGCCGATCGCAAGGATTTCTGCTATAAGCCCATTCCTCTGACGCCTCTCACCAACCCGTCAAAGAAGGGTCACATCCCGGCCGGACCAGACGAAGCCATGCGTCGGCATTTAATGAGGCCGAGGAACGGACAAGACGGAAGGGTAATAAATGTATGAAGATAAGCATGATGACCCTCCTTGGTACCGCCTACCGCCCGGCCTATATAAGGGCCTCCGGTTGCATGGGAAAAGGGGTCGGGAGGTCAAGCATTCGAGTAGTGTTGCATCCGAACAAGCAAGAGCTCCACAGCGTAGCCTAAGAGAGAACTTGTAACCTGAGAACTTTGTACTGGCTTTGCACACTCCCTAAGTAAATCTAGCAGGACGTAAGGCTATTACCCTTCTCACAAGGGGGCCTGAACCTGGGTAAAAATCTTGGTGTCATCTCTAGTTCATAGACGCCTGAATCCTTCGCGTGGGAGTCTTTAGGGTTTTCACCCTCTAGGTTTAGCCACCCAAGACGCCTCCTTCCAACCAAACCCGGCCTCAGAGACTCCGGCCTGTCAGGTGGAATACGCCGACACTTGTCATCGGTTGGGGATCGGACCCGTAGCCACCTCTCGTGGGGAGTCCAACACTGTCCCCCTAACCGTAGCAGTTTTAAAAGATCATCCGACCATTCTTTGGAGATTAAGCATTTGTCTAAAAGTAATAATTGTATGAATCGCTACATCTATGGGGTTCAATATTTTATATCCTAGGGTTAAAAAGGAATTAAGGCATAACAACGAGTCTAGCATTGGGTGGTATTTAAACAAGTCATTCGAAACTACCATATTTTCTTAGTTTCTAAAATACCAGTAAATAATGCCATACAAAAGATATATATATATATACTGTAATGGAACTGGGTTCAACATGTTCAAGGGGTGCGGCTTGCCTTGCGAAGTTGAAGGTTCTCCTATAGAATAGTCGCCGATGTCCTGCGGTGTCCCGAACGGCTCTCGCCTCGTGGTAAATTTCAACAGTAATGCTCGCTCCAAGCATCGCTCGCATCGGATCTAGCGCATTAAAATAGCCACAGTAAATAAATGAATAAAACAATAAAGAAAAGAAAAGAAACGAAAAAGAAAATCGAATCGGAGAGTCGGAAGTAGGGGAAAGGGTATTTTTGGAATTTCTGGAATTTGGTCTTGCGAAACGAAGTTCATTTTTGGACTCAGTGGGTCGAAACAATCAAGAATATGTATTTTTGGCATTTCTGGATTTTTGGGATTTTTTGGGGAATTTTCTGGGATTTAAAAAGGAAATTTTTGGATTTTTAAATGTATTTAAATCCAAAAATGTAAATCAAAACGGAAAAGAAAAAAGAAAAAGGAATTTCCGAGCGGGCAGACAAGAGTTTTATGACCAACTGCTTCAAGACACGATCAATGGCGTGGGAGATGACGCTGACGCGCGGGCCCGGCGAGATAGTGACTCGGGAGGGAAGTGCTGGCGAGTGGGGCCGTTTTGTCAGTGGCTGCGATGGAGTGGAAATGGAGGTGGGCGGCACAGCGAAGAAAAACGGCCGGAGCCGAGGAAGATGAAGTTGGTTTCGGTGAGTTAGCGCACGGCGCGATTGAAGAAGTGGCTGGGGAGGAAGAGGGGAGCCAGGGGAATGTGGGAGGCTTACCAGCAAGGGCTTGGCATGAGGAAAAACAGCTGGAAGAGCTCGGTTTTTATAGCGTTCGTGCGGAGGAGAGAGGCGAACGGTGGAGGGGGTGCTCGAGTGCCGATTTGATGCAACGGAGCAGAGGAGTAAATGCGGCGGGGAAGTAGCTTTCGGCACGGCGTGACAGAGAGGCTCGAGCTCCACCGGTTGGGTGCGGTGGCGGTGTGGCAGAACAGGCGTGCGGCGAAGGAGAGATGAGCTGCAACGGGCAGGCGCGGCGGCGACAGGACGGAAATGAAGTGACGGAACGGGTCGGTGGGACGGCGCGCGCAAAGAGAGATGTCGTATGTCGCCGGTTGGGCGAGAAGGCGGCGAACGGGTTGGGCAAAGAAAGCGCGCGGATGACGGGCTCACGGAGACGACGCTGCAGACGGAACGGCATTGGCGCGATTGAACGGGGCGGGCGAGCAGGCCGTGATGCGTGCGTGCGCGGAAGATGGGCCGCGCGATTTTTGGGCCGAGGCGGAGGACGCGGGAAACGGAAAAGGCGCGAACCGCGAAAGGAAAACGCCCGGAAGAAAAGGGAAAGCGGAAATGGGGTTGACTTTCCTGAAAAGGAAAGTTTTCAAATTAAACCGGTTAAAATTCGAAATAAAATCGAGAAAAATCCAAATAAATTCCAGATAAATAGCAAAAGCCAAATTAAATTCATTTTTGAAATTTTTGAGGTAATTTCACATGGACTGTACACTTCTAAGCAGACTCATAATGCTAAGTGATTGGCAAGGATGTTCTTTTCTTTTCTTGAAACCTTGCAAGGATGTTCTTTTCTTTTCTTGAAACCTTGAAAGGATGTTCTAAAGTTTACAGTACAAAAAAACCATGTAGTCTATTGTTCTCACTTGGTTGCAGTTTTTACTCAGATAAGGTTTTAATCCGTGGCTCAGTTTTGAAATTGGCTTTGCACATTTCTGCTAAGTGTCATCAGTTTGACTTAAAAAAAAGATAAATCCATCTTAACCCAGACTGCAGTCCATCTTTTTTAATGAAAAGATTATCTGTCCTTATTAACCCATGTAAATGTCTAACCTATATTATCATGCAGTGAACCTAAAAAAATGCTATCATGCAATGTTTTTTTTAACTGAAAATATGTTTTGTCCTTATTAGCCCACGTCAATGTGTAACCTATATTATCATGCATGCTCTCCCTGCTTGTCACGGGGATTGATGAAAGGTGCCATTATCCTAGCATATGATCTTGCGTAATTCTTGTATCGATGAAGATCATCATATCCAAAGATGGGGACCTCCCATCCTTTTAACATTATTGAAGGGAACCGTGAAAGAAAATAGTTTGCTTATAGTGTTGTCAAGAAAGCAATTTCTGGTTTGCTTATATTGACGAGGATAAACTTCTGTACCGCATCACTCTTAAGTTTGTCTGATGTAGTATTTCTTTTTCAGGAGTCATACTGAACTTCAATTAGCATTTACAGCCATATCCCTTCCGACCTTCGGATATTGGATTTGAAGTGATCCAATTGAGCTTCATGTGGTTCAAAGGCTGACACGTTGGGCAGGACTACATGGGTTCCAATCTTTTCTTTCTTCTAAGGAAAAATATCTTATGCAATCACCCTCCGGTGAAATACGGTTTGTCACTAAAAAGTTTCAAAAATTCTGAAAAAATCATGGATGTACATCTCAACTTACCCCACCTACATATAAATTTCATGATCAAATTCATCTTATACTAGCAGTTACAAAAAGACAAATTTAGCATGAACAGTGATTTTTACTGTTCATCACTATTCATTTTGCTGCTTGTTTTTTTGTAACCGCTAGTATAGGATGAATTTGATCATGAAATTTTATATGTAGGTGGGGTAAGTTGAGATGTACATCCATGATTTTTTTCAGAATTTTTGAAACTTTTTAGCTTCAACAGACCGCTGCTTTCACTGGAGGGGTTGCACCGGATATGTTGCCTTCTTCTAAAGAACCACTAGTGCGAAAGTTACTACTTGGAGTCTCGACCACTGGTGTGCCTCGGCCCATCTCGGTGCCAGAACACGCCCTGTCCCTCCTAAACTTACTAGGAGACAATCCAATCCTGCCTTCCCGTGTATGGCCGCAACATTAGTCATGCTGCTTCCCTTGCGAGAAGTGGGCGCGCGCCCGGCCGGCCCTCCCGCCCGCACCGCATAGGGAGAGCGATAGAAATCGCGGAACCGGCACGGTGCGGTCCACTCCAACCGCACGGCCGTGCCCGCCTGCCGCAAGGCCTCACGATGCCAAATGCGTCCACCACTCGTACACTTTTTCCGAACCGTTGCGGTGTTGCCACTCCAGTGCCGCGCTCCTCCGTTTCAGCCTCGCGCGGAGGTAGCCAGCTGCCAGGCGTGAGCGTTCGCTTTGAACCACCCGGCGACGGGCGGGCGCTTAGCCGCTATATAGGCGCCGATGCCCCGTCCCGACACCGCGACGTGGGCGTGCCGCAGCCCTAAACATCCGAGCGCGCGGCCGCGTACTCCTGCCATGCCAACGAGGTACAGTGGCCGGCTGCAATGCCCGCCTGTTTTTCGGTTGGCACGAACGGCGCAGAGAGGTCAAGCCACGCCGCTCGGCCTTAGAACCGTGACGGACGGATTGGCACGGCAGGTCTGCTGTATTTTAGCTTTACGTTTTTCACGCCTTGTGAAGGGGAAATCTGGGAACAAAAGAGGTGCGTGTAGCTTTCAGAATTGACTCTTCCAGCGGGCAGATCAGAATGGTTAAGGTTAACAAATAAATGCCTGGTTGAATCTTCATATTTAAGTGGAAAGATAAGGGAATCTAAAATTAAGACCATCTTAATTTACTTTTAGGTTGTATATATCAGATTTGTTTTTTATAGAAGAGTGAGCAAAGAGGAGAGAGAGAAGAGCTAGCTCTTATGCAAAGACCAGCATAGTATGGGAAATAAGATAGATTAATTATGTACAAGAAAGAAGAGATAATTATTGCATAACATTTAGAGACAACTTTTAAAGATAGTTATTGTATAAATTGGCTCTATTGCTTACTCTAGATGACAAAGTTAAGGGATAAGAGTAGTAGATTTTATTATTGTACTTGCTCTAATGCTCTAGGTTTTTCAAAAGTGACATGGCTAAGGAGTTACCTGGTCAATCGTTAATCAACCCGTGTTAATATTAGATATGACGGTGACGCATGTCAAAACTGAGAGGCAACCTGCTATATACCTCGATGTTTCTTATCACGATTTTTTTTCTTTTTGAGTATAGAAGTAATACAATGTAACTAATTTAAGTGCAATGACGCCACTTACTTTATCTTGTCAGTTTCGTTTTGAATTTGAATTGAACAACTCGAATACATGCTTATTAATGACTTCGACTTGCAAATTGAGTCGTCTGACATCAGTTTGCTTGCCTAAGTAGGCAAGTAGGTCGCTCGTTTAACATGTTTTATGCAGGATTAATTAGGCCGTCCGACGATGACCATTTCCATGAATAGATATGGATCTAAGATACTCATATATATCTTCACGCTTACAACTTCAACAGTAATAAGAAGAATAGTCCTCCATATGATCTTTCTACACTCTTTGACAAAATCGGCTGCGTTAGTTCCCCTCGTGCGCAAGGAAGCTGCCTGCAGAACGAACACGCGCGTGCTTGCAGCTGCTACCTGCTAAGCTCTCACCACGGACACACGGCCGCGCGGGAGCACTAGAAACCCACAGGAGAAAGCGCCGCTCTTTTCCATGCGTGTGATGTGACGCCTCGCCTCCCGGCTGCGACAAACCAAGTCTCGCCGGCCTCTCCCCATCGGCCGAGTGCTCCAGCTTCTCTAGACGACTGAAACAGTTCATCGCGCATTTCCCACTATCATCCAAGGCAACATATTCGGTGTAATTCTCCGCGAAATACGGTGCCATTGAACTAAAAAGTTTCAAAAATTCTGAAAAAATCATGGATGTACATCTCAACTTACCCCACCTACATATAAAATTTCATGATCAAATTCATCCTATACTAGCGGTTACAAAAAAACAAGCAGCAAAATGAATAGTGATGAACAGTAAAAATCACTGTTCATGCTAAATTTGTCTTTTTGTAACTGCTAGTATAAGATGAATTTGATCATGAAATTTTATATGTAGGTAGGGTAAGTTGAGATGTACATCTATGATTTTTTTCAGAATTTTTTGAAACTTTTTTTAGTTCAGTTGCACTGTGGTTTCACCGGGAGGGGTGATTGCACAGGATATTTTTCCATCATCCAAACCATCAACTTCACGACGAAGCCGAGGTCGTGGGCGCTGCCTAGCTCACCTGGGTCGACACAAAAGTGAGAGATGCAAACAAGTTTGTGAAATAATGTGCTGAAAAATTAGCTTAGTGATGAAATTGATACTGCAAAGTGGTTATACTCATGGCATGTACGATACTTGTGCATGTGTTGTTTCAGATAATTACTTGATATGCTTATGATAGTATGGTAATAGTTTTGCTTAATGCAATGCGCTCGTGTGAGTGTTTGCATGGACTTCAAAAGACAGTGAGTTAAGCAAGCATGTGATCTTGAGTCAAGTCGTGGACTTGTGTTCGTATACGGTTTCTGTTTGTTCATGTGCAGGTGTTGCTTGAGGGCGAACGTGATCGATGACGGGACCGGAACTAGGTTCATGAAGGAATTGAAGTTCGGGATTAGGTTCAGGGAGGAACTGAGATCCTAGTGGTCAAAGATGTCATGCGAAACGTTAGAACTAGAGAACGGAGTACGTAGAGGCAGCGGCGGCTTTCGCTTTATGCGCATCTGCCGCTCTTCTGCAAGCACCCTAGATGTTTCTAGGGTTCAGAGCGGCGCCGGACGGCGGGCGTCCTTCGGCAAGTTTGGGTTGTCACTGGTGACTACTCTTCGCTTCAGCGTCTTCATCTCTTTCTAGCGTTGTTCATACATTTCTTTTGACCTATGTCATCTTAGCATCGATTCGCGGATTCACTTTTCTTAGGCGACAAAACTCATTTTTTAGATGCACTCTATGGACTTGATGATCGTGTGCCTATTGGCTAGCTCGCGAATCTGTCATCGTGAGTCGAACATCTAAAATTGTTTGTCCGCCTTGAGAAGATGGCCGTTGCTATTGGCTAAGATTAAGTGGTATGGCGGCACTAGCTCGGAATGCAGGTGGTTGCAACACTGGGATCTCCGGTACTTCAACTTCAGGGAGAAATTTCTAGGTCTGACCTTAGTTGGTTGTGCCTGGCAATGGTCTTGTTGAAGGCATTGTTTTGTAGTCTGAGGATTTACTCTCGAGGTGAAAACCTTTGGTCCGCCTTCATTGGTTGGATCATGGCAATGGCGGTGCGTGTGCGTATCGAGTCCTTCTTGGAGGCGTTGTCACTGGAGAGTTTTTATCGCGGTCCAAGTGTTGCTATGATGGTGGATAGCCTTGAAGATAATATTGCGTAATGTAGTTTGCCGCGACGGTTCCTTTGTCTTTTCTTATGTGTGTGTGTTTGGCTGTGTACACCCTAGCTATGTAGAGATCGGGAGTCTTCTTAGTATAATTGTATCACCTTGATGTAATTTACTAAGATTAATAAAAGCTTCCTTTATCGAAAAAAAGAGGTAAGGAGTCACGCGAGAGTGACAAGTGGGCCGCATGCGTATATGTGTGAATTTTGAACTGTATACATATATTGGATCATGTGTTATTAGACCTGATGTGTTTACATGCATATATGTAATTTAGGGTTACGTGAAGTGCCGCCGGTGACTTGAAGTTGTCTTGTGCCCTAAAGCTCTGGCGTCAGTTTTCCTTGCGGCGGCGCACGAGGCAAACACTTCGGAGACGGAGCGGAGGTCTGCAGTTAGATCGAAACTCGCGATGCTACAGTGTACGCGCTACAGGACGTGAGCTACAGTGCGTAACCAGAAGTGCCAGCGAGCACTGCGCAGAGAGAAAAGAGAGATTAGAAAGGAGAGAAAACAGAAGAAAAGAAGAAGAAAAATTAGGGAATTTTTGAGAGATTATTTGAGGGTGTTTTGGAGGCATCTTGTGAATGCATTTCGGTAATAAAGATCAAGATTTGCAAAGTGATGTATTGGTAACCTCGCTCTTTCTTTTTCGTTCTTCGTTTACACATGCATGTTTTGTTTTTAGATTAATTCATAGTTTCACCATGATAATTTTGATTTGATCAATTCAAAACTTTTCTAGGACATCAAGTGATTGATCTGAAAAGTTCGATTGGTTAATTCCTCATAAATCCTGATTAATCTCGTAATTAGGGTTTGATCAAATTTCGTTATTTTTGTTACAGTCATCTTGCGAAGGTTATAACTCTAGATTCATATATCCAATTGAGCTTATTCTTATTGGGTTAGTTTCAAAATTGAATCTAGTTTCTACAGTAAAAATTTTACGTCATTCCAACAGTGGGATCTTCAGGAATTAATATTTTAATGAACATATGTCAATTTGTTTTCGTGGAAACCGAAGCAATTTTTCATACTTCGTTTATGGGTGTTTTGATAATCACAAAAAATTGGTTCTAGCTTTCGTGCAATCATTTATCCCTCTCTGATTGCTATATTAATGTATATCGATCCTACAAAGTCTGTACAAAATCTATGAAGAAAAATGGTAGACAAGTTCTGTTCAGAGCTTGCGAAAAAATGCATGGGAGTCGGCAGTGTGTGCGTGAGAGACACATAGCTGGAAGTTTCTGCAGCTGCTGCTGATGAAGTGTACAGAGGCGAGAGCGAGACCGTGAGGGTGGCTTTCTTCCATAACTTCTTTGTGGGAACCTGCACTGAGTGTGCTACTGAGCTTGGACACGGCTCTATGAATGGAACAGCTTCTGGAACTCGAGAACACGAGGAGCTGTGAGTGGTGCAGTTCGTGTAAGACGTCTCTTTCGTCGATTTAAAGCGCGTAGAATGGCTTTTTGGGTCGGGAGAGTTTCCTTCCAGTTACTGTGGTCAATATAGTTCGGTGAGCACACGAGCTAGAGAGAATAGACCATATCGATCACAGGGACGAAAATACTCGAGAATAATAAAATATGATATATATATACGCATGCGGCCCACTTATCGCTCTCGCGTGACTCCTCGCCTCTACGTACTCCGTTCTGTAGTTCGAACGTCTCGCAGGCGATGTTGGAATATTTTTAAATGCAGATGCGGCAGAGCTAGCGGCCCTTAGCCGAATACTGGATATTTTCAGAAGGTGCTCAGGTCTGAAAATCAATATCTCCAAAACTGAAATTTACCCGATCAGATGCCAAGATGACCTCTTGCAAGATTTGCTGAATATTTTCCCTGGGAAACTCTCAACCTTCCCAGGGAAGTACCTCGGTCTTCCCTTACACATCAGGCAATTAAGAAGAATCGAAATTCAGCCTTTGATTGATAAAATTGGTAGTAGGCTGGCAAGATGGAAGGGTAAACTACTTTCCAAAGCCGGAAGGGAGACTCTCGTTAAGTCTGTGTTAACATCACAACCAATATATCGCCTGACTGTCTTCCGAGCACAAAAATGGTTAATTCGATGTATTGATAAACTTAGACGAAGCTTTCTTTTGGAGTGGAAAAGAACCAGAAAACTGTAGTGGGGGACACTGCTTGATCAAGTGGCCAATGACCTGTCTGCCAAAAGCCAAAAGGGACTAGGTATCATGGATCTGGAACGCTTTGCTAGAGCCCTAAGACTTCGTTGGCTCTGGTTCAGATGGAAAAATAATGAAAGGGTCTGGGCAGGACTTGATCTGCCATGCGATAAAACAGATGTATCCCTTTTCAACGTTTCAACGGTTGTCACGGTTGGAAATAGTAAGCTAGCAGACTTTTTGGAGATCAAGTTGGGTTGAAGGACAAGCACCAAAAAACATTGCACCGAACATTTTTCAAATAGCAAGAAGAAAGACCATCTCTGTCCAACAGGCCTTGACAAACAACTACTGGGTCCGTTTTTGTACACCGGTAAATTCACAAAATGCAATCCGGGAGTTTGTAGCACTTCATGAAGCGATACGACGAATTAATAGAGATGAAGAGAGGGATGATCAAATAAGCTGGCGCTGAACACCCGATGAACAATATTCAACAAGGAGTGCCTACCTAGTGCAATTCGACACTGTGTACTGTAAGATGAAAATTTGCCCGATCTGGAAGGCGAAAGCAGAACCTAAATGTCGTTTTTTCGCATGGACATTGCTTCACAACAACATTTTAACAGCAGATAACATGCTCAAAAGGGGATGGTCGTGTAATGCAAGCTGCAGTCTTTGCAATGCGTCACCGGAAACACCGAATCACCTTTGTAAAGATTGCTCTTTCGCTAGACAAGTCTAGGGTCTTCTACTTCGCTGGGGAAACTTGGATCGATGGTAGAACCTGAGTCATAACGGCTCGGTATATAAATGGTGGCGCAGGTTAAGAACCTAATATGACAGAGAAAGACGACGGGATTTGGATGGCCTACTCATTTACTTCTGGTGGAATCTTTGGCTAGAGAGAAACCAACTGTAGGGTCGAGGATGCGCCTAGAGGGAGGGTGAATAGGCGTTTATAATAAATCGATTGCTCACTAATTCAATTCGCTCTAATCAACCCCTATGTCAAAACCTAATCAATTTATATATGCGGAAGTGATAAATCGGTTTTGACAATTAAGGCCTAAATCAACTAGGCTCACTAGTGCACTAACTAAATTATGTCTCTATGTATAAATTGCTAAATTGATCAAACAATTAATACTAAACAATTCTAATTCAAGCAATCAATAATATGCAAAAGGTAAATACTTGAATGTAAAGAGACAAGGACAACCGATGTTTTTCCGTGGTGTTCGGAGACTTGCGGTCTCCCTAGTCCACGCTGAGGCAAGCCCACACTTGGACCGGCTCCCGCCGAGCACCCGCCTCTTTCCACTAGTCGTGGTTTTTCACGCTATGCCGTAGGCTCAACCCGAACCTTCACAAACTTCGCCGGGGCTTCTCACAACCTTGAGAGCTCCCGCGCACGACGCCTACGCCGTCTAGGAGTCGGCAACCTCCAAGAGCAATAAGCCGCTCCTTGCTTGAACTTCACCGAGCACAACACATGCCCTTCCGGTGATCACCAAGTGCAACACATGCACAAGGACCTCTCTCAAGTGCAACACATGCACAAGAGGTCACTCAACCACTTCCTAATTGCAACACATGCAATTAGTCTCACTCTTAAACTCAAGAAGCAAATGGAGAGGGGCAACACATGCACACTACTCCCACACACAGCCAACAACTTGCCTAAGCCCCCCAAGGGCTGTATTTATAGCCCCCACAAGAAAACTAGCCGTTTGGGGGAAAATGGGCAAAACTCAGCAAAACCCAGTCCAACCGGACCTACCCCGGTCCGACCGGCCCTCACAGGGCAACGGTCGGATTTCGGACCGTTACACGGCCGGTCGCACCGCAATTCACCTGGTCGCACCGCCGGTCCGGTTGCACTAGACACCGGCCGGTCACACCGCCCAACAAAAGCCGCAAAGCAACCCTCTCTGGAAAATTCAAGCCGAAGCGACTTCGATCGCATCAAGACTCACGCCTGGTCCGACCGACTGGGCGGTCCAACCGCCTACGGTCCGAGCCACCAGGCCGGCCACACCGCCGACAAAAACGACTCGGTTTTTGCAATCTTTTTCTCCGAAGATCCAAATGCAATTCTTTGAGCCTCAAGGATGATCAACACATGATCATTTACCCGTGCAAAACACATTTGCACCAATTCAAACCATGCTCAAAGAATTCAACCCAAATTGCGAAAACACATTTCAAAACGACTCAAGAACTATTTGCAAATCGATAAGCTTAATCAAACTCGAATTTATGAGATTAATCCCCTAGCCATGTGAAGGTCAACACAAGACCCATCAACTTGCCAACACCTGCAAACCCCACTCACATGCTTTGGATTCCTGACTCATAAACCTCAGTTTATTCGCACAACGAACTTGCAAACAACGCAATAAACCATTTCATGCTTGAGCACTACTCTTTGCAACACATGCAAAAGTCTAGCTCCAAGCAACACCAAATCAAGGTGCATGAACTCTCTAATTGCAACACATGCAATTCTCTAGTTCCATGCAACACCAAATCAAACTTCAACTAAAACCAAATCACATGTATGAGCTCTCTACTTGCAACACATGCAAGTCTCTAGCTCCATACAAACACTTAAACACCAAATCAACCATATGTGCTCTCTACTCACAACACATGCGAGTCTCTAGCACATACAAACACCAAATCGTGCTTGAGCTCTCTCCTTTTGCAACACATGCAAAACTTAACTCAAAGTAACCACACGGTTTTAGAAAGATTTGTTTTGAGAACCAAAACATAAACTTCAACATTTGCAACACATGCAAAAGTGAACTTCACGTAAAAGCCGACGCAATAGCTTATCCTATTTGCAACATATGCAAATCAAAGCATTATGCGAAAACCAAATGCTTATACTCTTCCTCTTTGCAACACATGCAAATCAGAGCATAAACTGACAACAACCAAGCATAAGCTTAACACATTCGCAACACATGCCAAATGGTTAACCTATATGCAAAAACCAAATCCAAATGGTTTGAGCTCGAGTGAACGCGGATTGAGATCATCAACACATGATGAAGCTCAAACTCGGAGACAACCCCTCTTAATAGTACGGCGATAAAACTTAGACTCAAAGACTACAAAGTCCTTAGCCTATCTAGTCATACCTTCGCCGCCGCGCACAAGCAATCCCCTTTGGGGTCTTTATGATCATCACTTTGATACTCCCCTGGGATCGTCACTCTTCTTTTCACTTCGGGATCTTCTCTTGACGCCCATCACCTCATGATGCCGTCCTTGTCCCATTTTCATTCATCTCATCAATCTTTGGACCTAACTCAATCACATCTCATAAAATAGTTAGTCCAAGATGCATGGTTGTCTCAATTGTCTCTTGCACTCCATTAATACATAATGGATGTCTTTAGATCAATTGAGCACAACCTAAAACAATTTGAATGATTTAATTGTGTCTTAAGTACAATAATGCAACTCATGCTTCATTATACTTAAGAGCTATTCATTTGTCCTTAATTAATCAAGGAACACCATCAACACATGATGAAATGTTCTTTAATGATTAACAAGACAAATGAACTCAATTTAAATTATCATTTAAATTGATATGAGTATATTAACTACACAAGTTTTCATATACTCATGTTGATGAAAAGCAATGATCCATTATATGGAAATTATATGGAAATGATCATTACTTTAAGTCAACAACTATAGAATAAACTCCACATGTATATGTGCATAAATATAATTGGCTTGAACATAATATGCACATATTCAATTTGATCGTATTGGAGTATATCCTATATTACCATGAGTATACTTATAACTAGGCAATTCAAATATATACTCAAGGATTTAGTTTCTTTGTCTTGATCCTTATATGTGTCAATAAGAATTAGATCAATACAAAGAGACTTTCAAGTTAAACTACAAACTCCCCCTAAGTGTGTGCATCCATGTAATATATGGATTGGGAAACATGATGCATATTTTGTGGTTAATATAATGGGGACATTCATATTTTAACTTGACTCCAAAGTATGCAACTAATACTAAGATAAATACGCACACATACCTTGGGTTTTCCATTTTTCAATGTGATGAGACTAATCAAAGATATTCTAAATAAACAAGTTAGTCTCGATATAAGATTTGTCATTAATAACAAAATCACATTAATGGATAATCTCAATATTAGGTTTGTCATTAACACCAAAACCATAACTAATGAAGGTTGAACTTACACCAACGCATTTTTCAAGGGGTGGTTAGAACGCTAGAACAAGTGGCCACATCGATCAAGGATGCGGTGCTAAACCGTGGTTTTGCTTGGTCAATGAACTCTACAAACTAGTTTCATACGGGTTTTCATGGATCGTTTTTTTGTTCCTTCTTTCCTAGTGGCGTGAGTGGTGTTTAGTTCTGAGGATAGTGGTATGAGTAGTGGCTAGTTGTGAGGTTTTTTCGGGCCCGGTTTTTTCCTTAAAAAACAGGCCAAACCCCTCTTTTTTCTTCTTAATATATTTTGTGGCAATTCTATTGCTGCTCTTTCAATATATATATATATATATATATTACTCCCTCCGATCGTAAAAGAGTGACGTTTTTTATTCTTCGAAGTCAACAAGACGCCCCTTCAATCACTAAATTTTCTTATTATGTATTTGAAAAAAGCTACATGTGCAATATTATGATAGTATTTTTCATGACAAATTCACTTGTTCCATTTGTATATATCAAAATCATATGTTTTAGCGAACGAGTGGAAGCTCGAGTGGCTAGCAGCGCGAGTGCGCGTGCAGCCCGCCCAGGTTCGAGACTTCGGTCTCGCCTGGGTGCGCACGAGGTTGGGGCAAAGGTGTGTGTGGCATGCATACAAGGCACGCAAGTCAGTGTTTGCGTCTGTCGCCCGACTGTTGTTCTCCTTCTATACTGAATGCCAGAGCTCTTGGTCAAATTCAAAAAAAATCATATGTTTTAAACAATATATTTGGGTCCAATAAAAATATTGAAATTTTGAATAAAAATAAAAGTTATAATGATGATAGCACGAATGATGTCAGAGGAGACCAATGTTGCAAAAGAAAAACATTGACCCACAAGGAAGGAAAAAGGTGAGGCGACAGTGGAGATAAGAACAGCGTTGTACTGCTCACCTTAGCCGTTTGATGAGGAAAATATCATACTACTTACCGATCCATTGAAGAAAAATGTCAGAGTCAAAGGAGCCAATGCCATGACTATATATGGAGATTGTGTCGGCATTGTTGAAGAAGTCAGTGGCCAAACATGCTCGATGACGAGAAAGACCTAGCAGAGAGGAGATGAAAGCTATTGAAGATGGGCTATGGGCAATATAGGGCCATTGGGTAGCTAGGAGCGTGCCATCGGCGATTACGAGAAGATTCTCCGTATCATTAGATATCAATTAAAGAAACATGCTGGCATTAATGAAGATGGAATGTCAATGCGGTTAGTAAGGAAACAATAACGTTAAGTTGGCTAGCATTGAAGAAGAAGAGCGATCGACATAGTGAGCACATAGAACGTCATCCATGTGTATATACATACATATATCTATACGAATAGAAGCACGGGCGTATATAGAAGTAGAGGAGCAAAGAGCTTGGATTAAAGATGGTGTAGTCGTAGAGAGTAGGCTTAGGGCCACCGGAGAGAGTGTGATGGGTGTTCCCATCAGGGATTGCATGATGGTAGCATATGTATATGTGTTTGATGTCGCAATTGTCAACATTAAGCAATAATTGGAAAGAAATAGAAAATAACTATGTAATACAGTATTTCACTTGAAAGGATAGCAACTGGGAGGGGTAGATCAAGAATCGGGCTTGCTGTTGGAGGTTGAAGAAAAAAAGTTGTCATGGCGAGAAGAGATAAGAACATACAATTTGGTGAGATAAGAACATACAGTTTGGTGAGGTAGTCAGCATGTGAGCAAAGGTGAGCTCAAGGGAGGCCGGTCATACCGCAATGGTGTATGCATGAGCAATATATACTCTAATACCATATAAACTAATTAGATAATTTGTTGCATACATAATCACGCAGTGTTGAGATTAAATAGAGGTACATGTGTATGCAGAGCTTGAAAAAAGAATAACTTATAGAGGACGAATGGAAGGCACACATAATCAACACAGTGTTGAGATTAAATAGAGGTATATGTATATGTATAGTTTGAAAAAAGAATAACTAACGGAGGAAGAATAGAAGTATGCAGCTACATGATCCATGCATGATGATGAGTGGTTATGTTTTTAAGAACCTCAACAACCTATTATGTTCAATGATTTCTTCACTCAAAGCTCCTATACTTCAATTACATTCCCCAAATTGTATTTCCCTTCAGGCTTTTATTATCATTTTCAATGTTTATAATGTCTTAAAAATCTAAATAGCGTATAAGATACATAAAAAAAAAAACTTAGGTGCTTAAGAACTGGTAGTGGTCGACAATATTCGTGGGCTGTTGAGCAGCCTCCAAGGATTGCCCTAGAGATGCGTATTATCTTTCAGGCGGAAGTTGAGGCCATGCAGAACTCAGGCATAGTACCCCTATGCACGTAGCAACTCATGCCATTTGTACGAGAAACTGAGAAGAGAAGCTAAATTATCACCTAAAAAGGGGGTAAAGGCAAACTCCAAAACACAACTACGTGCATGAGTCTCACTGTGTACATTGTGCACGGGCAGCCGCCACAGCAAGCAAAACGGGAACGGGAGAGTCCGAGGAAAAGGCAATTGACCCTATCCTAGCCGGCTCCAACGGCAAATCTACCATCTATTACTATTCTACTCTCACCAGTAAAAGAAAGCTAGAAAAGCAAACTAAAACGAAAACACAAGGAAACCAATCGTCCAAATCGCGGTCAAGCACACCCATTAGCATTACCCGTTTACCCACGCCACTCCCCTGCAGGTGTCATTTATCTATATCCCATTCTCCCTTGTCCCATCCGCATCCTTCTACTTCCATTTCCTCCTTTCTTCTCCTCTCCGAACCTTATTTAAGCCCGCGGCGGCAGCGGCTTCCCGAGCGAGAAAAAAAAATCACATTGCCTGCAGCGCCTTGGCCAACCAAATATCTTTTTTTTTTAAAGAAAGAAAACATACACACACCCAAATTTGAGCGAACCCAAGGAGAGGAGAAGATAAAGGAAGGCAGGTGCGTGTGCGCCGTTAGAATTGTGCAGACGCTTCCGCCTCCTCGTCCTCTGCCTTCTCATGGCGCCCAAGGAACGCGCGGCGGTGGCGAGGGGCGCGGGGAGATGAGATGAGATGGGCATGAGGTGCAAGAGGCACCCCTACCAGGCCGGCGGCGGCGTATGCGCCACGTGCCTCCGTGACCGCCTGCTCGCGCTCGCCGCCGCGCAGAACGACGCGTCGTCACCGCCGCCTCCGGATGCTGCTGCGGCGGCGGCGGAGACGGCCCCGGCGTTCCCGAGGTCGGTGTCACCGTACGTGTCCCGCAGGAAGTCGGATTCGTCGGGCGGCGCGCTCAGGCACCACCCGAGCCTGCTCTTCTTCCGGACGCCACAGGTCGGGCCCGCCTACGGCGGAAGCGGCGGGCTCGAGGAAGGCGACATCGGGTACGAGAAGCGGCGACCCGGCAAGTTCTCCGTGCTCGCCACGCTCTTCGGCCGCCATCACCATCACAGATCGGAGGACAAGGATGGGGGAGGAGCCAAGGAGCGAAAGAACCGTTCTTGGCTCGCCGGGATCATGCCGCGCCGCCGCAAGAAGCAGGTGCCGGCCTCCGAGGCGTCGCCCCCGTCGCCGCCGCCAAGGCGCTCCTGCCGCGTGGTCAGCAACCGGGGGCTCTCGCCTGAGAGGGACAGTCAAGGCAGCGGCGAGGAGAGCAGCTCGCCCGCGGATCCCCCGTGGCGACCATCTCCTTCCCCGATGCGGAGGACCCCGTGCCGGCGCCGCCAAACCAACACCATGCCGTCAGGCTTCGCCGTCTGCCTCAGCCCGCTCGTGCGGCCCAGCCCCCGGCGCCGCCACCGCCCCGTCCAGCCACCGGACCCCGGCATCTTCTCCTGCGAGCTCCGGCCGTCGCCGCTGCACAGCCTATCCTCCGCCGCCTCCATTACACGCTGCCGCTCAAGGAAGCTCGCCGACGGCAGTCGCTTCCGATGATCTTTTCCTTTCCTTTTTTTTATTATTTTCTTCCCGCGCTTATTATCACTTAATCCCAGTTACTTTTGTCTTTTTTAGCTGTTGTTTTTCTTTTCTTGTGGATTTCCATTTTGTCCATTTGTGAAGAAGAGCCTGTAAGATTTCATACTCCAAAACCACTCCGTTGACATCTAGGTTACTACTTTCAGCCAAACACCGGAGACTTTTCATCATCTCTTGAACGTACCAAAATTTAGAATGATGTAGTACAAAAATTAGTATCTTCCCTTTAAACTTTTGGTATACTACCTTAATGTTAATTTTAGTACTTTGAGGAATGGTAAAAAGTCTCCGAACACCTGTGGAGTACTGGATTGTAACAAGCTGCTTGTTTGTTTGTACAGTTAGCTGTCTAATCTTGATTTGCAAAAAATTAAGTGATCCTATTTTTTTTTCCTTTGATGTTTGGAATTAAGAATGAATAGACTTAGTGATGTGAATGGTACAGATCATTTGTATATAGAATGAATTGATGGGTTGCCAGTGAGAGAGATCTGAAGGGAGCGTGTGTGCGCGCACAACTGCACATAGATTAAAAGAAGGTTCTTGATTGTTTTGTGACTGAATGAATTTTGAATGAGTCCATGGTCTACGAGAGATGCATCAATTCAATTCTATTTGGTCAGAGCATTCACATGGAGTCAGGCAGCATATTTATGGGCGATGGCTCCCTGTGCCTCCATTACTCCTTTGCTGGTACACCAAACCAAACTAAATGATCCCCAACCAGTTCGTGCATACTGGAGTTATGGAGCAGCATCTGTTCATTCCAATTTCTGGGCAGTGACCAGAGGGACAAGAAAAAAAGGAGAACATGTTCATTGCGTCTTGTTAGTGATTAGTATAGTTATCTTCAATTATACGAAAGTGCACAGCAATTTGGAGGAATTGGAGAAGATTCTCTCCGCGGTCACATCAGGTTTTGCTCGCGACCTGTGGGCTGTCCACGATGTGAGTATGTGATGGTGGTGATGATGATTTTGAATTCGTGCGGGCAGCGTTGTGACCGGCTGATTTTGTGTTTACATGCTCTTTAGCACGTACTAATACATTGTTTTGTGTTTACATGCTAGCTCTTTGGATGGATCCATCCTTTTGTTAACTTGTTCCTGATGCCATCACCGTATCGAAGTAGTAGCTAATAAACAATAGCAGCATCACAGTTCGCAGATAGCTGCTGCTAATACTATACTGAACCCCTCGGTTTGGCATGTTCTTGGAGCTGTGCCTCACTCTTGTTAAGCAGACCTGTTAGCTAGTTAATTAAAGGAGAAGGTCGGACCTTTTGCTTGCTTGTTGTGTATATGTTTTTTTAATCTCTGTTTGAAATGGCGCCATATTTGTTATCCATGAAAGATGTAGAAAAAGGGAAAATATCCTATGCAATCACTCATATGTGTGCAAGCGTGCAATCAAGCGATTTGGAGCATCCAATCTATATCCAACGCTGACTACAGTTTTACGTTTAAACCCTCCCACCTCACCTTCCATCTCTTCTCCCTAAAATTTGCTGAACACCCCCTGCTATTGCCAGCGTTGGATATAGATGAAGTGCTCCAGATCACTTGATTGTACGCTTGCACATATATGGGTGCTTGCACAGGATATGTCCTCATAGAAAAAATAGAGAAGATTTAGTAGTACTACTATGACACGGTTTCTATACCGTTGGTAGTGTGATTGCAACTTAAGCAATCGCAGTACCGTCTGTTGCATCTAAATTAGATAGTATAAATCTGTCCTGATACTGTGCATGTACTACAGCAACAACGAGATCACTGCAGCACATAAACAGTGTCACTAGATCCAACTGTTGTCCATTAGAATGGACAGTTAGGGTAGTCCCAACCCTCCACCTCAGCTGGTGTCTATAGAATTAATTACGCTGCCAACTAAGCAAAAATCTGATGTGGCATAGGAATTAAGGAAGAGAGAGAAGGAAAAACAAAGAAACCGTGTCTCATGCAAGAAACTGGGTCGACGCGGATACCAAGACACAAGAAACGAGCAAAATCGGGATTGGACGTTTCTGCGCGCTAACCAAGCTGTGTTTGTGGTACATGCATTAGTTTATTGCTCTCTCTCTCTCTCCTTTAGACACTGCTCATGAAAACCATGGGTTGGAAAACTATACATTAGTTTATTGCTCTCTCTCTCTCCTCTAGACACTGCTTATAGAAACTATGGGTTGAAACTGCCCTTAGGCTATTCACAGTGCATTGTATCTTGTCACAATATCCAAAACTGCCATGTCATATGATGTTATAGAAGATACAACTATCCCAATGCATGGTATCCCTACAAGATAATTAAATGCTAGATGTGTATGAGAGTATGAATTGTGAGCCACTTAGATGATTCAAGTTTCAATGTCTATGATTTCGTGCCCAAGTGGTATCTTCCTCAAGATACAGCTTTCTTCTCTCCTCTCTTAACTCTCTTGCCACATCATCAAAAATACTTATGTGGCATAAATTAAATAGGTATGTTACCATACACTAGAAATAGCCTTAGAATGAACGGCTGAGATGGCTTACAGTCCTTGGGTTGCACTACTACTAGCACTCTTCCTAACATAAGCTTTGCGTCATCGTTGGAATTGTACCTGCGTGCTGGGTTTTGATTCGCCTTCGGCTCCTCGGTTTCAACTTATTTCACGTTTTGTTATGGGACGCTAAGATCTAGGGATACTACTAGTGACGAGGATGTCCTAATATGAATCCAAGTGTGGATTTGTGTTACAGACAAAGCAGTCGTTATTTCACGTTTTGCCAAGTCCTGTCCTGCCCCGTTCAAGTAAAATGGAAGAGTCAACCTGGACGATACGTCCTCTCAAGTCTCAAGTGTGCAGGAAAATCACAATGCACATGTATGTCCTTATCCTAAGAACAATACCAATGCACGGTGAGGTACACGTGACAGAAATTTAGGGTGCTCGTAGCAGAGGTATATCCAGAAAATTAGAAGAAGAAGGACTAAGATTAAGATATCGAAAGCCTAACAAGCAAACCATGTTCAAAGTTTGCAAGTATTTGTTTAACAGTCACATATAATGTAAGTATGTGACAATACAAAGGATAAAAGAATTGAGAGACTGCTAGGCTAGTACTGGACTGTTTTGTTAGGCCTATTTGAGAGGGGGTATAAGAGATTTGCTGAGCCGCGGGTAGAGCTTCAGCCCACCCGTGCCCCGCTACAGTTCCACCCTGGCTCGTAGGACATCGCTAACACAGGACAAGTATACCAAACATTAAACCATATTTTACTTTACCGCTAAAAAAGAGATCCAATGCACCTTCAGAATTTAAGCAATTACGTATAGACTGTTGGATCGAAAAGCGACGGTTCTACATCTTTTAAGATACTATTCAAAAACAATGTGCCTTTTTTTTTAACTGCATCAAGTATTGTAGCAACGCATTGTTGGATGATCTAGCCATTTGTTGTAGTCCTATCTAATGTAGTCCTATCTAAACTGCACATTAACCCTATCTTAGTGGGATACATAGGGTCTGCCCTGGTGGTAGCAGTGCTCCGTCCCTGACGGCCTCGTGTTGGGTCAGCACCGGCTTGTAAATTTCACTTCACACACCGTGAGGCTTGAGCTTTCTAATTCTTATGTTTTCCATTTTTTTTCTCGTTCTTAGCGTTTCAAATGGACCGTTACGGACTCTATGAGAACGTTAGGTAATAGGATATCCCAAAAACTTGATTTTTTTTCCATTTGGAATTCCTGGCAAACCACGAGAAATCGACCACCTGCCTTTGAAGCAGTATAATAATTGTACAAACTGTGAAGGCACACGCGTACCGTTTGAAGTACAAATATGAGTATCACTGAATTGATCTCGAAAAGTTTAGACGGGACCATACGGCCAGAAATTCGCCTCAGATCAGCACGTTTTGGTGTCTTTAATTATACCCTTAAAAATGTATGTGATCCGAATGGAAACAGATCCCAGGCCAAGCAAAGACGCAGAAACGGAAGCCGGTAAGTACGCAATCATGGCGTGCGTTTTGGCGCTGGCCCTGGAGGCTGCCATTCGCCAACCTCTCGCTTCGAAAGCAAGCTTAAGTGCCGGTAGTTTTCGTGGGGATGCTCAACGGCGATGGATGCGTACGGCGGCCTATGGATGAGGTGACGCGCGCGCGCGCACCCACGACACACGATGCGCCGCTAGTGGTGGATGGCCGCGTGATGATGAGGAGCGGGGAACTTGGCTCGGTTGGGCGCTAGTGCGTGTGGTTGACCGTGCCGTCGTTGCGGGTTGCAAAGCCGAAGCCGTAGTGTGTAATCTTCTCGTTTTCCCTTCCCCTTTCCAGCCTTTCTCGAGTGGTGGGATCGCTCGCGCGAGCGGCTGAGCCCCCAGCCAGCGCTGCGCTGCAGTGGTGGTGTTGCGGTAGTGAATCTTGTCGGCAGGGGCACGTCCGGTCCGGTCTGCTCTCAGTGGCCGCTGCTGCCCTCTTTGTTCTGTGTTTTCCTTTGCGGCCAAGGATGAACTAGCGAGCGCTTTGTTGCAACAGACTTTCAGATCTCGAGCGTGATTAGGGGCTGGTGTATCGGTGCACCCCTGTTTAAGAAGAACGTCGGGCATGTCATCCAATGCTTTCCTCAGTAGTAAAATAAGGGTCTGATTTACATCTATTCGCTGTTCTACTACTGTATATCATACGGTTTTAACATTTGCATAATTTAGTTTTGATGCATATAATGGCGTGCGAACGTTTACGTTAGCTGCATGTACGGTAAGGCTAATCAGGAACAATCACTGCTTGTTGCAATGTTAAGAGACAGTTTGAAGCTTCCGTGCAAGGTGCAAGGGCAGAATCAAGAGTAGATGTCATTCGTCGGCAGGGACATGTACGTCGATGATCACCAACCTTGAGGATAGAAGCGTCCGGCTTTGAATGAGCACGGTTGAATGGTTGATGTAGAATGTATGAACACAAGAATGGAGCAAAGTAAGCATGTGCCTCGTTAATGCGTTCACAACGATTCAAGGCCTTAAATGAAGAGCCGTTAGGAACATCCGTGGGTACTAATCAATTGCACTGTAGCTTCTTGCTAACGCCCAACTCATACCAAAGACTGAAGCGAGCATAATCTGCAAAACTGACTGTCAATGGGCTGACTGCACTGCATACTGCAGAATGGGTGGACCTGTCAATGTCATGGGGCTGAGGTACAGCAAAATGAACTGGTACAAGCTGCAGGCTCCCAAAAACAACTTGAAACAAACTAAAGATTAGGAGCGTAAAATAGATTATTAATAAAATTAACAGCACATACAAGGGAATCATTCAACCAAGATTTATCATCATGGCCAATCCATTAATAAAAATGCCATACATATATTCATACATAACCATTTACACAAATATCAATTACAACAAATGATAATTGTTACCTCCATTCACTAACAATAACATCATACAAATTTATACAACACAATTTACACCAATAGCAAATAGAATAAAAAGGAGGTGCGGAATTTTACAAGTGATCTAGGATCTAAGCTTCTGAAAATCTTCGGTGTCGACCACCTGAAATAGTTAGTAGCAGCATATATAAGCAAATACATGCATGTAAGAAGTTAGAAAATAAGTGCCGGCAGACCCATAAGTGATTGACATCGCTCATCAAGATACCAGACCGTTCAAGGCCAGTCTGCACATCTCACTAGTTAGGTTTTATCATTCGGCGTATACAAACCTATAATTATTGGGTAACCATAGCCATACACAAATAATGTCAAAATATCCTACAGTAAAAAGAGGAACAACCACATTGTAAAAAGTTAAAGATGGCATAGTTAAAAAGGGTAGGAAGCCAGAACCTCCCCTAGTCCATTCTTCCTCAAATCCACCCAACCGCAGCCAGACCATCATAAGCAAAGCCAAAGCCAAGGCTAGGAACAAGGCGTGAACAAGGAAGCAAGAGTCTCCAAACCCAAGTCCACCCCCCCCCCCCCCCCCTCAATATTCCTAAGCCATCGGGAGATAGGATTTCCCCACATCCAACCTTTCTCCCCAACTCCACCAGAACAAGCAACAAACCCAGCTTCGATCGGGATCGAACCAGGATCAAGCCAACACCATCAAGAAAAGGAAGGGGTGAACTAGAGCCAACCAAGAGCTAGCGGCAACCAAGAACAAGGAGCAGGAGCCACCGGTCGAGTGCACTTCCTTCCAGCCAACCAAGGAACAAGGGCCACCAATACTTCATCATCCCCAAAATGACCTCATTCCCATCAAACTCACTTTATCAGGTATGCCACAAAATGCCACACAAACATTCTTTTGTATGGCCCTAGAGCCCTAGAATTTCATCTGGAAAGAAATGAAGACATATAGTAGTAGTAAGGGCGTGAGCATAGTAGGGTTTTAGAGGGTGACTACTAGGTGGCGCCACACGTGCTCGATGCCCTTCTCACACTCCCCAGCTTGTGAGAAACCCACAAGTGTCGTCATGGCATCACTAGTCCATAGCAATCAACCCACAATCATCATTAACCATGAAAAATGTTAAATCCATAGGAATGCTAATGTAGGAAGAAAAAACCAAGATAATAATCAAGTTAGTAAAGCATCACAATAAGAGACAAAGGGGGAAATCGGGGCGGCACAGATGTAGGAGAGGACCCAACGACCGGGCAGGCATGCACGGTGGGGCATGCTCAGTCGAGAGGCGGCCTAGGGTAGGCATGGCCAGGAGGGAGACCTTGCGAGGAGGGGGGACCGACGGCGGCTGGTCGGAGGAGGATACCTATGGCTGGGAGGGGCCCAGCGAGGGAGTAAACTGCCCAGGTGATGGGCTCAAGAGGGGCCTAGACAGAGGCGACCAGGGGGTGGTGGAGGTGTAGCGGCCCATGGGAGGGACAACAAGCAGAGCAACCCGGGGGGTGCGAGAGGCTGGCGTTTGCGCCGGAGGCCGACTAGCTAAGACTCCTAAGGGGTGGCGGCAAATGAGAAGTGGAGAAGGATAAGCAAGAACCAACCAAACCAAATAGGGAAAAGAGGATAAGTGCAACAGGTGGAAAATAAAAAAAGGAGAAAAGCAAAAGAAAAGAAAAGGGAAAATAGAGAAGAAAGAAAAAGAGGAAGAGAAAAGAAAAAAAGAAGAAGAAAAGAAAAGAAGACAAAAGAAAAGAGAGGAAAAATAAAAATAAAAACAAATTATATATAATAAACTGCAATAACACCTATAAGAATTCATAGTAAAATTTGAAAATATAAAAAGAGGATAAATACCAGCTAATAAGTAAATAAAGAAACATATAAAACTAGCAACTAACATAATAATTAAAAATAGAAAAAATGCCTTAATAATATGAAATCACAACCCATAATCTAGCTTAATAAGCTGCGCAAATTAAAATATGCCATTTTAAAACTTGGTAACTTAAAATATCCCAAATTAAAATACGGCAACATAATCTATCCCAATTGAAAATGAGCATTCTACCTGTGTCATCACTATATTAAAGATGGCAAGATTCCTCCCTCCTCACCTATGCCACATGTCAAGCCTCCACCAATGCCCCTCCAAAAAAATGTAATTACATTTAGGTCCTTTCAACGGTTTTTTTTGTGAAAAGGAACTTAAAAAGGACCTTTTGGTTCAGCAAGATCACAAAACTTTCGTGAAAAGATTCTAAATAAATGCGAAAAAAGAACATAATTACGTTTAGATCATTCCAGCTATTTTTCGCGAAAAGGACCTTCGTTTTGGCGCAATCGCGGGTGCGCGTGGCGTGTCACGCCGCGAAAACATTTCTAGTTAATTTAAATCAAGTCAGGAAAAGGTTGGATGTCATAAAATACACCATAATTTAATATCAATTTGAACTATAATATTTCAAAATTTTAGGAAATAAATCCAATACGCCCGGTGATCTCTTTCAACAACCCTGCGAGGACGCTTATTTTCACCAAATTTCAGACAAGCAACCATTTGACCATATTTGAATAATTTCAATCAAATATATTTGCTTATATGTGATATCATCCATTTATTGGAAAATCCCTTTTTAAGAAAACGATAAATCAGATGTGACTGGAAAGATGGTTTGTTGATAAACTGCTGAAGCAATGATTGATTTTGGATATATTGAATTATTGATGAACTGCTGCGGTAGTGGTTGATTATTGATGTGATTGTAAATGGCTCATCCACAGCAGGCCCTAACCGGCGATGCCCACCACGCCCCTCGTCCACCTCGTCGCCCCCACCATGCGGCCCCCACCGTGACGCCCCCACCGCGCCGCCTCCACTGTGCTGTCCCCCACCGCACCGCCGCCAGCCCCCTCATCCTCCCGTCTTGATGCGACTGCTTCCCATCACCTCCAAGGCTGACACCACCCTAAAGCCTGAAGGTACAGTTGGCTCTTCCCAATTCTTGGTGGTTTCAATTGCTCTGAGATAGGATAGATGCAAGTTGTAGAAGCCGATGTAATTTCTTTTGTTCTTCACTGGCAGATTGTTCTTTAACACGTTGTGAATTGCTTTTCTACAGCTTGACTCTGCACTCTGGCCAGCTAACACCCAAGAATGTTTCACTGAATCTTAGTGACCAACTAACCTTGTATCCTTGTTACTCAGCCTCCAAAAAAAGGTATCATCTTGTGACTGATTGCCATCCTACTTGACGGTTATGCAAACGTGCGTCCATAACTAGCTAATGCAATCTTCTGACGTATTTGTGTGTTCTGCAAATTATTGACAGAGGCCGCATTTATCATCTGAGGTCTATTTATAATCCATACTGGTATATAGCTTGTACTAATTGCTTGATGATTGGTTTGCCAACTCATGACTGAGATTGTGTCAAAACCTGCAGAAACCTTTCTCACAAGAAAAACAAACTGTGGAAATCAAGTAGTGCAATTCAGTTAGAATCTGTACAAATACATAATTGGGTTGGTATATATAAACAGTATAGCAAGCATGCAGCTAGCGCCGGGCCAGGGGAGAACGAAGAAACATGCAGCTAGCGCAAGCATCTTACCAGAATAAGTCATTAAATAAGTCAGTAGATCTAGGGTGCAATTCTTACCAGAATCAAGCATCTTGTGCCCTTGGTTTCTTGAAAATTGAGGTGTTGGATCACTGAGAAACATATTTGTATGGCCATATCTGTGACTGATGATCTATCAATTTACTGCATGCTTTCGCATCTTCTTTAATGTCACAACTAATTAATCCATTCATCTTGCTAAATTGCTAATCGGTTGGAGCTGGGCAGCTGCTCCAGTTATTCCATTAATTTGCAGCTGCTTGCGTCATTTCAGAACTAAGAAGAGGTGGACTATCAAGAGGACTAAGTGGTTGGTTGGGCCATACTCCATTTATGTGTTATATTTTTGTTGTACTTGGATATTATATATAATTTGATATACTAGACTTATAGCCCTACGTGGCGTGGTAATGGATTGTAATAAGTTTCTATTCCAGTCTCTAATTATTGTTCTGCTGCAACACTCTGAAGACAGTTTATTAACTGATAAAATGTCAGGTGTGTTCGATATTTTGTTAGCTAATATACCGAGATCAGTATAATTAACTCGGAGTAATGGCAATGTTATTGTTATTACCCTAAACTAATTATGCAGGTCGCCACACAACTCTATTTAAACAGCTCTTAACTAAATCTAAACCACTAAAAACTTTCCTCCCCATGGACCAACTGAGGCTTCGTATGTGTTGATTACCAAATATTGGAGAACTAACATATGATTTAGAGAATATCTTATGAAGTTCCAGAGTGAACAAATTTTCTACTAAAAGTTTGCAAAAAGCTTTGCAGTAGGCTGTTTGTCGTCAAAGATATGTGAACTGTCATCTTAATCTTGTCATCTATATGAAAACAAAGAGCTTGCCGCAATGAGAACTGTGAACTGTCATCTTAACCTTGTCATCTATATGAAAACAAAGAGTTTGTCGCAATTTGTTCTCTAGTTCCTTTATATAGAAAAACACAACAAGATTACAAACGTGTCCTGGAAATAAGATCCCAAAACAGAACATCCTGGAAAACAAGATCTCAAAAACAAAAGAAAAGAAAGCAAAACAGAAAGACCTATTCAGTAGCTTGTGTCCCTCAGGATAGCACGGGAGAACTGCATCATTTTGACACTTCCCCTCAATCTCAACTGGGGAACACCAGATTGAGATTGTTCCTGAGTTGCTCAAAAGATACTCGCATCAATGGCTTGGTTAGAATGTCTGCAACATGATCTGAGGATGAAATGAACCGAACCTCCAGTGTCTTCGCTGCAACCCTTTCACTCACAAAATGAAAATAAATTTCGATGTGCTTAGATCTTGAATGAAAAACTGGGTTAGTAGCAAGATAAGTTGCTCCAATGTTGTCGCACCAAAGAACTGGAGCTCGAGCTTGATATACGCCAAGTTCTTTTAGTAGTGATTGAATCCATATGATCTCTACAGTTGCATTTGCTATGGCCTTGTACTTTGCTTCGTTGCTCGACCTTGCCACTATTGGCTGCTTTCGGGAGCTCCAGAAAATCAAACTAGGACCAAGGCACACAACATATCCACTTGTTGAGCGTATGTCATCAGGGCACCTTGCCCAATCAGAGTCGGAGAATGCACTGAGTAAAGCAGTGTTGGAGCGCTGAATTTTGAAACCAATAGTAGCTATTCCTTTGACATACCTTAGAACACGCTTCATAGAAGCCCAGTGAACATCATTGGGGTTCTGCAAAAATTGGCATACCTTGTTCACTGCATACGCCATGTCAGGTCTTGTAAGGGTTAAATGCTGAAGTGCCCCAACAGTGCTTTGATATTGAAATACTTCTAATTCCCCAGCCTTCTTCCACTAAATTTGTTTAGCTTTTATGAGAACACACCAGTGTTGATATTGGCTTGCAATGCTACATATTTGCCTTGTGCAACAAATCATGCACATACTTCTTTTCTTTTTTTTTTTTGAGGGGGAAGCAACAGGGGAGGCCCCTGCGCGTGCGAGCCAGCGTTGAGCTGCGCTCGAACGCTGGCCGGCGGAGCGAGTCCCTCGCTCGCTCACCAACCGGGCGCTGCCCGGCTCGCCATGCACATACTTCTTTTGAGTTAAGACGATGCCATCTTTGCTCGGTGTAGCTTCTATGCCCAGAAAATATCTGAGTTGACCTAGGTTCTTGATGGCAAATTCCCTTGCTATTTCGGATGAAAACAATACAGCTCACTTGGGTTTCCACACGAGTGACAACTGACAAACTTTATTTTCAAGAAACTTAAGATGGCAATAATTGGGCAACCATTGATACAAGTAAAATGATAGGTAATATTATCATAATAAGGTCTTCTGATTCCAATTATGTAGATTCCTTATGTTATACATGTTGGATCTTGACAGTTGACACCGTAAACTACACATTTCTGGTATATTACATAGTTGCAGATTTGTAGCTGTTCATAAGGCTTCACTGTCCTGCAGACTATATGCGATTCATGCTGTCTTCTATGGCATATAATATTTAATAACATGCTTGTAGTTGGAAACCCAATTTGGCACAAAACCATGGGATATAAAACACTAAATTCATACATATAAAAGTTGCAAGACATTTGTTCAATGAGTGCTGAGGAATGAGAACCTTATAGCCTAGTATGTGCTTCATGTAGTCAATTTTATGGTCTTTGGGAAGCATACGAAGAATAGGCTGATAGGCTGTTATAAGAGGCAATTCTACACAAAAGAATTGAAGATACTCCAGATCAAGCTGCACAAGGGCTTGATTCTACATGATAACCATCCAATATGTCTGAACTAGAGTTTGGATGATCAAGTAGAAAAAATACAATACTTGCATAAGGAAAGAGATTTCACACAGAAAGTGATGTCAAAGCAGTACGATAGTTCTCAACTGATAACATGCATTAGCACCTCCCCACCCACACTACAAAATGCAGCAAATCAATATTATCCACTACCCACAAAGACTAAATTGTATCAAACCAACAGTACCACAATATCCAGTGGGTCAATAAGCGCAGGCAGAATATTCTAGGGAAGCAACTATTTGCAGGACCATGGACAATTTGGAAAGCATGCCTGTGAAACCAAACCATTATTCTCTTTTTATTTTCCATGATGATACATCCTTACACAGGAAAAAGGAGATCGATAGCGCTATATACCTAGAAAAATGGTGAAAAATGATTTTTTTTTCTGAACTTCCTGTTAACCATAAATAACAGCTTGTACCTCACTCAGTACCAAAAAATTAAATTGGTAAGAGCATTTATCTGGAGAATGATCTAACGAGCACTTAGGAATTCTCCTCCACGCTGACTGATGTCTTCCTAGATGTCTTGTCATCAACATATAATTCATAGCCATATGAAATAAATCCCCAGATGGCCATCAGCATAGCTATAATCTTTATTCCATCCATCTTGTCATGAAAGAAAATCACAGCGAAAACAGGAATGATGGGTAGAGCTAGGGTGCTTATCACATTTGAAAAGAGTGATGACACCACAAAGATCAACCCCACCACTCCAACCGAAGCTATCTGCCAAGATATAGCAGTCCACAGCAGCGTCATTACATATGACAGCTTTCCTGAGCGGAACACATGCATCTCTCCCTTCAAAGTCTTCCATTCACCACTAGCAAATAACCCAACTAGAGAAGCCAGTGTTGCCACAAGTGCTGTATAAATCTGCATGTTCAGCACGACTGAGAAAGTCTCCCTCTTAATAACCTTCTCGAATGTAACTTGCATTAGGGAGAGAATAAGTGAGTATGTGGCCGATGCTCCTAGTGTCAACAAGAAACCCAATATGTATTTCCCATGAGAGATATCATTAGTGCCCTGAGAATGTTCATCAACTCCAAGGAGCGAAGCGGAAAAGGTAAGGACGATTACAGAGTTGAAAATCAAAGGGGTGAACTTTTGAGCATTGAGGACATATGAGAAGACAGCATTGAAAGCCAGCTGACTAGCACAAATGAGCGAATATGTTGAGACAGGAAGATACAATAGGCCATAGGAATACATCAAATCGTCTACAGCGATGATGAGCCCCAAGACAACATATATCAAAGTGATTTTGGTGACAGGAGGCTCAGGACTACTGGCAATTGCTTGTGTAGAAGGTGATTTTGAACGGAAAAGATATAGGGCAATGAACAACACCGGAAAGCCAGCAGTTTGGACAAATGTGGACATCCACTTGCTATTGCCACCTTGATTGTAGTAGAACCTCCCAAGGAGCGTTGATGCCGTCTGACCGGCAACGAGGAAGAAAATGTTCACTGCCACCATCAACCACCATTGCCAATGCTTGACAGGTGAGTTTTGCGGTGGTGCTTCAAGGGTTGATGAAGTTGCAGCTTTGGATGATCCTGCAATTCACAGTGAGAAGGCCATGTCAATGGGTTAGATCAAACTGTAAATGCTTACCATAGATGATAACCGGTAATGACTAGATGCTCCTGAGGAATTCCTGCAACTAACAGTAATAATGCCATAAAGTTTACATCTTTGTGAAACTAGCAGGGTGGCCCACCCATTTACGTGGCTAGATTTGTTTCGAGGTTTGTAGCATCAAATGATGTAACTTAGATACTTGAGAATATATTTGCATATCTTGTAGGTTATTTATATTTTAAGACATCATAAACATTAGTAGTGACAATAAAAATTTGAAGGAAAATACAACTTGGGAGATGTAATTTAAATATGGGCTTTGATGGAAGGATATCATTGAGCATGATTAGTTGTTGGGTTTCTTAGAAATGTAACCACTCACCATCATGTATGGATCATGTAGCTGCATGCCCCTATTGTTCTGCCATTAGTTACTCTTTTCCAAACTGTATGCATACATATATACCTTTATTTAATCTCAAGCAATACGTTGACTATGTATGTGGCAAATTATCTTATTAGATTACATGGTAGTATTAGAGTACCTTGCTCACTCATACAACGATGCACCATAGGCGACCTACCTTGAAATTATCTCCCTGCACACGTCGGCTGCCCCATCGAACTATGTGTTAATTATCTCTTCTAGTTGCCATAGTTTTTCTACTTCAGGCTCAAACATCAAGCCCAATTCTTGATCAATCCCTTTCAGTTGCTACACTTTCCAATGTAATACCCTATCATATAGTTATCGTCTACTTCTCCCCAATTATTGCTTAACGCTGACCGTTGCAAAATCAACACGCATACACGTTCAACCGTCACCAATCCATCCTGGGAACACCCGTCACGCTCTCTTCGGTGGCCTCGGGCCTACTCCTTGCGGTTGTGTCATCTCTACTTTGAGCTCTTTGCTCCTCTCCATTTGTTCACCCATACTTCTATTCATACAAATGCATGCAAGTATATACACATGTATGATGTTATACATGCTCGATATCCTCTTCTCCCGTGTCAGTCGCTCCTCTTCTTCGATGTTGGAACTCAATGTTCTCGCTTACTCACTAACCATGGCGACCTCCCATCTTCATTGATGCCGACGTGTCTGTTTTAGTCGTTGCCACTAACGATACGGAGAATCTTCTCACAATCACGGGTGATGATGTGTGCCCCTCACCAGCGATCATCACCCGCGATGACACACTTCTAGCTATCCAATTCATCTCCTCTCTACCAAGGCTTTCCCATCATCGAGCTTCTTTGGTTACTGACTTCTTCAACAACGCTGACATTCACTACTCATCATCGCAACCCTTGGTTCCTTCAACTCTAGCATTTCTCTTCAACAACACCGGCGAGCAACACAACATTATCATCATCGAAGGGCTAAGGTGGGCAGCACAACATTGTCCTCGTCTCCGCTATAGTCACCTCGACTCTTCGCTTCCTCATGGGTCAATGCAATTGTAGGACGAATCAATGCCATCGCACTTTTTCGTGGTCTCTGCTGACACCATTCATGCTATCCTTGTTATAGCTTTTATTGTTATGCAAAATTTCAGTTAATTTTTATTGGTGTTCATATACAAATCAAATTGATAATTTTATTTAATTTATTCCAAATTTTGGTCATTTAGGGATTTTACTTTATAATTAGTGTGGAAATCAAGTTGCAAATTTTATTTAAATTTTTATTCTGAAATTCAATTATTTTTTTGTTGCAGTTCATACACAAATCGAATTGCTAATTTTCTTCAATTTTTATTCCAAATTACAATTATTTAGGTATTTTACTTTGGAATTAGAACCAAAACCAAATTACTAATTATATTTTATTTTTTATTCCAATTTCAGTTATTTTTTGTTGGAAATAGTACAGAAATTTTTTTGAGGCAAAAGCCGCAGTGGAAGCCACTGCGAGCAAAATGAATTGAAAGCACGAAAAACCCACAAGACTTAGGAATTCAATTGATAATTTTTGTTTAATTTTTATTTTGGATTATATTAATTTTGGGTTTTACTTAGGAATTCATATGGAAATCAAGTTGCTAATTTTATTTTATTATTTATTTCGAATTTCAGTTATTTATGGATTGAACTTGACATGGACTATTTCTTTTAATTTGGACTGTTATAATATGAACCCACCACAATCTGTAGTCATTATGAATTTTAGTTATTTAGGGATTCTTTTGGAATTTGTGTGTCTGTATTTCAAATTTTAATTATTTTTTGTTAGAATTTTTATGCAAACCCAATTGCTAATTTTTCTTTAAATTGCATTCCAGAATTAAAGTTATTTAGGGATTTATTTTGGAATTCACATCAAAATCAAATTTCTATTTTTATTTTATTTTTATTCCGAATTTCAGTTATTTTTGTTGGATTTGTATTCAAATCCAAGTGCTAGTTTTTGTTTAATTTTATTTCAAATTATATATATTTAGGATTTTACCTATGAATTTGTATGGAAACAATTTGCTAATTTTATTTTATTTTTTATTTCAGATTTTATTTTTGGTTGGAATTCATATACAAATGCTATTGCTATTTTTTGTTTAATTTTTATTCTGAATTATATTTATTTAGGATTTTATATAGGAATTCATATGGAAATCGAATTGCTAATTAACTTTATTTTTATTCTAAATCTCTGATATTTTTGTATTGTACTTGACATGGACCTTTTCTTTTAATCAAGACCATTATATTATGTACCCACAATGATCAACGGTGTAGAACTTTCTCTTTTTCTCTAATTAACATGAGAATTTCTTGCCTATGAGTGTGAACATGGTGGCTTTTTTATTGTTTTAATAATATAATATAATAGATAGATAGATGCATTGCATGTAGTTGTTCTCATCAACAACCAAACCAGCTCAGGCATATGAACAACAGGATTTCTCATCACCATCTAAACACACCACCACAGCACATGATGCGCACGCACTCACTGGCACACTGCCTTGAAAAGTTGAAATCAGGAACAACGCATACGGGCGTGCGCTGCCCGTCACGCAGCGCGTGCACCTACGGAGCACATGCAGCAACAAGCCAATAAAGATTTGGCAATCACGCGCGCGCGCAAAGGTTTAAAAGAAGGAAAGACGATCTAAACTCCAATCCAATGCTCCTAAACGAAACTCGCTGCGCCAAACAGGGCGCCGTACACGAACAGGCAAATCGTCGAACACCTCATGCGCCTGCTCCCACACCAACGTACCACCAAAACGCCTAGTAAGAAAGCGAGCAAGATCATCTCTCTATCAGGGCTTCCCACTTCCCCACACGCACCGGAAAGCAACTCCAATCAGGAGAATTCCGGGCTTTTCTCACCACTCCCTCAGCGAAACGCAAACAAAACTAACAGTAAGACGGAGAGGTAGATTGATAAGCCGTAAGCGGCAGACTGACCTGCGATTTGTATCTGGACCTCCTCCTGGTTGTTGCCGTCGTCGCCGGCCATGTCGTCGCGGGAGACGCCCGTGCGCGCGATCCGAGGCGAGCGGGGGTGGTGGGGACTGGGTAGACGGTTCGAGGGGAGGAGGAGATGATGAGAGAGAGGAAGCGGTGGTCAGCGTGGGAGCGCCGCACGGGGCTCAGAGTGGAAAAGAAGAGGGGCACCGTCTGACCGTCTCGTCTCGTGCGGAACAACGCTCTTTTTGTACTTTGCGTCGAGCCGTGCTGCCTTTTGCCCGCCGCTGTCGTGTGACGGCGAATAGCAAGGACTTTGCAGTCGAGTTCGTTTTCGGTGCGTCACATGTTCGGGATTGCCATCATCTTTAGGCAGTGAGTGAGTACTCCAGAATTGACCCAAAAAAAAATATTAGTTGCGTAGTCATGAAGCCATGATGATAATGCTGTTATTTTGTAATTTGGACGACGCACGCTTGCCACGAACAAGTGGAATATCGTATGCAATCGTTAAAACGTGCGAGTGACCAGTCCGCAGATGCTGATATCTCCATGTCAGTCACTTTTAAGCATCATCATCTTTGGCAAGGTGTCACTTTTTCTTTGACAGATCGAGGAGCAGCCGAACAGGGGCATGGGGTTCTCAGAATCCAAACCGGCAGAGATGAAATGATCTGCGCCCTTCCTTTATGCCTGCCAAAGCGATTGGTGAGATTTTCTGGATTTGCTGGATTCCTCAGGTTAGATGTGGGCATCGTGCTATACCAGTTTTGTCGGGCTGTTTGTCTAAACATTGTCATGTCTCTATGGTCTAGCCGGCCTGGCTCATCTTTGGTAAGCTCAGACACGGTCTATTTGCGATTCGTAGCAGCTTTGTGCCGTGCCTATCTAGATCTGATCCATTTATAGTATTGCAATGAGAAGAAAGAAGCTGGAGATGCATAGAGCTGAAGGATGGATACAAATACTGAGGAAAAAATAACTAAATTTTATTTATTCTTGAACATGTATAGAGTTATTGTCTTATTAAAAATCCTTACACACAGTGTGGTGTACCTCAGTATAGAGTGACCTGGTGCTCGTGCATGGTGTCATTGCGCATGTACTCTTTAGTTTCCATTCTCCATCTTTAGCATTTTCGTTGTCTTCTCTTTCTCTGTATGTGAAGACCGCAAAAGACACCGGCCATAGAACAAGCCACAATATGCCACAATATCACGCCAAAGCGCCTTATCACTTGCTGTGCTTGCTTTGGACCCATCAGGTCTGTTTCATGCAGTGCCGCACATCATACCCGATTGCGAGACCGACGATTCTATCATTCGTACCATACCGATCCGATCCATATACATATGAACTGTAACAGGGCAGCCCAAAAATACCCGGCCAAATACCAGGTCTACCCTGGAGTCCTGACCACACGTTTGCTGCGCGCGCGCTCGCCGACGTCCGTCTGCCTAGTCTGACTTGCCTCCTGCTGAACGAACGCAACTGCATGTCGATCCCGGAAGGCTAGAACAGCAGCAGAAAAGCAGCCCATGTGCCCACATCACTTGGTGGCAGAATAGTGGGCTTGCTTCCTACATACTGGGCTTCACTTGTATGTACGGCAGTCGCCAACCAGCCCGTCTCAACTATAGGAAATCCAGTGTCTCAGCAGCACCGACTACGTTCTAGACGGCTAGACCCGAGCATTTCTGGTTCAGCGTGCGAACACGGAGAGGAAGTCATTTTTTTTAAAGAAGAGCAGGAGAGCTGCTTTCATTTGACTGATAAGACGTAGAACAGCACAAAGTTAACAAAGAAAGAAAAAGTAAACTGTACAGAGGCTGAAAACTGTACACGGAGAGCAGGTCTGAAAGAGTGCCCAATTGCTTGTTTGGGCCTAGAGTCCTGCTAGGCGAAAATATCTTGTTGAGCGGAAGACTTCTCTACACCAACGTCTCTGTGATGTTATAATAAGGCCAAATGTGCCAAGGAACTAGCGTCCAAATCCAGTGTCACCACGGGCGTATCCCTCGAACAGTAGAATGGCGCAGGCGTCGGGCGCTTCCGCGGCGCGGGACATATCGTACGCCGCGCCGGTGCGTCCGTGTGCGTAAGTCGTCGAGCGAGGCCACCACCGACTCGTTCGTCCGCCTGTAGTAGCAGAGGCAGGCGCTGAGGTTGTGGACGAGGTCGGCGAGGACGAGCACATTGAACGTGACGACGTTGGGAGCGACGGTTGTAGGTGTTTGCGGCGCGGTTGGATTCAGAGGACGCCCACGCGCGCGCCGTAGTTATAGGTGTTTGCGGCGCGGTTGGACGCGCGGCACGTCGTGGTGCGCGTATGGCTGATCAACTTTCCAAATTATCCTTGACACCACACGCATTTCAAATTCGCAGCTGATGATCAGCTTGCTGTTGGTTACTACTAAGTACTAACTGCTTTCCCCATGTGGCTCATGAATTTTGAAACAATATCTGTCCACAAACCACACAGAAAAGGAATAGACCAAAAGGCGAAAGTGGGCTGCAGCGGGCAGCATGCCTTGCTTCCACTCAACGTCCCACACAGACACAGCTAGCTAGCACCCCACGTTCAAAGATCAAAAAAAGCGCGAGATGGATTCCAAGCAGGCCACTCGCCCACTACACCATATTGCATGCGAATTATTGCGAAGCATGCAAGGCACTACACAAACAAACTCGTCCAAGGAAAGCATAGAAAAGTTAAGATCATTCACTAGTGATTATACTCATCGAGAAATTAAGCTTATTATACCTGCATGTCCCTGCTAATTAAGCACGAACAGTTTACAGATGTATCAATTCCCAATCCTCGGTGTAGATGGCGGCGGCGACAGCGACGCCGCGACGGAGAGAGCGATGGCCGCCAGCTTCTTGAACTCGGCGTCCTCCGCGGCCAGCGGCGACGTGTCGTCGGCCTCGCCGAACGCGTCCTCGCACGTCCCGGGCGCGTCCAGCGCCGCGCTGAGCTGAGTGACGGCGTCCTGGGTGGCGTCGTCGTCGCCCCGGGCGATGTCCTCCGCGGCCTCGCCGAGCTGGTCCACGGCGTCCGAGTACACCTCAGCGCACACACCGAGGCGCTCCCGCCTCCTCGCGTCCTTCTCCGAGGAGCTCAGTGCGGCGATGCGCGCGGCCGTGGAGTTGGCGGCCGCCTCCGCGATCTTGGCCGCAATGGCGGCCAGGCCGCCCACGTCGGCCGTGGCGCTCGCCTTGTCGGTTTGGAAGGTCTTGACGCAGTAGTCGTAGCCGATGGACGGGTGGCCGGCAGCGAAGGACTTGCACGCGTCTTCTAACGTAGAAGACTTGCACGTAGACAAGGTGAGCAAGAGAATGAACACAGCGGAGCTAGTGAGCAGCTTCATAGTGGGCCTGGATCGATGGTTCGCTTACCTTAGGGTCTGTGCTCAAGTGGTGAGTTTTTGAGAATGTTTGATGGCAGCGTGTGTATGTATGTGCACCTCGTCCGTGTGTTGTTCTAGAATGTTCGATCAAAAAACATGCGCAAGGGTAGGTGGGGAGGTCTCGGGCTCATCGAGCGGCCGTAGCAAAGGTGGGATGGAAAGCTCAAGATGGGCTTAATTCCAGAAAAGTCTTGGTCAGCCCAAACGGCAACCAAAATAGGCCCACTGGCATAGACCGCTCCGGTCACTGCCGAGACGAGAAGAGGCGCCTGCTCAGATCGGAGTTGTGGCGGCGATGGCGATCCGGCACTACTGGTTGATGGTCGCGGCGGCCGTCGGGTTCCGCCTTGTTCTGGTGCTCTTCGGGGGCGACCTCCACCTCGCCTCCCGCCCCGAGGTCTCCACCCCCCTCACCTCCCTCCGCCGCCGTAAGCACCTCCTCTCTCACCGACCTTCTCCTCCACACCCCGGCCGTCATCTGATGTCGCTGTAATTGGACTTCTCGTTTGCCTCCTCTCTGTGTGTGTTTTGCAGTGGCGGAAGGGTACTGGCTGAAGCAGGCATCCATGTCGCCCTACTCCGGTACGTTACGTGCTCTCCCTCCTTGCCGCTTAGCTAATTTTCACTGGACATCTGCATCTGAACGAACAAACTATTGAGGTCGGGATAGTGCATGGTGTTACTAGCTAGTAGCCATAACTGAGCTACTTTTTAGATATTTGATTGGGTTCTATTGATAAGCGCCATCAAGCGTTAGCTGCTGCGCTAAGTGAGTACTCCAGATTGTTTGATTGCATGCTTGCACACATATGGGTGATTGCACAGGATATGGCCCCTACTTGTAATGGATTAAGTAGCACAGGTTGTGTTTCAGATAAAGTTAAATCAGCACAGAGCTGCTATATCATTCCTACTTAGCATTAGAGATGCAGAGGCTATGTTTTGATTGAACTCTTTGCAATGTTTGTCTGTTATAGTATGAACTTGAATGGATGATCTATGCTGTCGTATGATTTGTCTTTCAGGTTCGATGTATCATGGTTCTCCTTTGCTGCTATTGGTTCTTGGTCCGTTAACTAATAAAAGGTGATTGATCCCTTTGTTTTGATGCTTCTGTTGTTATATATTTGCCTTCACCACTTCCATTATGCCTTCAGAGCATTTGTTTACTTGATCTGATCAAATTGTCATTTGAAATGTTAACATTCTAACATTCCATGGTGTTACAGGTCTGATGGACACCATGCTCATATATATTGCAGGTAAATAAGTTGGTATGCACTGTTTCATTAAAACTAGTGTGTATGTTTACCTAAAACCGGTAACTTGTTGATATACTTGATTTTCACGGAAGAAGCAGATTTTTACAACTAAGTTTTGTTCCTTGTGTTCTTATTTTGCCTTAGCATGTAATTTTTCAAACCAAATAAAAAATTTGAAACCTCAGATATTTTCCATGTATTTTTTCATTTTGTTGGTGGTCATGTAATTTCTATTAGACTCATGAATGCACGACACAGTTTGATTTTTGTGGCTGTAGATTGCATAGCTGCCATGCTCATCCGAGCTACTGGCCATAGACTCCAAATGGCACGCAACAGAAGCTTGAAGTCACTGGACCTCACAGAAGCAGTAAATACTTCGGGTTAGTCATAGCGGTTAAGGTTATGTTGTTTCCCGTCCCTACTCTTGGAATGTGCTTTACTGGATACGGACATAAATTCAGTTTTTTGCTACCACTCTTTACTTGTTTTAGCAATTACCACACATAGCCCCTTACAATATCAAAATGAATTTGATACTTGCAGCTTACAAACTGTAAAAGTGAAACAATATAGATGATTTATTCACAAAAAATGGTGGTTGTCATTCTTAATTTTTGATATTTTCTGAGCGAAGAAAAAAACCAGCTTTATTCATTTTCCTGTATAGATTTGTCTCATTGAATTAAAGGTGTATAGATCCTGCTTGCTTGATAGGGCCAATCTTGTTGTTGGTAAGCCAGAAATGAACAATCTAGTTTGGAAAGGGGAGAATGGAAATTACATGCTCTTAATAGTCTAATGCTTTCAGCTTGTGATTGCTTACTTTGTTACGCTGCTAATCATTCTTATTGGTACTGTCCTTGCAGTTACTGTAAGCGCAGGAGATATCGCTTCTCTAATATACTTGTGGAACCCTTGGGCAATAGTCACTTGTGTGGGTTCATGCACATCACCAATCGAGAATTTAATGGTTGTGACAATGATATATGGAGCCTGTTCACGTAAGAGCAACTCACTTTGTGTTTCCCTTCTTTATTTTTCTAGCATCAAGTTAAAATCTCTAATAAAACTTTGACTCAAACTAGTTGTTTTTATTTTTCTCATTTTGCTTTGTTTTTTTTTCAAAACTGAAAATGGTAGGTTGAATGGCCTTTTCTTTGGCAAAGCATCAGTTAGCAACATTGTCGTGGAAGTTAGTATATTACTATATTGATCTTTGAGTAACCTTGAAGTGCCCAAGTTTGATGCCGGTTAAAACATCTTTATAATTTTGTAGGTCTTGCTCCTCTTGCTGCCTTTGGATATGTTATGGCCACACATCTCTCTCTTTATCCTGCAATTCTCATTGTACCGGTTTGTGCCACAACCGCTGTTTGTATTTTTGTAGTTCAAATGTTTGATTATGTCTGCCATTTACCTGCATTGTTGGGCAATGGGCACTAAAAATATAAGTTTTTTCAGGTCATTCTTTTATTGGGGTATGGTCCAGATACGCCTCCAACAAAAGTATTTCTTCTAAAAGGCTCAAGTGCCAGTAAAACTGACAGGCCAGACAATTATAAAAGTACTAGCCGGAGAGTTTTTCAACAATTTTCATGGAAACCAGTACTCCATTTCATATTGTGGCTATTTATATGGACATGTTATGTGTTGCTATTGAGCGGCATAATTCTGAATAAAGTGGGTGGCCTTCAGGATATGTTTGAAAAGTAAGATGCTTAACACTTTTTCCTTCAGTAGTCATCAAATTCATGTGAAAGTGTGCACTAGTTGTTTGTGTTAAGTTTTTCCCTGCTCCAGATGAGTTTGTAAATGAGGGATGGGAACAACTTTTGCTTAGGAGTTCAGTTTCGGATATTAGCATATTGTGTCTTATCCTAATAACCCCATTGCCCCCTGTCCATTCCGACATGCCAACTTCATTGTTGAGCCTCATTTCGTACAAAGTTGTCTTAGTTTGCAATCGACTGGCTTTAATCCATCATCAAATTACCTGTTGACTTGTGCTGTGGTTCTGCAGGACTTATGGTTTTATCCTTACAGTGAAAGACCTATCACCAAATATTGGTGTGTTATGGTGAGTCTTGATAAAAAAAAAGTGTAATTGGAGCTCAAGGATATTTCCATTGGTCTCATGCATTTGAGAATTAATGCAGGTACTTCTTTGCTGAGGTCTTCGACTTCTTCAGAAGCTTCTTTCTTATAGTCTTCAACATGAACATTATTTTTATGGTCTTGCCATTGGCCATCCGTTTCAAGCATCGTCCGTGCTTCCTTGCCTTTGTTTACACAGCAATTGTTGCAATGTTGAAATCTTATCCCTCAGTGAGTATATTTTACATGATATTTCTGATAAATTTAGTCCCTCAGCTGCACAAGATTACGTAGGGGTTTTTATGCTTTGCTCTCCTTTTTTTCTTCTCAAATCCATTGATATCTGTTTTGATTTATCTTGAAGGTTGGAGATTCAGCTTTGTATCTAGGTCTTCTGGGCCTATTTGCCAACGAATTAGCAGGTAGCACATTTCGTTATCTATTGTTTTGGATGACTTCCTAGTTCCTAGTCTCCTTGGAGGTTAATGCTTTATCTTTACATCTTGCAGAGATGCAATTCACCTTCTTCTTGTTTTTTGGATATATTGGAGTCTCTCTCCTTAGCCCTGTTATGCACAACCTATGGATCTGGAGGGTCTCTCTCTCTCTCTCTCTCTCTCTCTCTCCACGTGTAGTGTAGCATATCGTTACTAACGTGACAAATTTTTCAGGGCACTGGTAACGCAAATTTCTACTTTGCCACTGGTTTGGCTTATACTTGTCTTCAGGTAACCAATACTTAATATATTTGTTCTTTCTTGTGACCATGCATGCCATTCCCCTCCTTGCAATCGTTTCAGCAAACACTTCAACTAAAAGGACCTGTGTTTTCTAACTTTTCTAGAATGTTAAAGTGCATATCGGTTGTAAGATGAACAATTTCTCTGACTTGTCTAAGTCAACCTGCCCCTTTTTACATCTTGATTACAAATTATTGTTTGCCCTTTTTTTTTTTTTTTTGCAGACCGTGTTGGTTGTAGAGTGTGTAAGTTCAATGATCAAACATGACAGGAAGCTAAGGCTACTTGCAACAGCTTAACTTCATTTCTCCGAAGTCCAACTATTCTGATGCTTTTTCTTGCTGGTGTTCTTGGATGCAAACGGTTCGTCATTCTGAGGTTTTGAGTAGATGTAGTTGATAGTTTCCAGTAGCATGTTGTATTGCACCTCCCATATGTGTAATTGTGTACAATATATGGACGACGATTCTTTTAACCAAGACTAAACAAAGACGTCCGGTTTCTCCCTCTAACTAAATGTGCTCAGTAACCGATCTTCTCTATGGATCCTGTTATGACTACTTTGTTCATGATCTGGCATGGTGAAATTGGCGCGTGTTACAATTTGTACCATCAATTTGTCAGGTCAAGGTGAAAATTAACATAAAGTGGGCTGCCTTTGGATACCTCTGTTTTTCACTGTCAAGGTCCCCAAACGGATAGAAGTTGGCTAAATTTCTTCCATCCTGGTAAAGCTAAGGTTATTACTATTCGCACGTTGTAATTACTCCGCCATGTACCGCAACCTTTGTCTGCCCTCCGGAGCTTTTACCCTTGAATATCTGCTTTGCAGAGAAATGTTCTTTTTATTTGGGGTCCAAGCCCGTCCATAGCACCGCTACCGTGCTACCAGCAAGTGCAATGTACTTCATTGATGGTCACACCAACAAAATCTGCTTAGTTGCTGCAGATACTGTTTTTGTCTACCTAAGTGAAATTGCTAACCACCTACCTTTTCATTAGATACACCATACACGGAACTGGGAAACTCATTAGCTGCTCGAATGCCATCCTCTCCTAAGCAGTTTCCTGTTGGTTGCGAAAAGCTAAGCATGTGTATATTAGTTCTTGCGTGGTTCCATGGCCTGCATCTACATGTGTTTCGATGGAGTACTAAGAATGAGAGAAATTGTTTTGGCAAACATGAAGTAGGGAACACTGCGATTATCTAGTCCATACAGTTCTCTTTTTTTTTTCAAATTTAGCGTCACCATAAATACATTTACAAAAATAGTCCACCTCTCTTACTGCGGAAAGCACGGCACGTAACACTTGTCCTCTGTCACACCTCAAGCGCGGGAGGTGGCTCGCCACGACAACATATGGATGAGCGTAGTGGACGAGAGGCCGAGCGCGGGAGCGGTCCGTGAGGACGGGAACGTGAGACACCGTCGTCAGGTAGCACAGAGGTATCCTCCCACGGTTCCCGAGTGTGGAAGCTATGTCCTTTTGTGCTCTCTTATGCTGTTGTGGTATCGGTCTGCCGTGTTTTCCACGGTAGGGGAAGTAACTGTTAGAACTAGCCCAAAGATCAAACACGAACTCGTGAACACAAGAACAAGAAATACATCAAGAATAAACACACTTGTATATTCTTGCACTTAGCTCTCCGAGAATACAAGAAACATACACTTTAAAACGCCTACCGGTTCAAGATTACAACGGACTTGAGTTAGCGTCGTTCTTTTAGTTTCCTAGCTACTCGCACCCTTGAGCCTCTTTCTTGTACCAGATTAAATAGGCACGTACGTACTACAGGCTGCACGGCAGGACGCTCACGACGCGCACTATTTTCTCGGCCACGACGTCGTGTTGGATCCGAAGAATATGCGCAGCGCAGGCCACTCCACTCCGAGGACTCGCGTGCGCAGGTCCGATTCTTCAGCTACTAAGCGACTCGGCCACACACGCACGCGCCGCCTGAGGAGTGAGGACTCGGGTCATCCACTCGACCAGTAATGACCAGGTTACATGCACTTGCACTTGCACTGCATGCACGTTGGCAACCAACACAAGCATGCGACTAGATAACTCTCTAGCCTAATACACACTAGCAATAATAGCGCGCTACGCTGCGCCGTTCTATAGAGTCGATAGGACCCGCCGGCAAATCCATGAGGGTCGTATTTTCGGTTTTCATATTTGTTTAAAAAAATAGATCGTTAGTTATAAACCTTCGAGAAATCTACGTTTTTTTTAGAAAACTGCGGTTACAACCCGTCGTCTGATAAAATTTGTCGAATTTTCAATTTCCGCATTTTTTAAATAAAACAGGTCGGTAGGTTGTTAAAAAAAATGGGTCGTTAGAACCCGCTGGCGAATCAATGGGTCGCTATAAATCTTCGAACGAATCTACATTTTTTTAAAAAAAACCCCGCAGTTATGACCCGTTGGCAAAGCCATAAGTTGCTAAAAACATTCGACGAATCTGTGTTTTTTTGTGACGAAAACAAATTTTCCGGGTTTTTTGGGCGACGAAAATATTTTTTCCGTTTTTTTCGGTGGCGAAAACACTTTTTTGGGGAAAAACGGATAAAGGACCTGAACATAAGAACCAGGGACCTGTTTGATATTTTTTTGGACCTGTTCGCTATCCTGAAAAATTAAAAAAGGGCTTGTTCGCGATTTGAAATTAACGGGAGGTTTTTCCGTAAAACACCGTGCCAGGGACCCAAACGCGAAGAAAAAAAAATCTTTGCCTCACAAAAAAATCGCGAAGGACCTATCCGTAATTCAAAGAAATGGAGGGGGTTTTTCACAAAAACACTTGGGGACACGTGGACAGCCTTACCTCTCGGCAATCCTCAGCTCTTTAAAGTATGCAAGTATGCATGCTAATTACACCCATAAATATGACTTCCTAATGCATGACTCAATGGACAGTAAAAACATACTCCATGCTAACTCTAATTTATGCAAATTTATTATACAATAAGATTATGACTAACATTGACTATATTTATAAATGCATTTGCTTATTAGTTTAAAAAAAATAAAAATAACAAGATAAAGTGGGCTAGATAAGTATTATGCTCTGGAGTTGGTGGCCAAACTAAATCGACTGCTAACAGCCGTCGTCGATGGTGTCAACTACAAGTTGATGCCTGATTAACCTTAGACGGTTGAATGGTCGTCGTCATCTCGTGCGTTCATATCGAACTATTTTCTCACAGTAGCCTCATCGACTCCAGCGCCTGGTTCGGGCTCAAGAACAATCACAAACAGGACGAAAAACAGTGGCGAAAACGATCGCATTCAAAGTCGCCACGCATCTTTCCCTGAACGAGAAATACCACGCTGATCAAATATATACACGCCTTTCCTCAATTGCGCTACAGAATATGCACAGGGGAGACCTCCATCACTTGTCCAATCTGATGTAGTATAACACAGCGGGCAGCAGCATCGCGTTGCTTCTCTTTTTCCACAAATTGTATTGGATGAATTCTAGTTGGTCATCCAGAATTGAAAGCCTCTGCGCAGTGGGCCCCGCTCCGTCGTAGCGTTCGAGCTTACTACTGGTACGTGTCTGCAGGGAAGGCAGCCATGGAGAGAACTCAGAGAAGCCAAGCCCTGTGCAGTGACACGGGAGTGCCTGTGTGCATCCATACACACTAGAGCTGGGCGTTGGGCCGGCCGGGCCAGCCCGGCCCGGGCACGGTGGGCTTCGGGCCATGACAAGCCGGGCCGGCCCGGCCCGAAAGGTTAACGGGTCGGGCCAGCCAGCCCGAGAGATGTTTTGAGGGGGCCGGCCTAAAAGCACTGGCATGGGTCAAGTCGGCCGGCCGGCCGGTCCCACCACACTCATTCACTCTCTCTCCACACTAGTGTAATGGACAGTAAAAATGACAATGGGTATTTGAGGAGAATGAAAAATTTTATTCATATTTACATATACAAAGTTACTGCCTCGTTAAAAACCTTATGCCCAGTGTGGGGTTCCCCTATAAGGAAAAGAGTGCAGTAACTTTAAACATGCATACATATCACCTACTCTATATTTAGATCAGCTAATGCTTGAGCGATTTCGGGATCCTCCAATTGATGTTGTTGTCGTTCATCTGCGTTGCCACGCCTAGTCTCATCAACGTCGACGCCACGCCTAGCATGGCTCTCGCGGCCTTGCCTCGTCGCGTCAACCGTGGAAGCTAGCGCTGGAAGTGCATGCATTTGGAAAAATTGCGTGCTAGATCGCTAGTATAGACGTTGCTAGTATGGTTTGCATGGTGCGGCGGTTTGCTAGTGCGTATGGCTAGTTGCATGGTTTGCTAATACGTATAGTGCATGCAAGCATACAAGCATGCAATTTTAATTTATACTCAAAATTGCATGGTTTGCTAAAGCTAGTTAGCTAATTTAATTTATACTACGTTGAATTGCTCGCCTTCGTGTCCCGCCCACGGCCTCCGACCACCCACGGGCTTCTCGGGCTTCCGGTCGGTCGGCGAACCCCCATGTCGTCGGTAGCCGCCCGACGGGCCCCATTTCTAGGCCGCCCGGTCCTATAGCTCGGGCCGGGCCGGCCCGGTCCGAATCCATTCGTGACGGGTCCGTGCTTGGGCCGCCCGTGAAAAGCCCGGCCCAACTCCCAGCTCTACACACTACATGGGCGTACTGTCAAACCAACGCATGATCACATCGTATTTAACCTCTTCAACGGCCGGCTCAACGCGTCATAAATACTCGACACCATGCGCCAATGGAAGGAAAGATTCATCCCTATGGACCCTATCACAAAGGAAGGCAGCAGTTTTCTGAGTTTTTGGCTTTTTTTTTCACTTTGGTAGTTTGGTCTAATTTTTTTTTGCAAGTTTGGTTTCAATTCAAATAAAATTATAAATCCTATCTCTCATTGACCACCAGAAGGACTAAGAGGCAATATGTGTCATCTTGCCGTCAGATAATTACCGGTAATTTGATTTGCATAATTATTAACAGTGATTGGGTCTGTAAAATATGGTTTCTCAAATATATTATGTTGTATTGTACCCCTCTGTGAATATGGGTTCTCAAAATATTTACGATAGGACTTGTGATTTTCAAAACTAGCCAACGTACAATTTTTTCAGAACTACTCGCAGAATTATTTTTTCAGAACTAACCGTCGTATAATTTTTTTTATTGTAATGCATCTATAAAACCTGATGAAATAAAAATGCATGTTTTCCATAATTAGCCTCCTCACAAAAAAAGAGAAAATTACTGTAGCATCTGATGCTCCCGATCATTGCATGTTCTGACCTGTTTTTTTTTTCTTTTTTTTGTTTTCGGCCGTCACGTGTCGGACTGGGGGTATTGCAGCGCCCCCAGTCTATTGCTTTGCTTGTGCAGCACCTTCCGGACGCGGTTTGTATAGATCCGGGGGCTAAATCTGTAAAAAAAAAAATGACAGAGGCAAAAAAAAATTTTAAAAAATGCCGGCTACAACAGTAAAAATTTGCCGGTTTTCTCATCGCGCACGTCTGCGTTTCACTGCGTCGATTCAATTCAATACTCCTACGGACCAAAGCACTAGCAGTAGGAGCAGAGTTAATGAGAGCGAGCATTCAAGGTGATCGAGGAGTGGTTGGTTGCTGCCTGCCGCTTCACGGTAACAACCCGCCCTGGCACTGCGATCACTGCTTCAAACAACTCGTCCAATTCAATGCAATGCCATGGCTATCTCGGCAGCAATCGCTTGATACTCTGCGGCAAGCGTGTTTGCCCTTCCAACTTTCAAGCCTTCGACTTGCTCTTGGTTGGCAATTTCCTCCTCAGGTAGTATCGATCACAAAGTACGTTAATGATTGATCGCCAGGTCCACATCTCAAAGGAACCGACATGCATACCCCTTCAAGTAACGAGATCCAGTGGTCTCGGAAAACTTTGGTATGCATCAACTCGGATTCATAAACAAGGACCACGGTTCCTGCCAAGTTGGTCGACGTCATGACGATCGAGGGAAGAGCTAGTAGGCTAAGCTAGTCGGGACTCCATTGAGTGTCGAAGCTAGCACCAGCCACATTCAAGAACCAAGGACCATACTCACTGGATGCCATGACACGACGAGGAATCTACTAAGCCATGTAGAAACATGCAAAGAGACCGATCCGGTAGTAGAAAGGATCACCAACCCTGACCTAAAACTCATGCCCGGCCCTTCCATCCACGGACCGGACACGTTTTGACTTAGAGTCTGCGGCGCACTATGGCCATTAGAATCCACACAAGTGACAGCCACGCGCGCACCACCTCGCCCCACCCTCAGAGAAGGCGACACAACGCAAACAGCTATAACCACAGGAAAATCAAGGGAACAAACGCGCACGTCGCTGCACGGTTTTCCTTCCTGCCTTGTGATTCGCTCCGAAGTCCGGAATCGAAGCTCCAAAAAAAGGAACAAATTCAGTGGTCGCCATCTGAGCTCCAATGGCTGCTTACAAGTCAGTACTGCTAGTAGCCAGCTACTGGAGTAGTACCAAGATTTTGGAGGAGGAGAATGGAAGAAGACGACGGCGTTGTGCAAATCAACGGAAGCTTCGGAGACGTCAAACTCACCTAGGGCCAATTCTTTTTTTACAGTGCAGTCCTAAAATAATGTGGAAGAAGGGGATGTTGACAAAAAAAACCCTCGTGAGTACCCGTAATTACAGCTGCTATACGCCTACGATCCAACGGTACAGCGCGACGAACCCAGCCTCGTCATCCTCCGCCCCCCGCGGCGCCGACATTGCGGCCGCCGATTCCGGGTCCCACCGCCACGAGTCCTCCTGCCGGTGGCTGTGGTGGCTCTGGCTCCACCGAGCGCTCCACCGCCCGGAGAGGGATGACGCTGAGGAGGCGAGGCGGTCCACGTACTCGCGCAGCCACCCCCGCGACCCCGCCGCCTCCGCCAGCGCCTCGCCTGGGCCTGGCGGCGCGGCCCCGGCCGCCGACTTGGCCGCCGACGCTGGGCGCGCGATGCGGTACACGACGGCCTCCACCTCCTCGTCGACGCGGTAGTCGAAGGAGCCGAGCGAGTAGGTGCGGGGGTCGTCGCCTGCTGCGGACGAGCGGCGGTTGCTGACGCTGCCGATCTCGACGCGGAAGCTCCTGGAGTTGTTGCTGCTCCTCGAGTCGAGGGGCTCCTGCTGCCCGGCGGCGGCGGAGGCCGTGGGGAGGGGAGGGTGCGGGAGCGAGACGGCTGCGCGGCAGAGCGGGCAGGACGGGGTGGTGCGGAGCCAGGCGTCGACGCAGGCGGCGTGGAACGCGTGGCGGCACGCCGGGAGCAACCGCAGCTCGGCGTCGGGCGCGAACGGCGAGAGACAGACCGCGCAGTCGGGGGAGCTCTTGGGCAGCGCCGCCAGCGCCGACGCCATCGTGAACAGCGGCAGCGACGCGATCAGCCGTTCCTTCTCGTCGTCGACCGCCTCCCCCTCGACCCTCGCCGCGGGCCTCACCGAGGAGGCAGGCGCCTCCGCCGCGGACGCGCGTTGGGCCCTGGGGAGCGGGCTCGGGGCCGGAGGGGACGACGACGACGGCCGAGAGAGGCAGCGGAGGAGGAAGTGGATCGACACGGAGGCGAAGAAGACGAAGGCGAGGAGCGCGGCGATGATGAGGAGGGAGGGGGAGAGGTTGAGGGACGAGGAGGAAGGCGAAGGCGACGGCAATGACGGGGGAATGGTGGCGGCGAGGGGGTCGCCGGCGGACGGCGGCAGGGAGGCCATGGGGCAAGGAGGAGGAGGCGGCGGTGTGTTTTAAGGCTCGCTCCCTGTCACCCTGTGTGGTCTCGCGCCTTTTATTTATGGGTTTTGGGGTGCGTGGTAGGCCAGACCAGAGGCGGAAACTGGAAAGTAAAAAAACCCATCTCATCACCATTTCAGTCTTCCAACTTTTTCTTTTTGTTGTGCATCTCTTCATCTTTGGTTTGCGTCTCTGTTTTCGAGGGGTGAGATGGACGAACAGGTGGAGCATTTAAGTTGTCCCTAGCAGGGATGAACGTTTTTGGAAAAATTCGGACCCAGCCGAAATCTAAAATTTCGAACGAAATTCAGTAATTTCGATCGGAGTACATTCAAAATTCAAATCCGGTTTGTTTTGCACCGAAATTTCCGAAATTTCGTCGAAATTACCCGAAATTTCGGTCAAAATGCACTGACTGAAAATTAGTTCAAACGATGTCGAAAAATTTTGAAATTTTTTTTGTAGGTTTCTGACACATTAGAAATGTTCTCATCAAAATTTTCAGGTGATTATCAATTCTGTGAAATTTTAAAAAATTCAAAAATTGGTACTGTCCCGATGAAACGTTGATCGGCAAGTTTGAACCGGATGAAAAATAGTACAAACGACGTTAGAAAAATTTTAAATTTTTTGTGAAGATTCCTGACATATTTATGATATTTCAGTAAAAATTTGAGATGATGATCAAATGTGAGGAATTTTTAAAAATTTAAACATTGGTACTGTCTTGGTAAAGCGCTGAGCGGCAAGTTTCATCTGAATGAAAATTATAACAAACGAGGTTATAAAATTTTGAAATATTTTCTGGATGGTCCTCACACATCCATAATATTCTCATAAAAGTTTCATATGATGATCAAGTGTCATGAATTTGTAAAAATTCGAACATTGCTACTATCCTGTTAAAAGGCTGATGATCAATAATAGATTTACTTTAGCAATAAAAAAGGTTTAAATTTTTTAAAAATTTTACATAAGGGTGAAAAGGAAATGTTAAATATCACATAAAAATTTTGAATCATTATCACGCTCCAGTGAATTTATAAAATTCGTAGAAGGCACAGTGCCATTTATGTTCTTTCATTGTTTGATTTTTGAAATATAATACAACAAATTAAGTTCAGTGCTTACTGCATTGATAGATTTTATTGAGCAAACAAAGAAAGTTAAAAAATTTTGAAAATTTTATATCATGGTACTGAGGAAATTAATAATCTGTTATAAAAATTTTAGATGATGATCACAATCGAGAAAATTTACAAAAATCTAACAAGTTTACTGTCCCAATTATGTCCATTCTGTTTTTGATTTTTTAAACATAACAAATGATGTTAAATTATTTTTAATTTTTTTTTGTATGATCCCAAACTAATAATGATGGTACCATAAATTTTTAATATCATTATAAAGCTTGTAAAAATTTTTAAAAATCTGACAGTGTTTCTACCCAAATTTTAAAAAATGTCAAAAAATTAGTTTTTCAACAAATTTTCATAGAAGATTACTTTCTAATAGGTTATTGGACCAAATCCGGTGGTAAAAATTCAAAATCCGGACTCAAACCGCGAAATTTCGGCGAAATTTACCAAAATTTCGATGAAATTTTCGAAATTACTGTAGCATTTCGTTTTTTTTATTTTTTGAATTTGCCCAGCTTTTCTAATCTCGGGGGGTCCGAAATCTGAAATTTCGTCGAATTTTGACAAAAATTTGATCCCTGGTCCCTAGTCTCCGGTATGCACAATTGCATAACAAAGGTCGACCATTTCAAATTTACTCTTCCATTTCACATTAGTATTAGTTTGTCGCGCATACCAAGGAGCTATATTATTTAAATAATATTTAATAAGATTGAATGATACTTGTTCTTACTAAATAGAGCAATACTATTACTAAGCAATAATGGTCTAATTCTTTGAAATATCACTTCAATTTTAAGCATTCTAGGTATACACACTGGATAAATATTGTATAACGGGAGTAATCAATAAACTAGCTGGTTGATCTTGTAAAACTAGTAGTGATAAGTACTCCCTCCGGTCCCAGATAGCGACATGATCTCAAAAACTAAACTTTAATCACTAATTTTCACTATAATATATTTAAAAATATAATATTATAAAATTACATTTCGAGATAAATCTACATATTATTTTCATGCATCCAATATAAATATTTTAAAAAATATTAATAACTAAAGTATCTCGTTAACCGGAGGGAGTAACATGCTAGTAGTTGCCAAGTCTAGAACATACTTCCTGACTAAAGTAACTTTTAGAAAGAAGATGTACCACAAAATGCACATAAATTTCCTTCAAAGCGAAGGATCTCATATCCAATAGCTACAACATGATGTCTAATTCCCCTATAACTGAATTCCCGAGACCAGTTACTTCATGTACTTCAATCAGATCAATGTATGCATACAGTGCTTCATTTATCTGCGGCCATTTGATAACGCAATCAGCCTATTTTTTTCGATAAAGAAAACTTTTATTAATCTTAGTAAATTACATCAAGGTGATACAATTATACTAAGAAGACTCCCGGCCTCTACACAGTTAGGGTGTACACAGCCAAACACACACACACTAGAAAAGACAAAGGAACCGTCGCGGCAAACTACATCACACAATATTGTCTTCAAGGCTATCCACCATCATAGCAACACTTGGACCGCGATAAAAACTCTCCAATGACAACGCCTCCAAGAAGGACTTGATACACACACGCACCGCCATTGCCATGATCCAACCAGTGAAGGCCAGACCAAAGGTTTTTACCTCGGAGAGTAAATCCTCAGACTACAAAACAATGCCTTCAACAAGACCATTACCAGGCACAACCAACTAATCAGCCTATTAATGCAGCACAAACCCTGAATCTACTTTGGCAGCTTGTCCTGCAGAGTAGCCACCATTATCTGTCATCGTCCAGAGTAAGCAAAGAAAGTGTCACAAGTCACGACACAGAAAAAAAGGAACAGCTCAACAAGAACAAGAAAACAGAACAGGGACAGGGGCAGAAATAAGAAAACGCCTGTTTTAATTGATGTTGTTCGTTGGATCGTCTTGATGCCTTGCAGACGTAACAAGCAATGACGGTTGTAACTTGCACAACTCGCATTTGTCCCGTAATATCATGCAGAACAATGGCCTGTGATAGTGCGATTTGATTTCCCGATGGAAAGAGCTAAATCAATTAGGGGTTTAGTTAGGGGCTTTTATTCCCTTAGAATTTTTTTAAAAAAATTTGATCAAAGCACTAGTATTTATTTAAAAAAAGAATCAACGGCCAAGTTACAAAACACACGCGCACCTCACACACATTGCATTGTGCACAGCTCTGTGAGAGCCTAGATTCAAGCGCTGATTGTACCTCCCCCGTGCTAACCAAGCGTGGCCCTCTTTCCCTTAGAATTAATGGTGACCAAACTCAATCCATGCTAGTAATAGAGATTGAGCGACGTAAAGAGGGGGGACAGCCGTTTTGCTAGCTAGTATTTACTAAAGTTTTGTAGAACAATCTGTGTGGGGCTTGCTTAAGTAGCTTTTGCTCGAGAAAAGCTATATAGTGCTTTTGGGAGAAGCTAAGCCCTTTTCGGATCACGTTGACAAGAACACCATATGATAAATTCATAGGCACATATGTACTCGATTTACTGCGGAACTTTTTGAAATTAACATAGAATGATGGATCTAGAATAACCGCACCGACAAAGTATCGGATGAATTAAAGCAGAATTAGTTCGATCTATTCAGCCATGAATACACGCATTAAAATCAGTATGTAGCGAGTCGACGTCCCTCTATTACTCCTATTTCTACTAGACCTTGATGATCTGCTGGGGCCATGGGTATCTACGGATGAACGAAGTTGCTTGCGTTTTAATTAATCCATGCATGGAAATGTATGTAATTAACATTTTTGACAACTCGTGAAAACAAACAGTAGATGCAGATGCTAACGTACTCAGGTTAACAATACCAAATCGGGATTGAAATTCGAGCTCCCCTCGGCACTAATTTTCATCAAAAATAGGTAGAAACTGAACAGTTTGCAAAATCAAACTTTTTGAATTTTGCGGTCAAAAGTAGCGAAAAAACCGATCGGTTTGACCGATTTTCGATCGGTTTTGTTTAATTTTTGACCTAGATCGGCACACTCAAGGATGGTTTTTTATTTTGATTTTCTACCAGTTTTCTTCGGTTTTCGACTGATTTACATCGAAAATTGACACACTCAAAGAAAATTTAAAAATCAATAGAAATTATAAAAGAAAAAAGAAAATTTCAATAAATCCGAATTAATCTATAAAACACCTCATAGAAATTTCAATAATTTTTGAATTAATTTATTACTTCTAGAAAATAAAAACAATAATTAATGAAAAGGAACAGAAACATTGTCAGATTTTTTATAAAAAATTACAAGCTTGATCATTCTCAGAGATTTTAATGGTATCATAAATAGTGCCCAAGGGTCGTGTATATTAGAATTGCCTTAGAACCTCCCACAAAATTTTTCAAAAATTTATAACACAATTTGTTATCCCAATTAAATCAGGAATTGTTGATTGCTTTGCCTTGTTTTTTTTTTCTTTTTTTCTAGTATGTATATTCGGATTTGCTCAAAAATGTCTCTCAAATTCAGTTTTTTCAAAAAAAAAAAATTCATTCCAGATGTCAAAATTCTATTAATACTAGTTTTAGAAAATTTTTGGATAAATTTTTTTGAATTTTTTAATTTGAAATTGAGTTGAACCGATTTATTGATCGGTTCTAAATGTCAATATGGTCAAGTGATTTTCGTCAATTTTTTTGAACCTGAACATACTTAAATTAAGGCGCATTGTCAGGTCGAGCAACAGTACCTGGGCAATGTAATGTGCTGCCGGTACGTATGCTGTATGTACGTGCCTTTAATATCTCATGTCCGAGAATTTACGAACTCCATCAGACACAGAACAACCTGGTAGGGCCCATGCTTCACTACACTTATGGCGTATCCAATGGAAAATTACCAGAAAACATAACAGTGGTAGAACATAGTAGTCTCTTCGTGAATTGATTAGCTATAGCTTCGTGTACGAAGTCGTCGCATCACCCCGGCCCACCCCACACACACAACAATGTAGAGTAACTAGCTGGATAATTTTGCATTACGCACGTTATATACGAACCGGTTGCATTGTTAAGAATGATGATTTGGAGATATGTGGAATTTGACTTGGAATTATCAAAATCCGTTCCAAATTCTTTTGCACATGTGTAGAGTGGCCGCTGGAGGTGGGAGTATGGTGCAGCTACGAATAATAATAATGTGTTCACCATAAAAAAATTAGCAGTACAGAAGCAGGCATCACGTACGGGCAATACTATATGCTTGCCGTTCTAGGGCACAGATGTGCTTGTTACCTGATCGATGATTACGTCACATGGATGCCGATTTGACGAGCATGAATGCAACGCAATTGATCGATATCGAGCTTATCGTAAAAATGCTAGGCATATTCCAAGCGCATCGGCAGATTTCACTGGCTGAACTATGTATACACTAATTGGAACAGTGGATCGGATATTGTTGAGCACTAAATTACGGGTTACTGAATAACTAGTTTAGTTATTTATTAACCAGTATTAATTTCAGTTGTCCATGATGCTTGTGGATCCGGCCGTCGGTTATTTCCTGTTGGTTGGATTTGATCCTTGACCTCTTCGCAGTGTACGTTTTAAAGCTAGCTAGGTTTATATATATATAGCATGTTCTAACCAACTGATCTCTACGTACGTACGCCCACGGAGTAGAATTAGACGAGCATGCATGCACGTACGGTAGCTTGTGCACGAGATCGATCGATCTACGTATGCACGAATTAACGATGACATTGGAATGTCTACTGGCTGCCGCCATGATCGATCGTATCGATGAATGGTGCGGTACACTGGCAATATATATATGGTGCAATTAAGCCGGGTAGCTGATCGGTTTAATTTGCCCGTGGCTTCCTGTAAAACGTAACAGTTGAAGTTGGTGAGACTGTACTCGCAACGGGCCATGAGGATTTAACGATCGTGGACGTACGGTCACTCCATCGTACAAAAACAGTCCATTAAGATGTTACGTAACTAACGCGACGACGCAGGTGTCAAGGAAACCTTTGATTGTAAGGAACCACACAGAAGTAATTCGAGTTTTTGGGGTCGAGCTAATCGATCTGATCAGATCGTGCATGGCCACGCGAAAGCACGGGGCCGGCAGGGTCGTAGCAGAGTTCAGGCCGGGCTGATCGATCAGGTTAGTAGCTAGTGATCGGTGCATCACATGTGGCCGTCAAGCCGCGTCTGTATGATCTGATCAACGGATCGATACGCTGAAGAATGTACAGAAGCATCGAGCCGACATGTACATACGTTACTGATGGAGCGGCCATGCATGCACGGAGAGCATACAGTAAACACTTCGTGCGTGCATGCATGGCTGCAACACGAGATCTCGTCATAACTGTTTGTCTATATCTGGTCCATGCATGTCGATATATATATATATATATATATATATATATATATATATATATATATATATATATATATATATACTAGATCAATGCCCGTACGTTGCTACAAAAAAATAAAATTGGTAACGAAACATAAAGATCAAGCAATAAAAGAAAATTGTGCTACAAGATCAAATATCTATTTCTCCCAATTACAAAAGTTTTTATGGTTTTTTCTTAGGTACGAATTAAAACCAAATATATTATACGTAGCAATATATATTACCAATCTCAAAAATCAATCAATCATTTTTATCTCTTTTTGCAATTTATATTACCAGATCGCGTTCCTCTTCCTCTCGCCATGCCCGCAGCACACGCTGTGGAGTCCGCCTTCCTCGCCGCCCACTTCGTCGTGCATGCATAGCCGTATGGTCAGTCGCCTCGGAGAAAGAGACCACCGCCGCCACCCAGTCGTTGCACCTTCGTGTGCTTCTGGATCGCCACCGCCCTCGGTGCCGTGCTCTTCTCCGCTTCGGCGGTGGTCCGCTGCGCCGACGGTTCACTACTCTTCCCAGATGACCCTCTCGCCTTTGTCGGCCTACTCGTCTCCATGTCTCTGGCGTACTTAGCCATCACTGACTTTCACCAGCCATGATGCCGAAGCCCATGAAGGTGAACCAAAAAACACCAGCGCCGAGGCGCCCTCCACGCAATGCGTCGCCGCGTCGTTCCTCTCTCTCGCGACGTTTAGCTGAATCAACCCGTTTATCTCCAAGGGGTATGCCTCACCGCCAACGACGTCCCACCGGTGTCGCCAGGCAACCGCACCGAAGCGTCGTACGCTTTGTTCACGTCCAACTGGCCCGCGTTGGGGTCACGGCACCCGTGGGCGTCGCGCTCTGGCTGTCCTTCTGGCCGCAGTTACTACTGACCACGGCGCTCGGCCTCCTGCACCTCACGGCCATGTACGTCGGTCCGTCACTTATTAATCGGTTAAATCGAGTTCATTACCATGGCAAGACGACATGGAAGATCTTGAATGAATACAAAAGAAATGATTAGCCGGCTATTAATTGCCAGCAATAATCAGGGATTTTGCTATAATAATCAGCCATATTTAGAGAGATATGGTGGTCAGAATCGAGAAAGAATAATTAGCTATAATGACCTGCCATTATTGGAGATATGACCGAGAGAGAGGCTAGGAAGAACGACGGACCGCTGCCACCAACTGCTAATTTATATATTAGTATAGATATATATAGAGAGAGAGAGTTTTGCTACCATGCTTTGTATAGCACAGATCCTCCCCCGTGCTTCGGGATGGTTTGCGAAATCCATAATGAAAATATTCGATCCGAACCGTTCATCTTCTTCATCTTGTTGAAATGTAGCCATAGACCAAATTTCGTATTTTTTGAATTTATTTACTATTTTTTGCATTTTCTAAAATTAGGCTTTTTTGGATGGTTCAAAACTAATTAGATCGCTGATTTTAGAAAATGTAAAACAAATAGTAAATAAATTCAAAAAAATACAAAATTTGGTCTATGGCTACATTTCAACAAGATGAAGAAGATGAATGGTTCGGATCGAACATTTTTGTCACGAATTTTGCAAAATCATCCCGAAGCACGGGGGGCTCTGTGCTTTGCAAAGCACGGTAACAAAACTCTCTCTCTATATATATGTATATATGTATGTATGTATATATGTATGTATATGTATATATGTATGTATATATCTATATATGTACATATGTAGGAAGCTTTTTCCGTACTCCCGGAGTATATACTCCCACCTCTAATATACTACTTAAATAAACGCTTTATACTCCTTATCACTTTCGGTATACTCCAATAATAATTCTAAGATACTCTAATACAACATGATTGAAAAAAAAATTTATTAGACCCTTTATTTTTTTGCTACATACCCTTTTCCATATGTAAAAGAAATATGTAAACAAATTATGCTATAAAGGGTGGATTTTAATGAAATTTTTCATGGAACTCAATTTGGAGTATCTTATAATCATATAGAGTATACTCAAAAGGATAAAGAGGTATAACAACATCATTTAAGCGGTATATTATAGGTGGGAGTATATACACCTGAGAGTATGGAATCATTTTCTATATATATATATATATATATAGGAAATGATTCCATACTGGTGTATGTATTCCACCTATAATATACTGCTTAAATGATGTTGTTATACCTCTTTATCTCTTTTGAGTATACTCTAATATCGATTATAAGATACTCCAAAGTAAGTTCTACTAAAAATTTCATTAAAATCCACCCTTTATAGCATAATTTGTTTACATATTCCTTATACATATGGAAAAGGGTATGTAGCAAAAAAAATAAAAGGTTTGATGAAATTTTTTAATCACGTTGTATTGGAGTATCCTAGAATTATTATTGGAGTATACCAAAGTGATAAAGGAGTATAAAACGCTTATTTAATTGGTATATTAGAGGTGAGAGTATGTACTCCCGGAGTATGGAAAAGACTATATATATATATATATATATATATATATATATATATATATATATATATATATATATATATATATATATATATATATATATAAAAGTTAATTCCAGAGCATATTTATGTTCATCATAATTAAACCTGTAACCGTACATGATTTGTATTACTCTACCTCTCTAGGCATAGGTTGAGTCAGCTTAATTAGGTCTACAGAAAAATATATAGTGTATACATGCATGTGATGTGATGCGCCCAGGGTTTGTAAGTTGGCAACATATCCGGTGCAACCCCCCTCCGTGAAACCACCGTGCAACTGAACTAAAAAAAGTTTCAAAAAATTCTGAAAAAAATCATGGATGTACATCTCAACTTACCCCACCTACATATAAAATTTCATGATCAAATTCATCCTATACTAGCGGTTACAAAAAAACAAGCAGCAAAATGAATAGTGATGAACAGTAAAAATCACTGTTCATGCGAAATTTGTCTTTTTTGTAACTGCTAGTATAAGATGAATTTGATCATGAAATTTTATATGTAGGTGGGGTAAGTTGAGATGTACATCCATGATTTTTTTCAGAATTTTTTGAAACTTTTTTTAGTTCAGTTGCACGGTGGTTTCACCGGGAGGGGTGATTGCACAGGATATTTTTCCTTGTAAGTTTGTACCTTGTCCTTGTGCACAAAAATCAAATACCACTACTTCCACATATCCATCTGGGTTTGAGGGCGTACATAAGCTAGTTACATAAGTTACGGTGCTAGAGATGCCTTGAGACACACTACAGCCTTGTTCTTTGTCTAGCCATCCCTGTAGACCGGCCAAAGTAAGCAAGCAGTGACACCCATCAAATCACCAATGCTGTCTCAAGAACAAGAACAAACAAAGTTAGATTAATGCGTGTTGCTCTAGTTTAATCCACGGGGCAATGGAATCGGGAGGAGTTCAGGAATATTGTATCTGCATGGTTTGTCATCGACCAATGTATTATAATAAGGGTCAGATCAGCCTTGGTGTATAATTATTTAACTTCTCGTGTTGCCTGCGACTGTAAGGGGCCTAGGGATTGAGGATGGATGGAGGTGATATGAAACATCTTCGTTCCTTGCATGATCGAGAGTAGACAATTGTTTATGGATGCCATGAACGGTCAACATTGTTGCTATCGATGGTAGTGAAACTAGCCGCTCACTGTAGCAGGTCAGATAATGGAGATACTCTGCACCGCAGAAAATCAGGAATTGTCTGTCCAACCTTAAACTCCTGAGGTGCTGTTTGATTCCCAAATCCCAAATGAGCTGCCTGTTATTTAAGGGGGAGTAAATTGTTGGTAGTTCTGGATCAATACTTTAATCTAGGAGTTGTTCTTTTGTGTGATTTCTTACGTGCAAACAGTAGGTGGTGCTAATTGATGATAATTAACCAGTACTACTAGTACTACCTCACAGCAAAAGTGGACTTTTCCAATACTACATCTACACGGGACCTTGCTGAACTACTGTCCTTCCTTCAATTCTACTACACACTCACGCTTTGATACCAAAAGTGCAAAAGAGGAAACCGTTTCTCATTTCTCATATGGAACAAAGAAATACTGAAGAACTAGCCTTGCAACAGATGTCATGTGAATTCTTGAATAGTGCCCAACATTAAGGCTGCCGTTTGAAGGCAGCTCCTTGGATTCCTACTGCTCTTGAGAGCGGAGGCAGGCAGGCTGCAGGCAGGCGGTTTGGTGCTGAAATTGAGCTCTTTCTTGTTCCTTCCACACTTCATGATTCATGAGATCTCCCTGTCCCTCCTCTCATTCTTTCATCCCTGATGCCATTGCCATGCCATGATGAGCGTGAGGAGCAAGTTGCCCTTCTTTGCTCTGTCACCTTTTGATTTCTCTATCTCCTCAAGACTATGATGTCATGATGAGAATTGACAAGAAGAATCAACAGTCCATATGATATTCGAACAAAAAGACTGCCTGCTAGCTCTGCTCTTGCCTTTTCCTTTTCTACCATCCAATAGGACAGAAAAGGGTCTGAACCTGAATCATCCTGAAGTCTTCCGTTTCGCTGAATGCTCCAACCGTACCCTGTTTCCTTGTAGTTTACCTGCAATCAATACGAAAAGCATTGATAAGAGCCTGTTTACATTTTTTGAATAACAGAAGACAACAAGCCTCCCAATTTCTATAATCAGAAATCCACTATAAGAAAGTAAAAGCGAAAAACAAAATAGAAAAAAAGCTTTTTGCTGCACCTTAACTTATACAGATAGTGAGCTAGAGCAAGGTTCAACCAAAAGCAAAAGCACGGCTCAAAAGCATAAAGTAGATGAATTAATCTTATTACAATGTCATTCAAAAACAAAAACGGGGATCTCTTTGTCTTGGTACTTTCATGATCAACACATAATCACTTTTTTTTCCTCTCCATCTTTTCCTTTTTTAGATAGTGATCTTGTCAACTGTTGGTCTCACCTCACCTTGAATACCTCAATAACCACTTGTCCCAGTAATTTGCGCCCCCACACACACACACGTCTTCCCCTTTCTCTACAAAATAGTCTAGATGTTGAGTCACTGTGTTATGTCGAGGAATACTTTTTGGAATCAACAGGCTTACATTTCTTAAGCACGCTACATTATGAGTTTTCTAGATAGTCTGGAGCAATGCTGAAATTCCTACCAACAATAGCTTTTTAGATTCACCCCTTAATTAAATTAACCAATTACCAAATAGGTATTCAGCATTAGCAAGTGAATATCTCAAATCAAAAGCAAATCTCACCATATTCCAAATGAATATTGCCAATGGACACAAGATGAACAAATTAAGGTGTGTTTCCTTATGCCATGTTCAGTATAATCCAAAAGTGCTCGACTGAATCAAATTCTTGACCAGTTATACGTGATCTTATCATGAACTGACATAATGACAGCCTCATGGAAGGTGATTTGCTTACGTGCAGCCGGCCAACGCTGCTTAGTCAATTACTTCGCACGTCCAATATAAACACGTAGCACATAAAATATAGATATATATAACACGTGATATTACTTTTTGGAAAATGAAAAAAAAAATACAGTCGCAGTCGTAAACCTGAATTGGTGTTTACTAGTATTGGTTCCTTGGAAGGGGGTAGATACAAAATTAGGTGATGTCTCCTGCGATCTAACTCTCCATGACATCATTGCTCAAATGCTGCCACATAAACCATGAGATTTCATACGTTTGGACCCATATGGAAAATCCAGGGGCCATGGTTGACTACGATCTGTTCTGTTCTAAGTAGTTGGTCCCTGCAAGTTATATACGGCTCCAGGTGAAAGCATTGCGAAGGAGAAAAAGAACTTGTATGCTACTTGTTCACCAAGAACATGCACAGCTATCCTAATCCGATCGACGCGACGGAAAGGAGAAAGCGGAAATCGAGTTCTTTTTTAATTTTCTGGAAAACTGAATTGTTAGTAGTAACACAGGTGATCGGCGTTACGCGAGGTTGGGGAAAGGAGTCGGCGTTTCACTTTGCCTTTTCTTTCTCATATATATATATTTTTTCTTTTGTGCCGTGGATGCCAAGCTTGATCGAGGCTTATATGAGAATGTTGTTGGATACTCCAAACTAGAATTGGTCCCGGTTTTTAGTTGCCGGAGGCAGCGTATCCATAAATCCATGGTAAATTTTACAATATAAAGTAGTCGTAGATTTTGTACCTGCATCCTTTTGCAATGCCGATAGCAAATTAGCGATTTGTCTAGTTTTAAACTTTTCGTGCGTCTGGCAAGCGTGAAGACCCAGTATCGAAACCAGACTGATATTCTCAGTTGGGCTTCCGAACTCTTTTTTTTTTAAAAAAAAATCCTCTGCTTTTTTCGGGTTTTTTCCCCCTTCATAATCCACCGAGAGACCGTGTCAGAGCAGAACACAGCAGGCAAACGACAACGAATCTGATTCTCAAACAAAAAATAATAATTACGCATCTTTCACGATCTCCAGAACATTGGCAGATAGCAATCTGGCCAGCCCAACTGGAGGAATCCTTGTATCCTACTCTTTGAAGCACCTATCTCTATCTGTCCTTAAACATAACAAGAAGTTTAGGACGCACTTATCTTCTTCATTTTTAGAGAGAGAGAGAGAGAGAGAGAGAGGAAGTTGCTCATATATCTAAGCTGGTAGTGGTAGTGTCATTTTTATAAAGTTCGTGTCGAACAAAATGGGCTGCCCATTTTGTAGCCCAGTTTAACCGGCTAGCTACTTGAATTAGGCCCAAATCTTGACGACAAGGCTTATTTGAGGAGAATTTTTATGGTATGCTTCATTGGTGGTAGAAATTAAATCGGATCTTCGATTTCATGAGGGTATTATAGACTTTCTAGCTAGACTAGCAGCCCTCTATTCCCCTTTCGTGGCTCCTCCATTCGATGGTTTCTCTCCCGACTCCTCTCCTCCCCTAGAGGCCTAGAGACGGCGGCACAGCGTGGACCCAGCAAGGATGGAAGGTGTGGCCGGCGAGCGGCCACACCTTTAATGAGCTTTCCCATTCCCCACCCCCCTGGGGCAACGGCGACATCCTCCCCGGCAGCAACGATGGCGACCCCACAGCGACAACTAGTGACATCGGCCTCCATCCCGTCAAGGTATGGCGCCGCCACTAGTATGCCTAACCTCTACTACTCCCAAACCAGATGCGCCACCGTCCTCTTCCTCTTTGAACTCATCTTCCTGACCTTCGGCCGGCTGTAGCGTCATTTTTGCAAATCTAGATTTTGTGAGCAATTCTATGATTCATTGTTAACAATCCTATGCAACAGATTGTGTAGTTTGTAATGGTACAACATTGATGTTTCATGTAGTATAAGTGACATGGTCTGTGCTCTACCTAAATTAATGGGAAAGAAAATGCATGTGGCAGCAAACTTTTCATAGGAAGCTCTCTCTATAATATGTAGATCTGAATTTGTGGCTGAGATTCAAATTTGCGTGGCCGGCGCCCTCCCGGTTCAGCTGGGAAGACCTGTTAGTTTAGCTAATCCAGTCTGTCACCATCAACATCAACATTGGTGCAATAAAAGAGATGCAATCCTTGATCAAAGGTGGGGAAGGTCATTTGTTAGATCGTCAGTAGAGGTGTGCCGTTGAGATATTACTTATTCTGTGAGGTATATCAATGTAAAATTAGATTTGTTGTTAGCTGGTAGAGTTCAAATTTTCTTTATAAACTTGGCTTTATATTTATACATGGTTGAGAATGTAATGTTAAAGTTAGCTAATTTCAGATTCTGCTTTTCTGATCTAAGTTGTAAAGGCCTACAAAGCTAAAGGATGAGTGATGTCATCCATTGTGCAACTGATCGATAATATTGAAACTGCATTATTTTTTCTATCTACTGCACTCCATGTGGAAACAGGAATCCACATCCAGGTTGTATTAACGTTCTGTTAATTTAGGCTGGATATCATGTTTTGTTCTGAAGGACTATAAGCCTCTTGTTACTGTGTGTGCTATGAATGAGATTTTAGCATTGATTTCTTCTACGGAATTGCTACAGTTCGGACGTTTGAACGTATTGCAATATTTTTTTTCTACGTGTGTAACATTTTTTGCCAACGTGTGCAACATTTTTCTTCGACAAACAGTAAAATGCGGCACAGTAAACAGATGTTGCAAGCGTTAAAAAAAATATTGCACGCGTCGGGAAAAAATGTTTCAAACGTTGAAAAAAAATGTTGCAAGAGGCGTCCGATGAAATACACAGTATCGGACGTCCGAGACTTAGTTCTTCCCTTTCTTCTAAAGCTCCCTCCATGAAGCAAGTTCAAATTGTCCCATTCATCACAAGGCCATTAAGCGATTATCGTGGAAAGTTCAGTCCGATATAAACAGGACAGTTACCTACACTTCATGGTGCTGAAATAGGGGCATGTACTGAGTTTTCTCACAATTACCAACAGTTCTTATTGTCTCGTCAGTTGGGCATCTCTAAGCCAAAACCTCTTCAGATGCTTAGTTTGAGGTGCAGCTTGACTATTTTCTAAATTCGAATTGAATCTTGCTTTACAGTTCTTCAAGCTATTGTCGTGTCCTGTATTTTTACTTTCCTTTCCTTCAGTCTTTTATCCGTCTCTTCTTGTAAGGTCACGCTTGTAGGCTCACCCAGTCTCTACCAATTACAGTTGCAGGTGCTGCAATCCGTAGGATATCACTATGCCAGGCACATCAATAGAGAAATTAACACAAGGATCTAGAGCGTCTGTGCAGATGGGCTTTTTGGGCCATTTTTTTGGGCTCGAATTGCAGCAATTGGCCATCGGAGTTGTGCGGGCGCTCTGGCCGTAGAATGTGACAACACGTGATTAACGCACATGCGTTCAAAATAAAAAATGGCTAATTATACTACTATCTCTCACATGATTTTTACTGCTAATATTATCAGCGAAAGTATAACTAAATTCTAACTAATCTGGTCCGTGGGTCCCCTACTTCCGTCGCCGTGGGGCCGCCGTTCGCCGCGTACACACCGACGGCTCCGGGTCGGCGCCCACCATGCCGCGGCGAGGAGGAGTAGGGCGTTCTGTTGCATCGGGGAGGAGCTGATAATGCTTGAATCTTTGCTGCGTGAAGTCCTTATGCGTCGCACCGGCCAAGAGTCGTATCTTGCGCGGTTTACGCGAGGGAAGGGAGCCTTCGAAAGGAAGCGGAATCCTACATGAAATTCGGTGGATTACCCAAATCAATTATTTCGACGTCCTAATCCATTTTGAGACAAATTAATGGCATGCCTATTAATGGCACCGATCTGATCAATTACCGAATGTTCTTCCCAATGCCATACCAGTACATCTTACTCATCATTCATGCATTTGGGACCAAATCCACGTATATTTGTTAGGGCATTCCCAATGGAGTTTCTTAGATGATGTCTTAGACATTAATTACTATGCCACATAGGCACTATACTGAGTTGGCAAGTTATTTATTGATGAAAGAGATTGAAGTGATGTCTTATATAAGAAACTATTCTTGTAGAAAACCAATGCAGTTAGAAACCACTAAAAATAGCATTGGGATGGCTTGGATGTCTTCCCTACATATTTTGTGGGCCTCACATTGATTTGTTGTGGCATTTGGATCGTCCTGCGCACAAAATATTTGTCATTGTGGCTTGCTAGATCAACCAATATATATCTCTTTCCATATGCGTACAAAATAAAATGCACAACACAATTGAGGTTTGCGTTGGATCAAAACATCTAGATAATTAATGCCCTTGGATTACTAGTAGACACCACCCATTGTGATATCTCACTAGAGACACTACATACTTAATTCATTTACTCATCTGTAGATACCACCTAAGAAACTACCCATTGGGAATGCCCTTAGACCAAGATTATAAGCCGTATTTCTTCTTAGCATATAGATCAAGAAAATATTAAAAATAACTAGATTACTCCTAATTATTATTAGGAAGAACTATATGTAATACATGTATGTAGAGAATATACGGTAAAGAAGAATATTTGTTAGGGGTATAAAAGGAACATCACAATAATATTGCATTGAAATATGAAATATACTCTGAATAAGACCATTAAAAAATACAAAGTTATAAATGCCAGTACTAAGTAAATGATAACGAAGGTGCTCCTTGAGAAGCCTGGCGCTGATAAGAACCAAACGAACCAAACCACCCAAGCTCTTTGCCAGAACAGGCAGATGCAGTTCTCCGGACCTTAGGTAGATTATGTGCAGCCATACCGCGAACACAAAATACAGATGTAAGCAGTTCCATGGACACAGACAGCTTGCAATTCTCCCTCTCTCTTTTTGGTACTGCAAAATTTAATAATTCCTTGATACATCATACACTCAACAGTCAACACAGCAGGTCATCAAAATTGTCTGAAAAAAAAAAACTCAACCCATGAAGAATGGGCTGATATAAGCAACTCCATTGAAAAGAATATTACGTCTTGACAAGACTACATCCTCAAAATCCCTCTAACTCTGCAAGACTGAATGTATCAACCATAAGAAAATGCTGTTCCCAGTTGTGACATTGATTGCCTAATGCAAGAGTAAAGGAGGTGAGTTACCGAAATTAGTCTCAACCAATGAAGGGCAAGAAAGAATGCTCGTATTGATCACTATCAAGTGTGTCTGACAATCCATGCTAGTTGCCACATCCATGAGTACATCATCCCAACGCCACAGCAGACTGACACCATCATGAGAGGTGGGAAAGGAAGTCCGTCGCCAAATACATGGTGGTGAAATACTTGAGAGTTGAGACCATAATTCTATCGCATACATTCCTAAAAAATAGCTCAAACCAATCCATCCAATGAAGCCATTTTTCTTGACTGTCCTGTCGATCCATTTACTTTCTTCCCTTCCTGAGCAGAGTTTGCAGCAAAATGGGATGAAAAACACACCCAAATAAGGGTAGCGTAGGTCAGCTGCAGCTGCACCTTTATCGGATATTCTTGGTTCTCAAACAGCATTGGGAATAGAGAGTAGCATGAAACTGAAAAAACAATTTGTTTAAACAAATGAATGTCACAGAAAACAAACAACATCATAATCAGTGCATAAGTCAATGTTGAAAACAAAACATGTGGCGATCGTTCAGAGCATAGTTGTCAGATTCGCAGTTCAATGGGTTCGTGATTCAAGTTCGGGATTCGCAATACGCCACTTCACAAAAATAGGGTTCATCAGGGGTATACCTCTTTGGTTCCCGAATCTGAGATGGGGTTAGCGAGCCTGATGATTCCAATATGCTAACTCTGGTTGACGAATAATCATACCAGGGATACCCCCAGCAGGCCGGAACACCAAGTGGGCCGTCTTAGGCCCAGCTCTGGCCGAAGGCCTTATTGGGTCTCGAAGGACCCTCGACCCTGATCAAACCCACCAAGGGGCGATCCGACCTGGCCACAGGTCGGGCGTCCTGCAGGCTCCGACCTGGCCTCAGGTCGGGCGCCCAACGAATTCCGACCCAGCGACCTCCGCCACAAAGTCAAAGATCGTTGCCGGTCGACCTCAAGCAGGTCACCTGCCCCGCGGACACGACGACCATGCTGGAGCAGGTGGCTCCCTCCCAAGATGACCAGGAGGCCGCCAAAGTCAAAGCGCCAGTCCCTTCACTCCGTCACACACAGTAGAGAGACGCGCTCCCTCCCGAGGCGACGCCAGAGCACAGCGTAACGGCGTCAGCATCTGACAAGCGCGCAGAGGGCAGGTGCGCCCCTTCCCGACAGAACGCCGCTCGCTGTGTCTACCAACCCAGGCATAGGATGAACAGGAACCTGACAGTCACCAGGACCGAAGACCGAGACTCTCGGGCGTGGGACACCCCATCCTTTTTTCTCCAAAACTCCCGTGTAACCTGCCGCCTCTGTCTATATAAAGGGAGGCAGGACCCTCAGGGAAAGCATCCGAAAAACCCAAGCCAACCTAAGCACCGAGCGGACCCAAGCTGCCAAGCACTCCCGAGCATACACGAGCAGACCAAACACTTCAGAGCACTCACGAGCATACAACTCTCACTTCTCCCACTCGGACGAGGCGCTCAAGGCCTGCCCTTAGCCCTCACTTGTAAACACCGTGCAGTCCTCTGCACCCAAAGCAATATATAACCACCACACGAACTGGAAGTATGGACATTCAGTCCGAATCAGTATACATCTTGGGCTTCCTGAGTCTAACCATTCAAGGAGAGGGAACGCGCGGCCCCTTAACTTACAAATTTACTTGCCGGTTTACGAAACACCGACACCGGTATACATCATATTTTCTCTCGATGGAGATCATACGTCTCTATACAAGATCAAAACAGTAAGTGGAGCACAGTGTTTTATACACAGCAGATCCTTACTAAATTGTAAAAAAAAGGAAACATATGACATCCGTGCAACTCATCCAGGTCAGCATCCCCTAACTCTTCCCTTACCCTACTGCCACGCGAGGATGATTTTCTGGAATCTCGCTTGCGAAAATACGGTGTCATTCTGTACTCAACTCTGATATGAATTAAAATTTCATTTGCGACTCGCTGAGTCTCGTGAGCCCAAAATATTCAACTATTTATTCGTGTATTTCCATAGAAGGCCATTCAGTAAATGATCACATCAGCTCCATTAATTAATGAAGTCCATTTATTAACCTCAAAAATGGATTCTCCCAGTAGGAAGGACATTAAAAATCATATCATTGGATAATCGATCCAATTTAATGTGTGACTCTACTATATTTTCCTTCTGAAGGCCCTTCATTTGCATAAATCTCACACAGGATCGAACTTGCGGCGACGCAAAGAACCTGACATAGCAAGCTAGCACAATGAGCTTCTCCCGGATGCAGCCACTCGCCATACTCCTCTCGCACTGGCCATCGTTCCCAGCCTCGCTACCAGCACCTCATCTACCATCAACAAGACAAGCGCTGCGGTGTGCGTGCCCTACGTCTACTGTGTGGACGTGCTGTCGGCCGACCCGTCAGGCGCCTCCACCGCGGACGCGCGGGCTCGCCATCATTGCGGCCAACCTGACTGAGGCCAACGTCACGTCGACGGTGCAACCGTGCAACTCATCGCTGCCTTGGTCCAAGATCTGAGCGTCTGCCTCAAGTACTACTCACAGGCAGGTGGATGAGTGGGTGGCCGACGCCCTCGGTGACATCTGAGCCAGCAGTCCTAGGCCTAAGGCTCAATTGTTTAGGTTTGAGCTTAGGTTTATTTGGCTTCTACATCTCTATAAGCCACAAGCCAAAACAAACAGTATTTTTTCAGCCAGACGAAGAGAAGAAGCTTCTAGTCCAATTTGCACTACGCGAGAGAAGCAAGGAAAAACGATGCTTCTCGGGGTGGCTGGAGCTTCTAAAAATCCCACTTCCCTGGTACCCTTACAACTTAACTATTATTTACGAAAAATTGCCATCCTCATCCAGCTCCAGCAGTTTCTTTCAGCTCCAGCAGCTTCTTCCAACTCCAGCCAAATAAGCTTAAGCTCCAGCCTAAACAAACTCAGCCTAAGTTTTGTCTGACTTCTGTGACACATGTACAATAGTATATGCCAGCTGTCTGTAAGCTTATGTCACGTAAAATTTTAGATGGTGTAAAGGAGAGAGAAAGCTAATGTCCACTATTTAACAGACGGTCTTATAGATAATTTTCTATTTTGTGTATCATTGTATAGACATTCTGTTAATTAAATAAGAGATCATTACAAACAACTATATAGACAATCTATTGTACAAGTTATTTTTAGTGTTATCTATAGATGATATCGAGATATATTACAGACAACTACCATCTATATCACTGTACATACCCTTACCACTTTTCTAGGGAATGTCCGGGATACAAGGAGAACATGGACGCTGGGACCTTGCCCAACTAGTCACTGACATCACAAAACTGTTACTCTCTCTATTAAAAAATATAAGGTCTATAATTTGAATAGTCTTGTTTAAAAATATAAGATTTGTATGTAGATTCAATGAGGAATTACCTATTATACCCCTATTATTCTCTCTCAACCATATGCATTTATTTATTACCACCCACTCTGAATTTTTACTCTTATCTGCAAGATAATTAAGTAGGGTATCTAAATTATTCTCTTATAACTTTCTTGATTTCATAGCAACTTTAATCATTATGCAAAATTAAAATACATCTTATATTTCTAAACGAAGGAATTAGCGGTCAAAACTTATATTTATGAACGAAGGAATTATGAAGACTATCCATGTTCAAAACGACAAATGGGAGCGAGCAGTTCTAGCGCTACTTCGGTACGGGTGTGCGGCCAAGGTTTGAAATCTCGCTGTCGGCGTATTCCACCTGACAGGCCCGAGTCTACAGACCGGGTTTGGTTCAGTAGGAGGGCGTCTTCGCGGCTGGCAAACCCTAGCGAGTGAAAACCCTAATGACTCCCACACGAAGGACTCCGGAGCCTATGAACTAAGATGACACAAAGATTTTTACCTAGGTTCAGGCCCCCGCAACCAGGGTAATAGCCTTACGTCCTGCTAGATGTTTTATAGAGTGTTTGAAGCTAGTACAGAGCTTTCACGTTACAAGTTCTTCCTTAGGTTCTACTGCTGAACTCTCGATCCCCCTTCCCCATGCACCCGTGAGCCCTTATATAGCCCAGGCTAACGGGGTAGGTAAAAGGGGGGTCATCATGCTGATCCATATACATTTATTATTCCTTTCCGTGCTGTCCCGTTCCTCCAGCCTCATTAAATGCCGACGATGGCTTCGCCTTGGCCCGCCCGGATATGACCCTTTGTGACGGTAGGTGAAAGGCGTCGAGGATTGGGCTTGTATCGAATTCCTCACAATCAATGGACTCGACACAGGCAAGCTCGCCTGGCATGGTACGATGGGGAAGGAGACTTGAGGCGGCCAACACAACCCACCTTTTGCCTTGCGGCGGGCGGCAGGCGTCCTCGCCACTGCCGCCTCAACGCCACGTAATGCCGACACTGGCCGGTGGGCGTGCTCGCCCACCGCCCGCCAGCCACCACGTGGCTGGGCGTTAGCAGCGAGGCGTCCTCGCCCACCTGCTCGCCCGAACGCCACGCGGGCCGCTTTTGTGCGATAGAGAGGGTATCCTGGCGCAAAGTACGCCGACACTCGGTTTCACGAGACATTTCGGAGGGGACCGAAAGATGAATTTTCGACGAGATCTCATAATTTTGGATAAATATCGAACGAAATATAAAAACTAAAATTCATATTCGACCTTTTTTGCACCGAGATTTCTAAGATTTCACTGAGAAAAGCAGAGATCTCGCTGAGAAATACCGAGATTTTGGGAAAATTGAACTGAGTGAAAAAAAAGTCTAAAACACATAGACAAATTATGAAATTTTTTGTAGATGGTTCTAACACATTACTAATGTTTCTATAAAAATTTTACATGATTATCAAACATGAGGAATTTTGAAAAATTCGGATAGTGCTACTATCCTGATAAAATGGTAACCAGCAAATTTCAATCATATGAAAAATAGAACAAACCATGTTAGAAAAATTTTAAATTTTTTATGTATGGTGCTAATGTATCACTAATGTTTTCATGAAATTTTCGGATGATGATTAAGCTCAAGAAATTTTAAAAAATGTTGACAGTGATGATGTCCTAATAAAAGTCTTACCAATAAAATTCAACCGAATGAAAAATACTTTAAACAATTTGAAATTTTTGAAATTTTTTTGTATATTCTTGAGAAATCATTAATGTTGCAATAAAATTTTTAGATGATTCTAAGGAATTTTAAAAAATTATGATAGTGTTATTGTCATGATAAAAACCTAATGATCAATACATAGATTTCCTTGAGCAATAAAAAAAATTTAAATTTTTGAAACTTTTACGAAAGGATTCTAAGACAATGCTTGAGCTCTTATCGAAATTTTGGATCATCATCACACTCCAGTGAATTTATAAAAAAAATCTTATAAGGTTACCGTGAAGTTAGAAATTCGGTAGTATTTCGACTCATATTCGGATTTTGAAACTTAGGACTTGTTTGGTAGAGCTCTAGATTCCAGCTTCACGTAAGATCTGAAACTTGTAGGCTAAAATAAAGTGAATTAAGTTTACATTTTTAGTCTAAAATGTAAACAAGATGACGTATCTAAACACTCTTAATGTACCAACAGCTCCAGCTTCACGGATCTGGTGGAGCTAGGAATACCTAGCTCCACCAGATCCACAGATCTGGTGGAGCTGGAGCTGTACCAAACACACCCTTGCAATTGGAAACAATCAATATATATTGGCATCACAAATGATAGATATGAAATAAAATTGATACATATGACAATTAATCACATATACACAATGAATATGACCATACAGGAGTGTATTCAACATATATGACCATGCAACGGTGGTTAATAATCGTGAGAACTACTGGTAAAAGTATGGATGACACCAGAACGCAACGCTCAGCCTGAACCTCTTGCAAGAGGTATAGTTAAAGAATGAGTATGCAATACAAACATTTATTTCAAAAAGATGTAAATATGAGGACTATGAATATGTTTTGCAAGAAGATGTATAATTGAAAAGGTAGAATCATGCAAAGCATGGACAATAATACGTTTACATACCTAATGGTAGTAGTACGTGTGTGGTGCAAACTCAACCTCCTTATCGACAATGATCTTGATGTAAACTGTCAAGATTTCCTTTCTTGTGGACCGGATGTGGTCGGATATGGCCGGATTTTGTCCAGAGATGGCCAAAGACAGTGAGGGTGATAGGGGGAGGTCGGTTGGAGTTGATTCACTACGGAGAGTAAAATGAATAATTTGTGTCGGGAGTGAATGATTGAGTCTTCATTAAAATTAATGTAACTGACATACATAAAAGAGTTCATTCCTTAGTACTAAAAGTCACCAGCACTTATAGCTTTATTGGTAAAGTCTCACGATTGCAAAACCTTAGGTTCTTGTTCAAGTCACGCCCATAACATTATTTTTGCGAGTTTTTTTCATTGTTGTGAGGACGCAAAAATTCGAAAAAAATTGGTGATATCTAGGAATCGAGCTTGAGATCTCATGTAATTAAGCTCCACACTGTACGAAATGGATACCGATAAATTTTAAACCACATCAGAAAAATTTGAAATTTTTTGTGGATGGTCTTGAAGTATCACTAATGTTCCTGTAAAATTTGTAAATGATGATGAAACCAATGGAATTTTCAAAAAATGTGATAGTGCTACTACATAGTCTTCTGACTTTAGAGTGCATGTTTGTACAATTTATAATTTTTTATTGAGCAATTAAAACAGGTTTAATTTTTTTGAAACTTTTAAAGAAGGGTTCTGAGACAATTCTTAAGCTCTCATAAAAATTTTAGATCATGATCACATTCAAAAAATTTTATAAAATTCTGACACTGTGACTATCCCACATATATTCATTCTGTTTTTTATTTTTAAATATAACAAATGAATTTAAATTCTTTGAAAAATTCTATGTATGATCCTAGATTTCTAAAATGGTATTATAATTTTTCATAGTATGATCAAGTTTATACAATTTTATAAAAATCTGAGAGTACTTCTGCTAATTTTATAAAATATCTCAAAAATTTGGTTTTTCAACGAATTTTCATCAAAGATGACATTATGAAGGGTTATTGGTTTAAATTCGGTCAAATCTGGTCCTTAAATGTGAAAATCCAATCGAATCACCTGAGCTTTCGGTGAGATTTGACGAAATCTCACTGAAATTTCTGAGATTACTATAGTATTTTAAATTTTTTTACCCGACCAATATTTTGGAGCTCGGGCCTCGGTTCGTACGGCTAGGTGGTGGTTTTGTGTTAGTTTGGGGGCCGAAGCTAATTGGTCCCGGGCCTCGGTTCGTACGGTGAGGTGGTGGGTTCGTGTTTTTCTTTCTCGCGAACTGATTCCGCAGCCCAGTTCCCGATCGGCTTCAACTCCGAGTCCTTGGGCAGTTGGGCTTATTTCGTCTTCCGAGGCTAGCCCATCACTAGCATTGTCACGGGCACGCAGCCCACGGAGACAACTCCCCAGTTCCCACCGTCCACCGATCTCTCTGCCATCTCGCATCGGCGTTGCACGCCGATATGTGGTGCACTGGTGCCTGACCAGACAGCCCGGCCGGAGATTCGACTTTGCCGGTGCTTCACGGTGTCGAGCGCGGCGCGGTCTTCTCCCATCTCGCGGTGCCAGTTTCCGGTCGCGGCGCGCCTCTCCGCCTCGCCCTCGGCTATCCTTAGTCAGTACTTGGTACGCAAAGCACTCGCTAATTTCTTGAATAGCTTAAATGCTTTGAGAAATTTCAGTCCTCAGCATTGGCGATCGATCACCGAATTCATTCGTCTCAGAAAAGGTCTTGATTTGTTTCTTCTAACTAGAATGTCTCATACGTGAAAAAAAAAATGCAATTGTGCAGAGCTTGAATCGAAATGTTTTTGAGGATCGTATAATTGCGGATAGCTAGTTCTTCTCCGTGCGTCGCAATTTTGCCTCCATGCACTTGCGTGCGAAGTTGCGTCCTAATCTTTGTATGCTTTCGCGATTGGCATATCTTATGCCGTGCAGCTTCTCCTAATTGTTTGTCGATAATACGGCTACCCTCTACTTGTTCCATATGCAAATTTGTTTGGACTTGGTTGGCAACGGTCCTACTCCACCCGGCCATCTCTCTCATTTGCCAAACTCTTAGTCTTTTAGATTGAGAAAGATTGACGGGTGGTGGCAAATTACGGGACGGCAAATTGACATAATGGAGCAAGCGCCAATTAGTGGTGCTGTACTGCTGGGGATATGATTTTTCTGGACATCATATCTGCAACTGCAACAGTTTTGTGGTGAAATGGTTTGTTTTTTTTAAGTGCGTCACGTTTTAATGTAGGCCGCTATTACTTTAACTAGCCGATTAGATCGGAATTGTTTTTTGGATCTCTGATCTTGAACAACGTGGAAGTATGAGTAGAAATGCAGTAATTCTCACACAACCTAAGATCATGGAATGAGTGACATATTTCAATTTGCAACATCAGAGGGACACGAAATTTTCGGTTTAGAATATGCTACCAGGGTGGACTAGGATGGGGAAAAGCTATCTGCCAAAAAGCATTGCCGATGTAAGTGCTTTCATCATTTTTTTGCAGTTATGTCAAAAGTAAGCTAGCTTGTGTATGTAGTGCGGACATGCTTAGCCGCAAATGGCCAAGCAATGTTCTCCTAGGCGCTAGACGGACGGTAGACCGACACCTAGGACATAATCGTTGTCTAGGTGGGCTAGATGGCCACCTAAGCGGGCTAGGTGGCCACCTAGGCAGGAAAAATCAGCTTGGCGGGAGGGTATGGCCTAGCGCCTAGACAGGCTAGGCGGCTAGGAACACTGTGTACAAGCCAGTAACCCACGTTAACTCTGGATGCACTAATATATACACTAATATAATTCAAAACGTGTACAGACATGAGAAAGTATAGGTGGACTTTATTCTTATTTTGGTTGTGCTTTCTTCGGAGAAAACTTGTCCAAACCTGGTCATTATCCCATTGTCTTGTAATTGACGGGTAAAGAGGATGACTCATTATGCACATCTCTATCTTTGCATTCCTCATGCGTTAGCGCATGAATTTAAAAGCTTTGCCCTTGGAATATCCAACTTTAAAGTTCTAATGGATGCAACACAAGTTGGTTTGGAAAATTGTCACAGCTGAACTAGATCTTTAAAGAAGAGCAGCCTCAGTAGCTACCTGGCAGTCGGTACTGAGCACCATCCATCCCAGTCCACTTTGCCTTTAGCATCTTCTTGCTCACCCAACTTAAGCATGTGACAAACCCACCATGGCTTCCCGCAGAGCAATTCTCTCCCTTCTTTTTACCTTCCAAAGTTTCCTTCCATCGATGCCTCCTTTTCTTCATTTTCCCCCTTTTCCATTTAGCTTCTCTTGGTGGAGTCATGCTCATCACAAAGGAATAAACTTAGCATCCATTTGATGTTAGTAGTAATCTACAAGTAGCTGTCCGTTTTGCATTAGTACTCTTAAGGATCCTAACTATGATGGAGAAGTTACCGTTCCTACTTTCCTACTGGCTGTGTGTAACCCCTGAGGCCAATGAGCTTTGCTTGTGGCTTTCCTCATTTGTACTCCTGGCTTTATTCCCCCTTCTCTTATCTTGCAGCTCTTCCTCTCTTTATGTTTCTTGGTTGGCATCTAGCAATGTTGATGGATCTGAGGGAGTCTTGATGCAGCCTAGGCTTCTGCCTTAAGATAAGCAGAGCAATGATACATCTTACCTTACTACATTAACAAGAAGAAGTTTCCAGGTGATGGATGAACTAAATTAGTATTGAAATCTCTGAACTTTGCAGGATCCATTTCTTTGAGTTCAATAAACATACAAATACAGAAATAGAGGAAATGGAAAGAGAAGTAGGGATGTGGTAAGAGGATAAATCCATAACAAGTGATGTATAACTGGTTATGAACAAGTTTCACAATTAATAACGTTGTCATAGATTGCGAAATTGGACTCACGGATATTGGTGGACCTTGTGTCATGATTCTTTGGTAGTATATATTGCATACTTGTGATGTTTGAATATTTGATCAATAAAGCTTTAGTATCATGAGGCATGATTCTTCGCTGGTACATTGCACACTAGTGGTAATATTTGATCAACTTTGATATTATAGTATAACGCAACATCAGATTTATCGGTAACCTATATATACTAGTTTCTTTGCCATACTTACCTGCAATCTCAAATACGGTCATTGTGATCAAGCAAAGCATAGCTTAATGCCTTAGCACGTCGTATGCCCAGGGCATGTAACCTTGCGCTCTGTATTAATACTTGCCATGCATGAGGCATGATTACTTTAGGACCTGTGAAGCCATGTGCCTGCATGCAACTAACAGCCAAAAAATGTGTTAGGTTCTACTTCTTAGCAACTAAACCAGGCATGAAGCAACTGATCTGAATCCGATCCTTCTTTCCTCGTCGCAAAATGCTAGTTGGATTATGTTTTATGTTGTGCTGAAGGGGCCAATTAATGCATGGAAAGCATAGTCAGCATGATAAGTTTCAAATCATTTGTCTAGCTGGCACCTTGTGGAGCTTTTTTATAGGTGGACAACACTGATTTACAGCACACTAAAACTTGCCCCATGTGGAGGAAATCTGAATAGGATGCCAGCATTTGACCAATTAAGCGTTATCGGAATCATTTTTAGCGAACAATTATTATGACTGTAGCAAAGCACAAACGAATGCCATCTTGCTTTCAGTTTTTATCTGTAGAAAAATGAGCATGGCTGCTTGAATAAATGAGCCTGTATATGGTATAGCTGCAGCATATGCAGCAGTGAGCATGGATGATGCATGACAACAAAGATGCCGATTAATTGCCCCACTGTTGATAGATACTAGTAAAGATGCCTATAACATTTCAGTGGCACCCCAGCTTAATGAATTGCTGAACACTATTGAAAACATCATATTTTGTCTTCAACAGTGAAAAAAAGAACCCAAAACACAATAAATAAACAGCATTGCTCACTTCATGTGATTGCCATCAAGTGGGATGGGGAAGGGTTGGTCTGCCTGCCTGTACTTCACAAAGTCCAAATTAATTCCTGTCTACAATGGCAACCCTTTCTATCTTTTCTTTCCTTTTCTCTTCTCTTTTCCTCTCCAGACTCCAGTAGCCCAGCCAGTGTCCCTATTCACGCATGCTGTTGCATCAGTCTGTGAACGAGCGCTGGGCTGGCCTGGCCTCGATCCCGGCTCCCATTAGAACGGCATCAAAAGACAGTGCAACGCTGCTGCGGACTAGATTGGCAAGCACGCACAGCAGGGCCGAGTAGCTAGCCGACCCTTTGGAAGGGCATGCCAGGGGGCACACGTTAGTTGACAATTATATCGGTCCATCACAATTTAGGTATCTGACTGACTCGCCTCTCTCTCTCTCTCTCTTTCTCTCCACCAGGTGGGACGTGGGAGGGAGGAGTAATGGCGGAGCTGCCGCTGCTGCGTCTGCGTGCATGCTGCGTGGACACTAGAAACAAATCTGAGGTCAGAGCCCCGGACAAGCATGAGGGGGAAGGAACCTAGCTAGCTAGCTAGTGACATGGAGCCGCGAGCATAGGGAAGGGCCAACGCACATGCCGATGCCAATCGGTTACTGATCCACTCTTGCTTGATGCTTTTACCCCTAGTGTTGCTTGCTTGCTTTGCTTAATGGCTAGGGTAGACCGGTGATCAAGACTTCGTCTCCAGTGATAAGAGAGAGAGAGAGAAGCTACTTGAATTCGCTGGATTTATCGGCCAAATTAAGAGTAAACTGATGCAGACATGCGTGCATCGTAGGATAACCGTCTCTTTGGAACTTTTTAGGGGTCTGTATATGCAGTCTGCAAATCCACTGACCGTATTAGTTTAGCAGAGGCAGCATGAGGTTGCATGGGGCCCGCAGGGGGGATAGCTGGGATGCCCTCAGCTTTGTTTCAGTGTGCAGTCACTACTCACTTATGATGTTTCACACACACACTTCTTAAAGATTGCACGCATACAAGGGGAGTCAGGCACTGTGGCCTGTAGTGAGAGAGGGAATAGGAGGCAAGATTGGAGAGACAAGGGGAGCTGTTGAGACCAGAGAAGGGGGTGGCCTTGGGCTTGCTCACATGAGAAGGATCAGAAGAGTGTAATAATATAAAGGCAGTGCATGTGATGGTGATTGGTGGGTTTGGTGCTCCTCCAGGAAACACTCATCAGTCTCCCGTAGCATCACTTACTATAATTAAAGTCCAAAAGACCTAGCTGTAAGCGAGCCTGTGATGTTTATCCAACCAAGAAGCACAGGATATGAAAGAGAGACAGAAATAAAGAAAAAAGAATAGAAGGCAAGAAAAGGATGGAAAAGAATAGAGACAAGGATGCTAATGGGAGCAACAGGAGAGTAGGTGGTGGGCTAAAGAACGGAGAGGAGCATGGAGATGTGTGAGCTTGGGGCCAAAGGAAAGGAGCGCTCTGACAACGCCCATATGCTTTGGTTTGAGCACTACATTAAGTAGAGAGAAAGACAGCCCCCCTAGTGGTGATGGCCATGATTCATGAGAACTTGTGAAAGCGCATTAGTACTAGAAATGAAATTGTTTGTAATCAAATTTTTTGGAACCCGTTGCTAAAACTGAAAGCTTCAGTACTGTTAAAGTGTCATGTAGGCGGTTCAGGCAGATGCGTCACGCCACTTGCATATATTGGCAGTTGTTGGAGTATTTTCTTTACAATTTTTTTTTTCTGCAATTCCCCGTCATTATACTGGTGAATCTGTCCGATTCCTCGATTGACATTTTCTTGTAAAAATTCTCAGGGCAGCAGCAATAATGCTTGCCTGTTTGGTTGGAGTGATCTCTGAAAGCAGGACTGCATGAGGCAGACCCTTTGGCACCAGCCTGCCAATTTGAAGGCATATAATTTAATTTGCTGTATTGCTGTTGCACCATCTCTTCATTGGAATCACGCCTCCTCTTTCCTGCAAGGAGGCTGGCTCTCCCCCACTATGTTCAGATCTCTTTGGTCTCTACTTTCCTTAAAGCATGGGGAAATAAATACACACTGGGGCTGGGCATGAGGTGGTGGCCTGGTGGGGTTTGGACTGAGCGTCATGGGAGTTGGGTTCTCCCCCCCTCCCTCCCTCACTTCCTACCTTTGTTGTCCTCGGAGTGACCAGTCTTACCACAGACTAGCCCCTCTTCTTTGATTTTGTTTTGATTGCTTCCGTTTGATCTTTTTTGGTATTTAAGGATGTCACATGAAGCTTGCCTATTCCTGTTAGGGTCCCCTACACAAAGCTGTGTTAATGGCCTTTGGATCTTTTGGATGGTGATGGGGAATTCTGATGTCCTTTGTTAATTACTGGCACTGGTGAAAACGACAATAGTAACATATACATACCTTGCTTCTGAATCGGTTCTATGAAGGAAACTGAGGAAATGAGAAACTGTATTTGTCATGTCCGATAGCTGGACGATGCGATTCATGACCGCGGAATATTGCCATTGGTAAATCTTTCGGCTAGTGTGCCTTCATACTGAATACTGTTTGCCGTCTTGCGTTTTTGTTGAGAAGACGGTGATCTGTATGCTGACCCTTTCAGCTGCAGAGTTTTGCCAGTGCCGTGTCTTGTTGAGGGTGGGTGGCAACAACCTCCAGTTGTGGTATCCGACAACTAATTTCTGAAACTCCAAGTTAATGGCCTCCATTTGATTAAGTTGATGAGCGATGATGAGTACAAGCAATTGAGCAACCTGACACCAGACTGTCCTTTCCTTTTTAGAAAAGAAAAACTACGCAATGGTATACCGTCGGATATAGTTTTGATCGGATAGCAATATGCACAGTACCGAAATCCCTTTTCTTCCAAATCGAGTGCTCTTCTCCTCATCTCTCTCCCTCGTCAATGCGTATAAATTTTTTCAATCTCTCTTTATAATGCACATCAAATCTTTCCTTTTTTTTGCACGCTCAATCATGATTCGATGTTAAAAATTGGAAAAAAAATTTTGAAACGTGAAACTTTTAATCAGACTTTTGTTGAAACTTGCTTGAATTTTTCCTTTTAAAACATAAAAAATTTTGGAACTTTAATGAGACTTGCTTTAATTTTGCTTTTGAAAGCTGAAACTTACTTTAATGTTGTGAAATCTACTTGAATTTTGCTTTTTGAAATGTGAAATTGTTATTAGAAACCAGCTTGCATTTGCCTTTTGAAACGTAAAATATGTTGGAACTTGGTGAAACCTACTTTAATTTTACTTTCAAAAGGTGAAACTTATTAAAATATTGTGAAACCTGCTTCAACATTTGATTCTAGTTTCATGAATTTTCACAAAAGTTTCATAAAGTTCATTAGGCTTCATACAAATTTTATGAAGTTTTGTTTCAAAAGTTTCAAGCATGTTTCATTAGGTTTCATGAAGTTTTGTTCAAGTTTCATAGAAGTTTCTCTCCAATTTGTACGATTCCTCTCTTACTTCTTTCCCTTCATTGTTTCATGTAAGTTTCAAGATGTCTTGGTTACAATTGTGTAAGTTCCGGTAAGAATTTCAATGAGTTTTATTAAGTTTCATGCAAACTTCATTAGGTTTCATAAAGTTTCGTTCAAGTTTCACGTCAATTTGTAACCATTCATTTCTTGCTTACTCTTCATCATGTGATTGCTTAAAAATGGGAGATGCGATTGAAACTGCTTGGATTTGACTATTAAAAATTGAAAATTGTCCAAACATGAATGAATTGTGATTTTGAAACATAAAACCTTGTATTTTAAAACTTAAAACTTGTCAAAACTTGCTTTTAAATATGAATGAAACTCGTTGAGACTTGAAACTACTTTACTTAAACATTTATAAACTAGCATGGAACTTATCAAAAACACACTAAAACCTTCATGAAACTTTTTTTTTTTGAAGATAAGGCAGGAGCTCTGCCATTGCATTAAGATAAAGGAAAACACACAGCAAAATGTTCAGGAGAGGTCACGAAACAAGGAAAACAGAGAGAAAGAAGAGAGAGAGGTACAACACCCGATACGAAATCAGGGCATGGGACCAGGGTCCACAAGACAGGAAACTACGGAAGCACTATGTCAACTGAAGAGCTATCTGACGGTATAGCGTGGGCTAGCAGCGCATTTATTAGAAATATACAACGGTGTAGCTGGCTTTCTCTTCTCTAGGCTCAATGCTGCAGACAGGAGCAACTCTATTTACAAAGGCAAGGCTGGACGCTGGATTCTGGAATGGTAGCTAGCACATCTCTACTGCACGAGGCCGCGCCTCAAGGCGCACACACGTTTTTGGACAAGGAGAGGGTGAGGACTGCTCGTGTTTTTGGACCGTCCGTCCGTCCGTCCGTCCGATCATGCAATCAAAAAACAAAATCTGTAAACAAAACTAAACAAGATTAAGAGGCCAAAAAAAAATACAAAGGCAAGGCTTGTTCTTGCATCAGCGCAGGAGACCCAGACCCAGATCGATCAGATCATCAGGCCACTGCATGCACCCACCAGACCACCACTACAAATGATGCTCATGCGTCGCTGCTGCCTTGGTGTTTATCATGCATGCTCATGCACGCGCGAGCGTGTGACATCGGAGTCACACTACTACACTAGCAAAGCTTAAAGCGCAGGGCACCAAGCACACAGAGATTTCTAGCAATGGGATTCTTAAGCGCCCTTTCAAAACGATAATAATGGTGTTCCTCTTTCCCTTTTTGTATAATTGTTTTTGTTGTGATTATATATGTGCTTGCTTTTGCATTCTTGCCGCTGGATGTGTTTAGTTAGTGAGATAGAGCCTAGCAAACAATGGCGGTTTAATTTCTTCTTCGCTCTTGAGAGGAAACTCCTCCAAGAAAATGACATAAATATTATTCTCACCAAAAAAACCGGCCATATTTTAGACCCCAGGGACCACAAATCTACAGGCAAATATCACGCATGATTGCTCTGTATTGTACGCATTCTCCTCTCGGATAGAGAACTAGAAATACCATACCGCAACATGTAGCCGTTCTTTTAACCGGACAAGCAAATGCGATTCCTAGCTGGCTGTCATCACACACATCCGTTGTTTATTAGTAATTGACCTGATAAACTTGGTCAGATTCGCAAACTGTTCTATCAAGCGAGGTCCACCGCCGCGCCATATATAATGGTTACCGCCGTGCACGTCAGCTCAAAGAAGTTGTAACCATATTCCCCAATCTCCATTGCGGGCCTTGCAACCTGCATGCATGGAGTGTGTCAAATTGGCAGGTATAACCGTATTCGGCTAGCCAAGCATCCCAATGTCAAAGCGAATAGTACTAGCTAGAGTGGTTATAATACCAATCGTCAAGGCTAGAGATGCTCGCATGCATATCTGCTAAGCTTTCTTCTTTTATTTTCCCCTCTTACAACGTCGACTGTTGCCAAGTTGCCACTTAATTTATAAAGGCAGCAGCTAGAAGGTTTCAAGTGATGTCTAGAGAAATTCCTGGCATTAGAAAAAAATACGTACGCACGGTGGATGCTCTGCTCAAAACAAACAGAAGGACGTAGAAAATCTGGGTAAATTGGGTGACGTCGAGGTCGAACAGGTATGCATATGGTTGGGCGGCTATATGGCTCACGAATCACGCCTTTATTCGTTGCTGTCGAAGTTTCGGTCCAGACAAGAGAGCCGAGCTCGGTGACATACGCACCACCGATGGATCGCTTGGAGTACGTTGGAACCCACGAGGCATGCGCTAGCGGTTGGTTTTGGTGGTGCGTGTCTGCTCTGCGTGATGGCATGTCGATCGCACGCACCGAGCACACGATTCCCTTCACATTTCAGCTTCTACGAGTAAAACATGGCAGAAATGAGCGGAGCGGAGGGAACAAAAAAATACAGAGAACACGGATAATTACAAGAAAGATTGCCGAGCTGAGCACTAGCTCACAAAGACGGCCTTTGATTCTCGTTTCGCTTGTGTTGAAAAGTCCTTTAGCATGATGTCCGCGACGTAATGGAGCCGGCAGAGAAGCGAGGGGCAGGTCTGAAAAAAAAAAAAAACTCGTTAAGATTCGAATAAAAATTATTTCGATTTTAGTAGTTAAAGAGTTCAAATAAGTCCATTTTGAAGAAAAATTTTAATGAGGCTCGGATCGATAGTGACTCATTAGCTCGAATTTAAAATGATCACTTAAATAATAAATAAAATGATTTTACGTTGAATTATGTCAATTTTGAAATAAACTCGATAGCCCACCCATACTAGGGGCCTTTGAAAAAAGGTGAACACAAAGACAAGCAATTTACACATAGTTATGCGTCCTGACATGTTCAGGGTAAGCCGTGCCGTACATTGGGTTGTTCCAAATACAGTTCGGATGACGTGTCTGTGTTGGGAATGGCGTGTAGGATACTAACACTGAGTAGAGGTGGGCGTTGTGCTGCGCCGAACCAGTATGGTATGGGCATGCTAGGTCGCGTGCCTGGACCATACCGTGCTGCCACACCTTGTCGGCCCACCATGCTGTGCCTGTTCGGCTCGTCTTCAGCGAGCCTAAGTACTGCCGATTTGCGATTTGTGCTGACTTCGTGTTGTGCTGATCTATATCCTGTCCATTTGCATTATTATGACGAGAGGAAAGAAACTGTAGACGTACGGAGCTAAAGCAGTGGACATAAATATTGAAAAAAAGAAAAAAATTATTCATTCTTGAGCAGGTATAGAGTTACTGCCTCTTTAAATACTGTCGACGATCGGGATCGCCTGACTGCAAATATGAAAAAAGGGGTTAGTGTAACCAGGGAACCCAAAAAGCGCTGCGCTTAATGATGGATCGGACGTAGGTCAGGGCCAGGCGTCAACGAGCAAGAGACAACGAGTTATACTGGTTCGAGCCCCCTTGAGGGTAACAACCCTACTCCAGTCTTCTCCTGAGGAGGAGGAATTCACTATCCTGAGTACAGAGTGCGGGCTACAGCTTGAGCTTGAGCGTCTTTGGTGTGTCTAATGGCCTATTGCTGTGTGCTGATGTCGTGCTTCATCACTCTGCTTCAAGGGATTTTATACCCCTCCCAGCCGTCGTCAGAAACGGCCAGGAGAGATTCCCGGGGACATGCATGTCATGCATTGAAGACGTGCTGCAACTGTCCCGGATCTGGCGCCCACGTTCGCCTTAACTCCGGGACCTTCGGTCTTGGTAACCGCCAAGTACACGCACACCCCCGAGCCAAGGTCGAGGTCGTGCGAGATCGGAAGCCCCTACTGCCCAAGCTCGAGGTCGTACGTCGCTTAGGTCATGGTCGAGGCCCGCTGCTGCATTGTCCCGAGCTGGGAACCCTGTTGACCGTGCATTGACCTGTCAGAGATTTCTCAGTCCCCGACAAATACCTTACACCCAGTGTGAGGTACCTAGTGTGGAGTGGCTCGGTATACATGCTTAGTTTAAGTAAGCATGTACTTTCCGGTCCTCATTCTCTATCTTTTAGCATCTCCATTATTTCCCCTTTCTCCGCATGCGAGGGTCGCAAAAGGTGTCGGTCATAGGACGTGCCACAATATTATGCAATATCGTTGCAGAGTGCTCTACTGTGAGTCATGCCTGCCTTGGGCCCATCGAGCCTGTTTCATACCGTGTCGGTCCAAGCACGGCCCATGATGGTGTGCCGTGCCGTGTTGTCCATCGTGTCTGACCGCGAGGCCTAGCAAGACTCTGTCATTTATGCCATGCTGGCCTATGCTTGTGCCTACCGTCCACCGGCCAGCCCTAAAAAAACCCGGCCCAATGCCCAGATCTGAGTCATATGCATGCACTTTATCATGGAAATTAAAGAAATTAAAAGGACTGGGTCATGCATGCATGCCTCTGCTGCGAATCATATAAAGTTTTATGTCTCTACTAATATAAATTTGCAGTTAGTGGCAGCGATCCGTTCTTCCTAGCCCCTCCCCCCGCCATATCTCCAATAATAGCCGGTCATTATACCTAATTATTCTTTCCTGATTTACAGCCAGCCATATCTCTCTAAATATGGCTGATTATTATAGCAAAATCCCATATTATTGCTGGTAATTAATAGACGACCAATTATTCCTTGTGTACTCTATATATGCTGTACAGTTTTCACAGAATTAATCAAGAGAATTCATTCAAGATCTCCTATGTCGTGTCGCCGCGGCGAATGAACTCGACGAACTGATCAATAAGTGATGGACCGACGTACATGGCCGCGAGGCGCAGGAGGCCGAGCGCCGCGGTCAGTAGTAACTACGGCCAGAAGGATAGTCAGAGCGCGACGCCCACTGGGTGCCGTGACCCCAGCGCCGGCCAGTTGGACGTGAACAAAGCGTATGACGCTTCGGCGCAGTTGCCCGGCGACACCGGTGGGACATCGTCGGCGGTGAGAAAGTCATTGGCATACCCCTTGGAGATAAATGGGTTGATCCAGCTGAACGTCGCGAGAGAGAGGAACGACGCGGCGGCGCACGGCATGGCGGGCGCCTCGGCTCTGGTATTTTCTGGTTCACCTTCATGGGCTCCAGCGTCATAGCCAGTGAAGCCGGTGATGGCTAGGTATGCCAGAGGCATGGAGACAATTAGGCCGGCAAAGGCGAGAGGGTCATTTAGGAAAAGCAGCGAACCGTCGGCGTAGCGGACCACCACCGAAGCGGAGAAGAGCGCAGCGCCGAGGGCGGTGGCAATCCAGAAGATGCGGAAGTGTAAAGGCTGGGTCGCGGCGGTGGCCCCTTTCTCTGAAGCGACTGACCACGCAGCCATGACGTGTGCGACGAAGTGGGCGGCGAGGAAGGCGGATTCCACAACACGCCATGGCGTGCTCGGCAGGAGGAAGAATGCGAGCGCGAGGAGGACGACGGACGCCCTGAGCGCGACCGTGTAGCGGCCAGTGGTCCAGAATGGCGGTGGCTTCGGCAGCAGTGCCTTGTGCTCGGGAAAGCCCTAGTGTCGCCCCTACAAAGGCGGTGGATGACGAGAACGAGTAAGGCGACGAGGAAGACGAGGTCGACAGCGCCGAGGAGCGCGTGTTGCGGGCATGGCGAGAGGAAGAGGAATGCGAGCTGGTAATATAAATTGCAAAAAGGGATAAAAATGATTGATTAATTTTTGAGATTGGTAATATATATTTTGTACGTATAATATATTTAGTTTTAATTCATACCAGAGAAGGAACCATAAAAACTTTTGGAATCGGGAGAAATAGATGTTTGATCTTGTAGCACAATTTTCTTTTATTGCTTGACCTTTATGTTTCGTTACCAATTTTATTTTTCGTAGCAACGCACGGGCATTGATCTAATAAGAGCTTAATTAGAGGCTTAGACCACCCTAGTTGGTACTATCTCCATTTCTCTATATTTGTCTGTCATCTCAAAGTATTGCAATTTCTTCACTCTCTAATTCCACTTAAATGCTTTAGAAGAATTTAAGTAATTATGATATGTCATTTAATAGAGATGTGTATCGTCATTTCTTCTTAATTATTTCTTAAATTTAATGTTTTTTATATATGCATATGGTAGGCCGTGGACAAATAATACTCGGTAGTGGCCTAGTAGGTCATATGGCCTCCATGTGTTTGTTTGTGTGGTGTACATCCCTTGGTATGGTCCAAGCGCATATGGATCGGGAGAGAGCAACAAGATCCATTCATACATGCGTTTTCAGCGACAGTTAGGCTTTGGTCCAGCTTCAAATGTCAAGACAGGAAGTTCATTGTCACATTTGACGTGACCACGGTTGTGAAATGGAACAGCCATCATGTTGTCCGAATGGAATGGTTCTCATCTGTATAACACACGCGCTATGGTCGATCTAATCAGCTGTAGAATCTGTCGAACCGCGTTGGTTGGTTCGTTTTACCCACATATTAATACTAGTAGTACTCCTACTCTGTGAAGTTTATTTGAAGGCGAAGGTACAAATACACCCATCCGTCGTTCGCTCCAGTTTGGCTACCGTCTCTATCCTATGCTTTTCCGTCTACATAAACAAAAGTCATTGTTGAGTAACTAAGCGAAGTAAAAAACCAATTACTAGCTAGTTGTTAAACACAATTATCAAACACGAAATCTGATAGATCTGGTCCGGTCGATCCGAATGAAGGCACAACTGACAGCAACAACCACTAGCACCAGAAGAACAAGGAAAACAACAGCCTTGGAAGATTTGCAAGGAGGGTCCGGGACCCAGGCGTTTGAAAAGGAGGAAGGAGCATCACATGCCATGCCCAATTGCCCATCCTAACATCCATCTACCCGAAACACTTGTGATGCAGGCATGGCCGTCATGGCATTGGCATCCTCCCCTCGTCTTTCCAGCTTTCCTTCGTCCGCACTTGATGTTTTGTTGGGGTTGGAGACTTGAGTTTGATTCGAAGCTGCCTTGGCCTTGCACGCCCACCCATCCCTCACCACCCCTCTTGATTATCACGGAGCGGCGTTTTTATGCTTTTTATCCTAATACAAATTGTATAAGTATTAAAGCAAACGAAATGATAAGCAATCACCATTTGTTTTCATACTTTAATATTTATAGAACTTTATAAAAAAATACATAGAAACGCCCTTGTTATCACTCACCACCCACCTGGCCGTCAGTTCGAAACTGCCTGCGTGTGTGGTGTGATCACATTTTAACCGTGCCGGATTTGACCGGCCATTTCCGATAACCGGCCTAATTAACAATCCAGAAAGGAACACGCATCTCTGTGTGTGTGTGCAATAGCTATCAGCTAGACGCTCTACTCAGCGGTGCAGTATTGTCCTCTTTGGGATAAAAGTAGTGCACTGGTTTGGTGTGATTGACATTTCAGACACATTGGGTTTGACCAGTCCATGCATTTTCGAAATTGCATGCCCATTGATGCATTCTATTTTTTTTTTTTTAAAAAAAGATTGGCAGGACTATTCGAAAATTGTACAACAACGGATAACAAAAAAGGAAAAAAACAACCATCAAGTGCTAAGACACGATATGATTTTGGAACTCTATTGTTACACAACGTATATATTCTTGCATTTCTTTCTTTCTAAATATTCCAGAATGTGTAGATGAGAATTCTATCGACACGCTTGCACGAACGCCTTGGTATTTGTTGTCGCACTAGTTCCCACCGTTATAGAAAGCATTCATCACTGCTTGCGTATTCGCATTCTAGACTTCTAGTGTTGTCTTTGCCAGATGGATTATCTAGAGATGGTGAAGTGGCAGGGGCTAACCCAATGCCACCAAAGACTACTTTTTGTCATCGTTGATTAGTTTATGTTTCCACCTCCAGATGGCTGTGCGGGTAAACTTAATGGAATCAATCACGATCACGTGCAAATACATTGTCGAAGCCAGGGAAGAAAAAGCTAGCGAAATTAGGGGGCGGGGGGGGGCAAAAAAATGACATGGAGGTTGTGGTTGCAAGGAAGGTAGATGCAAGGGTGCATCAAGTGACAAGCACCTTGGGAACAAAGATGGCAGAATTTGGTTCTTTCTAGCCAGCTCTTTTGCATCTTTCGATCTCAAGCAATATTCTAGAGGGTATGTATTTTTTTCCCCTCTCCATCTTCTCCTCCTTGCTTCAATCGCCATGCTTATAAAGATGTCTCGCTAAAAGCAGAGGGGTTTATTCCAGTTGGTCCTAGTGATGTTTACCAAATCTCATTCAACTTACAACCAGTAGTCAATAAACTCTTCCTGCATCTAACTTTGGGTCCTACGCACGCCAATGATAGGTAGTAGTAGTACTTGGCAGTTAAGCTATGCATGTATTGTTGCAGCTAGGAGAGCCAACTGGAAAGCAACAATAATTTTCTATGCGTGCTTGTTACTAATCTCCAATTCAAGCTCGACATGCAACTGGCGACCTTACAAATCTCTTAACAAAGTTATCAAGTTTAGTATTAGGACTAGGATATGAATGAAAACTAGACCCAATCAAAACCTGGAGAATAATTTGCCACAAATAAAAAAGAAAGCCAGTGCAACAAATGTCATTGTTAGCATTTCGGTCAGTTCATCATTTTTCATCAAGGAATCCCAAAAATACAAACCAAAGCATTTGACAACCACTCAAGAGTAGGTTGGATGCCTCATTCTCCTCCTGATTTCCGTTCCATCTTTTTTTCCCCAAGACAATGTAAGTCCTGAAAAGGAAAGAAAATTCAAAGAATTGCCTCCCAAAAAAACCAAACTAGTACTCTAGAAAAAGACACTGTTTTTCTTTTTCTCACCAAAAAAATTCCTTCTTATCAACAACACGTACTTGAAAACGAGGCAACTCCAAAAATTCAACGATTGATTGCTGCCGTTTGTTCATGCATGTAGCTTATCTATCTGCCAAAGAGAAGTAACGCAACGTGTTGCTTGGTTTTGAGCTAATACTAGCAGTTCTTGATTGAATATTTGACAGCTGGAACGAAGGCGCCTGGAAAATCAAGTATTTGGGAGTTTCTCTCACAAGGAATGAAGCATGAATTTTGTCGCTGGCCTTTGAAGTTTATGTTATCCATATCAAAATATAAATTTACCAAACTATCGCATTGAAGTTAATATCGGTAATTAAATGAGTAACTAAATAGTTGGGAGTTCCATGTCACATAATATTAGTTGAGATACTCCTACCATTATATTGTACGATGACAATGCTGCGTTGTTTATACGCTTTGGTCACGTCACTTAATATCATAAATGCCATTAGCTTAAATTAGGCGATACAAACATTGATTTATCGCTGGTATCTTTAGCAGGTTGGAATACCTCGGTTAATATTTCTAATTTTGTTAATTGGATTGTCTATATTTTACTTGAGTAATTTATTTTAATAAGATTGGTTAATTATTTTCTACAGATTAATGTAGGATTGGATGCTCTAGATTTCTCCCTCTTTGGTCATCCCTCTTTAAACCCTAAAGCACGTGCCTCTTGCACACCCTACCCACCGTCACAATTTCTTTCTTGACCATGCCTCTCGCATACTTCCTCCCTCTCCTTGTCATCTCCGCAACCCTCTAGCTCCCTGCCCTCCGCCATCTCCTCCTATGCCTCATCGCACTCCGCTAAAGTCCTTCCTCACCTCCTCGTGTGGTACATCCTGATGTAGTCACAACTCAACTAACAAAAGGTGTGTCTAAGGAGGATGAAGGTGTACTCAACAAAGGGGTGTTTGATGGCAAGCCGGATTTACCAAAGGTTGTGGTACGAGGCATTAGCGTACCATTGGCTTCAATAATGTTTGCCATAAGCGGCGGCTCTCATAAAAAATGGAGGTAGAGGCATCGGTCACATGTATCTTAGAGTACATCTAACGGTGAGAAAACTGTTTGAAAACATTTCTTTTGCAAAGAGAAACTCCAAAATTTTTAGTTTTGTTATATAGCATTCATGTTTATATTGTGACAAGATATACAACCAACTACTGGATGGTTGTGTATCACCGCGAATTTTTTAGCTAATGGTCAAATTTTACATGTTTATTTTGTTATTTTGGATTTCTACTATAATTTTGAGGATTTAGTGTCCTGTGTTTTGTGATCTGAGAAAATAAAACCGATAGTACCATATAATCCTAATTTTGAAAGCTTGTGGGCTAAGCTACAAAGGAAGGTTCTTCTCTCCTTGCATTCCTCTAAATCCCTTGACTTTTCCAAACGCCTCCGCCATCATTACTATTACGTAGCAAGACTCGGCGGAGGCCCAAATCAAAACCACCACATTTTAATCTCCTGCATTAACGTCAATAAATCGGGAACAAACGCTAATCCTCCAGCCTCTATTATTCTAATTTTAACCATCCGAACGTATCCCCTATTCTTTTACCTCGAGTAATTTTAGGCTCCATCTTTTCCGTTTCCGCGATTGAGCCCGTCCCGTTCCACGTGAGAGGTTTTAAAAGAGAGCGTGCGAAGTGGGTGCGGGGGGGAATTGGACTCGGCTCGCCCACCCCCACCCCCCTATTAAAACCACGAGTGGAAGCTTTCTTCTCCGTCACCTCCCGCTTCGCGAACCCACCAGTCCACCACCCGTCCGTTTCTTCTCCTCGTCCTCGCCTTGCCTTGCCCCTCTTAACAATGGCAGTACAGGCCCAGTACCCTTCCAATCTCCTCTTCCACGATAGGTGCGCCTCCCTCCTCACGTCCCGTCCTCTCGCTGCTTCTCTTGGATGCGTGCCTGGAGCCGCCTGCTGTGTTCTTGAAAGGTGTTTTGGTTTGGTTTGGTGATCTCATGGGTTCGTCTGGTTTACAGAGGTGAGCCGGAGAGGAAGGAGATGGATCTGCCCAGGGCGCCGCAGCTCGCCGGAGTCTCGCTGGCGGTCTATCTTGCCAGCGGTGGAGGTGGGTGCCTGATAGCCTGATGTCGAGAGAATCACTACGGTTCTTGGATTGTGACATGGACGTGTCTGGTTTTGGTTTTCTTGCAGCGAGTGGGAATCGGAGGAAGCGCGCGAGGGAGGCCATGGCGCCGCCGCCTGCCAAGGAGGAGTACAACAACCTGACCGCGCTCCAGCCGCAGCAGTCGACGTCGTTTGTCAACATGGCGCAGGTACACAACAGGTTCGCGTCGTCCCCGTCCCCTGCCCCGACGACACTCGTATCAACTGGCCTCCGCCTGGCATTCGATGAGCAGCAGCAGCAGCATCAGGAGAACAAACAGATGAATACCTTGTGCTTCTCGTCGTCTCCGTCACCATTCGCCTCCTTGTCCGACGAGCTCGCCGGACAGATGAAGCAGCATGATGAGGAGGTCGACCGATTCATCCGCGACCAGGTAATTTAACTTTAGCTCCTACAACCCGTTAGTTTGTATCGTCCGTTTGTTTCTTGGCCTCATGTGCCCGCACGTTCATGGTCAGGGTGAACAGCTCAGGCGGGCGGTGGCCGATCGGCTGCGGTGCCACAACCAGACGCTGCTGGTCGCGGCAGACAAGTCGGCGGCATGCCGGCTCCGGGAGAAGGCGGCGGAGGCGGAGCGCGAGGCGCGGCGCTGCGCCGAGCTGGAGGAGCGGCTCGCGCGCCTCCGCAGCGAGGCGGCGGCGTGGCAGGCTAAAGCCCTCTCGGAACGGGCCGCCGCTATGGCCCTGCACGCGCAGCTCCAGCAAGCCGCTGCCGCGGCGCGGGCATCCTGCGAAGAGCTCGGCGGCGGCGACACTGGCCCGGCGGAATCCTCATCGTCGGCGTACGTGGACCCTCGCCGCACCGGGTCGGACCGCGCGTGCCTCACCTGTCACCTCAGGCCGGCCACGGTGGTGCTCCTCCCCTGCAGGCACCTAAGCCTCTGCGGCGACTGCTTCACCGCCGGCGACGTGGACGTGGCCATGGCGTGCCAGGTCTGCCATTGCGTCCGGACAGGGAGCGTGGAGGCCATCCTCTGTTGAGCTGGCCTAGTCTGGGTCGTCCATCTTGTGAGTGCTTGATGCGGAGGCATCATTGCCCATCCTCAAAAATGAAAAATAGGAAATTAGATTTTTTTTTTCATTTTTGTTCATATTTTCAACTTTTTTACTGCTGAGGATTTATTCCTCATCTCCTTTTTATGTTTGGGGCTTAGGAGAATTCAATTGATAAGTTCATTGTCAATACTCAGCAAGCGCACAGAGGTGCCTGAATGGTGCACGTTCGTTTTCATTTGCCGTGTCTCTCTTCCTGACATTACGAGTTTTCCAAGTTTGTTGCTCCTAATTTGCTCCCTGTGTTTATCTTGACTTCTTCGCAACCCGATATGTCGATATCGGAGTAGATAATACCAGTGCTAGATTACCGGTGTTAAGAAGGGATCGCAACTACCGTGCTATCCCTGACGTCCATTTGACGCGACCCGAAGCCTGCATCGCTCAACTCCCGCGCGAAACGTCGAGATCCCTGTACCGGAGGCTAGTGCGAGGGCCGGTTAATGCTTTTGGCTGGTCCGGTGTGGGAGGAAGCAACGGCCGCGCGGGAGAGGCGCGGTGGTTAACTGGTTATGGTGTTACGGCAGCAGAGTACAGGCGTTGATGCACGCGCGAGCGAGCAGTGGCCGAGTTATTGCGGGCACAGGCGCACACGGCGTGGGGCGATGGCCGGTGGGAGGACGAAGCAACGTCCGCGCGGCAGGCGTGGTTGGTTATGGCCTCCGGCTCGCGGCATCCGGCATGGCGCAGGCACGTGCGCCGCGAGCGAGCGGTTGTAAATAGCGGTGCGCGGCGCGGCCCCGTGGTAACCGGGAGCAGTGGCTACCACCAGTCGGTTTTTGTCATGCCGTTGGTAAGTGGGGCTGAGGCGGGAGCATTCAGCCTGGCCACTGTGGCGGGAGCGGCGCCTCCTCCCATGGCAATGGCTGTACAAGATCTACCGTCTCTACTTCGGAGAAAGACATCGTGATAACCTTAGCGATCTTGACGTGTCCGTAAATTTCACTGCTAAGCATTATCGGCAATTGAAGGAGACGATGACAAGCTGCTAGAGTACAGGCCGTAGCGGATACATAAATTCGTGCAGAGAGCCTAATCCAATGAATAAATTAGTCCGTCCAAAGCACTGTCCCGTAGTACCTCGGTACCACTCCATACCGGTGAGTACGCGTCATAAAGACTGTCCCGTTGTAGTATTCAATTAGATCATTCGGTGGCACAAACCCTCATAGTGATGTTGCCGGAATACCAGTCGAGCCGAGCCCCGTTATAGCCGGGAGATGCGCGAATCAGAGGCTCAGAGCAACACGCAGTACTCGCAATACCAACACGGCTACCTTGTGAGTTGTGTAATGGCTAGGTGACCACGCTCATGCCGTGCCCAATTATTAACCCGTCCGTCTGGTGGCATCATGTGCGACGCAACCGCATTGCCTGTTGGGTGCTCGAGAGCGGCAGCTGCAAGGAAAGGCGATCGGTCATTTCCATCACAGGATAGCCGGGGAATCGGTCGTGGTACTTGCGAGTTGCGAGTCCTACTCCAAATCTGATCCGATTCTTCACGGGTGTTACTGCGAATTGGTCATTGTTCCTTAGTTACTACTACTCCTTCGAGACGTTTTCTTCTGGTGGGATGGTTACTTGAAATCTGATATGATTCTTCACGGGGTTACTGGGAATCGGTTGTGGCCGTTCCATATCTGATCCTGTGATGATTTGATGCGTTGTATTCCAAGCTATCCTACCCGCTGATTCGGAGGGAAGAAAGGAATGCTTCTGGGGAAAGATTTCGGATACGGCGTGGAAATCCATCCAGAATGAGCTTAGGGGTTAGGGCTAATGTATGAACTCAGCGGTAATATTATTTTCCAAAGAACCCAATGCGTTTGTCAGCCCAATGCTCATCATCCGCCCAATCAAAGTATAATATCTAGGCAGGAGAGCTACCTAGCCCGTTGACCCTCGAGTTGCGTACCGCTAGACAACCAGTACTTACAACTAGAATATGCAAATTCAGTCGAAATTCAGCAAAAGAAAGAAAAGAAAAAAAATGGCAGAATGTACTTTTATTGTTTCCACTGGGTTCAAATGTACTTTATCGTTATAGTTTAGCGTGTATTTATTCCTTTATAATTGTAGTATTCTTTTCAAATTTGTCTATGAGTAAACATCTATCTCTTATTCCGAGACATCATGACCATTTCCATTTATCAACATCTTGGTTTTACAATTTTTTAATCTCTATACGTGGCCCAAATATGCTTATAAAAAAAACAGAAGCAGTACTAGATGAACATTAGCCACCCAGTACTAGTACTGTACACCATCAAATTGCAAAGAATGAGCAAAGTGACCAGCCTTACCCACTTACGCACCTGGACGATTGGGTCTTAAAAGGCACAGAACTGAGACATCAGGCCCAGTATGACGGCCCATTATTTTAGGCCCACTTAAATGCTGGCAAAAAAAAAAATCTCTCGGCCCCGCTCCTCCAGTACAGACTACAGACCAAAAAGGAAGCCGATCGCACCGTCTCCCCGAGCCTCCGACCTTGGCGCCGCAGGATTCATCCTCTCCGGCGGCGGCGGAGAGATCCTCGACGGACGGAGCGGCACTTCGCTCCCTGTAGCAGCAGCTGCTCCCTTCGGGGACCGAGTCCGATTGGCGTCGACCAGGGCGGCTTCTACGCGTCGCCGCGGGCTGCGGCGGCGGCGGAAAGACCCGCGACGTATGCGGCAGCGCTTCGCTCCCTGTAGCAGCTCCCTTCGGGGCCCTAATCCGATGGCCACACGTGCCTAATCCCCTGAGCATTCTGAGCTGAGTTGCACATCTCCACGTAATGTACATAAGTCAGATCACACAGGTTCAGATCAGGAGATTAACCGCACAAAGAAAACCTACCCCTATACTATATACCTCCACTTGCAGTCTTCCACCTTGGTGCATTCGAAACTCCAGTTTCTAATTTAGCCGCCTGCAAGTCTTTGGATTTACTACTGTACTGAACTGAAGCAAATGAGTCTCTGCGGCCTTTTACTCCGTTTAGCTGTTCAGAACATGCATGGACAGTAGACTGGACCATGGGGTCATCGTCTTGAACAGAAATCTTCTAGCATCGTCAGTCCAGCATCCCGCACGGTCAACACGGGTCAGGAAGACCTTCTAGTCGCGCCAACAACCAATTACGCAACGGCAGCAACGAGCAAGAACCTTGTCATATACGGCTGCGTTCTTGCAGCTTGTACCAGGAATCCAGGATCCACCGTAAATTGTCCGCCTCCCCTCTTCGGTGACTCTTCCTAAGTATTCATAATCAAACCAACGACGTCAAGACAAGATACCGGGAGACGACGAGGCGCTCGCGTCAGCGAGCCTGGTTAGGCGAGCAGAGTGCAAAGCATGCGGTACAGCCGCGTGCCGGGCGTGCGTCGCCATCGGCACTGCACAGTTCAGTCTCTCTTGCGCAGTTTCGTCGCCCTTTCCCCCCTTTCTCTGCCAAGTTCTCGAGCAAACAGAGTGAGAAAACACCATTCAGACAAGAACCGTTTTCCCATAGGTCCAGCGACATGCTTCACTAAGAAACATAAATTAAAAATCTTTCGCCGTTCTTCCGCTAAGCTACGGAAGATGTTAGTCCTTCGGGGATGTTGCGCCGTAATTCAGAGTGTCTCAATTTTGTGTGTTCAACACGTGCCGACACCAGCGCACTAAACTGGAGTAACAGCTAGCAACGGTACAAGAGAGGTCCCCATAGGATCGAATTTGAGCATGGATCTCCATTATATTGTTGTTACAGCTCTTCCGGTGGATTCTGCGGCATTGCAGTTAACTACACCCGCACCAACAAGGCACCAAGGGAGACTAATGTGCGAGTAAGCAAACAGAACCGGTACTGCAGAGTTTCTTGTTGGCCCTAGCAGCATCGGCACGGCCGAGTATTGTGCTGGCGAGTTGAGTTGGGCCTAGTCTGCAAGAGAAGACGTGGTTTCTCGCGCACCCTGCACCTAACTCAGCAAGACAGCAACCATCTTTTACTTTCCCAGCCCCCTTTATAGGAAGAAAGATTATTTAGTCGCATATTATTGGTAGTGTCTGCGAGCCGAGACCTGTGTAGCTCAGTCTACTCTCCTAGCATCCCGGCTCCAAACTTGAAGCACTTGTTAAGCTTGTGAGGCCCTAAGTTGTAGTTCAAATGGCGTCGTCGTCTTTCTCTTCTTCTTCGCTCTTTCACATTGAGCCCCTAGACTTCGGCGAGACCTGCCGCCACGCCATGGACGCCTGCTCCCTCTGCGGGAAGCCGCTCGCCGGTAACTGCGACATCTTCATGTATAGGTCTGTCTCATGCACCAGTTGTCCAGTTTTCTCCTTTAATTAGCTGATGCTCTGAGAGTCCCAGATAAGCAGGTAAACAAAACCACAAATGATGCGGTTCTCTGAATTCCGAGTGGTTTTCTGACAGAAAATTTTCTGACCAATTTTTTCCGTTCCGAACAACAGAGGGGACACGCCATTCTGCAGCGAGGAGTGCAGGTACCAGCAGATGGAAAGTGACCTAGTAAGCATGCGGATTAACACCAAGCCTGTGAAGGAGCGTGCTGCAATAAACGGGCAGCGCCTTAGGCACGAGACGTCCGCCTCCGAGTCCGGCAATGTCACCCTCGCGGCAAATGTGCCCGTTGCGAGCTAAGGAGTAGGCAGAGCCGCGAAAGGATGCATCCGGTCCCCTTCAGAAAGTAGAAGGTATCTGAGGAAGCAAGCAAGCTCGATCGAGTTTCTTTCGGTTCTTAGTTGCTCATTTTTGGGGTGTGTCCGTGTGTATGTGTGTATGGGAGGGAACTAGATTCTAAGAGCAATGGGTGTACATGACGGCATTTTCTAATCAGTGTTTGCATTTTGGTGTGGTATGATTGTATCCTCGCAATCAGTTCCTTTGACCCTTCAGAGCCTTAAATTTGAGGGTTAAATTGGCGTCTGAATTCTGAACTAGTACTACACTGGTAAGGTGTACCGTGTGCTGGCTGCTTATGTGCTATGGTCGCATGAAAAAAACGTGGATAGATTCAGCGTCGAAGCGTTCTAAATGCGCCGGAACGGCAATGTAGCAGCGATTTTTTGGTTGCCGCTCTGAGCTCTATACCCGCTAAAAAGTGTTGTCTGGAGGTAGCCTGGAATTATGATAATTTTTGCTTGGATAAACAGGCTTGAGGATGTGGTATTTGGTTGATCTGAGCCCGAAAAGAACGTAAAATTGAAATACCAAGTATCACGTCTTGAGAACGAGAACGCGTAAAACATGAAATACACTTTCGTAAGCACCCTTCTATAACCAGCCAAATCATAAGCACCTCCTCAACCGCATCCACAAATCATAAGCGGTGGCGGTGAGGCCGAGGTCGGAACGGAGATCGACGTCGGTGGGGCTGAGGTCGTGGCGGAGCTCGGCGGCGGGAGGCGGGCATGGTGGCGATGGTGGCCAGGATCTCTCCCAAGCGAGCTGTGATTAGGGACGTGGTTAGAGGAGGAAGACGACGCTGGCCTGGGCACCAAGCGCTCGATTTTGGTCGCCTCAGCCTGGGAGCTCGCCAGGTCGGCAACCAAACAGGGTCTTAACCAGCTGCCGCCTGCCGGTAGCGTTCCAGCCAGGCAGCTCGGCCCCAGGACACGAAACAAACACACCCTATATGCCAGCCCAGCGGCCCTAGTTTCTCAAGTTCCAGTTTTCTCTACAGCAATCGGCGTTGCCGGCCGGGGGCCCGGGGCGCTCTTCTCGAGACGAACGGGACGGACGAGCGAAATAAAGCCAGTGCTACTGAACGACCAATATGACGCCTCCACTTAGCTCACTCTATCGCCCAGAATCTTCTTCGAGCCGTTCGCTCTTCACAAGGCGCAACTATTGTCACGCCGCGACCATTGAAACCAAACCAGGGGGGAAAAAAAAAAGCTTGGCTCATCCACCTGGATCCGGTTGGGATTGAGTCTCCTAAAGATCTATGGGGAGTCGCACTGAACTAAAAATCTGTTTTGATTCTTTGGATCAGAAAGTAATCAGAATGACTTTGTGATTTTTCTTGTTATGTTGTTTGGTAAACTAGCTGTTGTAGCTGTAGTTTTTGGGAGCCAACCAAACGGGAGGTAGCAACATAACAAAGTATAGCGGCGTTCGAGTAGGGAGGTGACATGGAGGCGCCGAGACGGGGTAGCAGAGATCGAGAAGGCAGAGCGAGCGATGTGGGAGGTAGTCAAGCGAAACCACAGCTGAAAAACTCCTCTCCAGCAACTGTAACTTTTGGGTGTGCATCTGCTGTGGCTTAGCTTCCCAGCTGCTTTACAGTTATGTTGTTTAGGGGAATTTTGGCCTAAATCTGAAGCACAGCTTCCCAAACAGCCCTTAAATAAGGTCTGGCTTTTGGCTTTTGGATCAAGAGTATTTCATTAAAAAACTTTAAAATCTAGTATAAATTTAAGTTATATCTTATATCCTCTAAAAGAATTACATCTTGTCCAAACACAGGCTAAAGGTATGCGGTTTTGCCCACAGGTATGCACTGTAGCACTATGCTATTGGTATGTTTAGAGGAGATGTAGCTTTTCTAAAAAAATAATTTTTTTTGGCTTTTTAGTCTGAAAAACAATTCTAGTTTTTTATGAAAGATCGTTTGACAAATAGCTAATTACTCTCAGTAATAAACTGTAAAAGCAGTTCTCACCCAGTTTTCAACATTTCACTTTTGCTAGTTATATTTGGTTTTTAATTTATATCAACAGCAACTTAAAAACTGAGATATTTAAGGGGTTTTACGGAACCTAAAGTTGGTTTAAAACCCAAAAGCGGGCCTACATTCTTCCTAGCGGTGTTCTTTATCGATCGATCGGACACCGGCCACCACGTACGCAAGGGGCTACATGGCACGCACACCCGTGTCCCCGACACGAAAAAGGAGAAAAAAGATTCTGCAAACAGATGTTTCTCTTCGATTTAGAGGCAAAAAGGAAAAGAGAATTGTTGTCGTAAGCATGCAGCGCTATGGAACGATCTCTCTCATCATTTGCGCGCCTAACCGTGTCATGTGGCTGTCTCGCACGTGGGCAAAGCCTGTTATTGCGAGTGCCTAAAGGCAAGTGCCCTAGTTTCAAGCATGACAATGTTGCATTAGTATAAAGCAAAGCATAGTTAGAGACGGCCTAATGCTAGTGGTGTAGGCTAGCTAGCTCGAGGCCGGCGCATGCTTTCCAGCGAGAGGCACGAATCACGATCATTGCACTTAACTAAACTACTGATAGGAATAAGTGTGTGATGAAATGGAGGAAACACGTGCTTAATTATGGAAGAAAATTTGGGAACTTTACGATCGTTGTTGCTTAAACCGGCACACGTGCGCGGCGGTGCCAATCTAACTTTGCCCGTGCATGCGCTTGTGCTCAGCAGCTGTGTCTGGGTGGTGGAGCTAGCTAGAGCAAATATGGTTATTGAATAAACAGCTATACACCAACCAAGTAACCAATTGGACCATCCTAAAACTAAGAAGAACAAGGGACATTCTGGATTTCTTGGGGATCACTACTACAGAACCGGCTACCACAAGCGGCTCGTAAACCCCTTTAGAAGCGGTTTTATAACGGCTTCTAAGCAACCGCGTGTGATACCCATCGGGTATCACAGCGGTTGCTTGAACCGCTTAGCTGTGGCACCGTAGCGGTTGGGAAGGTGTCGGGAGGGCCAGTGGAGCCGCCATTGGGGACTCCACAAGCGTTCGTGTTACAAACCGCTTATGGAGAAGAATATCGAAGCGGTTAGTCTTACCAACCGCTTCGAGAGGCAAGATTCGAAGCGGCTGGAGTCACCAACCGCCAGGAGAGAGTTTTCGATTATATGTATTATAGAATATGTTCTTACGGTGTTTTTGTATATCGCTTTGACCATAAAATTAAATATGAGTGGAGGAGTTTTTTGCAATTAAATATATATTACATATGCATACTCATACACATGTTCACAAGCTAACTTAGTACACAAAAAAACGAACTTAATAGTGTAAAAATGGACAAGTACATACACGCAACCAACGCTATAAGTTTGAATGATGAAAAAATGATTATCGAACTCATTTCTTGCATGCGCCACTCTTTATGTCCTTGGTCGACGTGGATGTCGTCATCGCTTCAAATGTGTTCAACGCAGAAACCTTACGTGGAACTCGCCATTTGGAGATACAATCTAAATGCGACAATGAAGCCGATGAGTTGTTCTTGGAGTCTGCGCACCGGTGAAGCGGAGCACGTTAACGTGCTCATCGATGTTAATGACAATTAATTAAGCGGGAAGTATATAAATATCCCATCACATGCAATTAATTAAAATGTAAGTTGTAGCTAATAAATTGACATGCATATACGAACCTCGGCATAATGTTCCAGCTCATCGCCATAGATAAAACTTTGAATATAGTGGAACACATAGTAGCCACATAAGTTGTTTCACTGTCATGCGTTTAACCTTCACGGGAGAAATTTCGAATATCGATGAAGAACCGATATGGCGATGTATATTAATAATAGTTTTTGTAGTACATACCTGAGTGCTTACTATAACTTCGAATTCTTTCTTGAATTCTCCTTTTTGCTTCTTCTTGAACTTTGCAAATGTCCTGTTAAGGACGCCAATGAACCATTGGTATTTTTGGATGGATTCCTTCTTGAGTCATGAACTATAATCCCGCCGTTGTCAAGCTCGATGACTAGAAGGATCCAAAGAAACCTATTCAGTATATTGCAACATATGCGTAAGTAGCTAATCGTACTATCAATGGCTTAAGAAATACAAGAACAAGAGGTTTGTGAGAACACGTACTTGATGTTGAAGGGCAGAAGTATGTACGGTTTGTAGTGCTGTTTCAACATTGCATGCAAAAGGTGTGCCTCAACTAGTAGTTTTTGCTTGTCGTATGACCAGACTTTCTCGTTGACAATCTCTGGGTCGATGAAGCCAACGTTCTGTTTGCCCAGTCTTCTACATCGTTGTATTTCCATTTTACATAAGAAGGGATAACTAAGTTAATTAGATTTTCAATTTTGTGGTGCGAGAGGAAGCAAACGGTAAACTTAGTAGATCGACACTTACGCACACCAAAGAGACATGAAAGACACGTTGACGACGCTCCTTGGTACACATAGTACAAGTCCTCGAATTCCACCATAGTTCGTGTTGTTCCCGCGGAAGAAATGCTCATCTTGGAAACGGAGGAGGAACATTTGCTCTCCTTTAGATGCCCTTTCCATGTACCATTCATGCATTTGACGATCTTGGTTGGGAGATCTTTTATATCTTTTGGATCAATTAGCGGTTTGCCCAACTCATATTTCCATCCGTTGGTGCCATCGAAGATCCCGGTCTATTGATTGGAGTCCCGCCTCCTTCAGAATGCCATTTTCCTCCACTCCTCAAAGACTCACGATCTTCCACTTTCTTCTTCTTTCCCGCCGACAGAGCCCGTGTATTTTTCACTATAGCCTTTCTTATTGTCCTTTGTAGTCGCCATCACAAAGCGGTGGCGCCGTTCGCATGACCGAAAGTGCTTCACGCTTTTTTGTCTATTTTAACCTTGGGCTCGCTTTTTGGCGCAGCCGCCTGCCACATCCGTCTTTACAGATGCAAATAGCTCCTCCGCAGAGAAGATCATATGGCCTCTTTGGCGTTCCTTTGACATTCTCTGGTCACGGATGCCGACTTCGTGGGAGGAGGTGCCGCAGCAGATCCTCCTTCGACATCGAGCTTCTTCCTGGGAGATGCCGGAGGCGTGGTGTGGAGATGTTGGGTGCTTTTACTTTCAGCGGTGGCGGTGGCGTGAATCGGGCTTTTTGTGGAGCGAGAGGTGGAGGCGTGGCTCGACCATCGGGGAAGCATTGCGTCGCAGCAACGCCGAGGAGTCGTGGGTTGTCGATGTGGAGGAGGTGTGCTTGCTCCAAAGAAATGGCTCAAATCTGCGGGCCTCTCTTGCCGGAGATATAACCTCCACACCATCTGGAAATATGATGTACTTTTTGCGCCAGAGGATGAATGTGCCATGGAGAGCTCGTCCAAGCTTGGTCACGCTGTCGTCCCCAAAGAATCTCGAGCATGAGATCTTCGGCCCCCACCACCTCTTCCACCGTGACCTTCGAGTATCCGGAGGGTATCCGTTGCATGGAACGTCCGCCCGCCTCCACCGGATAAGCCATGCCGTAAGCCACCTTGAAGGAGAGGTTACGATATCAATGTGTAACTCGCCTCGCCCACGGATGACGCGGCCCTGCGGGTCGCTCACATGGGCCACTACGACGCCAAGAATCGCTTCTTTTTGCACGTCGACCGATCACGGATTCCAACGCCACCGAACATTGGTCGAACATAGTGTTCTGGTCGGCTGATTGCTTTGACACTTTTGCGTGACTCAGACATCGATGGAAGCCTTCGAGCTCTAAGCTCTTCCTCCAATCGCCCACTCTACCCTCGATCTCTCTCTTGCTTCGCCCCGCCTCCCGTAAGTGATTGAGTCTTTGGCAAAGTCGTGCTTCCATGGTACCTTCCCAAACCTCGTGGTTCTGCCCCGTGCTCGTGGTTTTGAAGGGCATATGTTAGCTCGTCATTCTCCTGTCCGTCACCAAGGATCTCGACCGAAGTCTGCTCGATGACTTGTACAATCATTTCACTAACTTCTTGGATCGCTTGCCACCACCAAGCTACCACATCGCAAGTTTGCCCCCGTGAGCCAAGAACCAATTGCGCAGGCGGGCTCCCAATTCTCGCCAGTACAACATCCTGCTGCCAAGTTCGCCTTCCGCTTGTCCTATTTCTTTGCAACCTTGATGTAACCACCGGTCCCGAGATGGTGGTGGTATTTCTTCTTCGTGCATTCACCTGCTTTTCTCTCTCGCGGCCGTCCCGCATCCGACAAACTTGTACTCCTCGAAGCATCCCAATGATCGACCAAATTAGGAAATTGATTGAAGTCTAGCCTTTCTCTTTTGTCGATGTACTTGCGGGTGAGGGACGACTTCCACTGCTGAAAGAAAGTTGCCATCTTCTTGAAAGCCCATCCCTTGGCCTTCTGTTCGTACCCTTCTGGAAAAGTGAAATTTTCTTTCATATCATTCCGCAGCGCCTTGGTAGTCGCAGGACTTGACCCATTTCGATGTTGATTGGGGCGTGATCCCTCACGTGGTAGCCGCAAGCGTTGTTGAAAGGGCCAATTGCTGATTCTGGGGCTAGTAGACTCCCGTCGTTGCCGACTTCGGTTATCACGCACTTTGTCGAATGCTTCTTGTTAGGTCCTTGGTTCATTCCGGATTGGGTGGCCGATGAGGTACCGGGCTGGATACACAAACACATATAATATGAATGATTTTAGAATAATTAACATGTTTACGGTGATTTTATAATGGGTAAGAGTATACCTCGGTACCAGTGTTAACGGCCTCATCGACAGCGTCAGTAGCACCATCGTGATTTTCCGCATCAGTGTTAACGGCCTCATTGGCTAAGATGCTACCCAGCGCAATGGTCTCGAACATCAGATTTTCCGCATCATCGAATTCCGGGTCACCACGTCTTGGTGTCGCCATCTAGAGTAGAGCAAATCTCGAGGCTTAGATTATATATAAAGACAAGATTGTCGAGAACAATTCGAGTTTGAAAGCATAGTAGGGTTGCAACAAATTTCCACGGTTGTGGTGTGAATGTTACCTTTAGTAGGGTTATTGTTGTCCAGACGTACTTATGTGTAAATCTAAGACTTGGTTTAGCGTTGTTATATATGTATATTGTAGCTATGAACAAAGTATTATAAAAAGGAATTACCCAAGTCAAACCGCGCCTTATAAAAATCAACAGAGTATATTTTTTGTCCCTCTAACTCTTGCCTTATAAAAACCAACGGAGTATATATATATAGTGATTGAAAGGAAAATCACTAAATCGGTTCTATCGTAGTAATAATCACTGTAAGTGATTCAGAAGGTCCAATGGAAGTATCAAAGCCACGTGGGAGAAGAATGATTTACGTAAAGCCTACCCACATCTATCTAGGAGAGCGATTTGGGGATAAAATCCTTTTAAAGGAGATAGGATGAAACAACCCTAAAAGATTAGTAGCAAAAACGAGGTTATTAACAAAGTTAATGGCACATATAAGTAAATCTTTCAATAAAGATCAAGCTTCATTTCCATCTCAAGAATAAAAAGGTCATACGATATTCATATATCACAATTTATACAAATACCTACTACAACAAAGAATGATTATTATCTCTATTCACTAAAATAGTGTCATACAAACTTATACAACACAATTTACAAAAGTATCGATTAAAACAAAGAAAATACAAAACTTGTCATGAATTAGGGTTTCATCATCCATCTTAAACAAACTTGTATTCATAGGGTAGCCATAGCCATGCTCCAAATTGAGCCAAAATATCCTACAAGAGACTAACCTCACATAGTAAAAGATGAAATCACCATCGTTAAAAGGGAAGCCACCAAGCCCATCCCTAGTCCAACACTCCCCACACCTCATTTCCCCAAATCCACCCAAGGCCAAGACTACCTTGCACTGCTCGATTCTTCCCAAACAGAGCAAACCACACAAAGTCAAAATCATCCAAACCAGCCCTTCTTCCTCACTCCCTCCTTCCTCACTCCCTCCTTCTTGCTCCAAACCCTAGCGCCCAGCCTAGCCGGACCGCTCCTCAGACATTTCGCGAACACCTTGCAGGCAAGTGGGATCGAGAGGAGGAGGAGGCGGCACACTATCGCCGGTCCTCCGGTGGAATGGCGGGCGGCGTCGGCAGAGGAGGCGATGGCGAGGTGGCGGATACGGCGAGGTGGCGTCGGCGCGGGGTCTCGACGGAGGCGGCGGCACTAAGACTTGGAAAATTTGGGGTGTGAGGAAGCGCGGGGACTTAGAAAATTTAGGGTGTGAGGAAGAGCGGGGAGTATCGACATTATATAGGGCACCCACTTCTACAAGCAGTTGGTAATAACAACCGCTTATAGAAGTGCTCTACAAGCGGTTGGTATTACGAACCGCTTGTAAAAAGGACTTCTACAAGCGATTAATATTACTAACCGCTTATAGAACGCATGGATGGGCGGGAGTGTGAAAGGCCCTATGCAAGTGGTTAGTATTATCAACCGCTTGTAGAGCGCAAGCTACAAGCGGCTATTAATACCAACCGCTTGTAAAAGCGCTGACCGGATAATATTCAAAACAATACGGTGCCCATATCGCTCGATAAGATCTCTTCCTCCCACTGCTAGCGTGGCGTTTGAGTGCAAGTGCTCGCCCACCGGTGCGAACCCGCTCGCGCCCCTTGCCATTCTTTTTTTTTGTGCAGCTTTCTACAAGCGGTTGTTACTAAGAACCGCTAGAAGTACCATCTAGCGGTTGGTATTACGAACGCTTGTACCCTTCTACAAGTTAATCAGATACCAACCGCTTGTAGATGGTATTTCTACAAACGGTTTATATACAAGCGGTTTATATTACGAACCGCTTGTAGAAGTGGGTAGAGCTTTAAATTCTCTAAGTCCCCACATGCACTCTCCCACACCTTCAAATTTTCTAAGTCTCCGAGCGCCTCCTCTCTATCGCGCGCTCCCTCCTGCTCTCTGTTTTCATGCCCACAAGGTGTTCGGTGAAATGCCCACAAGGAGTTTTGATGATATATTGATGTTGGAGTAATGAAAAAATATTGTTGATGCTAATTTGTTTCACTCTTTGAAGCTATTAATTCATGTCGACGGCTTCATCAAATGGCGAGACGAAGAGACAACTAGAGGCATTGCGGATGAAGCTATTGTGTCCTCGATGCGGAGATCCTGTAAATGTGTTCACCTCCCATACATCCAAGAATCCATCCCAGTATTCATGAAGTGTTCAATATGTCGGTAAGTTTTTGAAGTTATTCATTTGTTCATATTCATTGACTTTCACCTTCCGCTCCATTCTTTCTGCTTGAAGGGCAAAGCATGCTCAGTATTAGCGTTGGGTGATAAAGCCAGACCATGGTGTTGAAAATCTTGCAATACAAATTGCTGCATTCCAAGAAGATTTGTCGCTATGATGATGGCCTATGGCTGTAACATTTAATCTGTTTGCAAGCGAGAGATGCACATCCGATCGCTTACGATGACAACAAGAGTATTAAAAGTTAGAAGAAAGGATGGAAAGAGTAGAGGACATGCTAAAGAAATTAGTTAATATAGCTATCATTGTAATGTTGCTCCTTTTATATGATGTACTAGGTAAGTAGCAGTAGACAACTTGTGCTCAAATTGTTGAAAGCTTGTATGTCAGTTGTGTAAATTTCACACTGCTTTTGGGGTTTTTGTATGGGAATTTATGAGCTAACTATACTAAGCTGAATTTCTCTTTATATGTCTGTAATTTCCTTTTTTAGGTATGCTAAAAATTATGCAGTCCTTTCATAGAGTGGATATAAATAACAGAATAAATGTCATTTGTATTTAAAGTGAACCTAACAAATGAATAACTTCTAGAAATAATTTTCAGGCTTTGTTCTCATTTTAAAATTTGTACAAATGGTTTTCGGGCTTTGTTTTCATTTTAAAATTTGTAGAAATAATTTTGTAGAAATTATGTACAAGCAATGTTAAACATCAACATATCAACATGATCATATGGAATAATTTGTATGCAAGTAGTACATCTTAAGTCTTCGCTTTACAATTGTTCCTTCGTTATGATCGTGGCGTATGTAAGGAGCATCGACATCAACATCACGCAGGGCGCTTATGTCGACATCAATCTGTAAAAGGAGGGAGCTCGTCGAACTGACCTTACTCTTCCTCGTCGGTGACGTTCTCAACTCCTACAATCCTTCGTTTGCCTTGGAGAACCACATGTCGCTTTAGCATTACCTTTTGCTTGTCCTTCGCTTTTTAGGTTTGCTTGACATGTCCATTACATAGAAGACCGGATCACATCGTTCGCGAGAACAAACGGTTCGCGCCTATAGCCGACTTCGTGAGATCCACGGTTGTCATGTCAGATTTGTCGACCTTCACACCGTTTGGAGTCAGCTTGACCCATTGGCACTTAAATAGAGGGACCTTCAGAGGTCCATAGTCGAGCTCCCATATTTCTTCTATGAAACCATAATATGTGTCCAACTCCGCCATTGTTGTCTTGGCGTCTATACTGACACCACTGTTCGGGCCGGTGCTCTGTTATCCTCGATCCGTATAGAATGTGTAACCATTGATCTCATACCCCTTGAATGTCACAATTTCTTGTGATGGTCCCCGAGCCAAGCGTTGCAATAGTTCATCGTTTGACCCTTCCTCAAGGATGTACTTCTGTAGCCAGCTGCCGAAAGAATCCATGTGCTTCAGGGTTATCCAACTCTCTGTCTTCCCTGTGAACTCGCGGCGTAGGACACTCTTGTGCTGAAGGACATAGGGGGCGACTATAGTTGATTGCTTCAGAACAGTGAAATGTGCTTGCTTGAATGCAACAAGATCATTGCATGCAACTGATTGCCTTCCTATTGTCCTTTGCCCGTAGCCTCCCTCGTGTCGTGATATGGGGACGCCGATAGGATTTAGATCATTCATGTAATCAACACAAAACTCTATCACCTCCTCCGCCACGTAGCCCTCGGCAATGCAGACCTTCGGACGCCTTGACGATTACGGACGTGCTTCTTCGAGACACTCATGTACCTCTCGAAGGGAACATGTTGTGCGATACATCGGTTCGAGGATACCTATCTCCTTGACAAGGTGAACGGTGAGATGAACCATGATATCAAAGAATGCAGGAGGAAAGATCATCTCGAGACTAACCAAACTTTGTACCACATCAGCCTCCAACTTAGGCGGTTTAGCTGGTTCGACAACCTTCTGCTAAATGGCGTTCAGAAGGAACATAGCTTTGTGATTGTCCCCGCACCCACTCGGGCAAGATACCTCGATAAATACAGGAGCAATCAGTGTCATCAACACAAGGCGCTCATGGATTTTAGGCCTTGGAGTTTGTGCTCTTTTCGTGTTTACGAGTCTTTTTACATTTGAGGAGTATCCGTAAGGACCTTCACACTGCTCAAATACTCAATCATGCTTTTTTTCTCTTCTTTGCTTGGAGTGTAGCTCGCAGGATGTAGAAAAAGTTGTTTTGTCCCTTCTTTGTTTTTCTGATGTAGGTCACTCCTCACCTCCATGTCTTCAAGGTCCTTCCGAGCTTGCGGTGTATCTTTCGATTTGCCATACATATCTATGTAGCCTAGCGAGTTCAAGTAAACATTCTTCGTGATGTGCATGAAGTCAAGCAGTGACGAACCTCCAAAACTTCCCAATACTGGCAGTCCCAAAATATTAATTTCTTCTTCCATGTGGGTGCATGACCATCCTCATTCTAAGCAGTATGCTTCCAAGACCCTTCCCAAATACTACTTTCAGATCCTTTACCATAGCAAACACAAGTCGCCCATTACGATGCCGAGGCTTAACACGAATTCCCAGATTAAATTTATCGCCTTTCCACCTCAAAGCATGACTGCCAGAAGAAACTCTGCGGTGGCCCATGTACACACTTCCGAGAGTTTTTAGGTACATGCAATCCGCTTCATCTATGCATTGGTGCGAGCTTTAAACCCTTTGATGGTTTGGTAGGACAGTTACCGAGAAGCGAGCCAATCATTGATTGTTACAAACAACAATGCACGCAGTTGAAATACTCTCTTTGTACTCATCCCAAACCCGTACACCATCCTCCCACAACTTCACAAGGTCTTCAACCAATGGTTTCGGTAGACATCGATGTCGTTTCGAGTGTTGCCGGACCTTCGATCAATAATGGCATCATGATGTACTTCCGCTTCATGCACAGCCATGGAGGAATGTTATAGATGCAAAGCGTCACAGGCCAGGTGCTATGGATGCTGCTCAACTGACCGAAAGGATTCATCCCATCGGTGCTCAACCCAAACCTTATGTTTCTGACCTCATTTGCAAAGTTCGGGTAAGCTCGATCGACTTTCCTCCACTGCGAGCCATCTGCAGGGTGTCTAAGCATCACGTCTTCCTTACGCTCTTCTTCATGCCAACGCATCATCTTGGCATGACCTTCGTTAGCAAACAGACGCTTCAACCGGGGGATCACAGAGAAATACCACAATACTTTGGCTGGAGTTCTCTTCTTTGTACGATTCCCATCTAATTCACTGGATCGCCACGCCGCACCTTATACCGGATTCTTCGCTGCACCGACAAACCTTGAAATCGGCATACTCATTGCGTACAGATACAATCGTTAGGACATGCGTGTATCTTCCGTGACTTGCAATCCTAAAGGGCAAAGGACTCGCCGCTTCATACGTAGATTCGTAGAGTGTTACCTTCCTAAGCAACTTCTTTACGAGTGATAACAAACCATTGAATGCCTTGTCGACACACCGCTTGTGGCCTTCCATTGCATGAGTTCTAGTGTAGTACGCAGCTTTTTATGGCCCCGTCCACGCTTTGGGTACAGCGCTTCGTGGTCCTCTACCATGCTCAAACTTCTTGTATTGTCTTTTCTCTGTGAACTCTCCTCTCCATCACGGAGCATCCGATCTAGCTCATCATCGCCAAACTCGCCGATCAGATCTTCCACGGACCCGTATTGAGTGGTGTCCCAGATATCTTTGTTGGCTCTATCTTCCTCTTCTTCGTCTTCTTCATTGTCTTCCTGTCGAATCGCCTCTATTTCGCCATGGTGGGTCCAACAGGTATAGTTTGCCATGAAACCTCTCGTGATCACATACCTCATAACCATCCATTGTTCGAGTGCTCCTTCTCATTCTTGCGCTCTCACGACGGACAACGATGAAGCTTCCTGGAGGCAAGAATGCAACGGCCGCGTCGAGAAACTCCTTCATGCTATCTCTGAACTCTCTTAACCGACGGTCCGCATTGTACATCCATTGCCGGTTCATCTACACCAATAAAAATAATAACAACATCTATCACAATATTTAATTAAAGCTAACTATGTCTAATAGTTTTGTATTTTTTTAATCATTATGTATTCTTTTAACTAAAGCCAACTAATTATTTCTAATCCTGCTGCATTTTTTTAAATAAAACTAACTAATTGTTACATGTTCATGCAAACCTTTTCTATCATTCCGCATTTTAATTTTACTAAATAAAAATTATTTTTTACCTTTTCCCCACCTTTGTAATTTTTCATAGTTTCACATTTATTGCATTTCATTCCATACACCAAACAATATATCACCTTAAGAACAAAAAATAAGCCATCAACGTAAACACTAATAATTCCCACAAGAACAAAACATGATTTCTCAACATCCAATGCACAAAAACATCAATATATAGGTGAGAAAGATGTCAAGAACATGTTACTCACCTTAGGAACAATTAATTCGAGCTAATACCCTCAATTGAAAATTTTGGCAAGACCTCCCCCATGAATCGCTCTCGGCCCACCACTCTGCCCCTGTGCGAGCTTGGGGAGGAAGATGGGGTTTAAATGCTTGAACATGGGGTTTAAATGCTTGTTGGCGGGAAGGGGTCTCTAAGCGGTTCTACACACGAACCGCCTCGATCCTCACCTATAGAAGCGGTTCATGTCTCGAACCGCTTCTAGATCTCTAAAGCGGTTCTTCACACGAACCCTTCGAGTTGGGACTCGAAGGGGTTCGTGTGAAGAACCGCTCTAGAGACCCTCCCGCCTGCTGCCTGAACCGCTTGTGCACGAGAGCACAAGCGGCGCACCTAACCACTTGTGATAGACCGGTTGTGAAGGCCGGTTCTGTAGTAGTGGATGTATCACATATCATAGGGCAAAGGGAACTACTATGTTGATGACTTGATCCCCAAATCCGAACGAGGCAGGCATGGAGGGACTGGAGACACATCTCCATTCTCCGGTGGATCTGGCTCACTCCATCCCTAAGAATGTACTACAAGATCCATGGGTCGCCGGATCTTTCAACAGCGGCTCATATTAGTTATTGGCTGATCATGCCACTCCAAATTCCGAACCGCCCATTCATCGTCCGCAAGCATGCAACTGATTGTGATTCCAGCACTGTAGTTGTTGGTGTGTCGGATTGATCTGGATGCTCGCTCCTTCTCCCCTCGTCGTCATCAGACCCTTTATTTTTTTCTACATACCCTTTTCCATATGTATGAGAAATATGTAAACAAATTATGCTATAAAGGGTGGATTTTAATGAAATTTTTCATGAAACTCACTTTGGAGTATCTTATAATCAGTATTAGAGTATACTCAAAATGATAAAGAGCTATAACAACATCATTTAAACAGTATATTAGAGGTGGGAGTGCATACACCGGTGAGTATAGAATCATTTTCATATATATATATATATATATATATATATATATATATATATATATATATTGAATGAGAGCGTACAAAATCCTTAAGATAGAGAGAGCTATTCGATGGCATACTATATACAGAGGAGTCAATTAAGGGCATGCTAAAAATGACTATACAAGCTTATTGCTTAATACCCGCCCGCAGTCACATCAGGAGGTTTTCGGATGCAAAGACTGGACTAAAAATCCGAGAACAGTTGCACAGGTAAACCTTTTGTCATGATATCCGTGAACTGGTGCAACGAGGGTATGTGTAGAACACGAACGTCACCAAGGGAGACCTTCTCGTGGACAAAATAAATGTCAATCTCGATATGCTTTATGCGTCGATGCTGAACCGGGTTGGATGACATGTAAATAGTGCTGACATTATCGCAGTACACGATGGTTGTCGAAGCTATAGGCTGATGTAGGTCCTCAAGAAGTTGCATCAACCAACAACACTCGACGACAGCATGCGCGACGGTGCAGTACTCAACCTCGACACTCAAGTGAGACACAACGGTCTGTCGCTTGGAGGACCAACACACCAGGCATCAAACTCGATGGAACAATTGTTGTCACGAGTAAACTGACAAATAGAGATAAGTTGCGAACAAGGGTTGAGACAACAAGAACATTATTAAGAGAGAAACAAGAGGATTTGGTGTGGAGAATAGAGTGGCCACATTTAGAGACGGGAAGATGAGAACCATCACCAATGGTGACTGATGAGAATGGTATAGGAAGGGGAAGAAGAATAATACCATCATCAAATGCCATGTGGGAAGTTGCACCGGCGTCCATAATCCAGTTGCCTTGGTTTTGCAAGGCGAGTTGGTTCCTGCCTAAGATTAGGCTGGCCTGATCCCATGTGGGTGCAGTGGTTGGCATGTTGGATGGTGACACAAAGGATGTGCGGAACACATGCGGTGCTTGAGGGCGAGGTTCGAGAATGCCCTGGTTTGTGGCAGGGTGCCATTGGGGTGTACAGGCCCTTGGGTTGAAGCAGACCCACGCCCCGTGAGGAATGGACGGCGCGAAAGGGGAGTTAGTGTGCCTCTTGTTGTTCCGGCGGTTGTTACCGCCGCCGCCGTCGTCGTCAGAGTTACGCGAGGAGTTGGAACCCAATCGGTGGCAGCTGTCCTGGGAGCAGCAGGTGGTGGAGAGAAGAACCGTGGCAGGCGGCGCGAAGGATGTGAGCCTGCCGAAGTTCATGGAGTTGGAGAAGAATGCGAGCCTCAACAAAGGAGAGGGCAGTTCCCTTGAAGGTGATGATGTCGGCAACGTTGGAGAAACACGAGTTGAGGCCACGCAGCATGTTGTTGACAAGGTTGATATTGTCGCTGACGGGGTAGCCGATATCGGCTGTAATCTTGATATGTTGGCAGTAGTCGGCGATTGAAGAATAACCAGTGTACAGAATTGTTGGCTAAGGTACACCGCGCGTGTCTCACGGTTGTTGTTAAAGAGATCCCGGGTGCGAGTCCACAAATCACAAGCGATCTGATTGGGCTCCATGACGACGTCGAGGATATCTTCGACGATGAAGCCATACAGCCAAGACAACACGGTGTAGTCCGCTTGCGACCAAACGACATCGTTGAGGTTTGCGGCGATAGTGCCATCGATGTGGGAGAGGAGGGCGAACTTGCCGCACATGGCTGTGAAGAAAGTTCACCACTTGGTGTAGTTGGAGGCCTTGAGGTCAAGGACGACAGGAACATGCGCCTTGACGAAAGTGATGTTGATGGTGGGCGGCACCGCAGAAGGAGCCAGGATTATTGCATGGGTAGTGGTAGCGAGTGTAGCAGCGTCGACTGCTGAAGCAGTGACCTGGAGTGCAGTAATCTAGGCATCGGCTACTGTTGTAGCTGGCGGTTTCTTATGCTCAAGTGGTATCCATGAGGAAGATGAGCAACAGAAGAGGCTCAGGAAAGAAAGGAAACTGATACCATGAAGGAAGATAGCAAGGGGAGCAATCACCGCACACCCAAAACGCTGGGGTGGCTAATCATATATATATATATATATATATGTGTGTGTGTGTGTGTGTGTGTGTCTTGAATGAGAGCGTACAAAATCTCTAAGATAGGGAGAGCCATTCGATTGCATAATATATACAGAGAAGCCAATTAAGGGTATGCTAAAAATGCCTATACAACTTGATTACTTAACAAGTACGATCGAACCACTTCCTAGCAAGCTAGCACGAGGCAACATATCATAGCTTACTGTGTCCAACCACAGGTTAGGGTTTACCTTCAGATACAATGAACAATGCAACTTAAGCAATCATCACTCCTCAGTGTCGTCCGATAAAGCTAATAGATAGTTCAGATCGTCTAAAGCTATGCTGCTACACTGCCAGTTAAATTAAAAGAAAATAGCATGATGTTTTTAAATACTTCCTCCATTCCATATTAGAGGGCATATAATTTTCTTTGCAAAGACCAAGAAGGAAGGCACCAAGTGATTTGTTTCCAAACTTGCCCCTAATGCATGCGGAAGTTAATGTGGGAACGGAGGATCATGCATGCGGAAGTTAAGAGTATTGCGGGGAAGGAAGGGCATGCATACGGAAGTTAATGAGGAGAAGGGGCAGCTAAGGAAAATTACTCACAGTAATTAAAGAGACGTCCTATAAATTGGAATTGTATGAAAAAAGTTAAATGTCTTCTAATATGGAATGGAGGAAGTAATATTTTTTAGAAGATCTAAACCGTAGCCTTTTTTATCTAACAATCCCGTACAGACTGCGTTGCATCCGTTTCCCCCACCATGACATCACAGCCCATACCAGCCGCTGCTCCAACGCGTCCAAGTAAATCGCACTGTGGCCAGCGAAATGGCCTAACCGAAGGCGACGCCCACAAGGCATTGATCGGAGGGCCGCAACCAAACGTCGCCGTCGCCTCCCCGGCGAAAACGACGTCGCATGGAAATAAATGCGTGTTTTTATCAGCATCGTCGACGACGCCACTGGCTAATACACGCGTGCACCACCCCCGCGCGCGCTCGATAAAAATTGCTAGCTGACGCGCGTATGTATGTGCGCGGTATTAGTTTCGCCCGGTTTATCTTTTGAATATTGTTCTTACTTCACGCTGTTCATAAGCATTTTTGTAGTGAGAGATTGAGATCATCTTTTTAGTTGTGGAAGGCAACCCAATTATATTGGGTGTCATGAAAGTGACCACTGACAAGGACATACCGTATGTATAATGAATGCATAAGCACTGTATTGATTCAAAGTGAAATGTTGCTCTGTTTTTCAGATAGGTCCATCTAACATTCCCGCTTGCTTGTACGTGTCCTTGGCTCTCTTGTAATAATTGTATAACTAGCCCTTGCGTTTCGCAAATAGCACCATCTCCACGGAGGTTTGTAATTCGTGGTTCGCTATAGCTCACCTAATCGTAGAGCTCATGAAGATTGTTAAGTCTCGTATACATGTTCTCTGCTCCGACAGTACGGATAGAACTTCACTTGCGTCACTTTTCTATTTAGAAACTCCAGTAATAGGCCTGAGCGTTGGACCTCTCGAATCCTTTATGACATGGCTGACTTTATCGGTTTGACTAAATATCTCTGCAATTGTATCACTTACAACGAAAGTTTAACTTGCAATTTGCGTACTATTTCAAAGCATTGGCGTGAGATCAAGCAAACGTGCCATTGCCCAGTGAACATTGTTTAAGGCAAAGATGAAACCACCAAAAAAGCAAAGTATTCTATCAATCAAATTGGAAGGGGGAAGGTGCATAGAAAATGGAGAGCGTGGGCCAATGAGGCGCTGCGTCTGGTTATAATATTGGGGGCCCATGCCACCACGCGCCCTGGTTTCGCTCCGCCACCTGATTCGCCACATAGCACTCAAAGGAGCCAGCTTTAGATTTGTTGCAACTTGGCCAGTTGCCTAAACATGTATTCTCTTGTTTTCATTGAAGGATCCACATCCCATTGGAGAATAAACATGTATTGTCTTGGTACTCCGGTGCTTCTTAACTGAACCTTCAATGTGTGCCTTCAGCTTTGTTTCTTGTTTTTATGATTGGTGACGTTTCCCAGAGGGTAATTTTCCTTCTTAGAAAGGAAAGATGATATTAACACTTCACAGGAGTATGGCTATTGGGAAATACTACAAATGTATCATTAGATATCTTGATGTCTCGCTTCTACATGATCATAGTATTAATTTTAGTTTCTGTATGGTTCCTGTATCCATTTATATATATTTACTGTGACCATTTGTGGTATTATTTATCATACATGCCGTCATTGATTGGCTAACAACAGTAACAGAAAAATACTTCATGCTAACCTTTCCAACTGGTTAGTTATTATTCACCGATAACTTAAGTAACAAAAAGAAACAAAAAACTGAAAAACAACAACAATATGCAAACCAAACCCACACGGAAAAAGAAACCACCTAAAGCACAGAGCAGTGTAGGACTACCGTGGAATGCCACACAAAATAGAGGGGCCAAAACGAAAAACTCACCCTACCCTCCCCTCCTCTTATGTCTCTATATACCGCGCCCTTCTTCCCCCACAAACTCCACCTCCTTCCTCCCAACCAAGAAGCAGCAAGTTAAACGGAACCCACCGAGCCAAGAAATGGAGGACTACTACTACTTTTCCACCTCCTTGGAGATTGTCGACGACCTCGATATGGGCTTTCCCGGGGTTCACTCCACCTCCCGCCACCAACCCTCGCCGTCGCCAAGGCCCCGCCGCGTGTCCCGCGACAACGCCGGCGAGCTCCAGCACCACTACCTCGACTCCTGCTCCCGGTGCGGGCGGTCACTCGCCGGAAACAAGGACATCTTCATGTACAGGTAAACATGCTACACCAAAAAATACTCTCTATGTCATGCAAGTTTCCAAGAAGCAGCTCTGGTTGTGACGGCGGCCAGTACGGTTCTTTATGCAGAGGCGACACCCCGTTCTGCAGCGAGGAGTGCAGGCAGCAGCAGATCGAGACCGACGAGGCGAGGGAGAAGAGGTCCAAGCAGCCTGCCGCCGCGAGGAGAGAGCAGCGGCCGCAGCGGCGGAGCCCGGAGAGGATCCCCGTCTGGGCTCGCTAGATGCATCGATCGACCGACCAAGAATGGCATCCTAAATAGCATATGTAAGCTTCAGAATTGTGCATGAATTCGTTCGTGCACGACTCCTCAAGTCTGTTGCGTGCGGCCGCCAGCTTGTTGGTTGTAAATTTAATCCAACGAACAAGCGTGATATGGGCAGGCAGCTCGAGGGGACGCAAGCCTGACCAGAATCTGTTTGCCCCCTGGGAGAAAGGCCGGCTCGACAGGTCGTACGTACGTACGTGTGCATTATTAGTACAGGCTGTGTTCCGTTGCCCAACGCAAGAGCGTACGTGCAACTGGTATATATGTGTGTATTTGTGTGCGATTTGCCATGTACTACAACAATTTGGCATGAAAGAAATGAGAGATCACCGAGGTTTTCTCATAAATGGATTCGATCGATCGGTTGTTGTTTCAACTGCGTTTGTCAAAAGATTTTTAGTTGAGAAGTGATTATATGCCTTTTCTTTTTAAAAGTTGTATAAATATTAAAGTATGAATAAAAGTTAGATGATGTTTGCTTATCATTTTGTTTGCATCGAGATTTGTGTAACTTGTATTGGGAGAAAAAGTATCATCAATTCTCGTACAAAAGGATTTACAGGTTTATTTTACATGATGAATCTACAATGCAAGGGGACATTAACAAAATCCAACCAATATGCCCTCACATGTGTCACCTTCACGTACAGACTGAAGTTCATGGTCGTTGTGTACGCACAGGAGGTCTGTAGCACTTGATCTTACTATTCATATCGTCTGCCATGTTGTTTAGCTGGCATATGTCATTTCATGAGTTAAATTGAAAATACCCCATCCAAGGTCAAGGTGAGTGAGAACTGAGAAGCAAATAATTTTCTCAATAAAGATAAGTAGATAACAAATACCAATTTCTTCAGCCTTGAGAAAAAAATGTAGGATATTAATTCCGATTGGACGTTTTGGAAGCACTTACTACTACAACCCGTACCATTTGTACGGAGGGCACACCAAGTAAACCCCAACATTGCAACACTACTCTTTACCATGATAAAGAAGAAAAAAAAAAGGTCACAACCAAAAGCACAAATGTACTATACTGCCACTAAAGTGGACTTCAGAGTTAACAAATCAAAGGTCTACTAACCCTAAAATCCCTTCTCGGCTGGTCCGTAGATTTCACAGTTGGCGCTTGCAAGTTGCAACCATGTGCCCACATTGCACGCTCCAAGGGAGAAAGAATCGTTTTAGGCAGCCTAGGCCCTTAGGGAAAAAAAAGGTACACCCGAGAGCTTCTCCCCGTGCAAGATTCTTGACACGTTACGACATCTAAGCACACCAAATTATTAATTTGCCTTGTGCTGCCTCATGAGCGTGCGTCTCTTTGGGTTGCTGGTTGTTCGGGGAGCACACGTGAGAGCGCGGCACACGCTCAGCTCGCACATGTCGGGTCGCAACACCGCGCCGCGCGTGGGGGCGGTGCTCTCTGTGCTCCGCGACGCTGGCCCATGTACACTCCTACTGACAGCTGTTCCCTCTGGTCGCTACAACCGCATATAGATCACGTCAAAACCAGCGCATGCACCATGCCCATGCATGTGACTGTGAGAGGCCAATGTAGTACGTACGCTGAGCTTTACTTTGTTACTAGTCGTTAATTTGGTAAGCAGATCGAATTAATTGCTACCGGCATCGGTCTACTGTAAAATGAGCACAAAAAGATCATTACTCGTTTGATTTCCAGAAGCAGCGTGCGACCACGAAACCATTTGGTCATCGGTCATCGGACTCATCACTGGGCGGGGATCGGACATGGTTTCGCTAGTAGTACCATTTAGTATGGCATCCGTGTCCCACTACTTAGCCGCTAGTATATGGTCTCGAGTGAAACCTCGCTGTCCTCGTAAATAAATAAGATCGGTTTCAGTGGATCCCTGCGTACTTTGTCTCGACAAAACAATGTACTGACAGTTTTGTTGTATTGGCACGCATGTCGACGTGACGTGAATGTTTTTCAGAGGAAAAGTACCACGAATTTGTCAAGACCACGACTTGGATGGCGATCGGCCAAATAGTGATTGGTCGATTTCTCCCTTGTACTGTGTTCTAAAGTACTAATGTTGCGGGTGTCACGAGCTCGATCACCATTCACCAGTCCAATCCGACCTAATAGAAACTGTATGGAGGCACTCGTCGTGATGTTCATAGACGAAATGCTCGTCACGCAGACTAATCATGCATGGAAACAGGATGTGAAAGTCGAAGAATTTATATCTAGCTACCTAACTCTAGGCAGCCACCAGCCAATTTCATTCACCACTACAACTCTCAAATGACAGGTTAGCAGAGATTAAATAACTCATGCGTCTCCTGCAAATCCAGAGGGTCATGCAGCACAATAGATGCTTCTATCTATATTTAGATGCATGCAACTAACTCAAACATGTGAGAGGAAATTGCATATACTAACGATCCATATGCCAGAACACAAGTCACCATTTCAGCATGTTTTGTAACCTCCATCCTTTGCCAAATTAAACCACACGCATTTATCGAGTGGTTCTCACTAACCCTCCCCTAGAAACGAAGAAAGGCTAGAGCTGAGTTGGTTAAGCCGTTAAGCTCTCCCCCTGTATTAAATCTGCCTCCTTTGGCCTCTCTCTGCTAAGACCCGTTGTTTCCTTCGATCGCCTCCGTTCCAGCTCCTGACCCCGGCCGGCTTACGTGCCAGCTGACGGCGCCGATGGAGTTCACCTCGTCCTACTTCCACACGTTCGGCAACCCCGACTTCGCGGCGGTCTTCTCGGGCGGCGGGAGCGCTCAGGCGCTCCGGCCATGCCCTCCCTCCACGGTTGACGCCGCCGCCGGCGTGAAGGAGGAGAAGATCAGCGCGGCGAGGCACGCAACCCCCTCCGTGTTCTGCGTCCCGGACGCGGAGGTGGAGGAGGCGCACCACTTCCTGGACGAGTGCTCCCTCTGCCGCAAGTTCCTCTCCGGCGACATCTTCATGTACAGGTCACCTATTACTTGCGCTCACAGTCGTCGTCACACTAGAACCTACGTCTTGATTGCACCAAGAGAGTTACACTGTGTATGACTTTTCGTTTGATCGTTCCGGCGCGTGCGCTCGGCGAGCAGAGGGGATACGCCATTCTGCAGCGAGGAGTGCAGGAGGGAGCAGATCGAGATGGACAGGACCAAGCACCGGAGGAAGAAGCAGCACTCCCCCACGGCGCAGGCTCAGGCGCACAGAGAGCGCGCCCCCCAGCGGCAGCTGCAGCCAAACTAGAGCCCTGCACCGCCTCTGCATCAAGGTTTGCCGGTTTGGACTCTCTGCATGCATGCTACATGTACAAGAGAACGAGCTCCTATACGTGACGAAGAGCGCATATCCAGTTACACGATTGGAGTGGTACTACTACGTACTAGACATCGAAGGGTTCTTGCGATGAATCACGACCCGCTTTTCCACTTGTTTCTAGGGAAGCAATGACGTGGCGAAGGTGTTTGTGTACTGTGCTTGCTGAGCATACGTGTTAATTTTAGTTGCTCGTCTTGCCCCCTTTTTCTGTTTGATCCCTGATGCTGATCAGGGCCATTAAAAGAGGCTATGTGCTCTTTTTCCTACTGTATGTTTCTTTTTTCTTTCGTTGTCGTTTCCCTTGTTAAATGTTTTGCGTTGTGGGAAAGAATGGTGTACGATTTTCTACAAAACAGTGTTCTGTATGGGTTTTTGCTTGCCCCGCGGCATATCCTACTTCATACAATTTAGTTAATTTGTCCAATTGTCTGTGTTGTAGTCTTAGCATCCAGTGGCGGATCCAGGATTTTTTAAGAGCCTAGGCGGACTTATCATTAATATACTAAAATTAATTGTGCATAACAATTTTCCATCAAAAGTCCTATCTCCAAGCTGTTGTGTCGTCTGAACATATATGCATACCTCATCTTTTCTTGGCAGAGGAGCCTGGGCAGGCGCCCAGGCTTGCCCAGCTGTGGATCCGCCCCTGTTAGCATCTGAGCCGAACATTGCTGTTTGGTTTGCACTATAATTACTGTGAGGCGACTCACTTCATCGCATGCTGATGCGTCAGATGTGTTACGAAATTAATTGTGTGATCAATCTTGTATAACCGCAATTAGTAGTTGTTAATTGCCAAAAGATGCCTGTTCGGAGAGATGTCTTCTCCTGGATAGACACCCCAATCTTGTATATATACGTGTGATCAAACACTAACGAGAATGATGAATCATTAACAATCTCTCAATTCTCCACATCATAACACATTATCAGCAATGCTTCGCTCTACCACATCGAGCAATTCCATAAGGGACATGGCTGATATTACTAAAAAGGAGTTTGCTGAACTCACTTTGGATGAGAGTAATTATTTAACTTGGGCAATCGACATGAAGATCTATTTAGCATCTCGTGGCCTCATGCCTACCATAACTACACCTCAACCAAATGCCCCTGTCATTTTAGATACATATAAAAATGCATCTTTGCATTTTATACGACATCACCACCACCCAGATCTCAAAATTGAGTATCTAATAGAGGAAGATCCACTTACTCTCTGGAATTTACTCAGAGAGAGATACGATCAGCACAGAGCTGTTATGCTACCTGAAGCACAACGTGAATGGGCACTCATTCGTTTTCAGGAATATTTTAAAACCGTAGTAGCTTATAACTCTGTTATTCATAAAATCCGCTCACAATTAATATTCTGCAATCAGAGTCTCTGACATAGATATGATTGAGAAAACTCTATCCACTTTTCATCCCTCCATGAGAGTATTGCAACAGTAATACTGTCAACAATGATATGAAAAACATTCTAATCTAATATATACTTCAGGTTGAAAGACACGAGGAATTCCTCATGAAAATTTATCATAGTCGCCCAACTAGTGCTATGCCATTGCCTAAGCACATTCTAATACTCAGAATGTGAAAAATTTCATGGTTGCAACAAGAACCACAAGAAATTCAAAGGAAAGTGGAAGCTCGACAACAAGCAACAATAAGGTCGATTTAACAAGAGCAAAGGTCAATTCAAGAAAAATGACCACAATGACAACTCTCAAGCTTGTCAGAGGTGTGGTTGTGTAGCGATTACATAAATGCAAAAAATGAAAATCTCATGTGCATACAGTACTAGTCACATAATCAGTAGCTAGTATGCACATTTATAACATATATCATATCCACACTCTTTATTACATATGATAATTATAATTTCTACAATAAGGTCTTACAGTACAGAGTAATGCAGCGGAAAGAAGCAAGAGTCTTGTAGTGTGCCCATCCAACCCTCAGGCAACTAACAAGGCATAATCCCTATAAAAGCTCAACGTTAATATCCCTGAATCCTGCGCCAAATAAGTTCCGTCGAGCTATTCTGATTCTTCAGCTAAAAACAATAAATAAGCAAGGGTCGTACTCCGCAAGATTTTTGCAAAACCTATAATATATACAGGCCATTTCAAAGGAAAGGTTTCTACAGTTAATTTGTATAAAGCCAATTTAATTTGTAAAAGAAGTAGCAATTGCAAACGAAATTTATAAAAGAAAATTTGACTAATGTGAAAATAATAAATAAGTAAAGTATAAGTAACAACTCATAGTCCTCCACGACGTGAGCATTGGGTCGTCTATTGCCAACACAAGGCATAAATCTGAAATAAGCACTTTGCAACAAATATTTTCAATCCAACCCATTTAGAAAATATTAAAACTGCTAACTAATCCAGGCGCACCAAGTGTCCCATGACCGTGGGAATGGCTTTTTGAAAAGATTTACACTCTGCAGAGGTGTACACGTTTACCCATAAGACATGACTGACTCTTTGTGTAAGTTATTAGCACACTTCTTTTTGTGTGCCACAAAGAGTCATGACATAACCGTTACATTACTTAACCCTAACTTTGCACCAGCCCAATTATGTTAATCCCTTGCTATGACGGCAGAAACACACGCCCAAGATATGACAGTAGACCCCGTCATTCACACCACAACACAGGCAGTAAACCCTGCCATTTACGCAACACAGGCAGTAAACCCCACCTGCACACATTCCTCCTCATAGCAAGGCATACATCACTATCCCAACCTACCAATGTGCAAAGCTAATTTTAAGGAACTTAATAGGTTAAGGTTGTCCCATACCAGTACTTGTGGTTGTACGAAAAGATTTGGATATAACGTACAATTAGTTTGGTCCTTAATCCGATACGGGCAATAATCTCCCCCTATACTACGTGCAAGTCCATGTACCTCTGACTATTGCCAATAATTGCCCGCATCAAAACCATAGTTTTAATTTCATTTTTAACCAAAATACTAACCATAATGAAAGGTCTTATCCAATTTTATGTCATGTCCAACATTTTTAACCGTATTGAAATTTTAAAGTTCTTTAAGCATGGCTAAGCATGAAATCTAAGTGTAAGGGATCCCATGTTGATATTATATACCGGGTTACCAAGGTTCACAAGTCCATATCTATCAAAAAGGTTCCATGAGTACCATTACCCATAATATAGCAAAGTTTAATGAATATATGCATGCAATAAAATATTTAATGAAAACATTTGCAAAACTGGGATCAACATGGTCAAAGGGGGTGCTTGCCTTGCTCATTATTGTTTACGACGAAGTCAAAGTTGTAGTCAACGTGGTCGATGATGGAAATAGTGACGTCGAGTTCTACACGTCGCGAATCGAAGAACATAACAAATAACAAGTTTTCAATATGGGCAGTAAGAAATCAGATGGAAATTCAAATAGAAACAAATCATAGAAAACAGGTGTGTTTTAGGGCTTGAGTTGAATGATTCTATACTTTCATGTTTTAGTGGATTAAATATATATATATATATATATATACATACATACATACATACATATCATTCATAGCTTTTAGGTCGAGTGATGCATGGTTTCTTATATAGACCATATATTCTTGTTTTATCAATTCAAGAGGTTAAAATTATGTATTCTTGTATTTATAATATCGAATCCAAGAGGAAAAAGTTATTTGGATTAATAGAATCAAAACATTAGTTAATAAGTTGTGCGTTGTGAATGAATAGTACATATTCTTTTACATGAAAAGTGGTCTCTGGTATGTTAGAGTTGTTAAGTTAGGTTATTAGTTATATTTTCGTGGTCTTTAAAAAGGTTCTAGTGATACAAATATCTTAACTATAGATTTCTTCATTACTACCGAGTTCGTTTATTCATATTGTATGGTTCAGAAATCATAATATTTAGGGTTATACTACTATCAAGATTCATATGCAAAGCATGATGAAATGAAATTATTTCTTCAGAATAGGGTAATCTATACTTATTTGGGGAGTGTTTCTAAGCTGATTTTATAAATTTTAGTGTTTAAACGGGCCATTATATTCATTGTCAAAATAGCTTATATGGTATGGTAAAATTTACGTCATACGGAATCGGACTAGTACGGCAAAGTTTACGATTAACACTTAAGGGTTTTGAACTAGCTAAATTTAGTTGAAAAGTAAGTTGTAAATAAGATATTTTTTCTAGAACACGGTAGTCCATATACCAAAGTGTGTTTCTAAGCTAGTCCTACTAAGATTTGCATTTAGACGAGTATTTCTAGAGGCCGCCGAATAGGCTTTGTTGGTTTAGTTTCCTGCACAACAAGTTCATGAAGGGTGTTTGTAGTAGCAGAATTTATATACAAAGCAAGTTCTAAATAGAATATTTTTCTAGATTATAGTAGTACATATGATGGAGAGTGTTTTTGAGCCATTCTTTCAAATTTTTGCATTTAGCCGAGATATTTTACAGACAGCCGAAAAAGTTTAAGTGATTTAAGTTCCACGTGTTTTATGTCCTATGTTTATTCTAGATTGTGACTGCACCTTAGAGGATAATTTAACCATTTTTAAGGCATTAACAGGGCATGTCTCTAAGAGTGTTTTAAAGCTAGTTCCACGATATTTCACTTTTATCTGAGATGTTTTTCATATAAATGATCATTAAGGCCTAGCATGAACTTAATTCAAATTTGCACAAACATGAGATATTTTTGCATAACTATAAAGGATATCATTTTTCATGATCCTAGGATTTGGTTTTATCGAATTTGAAGTTTATTTGTGAAAGTTATGACTATTTGAGCTATGCATGCATTAAAATTTCGACTACTAAACATATGATGCTAACCACGGTGAAACCTAAATATTTTTTTATATATATAGATCCTTGTGACCTTAGGAGTATGACAGAACTAGTTTTATCCAGATTTGAATTCATTTGATCCAAATTTTAACTACTTGAATTTCTATGCATGGAAAGCATTCCTTAATAAGTTTTTGGTCTAAACTGAATTCAAACCTAGATGTTTTTGCATATTTAGAACTCTAATATCCTCAAGAGCATCTTAAAATTTATTTAATGAATTAAAGAGTTACTCCCTCTGTTCCGTATTGTAAGGCGCATAGTTTTTTTTTCAAAGACCAAGGAGTAGCTAGCCATTGTCATTAACTCATGCAAATTAATCGCTTGTATTTATGAAGACTCCTCGACGTCCTCGTTCGCCAGCCCGACTGCATGCATGTGCTCGCCCCGCGCCAAAATTTTTTTGCCATGCATGCAGGCGCTCGCCCCGCGCAAAAAAACTTCGCAGTGCATGCGCTCGGCCCGCGCCAAATTTTTTTTGCCATGCATGCAGGCGCTCACCCCTCGCAAAAAAACTTCGCAGTGCATGCGCGATGATGTCTTCTACACCTTCAAGCTCCATCGATTCTTCAGGTTTTTTCCATGGCGATGGCGGCGACGGGGTGAGTAGCGACGATCGCGGCGGCGGCGACGACGGCATCGACGGTGGTGGCTGTGGTGATGACATCAAGCTAGTTGTTCTTCTACTGGGCCTCCTCGTTGAGCTAATGATGCGAGTATATAGCACTGGTGCCGTCGTCGTCGTAAGCCTGCATATATGTGTGAGCTAGCTCGCATTTTACAAGCTGATGTGCCTCCTCGTTCACTCGTTCCGCATGCATACATTCCGCATGCAAGTTCATTTAGTATTCCGCATATGCATGGTGTGGTGCCGTCCTGCGCCCGTATGCGTCCATTGATCTGCTCAATACAAAATTTAATGCCCGCGCCTTACAAAATGGAACCCCTCGCAAAAAATTATACGCCTTACAATACGGAACGGAGGGAGTATGATTTATGTATTTGTAATAGTAACCATATTAGGGTTCATTTCAATTTTGTATGAATATAACCATATATTTTATATGAATTTATAATTTTATTTAACCAGAATTGGATTTAAAATACAGAAGATATAAATATTTCAATTTCTGCCGGTTAGAAAATGTAATGGAAGAATAAGAAATACGTTTTTCTTACTGGAAGGCGCATTTTTGTGCTTGAACTGGCTTCACATGCTTTGGCTGACGCCTGGGACCCGCCAGGCGGTGGTTGGAGCAGCGCAAGTGGATGACAAGTGGGTCCCTTGTCGGTGACCAAGAAGAGCGGCTTAACCGGGCTCGCGGGGTGAACAGAGCGGAGGCGGCGAGCGGCCTCGCACTAGAGCTCCATAATCTTCTTCAAGCGTCGGAGGTGGTCTTGTCGATTCTGAGGAGTGGGCGGAGGTTGGTCGCCGTCGTGCCCATGCGGCGGTAGAGACGGCGGCGAGCCGCGAGGGAAACATGAGGGTGCTTATGTCCGGGATATAGTGGAAAAAGCTTCAGGAGATCATGGGGTTTCCATTTTTCTGGTCGGCTAGACTGGAGGTCGACTGAGTATCTCTGCTGCCAGTTCACCGGAGCTAGGAAAGATGAGAGGCGTGCGGAGGTGTCTCGGTGGCTTACTGTCGAAATTGGCTGAGGGTTGTGGTTCGGGACGTGGGGAGAGTTTTCGGTTTCGAGTGATTTGATTATTGTGTGGTAAATATGAAGTTGGGTGGCGGCTCGGTTTTGCCAGAATTTTGGCCGGATTGGAACTCGGTGGCGGAAAGAAGAGCTCGATGTGGCAGTTCTCCAGGGAGAAGAAGCTTCAATTGAGGACATAAATGTGTTCTAGGGGTGACGAGGTAGACGCGGGTCGAATGAATTTGAGTGGGTGGCATTGGAATGGGTTGCTTCCCCTTTCTCTGACGTTTCGGCCAAGATTGCGATTTGGGCGAGATGGTTGTCTTGGTGATCCAGAGTGTGAGCAATCTGTGAGGATGGCTATGGCGGGCAAGGTGAGACACTTATGGCGTGCTTGGTTTCAATTTATAGCCAGGATGACGACTGCTACAAGATTTGAATGCAGGCACGGTTTTGGCGGCCAGTCTGACAGTTTTAATTCAGTCATCATTCTTAGCATGTTTTTCTTTTATAGTATTTCTTCTCTGTTAAGGTTAGGAAATCACGGCAAATTGATCCTGTCATCAATGCCTGATTGTATTTTCATTTGTTTCTTATCTTGCTGATATTTTGAAGATAAATAGAACCGAAAAGTGGTGTTGGATTAAGCCACGAAAAATACAGCGTCTTGTGTTCTCTGTTCCCAGGCGTGAAAACTGTAGCTTTTGTCGAACCGGCAGGCTATTGTCGGAACAATCGGTATCAGAGCTGCTACGCTTCGTGGACCTGTGATCACAAGTCGCCATGTCTCGCCATCGATCCATGTCGCCAATACGGCGTCCTCAAGGGGAGGGCAGCGGCAGTAGAAGCGGCATCGGCGGATCAAGTGGCGGCGGCACGGGAGGCAATCTTGTGATCCACCGAGTGACGAAGGAGATCAGCAGCAGCGGCTCCTTCCCAGCATTAACGCGGACCAATTATTACGATTGGGCTGCGCTCATGCGAGTGATGCTGCAGGCGAGGGGCCTGTGGACCGCAGTGACCATCGGCACGGACGATGTCACCGAGGACCGGATGGCGCTTGAAGTTTTGTCAAAAGCTGTACCGGCGGAGATGATGGGCATCATCGCCAACAAGGAAACCGCCAAGCTCGCGTGGGACTCGATCCGGCTGATGAATGTCGGGGTCGAGCGCGTACGTAAGGCGAAGGCGGGAACTCTCCGGCGTGAATTTGACTCGCTCAAATTTCGCAATGGAGAAGCAGTGGATGACTTGCATCCGCATCAACCGCATCGCGAATCAACTTCGCGGTGCTAGGCAGCGATCTCACGGAAGAAGAGATCGTTCGCAAATTCCTCCAGGCGCTCCCGGAGAAGTTCGAACAGATCGTCACCTCCATCGAGACTTTGCTTGATCTGAGCGAAATCTCTGTGGAGGAGCTCATTTGGCCGATTCAAGGCTACGGAGGAGAGACATGGGATTGGCAAAACCAATTCCATTGCCAACTTGAATCTCACCGAGGATGAGCTTGTTGCGCGTCTATCGTCGCGGCTACAACTCACCGGTGGAGGGACCAGCGGAGGAGGCTGGGAGCGTGGTAAAGACCAAGCGTCAAGTCAGAAGAAGGGGCACGGCCGTGGCCGTGGGCGCGGCAAGGATTCCAGCGGAAGAGGCGGCGGGAAGTCTGGCCGCGGAGGAGATGTGGCTGGCGATGAGTGCCGGTATTGCAGGAAAAAGGGCCATTGGGCCCGTGAATGTCGCAAGAAGAAGAAAGATGAGGCAGCCCACGTGGTTCAGGTGGAGGAAGAGGGAGAAGCTCTGTTCGTGGCCACTGCAAATGCCTCTGCATCTTCATCACCGACAGCTCCATACTCCTCCACAAAATCGCCAGCGATTCATCTCGATGAAAGCAAGTTGTTCGTCCAGCTTGGCAGCAAAAGCGGCCAGGAGCACACCCGATGGATCCTTGACTCAGGTGCCACTAACCACATGACGGGGGAGCGCGCTGTCTTCTCCGAGCTCGACACCGGTGTCCATGGGACCGTCCGTTTCGGTGACGGGTCCGTGGTGGGCATTGAAGGACGCGGGACGGTGATCGCCAAGTGCAAGACTGGTGAACATCAAGCATTTTCTGGAGTCTACCATATTCCCCGGCTTACTGCAAACATCTTGAGCTTGGGCCAACTTGAAGAAGAAGGCTACAAGATCGTCATGGAGAAAGGTTTTCTCAGAATCTGGGACAGCGGCGCCGACTACAGGCAAAGGTGGCACGGGCGGAGAATCGTCTGTATGTGTTGAAGCCGGAGATTGGAAGGCGGTATGCTTGGTGGCGTGGGGACCCGACCTGGCGTGGCGATGGCATGCAAGATTTGGTCACCTTAACTTCGAGAGGACTAAAAGCGACTTGCGAGGACAGGATGGTACGAGGGCTACCACAAATCGATCAAGTCGATCAGATTTGCGATAGTTGTCTCGCCGGGAAGCAGCGACGGCTGGCATTTCCAACCGAAGCCAAGTACCGTGCAGCGCACAAGCTGGAGCTTGTCCATGGTGACCTCTGCGGACCAGTGACACCATCAACACCGGGCGGTAACAGATTCTTCTTCCTCCTCGTCGACGACCTTAGCCGCTACATGTGGCTAATGCTTCTAAACACCAAGGACCAGGCGATGAAGGTATTTGCGGGGTTTCAAACTCGCGCCGAAGTTGAAGCCGGAAGAAAGCTTGGGACCTTGCGCACTGATCGTGGTGGCGAGTTCACAGCACGCCTCTTCATCGACTACTGCGTGCAGGAGGGAATCCAGCGACATTTCACGGCCCCGTATACTCCACAATGAGCAGGGGTGGTGGAAAGGAAATCGAGCCGTAATGGGTATGGCGGGAGCATGATGAAGGCCATGTCTATGCGGTTGGTTACTGGGAGAGGCGGTGACCACGGCGGTGTTTATCTTGAACCGGTCACCTACTCGAGCATCGAGGGATGACTCCATTCGAGGTATGGTTTGGAACAAAACCACGGTGCATTTTCTTCGCACATTTGGTTGTGTTGCACACGTGAAGGCCGGCGACAAGCAACTCACCAAAGCGGAAGATCGGAGCACACCGATGGTGTTCATCGGCTATGAGCAAGGTTCCAAGGCTGGCGCTTCTACAATCCGACCTCACGGCGTGTTCACGTGTCGCGAGATCGCGGTATTTGAAGAAGATCGACCACAGGATTGGGGAGCGGAACAAGGTGCGGACCACATGACGAAGAAGAACCATGCGTCGAGTTCATCACGGTGGGTGGAGCACAGCGTGGGGGTGATCTGGAGTGCGGACCGCGAACAGATCGTCACCTCCATCGAGACTTTGCTTGATCTGAGCGAAATCTCTGTGGAGGAGCTCATTTGGCCGATTCAAGGCTACGGAGGAGAGACATGGGATTGGCAAAACCAATTCCATTGCCAACTTGAATCTCACCGAGGATGAGCTTGTTGCGCGTCTATCGTCGCGGCTACAACTCACCGGTGGAGGGACCAGCGGAGGAGGCTGGGAGCGTGGTAAAGACCAAGCGTCAAGTCAGAAGAAGGGGCACGGCCGTGGCCGTGGACGCGGCAAGGATTCCAGCGGAAGAGGCGGCGGAAGTCCGCGCGGAGGAGATGTGGTCATGATGAGTGCCAGATTGCGGGAAAAAGGGCCATTGGGCCCGTGAATGTCGCAAGAAGAAGAAAGATGAGGCAGCCCACGTGGTTCGTGGAGGAAGAGGAGAAGCTCGTCAGGCCACCGCAAATGCCTCTGCATCTTCATCACCGACAGCTCCATACTCCTCCACAAAATCGCCAGCGATTCATCTCGATGAAAGCAAGTTGTTCGTCGACTTGGCGAAGAAAGCGCCAGAGCACACCGATGGATCCTTGACTCAAAGCCACTAACCACATGACGGGAGCGCTGTTTTCTCCGAAGCTCGACACGGTGTCCATGGGACCGTCTGCTTTGACGGGTCCGTGGTGGGCATTGAAGGACGCGGACGGTGATCGCCAAGTGCAAGACTGGTGAACATCAAGCATTTTCTGGAGTCTACCATATTCCCCGGCTTACTGCAAACATCTTGAGCTTGGGCCAACTTGAAGAAGAAGGCTACAAGATCGTCATGGAGAAAGGTTTTCTCAGAATCTGGGACCCGGCAATGATCGCCGCAAAGGTGGCACGGGCGGAGAATCGTCTGTATGTGTTGAAGCTGGAGATTGGAAGGCCGGTATGCTTGGTGGCGTAGGGGACCAGCACGGCGTGGCGATGGCATGCAAGATTTGGTCACCTTAACTTCAGAGGACTAAGGCGGCTTGCGCAGGAACAGATGGTACGAGGGCTACCACAAATCGATCAAGTCGATCAGATTTGCGATAGTTGTCTCGCCGGAAGCGCCGACGGCCGCATTTCCAACCGGGTTGGCATCAGGCAACAAGACAAGTCGAGCTTGTCCATGGTGACCTCTGCGGACCAATGACACCATCAACACCGGGCGGTAACAGATTCTTCTTCCTCCTCGTCGACGACCTTAGCCGCTACATGTGGCTAATGCTTCTAAACACCAAGGACCAGGCGATGAAGGTATTTGCGGGGTTTCAAACTCGCGACCGGTTGAAGCCGGAAGAAAGCTTGGGACCTTGCGCACTGATCGTGGTGGCGAGTTCACAGCACGCCTCTTCATCGACTACTGCGTACAGGAGGGAATCCAGCGACATTTCACCGCCCCGTATACTCCACAGCAGAACGGGGTGGTGGAAAGGAGGAATCAGACCGTAATGGGTATGGCCAGGAGCATGATGAAGGCCATGTCTATGCCCGGTTGGTTCTGGGGAGAGGCGGTGACCACGGCGGTGTTTATCTTGAACCGGTCACCTACTCAGAGCATCGAGGGGATGACTCCATTCGAGGTATGGTTTGGAACAAAACCGCCGGTGCATTTTCTTCGCACATTTGGTTGTGTTGCACACGTGAAGGCTGGCAGCAAGCAACTCACCAAACTGGAAGATCGGAGCACACTGATGGTGTTCATCGGCTATGAGCAAGGTTCCAAGGCCTGGCGCTTCTACAATCCGACCTCACGGCGTGTTCACGTATCGCGAGATGCGGTATTTGAAGAAGATCGACCCTGGGATTGGGGAGCAGACAAGGGTGCCGGACCACATGACGAAGAAGAACCATTCTGCGTCGAGTTCATCACGGTGGGTGGAGCACAACGTGGGGGTGATGCAGAGGCTGTGCCGGACCCGCCTCCAGCAACGCCTGTTCACCCCACACCAGCATCTGCACCAAGTAACATGGCATCATCCTCAAGTGGGACTGAGCCTTGCACTCCAGTAACACCAGCTCCACCAACAGCAATAGAGTTCGCAACTCCACCATCAGGTGACCCTGATCTTGACGATGATCACGACGACGCGCCGCTACGATTCCGGACCATGGACAATCTCTTAGGTCCAAAGATCACCACCAGCTTACGTTGACGGGAGCTCACGGAGGAGCTTCTGGCAGTGATCGGAGGAGAGCCTGCATCGGTGGATGAAGCGAAGGGAGTTCCGGAATGGCGCATGGCCATGCTGGAGGAGATGGCATCAATTGAAGAGAACAAGACTTGGTCACTAGTTGATCTGCCCAAGGGACACCGAGCCATTGGTTTGAAGTGGGTCTTCAAGCTCAAACGTGATGAACGTGGCGAGGTGGTCAAGCACAAAGCTCGGCTTGTCGCAAAAGGGTATGTGCAGCGTCAAGGAATTGACTTCGAAGAAGTGTTCGCCCCTGTTGCAAGGATGGAGTCGGTGCGTGTGGTACTAGCCGTGGCGGCGCAACGCGGCTGGTCCGTGCATCACATGGACGTTAAGTCCGCCTTCCTCAATGGCGACCTGACCGAAGAGGTCTATGTTGCACAGCCACCGGGATTCACCGCCGCAGGTCATGAAGAGAAGGTGCTCAGGCTTCACAAGGCGTTGTACGGTCTACGTCAAGCTCCGCGGGCATGGAATACTAAATTGGATGCCAACCTGCACGAGCTTGGGTTCACCAGAAGCAAGAGCGAGCATGGTCTCTACATGCGTGGCAAAAGGCAGTCAAGACTGGTGGTGGGAGTCTACGTAGATGATTTGATCATTACGGGGGAGCTCTCTGGCGAAATAACTCAGTTCAAGTCAGAGATGAAGGAAATGTTCCGGATGAGTGATCTGGGACCCCTGTCTTACTACCTTGGCATCGAGGTTAAGCAGGGACGGCAGGGCATCGAGCTGTGCCAAAGTGCTTATGCTGTGAAACTGCTCGAGAAGGCAAACATGCGAAATTGTAATGCATGTACAACGCCCATGGAGGTTAGACTGAAACTATCTAAGAGGAGCACTTCGCCGGCAGTAGATGCGACTATGTATCGTAGTCTCATTGGAAGTCTTCGATACCTGCTGAATACTCGGCCGGAGCTGTCTTTCAGCGTCGGGTATCTAAGCCGGTTCATGGAGGAACCGAAACAGGATCATATGGCGGCCATGAAGCATCTGCTTCGATATGTAGCAGGGACGATAGACTACGGTCTGCGTTATACCAGTAATGGTGAACTCAGACTACTGGGATACAGTGACAGCGACATGGCCGGAGATGTCGACGACCGCAAGAGTACAACGGGAGTGCTCTTCTTCCTCGGCAACAACGCTGTAACATGGCACTCGCAGAAACAGCGTGTGGTGGCCCAGTCATCATGTGAGGCAGAGTTCATTGCAGGAGCCGCAGGAGCATGCCAGCGATCTGCTCAAACGGTCCGCGGAAGATGTGATGGGGAAAAAACATCTGCGCCGACACTCAAAATAGACAATCAGTCCGCTATCTTACTCAGTAAGAATCCCGTGCTCCATGATCGAAGCAAACACATCGACACGAAGTTTCACTTCATTCGCGATTGTGTTGAAAATGGAGACATCGTTTTGGAGTTCGCTGGAACTCAGGATCAGGTTGCGGATGTTCTGACGAAACCACTCGGAAGGGTCAAGTTTCGAAATTCCGTGAACATGTTGGTGTCATCAAGCTCGGATGAATGATGCCAAGATTAGGGGAGATTGACAGCTTTAATTCACCATCATTCTTAGCATGTTTTTCTTTTATAGTATTTCTTCTCTGTTAAGGTTAGGAAATCACGGCAAATTGATCCTGTCATCAATGCCTCGATTGTATTTTCATTTGTTTCTTATCTTGCTGATATTTTGAAGATAAATAGAACCGAAAAGTGGTGTTGGATTAAGCCACGAAAAATACAAATATCTTGTGTTCTCTGTTCCCAGCGTGAAAACTCGTAGCTTTTGTCGAACCGTGAAGTATTGTCGAACACAGTCAGATTTCGCATGAAGCTTTCCTGCATGAAGCTTAATTTCCAGCGGAATGATTGCCGTGGTAGGAAGATCTTCTGGCCATGTGCGGCTGGCTTTGGGTCGCGCAACTGCGGCGGCGATAGCGACAAAGTAGAATGACGGTGCTCTGAACTCTGCGTGAGAGAAAGAAAGGAGAGGAAGGGAGAAGAAGGTGCTGGAGTGAGGCTGACGTGTGGGGCGGTCTGGTAGTGAGGGAAGGGGTAAAGCTGTCGGCTGGGCCGGCTAAGGCAATGGGGCCCACCTGTAAGCCGGACAAATGGGACAGCACTTGCTTAGCCCACAAGTCGAGAGAGAAAACCGACTTTAAATTAAATAAAACTTTTTACAGAGGTTGGCAAGACAAGCTAGGTTATTCAGTAAAAATATCAGCTTAATAATCATTATATAAAATTTCTTAAAATTCTGACAATGAAGATTTTAAATTTCTATCTATTCTATTTTTCGTTTCATTGAAGATTAAAATGAAGTTAATATTTTATGAAATTTTTTAAAGATCTAAAATATTATTATTTATCTTATGTAAAATTTTCATAAATTTATATTTTATATTTAAATTCTAAAAATTCTGACATTACTATTTTCAGCTTTATTTGTTTTCTGTTTTTGAATTTTTAAAGACTACAGATATAAGTTTTAATTTTTTATATTTTTTCCAGAGGTAGATAATGATCTTAGGTCAGCAGGGTAAAAATATTAGGTTAATATACTCTTTGGAGATTTCTACAAAATTCTGACAAGGCTCAAGATCAGATTTCTTATCCAACATTTATCACGATTTTCTTTTATTTTAATTGTTGATATTATCCCAAACACCATGTTTATAGTTCTGAAAGAATCTAGCATTTAATATGATTTTTTTTCTGATTTTTGGTGATTTGATGTTTTTACCTTTTTACTTTTACCATTTTACTATTTTAGTACATATGACTTTTCTTTCAAAAGCAAAAGCTCAAGAAAAATCAATAATGCTAGAAAATTTTGAAAAATTAAACTCAAATTAAGAATATATTTCTAATTCATCTTTATTTGCTTTGGAATAAATAGTTTTAATATTGCTATTTATCCTTTTTCTTAAGATTTGAATGCAAGAAAATGAGGAAAAGACGTTGTTTCAAATCAAAAACTTGATTTCAATTGAAATTTTTATTTACTTCCATTTTTAAATTTTAAATTTCTTATTTTTCCTATTTTTAAATTTTACAGGATGTTACAGGTTGTACGAATCAACGCACAAATAAATGCTGAACTCCAAAACATTTAGTTGAGTTATATCTCAAATTTACTGAGAAAGGCAAACAACCTCAAAGGGATAAGATTGAAGCTCACTTCATTGAACAAACAGAAGACAATCTGGAAGCCGGATATTCTATAAATATTCTTCAAAAACAGAATAATGATATGGAGCAGCAGAAGAAGGATGAATCCCTCAACATCGACGACATGCTCGTGGAATTCACTTCCTAAGACATGCTTGGAGACCTCAATTAGTCCCCTTATTATCCCATAAATGTCATTAGTCTATTATTGTGCTACTAAATGTTATACATTGAATATTGTTATGTACCTCAGACATAATATTTAATAATATATGTTCTATGTATTCTATTTTTATCAGTTAAAATTCATACTGAATTTTCTCTTACACTATATAGAGTTACGAGAAACAATTTGATAGAAGAAGAAGTTTGTTTAGTAGACAGTTGTACCACTAACACCATATTAAGAGAGATAAAATATTTCCATACACTTACAAAGCAAATTAAAAATATTATGGCCATCGCAGGATGTGATGCATTGATTGTTGGTTCATGGCATGCCACAATTTCTCTCCCTATGGGTATAAAAATAGAAATCAAGGATGCACTTTGTATCCTGATTCAATCCATACCTTACTCAGATTTAAAGATATCCATTTAAATAGTTTCCATGTTGAAACTCATACTAAGAATGGTGAGGAATATCTCTTTCTTACTAAAGATAACAGATATGACAAGCAAATATTTGAAAAAAAAATCCTTCCTTGGCATCTGGATTGTACTATACATACATCAAACCCGTACCACATGTTGCGTATAAGATTTTTAAAAAAAATCTTGATAAATTCAAGACTTGGCATGATCGCTTTGGTCATTCTAGCCTAGGGATGGTAAGAAAAATTATTGACAATTCTGTTGATCACAACATATTTATTGCAAAATTTTCAAAATCGTCAGATTTTGTGTGCACTACATGTATAACTAGGAAATTAATTTTAAGGCCCTCTCACCTTAAAATTAAAAATGAACCACTTACTTTCCTTGAAAGAATTCAAGGAGATATATGTTGTCCAATTCAACTATTATCTGAACCATTTAGGTACTTTATGATGCTCATTGATGCATCTACACAAGATGGTCCCACATATGTCTTTTATCCATAAGGAACCATGCTTTTACCAAATTAGTTGCACAAATCATAATACTAAGAGCAAATTATCCTGAACACAGAATAAAATCTATTAGATTGGATAATACCACTGAATTTACTTCAAGGGCATTCAATGATTATTGTATGTCATTGGGAATTAATTTGGAATATTCAGTATCTTATGTACACACTCAGAATGATCTAGCTGAATCTCTTATAAAAAATGTTACATTAATTGCAAGACCACTCCTACAGAATTGCAATTTACCAATATCATGTTGGGGACATGTGGTATTACACGCCGCAAATTTGCTCCAAATTCGACCAACTGCATATCATACAGCTTCCCTGTTGCAGTTAATACATGGAAATAAACCAAATATTTCCCATATGTGAAAATTCGGTTGCATAGTACACGTACAAATATCACCACCGCAGCGTACATCAATGGGCCCCGGTAAAAAATTGAGGATTTATATGAGGTATATTTCTTCGTCAATAATACAATATCTTGAGCCCCTAACAGGGGACCTATTTACAGCCCGATACACCGATTAGGATAATTTTCCAGCATTAGGGGAGATCAGTACCATAATGAATGTCAGAAAATAGATTGGAATGTCACAGGTATTCAGTCCTTAGATCCACGTATTAAAGAATCTGAATTATAAGTCCAGATAATCATAAATTTGCAACACATTGCAAACAATCTGTCAAATGCATTTGTTGATCAGAAAGGTGTCACTAAATCATATATTCCCGTTGTTAATGCACTAAAGCGAGTGGAGGTACCTCATAAAAGTGCTCATCTCTCTCATGCAAATAAAAGGGAGAGAAAATCGGTTACAAGGGATACTGTTTCTCAAAAGAAACAAAAGAAGTCATCTTCCAAATCAATAAATGAAATTCAACCTCATGTTGAAAGACACCAAATGGATGCACAACATCCAGGACCTAGCATAATAACACGCACAAATTTAAATTCTGGGACATCAGAAAATCCTAACTCCATTGTTATGGGAAATCTCGAGGAGCTAGAAGATATAAATGACATTTTCACAAATTATATTAATTCAGGAGAATCTTATAATAGAAAGACTACTATTATCAACATATGTTTCTCCTCAAAAATTGCTAAGGTCCTTCAAATAGATCTAGAACCAAAGTCTATGGCAAAGTGTCAAAAGCGCTTAGATTGGATTAAATGGAAGGAAGCAATTGAGGCAGAATTACACTCGCTTAACAAAAGAGAGGTATTTTCATCGATAATACCTACTCCTCATAATGTCTTCCCTGTCGGAGCTAAATGGGTTTTCGTTCGAAAAAGAAATGAAAATAATGAGGTGGTGAGATACAAAGCGAGGCTAGTAGTACAAGGGTTCACGCAGAGACCTGGCATTGACTATGATGAAACATATTCTCCTGTTATGAGTAGAATTATATTCCAATATTTAATATCATTGGCAGTTCAAATGAATTTATTCATGCAGTTGATGGACATAATGACTGCATATTTATATGGGTCACTCGATTTGGATATCTATATGAAAGTCTCTAAAGGACTTAAGATTCTGAACCCGAATGCAAATCGCAACATGTATTGTGTAAAATTAAAAAAAATCATTCTATGGCTTAAAACAGTCGGATAAAATGTGGTACAACCAGCTAAATAAGTTCCTTCTATAGAAGGGTTACTCTAATAACAATGGTTGCCCATGTGTATTCATAAAGAAATCCACAACTGGATTTTGTATCATCTCCATATATGTTGATGATCTTAGCATCATCGAAAATACGCAAGATATAAACGAAGCAAGCAATCATCTTAAGACGAAATTTGAGATGAAAGATTTAGGTAAAACCATATTTTGCTTAGGTCTACAACTTGATCACTTTTAGTTCTGGAATATTGGTACACCAGTTGCATATATCCAAAAAATTTTAGAAAAATTTAATATGGATATATCATATCCGTAAAAAATGCATATGGTTGTTAGATCCCTAGATATAAATAAGGATCCATTCAGACCAAAGGATGAAAATGAAGAGATATTGGGATCTGAAGTTCCATATCTCAGTGTCATTGGAGCACTTATGTATCTTGTAAATTGTACGAGACCTGACATTGCATTTTTAGTCAATTTATTAGCAAGAAATAGTCCAGCATTAACAAAAAGGCATATGGCTGGTATAAAAAATATCTTCAGATATCTACAAGGTACAAAAGATCTTGGTTTATTCTATCAGAAAAATCAAGATATGGCATTGGTAGGATATACTGATGCCGGCTACCTATCAGATCACCATAATGCCAGATCACAGATTGGTTTTTGTTATTTATATGGAGGTACTGCATTTTCGTGAAAATCGTCGAAACAAACTCTCGTTGCTACTTCCACAAATCATTCTGAAATAATTGCATTATATGAAGCATCGTGGGAATGTGTATGGTTTCGCAGAATGATTAACTACATTCAAAAATCATGTGGTATTGGTTCATTAGAATCACCTACTATTATCTATGAAGATAATACAACTTGTATTACTCAAATGAATATAGATTATATAAAGAGCAATATCACTAAACACATTGCTTCTAAATTATTTTTTTCACATGAATTACAGAAATGTGGAGAAATAAATATATTGCAAACAGAATCATGTGAAAATCTTGCAGATTTATTCACAAAATCTTTACCAACATCTATGTTCCAAAAATATGTTCATGGAATTGGTATGAGATGACTTTGAGATTGCAAGGTTCAGGGGGAGTAAACTCCTAATCTATAACATGTTAATAATCATCAAATTATATTGCACTCTTTTCCTTTATGAGTTTTTTCACATATGATTTTCTCATATAAGGTTTTTAATGATGCAATATAAATACAAGTACACATATATATGCCATATTATTTTTTTCTCGTGATATTTTTTCCTTTGGGTTTTATTGGAGTTTTTCAATAACATATTATTATCGTGTGGTTATTCCTTATATTTTTCACAGGGTTTTGAGAGGAACTTACAAGATATATACAAGTGAAGAAATTGATCAAGGGGGAGTGTTACGAAATTAATCATGTGATCAATCTTGTATAACTGCAATTAGTAGTTGTTAATTGCCAAAAGGTGCCTATTCGGAGAGATGTCTTCTCCGGACAAACACCCTAATCTTTTGTGTGTGTGTGTGTGTGTATATATATATATATATGATCAAACACTAACAAGAATAATGAATCATTAATAATCTCTCAATTCTCTGTCTCTCTCAATTCTGCACATCATAACAAGATGCACACTTTCAAGTTTCAAGTACTGAATGGAAAGCGCAGAAGTTAACTCCTCAAGTCTGAAGCAACTGACAAGGAAGCACGAATTGAAAAAGGCCGGGATTTGTGGAATCCAGCCATGCGGTCCTGTCCTAGCATATGTCAAAATGAGGAACCTGCATGGCTGTATCCTCCAGCGTGAGCCGCTGGTAATCCAGGAGACCACAATTTAATTCGGAGCCAATCTTCTTTTGTTATACACAGCTTCATTCGATCCACACTTGCAAGCTGCAGCCTCACTTTAATCACCGCCCTTTGATGTTTCATTTTGGGCTTAAGTTAAATGGCTAAGAGGTAAGAGCAGATATAATGACAAAACTTACTATTTACTCTATCACTTATTCATGTCATCTAGAGGAAGTAATAAATACAGCTTAACTATCTCTAAATGTTATCTCTAAAAAAATATTTTGGCTATAACATTAAAATTTGTACAATAACTATCTCTTATTCATATCATTTAGAATAAGTATACTTGTTTCAACATAGGCTTTTGGCTAGCAATAACACATTGTTTCATGTATGATGCTGGCTGCTGCATGACAACCGATTTTCTTTTTTATCTTCTTTTTTTACTCTTCACATAGGATAAAATTGATACATATATACTAATAGCAGTATACACTAATAGTAAGTTGAGATAATAGTATTATACGTGCTCTAAGGGACTTTGTTCGTATTCCAAGCAAAGCTACAACTCCCGAGATCAATCATGAGAAAAGTGCTATAGAAGGAAGAGATACCCATGCCGTGGTCCAGTAGTGAGGGAGGGACTCAAGGACCAGGTCTCTTCGCTCGGAGTTTCAGGAATTCAGGCCACGAAGCTGCCTTGCAGGTCAGTGGTGAGGGACTCAAGGACAGGTCTCTTCACTCGGACTTTCAGGAATTCAGGCCACGAAGCAGCGTTGATGTGAGTAGCGCAACTACCCGCGAAAATGAACCCAAGGACGGACTGAAACTTGCGGACCATGCCTCACGGAACACCGGCGAATTTGTGCTCCTCTTGTCATTCAAAGCTCTGTGTGTTTTGTCTTTCTGAAATTTTTCGAGTAAGTTCACGATCGGACAGACAAATGAACAAATGCATCAGGATTCAGAAGCGAGCAGACGCGAGGGTAGAGTCGAGTATGTTTGTTGGAGTTGCCCAAGATCTTAAAGTACTTACAGGGCTGAAAATTCTCAATCCTATTCGAATCAGCAAACTTTATTTTCTGTGCATGCATTGCCTTTCTTTAGGCTGTAAAATGCAATTTTTGCAAGGCTGTTTTGATCCCACGGACATCACCAGAAGGTCCAGAAGATTCTTTCAGAAGCCCGAGACGTCACATCGTCCAACATCCGAGCACCCTGCTTCTCAATGACCTGTAGGGCCAGAAATCGTTGGGGCCCACGCGACATGGCAGCAGCCTGCGGGAGAGCTGGAAAGCAGCAAATGGACGGAGTGGGGAAGCGTGGGCCCCGCAGATCCGCCACCCAGGCCGTAACCAGCGCGTCGGTCTCCACGCGAGGGAATCCGGCTAAACCCACCGACAAGTGGACCCCGCACGATCACGCGGTCCCACCTCCGCGTCCTCTGCCACCGTTAAAACCACCCGCACCTCTTCCTTGCCTCCCCACAAAGCATCTCGCACATTCGACAGAGACGAACGCAGACAGAGGACCACAAAAGCAAGGGAAACCCGGCCGGATCTCACCGAAGTTAGCCGTTGCTCTTCCTACGGCGGCGCATCAACGGCGGCCTCCTAGTGGCGCTTGTGGGGAGGAGATGGCAGGAGGGCACATGCATTTCCTGGACGTGTGCTTCCTCTGCCGGAAGCCGCTCGCCGGCAACCGCGACATCTTCATGTACAGGTGCCGCCATTTTATTCCTTTTTTTTCTCACTGCCCCCCCCCCTCTCCCCCCAACCAAAACGGTACTGCTAATTGATGTGGAATTGCGACCCTACCAACAATGCAATTAATCTTCCGTGCCTATCGAACAGAGGGGACACGCCGTTCTGCAGCGAGGAGTGCAGGCGGGTGCAGATGGAAGCGGACGAGGCGACGGAGAGGAAGGAGAAGGCCCGTGCCAGGAAGCTGACACAGGGGCCCCCACCTCCCAGCGAAGTGGAGGCCCCACAGGAGCGTGGCAAGGTCCGAGCAGGGTCGATCCTAGCCCTGTAACAGAGGGCCTAAAGTTGTTCCGGTGACCTATCTTCTTCTTTGTTATTCGAAAACCCCCCTTACCGGTTACCACCGAAGAAATTGGCTTTTACGTACACGGGTTTGTGTTTTTGTTTAAACCCTTGGATTATTTGGTGGTGTGTTGGTAGTCGGTGCTGTATAGTTTGCTCTAGTTGGAGAGAAGAATAAAAAGTTGTCAGTGTGATACTCTTTATTGCTGGAAGAAAATGCTGGTCAATACACGCCCCTTTCGTGCTGTTTTGGTTTCCTCTTTGATGCGTGCAATGATGTACGAGGCACTCTAATGTACTGTACTCCCTCTAGTCATAAATATTTATTATTTAGATATAAATATAGTTAAATTTTTAACACTTTAACTGCTAATATCCTTTAAATATTTAAATTAGGTACATAAAAATTATATATACATTTTATCTCAAAAGGTACTTTCATAATTTTACAATTTTATTAGATTTTATAAATATATTAAATAAAATGGTGGTTAATGTTATGTCTTAAAGACTATATCATTTTTAACATAATAATTATTTATAAACGATAACGAGACACTATTTACTTGGAGGTGATGTATGTGACTGGTGTCCTAAGATCATTTGATGCCGCCGGGCTGGTGGTTGGAGGCACGTCACCGGAATTGACTAGTGTAGTAGTGTGGCGGACCTGGCGGTAGTGCGTTTGGCCGGCGCAACGCAATTCTGACCTAGTGCTTTATTTCTTCCCAACCATTTCGCTTCGTGTACCTCTCTACAAACAACGTGGCTCGATCAACACAGGTGAATTGAGTGAGCAACTGCACGGCCCAGAACTCCAGACGCGTACAGAGAGAGAGAGCGGAGGGAAACCTCTCTAATATTGCATCTGCCCACCCCACTTGTCAGCCTCTGCCGACATGCGTTACACCGACCTGGTTTTGCATGCATGCTCTTGGAACGCCTGAGAACAGAGGAAAAAGATGTAACTTGACGTATAACCTGCCAAGCCATGCCTGGATCGGATTGATCACAAAGGACGACTTAGGTCGGTGATGGCGTTAGCGCACTAGCTCTAGTTAGGACATGCATAATAGTGTTATATCAGTTGTTTATATGCTTTGTTATATTAGACTTGTTGATACGGAAATGAAAAGAGACAGTATAGATGTCTCTTTCTGAAGCGAAAATCATATAGACAGTGCAAAACATCATCATGTGAATTATTGTATATAATAAATGCTTTTTTATATCATAATTAAAAATAGTAGAATCTCATCTCTAGTATTATATATGTTCCTAGTGCACTCACTAAAAAGGGAAAAAAAAGAAAAGGTAGTAAGTATGGTCGCCTGTCGGGGACCTAGGGTAAATACCACGTAATCACATATTCACAAAATGGTCGGTCACGGCGGGTCAGCCATCATCATTTTTTTTTTGCCCTGCGGGCGGTTGGTCGGAGCGACGGACAGCCTCCGTGAGACCGTGACGTGAACGTTGAAAAGATACAGGAGTCAGGACACGGTAGTAGTGCCTATTAATCATATAAATAAAAGCATACATATACTTAGATTCTGTTTGGTACAGTTCTAAATCTTAACTCCACTTTAGATTTGAAATTTATAGGTTAAAATAAAGTAAATTAAGTTAATATTTTTTTTCTAAATTTAAATAAGATGACTAATTTAAACACTTTTAATATATCCACAGCTCCAACTTTACAGATCTGTAGAGCTAGGAATACCCATGAATTTGATAGAGTTGAAGCTATACCAACACAGCCTTACATCCAAATTGACAAGCAAGAGATGATCTATCAAAGCTAATACACGTACAATTAATTCTCCACTTACAGGTCATAGTAGAAGAGATGAGAGATGTACTTTACAAGTAGTAACACTTGGAAATTGGAATCATTCTTTGCTGTCACTCTGATATCTGCATCAGCCCACAGTGATAAACCCGGATCTATGATGTGTGCATTTGGATAGAAAGATCTGATATCCACCCAAGCCCATGTTTTTTGGAGACACCCATGTCCATGTATTAGATTGACTTGTGGGATCTTGAGGCCCAGTAGAATATTGTCCCAGATGGGCTGAATTGTTCGGTTTTTTTTTCTTTTTCTTTTTTCTTTTGAGGTAACGGTTCGGCTATATTTTTGGGCCGGATAGAGCTTGTTGCATGGATGCCAAATTTACGAGATGCTTTTGACAAACTGAGGTTAAATAATAATTTCGATTAGCTCGCAAGTTGAAGATGGAGGGCATTTATTTTTGACGTGCAAAATCGCCAGGCAAATGCTGGCGATAAGCACAGATGGAAGAGGTGAGAGTGAAACTGGAGGCATGCATCTCGGCTAAAGATGTAGCGGGTACCATTCTGAGCTTACAGGAGCAGCAAGTGAGAAGAGTCGTCACTTTTCTCTGGAATCTCTGGTCTGAAAGCAATTTGGTTAATGCAGGAGAGCCGCTGAAACCGATCGCAGAAATCAGTGAAACGGGGATGAGGTTTCCACATTCGATGTCCTCGGCAATTCTTCAGATAAAACGCCGGTACCATTAGCCAAATGGTCTCGGCCAGATCCCGAGTTTGTAAAGATTAACATCGGCGGAGCTTTATTTGAAGAGTCACGTACAGGACGCTGGCGTTTCATTGTCAGAAATGAGCATGCCCAAGTCCAGGAGGCTGGGCGCGGGCCATCTGTCGTTCGTCCATGACGCTTTCCAAGCTGAAGCTGAATCATGTCTTCAGGCTTTGAGATTTGCGGCGGATGCTGGGATGGATATCCATATTGCAACTGACGCTGTCGACCTGAAGAACGCCCTCCTGCACTGATCAAGACATGTCGAGACATGGTGTGCTGTTTAGGGAGGCTAAGGCAGCCCATGTAATGGCTAACCATGGAGCAAGGTTGGAGTTTGGATCGTTGATGTGGTGGTCAGCGAGGCCGTCTTTTGTACTTTTGGCGGCCAGCGATTCTACTGAGTCTAATGGAATGCTCCTAATTTAAAAGAGAGAGAGAAAGCTAGATGTGCGTTGGTTAACACCTATCTTAACACTTCACTACGTATTGCATCAAATTCCGAATAATCAACACAAATGGCTCACATAGCACGTGAAAAATTTCAAAATTAACATTGACAAAAGAAAATCTCTACTCTATAAAACAAGAATTTCTTCTCGCGTCACTTCATCAAAATTACCCACTTTGCCACTGCTCTTTAGTTACCCACCTTTGCTATTGTTAGTGCTCTTTGCAAATAAACTTTTTTATCACAAATTAAGTTTCTGTTGTAACGCACAAGCACATGACTAGTCAAAGTGTAAATTACAGTGATAATAAGCCAAAGTCTGCTTGAATGTAAAATACAGTGTAGGGGAAAATACAGTGTAGGGGACATCTGAAAGTCTCTTCCAGTGCCAGTTAACTCGAGCAATTCGGCCGCGGCGTCCGCCAGGAGCTCCAAAACCCTCCCAAAACCCTACATCAAGATATAACCACCTCATTCCATCGTCCGCACGACTACTAGTATGCTCGCCGCTTGCGCCTGGAGGCTGTCGCAGCGAGCCGTCACGTTCCCTCTCCGCGTGCGATTCCAAATCCTAAACCCTTTCCCCATGGCCGCCGACTCCTCCTCCTCGCCCAAGCGCTTGAGGGTCTACTCGTCCGCCGCCGGCGACGGCGCGGGGAGCGGCAAGCGCGTGGGGACCCACAACGGCAGCTTCCACTGCGACGAGGCGCTCGGCTGCTTCCTCATCCGCCTAACTTCCCAGTTCGCCGGCGCCGACGTCGTCCGCACCCGCGACCCCCAGGTCTCTCGCTTCGTCACTCGTTCGATTAACCTGCCATTTCCCAAGTTTCTAGCAATTTTTTGGTGGTGGTGGTGGTGGGGGTTGTTAAATGATTTTGGTTCGGTGAAATCTGACTGTGGGGATTGGGTTGCGGGTTTGCTTGCGATAATTCGTAAACTAGATGGCATGTTGGATTGCAATTAGGTTTTGGAAATACTTATTTAACTCGCTATTAAACTTGATTTTTTTGGCTGAATTGTGTCCCCCTCCCAAACACACACCAAATTTCGCAAGTTTATATGCTTAAATATGATAGGAGTAATTGATAAAGGTATTCTTTTCGAAAATATTAGTACCATCCATTTTCGTTTTATCAGATTTCATACTGTTGTATGTATGTGAAGCTGTGAACTGAAACCTAGAAATTTGATGGTTGTGTGCTACGGCCGTTTATCATCTGGCACATGAATTCTACCTGTCTGGATTTCATGCTAAATACGCAGTATGGTTCAAGATGCTGTCAAGTTTCCTTCTTATTCATGAATCATGATAGGATGATGTTCTCTTTCTCATGGCCATTTAGTTTGTAGTTGTTGTCTGTGCAACAATTAATGTTGAATGAGTTAGAAAGTTGAGTTAGAATGGGTGCCCGTGCTTCACGTAGACATTTAATATATTGATTTGCTTAAGAAATGTTTTTTTGTAGTTGTATATGATACAGCAAAAGACATTTGTTTTGTCTCTTGAACTTACTTGTATGCCTATTTCTTATTGAACTTCATTGTAGATTCTTGATACGCTGGATGCTGTGCTTGACGTTGGTGGTGTCTATGATCCCAGCCGGCATCGCTTTGATCATCACCAGAAGGGCTTCAACGAGGTCTTTGGACATGGTTTTAACACGAAACTTAGCAGTGCTGGGCTTGTCTACAAGGTACTTGCCATAGAAAATGCAGGTTCTGGAACTTGAATTCTTTTCCATTAGAAGCTATGTTATAAAATTCGGTAACATCTTCTAAACTGGGTCCCCAACTGCACTACATGACTAGGTGGACTCATGTTGCCATATATTAGTGGATGTTATGAGATTTCATATCACAGCTTATTTTATGTATGCACATCCTTTCCGTAATTTATTAGGGTATCGAAGTTTACAATTTGCAAATTGACAATTGTAACTTTCTCTAGTATTTGTTTTTATCTTTTCCATTTATGACAAAAATGTTTTGTTTATCATTTAAACTTTGCCTGATATTGCAGCATTTTGGTAAGGAGATAATTGCAAAGGAGCTTGAGCTTAATGAGGATCATGAAGATGTTCACAGGCTGTATCTTGCGATATATAAAAGCTTTGTTGAGGTGTGAATATAACTCATAACCGGCCCATGAAATTTATTGTAGTTGATGTATAATGAGTGAATGACTAAGTTGAACCTTGCTTTGTCTCTCTCTCTTTTTTAAACATCTTGCTACTCTTGTCAACTCCTAGTTTTTTTGTCTAATAAGTCTAGAGCTAGCAAGTCTGATGTTGATATAGCTTCCGAGTGGGAGCCACTGGATGACTCTTGATGGCTTAAGTTATGTTTTTTTTTCTTTTTGGAGAAAAGCTATGGACTTTGTAAAGTGCATGCATAATGATGATTTGCAGGGAATCAGTGTTAAACATATGGCATATAGGTGAGTTTTCTGGAGTTAGGGCTATTTCTAGTCTCACTTTGCTCACTCTTTCATTGTAAAATGAACTCTTTGAACTTGTGTAGATGCCAGTATTTGTCTTCCTTTTTTACCCAAAAGAAGTTTAAAGTGCCGAACATCACTGTGCACTAGATCTGATGAGTTAGAGTCTCAGTGATACAACTGAACAACTGTGCAATGGCAATGTTCGTTTAACAATAATGAGCATCCTTATGGGGGGAAGAGAGGAATTAATTAAATTGTAATTCTATTGTACAAGCCACATGTCAGACATACAACTGGGTGCATTTGCTTGTCGCTTGCCAGGTCCTTGTTGTTTTTAGGATGTGGTGCCGCGGTCCACTCCCACCATAACTAGATGGGTTTTTTGTAACTCATCTGGCTTTAGTGGGTCTAGTATGGAGGGATCCACTGTATGCTGGCAAAATGTGATTGGCTGATTGCTATGCAGTCTGCTGCTTGGTGCTGGCTGTGAGGTTGAGAGATGGTTATTGCAGGTAGAGAAGGGGTGAGATGGGCCTATAGAATCAATCAAATGACAAAATTCACACTTTCACTTAAGGTTCACGAGTTACTAAGGTATAGAAAATTTAAATCCCTAAACGATCTTCTGGCATCATTTTTCTTAAGACACCACATTTGTCCTCTTTAATCCATGTTTTTATTTGTCTACCATTTATGTCTTAATTGCCCAATACAAATCTTTTTCGACATTCTGTGCCTAAGAAGCAGTACCTCTGTCATGTAACAGGCACTCGATGCAGTTGACAATGGAATCAATCAATATGACACAGACCAACCCCCAAAGTATGTGAACAATACACACTTGTCTTCACGTGTTGGGCGTCTTAATCCAGACTGGACTGATCCAGACCAATCACCTGAGAAGGAAAATGCTGCTTTTCAACAGGCAATGATGCTTGCTGGAAGTGAATTTATGGAGGTATGACTTATGCCTGTGCAGTGTATTACTGTGTTCAGTTCAGGTACTGCATAAGGTCTTTGTTGTGAGATTATGTGTTTGCTAAATGTCCTCTTTGTATATGACAATACTTTCCACTTCCACTGCCAGAGTGTTCGCTTTCATGTCAAGTCATGGTTACCTGCAAGATCTATTGTCATGGAGTGTTTGTTGTCAAGAGGAAATGTTGATCCAAGTGGAGAAATCATGGTTTTAGATAGATTTTGCCCGGTAAGATCTTGATCCATTTTTGGACTACATCAAATTGGGTCCTATCCTCAACTGTTTTTCTTGGCCTGTTGGTATCTGGTACTCATGGAAGCAATAAATGTTATACCTTATCTGGTTCTTTTATTATTGTTAATGTGATCAATATTTGGCATCCACCTAAAATCATGACATTTTATTCTTGTTATAGAAGAGACCTTTGAAAATTGCTGCATAAAAAAACCCGTTGAAAGTGCCTTTTAAGTTCCGGCACCAAGTTTTTTGCTGACTTATGTTGCTGATTTCCATTAGCCATGTAATTTGCTAAGAATATGGTTTTTGTTCAAACTTGCTTCTGGAAGTGCTTTGTTTAATTAATAATTGCCTGACAATGACATATTGAACTGTAATAGTATTAAAACTTCCAAGCATGTGACCTGAACATTTCTCCTATTATGACAGTGGAAACTTCATCTATTTGAGCTTGAAGAGGAGCTGAAGACTGATCCTCTGACTAAGTACGTGCTGTATCAGGTAAGAAATGTTGCCCTTTTCATTCTATGATTCAATGTGAATTTCGAGATGTAGTTCTAGCTCTGCATAGTTACCACCAAAGGTTAATCTGGAAGTGAAGTAGTTTAATGCTTCAAGTAGACCCATTTAGCACTATATTTTGCCTTGTCTGATTATATAGCTTCCTAATCAATCTATCAAACCCATTTAGCACTATATTTTGTCTTGTCTGATCATATAGCTTCCTAATCAATCTAACAAACACGCGAAAAGGTCCTTGGCCATGTCCTAATTGAGAGGGTTAAAGTGCTGGCAGTAAAACTTTAAAACTTGTTTCAGGTTTCTTCCTAAAATTGTTTCACCAGCATGTTACTTGCACTCCAAAACCATTGCTTTTCGTATGTATGTTGATTTTGGCCACATAATTGCAGGACGAGAGGAGCAAAAGTTGGCGAGTGCAAGCTGTCGCTGTTGCTCCTGATAGATTCGAGAGCCGAAAGGCTCTCCCAGAAAAGTGGAGGGGCATGAGAGATGATGAACTGTCGAAGGATACTGGCATTCCTGGCTGTGTATTTGTTCATATGAGTGGCTTCATTGGGGGCAATCAGACATACGAGGGAGCGTTGGAAATGGCAAGAGCTGCTCTCAAATGCTGATTCAACGGAAGCACCAAGCAGTAACAGTCTCACCCGTGTTATCATTGAGTTGCAGTGTCACGGTTGGCCCGCTGCACTTGCATCCAATTTATAATTGACTTGTAGTTGACATTTTAAGTACGCATGTTCCTTTGCGTAAAACATCCTCACCTGATAGCAGAGGTCGGTTCTCGTTATGAAACTGGAGAAGAATATTACGTGATTACGTTTTATAAAAGATGATGAAACTCATTAATTTGTCGCCCTTCCTCAATATTTTGTTACTGTCAGTAAGCACTTCGTATTCTTAAGGTACTGAAAGACAGTATCGCGTATCCACTGGGAAAAAAAATCAGGTGACGCGAAATGTGTGACGGTGCGGAAAGGCGAACAGGTGAATTTTATTCTCCAAATGAAAAAATACGTAAGATGAAGTTGAATCACTATAGAATGTTAACGATACAGTAACCCTATCCACGAGATATGGCACACAACAGTTTGTATCTGGACAACACAGTCACGCCTTCACGCATTTGGCATCCGCACAAGCAACCTCCAAGTCCCCCAGGAAGAACAGGATCCGATCAGAAATCTGCTGCTGATCTTCAGCATTCTGCCACGGTGCGTTCTTGCCATCGCAACCCGACGAAACCGTGTGCTGTCGGGAGCCCAAGTACCTCTGCATCTCACCTTGGTAAATCAGGTAGTAGTCATTACCTTCTCTGATAATCCTGACCCCCCTGAAAAGATCACAGAGAAGTAATCTTCATTGTCATATTTGCAGAGGAGAAATTTTACGGTACATTCTACTTGGTAGTATATAATGGGCAGTAGAAATAGATCGAGCTGTTGATTTGTTAATGCTATTTCTCTTACTCTACGATAGATAAAGTATAAATAAATTAGAACTAATATGATCTATTGATAAAAAGAATGAACAGTTGTATTGAATTTAATGTATCTTTTAGAATAAATTCACGTATGTCGTGTCTGAACTATTGGATGATGGCTGATATGCCAAGATAAGAAGTAGCGGGAGAGGAGACTAGTGAATTCTACGTTAATTTACTTACAGCCCATATCGGTCGCATCGGTCATGCACAATGAAGACGTCCTTCCAGGACATGGAACGCGCTGGCGCGTAGAACGCCGCTGCACCCGCTCCCCATCTGTCCTCGAACAGCTTGTGCCACAGTTCGTCATCGCAGGTCAACGTGTTCCACTTCCTGCAAACTTTTGAGTTTCAAACAGCACTGACGCCGTTAATGTTATTCTTCACCGAGCAACTTAAGATCATGTACAAAGTCCGCCACATGTTACTACTATGCCACAACAACATGCAGGAGCTGCAAAAGGCTCCTGCTACAGTAGTGGGATGCAAGAAATTCAACTGTCGTCTGGCCTGTGAGGACAATAGGGGCTTGTAAGTTGGAACCAATCAACGGTTTCAAGATCTGTAGTTCGGTAGTCTTAGGCTGGATAATTTAGGCCACCGGAACTTGTGAATTATACTACAAAAGAACAGGAAATGTGAATTATACTTGTGCTACAGTGCGGAATGCAAAAGAATTCGTGGGAAGAAGGCAGCAAATTAACCTTGGGGTGCAGTGGCGAGGGAGTGGCGATCCATGAGGAGGAAGATCTTGAGGCACAGCTCTCCAGGCAACCCCTCCATACGATTCCACCCTATTCTTGTAAATTTTCCAATAGCGATGAGCGTTCTTTCGGCCCCCAAATTCTCACAGCCCAGCAAGAACCAGCTGATTCTCTTCAGATCCGGTGTTGCAGAGAGCTCGGTGGACGGTGAGAAGATGAGGAGGGGAAAGGAGAAGATGCGGGAAGGAGAAGCAAAGTTCGTTGGCTCTTGAGCGTATACCGCCGCTGTGTAGTACTGTGAACTACTGGCTGGTTTGCCACTGACACGTGGGTCCAAGGAGGCCGACAATGTGCGTGGCCCGGACGGTCATAGAAGCGAAGCGATGTATTTGTGGTGTCTTCGCTGTGACGTGCACTTGTAGACAGAGCGGCGATTGAACACTCCTAATGACCTCCCATGCGGTGGTACGCACATGGCGATGGCGTTGTCCCGTCTCACGTGCGCCACCCGCCTTCTCCGCCTCCCTCCATTAGTAGGCGGTGGTACACACATGGCGATGGCCTTGTCCCGTCGCCCTTTGCGGTTGGACTTTACGTCTATTGGGCTACGTTTACGGATCCAAGTGGGTTTACGCCTTCGATGACCGTTACACTGGCTCGCACATCGCCTTCTCTCCTCCGCATCGGTGGCCGTCTGCCGCGACCGCTATCCCCGCCATCGCCAAAGTGCTAATTAACGTCGGCTTTTGGTCCACGATAGTTAATCGATGTTAATTAGCGTAATTAACGTCGGCTCGCACATCGCCTTCTCTCCTCCGCGTCGGTGGCCGTCTGCCGCGACCGCTATCCCCGCCATCGCCAAAGTGCTAATTAACGTCGGCTTTTGGCCCACGATAGTTAATCGATGTTAATTAGCGTAATTAACGTCGGCTGCCGACGTTAATTAGTAATTAACGTCGGCCTGATGCAGCCGACGATAATTACGGCCGTGACCCCGTTAATTAACGTCGGTCCATGTTTGGCCGATGTTAATTAATAATTAACGTCGGCTTAGGGCTGGCCGATGTTAATTAGCGCCGGCGGGATAATTAACGTCGGTTTAGATTTTGCCGACGTTAATTAGCGATTTGCCGGAGATTTGTCGGACGAAAATACGGCTCCCAGGATTACTAATTAACATCGGCTGACCCGTAGGTCGACGTTAATTAGTGCCTAATTAACGTCGGCTAACCCTTTGGCCGACGTTAATTAGTAATACCAGGGGCAACTTTTACGCCTATTTTCATGTTTCGCCACACAATTCAATACATAATATAATCAACATTGACAAAGAATTCACACATCAACACATACAATTCATGAATATAATCAATCCAAAGACGAACATGCATATAATCAAGTCATCGATCCATCATAATATCCAAATTGTCATAACATCCAAAAAAGGCCAAAGTGACACAACTACAAACACATCCAAAGTTCAACTCGAATCATATACATCCAAAGTGTATCATACACAACTATCAAACAATCTACAACTACTGGCCGCCATCTGGTTGATTGGAGTTCTGGCCACTTGATCCGGAAGCAAAGAGCGCGTTGACAAAGGCAGTTGCACCGTCGGTTCCCTACACAAGAAAATGCAAGATTAGACAATAATATAAGAATGAATGTACCATAAGGAGACAAGTAAGAAACGAACCGCCGGATCTGCAGGTGCTGCAAGTGTTACAGGCGGAGTACTGTAAGACGAGGACCCATGTGCCGTTGATCCCTACATAAGGCAACAATTATAGCTAGATTGATCAAATTTTACTAGATTTACAAGTTTTGACAAAGTTTAGCTAGAAATTAGTAAGTGTAGCTATATTGAGTAAATTTAACTACATTTACAAAGTTTAACTAGAACGGACCAAGTTTAGCAAAAATGAAATAAATATCGTTAAATTCATCAAACTTAACTTTAGAGATACTTAGTCTTGCTAGATTCACTAAGTCTCACTAGAAATGACTAAGTTTAGCTAGATTGACTAAATGTAGCTAGTTTGAACAAGATTAGGTACAACAAACTAATATTAGCTAGATTGACTAAGTTCAACTCGATTCACAATGTTTAGCAAGAATACCGAGTCGCAGGAGGTGCCGGAGGATACATCCCCATTGTGGCGGTGGCGGCTACTGAACAGTGGAAAGACAATGTTTTGCCCCATCGCCTGGAACATTGCCTACAAATACAATGTATAAGTATTTTGAATTAATATATTCTCTAAATGCAATAGATTGAAGACTCGGACTTACTTGAATTGCCGCTTGCTGTTGTGCCTGGTATGAAGCGTAGTACTCTTGCTACGCCCTTGAATAATCATCACGTTGGCGCAGCTCCTCACGCAGCCTAGTAACCTCCAACTCCTGCTCTGAGGAGCGACGGCTACCAACCCCCGAGGTCTGGGACGAAGAAGATCCCCTCTCAGCTCGCACCATCGCCGAGTCGATCACTCCAGTGAACATGGAGTACCTTCAAAATGCGTGACCACAAAGGCTTGAGCACTTGAAATTATGACTTCATGAAATTTTAGAAGGTATGACATCTCACCGTCCATGGGCCTTGCCGCCTCCACTAGCATGCACAGCTACGCCGTCAAGCGGTTCCTTCCTCCAATCATAGTCTTCACCATGGCGCTTGACCATTTCCTCGCCATATTTCTCCTACATAACCAAATCAGACAATTTAAATGGAAACTGCAAATCAAACAACTTAATTTGAATTGGATCAAAATTGTGACCACTAACCAGTCGATTAATAGCTGTCTGACTACACAGCTGCTCAGGGTGTGTCGGGTCTCGACCTTTATGACCTTCCACGTACACTTCAATATCACTCATTGAACACCGGTCCGAGCATCCTGTAGACATAAGTTAGGTGCATACATATACTTGGTAACATGTATTTTGCAAAAGATTGCTACGGCGAGACTTACCATGCGCTTAGCTTTACGCATATGTCCATCGGCGCCATACGTGTGCTTTTGATTCTTTGCCTCGGCGATCTCGGTTTTTGACTTGGCGATGAACTCGAGTTAAGCCCAACGCCAAAAAGAGCCCGGTAAGCTTCGGGCGGTCCCCAACCATGGAATCATGATCTGCACAAAGATATTAATACATTAAAACAACATTACCAAGAAACGTTAAACTCAAATAGCTCCAATATTTATTGTTTTACTGCATGTCTTGTTCTCGATCAAGTAACTTTCTTAAGACCTGCGAGTCCTGCAATTCGTTGCCCTTTAATGCACCTCAAGTAAAGATTTGTTGCTTGAAGCGTGGCGCGCGCGGCCGGCGCCGGCGGCGCAGCGGCGAGGCGGCGTAGGGGCGCGGGCGGCGCAGCGGCGAGGCGGCGAGGGCGGGGTAGGCGGCGAGGCGGCGTAGGGCGCAGGCGGCGAGGCGGCGTAGGGCGAGGCGCGCGAAGATTTCGCTCACGCAGCGATTGGGCGCGGGGCAAGCGAAAAGGCGGTCTTATGGCAAATATTATCGTCGGCCTAGGCTTTTGGCCGACATCAATTAGAAGCTGACGTTAATTAATTAATTAACGTCGGTCACTTGTCAGCCGACGTTAATTAATTAATTAACGTTGGCTTATTCCTTGGCCGACGTTAATTTTTCTGTTTCCTGTAGTGTTCTGGTGATATGATTACTGAAATGACTGGCGTTAGCATGATTCTTTTCCATGCTTCTTTTGTTTTGCGATTGGAACCCTGAAGTCTGTGCTTAATAGTCTTGATTTTGTTCGTTTTGCCTTTAAGATCAAGAAATTGCTCTGTTCTACACCCGATAGAGTGTTATCATGGAGGTTTCCCTTTGAAATCAAGCAATTCAATTTAATGGCCATGGTTTTGGATGTTAAAATCTACACACCATAACGAGTGGATGAATGCACTTGAGCAGCTGATTTGTATGTCATCAAGAATCTTCAAAGTATATTTCTTACTTGCATTTCTGTACCACTTGAATGGAATAAACAATATGTCAAATGCTCATCTTTGTGCTTCACAATGGAATTTAAATATATGTACATATCCTGGTGCAAAAGTCAAACTTTCTTGTTGTTGCTAATAGTCAAACTATTACTAACAAATGTTTTACTTTTTCTTGGCATTTGTATTGTTTTAGTTGAAATTTTCAGACTTCTAGGTACCTGATTCGTTTGTTTCTTAGTAAGCTTAGAGGATGGAATTTGTCTCATGTTAACACGCAGTTGATATGTTATCAAGGTGTGTTGCCCCACAAGGGAAGAGGTGGTTTAGCAGGGAGCACCGAGATAACCGTATCTTCCATGAGAAAGCACCATGACGATGCACCGAGATAACCGTGTCTCTCTTAAGGTAGATGGCAAAATCCTCTTCTGACTCTAATGATAGATTTCATTTTATGTCCAGTGGAGAGAGATGAAAATGCAAGTGCAATGTGTTTTATTTCAGTTTTTTTTATTCTAGCACTCTTAAGGTAGATGCCAAAATCCTCTTCTAACTCTAATGATAGATTTCATTTTATGTCCAGTGGAAAGAGATGAAAATGCAAGTGCAATGTGTTTTATTTCAGTTTTTTTTAATTCTAAGTACAACTTCAACGCTATTCCAATTATTTTTTTTATTCATACAATTCAGAAAAAGTTAGAACTTTCGTTTGTACCATCACTAGGACCAAAGCAACTTAGATAGACCACATTTTATTTGATCTGACTATTATCATATCAAGTTTGTTTTGGTGTTGCCAAGTGTTTCATCTTCATGTGCTGCAGTAATCAAATGAAACAAATAATTGAACATGTTGGTGTTGCTTTCTTTCTTTTTAATGCAGTAGAAGTAAGATAAAGAGATCATCGAAAGAACTAAGCTGTAAAAACAAAGCTTCCAATATATTTGGGGTGTATGATCTGTTGACCAGACTCATTGTGGTTGTTTACGGATTCTATAGGAGGATATAGAGCAATCCATAATTGCAGTTCTACATGTAGAAATTGTTGGCCTTTTGGTGAAAAGATGAAACCAACACAACAAAAACTTAAGATCCTTTCCTAAAAAATTGAAAAATAATTTACAATGTTGACTACCTCGCAGTTCATATATATGCGCTTTGTTCCTTTTATTTTATCATATACTTTGATTGATTTCTACGAGCCTGCATTTAACGTACATTATGCTAACAATTGTTCCCCTTTTTTAAGCCTATGACAATAGGAATATTGCAATTGCTGTTGAAACAGGGGATTGGAATTGACATTAACATGAAATTGATTTATCTATGGTAGCTTCTTCATAAAGATACTTTTGGATATGATTGCATTCTTGTGTTGTTTCTTTTCCACTCACAGGATCAACCTCTGCTACCAACCATGGAAGTGCGGTCCTCGGATTTTGCCCTGCATTGTTTTTATATGCCATCCATACAAATGTTGTAGTAAACAATGCGTATTGTATTAGCTATTTTGAGCCAAATGTTTTTCTGAATTTGAGCCATACCTATATATGCTATGATTATGTAGAATCATGTTTCCACATATCTATAATGTGTACATACTATTGCCAACAGATTTTCAAGGAAACTCAAAAATCATGTGTGTTGTATGCTCACTTATGAGACTATGTCAAGCACTTACATTAGCATTTCTATGCTACCTCCCTGATCATGTTGAACGATCAAAGGCAGCTTCTATTTCATCGGTATATGTGTTAGGTGTTTTGGATTGGAAACGGCATTTGTCATGCCCGTGTCTTGTAACATCCGACTCCTTATATTTGTAGACCTGGTTGCAGTCTAGGATTTGCTACTGTAGTATGCAGAATGTGAAGACCAAGCTTCGCTATAACTGAAACTACTCGATGAGCTACACACGCATATACTTTAACATCCGGGAGTCTTCTTAGTATAATTGTATCACCTTGATGTAATTTACTAAGATTAATAAAAGCTTCCTTTATCGAAAAAATATACTTTAACATGCTTTTTACATCACATACTAGGAAACTCAAATTATTTTGGTTTCACAGTATAGAATTTGTGTCATAATTTATTTGAGATACGCTACGATACATGTGTGCTTGGGGTAACGATTGATAATATGTATTATCCTCTTTTTAAGATATCGTTGCAGCACACGGCACCTAACTAGTTTCCTCATGGAAGTGTAGTAGTGATGTATGCCTTTTCCGGGTAGCTCTCCACGCTGTCCGCCCATGGGTTACAACCGTTCTGCTGCTTGTCAGCGGCAACCGACACGGCCGGCACGTCGCGGAGCGCACGCCAGACCACGCTGTTGCACTTGAACCCCGCCCCAAACCCGATCTGCCACACGCGGTGGCCGCGCCGCACACGGCCCTTCGCCTCGGCGTACGCTAGCTCGTACCAGGGCGAACTGCTGCTAGTGTTGCCGAACCGGTGCAGCGTGCACTTGCTCGGCTCCATGTCCGTGTCCTCCAGGCTGAGACTGCGCTGCATCTCCTCCAGAACGGCGCGACCACCGGCGTGCACGCAAAAGTGGTCGACCGCGCGCCGGAAGTTCGGGACGTACAGACGCACGCCGCTCGCGGGGAAGATGCGGCGCAGCAGGAAGGACGTGAGAAACTTCAGCTGCTCGGTGAGTGGGAGGATGAGTGGGCCGAGGGTGGTGATGTTGGACCTGAGCGCGTCGCCGGCCACGGCCATGAGCTCCCGCGACAGCGACACGCCGACCTTCCCGCCGTCGTCCTCGCGCTGGTACACGCAGGTGAAGCTCTTGTCGGCCGCGGCCTTGTGTGTGCGCACGGTGTGCAGCAGGCGGTACTTCGCGCGCCCGGCGTCAGCTCGCCGATTCGACAAAAGCGCCGCCGCGCCGCCCATGCGGAAGATGCAGTTCGACAGCAGCATGGACCGGTCGTTGCCGAAGTACCAGTTGAGTATTATGTTCTCCGTACTGAACACGAGGGCGCAGCAGTCGGGGTTCAACTGGAGCACGCGCCGAGCGAGGTCGACGGCGACGAGCCCCGCGCTGCAGCCCATGCCGCCAAGGTTGAAAACCTTGACGTCATCGCGCATCTTGTAGTGATTAACGATCATCGACGTCAACGACGGCGTCGGGGTGAAAAGGCCACAGTTGACGACGACCACATGTACATCGCGGCGAGGGTCGACGGCAGTGGCCGCGAGCAGCGCGTCCAGGCAGCCGAACATGACGGCGACAGCCTCCGCCCGGCCGTCGGCCATGGACAACCGTGGCTGCCTCGACTGGAAGACCGGCGGCAGGTAGGTCTGGTCGCCGAGCCCTGAACGCTTCACGATCTTGGCCTGGAAGTCCATCGACTCGGCATTGAAGAAACCTGTAGTCCTTGTCATGTCCAACCAACCGTCCATGGAGATCTTACGCTCGTCGCCAGGCTTGTAGCACGCGAACTCGACTAGGTACACCGGCCGGCGGCGCTTGTAGTGGTAGACTATGGTAAGAAGGAGGGCCGGGCCGAGCAAGGGCACGAAGGTGAGGGGGTCGAGGGAGTAGACGACACTGACGTGAAGGCGTGAGATGCAGTAGGCGGTGGTTGCGACGAGGAGCAGCAGCGCGAGCACAAGCTTGGCCTCCATGGATTAATTCTACTAGCTATTTGAAAGCGTTAGTTTGCTTCATCGTGTGTGTTCGGAATGGAGTTTTGAGGCGGGTTGTCTATGATCGGCGAAGGGGGAAGTCTACTTATACAGACTTCCGGTCGCTTCGGGCAAGTAAACAGTAAATCTCAATACCGGCTAATAGTAAGTTAAAAGCTAATTTGTATAATAACTATCTCTAAAGATTGCCTTTAGATGTTGTGCAACAACTATTTTTTCTCTTTTGTATATAAATAATCTATCTATACTTCCGTGTAGATCTAGCTACTAAATAAGAGCTAGCCATATTCTCTCTCATTTTTTTCATTCTTCTATATAGACCAAAGCTGATGTATACAGGTTAAGAGTCAACTGAAGTGACGTTATTGTACATGCCTATAGTTAAGTGTAGGGGCATGGAAGGTTGAGAACAAAATTGAAACCATCTGTACAGTTCTAAAATGTTATTGTTTTTTAAATTTTATTTTGACCAGTCTAAAACGTCATTGTTTTTTAAATTTTATTTTGACCGGTCTAACTTAAACTTTGACCCCATTAAGGCAAAGAAAATTGGGGCAACCTTTGAAAAAGAAACAAAACCCTCCGAAAGAGATTGATACTAGCAAACTCATGCAAGTTCAGGTCAAAATAACTAGTAATGCTCAGAATAGAACTGGTGGAGTATTTTTGGAGGCTTCTATCCCTTCATCGCCCACCCGCATCTCCTTCCCGCATGCTCCGAATCCACCATCATGCGACGCCTCCACATCCACCCACCACGCCGCCCGATGTTGGCTGATGCTGCTGCCCACCAACGTGCATGATCGATCCGCCTATTTCTTGATTCTCTCTGCAAGAGTCCATTCCTCTCTGGCAAGCTTTGCGTGCCTCTACCGTCATCCTTGCCCCCACCGGCCACAACCCGTTATCAGCGGTGCCCTTGCCACCTCACCGTGCTACCATCTCTCTGGCCCACCCTAACTTGTCTTATCGGTCGTTGTGCCTCCTGCTATCCTTCCCTAACCTTGCGGCGGTGGTTGTAACAACCCAAAAATTTCAAAATAAGGAAAATAAAAACTTAAAATTTGAAAAAGAAATTAAATAAAACTTTTAAATTGAAATTAGGATTTTAATTTAAATCATTATCTTTTCCTTGTTTTCTTGAAAACTAACCTTACTAAAAGAATGAGCTACAATATAAAACTCCTCCTTCCAAATTAAATAAACTATGAGAATGAGTGGGAAATAAAATTTTACTTTGAAATTCCATATAATCTGAATTTTACTGAATTTTGGTTCTTAAGAAAATCTTTTATTTTTATTGATTTCATTTTGTCTTCTATAAAAACTCAAAATGCAATAAGGAATTAAATTTTACATTTAATTATATTTATTGATTCTTTTTATGAATTTTCTTGAATTTCTTGGATTTCCTTGATTTTTGCTCCAAAGGAAAAATCCTTTTACCATAAGCTTGAGTAATAGAGAAAAGAAAAGAATAAAAGCGTATAACAAATATATATATATATATATATATATATATATATATATATATATATATATATATATATATATATATCAAAAACCTCCATTGACTCAATTCTAAATTTAAAAGTCATATCAAAACAATTAAGTATGGAATGAAAGGAAATTAATGATTCTTAACTAACAACAGTGATAGTACCAGATTTAAATAAAAATAATACAATATTATATCAACCTAAAAATTTTATATTATCTTATTTATGGATAAATACATCAACAGTAAAAATATTTAAAAATAATAACAAATTTGGTATATTTAAAAATTCAAAAACAGAAAAGTGAAAATCTAAGAGTTAGAACTTCTGAATTCTTATAAAATAAATACAGAATATATTAAATTTAAAATTTTATTTAAGGATATGGCTTTGGGTAACTCTTATAAAAAGTTTCAAAATTTTTGATAAGAAATAAATTCTCAGATAAATTAAAATAGAAAATAAAATTATGAGCATAGTATCGTGTTAGAATTTTTATAAATTATGTACTTGGTATTTTGGCCTGAAAATTTGATAGGATAAATAATATTATCCAAAAATCATGCATAAAAATTATTAAAAATTTTCGGACAAGACAAGTAACTAATTCATTGAACCAAATACGGCTCAGCTCACTATCAGAATTCAGTTTTTGCGTATGGACTTTGACCAGTGGGACCTAAAGCCTTGCCTGGGCCCATCTTCCAGCCAAAGACTCTGCATTGTATTCTTCCTCTCGTTGGAGCCACGAAGCAATCTCTCTGGCCTATAGCTTATGTTATCTGCTACCAAATCGCGCCACCGAGGCTCCAACCTTATCTTGTCACTGCCACACCTCCACCCCCTACGCTGTCCGCACTGCACCCGTTATACCACCTTTTGTACAGCCACCCTAGGGCCGGCTTATCTTCCCCATCCACAGCTATAAAAGCTACCCATGCGCATGTCTTAACCAACACATCTTTTGCCCCAATCTAATTCCAGTCAAGGAGACCTCGAGTGCTTCCAATTCTACCCTTTCTGCAGAATTTTGAACTTAAGGTAACATGAAATTCTATCGGTATGCAAAGTTGTTTTCAAATTACCTTAAACAATAGAATCCTAAGCTCAAACAATAAAAAAACCCTCACCCAATTTTAGGAAAATCTGATCGAGACATCGCCGCCCTAGAACCTCTTCTCTTCCGAAGCCGACAACAAGTGAGAGTCTCACCTGATGATTCATTTTCTTGTCTGAGCCCAAAAATGGAATCCTTATGTCTTGTAGATGTCGTTAGTAGTGAAAATGAAGCTAGGAAACCCATGTTCTAGCTACGCCGCCGGTTAGCCATGGCCACCGCCGCCCCTTCACGGTGGCGGGCCAATTTTGGTCATCACTGGTCACATCAACACCACCCCTGTGTATGCGTAGGTCTGTTGATGCTCACGGTGGAGTTCATTCACCCCCTCCGGTGAAGCCTAGCCGCCAGCGAGCTCCATGTACTATGCCCTGCTCTGGCTCTATGCCATGCAGGTCATGTTTGTCAGCCTAAGCGACGTGTTCTGTCGCTGCTCAGTGGGACCAACTAGTTAGTAGTAAACTGAGCCATTTCGCTGTCTTGTGGGACCTGTTAGAAAGCCTTTGAACCGAGCCACTGCCATCTACTCCCCATTAGTAAGCCTATTAAGTTGAGCCATGTCACTGATAGTAGACCCCACTGGTCGATAGGATAACATAGGCACAATCCAAAATCAAGAAATGCGCCTTCCATGATCAAAAGCACACTTTCCTTAAATGGAAGTTTTCCAATTTTTAGAATTTGCAAAACCTAGTACATTCAAGTGGGCACATCTTTTGCAATTTAAGTCCAAATAAACTGAAATAAATTTATAAATTCATCTAAAATCATGTATATTCTGAATATGAAAAAATATTTTTAAAATGAACATTGTGTAATTTTAAAATTCAATTTTAAAGTATAGGTTTAAAATATGCTATGTATACAATTTTTGCAAATGAATTTAAAATGGAACGGACCCAATTTTTTTTAGAACCCTCATTTCAAAATAAACTCAAATATATAAAAAGATTTGAAATTCAATTTTTTTGTACCCTTTTCTAGTAAAGATCGGATTCAATATGTTAAAAATTCAAATAAGCATATCTTGATGAAAAGAACTCTAAAATGAGTGTAATAAATTTATACTTGCTGATAAGTCAATAACCTACCCAAGAATTTAAAAATATTTAGATTTTAACCTATTTTTATTTAAATTTAAAAATAGATTGTATTTCAACGCATAGAAATGAAAATAACTAAAACTTGAATCATATAAATTAAAATTTTGATAAAACCAATTACTAGGTCTTAATTATACCTTAATACCCCTGTTTATGGAAAAATAATTAGCATTTAAACATATTTTGAATTGTTTGAAAATAAAACTTGAGTCTACTATAATATAACTACTATTGCAATTGTACAAACCATAAATCTTTAAATCATGAAATAATTATCACATGTTCTTGTGATCATGGATGTTCCATTTTTGCAAAAATATTTATGATTGAACTCATTTTGAATCAAAAAGTGAATATAGAAAACATCTCTTGCATAGAAAATCAAATAATTAGAATATGGACCAAATGAACTCAAATTTTGGTAAAACTAGTTTTGTTATACTCCTGAGGTCATAAGGATCCTAAATATACAAAAATATTTTGATTTTGACATAGTTGCAACACATGTTCAATAGTCGAAGTTCCAATACTTATATAGTTCAAATAGTCATAACTTTCGCAAACAAACTTTAAATTTGATGAAACCAAATCCTAGGACCTTGAAAAGTGAAACCCTTTTTGATTATACAAAAAATATTTTATGTTTATGCAATGTTAAAATAAATCCACATTAGGCCCTAATGATCACTTATATGAAAAATATTTCAGATAAAAGCCAAATATCACAAAATCAACTTTAAAATACTCTTAGAGACATCCCCTGCTAATGTCTAAAAAAATGGTTAGATAATCTTATAAGGTGCAGCCCCAAATTTAAAACAAAAATCGAACCTTTATCGTAGACTTTAGAAATACTTAAGACTTTTCGGCAATTCATAAAACATCTCGTCTAAATGCAAATTTTGTGAAGATTAGCCTAGAAATTCTATTTAGGATACGAACTATTATAATCTGGGAAAATATTCTTATTATAACTTACTTTTCATCTGAATCCTGCTAGTGCAATAATCCTAAGTGTTATGGTCGTAAAAAATACATTATATGAATAGATGAGCTTAAGAAACCTTTACTTTATGTACTTATGTCACAAGAATCCTCATATAACCATGTAATTGCAGCCAATAGCCTAATCTTGTAGACCTAACTTATATAAATCATTTTTTATAAAAAAATGCTTAAGGCTAATTGCTATTTACACATAACACTTTAACTAATGTCTTACTTCTAATAATAATTTTTTGTCTCAATTCGAAATTATAAATACAAGAATACATAATGTTAGCCTCTTGAATTCATAAAATAATAAAAAATAATCTATAGAAGGAACTGTGTCATCATCTAACCTAAAGATATAAGTAATATATATAATCAACTAAGAACACGAGAACGTGATGTCAATCAAACCCTGAACCATGCCTGTTTTTCTTTTTGCCCTGATTAAAGTTTGTTATTTGCTATATTTCCATTGAACGACGTGTAGAACTCGATGTCATTAACTCCATCGTCAACACCATCAGCTACGACATCGACTTCATCGTAACCAACAATCAGTAAGGCAAGCACTCTCTTTGATCATATTGATCATAGCATTTAATTTTTATTTTTTTATCAAATTGTTTCTCGCATGCGTTTATATTCTGTAAATTCGCTATTTTGTGGTATTAGTAGATATACCTGTTGTCTTATGAAACTTTCTTGATAAGTATAAACATGTGAACCTTGATAACTATAGATTAAGGATAGATGTTACTTAATGCATCATGGGTATATGCGATTACATATTAAACCTGCTTAGCCATGCTTTATTAGCAACGATTTAGATAGATAAAATTGCTTCTTAAGAATTTAAAAAGGATGGATATAGCACTGATGGTTACTAGTATTTTGATCAAAAATAAAAATGGAATTATGATTTGACGCAGACAATTATTGGCAATAGCCGGTTGTGTAGGTGTTGCACGTAATGTAGGGGGAGATTATCTCTTGTGTCGGATTAAGAACTGAACATAGTGTTGTATGATCCAAGAGAAATCCATACAACCACAAGTACTAATATGGGACAACATTAACCTATTAAGTTATGTAGATTTAGTTTTGCACATTGGAAGGCTAGGGTAGTACGAGCTCTCCTTTCAAGGTTTGCTCGAAGAGGTGTCCTCACCTTGGTGTTGGGAATAACGCTTACTGATACAATGGTGTGTGCCTCGCTATAAGGAGAAACATCATGATTTTGCTATGAGTTTCTGTTGCCATAGCCAGGGTTTTTCATCACCGAAGCTAATGCAAAGTTAGATCTATGTAATGTAACAGGTATGTCATAACTTTCTGTAGCATACCTAAGAAAATGTGCTAATATTGATCACACAAAGAGTCAATCATGACTTGTGAGTAAAATTGTACACCTCTGCAAAGTGAAAATCTAATCGATTAACTGTGCCCGCGGTTATGGGAGACTTAGTGAATTAACACATGTTAGATGTTTTACTATTTTCAAAATGATTGGTTCTATTTGATTTGCCATGTGTTGGCAAAAATCATATTGTGTCATGTTATAGCAGGAATTGGATAATTTGTTGTTTGCGAAGGACTGTGAGTATTACTTATACTTTACTTATTTGTTATCAGTCAATCTTGCTCTTATAAATTCTGTTTGAGAAAATTACAACTTGATTTATAAATTTAATTTCACTTTATGAAAAATTAATCGTAGAAGCCTCCTTTCACATGGGCTGCATGCCTGCATTTATGCATTTTGCAAATATCACCTTAAATCGTGCTAACTACGAAAGTACTCAATCTTGCTTAATATGTTGTTTTAAGTGGAAAAGATAGCGAGGCTCCAAAGATTACTTTTCATCATAGGACACAGGAATAGTAATGAAGCGATCTTTCTAGAGATTTATGCCTTGTCAGTTGCCTGAGGGTTGGATGGGCACACTACAAGACCTTGCTTCTTCTTCTGCTATATACTCTGAACTGTATAAATACATTATATAAATAGCTTTCATTTTAATAATATGATATATGATTGTGATTTCAACTAACCAATGATTATGAGACTAATACTGTATACACATAGATTTTTTATTTTTCATTTTATGCAAAAATAAAAAATAAAGGTCGTTTCAGTGGTGCCCTCACCCCACCCAAATGCCCATTGGTCGGCGTCGCCTCCCCCCTCCCTTTAAACCACGGGGTCCTAGTAAACCCCTCTCTAACCCTCAGTGAGGCTTAACCCTAACACGGATCAGTTGTCACTAGAGATCCTCTTACTGTCGATCGTTCACCATTGCTGGAGAAGATCACGTTTGTCGTTTTGCTGTCTGAATTTGTCATTTCTTATTTGAATTTGTGAACTTTCTCAAATTAGAAGTCTTCAACCCATAACTATCTATCTCATATTCGAGAGTTAGCAAAAGCCGTATCTTTTTTAAGGACATTATATTACTGTTGTTGGCACTCAATATTCTTTAATATAATGTTGGTTCAGCACTGCCTCAGTTTGCTGAGGAATATGAAACTTCAACGAAAAATTTTTACTTGTTGATTGTTGAATGCAATGTGCCTACCATGGACAGATTGTTTGGTCATTAGTACGTAGTGGGTGGGCCGGTGGGGTGTTTTACTGTTGCACTGATCAGAGACCGTGAGCGATGTCGGTGGCTAAAGTAGGGATGAAAACGGATCGGATACGGACGGATAGTAGCTCTACCATATTTGTTTTCATATTTTTTTTCGGATGCGGATACGGATACGGATAGTCCGGATACGAATACGGATACGGATAGTATCGAATACGGATACGGATCGAATACAAATCGAATCGGATACAGTTTCGAATATTTATCGGAACATGATAACCCCTTAAATTGTACATAAAAAATCAACAGAAACAAAAAAATAATTGATTTGATCAAAATATTATTGAAAATTGAACAAATATAAGCATTTTCATTCACTTAGACAATAGTTAGATACTATATCGCAAACAAAATTATATAAGGTTTAGTTAATCACACACATATGATTAGTTCATCATACAAATAGATTAAAACGCAAAATAAAGGTAATCTTTGCTCAGAGATACAAATAGAAGCAAACACATAACATACTAAATGTTTGATAATACTTAGATATCATATCTCTAGGAAAAGTATATAACAATTACATGTAATGACTCAAGATTTATAATCTTAATTGAATTATGTTTAAAATAACAAATTATGTATTTATGAGTTTTATGCATTTTTAGTTACTTATTTAATATATTTTCCTATCAAGAATAGGAGTTTTTGAATTTTTGAGAAAATAAAAATCTGATAAAATCTTGAAAATAATTTTTAAACGTTATATTGTTACTAGAACTTTCTCAAAAAAATTTCATAATTTTTAGAGTTGGCTTGCTAATTTTAATAATTAAAGCTTTCTTTAGAGATTAACTAAATTAGAAAACAATTCTGAAATTAAGAAACCTTTTTGGGCCAAAAGAGTAATCTTGGCCCAGCCCATATGCTATCCGGATATCCGACCCACTATTATCCGGATTATCTGAATCAGTATCCGTGATCCGACGGATAATGAGCTACCGAATCCGTGATCCGTGATCCGACAAAAAATATCCGTATCCGTATCCGATCCGATACTATCCGAAAAATATCCGATCCGACAGAATCCGTATCCGAAAATATCCGGATCGGTCGGAAAATATCCGAACCGTTTTCAACCCTAGGCTAAAGCGGCAGCATGTTCGGGACGGGAGGCTTGCAACTCCGTGACCTGCGAGCACGAACTGGCGCGCCGGCAGCGAATGCTGCGCCGGATACAGGGACTGTCTTGTGAGAGGGCTATGTTTCGGTTTTACTTTAACTTTAGACTGAAAGTTTTTTTAAACAGTATAACTGTAAAGTACTTGGGAAACTAAGTCACAACAGAAACACCTTAAGAAGCTGCAGTGGTTAGAAAGGAGCTTTGCAGCTGTAGCTTCATTTAACCACCTTTCACCTTGGTCGCTCTACGTTCCCGATCTCCGTCACCTTGCCTCACTGTCTCCACGTTACCTCCCTGCTCGGACGGCACTATACTTCACTATATTGCTACCTCACCGCTCGGTTAGCCTCTAAAAATTACAGCTGTAACAACTAGTTTACTAAATAGTAAAATTAAAAAAAATCACAACCGTCAGTTACAATTACTTTATAGTCTGACAAAACAAAAAGAACATTTTTTTTAAGTTCAGACGCAGCTTTCGCCCGTAATATCGAGACTGACGGTGCGAACCCCGGTGCTGCCAAGGTCGTTGGGAAGTGGGAATTAACGTTCGGTCGTTCGCAACACGCATCAACTTGTACGGCTGTACCAACACTTTCGGGCCGGGCGTGAGCCCTATACTCACGAGCTTGGAGTAACGAAAGATTGGACTGGAGTCCATCTAGGCCTCGTGCTTAAGCGAGGCCCATTATGGCTCGTCTGGTAGTTGTTTCCAAATCTCTATTATAGATGTTTACAAATCTCCACCTTCTCCCCCCTCCCTCCCTCCCTCTCTCTCTCTCTCTCTCTCTCTCTCACGAACGAACGAACGAACGAAATTAATGTTTCCAAAGTTTATGCACCTTAAATTGGGATTTTTGTAAAAAACAAAACAAAACAACGGCTTATATCTGCTGGTGTTTTATTGAACCGGCCTTTAAGATCTCTTTTTTGGTTTAAAAAACACTGGGGGCCTGTTTGGATTGTGGGGATTTTGATCCAGATCCTCCTAAAATTCCCAAATCAACTCTCATTCAATGACCTTAATTTTTTCCAGCCCTTCTAATTTCAAACAATTGTCAGTCCTTAGATCCTTGATCCAGTGGACACCGTCGCTCTCCTCAGCCCTAACTCCTCTCCCACCTCCATAGCTTGGCCGAGATTGGACATAAGATTCTGGCCGGGATCGGACATCCTAAGGGTGTGTTTGGCAGAGCTCCCAGCTTCAGCTTCATAGAGAAGCTGAGGAGCTCTACCAAACAAGAAAAAATCAACCAGCTTCACATAGGAATCCGCGGAAGTGATTCATGTTTTTTGACTTGTAGCCTGAGAGCTAAAAAAACCTACTTCCCACCTGATTCACATCCTGATTCTCTGATGGAAGTGATTAATGTTATGAACTATTTCTCAAACAAAAATCACTTCCACCAAAGAATCGATTCTATAGAGAATCAGGAGCTAAAGCTGGAGAATCAAAATCTAGAGCTCTACCAAACAGGCCCTAAACAAGGCCAAAAAACACTGAAGCACTCAATTTGCAAACTCCCTTTTTCTATTTCTTTTGTAAAAAGGGCAGAGTTCTGCCCAATTAATTGAAGTAGTTGTCTTTTGTAAACTCCTTTATCATCTGTTAGTTTGTCAAGCAGGTTCACTTCGATTTGTCAATGTTGTACCATGGAAATTGGAAAGACAAAAGCAATGCTGTCATCTAGACTAGTAATAATGGAGATGAGCAGTGTTATCAAGTCAGCAAAAGGGGTGAAAACGGTATGGAAACGGTCGGTAAATAGCTGTTCCGTTTCCGTTTCCATATTTTATACCGGTAACGGTAACGAAATCGGAAACCCCGAAAACGGAAATGGAAACGGGTAGTGACGGAAACAGATGCGAAACGGAACGGAACGGATACGAAAACGAAAGCGGAAAATTCCACAAAGACGTGGTACATGATCTATCAAAAGTTCCAAACATACCAATTTTAAATGGTATTGTAATTACTACAAGCAAGAGTCTCAGTCACTACAAGTGCTAAACTGCTAACAGAGAACATTATAATGAACATTTTCCAACAAACACTGGGCATGGAAAACACATAACAAAGAAAGAGCTGCTAGGGCTAGTTGACATAATTAAATAGCCAAAGTGCAGTTTTTTCAACAATAAACAATTTGAACTTACATAAAAAATGGAATAACATCAGCCTTAAAACATTTAGAAAACTCAAAAGCCATACTGGAGACTGAAATAAAATAAACTTAAAAAAAACAGAAGGCAAGGTACTACCTTGCAGTCCATGAAGGTGAGATAGCCATACCGAGAAAGCAAAATGGCTGATGGATCTAGAATACCATTTTCAAGACCCAGATATTTATTCTCAATAGACCTGAGAAATAGGAATATGGAGTTAAGGGGAACCACACTAGTGACTGTGAACAATTAAGTCTGAAGTAAGTAGCAACAGCACAATGCTTCCATTAAAAAATTGTTAAGGAATAGCAAATTGTCACAATGAGTTCAGCATAGATACTTGGTGTGTAAAACTGGTATCAGTCCCATGCATATATCAAAAAATTTGATCCTTCTTATATGATAATAATGATATAGATGGAAAGGAAACAACTTACTTGTCCAACTGAATGTTATCAACTGGTGATACAACCAGCTCATGTACATTTTCTAAAGCCAGCAAATAGGCAATGCCAACCTGTTGAGGAGCATACAGAAACAAGTATCTTATGATTACACCACTAACCAAAATATCATTTAAAGTTACTAGCCAGACACTGTCCTGAAAATCATCAAGGCCTGATCAACTTTGCAGGTATCACTAGGTCCATACATCTATAGAATGATCCAACTATTTCTGTTTATGTAGCAACAATATGACTTGCAAGCTGCAATAAATCATATACAATCTATGTTGTCTGGATACACACTTGAATTATAGCATCAAAACTATACTAGAATGACTTACACTAAGATATACTGCATATCAGCCTCCTTCACTTTTCCAGAAGACAAGCCTCCCTTACATGACCCTTGATGATCATCATACCAAGTCCAATGGAGTAGTTACCAGCCAAGGAGACGCAGTGGAGGCCGGAGGCCGGAGGGAGACGCAGTGGAGGCCGGAGGGCGGAGGGATCACGGCGCGATCGGGGGCGGCGAGGTCGGGGGCGGCCGTGGAGACGCAGTGGAGGCCGGAGGCCGGAGGGAGACGCAGTGGAGGCCGGAGGCCGGAGGGATCACGGCGCGATCGGGGGCGGCGAGGTCGGGGGCGGCCGTGGAGACGCAGTGGAGGCCGGAGGCCGGAGGCGGAGGGATCACGGCGAGGTCGGGGGCGGCCGCCGGCCGGTTGGGGAGATGTGGAGACGCGCCGCCTGGAGGCTGGGAGAGATGTGGAGTCGGGAGGGAGACTGGGAGCTAGGGTTAGGGCTGGGCCGGCTGGCTATTCAGATTGGTGGGCGACTTGGCGTGGGCTGGCCGGATTGAATTCGGAATTTCCGGGTGACTGGATACGGAATTTCCGTTCCGTTTCCGTTTCCGTCGGAACTAGCTCTCCGCTTCCGCTTCCGCTTCGAAAAAAATTACCGCTTCGCTTCCGCATCAAACTTTCCGATTCCGTTTCCGAAAAAGAGCTTCCGTTTCCGTTTTTCTTCGGAACGGTCGGAAACTTTCCGTACCGTTTTCACCCCTAAGCAAAATGGCACCAAGTCAGCTACTCAGCTCCCCCTATATTGCTAATGGGACCCCATTGCTAATAGCCAACACCTATTCTGATTGACCATTCTCGTGGCATTGTAGATGCACAAGACCTACTCAGTCCATAAATCTTTTTTCCCGAGCTATCACCTTTCACCAGGGTCATTCACTTGTTCTGATCGCAGTAGCTTTCTATTGCGAAAAAGAGAAATATCGCCCTACCATACCATCCACTTAGACCGATCTGATCTTATCAGAAGACAACGGTCTTATCTAAGATTCTCTGTCATGTTTGAAGCTCACGCTTTTTCAGTCGTCACCACCTTCGATCTAAAGTTGCGCTTATTAGCACCTTTTTCTGAAAATTCGTTTTGCACATGTTTTGATTGTATCTGCGCACTGAAACGACGAAATCATCCCATACTTGGGAACTAGCTGCACCATGGCAAGTGTTCCTTCAACTGTTGTGTGGCGATCCGCATAATTAGCTTATGATAATGATAATAATCTTGTTATTAATCTTAAGTTAATTACACTGATCTAAGTATATTAGCTAACAAAACATCGAGCGGACTTGATGCTTTATCAGTTAATACACCAAATTCAGAATGTTGCAACAGAACATTCATTAGAGACTTAAAGAAAACTTAATACATTTCTAGCCACGCAGTGTGCCACCTTACAGTTCACATGTCTTATCATAATATTTACAACAAAAGTTTAAATATAACATCTACACTATATTATACTCTAGAGAGCGGTAGCCTCTACTGTAAGGGCTGCTACTCTATCTAATCCTCTGGGTAGTCCTCAGTCTTCTTGTCACCCTGGTCCTACGAGTGATTAGCCAACCACTCCTCCTCGGTGTATCCATAGTACTCAGACTCTAAAAAAAAAAGGGAATTATACAAGAGTCAGCAAGTTTTAATAACAAAATGCAATTTATGAGTTTTACTTTCAAGAACCATCACCGTTTCCTTTCCACAAATCCTTTCCTCAAGTTCTTTTACTAAAAATAGGTTTTATTAAGAAAATCTATGTTTCCATTTTTAATTATTAAAATTGCTACTAACACCCGTATATAAGACAGATTGAACTTTCGTATCATCCAATCCAAGAGACAAACATGACTTCATGATTTTAACCCTACGCAGATTTTGTACCACTTTACCCATAGTGAACCCAACCATAGTTAGAAACCCAGAATGTTTATCACTACTCTAGTATTTAGATCTCTAACCTTGACCACCTACCAGTTATACTCTATACCGAATTCGATGGTACTATTACATGGGATGGCTAGTTGTACCCCTTGTCGAAATCGGTGGTACTCACATACTCTGGCCACTTACCATTTGTACTGCTTTACAAATCGGTGGTACTAAGACATGGGGTAACCAGTTGAACTCCTCAAATCTCATGTCTTTAAATACAGCGGCAAATAACCAACACTGGTTATTATCGTGTCCCTCACTGGGCCTCCGACGTATCCCAGCTTCACATCTCTTACTGACCCAATGTGGAGATCAAACCCCATTATAGGACAACCTTTTCTAGTCATTTTCACACACTATAGTTGATATGATTCAATACGGCTCATTGCCCGAGTATAGTGATATTATCCTTATATCATAACCTATGTAGAGAGTCCCTCCGGTAATGCTCAAACATGGTACCCTTCACCCACCACATATTTACCTCACCCCGACTTCACCTGTCGAGTGAACCAAATCAACTTTTCCAAAATTCACAACTATATCAGCAATTTACCAACACTCAAACAACCCAATTTAGATTTTTTTTTAAAACAACATTTTACCATGCTCACGTGATATCACATATATTCAAAATAATTTGCTGATATTCAATTAAATATGGACATGGAGTGCTTGCCTAAATTTTGGTCAAAATATACGTCTTCACCCGATTGAAGATCTATGGTCCGATTAAATTTAATTCTTGAAATTACATACATGTCATATCTTAGTGGTCAATAAGTTTTTATATGTTTTAAAGTGTCCAATCTTAATTTCTAAATATTTTAATATTTATAAAATTTACGTTGTGATTTTTAAAACTTTATTTGATTTTATTTCGCCGCGCTTTAGATAACGATTTGACCAACTAAAATTCATGGATTTAATGGATTTTAACTGATTTGACTTATTTTAAATCTTGCACAGATGTCGATAATTATTATTTTAGCTGGTTTAATGAAAATACACATTTCTTTTTCTCTTTTCTTTTCTCTTATTTTATTTCTTGATAATTTATTATTAGTAGCCATTTTACACAGTTATTAGCGTAAAAATTACGATGCGATTATTTTCTGCGGCTAGTTACTCATTTTTAGTGTTTTAAATTTTTCTTCTATTTTTCTCTTTCTTTCTTTTTTCTTTCTTTTCTCCCTCTTTTCTATTCCTCTCCCTTATCCATTTGGTTGTCTCCCCTTTCTCTGTCTTTTCTTTTCCCCATTCTCTAGCTCTCTTCCCTTGCTCTCCTGTGCGCTTGCCGATTTGGTTGGCTGGCCCACCTCGAGCTCCGGCAGCTCCACCGCGCCTACCTCTGGCTCCACCTGATTCTCGTCGGCCTGGACTCCACTGGCTTGCTTGGCTTCTCCCCCTTTGCACCCGGGCTGGCTCCGGTCTGACCTATAGGAGCCCTTTTCCTCCTTCGTCGGCCTCCGCGCGCTTTTTGGGCTAGCTCGGCCATCATGGTGCCAACCTCCATTATCGGCCCCTCCTCCCTCTGGCTGTGCTAGCCTGCCACCTCTCGGCTTCGCCCCAGCAGCTCAATCTCTACCTCCCGATCCCTCTATATCGACAGTTTGGTACCCCCTAGGTCGTTTTCTGATTTTGATTGATTTTAGTATTTTTTATTGTATTCTGTGTTGTATTGTAATTGGTAAGAATCTAGGCCTGCGATGATTATCTGTTAATGCGCAGGTTGGATGGCACCGTGACGATACCCTTTGATCCACCGTGTGCTGTAGAGCATTGGTGGTTTACAGGGGATACTCGGCGCAACCCCCACGCATTAGCTAGCTGAGACCACTATAAGTCTACTGCCATTTTCATTTTCTAGCTAGTTTTCTCTATTGCTATATCTATGTTGATGCTACTGGTCTAGTGGGAAATGGATGGTTATCTTTGCTGTGGAAAATGGAAATGCAGTGCAGGTGGTGAGGAATGGAGTGTGTGGGTGAAGAGGATGCAGAGGTGGCTGCTTGCTCCTCTTGTTGCTCCTGGTTGGCTTGTGTGGCGACCCGCATAATTAACCCTTGATAACAACTGTCTCCCTAGAGTTAATTACGCAGATCTCAGCATAGCAACTAGCAAAACATCGGTATTTCGATACTTTATTAGTTACTGCACCGTAAACAGAGTATTACAGTAGAACAATAATTAGAGACAGATAACGGAATCCTTTATTATATTCCATTAGGCACGCGTGGCTATTGTACATATCTTAACTTTACATAATAATATTACAACAAAAGATACTTTTAACTTGCTATCTCCCGTTAACTGGCTAGCACGGGAAAATGGACGACTAATACTCATTCTCCTCCTGATAGTAGTAGTAATAGCCATCCTCTAGTAGGTCCTGCTCCTAAGAATTGTCCTCCAACCATGCCTCTGAGGATTGTCTAAGATCCCCACCATCTAAGAAAATGAAGGGTTAAGCAAAGGTGAGTACGAAGTCCTCAGCAAGCGATAATATATAAATTTCACCCAAAGACCACCTTTCCCAAAATACTCTTATTACAGGAATTAAGCTTTAGGTTAAAAGGGTGGTTGATTTTAGGTTATTAGAAAATTCTACTAACACCATATATGAGACAACCGAAGTTGTCCATAGTCTTCAATCCAAAAAACTGGCTTGAATTCAAGATTTACCCTGTGCAGGTTTGTATCACTTTACCTATAGTGACATCTACAAGAGATGCCCCAGAACGTTTATCGCTACTCTAGTATTAGTTCTCTACCCTGCACTTCGAGTTTGTGACACCTATCCCAGGCTGCCACACAACTCCAAGACACAGTTGTACTCCCTCTCAACCAGGGGTACACCACTGGCTTCAAATATACTGCCATCCAATTGGTTCCGCACCTTTAGGGCATATCGGCCTTTCCCAAAGAGCACCCTTTATACTTACCCAGTGTGGAGAGATCTAATACCTTCGTAAGACAACCTTTTCTAGTCGATTTCATACACCATGTTTGATACTAGATTTATAGCTCATTACCCAAGTGTTAGTTTGTTGAAAAATTATATTATAGCCCATGTAGAGGACCCTACCGGCCTACATCCTTTTCATCGGCATCCTCTACTCTTCCATATTAAACATATGCCAAAGGCCCCATTCGTTAGATGAGCCAATCAATTTACCAATATCCAAATTTCAATCCATCCATCCATTTTCCAATCAATTCTTTCCAACCACATCCAATTTAATGCTTTCATTAAAAGTAAGCTTTTCCATGCAGTGATGATACAGGTAATTACATAAAAGCAGTAAAAATCCTTTGATAAAACATGATCCAAGGGAAACTTGCCTGGAATATACCCTGAAGGTACGACCTCACTCGAAGACAGGTTCTGACTATCGAGCGGGTTCTGGTCTTGTCCTGAAAATTTATAATCTATTAATCTACAGCCAATTATTAAGTACGAGTTAAGTGTCCAACCAGCCCAATATCTGCATGCTCATTTTATAGACCTAATGGTTTCTATTTAGAAGCCATGCATACTCTATTTTTATAATTAACTAATTAGTGACTTAATGCCACTAATGATGTTATTTCCTGGTTTTATGCGTATGCATGCATATCCAATTTTATAATTAACTACTAATCATCTAATGCAATAGATGCTATTCTTGACAAACTGCATGCAACTAATCTATTCATTTTTCCAAATTTCCTCACTTCTCCTTTTCTTTTCTCTTCTTTCCTTTTCTTTTCTTCCTTTCTTCTTTTTCCTTTTTCTTTTTCCTCCTCTCCCTTTTCTCCTTTTCTCTTCTCTGCCTTCTCCTTCTTTTCTTCCTGGTCACCCTGCTCGGCTTCCTCTCTCCCGCAGCTCTCCTCCCAGCGTCGCTCTCTGGCCAACTATGCCTCCTCCCTCTCTTCCGCCGATGCCACTCCCTCCTCTTCCTCTCTCTCCCGCAGCCACCACTCCTCTTCCCTCTGCTCCTACTCGGTTGGCTGCTTCTCCCCTAGCTCTCCCATCTCCTCTACTCCCGCTCATGGCTGGAGGCTCTCTCCCCCACAACTCCACCGGCTGGCTGCGCCAAACTCCTACTTCTCTTTCCCGACTGGCGACGCCTAGCTTCTCCCCCTCAAGCTAAGTTCCCTCTACCCGGTCTATTCTAGGGTTTTGGCTAAGTGGCTGGTTTTGGAAGATGAGTTTGGGTTCAAAGCAATAACAGAGGGAGTGATTCTAGGGTTAACCTACTGAGATCACTTCTATGTTCCCCGATCCATTTCTATTCTATCATATCTAAAGCCTTGCTATCCAATCTGCTGCTATACTGCTGCTTACTTGTTTTCCTGCAAATGTGGTTCATTTCTGGTGGTGAGAATGGTGGTGGTGCAGTAGTTGAAGCAAATGTGGCCGAATCCTCTAGCTTCTCCCTTGCTTGGTTGATGTCCCTCCTGAGTTTCACTTCTTGACCAACTTCCTTCCACCTCCTGGATGATCTAGATGGCCACCTCTTCTTGCTTGCTTGCGGTTGAAGAAGAATGGTTGTGGGTGACTGGATCTAGCAATGGCATTGCTGTTCTTTAGCTTTCGGTTGGGGAAAGTAAGGGAGAGATGCAATGCTGCCTTGGTTTTGGAGAATGACCGAGGGCCGAGGGGTAAACCTCTCTCTCACTGCTGGCACTCTTATCCCTTTACTGCTCATCTTTACCATTTTGTCCTTAGCCTCACTCTTGCAACAAAAGGGTATGTTGGTCCTTTCTCAATTTATGCATGCATACATACAAGATGCTTTTACTTGCATGCTGATGCTCAACATGAAAATGCATTGATGCTCATTAGATTAGCTAATGCTTATGCTTATTATGATGATCACTGCTTATGCTTAAGAATGTTAATGATGGTGATTATGCCATGCTTTTGCTTAATGACGGGATGATTTCGGAAGGGTCCTCACAGCTTGGTTCTGGCCTGGGCTTGACTCCTGCCTTCTGGTTCCTATGCTTCTGGTTCCTTGGTGACCTTCATGCCTTCTGGTTCCCTTTTTGCTTGCTGGTCGAGTGGTTTGGTTATTGCGCTTGAGCTCTTAACTGGAGGCTGGCTTAGGGCTGTGCCTAATATGGCTTGGGGGCATGAACCTTACAAGCGAAGTCTCTGGATTGGGAAATGAACCTATGTGCTGTCGGTTATGCACGGTACTTTCATATTTATCCTTTTGACTGTGCTATTTTTACTATTTCACTGAGGGTAGTATTCTTTTTCTACCGTGTGGTATTTTTAATATACGCGTCTGCGGATTAAAAATAGGTTTATATAATTACCAGATGATGCAATATAAATCGCAAGAGGTACCGATTTGGACCCGGACGAACCTGGTACCTCAGTGAGCGATACCAATTCATACAGGACTGATGACAACTCTTAACTTTATTTATTTTATTTTATTTCTCTTGCTATATTAATTCACTGCCTTTCCTGATGGATGAAAATTGTTACTGATTTGCAGGTGTATCGAAGAAATCAGCGCAAAAGAACATTTTAGAAATTTTTATTTCAGTGATGTAATTAATCATTCGTGCAATTTATATTTAAAGTTGTAGTTAAATTTTAGTATAATATAATTCACTCAGTTGTACAAATTTGTTATAATTAATATATGCAGCTAATCGTCAATGCTTAATTTTTATTTATTCCTGTTAATGACGTTATTTGAGTTAACATAATTCACGGTTGTTTCATGTTGATCCCTCATCCGTGCTGAAACCGATCAGTACTAATGCGAGACGCTCGCTCTAGTGGCAACCTCGGCAGCATGATCAACGCCATTTTCTCTTGAATCCGGCGAAGCCGAGGACGTCCGGGGAAACAAACGCTGGAAGGTCTTCTCCGCCGTCGTTCCACTGGGACCATGCTGGACTGCGTGTTTGTGTGTGAAGAGCAACCACGCATGCAGGTTGCGCTTTAAGCCCGTGCAAAGTTCTTTCCCGGTAGTCTGGTATGCAGTCATGCAATGTGCCTGTCAAGCGGAATCTGGCCGAAATCAATTTACCATGCAATGTGCAGGCTGATCGGTCCATTGGAATAAATCTTGGTGGATATGATACCATGCCATCATATGTACGGTCTGCATATAGCTTTAATCACAGGAATCGTAATCCAACCATCCAAGAAGAAGAAAGGCATTACTAAGGGCAGTCCCAACCCATAGTGTCCATGAGTAGTGTCTAGAAGAGAGAGAGAGAGCAATAAACCAATGCATAGTTTTCCAACCCATGGTTTCCATGAGTAGTGTCTAGAGGAGGGAGAGAGCAATAAAGCAATGCATGAGAGCAATAAACCAATGCATGCACCACAAATACAGCTTGGTAAGCGCACAGAAATGTCCAACCCCGATTTTGCTAGTTTCTTGAGTCTTGGTACCCGCGTCGACCCAGTTTTTTGCATGAGACACGGTTTCTTCGTTTTTCCTTCTCTCCCTTCCTTAACTCCTATGCCACATCAGATTTTGCTTAGTTGGCAGCGTAATTAATTCTATAGACACCAGCTGAGGTGGAGGGTTGGGAATGCCCTAAGGCATGCATGCACTTATTAGACGGCAGTGGGTCGCACCTTTAGTCCTCGAATCTTCTTTTCAAGGGTAGTCCTTCTCTAATATTCTTTTCTAGGGTAGTCCTTCTCTATTGAATTGGACTGTCGTTCATCTTTTTGTAAAAATCTGAAGTGATTGCCTTGTTGTCTTGGTAATGGTTTTTCAGGTGGCATGGTGCTCAATTACTTTTTTTTTTTTGGAGCCGAGGTCCTCAATTCCTTTTGAGACGAATTCAGCTTCTTTGCAATTTTGTACGTCGTTAGCAGTTTGCAATGTCTTGTTTAAGTGATCGTTTGCAGTTTATCGGTTAATTGAAATCCATTCCTCCGTGTTCTCGAGAAGAAAAAAAGAAGTCGATCCCTTTGAAAAGGCATAATTTGGTCGATTTAGGTGAAAACTCTGTCTTTGCGTTGCACATGTTTAGTTTTGTGCCTCTGTTTCTTGGCCACAATATCTTTTTGGGCTGCAACCGAGGGAAAGGAGGAAAACCAATTGTCCGCAGAACAGTGGCACGGAAAACCAATTTCTGCGGAATGGATGCGCAATTGATTTTCGTGGTATGGGAGTACGGGAAATTGGTTTTCCACGGTGGCGACACGCTGCAAATCCGATTGTCGCGGTGTAGTGGGCCAGCAAATTCTACTCTTTCCGTGTGCATTTCTGCAAAAAAGAAAATTCTATGAAAACCGCTTCTGTAAAAAAGTTTCTAGAGACTAAACAGTGAACAATTCTTTTTTTTTTTTGAAAGCAGGAGCTCTGTTAGATACATTAAGGAAAGGAAAAAGTACAGAGCAGTTCACGGAATTCTGAAATCTACACTTCGAGTAGCGCATGTTCTGCTATGGGATGGTATATCTATCAACCTACCGTCATTTACGCTCGACCATGCGTTGAGTGCTGCGGAAAGGTGCGGTCGCATGTGCGAAGTGGACGCTTTGGCTCACCACTACACATAAGAGGCAAGCCTGCGAGAGGCTACTGGAAAGATGAATTCCAGCGTTTCCGGGCAAGACAACCATTTCGTTCGAACTCCTCCAGGGCAACCGTCGTCATCTTTGGATGCCCACCTCGCACGGCTTTGCACACGAGGGGTTATCAGCGTTCTTCACGTACGCATTATGCCACAGTTTCAGATAGGTATTTTTGCCATGGAAACAGAAAAGTTTCTATGCGAGCGCGCTCTCGGAGATTACATTCGTCGTTTCTAGTTTCGACCTGCGCCGAGCCGACCACGCGTAGTACGAATCTAAAGAACGGAGGTGAAGAGGTGGGCTAGAAACGTGACCACTGGCCACACCAATACAGCGGAACATGTAGGCTATAGCTGAGCGACAGGTAGCAAGAAACGCCGAAAGTCTCTGTACCAGATCAAAGTGCTGTTCATGTGGCTCCAGCAAGGCCAGCCATCTGTCCCTTCTTCGGAACCCTTTTCTAGCAGGTGTGTTTCATTGGCTGCGAGGGATGATGTTAAAGAGTGCGCAGGGTTTAGCTCAGTTGGAAGTGGGGTATATGCTCACGAGACAACTGAAAACTAGTTAACCTTTTATTTTCTTCGAGGTACTACTTCGATATATTAATCAATTAATTACATAGCAAAAATCGACAACATGTGGTTTATAGCTGCTGAGAAAGAATACTAGAAATTTTAAGAAAAAGGAGAAAATCATCTGGTTTGGGCCGTTAATTTAGAACATGTTTGGTTACTTGTCACACGTTATCATAATTTCGTGCAAAAAGCGCGGCAAATTACAGTTTTTATGGCGAGCAAATGGTTCAACATAAGTGCGGCAACATTCGACATAAACAAATATGTCAATGACGTGGGGTGCAAGGATAAGAAAAATGTGGTATACTGCAGTTTGGAGAAGAGACAAACACTAGTTTAAGAAAGTCAAAGTTGTCTAACTCAAGTATGACATATTAGATATCAAACCAAACAGGCACTTAAAAGATAAAAAATAACTATGAACCTAGAACAAGCCTAATATTTTTATAAAAAATTACCATGGAAACATATATACATTCTGAGCCGTGAATGATTACATGCTAAGAGATGTTTTCATAATTTTTTTTGACAGTTGTACAAATATTAAAGCATGAATATGTTAAGACAAGTATTAAAAGGGAGCATTACAAGGAATTTTTTTTAAATAGTTAAAAAATAATTACATAAATATACCTCTGTCGATGACAAGAGTTACCCTTGTAAAATGAATTGGCAACAAAAGATCTTTTGCCAATTGAATTGGTGAGAGAAGTCTACTAGCTAAATGAATCAGCGACAAAACCGTTAGCTAAATAAAACTCTATCGTAGATAAGCCTTGTTGCTTAAATTAGCAACAGATGTAGATTTATGTAATTGTTTTTTTTATATATTTTTCTATAATTTTATTTAAAAATGTATTATTTAAAAAAGGGTTTTGATAAACATCATCCGGATGTTTTGTTGCTAAAAATCATCCAAATCTTGGAACGTTGGATCTTCTCCGAGATTGGTGTGATTGATGAAACGGGATATCACGACGTAAGAATGCATCAAAACGAGGCCAACCTGAATTGCATATTGTGATATCAGTCATTGATTTAACAGAGATGCCTTTTGATCTAACGGTTCCTTTTGATCTAACGGTTGGGCCATTAGATCCAATGGTCCAAAATGTGGATGTTACTTCACAAAAAAAACATCCGGGAGATCACTATACACTCTTCAAGCCGTGAAACTGTGGAGAACTATTCCACCCCTGAAAGAGAGAGGACCCACTTTCAAGCTCCAACCCGATACAAACTACTCCACTGCGGCATTGACCTAATATGACCCGTGTTCTTCGTTTCTTCAGATTTTCCAAAGACTACAAGTCGCCAATCAACTCCACGCAGCTCTATATAAGCAAGTGAAACCAACCCCTTCCTGCACACATTTCTCGAACTGCCCAAGCTACTAGCCTCCCATTTCTCCACCAAGTCGGCAGCACTACTCGTGACTTAATTAGCTCTCGCCATTTCTTCTAGTGCCAGCCAGCCATGGCAAGAAGGCTCCTTGAGGCGGCCGCCGGCACGGCGCAGGACTCCCTCCACTCTGACATGGTCGTCATCCTCGCCGGGCTACTATGCGCGCTCATCTGCGTCCTCGGCCTCGGACTCGTCGCGCGGTGCGCGTGCTCGCGGCGTTGGGCCCGAGCCGCCGGGATCCCGACAGGCACTGCCACCGCGAAGAGGGGAGTCAAGAAGGAGGTCCTGCGGTCGCTCCCGACCGTCACGTATGTCTCCGACGGCAGCAAGGCGGAGGACGCGGAGGCGGACGAATGCGCCATCTGTCTCGCCGAGTTTGAGGACGGCCAGGCCATGCGGGTGCTGCCGCAGTGCGGCCACGGGTTCCACGCCGCCTGCGTCGACACGTGGCTGCGCACAAACTCCTCGTGCCCGTCGTGCCGCCGGGTGCTGGTCGCCGAACTGCCTGCCGGCGAGCGGTGCCGTCGCTGCGGTGCGCGCCCCGGCGGCATCGGCGCTCTCTGGAAAAAAGCGCCCTGCGACGCCGAGGGGCCGGCGTTCTTGGCGTAGTGGCACGCGCACTCACTTTGGACATGTGGAAGGGTGTCATGGGAATTTAACCAATTGCAAGCTCATTGGTTAAGTTTCATGTTTTCTTAATTAATTACCCTTTTTCTTGGTTTTATTTGGCCTTGCAGGTTTCCTTCTTTTTTAGGTGTGATCGTGTGAGAAATAGTGAGTAGTGACTAGCTGGGAATGGGGAGCATTTGGTGGATGTATTTATGTGATTGTAACTTATTTGTACATATGCCAAAAGTTATAAAGCATGCAGTTAGCTTTAACCTGGAGAATCTTAATGTAGCAGTTTATACCCTACTCACCAGGTGTGCAATTTGAGAAAGACGTTACGCGGTAGTACTAGAGGCGGGTGTCGTGTTGGGCCGACTGGGTCCGGTATAGGTCCATCGTGCTTCATGTTTGAACAATACCGGGCCACGACGGTCTGCCGTGCCGGCTCGGCTCGCTTTTTACATGTGCTCGAGCATGGCCCATTTATGCCGTGCGGCGGTCTAAGTCCGGCCTATTTGCACTATTACGACGAGAAGAAAGGAGTTAGAGATGTATGGAGTTGAGACAATAAACACAAATATTATAAAAAACTCAAATTTATTTATTTTTGAACAGTTACAGAGAGCGAGGGGATGTGCTGACCACAGGCGAGAGAGGAGGCAATGATTGAGAAAGAGAGTGCGAGAGACAGGTGAGAGAGATTGAGAGAAACGGACGAGAGAGGGAGAGATTGAGAGAGAGAGAGAGCTATCTCTCAATCTCTTTCAGCTCTCTCTCCCCTCTTGCACGTCTCTCTCAGGGGTCGACGGCAGGAGTGGCGTCCATACTGCTGGATGCGTCCATAACACTTATACTCTGTGGGTCAGAGACTTTCATACTAGCCTTCTTCCTCATGCTCTGGGTCATCAGGCCCGGCATGGTCCGTACTATAGTGTTGTGCCGAGCCGTACCGCTCATCATGCCCAGCCTCTCGTGTCCGACATGACCCGTACTACTGATGTCGTCTCAAGACGGCAAGACCCACTTCGTGTCAGATCGGGCATTGGACCAAATTGTGCCCGGCGTGCCTCAAGTTGGTAAAAAAAAAGTCCGACACAAATGCCCACCTCTACGTGGTACATCACCACATGTAGGGGTGGCAACGGGGGCATTCCTCGCCGGGGAGTGCCTCCTTGTTCCCGTCCTCGCGATCCAAAATTTTTCCCATCCCCGTCTCCGTTCCCTGTCTCGAGGGAGAAAATCCCCCGTCCCCATCCCCGTTTGAGTATCGGGACCCCGTCGAGGACCCATCCCCGCAAAAATTTCACATAAGAGAAGAGCTCTTATAGCCATTTTAACTCTAAAATCATATCAATAAACAAGGAAAAAAAGAATGCAGGCATTCATTGAGGATTATGTTGTCCCGTTTATGAAAATGTGAATATGATGGGCTAGAGAATATGTTTGTAATCTAATAACTAAATTGGACTAAACTAAATTTGGATCCCCAACCGAGTCCCCGCGGGGAAAAAAATTCTCCATTCCCGTCCCCGTCATCCCCGACGGGGGAATAATTTTCCCGTTTCCATCTCCGCAGGAGACGATTTCTTCCCATACCCATCCCCTAATAGAGGAATTCCCCGCCAGAGATCAGGGAACGGGTCCCCATTGCCACCCGGTCCACATGAGACCATGTGACAGTTTAGTAGTTAAGATTTGTGCAATTTCACTCCTAGTGAGAGCATGAGCGCACATCCCTTAACCATTTTGGTTGCTCAAGTGTGTGTTTCTTTGAATTTGAGTTAGGCCTACGTTGCAAAGAGCTACAGAGGGAAAACAGTCATGTGCTTTCTCAGTTAATCTTCATAACACGCGTCTAATCTGTATTGCAAGATTATAGGACCATTGCTGATAGCTAGCTAAGATATTTAATTCACTTTGATTTTTTTCGTTAATTCTATTTAAAAAATTTCTCGTACCAGATCACTCTAGGAGGACTCGAACCATTTCATATAACGAGCAACAAAAATCGCTTTAATTTGATCTTTAATTTGATGCCCCTAATTGTAACAGCCATTGGATCTTTCTAAAAAAAAGATAGAAATTAAAAAAATTCTTAAAAAAACAAAATACCTAGCCGTTGATTCATTTGTCCCTACACGAATCTATGCACAAATCCAAAACCTGATCCGCGCGATGGCCACCTGGCCCGCCTCGAGGAGTTTGGCGATGTCCCTCCGCATCTAGCGCAGATGCAGCTCCCACTGGTTCCATAGCAGCTTTATACAGGGGATCATCAGGTTCAACAGCATCTTGTTGTTCGCACGGATCAAGAAACCAGCGCACACTGAATCAAACTAAAACCACATCGCCACCTTCTCAAGAAAGAATCAACCAATTTGCAGACTAAGAAACCACGCGTATCACTTAGCGCCGCGGAAGCCGCCGCCACCGCCCTTGCTGAAGAACGCGTCTAGCATCGACATGGCGCCTGATCGACCGGTGCAAGAAAAAGGGAAGTGGCTGCTGACGAATACTTATACCAGGGTACCTCACAGTAAGATATACATCTATTTCAAGATCGTTTCTCTCTCAGTCGTGCGAACATGACGGCAAGATTGGCAGCGGTGCAGAATGCTAGAGAGGGTATTACCAAATTCTCCGCCCTCACAGATGGGATTATCACTGAATATTGGCTGGAACGCCAAATGATCCGTCTTGGGCCCAGCTCTAGGTCTCGTGGGCCCACAAAGGATTCAGGTCGGACGCTCCCGCAGGCTCCGACCTGACCACAGGTCGGACGCCCCCGTAGGCTCCGACTTGGCCTCAGGTCGGAGCCCAAACGACCTCCAACTCAGCGACTTCCGCCACGTTGCCGATCGACCTCAAGTAGGTCACCTGCCCCATGGACGCGACGACCATGCTGGAGCAGGTGGCTCCTTCCCAAGGTGGCCAGGGGGCCACCAAAGTCAAGTGCCCGTCCCTTCACTCCGTCCTGCGCAGTGAAGAGACACGCTCCGTCCCAAGGCGGTACTAGAGCACAGCGTAACGACGTCAGCACCTGACAAGCCATCAGAGGGCAGGTGCGCACCTTCTCGACGGAACGCCGCCCGTTGTGTATACCAACCCAGACGTGGGACGCTCATGAACCTATCAGTCACCAAGACCGAAGACCGGAACTCCCAGGCATAGCATACCCCAACCTTTTTTCTCCAAACTCCCGTGTAACCTGCCCCCTCCGCCTATATAAAGGGAGGCAGGGAAGGGCATTCGCATTCGCATCCGACTTAAGCAAACACATCCGGTCTCGAGCAAGTCAAACATACAGACGAACATTCCTAGCTCCCGAGCTTTCGCTCCTCCCACTCGGACGAGCGCTCAAGGCCTGTCTTGAGCCCTCACTTGTAACCCAATGCAGTCCGCTGCACCTCAAGCAATACAAAACCACCACCACGAACTGGACGTAGGGACATTCGGCCCGAACCAATATACATCTTGGACTCCTGTAGTCTAACCATTCAAGGAGAGGGAACGCGCGGCCCCTATACTTACAAATTTACTTACCGGTTGTACGAAACACCGACAGCTGCTTAATAAAAAAACTCATTAAAAGTTAATACAAGTTAAACCAACAACTCAATAGGATATTGTCTTACTATCTATTTCTCATTGTCGCTAATTTCATCTATTATATATTAAAAAGCTCATTAAGAGTTGCTAAGAAAAAAGAGAAATATATTAGAAATTCTCACAAAAAGCAAAACATCTAGCCTTTAATTTGGTGGCCCCTAATTGTAATAGCCATTGGATATTTCTAACAAAAAAATATAGAAATTCTCATAATAAAACAAAACATCCAGCTGTTGATTTGGCGGTCGCTATTTATATATAACAAATTACAACCGATGGATGCTGGTCGTATACAACAACTCATCTAATTGATAAAACTGGAAAAGCATACAACTCTATCTCTAATGAACTGAAAAGGCCATATGCAACTCTCTCACCCTCTCTCTCAATCACAACTGATAGATGCAAACCGTATAAAACAACTCATCCATGATTGAAAACTGAAGGCATACAAAGTGCAAAATTCCATCACACAAACTCACGAAACAATTCACAGAAATCATGGGCTCATGGCACCACTCGCTTTCCTCCTAAACTAATTGAAAAAGCCCTCGGATATCGGGCAACCAGATCACATACAAATCACAGACATCTCATCTAAGCATGCATCCATCTGCGAACAAATACGCATGGCCATACCTTTGGGCTTCTTGGATCGGAGGAGGAAGGTGCCTCCCGTGGCTACCGCAATGATGGTGACGGCCACCGTGGTCTTGAGGCTCTGGCCCTACAGATAATCCATGGCTGGTGACCTCCCTCCCGCACCATTGTCTCCCTCACGAATCCTCGGAACCAGTGGCCAGTTTGGTTGGGTTGGGTTGCGGGGTTTGGTAATGGATTTTAGAGATGGATGGCGAGGCGAGGTGGGCTGCAAAGGTAGGTGTGTGTGGGAAGAAGACGGGATGGTGGTGGCGGAGATCACATGCATGGCCTTTTTCGTATTTCACTTTTGAGCAGTGCAGTAAAGAGATTAACAGAGTAATACATGTATTCACTCACCTATACTAATAAAAGCAATACGATGTACACTAAAATAAGTACTAAAGAAAAAGACAAAAATAGCAATGATAAAATTAATAGATGATATATAAATGGAAAATATTGTGCTATGCTACCTTTACTGTTTTGCAGTGCAAGTATTTGGGGAAGAAAGTTTACTTCACATGTGACAACTATTGCGGAACAATGTGGATATATTTTCTCCCATAATATATAATATAAAAATATTAAAAATAGATTTCTAGAATGATCTATTTTTTGTAAAAAAACAAAATAACATATGTATTGCCAACTCATTTAAATAAGCTCTAAGGATTATGTGCGTGCAAGTTATTTTTAAGATTGCACAATAGATACCCTTCAGACTATAAATACAATTATTAAGAAGATGCACGTGCGTATACACGGGCCCACTTGCTAGTTGACTCAAAAAAGTGTGGCAAAATTCATTTTCCTAGCCAAAAGTGTTGCTTCAATTTTGATAACCTAACCTTACGCGAGTCTGGCAAAAAAAACTATGACTAAACGTGATAACCTTAGTCTATGAACAAAAAATGCCCTTATACAAAGGATGCGAATCAGTATCCAACTCTGACCTCTCGGCACCGACGACGGAGTTCACCCGCACCACAAACCTCTCCCTTATTCATGATTGGTCGAAGAAGCTCAGCGACCAAACAAAAGCACTACATAACCTAATGCCTTTATGTCTTAACGTATATGCACATGCCATTAGTTTAGTTGTTGAATGGAAAAAAAAGTGTCTAGCAAGCAAAAAAAAGAATCACATAAACACAACTTGCTATAATACTTGGGTCAACCAATATCCGAGCACTCTGAACGCTGGTAAGTCAAATCAGCAATCTAAGTTTAATCAGAAGATAATACCAGTGTCTGTTTCTCCCTTACACTTTTCTTTTGCATCCATAGATTGCAGGGCACGAAGTTGTGGGGTTGGGTAGACTGTAGGTGAGATTGGCTGGCCGGAGCCCAATCACAGGAATGTCAAGATCTTGCTTTGTGCAATAAAGAATGAAATCTCAAGATTAATCAATCGGATGTGGCCTCCTTCATTCTCAACCATGCAATCTCTATTAACTTTCACTTACCTCTCTCGGACCAGGCGTATCGTGATCTTCAAATCCTTCATTCCCTAATTCATGGGGTCAATATCAGTAATGATACTCTCGATGAGTGGAGCTACATTTGGAAGTCTAAGGAGTTTATTCCCAGCCTGTTCTATAAGAGGGTCTTCTCACATTATTGTTCCTAGACCGATTTCTGGATTTGGAAAACGAAATGCTCCATCAAGCTGAAAATCTTTGCTCGGTCGCTTTGTTGGGATCGTCTCAATACCAGAACCTTCTCGGGAGGAAGAATTGCTGCTCCCTACCTCGATTATAATTGTGTGCTTTGCAATCACGCTGTCAAGAATCTAGAGATCACCTCTTCTTTCATTGCCCTTTTAGTACAAGATGTTGGAATGCTCTCCAAATTTCCTGGAATCCTCACATGCCATCTTCCAATAACGAATCTTCGAAGCCTGTTCTAATGAGGAAGCTCCTTTCTTCATGGATGTTTTCATGATTGCGTCTTGGGGTATTTGGAAGCAGCGCAATGACCGGATCTTCAGAGCCATCCCGGTTAATTTCCTCGCTTGGAAGGGTTGGTTTCTTGATGAAATCCGCCTTCAATCGCATAGAGTTAATGTTAACCTCAGGAGTTCTTTTCTAGCTTGGGGTCTCAGACTTGTCTAGTTTCCCCTTTTTCTTTTCCTTCTTTCTTTCTTGTGTTCTTTTTTCTTTTGGTTGGTTTCTCACCGGCTGAATCTTTTGTCGCTCTTTCTTCGCTTAATTGATCCTTCTAGCAGGGGCTTCCCTTATTGTTCCGCGCTTCAAAAAAAATAAAGAATGAAATCCCATGTTCTCATGGCCTCTTGTTTGCACACTGACCTCGGCACTTTGCCATCCAACCTTTATGATTTAAACATAAAATACATCTCAGAAAAAAATTCTAGAGTCTATCGTGGAATTAAGAATGCAATCTTCTTGAAACTTCTTGGCTCCTCCAATATCGTCGGATGCTTCCTTGCTGATGGGTAGAGTATCCTGAGTTCCTAACAACGCAATACACGTGAGAAAAAGGCACAAGAAGTTGGAATGGAAGAGAGGAACGTGCACATGCATGTTAGGATTCTTCCTGTTAGTGTTGCCGGCATTATAGCTCGAGCCCTCCACCACTCGATCGAGCGGCACTAGATTTCTGACCTGCGCACTGGAATTGTTAATTACATCATATCTCCGTCTACGAAAATGGAGCGAGTGTATTATTGAGGCCGGGCTGGGAGGGAAAACTGCAGGTGTATGTATGTATATACATACCCCTTGCCGCGCTGCCCCAAGTTGCCTCCGGGTCAACGGGCGGACAGTCCGTGGCGCAGCGTCGCTCCAAGCATGTTGCGCGTGCGCAAGTTGGCCGCCGGAGTCAACGTGCAGTGCCATTGCTGTAGTGCATGTTGCGCGTGGCGTGAATGTGAGGTGAGCGCCCTGAGAGCAGTGAAGCGTGTGCCGGCAATGGCACAGGGCCCTGCATCTGCATGGAAGCTGTGTGTGGCGGCTGCTGATGCCGAGAATGGGACCTTGCTGCCATTGGTCTATTTGGCAAGTGGCAGCTGCAGGATTTTAGCACTGACATACTTGCACGGCTAGCGGTCAGGCCAAATATATATTTTCGCAAGCCGGAACCCGCAGCTAGCTCGAGCGTGTTCACAGGCGCTCTTCAGGCGAGTGTAGTCTGGTCGGACGGCCGGATGCTAAAAACGGCCCCCGCGTCATGCACGCGGAATGGCGCCTAAGTCTGATCCGCGGCCGTGGCCGTGATCGCGTCACCATGAGCGGCAAAAGTTTGGGTCAGACGCCACCGATCTGAGGCTACATACCTCACGTCGCCGCGCACTCAGGGATTTGGATTTCCCCTCGCGATACGCGGGCCGCGCGGACTACCCCGCCGCGAACGAGAGGCGAGAGCCGCTCGCCGCGACGCGCCCGCCGACCTCCCGATACTTTTTAGATCAAGAAGACATCCAAACAAGGATGCCTCAGTTCCATTACTGAAACCAAGTCAACATTTAGTCCACAACAACCAACACCAAACCATCTAAAAACATCCGAAACCAGGCTATCAGTTAGGAAACCCATTACCCCTAACCAGCCAACTGGAACCTCCAGAACATCACAAAAACTGGAGTATCGTGGCCATTTCACAGAACTATCAAACCTCCAAGCATCAAAAACATTCAACCGCACCACAAAATGAGAAAAACACAAACAGAATCACAGCTACCCATCCAACATATTATCAGTGAAGCTTGATCGTGACTTTAACACCCAGACCTTGTTTTCATCTTGGACTTCATCTACCATCCGGTCTACTGAAGAAGCAATATCCCAGGTTCCAATTGAAGAGGAGTTTGGAGTTTGTTTTCCAACAAGTTGCAGAACGTGTCCAGCATGCAAAGCGCCCCCTCTTTTAGCAGTATTCTCCAATCCTTCAAAACTCTCAACATTTTTCTCCAGATCGTTTTTACACTTATCCAGCACTGTAAACGAAAAATCATGTCATTCCTGTTATTCCATAAACACCAAAGCGCTGCTGCACAAATGGAATTTAAAACAGCATTTTTCTTATTGCTAAACCAAAACCGAGCCACAGATTCATAATTGTAACCAATGTTCAACATAAAAAACTCGTTAATCAAATGCCAAATATTTTTAGCAACAACACATTCAAAGAACAAATGAATCACACTTTCAGGCTCCTCACACCAACAACAACTAAAACCTCTATTCATACCTCTTTTTGAAAGATTATCCCTAGTCATCAACTTGTTATGAGATAACAGCCACAGAAAAAGGTGGATCTTAGGGGGAACAAACAGCTGCCAAACAGCAGGGATATACACCGGTAACACCCCCCTAAAATTAATGATGACATAGAGAGATTTGACCGAATATATACCATTGCTATTGTATTGCCAAACTAACGCATCATCATCATCAGAAAGATGTAAGGTGTTAACCACTTCTAACAATTCAAACCACCTAATCATCATAACATCCGAAAACATTCTCCTGAAAGGGCATTTAACATTAATACCATCCCAAATTTCAAACGACCTCCCGATACTCGATAGCCCGTTTGGACGCGCCGGTCAATGAGTGGAGTTCGTGGTGCTCCCTAACATTTGCCAAGCGGATCGCCGCGGACGCCGACCACTACTCATCGGCGTCATCGCTCAGCCGCTTCGCCCGTCCAACACCAAAACAGCCAGTTCGCGGCGCCGGGCCCCTCTCGTCTGCCGTCCAACCAACCACCACACCGTAAATCCGTAATGCTCTCTCAAATCTCCGTCGTCCAAGTCCAACCTCTGCGCGTCGACGGCCTCCGCTGCGTGGTGCCTCTGCCTTACGTCGAGCAATGCGACGATCAGAAACAAAGGCAGGCATTACAGACGGGCGACGTAGATTCACGTCAGGACTCAGGATCAGCAGTTCGAATATCAACAGGGTAGATACGTTATGGACCAGCTCAGAATGATATGAACATTTGCAGCCCAGCTCACGCATTACATGAACTTTTTCTCCCCCATACATTTCGTCGATTCAATAATAGGAGTTAGATAAGAGGGGCAATTAGAATTCCCTGAAACACATACCCACACCTACAACTGACATCGTACAAAATTGCAGGGTTTAGAGTGCGCCAGGTGCGTCTCTCATGCTTATATTCAGGCTGTTCCTTATTGTTCTTCTCCCAACCCCCATATTGCCCTTTGTCATCATGGCAACAAATTCCCCATAATCAATGCGACCGTCCTAGTGAAAAAAAAGCAATAAAAGGGCAATTAGATCAATATTGTTCAGAAATTTTTGAACTGGGGAGGTAAGCCACATGCATCAAAGCATACAGTCAGGAACATTGTTGAAGCAACACTACAAACAGCGACGGGCTTCGAAATTCACAAGTTGTACAATAATAAACAAATCTTCAAGTCTCACATACTTATATCATTAGACGGGCATTTAAGCCGGTATCTCTTACGCCCCACAGATACATCCCTAGCAATCCCCAATAAAGAATTTATGACGGTCTATGTAGTTCAGCCGTTCAGGAATTAGGAGTACATTCTTGTTCTAGGAACCAGGATAGCTGTAACATGAGACATTTTTTAAAGTTCCTTAAATAGATGATTAAGTAAGATTCAGTATATCCTTTCTGCATGTGTTGGCTATAACAAACTAATAGGACTACAAAATACAAGCTATTACACATATATGTAAAAAAGTACCAGACATCAGTGTACTTACATTATCCTGATCAGCTTCTTTAATGACGTCATCAAGAAAAGCATCTGGCATGTTATGCTCTTTGCAAGCTTGCTGAAGCTCATCCACTGTAATGTAACCACTGCCATCCTTGTCGAAATAAGAAAAAGCTGCCACTAGATGTTCCTCACGCTCTAGTTTATTGAGATGCAATGTAGCAGCAATGAATTCTATATAATCAATGGTTCCACTGTTGTCCGCATCCGCCTAAAGTTATTCAAATGAAACAACACAAATATGTAAGCTTGTAGTATTACTTTTTTAGGAGTACCTAAAATCCTACATCGTAGAACATACACTCAGTATGGAAGAGAAACTGTAAATTGAACTAAGAAGACACAAAATTGAAAGGAAGTTGCACATGCATTCACTGGCATATAAGTGCATGTTCGTTTGAAATAAAATGGCTGATGCTTCTAAGGAAAATAAGTTTTAGCCGTAGAATAAGTTTTCTTGTGAGTTGGGAGATCACAAGTCAAACAGAGTAAATGAAAAAAAAAGGCTTATTCAACTTCAAAATTCTGGAATATCTCAATCAAAATCACTAGTTTTGTGTCATCATATCCAATTCATTCCAGTTGAGGATAGTTCTGCCAAATATGCAAACCATCTTAACACTGAGGAGAAGGAAAAATATCCATCGCATTGCATGTTTCCTACCCAGGTGACGTATTCATGCACATGAAGACAATCACAAATCCAAGAATACAGGTCATAAAACTCCATCTACAGGTTGAGGCCTATGTGTACATGTGCAAGAAACGGTGTTTGAAGCTTAAGGCCCTTTTCTCTTAAGAAGCTGAAGATGCCTCATAGAAGATCTAAAACAAAAAGGGAAATCCTTAAGCTACAGTGTAATGGGCAATGGGCAGCCACACCAAAGAACGGAGCCGAAATTTCTAAAGGAAGGGTCTAAGAATGAAGTGAATCTCTACTAATAATTGATATTCAAACTTTAATATATAGTAAGTACAATATTTAACACTAGTAATTTGCCGAAATTTCAAAATTGAATATATATATATATATATATATATATATGGGTGTTTGGGACAGCTCCAGCTCCACTAAAATATGTGGAGTTGGTGAAGCAGGGTATTTTTAGCTCTAGGAATTTATGGAGCTGGAGCTGTTGGTACATTAAGGGGGGTGTTTGGGACAGCTCCAGCTCCACCAAAATCTCTGGAGTTGGTGGAGCAGGTATTTCTAGCTCCAAAATTTATGGAGTCAAGTCAGGTACATTAAGAGTGTTTAGGTAGATCATCTTATTTACATTTTAGACTAAAAATATAAACATAATTCACTTTATTTTAGCCTATAAGTTTCAGATCTGAACTAGAGCTGGGATCTGGAACTCTTCCAAACAGAGCCTAAGAGTGTTTAGGTAGATCATCTTGTTTACATTTTAGACTAAAAATATAAACTTAATTCACTTTATTTTAGCCTATAAGTTTCAGATCCGAGATGGAGCTCTCCCAAAGCCATATATATATATATATATATATATATATATATATATATATATATATATATATATATATATATATATATATATATATATGCTCTTTTCAATGATTGGTTACATTAGATAACATGGTTTCCATATTGTTAGAGGCTAACCTCATCTATATAAAGAGAGGAGCCGCACCATTCCAAACAAGCATTCAAAAAACAAAGCCATTCTCATCTATAGTCTCCTCTCCTCCCCCAAAGCCGTTTGCCGTCTGGCCATCCTCTTGGTAGTGTTTACCCCATTATGAAAGCAAGACCATAACAACTTGGCATCAGAGCCACATCAACACCTTTCCACCATGCTAGGCAACGAGGGTTTCAATTCTGCTGCTGCTGATACAATCAAGGCAATTAGGGGCCTCTACGTTAAGCGTTGCTCAGGAATCAAAGAGTGCATGAGGCTCACAATTGAGCTCAAGGTGGAATTCATGGAAGAGAAGAGGCAGTGAACCGCTACGCTGGTTGTGTCACCGCAAACGGCAACACCTCTACTCACGAACATGCCTCCAGTACCGGCATCACATCTAGATGTGGTTGAGGTAATATTAGCGCCGACCCCACGGTGAACACCATTGGCTCCACCACCAGTGCTACATGTTCCACTGTCGGTGACACTTCCAACACCACCAGCAATGCCTCCGCTACCAACAACGCTGCCATTGTGGGTGCACTCGCTAGGGAAGAAGATCATCGTTGTTTCACGGTCGTCTTTTACTTGCTATTGCCCGACGATGTGCCTATCGAGGTGTGGAACACGAGGGATGCCTTGTAGGGAATTGAGATGCCGTCATGCCTCTCTCAACGCCATCGTGGTTAGTGGTACTGTGGTAGGAAGGGTGTCACTACAACTCCCTCCCGATTGCCCACGCCGCCAGCGACTCATGCGACATCAAGACACATTGGAGGGCCATTGTACTCACTGCTGTTCATTGAGGCTTCATTCATTCTCTTCCACATAGTGCAACATCATCATTGCTCCTCTCATCGACGTAATACGATGGGCTTCGCCCTGGCCGCCAACCCGACAGATCAAGGGCAAGCTTTCTTACAAATGGTGGTGAAGTGTCATGGACATGGGTATATGTAGCCACTGCCCATTAGAAGGTCTACTACACGCAAGGAAGGCTACTAGCAACATATATTCATATTAGGAATAATTAGATGCATAACTTCATATTGAAGTCACAGTTTTTATGGCGAGCAAATGGTTCAACACAAGTGCGGCAACATTCGACAAAAACAAATATGTCAATGACGTGGGGTACAAGGATAAGAAAAATGTGGTATACCGCAGTTTGGAGAAGAAACAAACACTAGTTTAAGAAAGTCAAAGTTGTCTAACTCAAGTGTGACATATTAGATATCAAACCAAACAGGCACTTAAAAGATAAAAAATAATTATGAACCTAGAACAAGCCTAATATTTTTTTAAAAAACTTACCATGGAAACATTTCTTATTATCAAATATACATTCTGAGCCGTGAATGATTACATGCTGAGAGATGCTTTCATACTTTTTTTTGACAGTTATACAAATATTAAAGCATGAATAGATTAAGACAAGTATTAAAAGGAAGCATTACGATGATTTTTTTTAAAATAACATAATTTTTAAATAAAATTACAGAAAAAATAGTTAAAAAATAATTACATAAATATACCTCTGTCGATGACAAGAGTTACGCTTGTTAAATGAATAGGCAATAAAAGATCTTTTACCAATTGAATTGGTGAGAGAAGTCTACTAGCTAAATGAATCAGCGACAAAATCGTTAGCTAAATAAAACTCTATCGTAGATGAGCCTTGTTGCTTAAATTAGCAACAGATGTAGATTTATGTAATTGTTTTTTATTATTTAAAAAAATCGTATTATGAGTACCATTTCAAGCCGTGCAACTGTGGAGAACTATTCCACCCCTGAAGGAGGGAGGACCCACTTTCAAGCTCCAACCCGATACAACTACTCCACTGAGGCATTGACCTCATATGACCCGTGTTCTTCGTTTCTTCAGATTTTCCAAAGACCAAAAGTCGCCAATCAACTCCACGCAGCTCTATATAAGCAAGTGAAACCAACCCCTTCCTGCACACACTTCTCGAACCGCCCAAGCTACTAGCCTCCCATTTCTCCACCAAGTTGGCAGCACTACTCGTGACTTAGCTCTTGCCATTTCTTCTAGTGCCAGCCATGGCAAGAAGGCTCCTTGAGGCGGCCGCCGGCACGGCGCAGGACTCCCTCCACTCTGCAGACATGGTCGTCATCCTCGCCGGGCTACTATGCGCGCTCATCTGCGTCCTCGGCCTCGGACTCGTCGCGCGGTGCGCGTGCTCGCGGCGTTGGGCCCGAGCCGCCGGGATCCCGCCAGGCACTGCCACCGCGAAGAGGGAGTCAAGAAGGAGGTCCTGCGGTCGCTCCCGACCGTCACGTATGTCTCGGACGGCAGCAAGGCGGAGGACGCGGAGGCGGACGAATGCGCCATCTGTCTCGCCGAGTTTGAGGACGGCCAGGCCATGCGGGTGCTGCCGCAGTGCGGCCACGGGTTCCACGCCGCCTGCGTCGACACGTGGCTGCGCACAAACTCCTCGTGCCCGTCGTGCCGCCGGGTGCTGGTCGCCGAACTGCCTGCCGGCGAGCGGTGCCGTCGCTGCGGTGCGCGCCCCGGCGGCATCGGCGCTATCTGGAAGGCGCCCTGCGACGCCGAGGGGCCGGCGTTCTTGGCGTAGTGGCACGCGCACTCACTTTGGACATGTGGAACGGTGTCATGGGAATTTAACCAATTGCAAGCTCATTGGTTAAGTTTCATGCTTTCTTAATTAATTACCCTTTTTGTTGGTTTTATTTGGCCTTGCAGGTTTCCTTCTTTTTTAGGTGTGATCGTGTGAGAAATAGTGAGTAGTGACTAGCTGGGAATGGGGAGCATTTGGTGGATGCATTTATGTATTTGATTGAGAAAAATGTGTGATTGTAACTTATTTGTACATATGCCAAAAGTTATAAAGCATGCAGTTAGCTTTAACCTGGAGAGTCTTAATGTAGCAGTATATACCCTGCTCACCAGTGTGCAATTTGAGAAAGACGCTACGCGGTAATACTAGAGGCGGGTGTCGTGTTGGCCCGACCAGGTCCGATACAGGTCCTTCGTGCTTCATATTTGAACAATATCGAGCCACGACGGTCTGCCGTGCCGTGCCGTGCCGACTCGGCTCGCCTTTGACAAGCTCAGGCATGGCCCATTTGCGTTTCGTGCCAGCCTAGGTCTGGTTTATTTGCACTATTGCGAAATGAGCTAGAGATGTATGGAGTTGAGACAGTGGACACAAATATTATGAAAAAAGACTCAAATTTATTTATTTTTGAACAGTTAGAGAGAGCGAGGGGATGTGTTGAACACAGGCGAGAGAGGAGGCAATGAACGAGAAAGAGAGTGCAAGAGACAGGTGAGAGAGATTGAGAGAAACGGGCGAGAGAGGGAGAGATTAAGAGAGACGGGTGAGAGAGAGCTATCTCTCAATCACTCTCAGCTCTCTCTCCTCTCTTGCACGTCTCTCTCGGACGTCGACGGCAGGGGTGACGGTCATACTGCTGGGTGCATCCATGACACTTATGCTCTGTGGGTCGGTGACTTTCACACTAGCCTTCTTTCTCATATCTTGGGTCATCGGGCCTGGCATGATCCGTACTATAGTGTTGTGCCGAGCCGTACCGCCTATCGTACCCAGTTCTCAGGTCTGATACAGTCCCGTGCTACAGTGTCATACCGGCATGGCAAGACCCACTTCGTGTCGAACCAGGCTTTGGACCAAATTGAGCCCGACGTGCCTCGAGCTAGTCCAAAAAAAAAAAAGTCCGGCACAAGTGCCCACCTCTACGCGGTACATCACCACATGAGACCATGTGACAGTTTAGTAGTTCAGATTTGTGCCATTTCACTCCTAGTGAGAGCATGAGCGCACATCCCTTAACCATTTTGGTTGCTCAAGTGTGTGTTTGTTTGAATTTGAGTTAGGCCTACGTTGTAATAAAGAGCTACAGAGGGAAAACAGTCATGTGCTTTCTCAGTTGATCTTCATAACACGCGTCTAATCTGTATTGCAAGATTATAGGACCATTGCTCATAGCTAGCTAAGATATTTAATTCACTTTGATTTTTTTCGTTAATTCTATTTTAAAAATTTCTCATACCAGACCACTCTAGGAGGACTCGAACCATTTCATATAACGAGCAACAAAAATCGCTTTTCAAATGCAACAAGCCAACAAGCATTTTTTAGAGACATATGAGTCATCTCATAATTCCTCAACTGGTACTACCTTTTGGATGATGCAAAGCATAGATCTCGAAAACAGATAATTAATTTCTTCAAGAATGATTAACTACTAAAAATATAGATAGTTCAGTATGCTTAGATTTTTTTACGAAGAACTTAGGGCATGTTTGATTCATAGTTAAACTTTGCCATATTTTGCTATGTCTCAAGCTAGGTAAGTTTGACTAAGTTAGCCCTTCGTTCGGTTCATAGCCACACCTGTGGTAAGATTCCTTCTTATTATTCAGGTCTCACACATCATCTAGTCTATACTAAAAGCTCATGGTACGTGATCAAAAGCTCTAATAAAAAAGATAGAAATTGAAGAAATTCTTACAAAACATCAAAACATCTGGCCTTTAATTTGATGGCCTCTAATTGTAACAGCCGTTGGATCTTTCTAAAAAAAGATAGAAATTAAAAAAATTCTTAAAAAACAAAATACCTAGCCATTGATTCATTTGTCCCTACACGAATCTATGCACAAATCCATAACCTGATCCGCGCGGTGGCCACCTGGCCCGCCTCGAGGAGCTTGGCGATGTCCCTCCGCATCTGGCGCAGATGTAGCTCCCACCGGTTCCATAGCAGCTTTATACAGTGGATCATTAGCTTCAACAGCATCTTGCTGTTCGCACGGATCAAGAAACCAGCGCACAATGAATCAAACTAAAACCACACCGCCACCTTCCCAAGAAAGAATCAACCAATTTGCAGACCAAGAAACCACGCGTATCACTTAGCGCCGCGGAAGCCGCCGCCACTACCCTTGCTGAAGAATGCGTCCAGCATTGACATGGCGCCTGATCGACCGGTGCAAGAAAAAGGGAAGTGGCTGCTTAATAAAAAAACTCATTAAGAGTTAATACAAGTTAAACCAACAACTCAATAGGATATTGTCTTACTATCTATTTCGCATTGTCGCTAATTTCATCTATTATATATTAAAAAGCTCATTAAAAGTTGCTAAGAAAAAAGAGAAATATATTAGAAATTCTCATAAAAAGTAAAATATCTAGCCTTTAATTTGGTGGCCCCTAATTGTAACATCCATTGGATCTTTCTAACAAAAAAATATAAAAATTCTCATAAAAAAACAAAACATCCGGCTATTGATTCGGCGGTCGCTATTTACATATAACAAATTACAACCGGTGGATGCTAGTCGTATACAACAACTCATCTAATTGATAAAACTGAAAAGGCATTCAACTCTATCTCTAATAAACTGAAAAGGCCATATGCAACTCTCTCTCCCTCTCTCAGTCACAACTGATAGATGCAAACCGTATAAAACAACTCATCCATGATTGAAAACTGAAGGCATACAAAGTGCAAATTCCATCACACAAACTCACGAAACAATTCATAGAAATCATGGGCTCATGGCTCCACTCGCTTTCCTCCTAAACTAATTGAAAAGGCCCTCGGATATCGGGCAACCAGATCACATACAAATCACAGACATCTCATCTAAGCATGCATCCATCTGTGAACAAATACGCATGGCCATACCTTTGGGCTTCTTGGATCAGAGGAGGAAGGCGCCTCCCGCGGCTACCGCAACGATGGTGACGGCCACCGTGGTCTCGAGGCTCTGGCCCTGCAGAAAATCCATGGCTGGCGACCTCCCTCCCGCACCATTATCTCCCTCACGACTCCTCGGAACCAGTGGCCGGTTTGGTTGGGTTGGGTTGCGGGGTTTGGTAATGGATTTTAGAGATGGATGGCGAGGCGAGGTGGGCTGCAGAGGTAGGTGTGTGGGGGAAGAAGACGGGATGGTGATGACGGAGATCACATGGCCTTTTTCGTATTTCACTTTTGAGCAGTGTAGTAAAGAGATTAACAGAGTAATACATGTATTCACTCACCTATACTAATAAAAGCAATACGATGTACACTAAAATAAGTACTAAAGAAAAAGACAAAAATAGCAATGATAAAATTAATAGATGATATATAAATGGAAAATATTGTGCTATGCTATCTTTACTGTTTTGCAGTGCAAGTATTTGGAGAAGAAAGTTTACTTCACATGTGACAACTATTGCGGAACAATGTGGATATATTTTCTCCCATAATATATAATATAAAAATATTAAAAATAGATTTCTAGAATGATCTATTTTTTGTAAAAAAACAAAATAACATATGTATTGCCAACTCATTTAAATAAGCTCTAAGGATTATGTGCGTGCAAGTTATTTTTAAGATTGCACAATAGATACCCTTCAGACTATAAATACAATTATTAAGAAGATGCACGTGCGTACACACGGGCCCACTTGCTAGTTGACTCAAAAAAGTGTGGTAAAATTCATTTTCCTAGCCAAAAGTGTTGCTTCAATTTTGATAACCTAACCTTACGTGAGTCTGGCAAAAAAAACTATGACTAAACGTGATAACCTTAGTCTATGAACAAAAAATGGAAAAATATCCTGTGCGAAATTTTATATGTAGATGGGGTAAGCTGAGATGTACATCCATGATTTTTTTCAAAAAATTTTAAAACTTTTTCTAGTTGGGTTGCACCATGGTTTCACCAACTCTCTAGTTGCACAGGATATGTTCCCACAAAAAATGCCCTTATACAAAGGATGCGAATCAGTATCCAACTCTGACCTCTCGGCACCGACGACGGAGTTCACCCGCACCACAAACCTCTCCCTTATTCATGATTGGTCGAAGAAGCTCAGCGACCAAACAAAAGCACTACATAACCTAATGCCTTTATGTCTTAACGTATATGCACATGCCATTAGTTTAGTTGTTGAATGGAAAAAAAAGTGTCTAGCAAGCAAACAAAAGAATCACATAAACACAACTTGCTATAATACTTGGGTCAACCAATATCCGAGCACTCTGAACGCTGGTAAGTCAAATCAGCAATCTAAGTTTAATCAGAAGATAATACGAGTGTCTGTTTCTCCCTTACACTTTTCTTTTGCATCCATAGATTGCAGGGCACGAAGTTGTGGGGTTGGGTAGACTGTAGGTGAGATTGGCTGGCCGGAGCCCAATCACAGGAATGTCAAGATCTTGCTTTGTGCAATAAAGAATGAAATCTCAAGATTAATCAATCGGATGTGACCTCCTTCATTCTCAACCATGCAATCTCTATTAACTTTCACTTACCTCTCTCGGACCAGGCGTATCGTGATCTTCAAATCCTTCATTCCCTAATTCATAGGGTCAATAGTTGCTTAAATCTTAAAAATGGGTGAAGATTGTAGCCCTCGTGATAAGCTTCGCATAGAATCAAAGATCACCTAAATCGGAGTTCGGAGTAAAAAGTTACGGCCGTTTTAGTGCTGTGGCTGCGGTCTGACCGCCCTAAGGCCGGTCCGACCGCCCCTAGTCCGGTGTGACCGGACCTCAGGCGGTGTGAAATTTCCAGAACATGTGTTTTCTTGCTCATTTGAGGCGGTGCGACGAGGACCTCCCACACACCAGATGAGCGGTCGACCGATTTTTTCGGTCACACCGCCATGTAATCTGGTCGATTTTTTCGACAGCTGTTCTGTGAGGGCTTGGCCGGACCGGTGAAAGTGCATCTAGGCCCTTAATGATTTTGGTGATTAATGACAACAAGATTAAGTGACTAATGAGTGTTTTGAGTATGGTGAATGATAGATACGCCATGGAAAAGTCGCTTAAGAAAAGAGATCACTCAATTTGAAGAAGAAAAGGCGTCGACCAAACTCAATGATTGCGTATGTATTTTTAATTCTATTTGAGTTTAAGGACGGCCGTACTATTAAGAGGGATTTGGCAAGAAATAGTTTTAGAATGATCTAATGTGCTCAAAGATGAATCCTAGTCTATATATGGGTCAATGTGTAAGGTCTTAGGGGCAATTTGCTCAAAAAGGTTCGGAGTATCCGAATGAATCTTCGAATGTCCGAACTCGACCCCTGGTTGCTCAGCAAAATTCAGTTGAATGTCCGAACCTCGCCGGAGTATCCGAGTGACCCTCTCTGTTGGTCCTGTTCTATTTGGTTCGAATGTCCAACACCGGTTCGAGTATCCAACAACCCTCTCTGCTAGGGCTAAGTCATTTTGGTTGACCGTCCAACAATGCGCTCTGTTGTCCTAAGTTCTTTAGGGTTCGGACTATCCGAAGGGTAGTTCGGACTATCCAACCTTGTGTTAAATAGCCTGAATTCAAATGTTTGGACTATCCAAACATAGGTTCGGACTATCCAAAAATGTCGAAATGATGTGAAAAACGGCTAGTTTTGGGGGCTTTAAATACCTCCCCAACTCCCACCTACCAATTATTCATCGCATTCAATACATCCCAACACTCTCTTGACTCTCTCTCATAGCTCTAGTGTTCTCCTCCTCAAATCTTGTGATTCTTGAATCTTTGGAGGAAATTAAGTGTGAGATTGAGAGATCTAGTGATTGTGATTCATCTTGAGCACGTGGTTCATCCTCAAGCGGATTTCTTGGGATCTTTTACTCTTGAGGTTGAGGACTCCTAGACGGCTAGGAGTTGCCGTGAGCCCCCAAGCTCGTGTGGGGCGCCACGAAGTTTGTGAAGGTTGAATCCACCTCCGCAGGGAAGGATTCAAAAGCTAACGGTGAGTGCTTGGTGCAACACCTAGAGGGCAAGGGTTGAAAGAGACCCGGCTTTGTGCGCCTCAGCGGAGACGAGGATCCCTCAAGGATCCGAACTTGAAAAATCGGTTTGTCTCTTTGGTTCTTGATTCTCTCTCTCGCTCATATTGTGCTTAGTTAAATCTTTGGGGATTCAAGGATTTAAAGGGTTGTTAGTGCAAACATCGGTTGAATTCTCTACCTGCAAGTAATCTTAGTCATAATACATCATTTGAACCTAGATTCTTACTCTAGATTTGCTAGATCTATTTTCTAGGGTTCTTGTGCTCGAACCAGTTCGGACTATCCGAAATTAGGTTCGGACTATCCGAACCACTCGGACAGTCCGAAGATAATTTCGGAGTATCCGAAGTTTTATTTTCCGCTGCGATTTAAAATTTGTAAACGCCTATTCACCCCCCCTCTAGGCGACATCTAGGTCCTTTCAATTGGTATCAGAGCCAAATCTCCTTAGTTTGGCTTAACCGCTTGGAGAATCAACATGTCGCAAACAGGAGATAAGAATACCGAAGCCCATGACCAAGATAAGGGCACGGGCTCCGGTATTGGGGTTGCTATTCCATTTGATTATACCTCTCTTGGTGTCTCAAGCTCCTCATCTTATGTCTCCGTGCCCTCCGGTCGAGCGCCTCATTTTGATGGCACTCACTATGCGGCATGGAAACATAAGATGAAGATGCACTTGAGATCGCTTCACCCTTCTATTTGGAAGATTGTGCAAACAGTTTTAAGCCCGCTGATCCCACAACCTTACTCCCATAGAAGACAAAGATCAACACTTCAATGATTTGGCAAGAAATGCTTTGTTCAACGCTTTGAGTGATTCTGAGTTCAACCGAGTCGACGGACTCGAGAAAGCAAAAGCTATTTGGGATAGACTCCTAGTCACCATGAAGGAGTGTCAAGCGTCCGAGAATCAAGATAGAGCTCATTATTGGTGAGCTAAGTCGGTTCACTCGAAGATGGTGAATCATACACTAAGATGTTTGACCGTCGATGGTGCTCGTAATCAAGCAAAGGGTCTTGGGTGCACCGATCTTTCCGACAAGGCCGTGGTGAAGATTATACTCACGTGATCACTCCTACCAACCGCAACCTTGTTCGGTTGATACGAGACCGCCCAACTTCGATACTTTGACACCTCACGATGTCATTGGCGGCTCATGATGGACGAGATGATGGTGAAGGAAGTCAAGTTGTTGAAGAACTCAAGTCGGGCAAAAGAAAGGCATTGCCCTCAAGGTCGTCAAGGTAGCACGCCAAGCGGAAGAGAACTCAAGTGAAGATGAAGAGTCTAGTGGTCCGTTGACGAATGAGGATATGGCCCTATTTGTGCGAAGGTTCAACAAGTTCTTCAAGAAGAAGAATTTTAAACAAGGAGGTCATTCAAAGAATTATGAAAGAAAATCAAAGGGAGACATTCCACAAGAAGATGTTATGAATGCGCGAAACCGCCATTTCATTGCCGAGTGTCCGTGATAAGGAAGGCAAAGATGAGAAGCCACACAAGAAAGACAAGTATCGGGCAAGGACAAGGAGAAGGAGAAGAGCAAGAAGTATAAAGGCAAGGGTCGTTTACATTGGAAAGGAGTGGAACTCCGACACCGACTCAACTCCGACTCGACTCGAGTCCAATTCGACGAGGAAGGAGGAATTGCTCCGCCGCCATCGCCGTGCCTACCACCTCAACAACGTCGAAGAGCCTCTTCGACAACTTGAGTGATGACGACGATAACGCTCCAATGTGTCTTATGGCAAAGGGCACAAGGTATCATCAAAAGACTCTACTCCTCCATTGCTAATGAATGTCTAGATGGGCACGATGGTGATAGTGATGATGATGATATTAACACCGTGCTTAAATCCATGAAGAATTTCGACATTCACAAATTAAACTTGCTCTTAAAGGACATTGAAAAATTAGAGGAAGTTGTTGAACAAAAGGAAGCTACTCTTGAGGCTCAAGAGGATTTACTCATCCTCGAAAAGGAGAAAAATCGTGAGCTAGAGAAGAGCTTATCTTTTGAAAAAGAGAAGAATGAGGAATTGGTTAAGAACTTAAATGTAACAAAATCTGGTGATTAGTCTTGAGATCACCTCGCTTCACTCAAGAGGAACTTGCGAAGTCGAAAGATGCTTGCAAGGCTCTTGAGTTGAAGCTCGTTGATCTCAAGAATAGCTCTCCGATTACCTCATCCATTAGTCCTAATTCTTTTCACCCTCTACTAGCAATGGTTGTGCTAGATGCTTCAATATAGATGTTAATACTTGTGCCACTAACCTTGAGACATTGCAAGTATTAGCATATGAGAATGAGAAGCTCAAGGGATTGCTTGGAAGATGGACTTCAAAAGTCCTACAAGGCAAGTAAGGGACTAGAGGAGTTCCTAGGTAAGCGTCAAGGTAATACTATGAAGTATGGGCTTGATATACTCCTCCCAAAGGGAAAAAGAGTAATATTGTGATTGCTCGCTGACCAAGCCCATCCAATTTGTTAAGAGCAAGGAAAACGCTAAGTACAAAACTCACTCTACATTCTTTGCCTCATATGTACTTAAGAGAACTAACCATGGTCGTAGTAGTTGCATGTCCCATTGGGGTTAGACCCAAAGATTCATCTAATGTGCGATCTATTTGGGTTCCCAAATCACTTGTTACTAACATGCGTGGACCTAAACAAGTTTGGGTACCAAAGAGCAAAAACTAAATTTCATTTTGTAGGCCTACATCTCCGGTGGATCAAGTTGATTTTGGATAGCGGATGCACGATCATATGACCGGAGAAAGGGCGATGTTCGCACATTTGGAGGCTAATGGATTGAATAGTGAAAGCATCATCTTTGGTGATAATGGAAAAGGTGAAGTGGTAGGTTTAGGTAAGATCCTTATCACTAATGACTTTCATATAAACAATGTATTACTTGTAGAATCACTAAGCTACAATTTATTGTCCGTTGCTCAATTATGTGAAGCGGGCTACAATTGTGTATTTAGTGATAAGGGTGTGGATGTCATTAAGAGGAATGATGGTTCAATAGCCGTTAAGGGTCGTTTAAAGGGAAATCTCTATCTCATCGACTTCAATACGGATAGAGTGAACCTTGAAACGTGCTTGATGGCTAAATCTAGCGTGGGTTGGCTTTGGCATCGCCGGCTTGCCCATGTTGGTATGAGGAACCTTCATAAACTAATTAAGGGCAATCACATCCTTGGACTAACGAATATTGTATTTGAGAAAGATAGGGTGTGTAGCGCATGTCAAGCCGGGAAGCAAGTTGGAGCTACTCATCCCACGAAAGAACGTGATGACCACCTCAAGGCCATTGGAGATGCTTCACATGGATCTATTCGGCCCAATTGCCTACATAAGCATCGGAGGAAACAAGTATGGGTTAGTCATTGTTGACGATTTTTCGCGCTTTACTTGGGTGTTTTTCTTGCATGACAAAAGCGAAGTCCAAGGAAGCCTGAAGAAATTCATGAGAAGGGCTCAAAATGAGTTCAAGTGAAGATCAAGAGAATTGAGGACAACGGCACCAATTCAAGAATACCGTGTTGAGGAGTATCTCGATGAAGAAGGCATCAACACGAAGTTCTCGGCTCCTTATTCTCCTCAACAGAATGGGGTGGCCGAGAGGAAGAATCGAACTCTCATCGAGATGGCGCGACGATGCTTGACGAGTACAAGGTCTCCGACATATTCAGGCGAGGTCACAACACCAGCGTGCCACAGCTCCAACCGGTCAGATCTCCACAAGTTGTTGAAAAAGACGGCGATGAGCTCCTCACCGCAAGAAACCCAATGTTTCTTACTTAGAGTCTTCGGAGCAAATGCTACATCCTCAACAAGAAAGCTAAGTCGCCTAAATTTGCTCCTAAAGTAGATGAAGGTTTCTTACTTGGATATGGATCAAACGCCTATGCATACCGAGTTTTCAACAACACTACCGGTGTGGTTGAAATTTCGCGTGATGTGACATTTGATGAAACTAACGGTTCTCAAGTAGAACAAGTTGATCGTCTTTGTGATTGACAGGAAGAACCCCGTGTGATGCAATCAAGAAACCGGCGATTGGAGAAGTAAGGCCACTTGAGGAAAATGTAATTCCAAGCTCTTCAACTCAAGAAGTTCGTGATGCAACGATGGACGCTCCGGATGATACTCCCTCGTCTTCAATGCAAGCTCAAGACGGCTCGAATGCCACTCAAGAAGATGAGGGTCCCATCCAAAGAACCAACGCAACCATACCTCATCCAAGAGTCCATCAGAGTATACAAAGAGATCACCCTACGACAACATACTTGGAGACATTAACAAGGAGTATCTACTAGATCTCGTGTCGCTAATTTTTGTGAATTTTACTCCTTTGTATCTTCTCTTGAACCACTTAAGGTAGATGAAGCGCCCAAGATCCGGATTGGGTGATAGCCATGCAAGAAGAGTTAAACAATTTGAGCGAAATCAAGTATGGAAACTTGTCGAAAGGCCCAAACAAAATGTTATCGGAACAAAATGGGTATTTCGAACAAGCAAGACGAGAATGGGATAGTGACGAGGAATAAAGCCCTAAGTTAGTTGCTCAAGGCTTCACGCAAATCGAAGGTTTGGATTTCGATGAAACGATGCTCCGTAGCTAGGCTTGAATCTATTAGAATATTACTTGCCTTTGCTACTCACCATGATTTTAAGTCAGATCAAATGGACGTGAAAAGCGCTTTCTTGAATGGACCACTCTCCTAAATGGTCTACGTTGAGCAACCACCGGCCAAGACCGAATCATCCGGACCACGCCTACTTCCTACACAAGGCTCTCTATGGACTTAAGCAAGCTCCGAGAGCGTGGTTCGAGTGTCTTCGTGATTTCCTCCTCGGTCAAGGTTTTGTAGTCGGAAAGGCCGACCCCACTCTCTTTACTAAACATATTGATAATGATTTATTTGTATGTCAAATATATGTTGATGACATCATCTTCGGATCTACTAATGAACACTTGTGCAAAGAATTTAGCAGATCATGACTAAGAGATTTGAGATGTCCATGATGGGCGAGTTGAAGTTCTTCCTTGGTTTTCAAGTCAAGCAACTCAAGGAAGGAACCTTCATATGCCAAACAAAATATATCAAGGACATGCTCAAGAAGTTTGGCATGGAGAACGCCAAGCCAATCAAGACGCCAATGCAAGCCAACGGGCATCTAGACCTCGACAAAGAAGGTAAACCGTCGTCCAAAAGGTATATCGCTCGATGATCGGTTCCCTACTTTATCTTTGTGCATCTAGGCCCGATATTATGCTTAGTGTGTGCATGTGTGCACGGTTTCAAGCCGCTCCTAAAGAGTGTCACATGGTGGCCGAAGAGAATCTTGAGATATTTAGTGCACACTCCTCATTTTGGGCTTTGGTATCCTAAAGGTTCATCTTTTGAGTTAGTTGGCTATTCCGATGCGGATTATGCCGATGTAAGGTGGATAGGAAGAGTACCTCGAACTTGTCAATTCTTAGGTAGATCACTTGTCTCTTGGTCCTCTAAAAGCAAAACTCCGTAGCCTTATCCACACCGGGTTTAATACATAGTCACGGAGTTGTTGTGCGCAATTACTTTGGATGAGACAAACTCTAAATGATTATTGCTCGACCTATAACCATGTGCCACTTTTGTGTGACAATGAGAGTGCCATAAAATTGCCAACAACCCAAATCCAACACTCCGCACAAAGCATATTGATATCCGCCATCATTTCCTAAGAGACCATTCCACCAAAGGCGATATTGAAATTCAACATGTGAGCACAATTGATCGGTTAGCCGATATTTTTACCAAGCCACTTGATGAGAAGAGGTTTTGTGATTTGAGGAGTGGACTAAATATTCTAGACTCTCGCAATTTGGCTTGAAACATGTTCACGTTGATTGGTGATTGGAAAATATTTTAGAAAACCTTTCTTTATTTTCTCTTATCTTATTGTGTTTGATGGTTTTTGATCTTCTGATCGTGTCACCATCTTGTGATCATGGTTTGAATTGTTGTATGGCTTTCGATCACGTGATGACTTGACTTCCTAGGTCCTCTCATCTATTTCTCGCTCGAGTCATTTCGCCATTTTTCTAATGCCATTCGAGAAACTCCGTTGGATCGTCCAAAATTCCATTCGGACTATCCGAAATGTTGGACTATCCGAACTTAAGTTCGGATCGTCGAAGTGGGGTCTCGGCCTTTTAAGCCACCCGAGTCCCTTCTTCCTCCTTTCTTTCTTTTCGCCCCTATCTCCGCTTCTCTCTCCTCTACTCCGCCTAGCTCTTGGATCTAGGGTTTTGGCCGAGATATTGCGATTTGAGGGCTCCAAGACCTTCCCCAAGGGCAAGGGTTCTCCTCCATCATCATTGTGCTCGGATTTGCCTTGGAATCTGGTTTTCATCTCCAAAGGTTGGTTCTTCTTCTTCTTCCAAATGCCGTTATTCTCGTCTTCTTCTTGTGAAATCTTGGACTCTAGATCGTTCTAGACCTTGCTAGGATGGTCCTCTGTGATTAGCTCTTAGAAATTTTGAATTATTGTCTAGATTGAGGAATTTAGGGTTTGAAATCTGTCACCTCGAATATCCGAGTTTCCATTCGAATGTCCAAGAGGTTCGGACTATCCGAACGAAACTTCGGACTATCCGAAGAAACCTTCGGACTATCCAAGATAATTTCGACTATCCAAGAATGTGACTTCTTTTTAACTCTCTATTGCTCATCTAGGTCATAATTAGAGTCTAATCTTGTTTCCACCCTTGAATACCTTTAGGATGGATCCTTCTCAGGGTGGCAATCCCCATTCTGGCATGTCGGACATCGATGCGGCTCGCTTAAAGAAGGCTAGGCATGATCTTCCTCCGGTGGCTCTCGGCGGCTCCTCACGATCCTCCTCAGACTCCTCCCGAGTCTCCTCCGCTCATTCACCCCAGAGACCGGCGCCAAGCTATTCGCAAAAGGAAGAAGACGTCTCATAAGGGTGCTCCAAGTCAAGGTGGAGGTGGACAAGGGGATGAGGGTCAGGGAGGCAGTGGTGCTGAAAATCCCAGGGATGCCATGCCTAGGTTGAGGGCAGCAAAGTGTCTTTGCCAAATACAGGTCGAGAGCTGATTGGCCCTTTGGAGATTCACCCCGCTCGTCGTGCTACTCCGATGGGTGTCACTCCAAAGAAGAAGATTGATTACTGTGTTGGGCAAGGCAGAGGCAAGGAAGTCCGCCAGCACAGAAGTCAGGACCCGCTGATGTTCTTGCAAGAGGACTATATGGACAAGAGGTTCTGGAATCATTTTCAGCAGAACTTTTATGATTCTCATATCGCCAAAAGAAGAACCCAAAGGGCTTTAATGCAATACATTGATTGGGACTACATGGCACAAAGAGGAGGACACAATTTTCAATGAAGTGATTGCTGCCAGAGCGCCACAACTGAGAGAAATCATGTCTTTCGGTGCAAATGGAATAATGAAGTTGTGGCGCAGCTTTATGCTACTTTGTATGTCGACAAAGATGCCGAGAGTACCATGTGGTTTATAGTTGATGGGCTGTACTATTCTGTGACCAAGGCACGCTTTGTCGATCGCATTGGATTCAACATCAAGGTTGGGAGAACTTGGACAAAGCTGCATATCCGTGATTCTCGCCAAAGATAAATGATTTGACTCTCTCGTATGACGACTCTCGAATTTCAAGCCGGGCACCACAAAAGGTTTGAAGCCTTTCTATGCCATTCTCAGATAAGTTGTTGAGGAAGACCTTGTGGCCCAAAGAGGAGACGCCACCAACATCGGTTCCTACTCCAGAATTTGCTTTTGAGGATTGGTGAGGGTTCCGTGCCATTTGATGTATTTGACTTTATTTGGCAAGAGATCCGCCTCAACTCCCTTAGCCCTCGCAGCACTGTGGATTCGCGCCACGTGATGTGCATGGTTGAGAGTATCTCGGGCTTGTGGTTTGCTAAGGATGTGGAGCATGTGCCGCATCAGTGTCCGTGTGATCAAGGCTCCACCTCCTCCAGCTCAGCCAGATTCCTCCTCCTTCCGCGCCATCTACTGTGTCAAAAGCTCGCGGCGAGGCTCATCGCAGATGATCCTTCTTCCCCAAGCGGCTCCATCAAGAACATGCTTCGTGCTATCTTTTGTCTTGGGATCAAGAATCACGAAAGATCAAGCAGATGAATGAGAAGATCTCCGACACTCGCCATCAACTCAATGTGATCAAGGGAAAGCTAAACTTGTCGTGTTCGAGGAGTCCGAGTCGAGTCGATCTCATGATCGTTGATTCGGCGATCAGCGACTCTTCGACCTTCCGCCACTTCGGCGCCATCGTGACGATGAGGGCGACTCTCAAGATGTGCTTGGTTCAGATTTACAAAGAATGCGATGATGGCAATGAGGAGTGACCCTTTTGGTGCCTTGATGCCAAAGGGGAGTGAGGAGATTAGATCATTAGATTTCGCTTTGCTTGGTTGTTTGCTTTGTGTTATTAAACTTGTTGCTTTAGTCGAACTATTGTTGCGATATCGGGTTTGCTTGTTGGATGCTTGATATTAATAGGTTAATTCCATTTCTCATTGGCAATGCATTTGTGTGATATCATGTCATATTTATTTATGCAAATTATCTCATCATATCTTGTTATATTCTCTCGAAACAGAAATTTTGGGGAGCTCTGAAAATTTCCGTAAATATGTGCGCTTGACATTCCACTCAAATTAGTTCAATGCACACATTTAGGGGAGCTCTCCGTGTATTTGGTTCTCCAAATACTCTCTCATTTCAATTTCATCTAAATCTAATCGTGTTGTCATCAACTCACCAAAAGGGGAGATTGAAAGTGCATCTAGGCCCTTAATGATTTTGGTGATTAATGACAACAAGATTAAGTGACTAATGAGTGTTTTGAGTATGGTGAATGATAGATACGCCATGGAAAAGTCGCTAAGAAAAGAGATCACTCAATTTGAAGAAGAAAAGGCGTCGACCAAACTCAATGATTGCGTATGTATTTTTAATTCTATTTGAGTTTAAGGACGGCCGTACTATTAAGAGGGATTTGGCAAGAAATAGTTTTAGAATGATCTAATGTGCTCAAAGATGAATCCTAGTCTATATATGGGTCAATGTGTAAGGTCTTAGGGGCAATTTGCTCAAAAAGGTTCGGAGTATCCGAATGAATCTTCGGAATGTCCGAACTGGACCCCTCGGTTGCTCAGGCAAAATTCAGTTCGGAATGTCCGAACCTCAGTTCGAGTATCCGAGCTGACCCTCTCTGTTGGTCCCGTTCTATTTGGTTCGGAATGTCCGAACACTGGTTCGGAGTATCCGAACAACCCCTCTCGGTTAGGGCTAAGTCATTTTGGTTCGGACTATCCGAAGTGTCGTTCGGACTGTCCGAACAATGCGTTCTGTTGCCCTAAGTTCTTTAGGGTTCGGACTATCCGAAGGGTAGTTCGGACTATCCAACCTTGTGTTAAATAGCCTGAATTAAATGTTTGGACTATCCGAACATAGGTTCGGACTATCCGAAAATGTCGAAATGATGTGAAAATGCTAGTTTTGGGGGCTTTAAATACCTCCCCAACTCCCACCTACCAATTATTCACTGCATTCAATACATCCCAACAGCTCTCTTGACTCTCTCTCATAGCTCTAGTGTTCTCCTCCCTCAAATCTTGTGATTCTTGAATCTTTGGAGGGAAATTAAGTGTGAGATTGAGAGATCTAGTGATTGTGATTCATCTTGAGCACGTGGTTCATCCTCAAGCGGATTTCTTTATGGATCTTTTACTCTTGGAGGTTGAGGACTCCTAGACGGCTAGGAGTTGCGGTGAGCCCCAAGCTCGTGTGGGACGCCACGAAAGTTTAGAAGGTTGAATCCACCTCCAGGGAAGGATTCAAAAGCTAACGGTGAGTGCTTGGTGCAACACCTAGAGGGCAAGGGTTGAAAGAGACCCGGCTTTGTGCCGCCTCAACGGAGACGAGGATCCTCAAGGATCCGAACTTGGAAAAATCGGTTTGTCTCTTTGGTTCTTGATTCTCTCTCTCGCTCATATTGTGCTTAGTTAAATCTTTGGGGATTCAAGGATTTAAAGGGTTGTTAGTGCAAACATCGGTTGAATTCTCTACGCAAGTAATCTTAGTCATAATACATCATTTGAACCTAGATTCTTACTCTAGATTTGCTAGATCTATTTTCTAGGTTCTTGTGCTCGAACCGATTCGGACTATCCGAATTAGGTTCGGACTATCCGAACCACTCGGACGATCAAGATAATTTCGAGTATCCAAGTTTTATTTTCCGCATGATTTAAAATTTGTAAACGCCTATTCACCCCCTCTAGGCGACATCTAGGTCCTTTCAATCTGCCTGAGTCCTCGGGCCGAGACTTGTCGAGTTTTTTCTGCTTTGCCCCCAAACGGCTAGTTTTCCTTTATGGGCTATAAAAGGGGACCTTGGGGGGCAGTGGCAAGGTGCTGGTGTTCTTATGAGTTTTATGGGAGGTGGTTGCATGTGTTGCACTACTCAATTTGATTCTTGAGCTAAAGAGTGAGACTAATTGTATGTGTTGCAATTAGTAAGTGGTTTGAGAGCCTCTTGTGCATGTGTTGCACTTGAGGGAGGCCTTGTGCATGTGTTGCACTTGGTGATCACCAGGAGTGCATGTGTTGTGCTCGGTGAAGTTCAAGCGGAGGAGCGGCTTGTTACTCTTGGAGGTTGCCGACTCCTAGACGGCGTAGGCATCGTGCGCGGGAGCTCTCAAGGTTGTGAGAAGCCCCGGCAAAGTTTGTGAAGGTTCGGGTTGAGCCTACGCGAAAGCGTGAAAAACCACGTCTAGTGAAAAGAGGCGGGTGCTCGAGCGGAGCCGGTCCAAGTGGTTGGGCTTGCCTCAACGTGGACTAGGGAGACCAGAAGTCTCCTAACACCACGGAAAAACATCGCTTTGCCTCTTGTCTCCTTTACTTTCAAGTATTTACATTTATTGTGTATTGTTCAATTATTTGATTGTAATTAGAATTGCTTAGTATTAATTATTTGTTCAATATAGCAATTCTTGTGTAGAGACATAATTTAGTTAGTGCACTAGTGAGCCTAGTTAATTTAGGCCTTAATTGTCAAAACCTAGTTTATCGCTTCCGCATATATCTTTGATTAGGTTTTGACATAGGGATTGATTAGAGCGATTGTTTAGTGAGCGATCGAATTTTGTAAAACGCCTATTCACCCCCCTCTAGGCGCATCCTCGACCCTACAAGTGGTATCAGAGCCACGGTCACTCTCATTTTAGGCTTAACCGTCTAGAGAGTAAAAAGGATGGCAAATAGAGGTTTAGTGCACTCCACCGATTCATATATATTTGATGGCTCTAATTATGCTTCATGGAAAATATTTATGATTAGTCATTTTAAATCCATGAGCCCACAAATATGGTGGATCGAGATGTCGGCATTTCTTCTCCACTAAATAATATTGCTCCAACTAAAGGAGAGGAGAAATGTCTACATCTCGACGCTCAAGCTACTAACATTTTATTTAGCGCCAGAGCGTAGAAATTTTCAATCTCATATGCAACCTCTCGAGCGCCATGCAATGTGGACCAAGATTCAAGAATTATATGAAATGTCCACATCAAATGAGGATTGCATTGAGGAAGAAGTGTCGGTTGATGATCCTTCATCTTCTACATCAAATGATGAACCGACAACTCCATCAACCTCGACCTCGCCTCAGCGGCATTTATTTTTCAATTCCATCAAAAATTCGCTGCTTTATGGCGAAAGGTAAGAATGAGGTAAGTGATGATGAAGGTGAGCCCTCTTATGACGAATTAATGAATATGCTAGAGCTCAATGAATTTCTTGGAAAGGAGAAAAAGAAATATAAAATTTTGATGTTAGAACATGAATCACTTCAAAATGATTATGATGTTCTAAAAGAAAATCATGAGAAACTCCTTTTCAAGGAATTTAGTAAAGCTAATGTGGATATTGCCACTCAATGCAATTTAGTTGATGAATTGCCTCACTCAATTCCAATTACAAACAATTCATCGATTAAATGCATATCCACCTCTAGCGATGATTTACCTTGTAGCTCTAATTCAATAGCTTCTAGTTCCTCTATGTCTTTAGATGCTAATATTGTAGAGGAAAACAATGAGCTCAAGGCTCAAGTCATTAAGTTGGAAAATGACTTGAAGAGGTGCGTTAAAGGAAAATCGCTCCTTGACGAAATCTTGAGCAAGCCAAGGGCGCCTCAAGACAAGCGAGGACTTAGCTACAACTCCAAGAGGGAGAATAGCAAGACGAGGCACAATGCGAGACATTCGAAGACTATCAAGTGCTTCGCTTGCAACAAGAAGGGCCACCTCGCCTCCGTGTGCCCTAACAAAGTGGATGACAAGCCACAAGCATCAACCATGAGACATACCGGCGTTGAGCACAACAAGAAGGTCAAGAGAGGACCAAACGGTGTAACGTGCTTCAATTGCCGGGAAAAGGGATATTTCGGTAAGGATTGTCCCAAAGGTATCACTCCTAAGCCTATTATTATTAATGACAATTATATGCTTAGGAAGGACAAGAATGGCAATGTGTTTGCCAAGCTTGTCAAGTCCCCTATGCCGGCTCAAAACGATATTCATTTGCATAGGAAGAGTAAATCTAGAAATGGGTTTGCTAAATTTGTTATGACTCCTAAGCCCACTCAATTCAATTCAAATATATTGCTTAGGAGAAATAACAATAGCAAAGTATTTGCTAGTTTTGCTAGATCCTCTAAGCTTCTTACTATAATGATTATCATGTGCTTAGAAAGGATCAAACTAGGAATGGATTTGCTAAGAATGCTAAAACTCCTAAGTATACTCATTTCAATGCCAATAAATCGCTTAGGAGCAATAACTATCGCAAATCCATTGCTAATAATGTTAGTTCACCTAAGACTATTAATGTTAGGACCATTTGGGTTCCTAAATCAATTGTGACTAACGTTGTCGGACCCAACAAGGATTGGGTACCAAAAATCGCCTAAAAGATTTTTAGGTGAAATGAGATGGATTGGACGCTTAGTTGCTTCAAGGACCAAGTCTTCATCAATTGCAAAATGGAGCCAAGCATGAAGATAATCAAGTCCATCATGAGCTAATGCCATCTCGGGTAACAAGTATTTAAATTGATTCTCATATTGTATAGCCTTGTGTAGGTTATATTGTAATATTCATGCTAGAATCAATTTAGATTGCTTGGTATGGACACTTGCTCTCGCCTCTTATTTATTCTCTTATTGCAAATATTGAGCAAGTTTAGAAAGTGACACATTAAGGGGGAGTGTTAATTCATATCCATGTGTATCACATCCCTACGTGTGCCCATATTTATATAAGTGCATATATATATAATTTCAAAATCAAGCCCTTTAGCCAAAAGTGAAAAATCTTAGTAACTATTACTAATCTTGTGAAAAACTAGTTGAAAAATGTATACAAATGCTTTCAAAAGGTTTTCCAATGGTTTTGGCTTTGCAAAAACTAATTTCAAAAGAAAATAATTTTTTAGCCCAAAAACAAGTTACCAGTATCTTGTTTTGGTTTTAAATTTATAATTTTCATAGAATTAATTGTAAAATGATTTTGAATATAGCTCCAAAACGAAAAACATAGAATTGGTCTTTCTTAACAATTCTCGTATTCAAAAGATTTCCAAAAGACCAATCTATCAAAAGTTATTTGATTTTGAAACTCACCTTAAAACTATACTTGACTTATATTGATCATATTCTAGCACTTTGTGAGTTTTACCTCTTGGACCGGATTCTTAGTCATATCTTGGTTCAAAGTGGTATTTCAAACTCATACATACCAACTCCAATCAAATATCTTCTTATGTGCTTCGTTTGATACTTTTTGAAATGATTTGAAAATCATATGCATTCATATCCTTCGTATGGGTTTCTTTGGCCAAAAAGGCAAAAATGTATTCAAAAAGCCAATATTTGTGAAAATCTTTATAAAAGTTCTCAAATATGTATTTCAAATGTTTTACAATGCTTTTGGAGTGAAAAATTCCCATTTTAGAAACAAAATAGCAAATTGGCCAAAAATGGATCTTATATGATCTTGTTTTTGAATTAAATGAAACATTTTCACAAATTAAAATCTATTTAGTTTTTGAAAAAGTGGTCAATACAAAACTTGTAGATTTGGTCATTTCAAATATTTCCCTAGTTCAAAGTTTTTCCAAACGACCAACCGTTCAAAAGTTATAGCCATTTGAATTTGGCTAAAATCTTTCATTTGACCCAAAATGACCTATTCTTGCATATTGTGAGTTTTACTAATTCGATTGGATTTCTTTGTGTATGCTTGCTTGAAATAGTATTTCCAACTCATTCAAAGCTATAAAAGTTCAAATCTCCATAAATTTCAAATCGGATTGCATTTTGAGCTTTCGATGCAAATTCGACTCCTTTTCATACCTACAAAGCGCAATCTACCATATCTTTTGAACGAAATATGCTTTTAAGGAAATTCTTTTTGAGAAACCTTCTAAATAGTTCAAAGTTCATTTCTGGAAAGTTTCAAATCATTTTGACTTTATTTAAAAAAGTTTTGACTTTTCTTCTCTTTGATCAAAAATCATGCCCACAAAGCAAAATTTGGCATATCTTTTGATTGGAGACTCCTTTTTGGAAAATTCTTTTTGGAAAAGTTTCTTAGGAGTCCAAAGTATATTTCTGCACAATTTCAAATAATTTAAACTTAATTTGCAAAAGTTATGGCTTTTTCTCACTTTGATCAAATGCTGAAAATTCAGACTTTTGCATGGTTTTGAGCTGAATTGTGATTTTTGTATCTCCAAATTAGAGCATAATTTGACGGGACCATCTTTGCAAGAATTCATCCTCAATAGTTAGTCTATAATACAAAATTTTATCAGATTTTTTAGACATCATATGAATAGTTTTGCAGCTATCTTTTGAAGCCTAAATGAAATGTCAAAATCTGAAAACCTGAAATTTCAGTTTGTGTAATCCTTGTGGTTTTCATATCTTCAAAGTAGTTTTAAGTTGAAAGAACCTCTCAAAACAAAACTTGAGGATATAGAAATGCGTTTGCTCCATAATCTATCTTAGAATCCTTTTGGAGCTTGTTTATTCAAGTTTTGTATATTTGGAAGATGCTCTCTTTTTGGGTATGTCATTGTAGAAAGTTGATCCTAAATTGACATATAGTGTTGGTTTTCTAGAAAATGAGCTTGTTTTGAAACAAATATCATTGTCTTTTTCAAAAGTGGTATCCTCGTGCAAAATGATCTTTATAAGTGGTATCTTGGACTTTATTGCTCATCTCTTATATGATATCCTTGATTATTTGAATTCCTTTTAAATGGTATCATTGAATTCAATTATTTCCTACAAGTGGTATTTCATTGCCTATTTGTAGCATTACTCCGATACCCACATTCTTGATTAAGATTTTTCCTCCTAAACTAACATTGTAAGTTCAATCGCCTAATAATTCTCGTGAGATTCTTTATGAATTGAAATACATAAAAGAGAAAAATCTCTAGTTGAGCATTGTTCTTCAACAAAAATCTGAAAATGCTCATTTCTTTTTCATCTTCAAGCAAAGCCCTTGAGATAGATTTAAAAGTGATATCTATTTTCTCAAGTAGTATTTATTCTTTTGGTTTCCTCGTTTAACCCTATTAGGCAAATTATTGGATTCTTCAAGAGAATCATATTAAAAATTTGCAAAGCCTAATAAAATAAGGAGTGAGTTATTTGAATGTGTTTCAAATAACACGTGTGATACTCTTCCTTCGTTGCTTTTTATGCATATCTTTACAAGTGGTATCCAAAAACTCCGAATATGGTTTCTTTTCAAGTTTTCCTTCTTTTAGGCCATATTTCAATTAAAACAAGTTTTCATTTGGCATAAAATCTTTTAATTCTTTGCCAAGGTCATATGTGTTCATTTCAATCTTTGTATGACCTTCTTCAAAAAGGGGGGAGAATGCTAAATTAAAAGGGGGAAATGTTTTCAAGATATTTTCTAAGTTGGTTTTCCCATTTTTGGTGTTTAATGCCAAAAGGGGGAGAATATTTGACTAATTCCCTCTTTGTTATTTGGAATTCCCGCTTGCATTATTTGGATGTTCATACCAAAAGGGGGAGTATGCTCAATGTAAGTAATTGATAATAAATGATATTACAAGTGGCTTAGATCATTGTTTTCATCCAAATAAAGTTATAATAGAGTGAATTAGTGGGTTTGTCATCAATCACCAAAAAGGGGGAGATTGTAAGTTCAAGAGCCTTTGGTTTTGGTGATTGATGTTAATTAATGTTTAATCTATGTTTAATGACAAACCTAATCTTTATGAGACTAACATGTTTTATTGAGCATATATATTTAGCAGTCTCATATTTGGATGAAAAATGGAAAACCCAAGGTATGTACGCGTATTCCTTCTAGTATTTAATTGCATACTTTGGATTCGAGTTAAAGTATAAATGTCCCCATTATATTAACCACAAACGTGCATCATGTTTCTCAATATGATATGGATGCACATACTTAGGGGGAGTTTATGATTTAACTCGAAAGTTTCAATGTATTGATCCATTCCTTATTGACACATATAAAGATCAAGACATAGAAACTAAATCCTTGAGTATATATTTGAATTGGCTAGTTTTAGTATACTCATGGTAATATAGGATATACTCCAATGGGATCAAATTGAATATGTGTATATTATATCCAAGTCAATCATATTTATGCACATATACATGTGGGGTTTATTCTATAGTTGATGACTTAGAGTAACGATCAATTCCATATAGCCTACACATTATGGATCATTATTTTTCATCAACATGAGTATATGAAAACTTGTGTAGTTAATATATACTCATATCAATTTAAATAAAATTTAAATTGAGTTCATTTGTTTTGTTAATCATTAAAGAACATTTCATCATGTGTTGATGGTGTTCCTTGATTAATTAAGGACAAATGAATAGTTCTTAAGTATAATGAAGCATGTGTTGCATTATTGTACTTAAGACACATTTAATCATTCAAATTGATTTAGGTTGTGCTCAATTGATCTAAAGGCATCCATTATGTGTTAATGGAGTGCAAGAGATAATTGAGACAACCATGCATCTTGGACTAACTATTTGTATGAGTTATGATTGAGTTAGGTCCAAAGATGAATGAGATGATGAGAACGGGACAAAGACGGCATCATGAGGTGATGGGCGCCAAGAGTGGATCCCGGTTAAAAGAGGAGTCGAGTGATGATCCGGGGAGCATATGAAGTGAAGATCATAAAGACCCCAAAGGGATTGCTTGCGTCTTGTGGCAAAGGTATAACTAAATAGGCTAAGGACTTTGTAGTCTTTGAGTCTAGTTTTATCGCCGTATTATTAAGAGGGTTGTGTCCTAGCTTGAGCTTCATCATGTGTTGATGATCTCAATCCGCGCTCACTCGAGCTCAAACCATTTGGATTTGGTTTTTGTATAAGAGTTAACCATTTGGCATGTGTTGCGAATGGGTTAAGCTTATGCTTGGTTGTTGATTGCTTTATGCTCGGATTTTCATGTGTTGCAAAGAAGAAGAGCATATGCATTTGGTTTTCAGATAGAGCTTTAATTTGCATGTGTTGCAAATAGGATAAGCAATATCGTTGACTCTTACGTGAAGTTCACTTTTGCATGTGTTGCAAATGTTGAAGCTTCATGTTTTATTTACAAAACAAATCCTTCCAAAACTTGTGGTTGCTTGGAGCTAAGTTTTGCATGAGTTGCAAAAGGAGAGAGCTCAAGCACGATTTGGTGTTTTTGTGTTTGTATGGAGCTAGAGGCTTGCATGTGTTGCAAATAGAGAGCTCATGCATTTGAGTGAGTTTTGGTTTTGCTTGGAGCTAGGTTTTTGCATGTGTTGCAAAACGAGGATACTCGAGAAAGTTGGATTTGGAGTTTTCGTGTGGTTCTTTGAAGTATGTGAATAGAATTTGCAAATATGTTTTGCAAATTGTTTTGATCATGAGTTGATCATCACTTGATTCAAGTTTTAATCTTGTTGACCTCTTTCTAGCTTGTAGTCATGCCCTTCATCAAGTCTATGCGAGGGATTTCGGAAAATCAGTTTTTAGACTTGAAAGACTACATTAGAGTTTTGTTTTGGTGATGTCTAAAAATATCTATAGTTGCTTAAATCTTAAAAATGGGTGGATATTATAGCTCTCGTGATAAGCTTCGCATAGAATCAAAGATCACATAAATCGGAGTTCGGAGTAAAAAGTTACGGCCGTTTTAGTGCTGTGGCAGCGGGCTGACCGCCCTAAGGCCGGTCCGACCGCCCCCAGTCCGGTGTGACCGGACCTCAGGCGGTGTGAAATTTCCACAACATGTGTTTTCTTGCTCATTTGAGGGCGGTGCGACCGGAGGACCTCCGGTTACATCGGATGAGCGGTCAGACCGGGATTTTTGCGGTCACACCGGCCATGTAACGGTCGATTTTTCGACCGTTGCCCTGTGAGGGCCGGTCGGACCGGGCTTGTCGAGTTTTTTCCTGTTTTGCCCCCAAACGGCTAGTTTTCCTTTATGGGCTATAAAAGGGGACCTTGGGGGGCAGTGGCAAGGTGCTGGTGTTCTTGTGAGTTTTATGGGAGGTGGTTGCATGTGTTGCACTGCTCAATTTGATTCTTGAGCTAAAGAGTGAGACTAATTGCATGTGTTGCAATTAGTAAGTGGTTTGAGAGCCTCTTGTGCATGTGTTGCACTTGAGGGAGGCCTTGTGCATGTGTTGCACTTGGTGATCACCAGGAGCGCATGTGTTGTGCTCAGTGAAGTTCAAGCGGAGGAGCGACTTGTTACTCTTGGAGGTTGCCGACTCCTAGACGGCGTGGGCGTCGTCTTGGGAGCTCTCAAGGTTGTGAGAAGCCCGGCAAAGTTTGTGAAGGTTCGGGTTGAGCCTACGCGAAAGCGTGAAAAACCACGTCTAGTGAAAAGAGGCGGGTGTTCGAGCGGGAGCCGGTCCAAGTGGTTGGGCTTGCCTCAACGTGGACTAGGGGAGACTGGCAAGTCTCCGAACACCACGAAAAAACATCGTTTGCCTCTTGTCTCCTTTACTTTCAAGTATTTACATTTATTGTGTATTGTTCAATTATTTGATTGTAATTAGAATTGCTTAGTATTAATTATTTGTTCAATATAGCAATTCTTGTGTAGAGACATAATTTAGTTAGTGCACTAGTGAGCCTAGTTAATTTAGGCCTTAATTGTCATAACCTAGTTTATCGCTTCCGCATATATCTTTGATTAGGTTTTGACATAGGGGTTTATTAGAGCGATTGTTTAGTGAGCGATCGAATTTTGTAAAACGCCTATTCACCCCCCTCTAAGCGCATCCTCGACCCTACAACTACAATGACAAAATTTTATTACACATCTAATATAGCTAATTCACAAAAATATTAACTACAACTAATTAATTATATTACACATCTAATATTACTAACATTGAATATCTAAATCGCTAATATTCTCGCTAACATTGAATATCTAAATCGCTAATATTCTCGCTAAATTGAATATCTAAATCTAAATCGCTAACATTGAATAGCTAATTCACAAAAATATTAACTACACATCTAATTATTTATAATAGTCACTATCAAATTAAAAAATTACAAATCGGCGATTTTACCTTCTTTTTCTTCTTCTTCCTCTTCTTCTTCCTTCTTCTTCCTCTTCTTTCTTCTTCCTCCTCCTCTCTCTCTCTCTCACCTCTCCTCCCCCAGGCGCTCTCCTCTCTCTCTCTCTCTACCACGCTCTCTCTCTCTCTCTCTCTCTGCGCTCTCTACCTCTCTCTCTACCAAGACTCTCTCCCTTCCCTCTCTCTCTCTCCTCTCCCTCTTTTTTCTGCTCGTGCCGCCTCTTCTCTCTCTCTCTCCTTCTCCGAAGGCCTTCGTCGATCGATCTCATGTGAGTACTAGTCACGAGTAGTCGCCAAACCGCTCGGCGACTACTAGTAGTCGCCAAACGGCTTGGCTACTACTAAGTAGTCGCCGAGCGGTGTGGCGACCACTCCCTGACCTGGCGACAACTGGCTGTCAACGGTTCGAAATGCGGGATTAGGATATTGTCGCCAAACCGTTTGGCGACTACCCTATTATCGCCAAACGGTTTGGCGACCGGATATTATTTCTGCAATTTTTTAAATACGTGTATTAATGTCGCAATTTCAAAATAAAATAATATTATTTAAAAAAATTCTTTGGAAGTCTAAGGAGTTTATTCCCAGCCTGTTCTATAAGAGAGTCTTCTCTCACATTATTGTTCCTAGACCGATTTCCTAGATTTGGAAAGCGAAATGCTCCATCAAGCTGAAAATCTTTGCCTGGCTGCTTTGTTGGGATCGTCTCAATACCAGGAACCTTCTCAAGAGGAAGAATTGCCCGCTCCCTACCTCTGATTATAATTGTGTGCTTTGCAATCACGCTGTCGAAGAATCTAGAGATCACTTCTTCTTTCATTGCCCTTTTAGTATAAGATGTTGGAATGCTCTCCAAATTTCCTGGAATCCTCACGATGCCATCTTCCAACGAATCTTCGAAGCCTGTTCTAATGAGGAAACTCCTTTCTTCATGGATGTTTTCATGATTGCGTCTTGGGGTATTTGGAAGCAGCGTAATGACCGGATCTTCAGAGCCATCCCAGTTAATTTCCTCGCTTGGAAGGGTTGGTTTCTTGATGAAATCCGCCTTCAATCGTATAGAGTTAATGTTAACCTCAGGAGTTCTTTTCTAGCTTGGGGTCTCAGACTTTGTCTAGTTTCCCCTTTTTCTTTTCCTTCTTTCTTTCTTGTGTTCTTTTTTCTTTTGGTTGGTCTCTCACCGGCCGAACCTTTTGTCGCTCTTTCTTCGCTTAATTGATCCTTCCAGCAGAGGCTTCCCCTGTTATTTCGCGCTTCAAAAAAAATGAAGAATGAAATCCCATGTTCTCATGGCCTCTTGTTTGCACACTGACCTCGGCACTTTGCCATCCAACCTTTATGATTTAAACATAAAATACATCTCAGAAAAAATTTTGGAGTCTATCGTGGAATTAAGAATGCAATCTTCTTGAAACTTCTTGGCTCCTCCAATACCGTCAGATGCTTCCTTGCTGATGGCACTACAGGGAAAAACAGTAATTTCGACAGCCAAAACCGTCCACCCTAAAGACAAAGCCGTCCACCATACGTAGGGTCGACAGCTGGCCGTCCACCCTAAGCCGCCGAAAGTAAGTGGTCGACCATAATATTAAGTTCGACGGGAGGGCTGTCCACCCTATTATGGTCGACAGCCAAATATAGGCCGTCCACCATAATAAAGATAAGGTCGACAGCCCACGTGGCCGTCCACGATAATCCCTTAGGGTCGACGGTACTTTCCACGTGGCCGTCCACCATAAGCCCTTAGGGTGGACGGTCGGCCGTCGACCCTAAGAAAAAAAGCTGTCGACCCTAATTAATGACCATTAAAAAAAACGTCGCCCGATTGGCAGTGCTGGGAGCATTCACAAAACATTTTCAGAAGAGGAAATCTCCAGCAACTGAAGCTCGCATATTAAATTGAACATCTGTTTATTTCTGAGAGATGAACCGCTGCAAAGAATAAGACTATAAGTTAACAGCGGTATTTCATATATTTAGGCATGCAATAACAGAAAGGCCAACCATATAATATGGAAGACTAGCACATTTTATTTTATGCATACATGGTCAGTAAAAATGGCCAAGTTTGATTTTTTCATTGTGAGCCTTATAGCTTAAGATATCTCACAAATTAATTATATTTATACAGAAAATATAAAGTAGCTTATTCTATAGAACCTTACTATTATGTAACTTGTGCTAAGGTAACATCTACAATCACAACTTTGAATTGGACACACAAGGTAAAGGAGGATGCACCCAAGTACAATTATGATTCTTTTGATCAGCTGTTGTCACACACAGAGTTTACAATGACATTGAATTTTCTCTTTTGGGGATGATAACACATATGACTAAAACTGTTCCAAAGAACCATAATGACAAAACTTTCGTGGCAAACAGAAGAAAATTATATAATAATATGAAGATCAATGGGCATTTCTTCCCATGAACTATCTTTCACCCCATGACTAATGCAGCATGGCGTTGAGGATATAATGCATCCTACCAAAAGAACGGAGCCAATGAAACTTCATCTATAAAGAGAATACAGGGTTCAAGAGAGGAGCTAGGAGCAAGATTGCATATCTAGTGCTGAAATTTGTAACTTCGATGCTCACATTCTATGTCGCTAATCCCAAATTCTCAATTTACTTAGTAAGTTCCTAGCATAGTTCACAAATAAATCACGGCATCTGAAGTCAAGTAACTTCAGAGTTTACCTTAGAAGAAGGTCTGTAAGGACCATTCCAGAGATGCGAGTGTACTCCAACGTTTGATCTTCGCTTTCCTTCGAAGTGATGCTTGGAACCGCCTAAGCCCACACTTAGTTGAACCATAACTACAAATTTACAAATCAAGATCGATTCATAAAAAACAAAGAATATTACAATGGGTCAAAAGAGCCTTGAACAATAGAAACCTCTTCGCAATGCAAATTGTGCATCATTGGTCATGGCATCCGGAAATAAAAGCAACAAAAGCAACAAAAGAGTATCTTTACCTTGAATAGTCGCAATGACCTATCCTTTGAGCCACCACTACATGCAAATTGCCTTCGTTTCAACTCCGGAATAATATTATTCAAGTTAGTAGCTTAAAAATACACATGCCTTGACATTTGTGACAGTGATGGAAAAATAATTAGCAAAAGGAATGCCCTCGTAACATTAATAGTCAAATATTAAAAAATAAGCTAACCTTTATTGATGAAGCTGGCATAAGTAATTGCACCACTGTGCCCCTCCAAAACTTACAAACTCATCACAATTCATATCCATACACATTCACAACTTACAAACTCATCACAATTCATATCCATACACATTCATAAATCACATCCACAAATCAGCATATAGTTTAGATTCAACAAAAGTTTGATATAGAGGTTTAATTCCAACAAAAGTTCAACGTATATCACATGTCCACAAATCGACAAAGTTCGATCAACAAAAGTATGATACAGAGATTCTAGCTAGGTGGAGGAAAAGCCAGAGGCATACGAAGCATCTCATCGACAAAGTCCGCCGAAGCACTGGTAGTGGGTTCGGCGCCACTTCCCACATGTTGAGCTGCACCAGCTGATCTTGAAGCCTCCTACAAAGCAAGAAAATAATGTATAACTTAGAACATTATTTCAATGACTTCCCAGATTATAATTTTTGGCGATAGAAGTACCGTGTCCGGAGTGTTTTTAGTTGGAAACTGGATCGAGTACTGGAATGGATGTTGGACCTGCGCTGGTTGAGCTGGAACCCCTGATCCAGAAGCCTACCAATTAAAGAAAATGAAATTAGAACATTTATCTTGTGAGTTGAAAACAACAATTCTTCACGAATTAACATATATTACCCTGTCTAGCACACTATGTGGAAATGGCAACGGGAACTGGAACGGAAACTGCAAAGGTGCTGGCTGAGCTGGAGCACCCGATCCGGAAGCGTTCTGAGGAGGAAACTGGAACATATATGGGAACGGAAACTGCAAAGGGGGTGGCTGAGCTGGAGCACCCGATCCAGAAGCCTACCAATTCAAACATATGGATTGGAGCATTACATTTGTGACTTGTAGAAAAAAAAGACCATTAGTATCAATATATGGATTGGAGCATTACCCCGTCCGGAGTTGGACCAACCGAACCGAAAGCCTACAAATTCACATAGCATATCATCGATGGATAGATATTAATAAGAAATTAGAAATTACTAGTAATAGACAATACTCCTTGGAAGTGCATCATCGGCGGCCGTGAGGGATCGAAAAAGCCTGGAAACCCTTGTGGTGGAATATGAGTCTACATATAGCTCACATAGCATTAGTAGATTGAATTAATTGAAAGTGATACAAAATTGAACTTACTTACTGCATATTTCGCTCCATGGACTCCAGTCTTCTAAGAATAGCCTCACGCTCTTTTTCTCCCTCTTCTTGCCGTTTCTGAAGCTCCGCAACCTGTTCTCTCAAAGCGCGGTTCTCTTCCATGACGCGCCTACTGGACGTAGAGGAAGCACTTGAGTGTCGAGCTGCCCTCACCTCAGGCATGTACTCAGAAGAACACAAGTAGGCGTTCCCGAACGCCAATCTCCCATGCCTCCTCCCACCCATCTGGCTATGGATGACTACAGGATCCAAAGGTTGTGCTGTAGGAACACACTCGGGCCCGTGCACCGTAGTCATTGCATCCACGTATTCATTCTGCATTACAAATAAGTTAACACCGCACAAAACAATGTATCTAAACGATATTGCTTACTAATTTTTTTTGGGCAGGTCGATCCAAAGCGCGCCGAGTACCATCTGGGTTCTGCCCTGAATGTGCGTTTGTGTACACATCAATCCAGTCGACTTCCCCCCTGTCTGAGCCTCCTGCAATTCATTACGAAATGAAAATGTAGTTGCAACGAATGAGAGAACTGGAATTACTTTAAACAAACCTTACCATAAACTTTTTCCGCTGTGCCATCGAATGGCTGCCAAGGTGTGTGACGCACAAATCAGCAGATGCATTGCGATTGTTCTTGTTTCTTGTCGATCTCTGCCTCCATTCTTCTGTGCCATACATGTCACACATCCATCTCCAAGCATCCGGGCACTTGTCACACCATGACGGTCGACATGAATTGTACTCATCAGGGGTAAGGTATATGTCTCGAGCACCTCCGTCCCTTCGAGATTCTCCCTCGCCGATAATACTCCTCAACAGCCTTGACACGAGATAGTGAGATCATCTCGTTCACAATGTGTCTTGCTTTTCTATCAATAACCTCGTGGGCCACAAGACGCTGTCGCTCTTCGAAATCAGAAGGCAGAGCATACCTAGCCTAAAATAGACCACAAACAATAAGCGTGAATTACTAGAATTACTAGAATTCAGGGACTGATCATGTGGTCTGACTAATTACCCAAATAATGTATTACTTACCCAAAACTCGCCGAGGCAACGATCGGCAACCGATCCGTCACCATCCTGAATAGCCTTGTAGTCATCCCAGGAGAGTGCTGCCCTATGCACATCACCAATGTCCACCATTCCTGGGTAGTTCATCCTCAAAATGGTCCCTAGGACTGGACCTGGCTCCTTCACATTGTTCTGGATTGCCACCAAGTTACTACACAACAACAATGCATCTGAGTTAGAACAACAATTTGGTGCTACACAAATTCAACTTTTAGAACATACGTACCAATCCCCAAAGTATTTAAATACAATCTTCTCATTTGGATCTGTGGGAGCCCTGTGAAGCTTATTAGTGCCCCTCTTCTTTCGAGCTCGTGCTCCCTGGCCTGTTCCTGCCTCCTGAGTGGAAGATGTGCCCTCCGTCCCTGTCTCGGGCTGCTGCACGGCTACGGCATCCGTGCCCTCTGGCATGCCCTCCGTCCCTGTCTCGAGCTGCTGCACGGCTACGAGATCCGTGCCCTCTGGCATGCCCTCCGCCTCTGTCTCCGGCTCGTCCTCATCGCTCCTGTTATCAACAACGAACCGTCGTGTCCCAGCCCTCCTTGCAGCCATCCTACATTGACATTGTACCAAAAGTAAGTTTGACAGTAGTAAAATATAATTACAATTTACATAACAAAAACTGATAACAAAACTTGCTTACTATTTGTTACATACATTTTTCAACTAATCACCCTGGTTCATATCATTTGTCGCATCGTTGTCGACTTGGACAAAAAGATTGTCAAGTCCTATCCCGATATCTATGGAAAGTTGTCCTGGCAAACCTTCTTCTTGAAATGGCACATCAATGGTTTGTTCAAGTACATCCTCGTTATCATCATCTGAGGAGAATGATAATGTACCGGGAGGTCTTACTTTGTAAACAACCCACCAAGACTTGTACTTAGGGCACGCATAAGATAAGTAGTACACTTGCTCGACCTGGTTAGGGAGAATAAACTCTTCACTCCCTGTATACAGTTTCATATGGTTAATTTCAACTAGGCCAAGTTCTGGAGTCCGTTGCACCCCATAGATAGGATGAAACCATTTGCAACGAAAAAGAACCACTGAGAGATCGTTACTTCCATCAAAGACAACCTCTATTATCTCTTCAATAATCCCATAATATTCTATATCGTTGCCATTGCTGTCTCGAACATAACTCACGACCCCACTATTTACTGTCGTCAAATTTGGACGTGCCAACTCCGCCGCTCTAGAGCGAAAACGATACCCATGCACATCATAACACCCGTGCACTTTGACCGTACGGTTGCATGCTTTTGACATCTGTCGAAGATCATTGTGCACACTAGCATGCTTGTGACACTGCGAATTGGTTTAACCCAAGTTAAGAATAACATATTATACGCACGTTGTTAATCAATGAAATTTATGATAGGTTCAGATATTTACGTGATAGAAGAACCAAGTTAAGAAATTCGGATGGCCTGGTCCACGACCCCTTTCTTTCAGGTTATCGATTTGTTTTTGAGTAGGTTCGCCTTGCCTTTTCCATTCCTGTTGGATAAATTGCCTACAAAGAGAATGATTTAAGTTTGACATATATAGTATACAATGCTATACAACGTATAACGTGTTTGACAAATAAACTTACTCGATGTACCCATCCATTTCCTCCATATTGTTGTAGATATATAATTGTACACGAACCCTCTCATCCGGTTCTAATTCATGTAATGTACTTCTCCCTATAGATTTGCCTTGTATCCAAAACACTTTTATGCTTGACACTTTTCTTTTATACACTTTCTTATACCTGGGCTCGTAAGCATTGACATTGTTGGTTGGCGCGAAGTACTTACTCGTGAAGTATGAAACCTCTTGAAGTAGGCATGCTGCCGCAATGGATCCTTCGACACGTGCCTTATTTTTAACCTTTGCTCTGATACTCTTTAACATACGTTCCACGGGATACATCCATCTCAGATGCAGGGGCCTCCAACCTTTGCTTCATAAGGTAGATGTACCAAAAGATGTTGCATCGCGTTAAAGAACCGAGAACATATATCTTCTCAAGCTTGGTAATTAGCAACACTATTTCCTTCTCCAACTCGCTATTCGGACTCGTGATCTCTTTAGCACAAAGTTGTCTATAGAAGAAGCTAAGCTCACCAATGCTCTCCATATATCCTCGTCTACATATCCACGATAAGCCACGAGAACTAACCGCTCAATAAATATGTGGTAGTCATGACTTTTCATTCCATTTATCTTCCTTGAGCAACACTCACACCGCGCCTAATGTTGGCAAGATAACCATCAGGAAACTTCACCTCTTTTTGGATCCAAAGAAGAACCTCCTTTCTATGTGAGGGTGTTAAACAATATTTAGCTTTAGGTTTTTTTGTGGATGTTTCGCTCATATTCAAGGCAGGTCTGTCGCATATCAAGGCACAATCTAACCGGGCTTTGACATTATCTTTGGTTCTATCAGCTATGTCAAAGTTCGTGCTGAAGATGGACTCGCTCACATTTCTCTCCTGATGCATCAGATCAAGGTTATGAGGCAGTTTCAAGTCCTTTGCGTAAGGAAGACTATAAATACTACACTTGTGAGTCCAATGGTGTTGCTCACCGTAACCTTCATAACCGTTAGGAGTGTCTTTGAGATTATTTTGCCTAGCAATGATGTCAACGACCCGCAGACGTTTTGGTGGACCTTCTTTTATCACCTTTCCTTTACGGAATGCATTTGTCTGTCTCCTGGATGGGTGGCTTGAAGATAAGAACCGTCGGTGACAATCGAAGAAACATGTTTTGCCACCATTCTGCAATTGAAAAGCACCTGTGTCATCCATGCATATGGGGCAAGACAATCTCCCATGAGTGCTCCATCCTGAAAACATACCATATGCCGGGAAATCATGAATGGACCACAGGTAAGAAGCGCGCATCCTGAAATTATTCTTCGTTGAGCTATCATATGTCAAGACACCGTTTGTCCACAACTCTCTTAGCTCAGCCATGAGTGGTTGCATCAACAAATCCAAGTGCTTCCCAGGATGGCTAGGCCCTGGTATGATCAGAGAAAGGAACATATATTCCTCTTTCATGCAACGTTCCGGAGGGAGGTTATACGGAATGGTGAATACAGGCCAACATGAATATGATTGTGCGCTCATGCTGAAGGGTGTGAACCCATCTGTCGCAAGACCAATACGCACATTTCTTGGATCTCTTGCAAAATCAGGATTCATTTCATCAAAGTACTTCCAAGCTTCACTATCGGATGGATGAACCATGACACCTTCTTTCACATGTTTTCCTTCTTTGTGCCACCTCATATGCTTCGCTGTCTCTTCCGACATAAACAACCGCTGCAAACGTTGAGTAATTGGAAAGTAATGCAATGTTTTCTTGGCCACCTTCGTCTGTTTTGTGTTACCATCTTTGTCGGTAACTTCAACATACCTAGACTCTCCACAGCGATCGTAGTGGGTCTTTTGTGCGTGCTCCTTCCAGAATATTAGGCAATATCGAGGACAATAATTTATTTTCTCGTATGGCATTCCTAGACCACTTAGAATTTTCTTCGAATCATACAAGTTTCGTGGCATTTTGTGGTCTTCAGGGAGAAGGCTGCAAATAAGCTTCACTAAGTCATTGTAGCATTTGGTCGAGAAATTATGCTTTGACTTAATTGCGATAAGACGTGCGACAGCCGCAAGGAGCGTCACGTTTGTTTTCTCATGCAACGGCTCAAGCGGCCTTGAAGCTTTAAGAAATCTGTTGCAAGTGGGGTAGGCACTTCCTCTTGTGGGAGATCTAACCCCGACCAATGTTGTCCACCATCTCTTCCATTCATCAATTTCATCGTAACCTTCGACAATATTGGAGGGTTGTACTATATGAGAACTAGATGGTCCACCTCGCACGCTCTCGCCATGATCAACCCATCTATAATAATTTGCTTTGAAGCCATTCTTACAAAGATGCATCTCCATTTCTTGACATCTCTTGAGGCTATTACCACGAGAGCGACGGGCATCTCACTTCTGCCATGTCCGACACAAAGTCCGACCCAAAAGCATGACGGATAAAATCTTTCGTGCCCTCCTTCCACTCGACAGAGTGCCGTCCATTCTTATTCCAACCATCATACATCCACCTCCGAGAATTTTTCATAATGGGCTGAAAGAATATAACAAGAACCATCAATTCAGATTTGTATGGACCATGCACTATCCGTGCTTGGATTTCGATTGGAAGATGCGAGAAAAAGGACTAAATATGCACAAGCATGTAGGTTTCAGTGTGGAAATCAGATATGTATATCAACTGCTTTGCTTCTTCAAGGAAAACAAGGTGATGATAGTCACTACAAGGTTATAGGGTCGTCCACCATAAACCACCGAAAGTAAGTGGTCGACCATAATATTAAATTCGACGGGCGGGCTGTCCACCTTATTAGGGTCGACAGCCAAATATATGCCGTCCACTCTAGACTAGCTAAGGTCGACGGGCAAAAGTAGCTGTCCACTGTAGACTAGGGTGGACGGCCTTTTCTTAGCTGTCGACCATAATAATATTAGGGTGGACGGCCTTTTCCACGTGGCCGTCCACCCTAACAGCTTTAGGGTGGACAGCCACGTGGAAAAGGCTGTGGACCCTAATCTCAGGGTGGACGGCCACGTGGAAAAATGCCGTCCACCCTAATTAATCGGCATTAAAAAAAACAGTCGCCCGATTGGCATTGATTACAAAAGCAGATAACATCCATTCTTGATTTCTGAAAAAGCCTTTAAACGATCTCAAAAAAAGAACCTAAACATCACAGATCTAACATCAATTTTGAGAATGTGTGTCGTGTACGATTGTTGTAATCAATACAGTAGCAGAACCAAGCAGACAAGAATAAAGACAAAATCCTTATTTGTTGGTCTACCAGTAGAGAACAAAAAATCATATTCCATTTAAATTCAGAGTTCGCGTGCACTTTCAGTTTTCCGGGCAACCTAGGAACATTTTTAAATAAGCAACCAAAAACATCACTTCAATTCTCTAAGCCCACTATCCCTATATGGAATAAACACTCCAAGGCTTCACGGATATCCATTCATGTCCGTCCGAAAAATATGGTAAAAATATAGAGTATGTAATTAGACACTGCAAAATTAAGAATATCCACTCAATTAACCTTGACATAGAAAAATGTGAACTAACATCTTTCCGATTGTCCAAATCATCACCTGTTATCCTATACATATTAACATGCTCACTAATGCTCTCACCTAATGCCGGAGTCACTTCAGTTCCTGGTGAGATGGACAGGAAGATTGGAATTTGGGTGGTCAAGCTCTTGCAGGAGCAGCAATATACAAATTAACCAAAATTAACACCCCAATCAGCATACTATTAGGACAACATCATTTTACACACAGATAATTTATAATGAAGTAGATGATCCAGTATCCACATACCTGCGGTGGGGGCGGTAAGGGATGCAGGAGAGACCACACACGCGGAGGCGGCGATCGGGCCACCGGCGGCGAGCGCGCGAGCGCGACGGGCGGTGGGGCGCCCGGCCCTAGGGGAGGCGCCTGAGCGATGGCGGTGGGGTGCGACCCTCGGGAGGAGCAGGCGGTGTGGGTGGCGGCACTCGGCAGCGGCCGGCGGACGAGGCGGAGGCGGCGGCGGCTCGCCGGAGAGGCGGCGAGCGGAGGAGGCGGCGCCGGCCACCGGCGGAGGAGGAGGCGCTTCGGGCCACCGGCGGAGGAGGCGGCGCACGGCCACCGGCGGGCGGAGGAGGCGGCGCACGGGCGGAGGATCGAGGCGGCGGTGGATGCGATTGAAACGCCGATCGGGAAAAATCGATCGAATGGGGATTCCACGGGCGAGGTATATGCCACTTAGGGTCGATACCACAATGCGGCCGTCGAGCATAATTTATGGTCAACGACGAAGGCCGTCCACCCTATTCAGTTAAGGTCGACGGCCACGTGTTCAGCCGTCGACCATAAGCAACGTTTCTGCTTTGGCCCGTGTGTCAGTTAGGGTCGACGGCCCGATGCGGTACTATGGTGGACGGCTTAACTACACCCTGTCGACCCTAACTTCCCTGGAATAGATGGCGCGCTTTTTTCACGGCTAGGGTGGACGGCTATTTTTTGGCTGTCGACCTTAACGAGGATTTGGCCGACGGCGTATTTTAGCTGTTTACCATATTTTTGGCCGTGGAGAATAAATACTTTTCCTGTAGTGTGGGTAAAGTATCCTGAGTTCCTAACAACGCAATACACGTGAGAAAAAGGCACAAGAAGTTGGAATGGAAGAGAGGAACGTGCACATGCATGTAAGGATTCTTCCTGTTAGTGTTGCCGGCATTATAGCTCGAGCCCTCGACCACTCGATCGAGCGGCACTAGATTTCTGACCTGCGCACTGGAGCATATCTCCATCTACGAAAATGGAGCGAGTGTATTATTGAGGCAGGGCTGGGAGCTAGGGACAACTGCAGGTGTATGTATGTATATACATACCCCTTGCCGCGCTACCCCAAGTTGCCTCCGGGTCAACGGGCGGACAGTCCGTGGCGCTGCGTCGCTCCAAGCATGTTGCACGTGCGCAAGTTGGCCGCCGGAGCCAACGTGCAGTGCCATTGCTGTAGTGCATGTTGCGCGTGGCGTGAATGTGAGGTGAGCGCCCTGAGAGCAGTGAGGCGTGTGCCGGCGATGGCACGGGGCTGTGTGTGGCGGCTGCTGATGCCGAGAATGGGGCCTTGCTGCCATTGGCTTTAGGAGACAAACGAGAGAGAATTGTGTGCCTGGTCTATTTGGCAAGTGGCAGCAGCAGGATTTTAGCATTGACATACTTGCACGGCTAGCGGCCAGGCCACATACATATTTTCGCAAGCCGGAACCCGCAGCTAGCTCGAGCGTGTTCACAGGCGCTCTTCAGGCGAGTGTAGTCTGGTCGGACGGCCGGATGCTAAAAACGGCCCCCGCGTCATGCACGCGGAATGGCGCCTAAGTCTGATCCGCGGCCGTGGCCGTGATCGCGTCACCATGAGCGGCAAAAGTTTGGGTCAGACGCCACCGATCTGAGGCTACATACCTCACGTCACCGCGCACTCAGGGATTTGGATTTCCCCTCGCGATACGCGGGCCGCGTGGATTCCACCTGCGGAGTGCGGACTACCGCCCCGCGACCGAGAGGCGAGAACCGCTCGCCGCGACGCGCCCGCCGACCTCCCGTTACAAGCTACTGATACTCAATAGCCGCGACACGCTGGCAGCGCCAACGTCCCGTTTGGACGCGCCGGTGAATGAGACAATGAGTGGAGTTCGTGGCGTTCCCTAACATTTGCCAAGCGGAGCGCCGCAGACGCCGACCACTACTCATCGGCGTCATCGCTCAGCCGCGTCGCCCGTCCAACACCAAAACAGCCAGTTCGCGGCGCCGGGCCCCTCTCGTCTGCCGTCCAACCAACCACCACACCGTAAATCCGTAATGCTCTCTCAAATCTCCGTCGTCGACGGCCTCCGCTGCGTGGTGCCTCTGCCTTACGTTGAGCAATGTGACTACAGCATGTCCCTCCTAATTCGTTACGATCAGAAACAAAGACAGGCTGGAAAGGGCATCCAGGTCCGTGGGTGCAAATGGACTGGCTCTGTGACAGGATAGATCGTTCGCTCTTTCAGGCAAGCACATCCATTCAAATAGGTGATGGAAAGATGGCTAGATTCTGGAGCTCGCACTGGCTAAATGGGAAAACTCTAAGAGATATAGCGCTAAGCTGCTATCGTCTTGTTCGAAAGAGGATGAAATCCATCTATGAAGAGTTGTCCAATGATGTATGGATCATTCCCCTCAGGAGGATCACCTCTGTTACTCAGCTTCACGAGTTTTATTACCTCTGGCAGGCCATCCAACAGGTTACTCTACACATAAGCAACCAGGACGACATATCTTGGAAATGGGCTGCACACGGCCAATATTCCGCTAGGTCAGCTTACTTGGTGCAGTCCAGTGGCCCGTGTCTAAAGACAACTACAGTAGAATCTGGAAAGCCAGCACGGAGAACAGGTGTAGATTCTTTGCTTGGCTTTTCGTTCACAACAGCTTACTCACAGTGGATAGGTTGGCGGCAAGAAAATGGCCGAATTCGGTTTTCTGCCCGCTTTGTGGATCAGAACCTGAATCGGCTTTGCGCCTTTTCCTTCGTTGCCCATTTGCGAATCAGGTATGGATAAAGATCTTCTCATAGATGCAGCTAGTCTCTGCTTTTCCTCGTGCAGAACTATCGGTCTCGCAATGGTGGCACATTATCCCTATGAAAGTGATTACTCCAGAGCGCAAGCAGGTGGATGATATGATAATCTACACTCTATGGAACCTTTGGAAGGAAAAGAACGCGAGAATCTTCAACAATGAGTATCGTTCCACAGAGGCGGTCTTCACTCGTATCATTCAAGACGTAAATTCCCGAAGGATGGCGTTAGAGAACAACGAGGAGTAGGTGAATCAAGGCAGAACTCTTTACATGTGTAAAGTCCTGCCTTCAGGAGCAGTAAAGTCCTGCCTTCAGGAGTAGCTACTCTCGTGTGTGGATGTATTTTTCGTTTTGTTCTTTTTTGGAAGGTCTCACCCGATGTATCTCGAGTCTTGTTGTTCATCAAACTCCTTTCTTAATGCATGGCAGAGCTTCTGCCCTTTATTTCAAGAAAGAAAAAAGAAACAAAGGCAGGCATTACAGACGGGCGACGTAGATTCACGTCAGGACTCAGGATCAGGAGTTCGAATATCAACAGGGTAGATACGTTATGGACCAGCTCAGAATGATATGAACATTTGCAGCCCAGCTCACGCATTACATGAACTTTTTCTCCCCCATACATTTCGTCGATTCAATAATAGGAGTTAGATAAGAGGGGCAATTAGAATTCCCTGAAACACATACCCACACCTACAACTGACATCGTACAAAATTGCAGGGTTTAGAGTGCGCCAGGTGCGTCTCTCATGCTTATATTCAGGCTGTTCCTTATTGTTCTTCTCCCAACCCCCATATTGCCCTTTGTCATCATGGCAACAAATTCCCCATAATCAATGCGACCGTCCTAGTGAAAAAAAGCAATAAAAAGGGCAATTAGATCAATATTGTTCAGAAATTTTTGAAGTGGGGAGGTAAGCCACATGCATCAAAGCATACAGTCAGGAACATTGTTGAAGCAACACTACAAACAGCGACGGGCTTCAAAATTCACAAGTTCTACAATAATCAACAAATCTTCAAGTCTCACATACTTATATCATTAGACGAGCATTTAAGCCGGTATCTCTTACGCCCCACAGACACATCCCTAGAAATCCCCAATAAAAAATTTATGACGGTCTATGTAATTCAGCCGTTCAGGAATTAGGAGTACATTCTTGTTCTAGGAACCAGGATAGCTGTAACATGAGACATTTTTTAAAGTTCCTTAAATAGATGATTAAGTAAGATTCAGTATATCCTTTCTGCATGTGTTGGCTATAACAAACTAATAGGACTACAAAATACAAGCTATTACACATATATGTAAAAAAGTACCAGACATCAGTGTACTTACATTATCCTGATAAGCTTCTTTAATGACGTCATCAAGAAAAGCATCTGGCATGTTATGCTCTTTGCAAGCTTGCTGAAGCTCATCCACTGTAATGTAACCACTGCCATCCTTGTCGAAATAAGAAAAAGCTGCCACTAGATGTTCCTCACGCTCTAGTTTATTGAGATGCAATGTAGCAGCAATGAATTCTATATAATCAATGGTTCCACTGTTGTCCGCATCCGCCTAAAGTTATTCAAATGAAACAACACAAATATGTAAGCTTGTAGTATTACTTTTTAGGAGTACCTAAAATCCTACATCGTAGAACATACACTCAGTATGGAAGAGAAACTGTAAATTGAACTACGAAGACACAAAATTGAAAGGAAGTTGCACATGCATTCACTGGCATATAAGTGCATGTTCGTTTGAAATAAAATGGCTGATGCTTCTAAGGAAAATAAGTTTTAGCCGTAGAATAAGTTTTCTTGTGAGTTGGGAGATCACAAGTCAAACAGAGTAAATGAAAAAAAAGGCTTATTCAACTTCAAAATTCTGGAATATCTCAATCAAAATCACTAGTTTTGTGTCATCATATCCAATTCATTCCAGTTGAGGATAGTTCTGCCAAATATGCAAACCATCTTAACACTGAGGAGAAGGAAAAATATCCATCGCATTGCATGTTTCCTACCCAGGTGACGTATTCATGCACATGAAGACAATCACAAATCCAAGAATACAGGTCATAAAACTCCATCTACAGGTTGAGGCCTATGTGTACATGTGCAAGAAACGGTGTTTGAAGCTTAAGGCCCTTTTCTGTTAAGAAGCTGAAGATGCCTCATAGAAGATCTAAAAACAAAAAGGGGAAATCCTTAAGCTACAGTGTAATGGGCAATGGGCAGCCACAGCCAGCAACGGAGCCAGAAATTTCTAAAGGAGGGGTCTAAGAATGAAGTGAATCTCTACTAATAATTGATATTCAAACTTTAATATATAGTAAGTACAATATTTAACACTAGTAATTTGCCAGAAATTTCAAAATTGAATATATATATATATATGGGTGTTTGGGACAGCTCCAGCTCCACCAAAATCTGTGGAGTTGGTGAAGCAGGGTATTTTTAGCTCCAGGAATTTATGGAGCTGGAGCTGTGGGTACATTAAGGGGGGTGTTTGGGACAGCTCCAGCTCCACCAAAATCTCTGGAGTTGGTGGAGCAGGGTATTTCTAGCTCTAGAAATTTATGGAGATGAAGCTGTGGGTACATTAAGAGTGTTTAGGTAGATCATCTTATTTACATTTTAGACTAAAAATATAAACTTAATTCACTTTATTTTAGCCTATAAGTTTCAGATCTGAGCTGGAGCTCTCCCAAACAGGGCCATATATATATGCTCTTTTCAATGATTGGTTACATTAGATAACATGGTTTCCATATTGTTAGAGGCTAACCTCATCTATATAAAGAGAGGAGCCGCACCATTCTAAACAAGCATTCAAAAAACAAAGCCATTCTCATCTATAGTCTCCTCTCCTCCCCCAAAGCTGTTTGCCGTCTGGCCATCCTCTTGGTAGTGTTTACCTCATTATGAAAGCAAGACCATAACAACTTGGCATCAGAGCCACATCAACACCTTTCCACCATGCTAGGCAACGAGGGTTTCAATTCTGCTGCTGCTGATACAATCAAGGCAATTAGGGGCCTCTACGTTAAGCGTTGCTCAGGAATCAAAGAGTGCATGAGGCTCACAATTGAGCTCAAGGTGGAATTCATGGAAGAGAAGAGGCAGTGAACCGCTACGCTGGTTGTGTCACCGCAAACGGCAACACCTCTACTCACGAACATGCCTCCAGTACCAGCATCACATCTAGATGTGGTTGAGGTAATATTAGCGCCGACCCCACGGTGAACACCATTGGCTCCACCACCAGTGCTACATGTTCCACTGTCGGTGACACTTCCAACACCACCAGCAATGCCTCCGCTACCAACAGCGCTGCCATTGTGGGTGCACTCGCTAGGGAAGAAGATCATCGTTGTTTCACGGTCGTCTTTTACTTGCTATTGCCCGACGATGTGCCTATCGAGATGTGGAACACGAGGGATGCCTTGTAGGGAATTGAGATGCCGTCTTGCCTCTCTCAACGCCATCGTGGTTAGTGGTACTGTGGTAGGAAGGGTGTCACTACAACTCCCTCCCGATTGCCCACACCGCCAGCGACTCATGCGACATCAAGACACATTGGAGGGCCGTTGTACTCACTGCTGTTCATTGAGGCTTCATTCATTCTCTTCCACATAGCGCAACGTCATCATTGCTCCCTCTCATCGACGTGGGGCCACGATGGGCTTCGTCCTTGGCCGCCAACTGACAGATCAAGGGCAAGCTTTCTTACAAATGGTGGTGAAGTGTCATGGACATGGGTATATGTAGCCACTGCCCATTAGAAGGTCTACTACACGCAAGGAAGGCTACTAGCAACATATATTCATATTAGGAATAATTAGATGCATAACTTCATATTGAAGTCACAGTTTTTATGGCGAGCAAATGGTTCAACACAAGTGCGGCAACATTCGACAAAAACAAATATGTCAATGACGTGGGGCACAAGGATAAGAAAAATGTGGTATACCGCAGTTTGGAGAAGAAACAAACACTAGTTTAAGAAAGTCAAAGTTGTCTAACTCAAGTGTGACATATTAGATATCAAACCAAACAGGCACTTAAAAGATAAAAAATAATTATGAACCTAGAACAAGCCTAATATTTTTTAAAAAAACTTACCATGGAAACATTTCTTATTATCAAATATACATTCTGAGCCGTGAATGATTACATGTTGAGAGATGCTTTCATACTTTTTTTTGACAGTTATACAAATATTAAAGCATGAATAGATTAAGACAAGTATTAAAAGGAAGCATTACGAGGATTTTTTTAAAAATAACATAATTTTTAAATAAAATTACAGAAAAAATAGTTAAAAAAATAATTACATAAATATACCTCTGTCGATGACAAGAGTTACGCTTGTTAAATGAATTGGCAACAAAAGATCTTTTGCCAATTGAATTGGTGAGAGAAGTCTACTAGCTAAATGAATCAGCGACAAAATCGTTAGCTAAATAAAACTCTATCGTAGATGAGCCTTGTTGCTTAAATTAGCAACAGATGTAGATTTATGTAATTGTTTTTTATTATTTAAAAAAATCGTATTATGAGTACCATTTCAAGCCGTGCAACTGTGGAGAACTATTCCACCCCTGAAGGAGGGAGGACCCACTTTCAAGCTCCAACCCGATACAACTACTCCACTGAGGCATTGACCTCATATGACCCGTGTTCTTCGTTTCTTCAGATTTTCCAAAGACCAAAAGTCGCCAATCAACTCCACGCAGCTCTATATAAGCAAGTGAAACCAACCCCTTCCTGCACACACTTCTCGAACCGCCCAAGCTACTAGCCTCCCATTTCTCCACCAAGTCGGCAGCACTACTCGTGACTTAGCTCTTGCCATTTCTTCTAGTGCCAGCCATGGCAAGAAGGCTCCTTGAGGCGGCCGCCGGCACGGCGCAGGACTCCCTCCACTCTGCAGACATGGTCGTCATCCTCGCCGGGCTACTATGCGCGCTCATCTGCGTCCTCGGCCTCGGACTCGTCGCGCGGTGCGCGTGCTCGCGGCGTTGGGCCCGAGCCGCCGGGATCCCGCCAGGCACTGCCACCGCGAAGAGGGGAGTCAAGAAGGAGGTCCTGCGGTCGCTCCCGACCGTCACGTATGTCTCGGACGGCAGCAAGGCGGAGGACGCGGAGGCGGACGAATGCGCCATCTGTCTCGCCGAGTTTGAGGACGGCCAGGCCATGCGGGTGCTGCCGCAGTGCGGCCACGGGTTCCACGCCGCCTGCGTCGACACGTGGCTGCGCACAAACTCCTCGTGCCCGTCGTGCCGCCGGGTGCTGGTCGCCGAACTGCCTGCCGGCGAGCGGTGCCGTCGCTGCGGTGCGCGCCCCGGCGGCATCGGCGCTATCTGGAAGGCGCCCTGCGACGCCGAGGGGCCGGCGTTCTTGGCGTAGTGGCACGCGCACTCACTTTGGACATGTGGAAGGGTGTCATGGGAATTTAACCAATTGCAAGCTCATTGGTTAAGTTTCATGCTTTCTTAATTAATTACCCTTTTTGTTGGTTTTATTTGGCCTTGCAGGTTTCCTTCTTTTTTAGGTGTGATCGTGTGAGAAATAGTGAGTAGTGACTAGCTGGGAATGGGGAGCATTTGGTGGATGTATTTATGTGATTGTAACTTATTTGTACATATGCCAAAAGTTATAAAGCATGCAGTTAGCTTTAACCTGGAGAATCTTAATGTAGCAGTATATACCCTACTCACCAGGTGTGCAATTTGAGAAAGACGCTACGCGGTAGTACTAGAGGCGGGTGTCGTGTTGGGCCGACTGGATCCGGTATAAGTCCATCGTGCTTCATGTTTGAACAATACCGGGCCACGACGGTCTGCCGTGCCGGCTCGGCTCGCCTTTAACAGGCTCATGCATGGCCTATTTGCGCTTCGTGCCGGTCTAAGTCCGGCCTATTTGCACTATTACGACGAGAAGAAAGGAGTTAGAGATGTATGGAGTTGAGACAATGGACACAAATATTATAAAAAAACTCAAATTTATTTATTTTTGAACAGTTACAGAGAGCGAGGGGATGTGCTGACCACAGGCGAGAGAGGAGGCAATGAATGAGAAAGAGAGTGCGGGAGACATGTGAGAGAGATTGAGAGAAACGGACGAGAGAGGGAGAGATTGAGAGAGACGGGTGAGAGAGAGAGAGCTATCTCTCAATCTCTTTCAGCTCTCTCTCCCCTCTTGCACGTCTCTCTCAGGGGTCGACGGCAGGAGTGGCGTCCATACTGTTGGATGCGTCTATAACACTTATACTCTGTGGGTCGGAGACTTTCATACTAGCCTTCTTCCTCATGCTTTGGGTCATCAGGCCCGGCATGGTCCGTACTATAGTGTTGTGCCGAGCCGTACCGCTCATCATGCCCAGTTCTCAGGTCTGATACAGCCCCGTGCTACAGTGTCGTACCGGCACGGCAAGACCCACTTCGTGTCAGATCGAGCATTGGACCAAATTGTGCCCGGCGTGCCTCGAGCTGGTAAAAAAAAAGTCCGACACAAATGCCCACCTCTACGTGGTACATCACCACATGTAGGGGTAGCAACGGGGGCATTCCCCGCCGGGGAGTGCCTCCTTGTTCCCGTCCCCGCGATCCAAATTTTTCCCCATCCCCGTCCCTGTTCCCCGTCTCGGGGGAGAAAATCCCCCCGTCCCTATCCCCGTTCGGGTATCGGGGCCCCGTCGAGGACCCATCCCCACAAAAATTTCACACAAGAGAAGAGCTCTTATAGTCATTTTAACTCTAAAATCATATCAACAAACAAGGAAAAAAAGAATGCATGCATTCATTGAGGATTATGTTGTCCCGTTTATGAAAATGTGAATATGATGGGCTAGAGAATATGTTTGTAATCTAATAACTAAATTGGACTAAACTAAATTTGGATCCCCAACCGGATCCCTGCGGGGAAAAAAATTCTCCATTCCCGTCCCTGTCATCCCCGACGGCGGAATAATTTTCCTGTTTCCATCCCCGCGGGAGACGATTTCTTCCCATACCCATCCCCTAATAGAGGAATTCCCCGCCAGAGATCGGGGAACGGATCCCCATTGCCACCCGGTCCACATGAGACCATATGACAGTTTAGTAGTTAAGATTTGTGCAATTTCACTCCTAGTGAGAGCATGAGCGCACATCCCTTAACCATTTTGGTTGCTCAAGTGTGTGTTTCTTTGAATTTGAGTTAGGCCTACGTTGCAAAGAGCTACAGAGGGAAAACAGTCATGTGCTTTCTCAGTTGATCTTCATAACACGCGTCTAATCTGTATTGCAAGATTATAGGACCATTGCTGATAGCTAGCTAAGATATTTAATTCACTTTGATTTTTTTCGTTAATTCTATTTAAAAAATTTCTCGTACCAGATCACTCTAGGAGGACTCGAACCATTTCATATAATGAGCAACAAAAATCGCTTTTCAAATGCAACAAGCCAACAAGCATTTTTTTAGAGACATATGAGTCTTCTCATAATTCCTCAACTGGTACTACCTTTTTGGATGATGCAAAGCATAGATCTCGAAAACGGATAATTAATTGCTCCAAGAATGATTAACTACTAAAAATATATATAGATAGTTCGGTATGCTTAGAACTTTTTACGAAGGACATAGGGCAAGTTTGATTCATAGTTAAACTTTTCCATATTTGCCATGTCTCAAGTTAGGTAAGTTTGACTAAGTTAACCCTCCGTTTGGTTTATAACCATACCTGTAGAATTCCTTCTTATTATTTAGGTCTCACACGTCATCTATTAGAGCATCTCCAAGAGGAGTCCTAAATTGGTTGCTAATTGTAATTATAGGGCTTTGATGAAAAAAGCACTCCAACAGAGGTTGTATTTTGAGAAAAATTATCAAAATAGGTTTAGGACTCAGAGCCCTGTTGCTATATTTAGCAACTCTCCTCTCCGGCCCTAATGAAGGATTGGAGATTTAGGATCTAATTGCTGAAGTCAATAGCTATCTTGGGTCCTAATTTTTTTAGTTTAGACCTTATTTTGAGGTATAGGACTCTATTTTAAGGCTTGACTATTGGAGATGCTCTTATATACTAAAAGTTCACGGTACGTGATCAAAAGCTCTAATAAAAAAGATAGAAATTCAAGAAATTCTTACAAAAAATCAAAATATCTGGCCTTTAATTTGATGCCCCTAATTGTAACAGCCATTGGATCTTTCTAAAAAAAAAAGATAGAAATTAAAAAAATTCTTAAAAAAAACAAAATACCTAGCCGTTGATTCATTTGTCCCTACACGAATCTATGCACAAATCCAAAACCTGATCCGCGCGATGGCCACCTGGCCCGCCTCGAGGAGTTTGGCGATGTCCCTCCGCATCTAGCGCAGATGCAGCTCCCACCGGTTCCATAGCAACTTTATACAGGGGATCATCAGGTTCAACAGCATCTTGTTGTTCGCACGGATCAAGAAACCAGCGCACACTGAATCAAACTAAAACCACATCGCCACCTTCTCAAGAAAGAATCAACCAATTTGCAGACTAAGAAACCACGCGTATCACTTAGCGCCGCGGAAGCCGCCGCCACCGCCCTTGCTGAAGAATGCGTCTAGCATCGACATGGCGCCTGATCGACCGGTGCAAGAAAAAGGGAAGTGGCTGCTGACGAATACTTATACCAGGGGTACCCCACAGTAAGGTATACATCTATTTCAAGATCGTTTCTCTCTCAGTCGTGCGAACATGACGGCAAGATTGGCAGGGTGCAGAATGCTGGAGAGGGTATTACCAAATTATCCGCCCCTCACAGATGGGATTATCACTGAATATTGGCTGGAACGCCAAATGATCCGTCTTGGGCCCAGCTCTAGGTCTCGTGGGCCCACAAAGGACCCTCGGCCTCGTTCAGGCCCGCCAGGGGCGGTCCGATCTGGCCTCAGGTCGGACGCTCCGCGAGTTCGACGACCACGTGTCGGGCGCCCGCAGTTCGACTTGGCCTCAGGTCGGAGCCCAAACGACCTCCAACTCAGCGATCTCCGCCACGTTGCCGATCGACCTCAAGTAGGTCACCTGCCCCATGGACGCGACGGTCATGCTGGAGCAGGTGGCTCCTTCCCAAGGTGGCCAGGGGGCCACCAAAGTCAAGCGCCCGTCCCTTCACTCCATCCTGCGCTGTGAAGAGACACGCTCCGTCCCGAGGCGGTACCAGAGCACAGCGTAACGACGTCAGCACCTGACAAGCCCTCAGATGGCAGGTGCGCACCTTCTTGACGGAACGCCGCCCGTTGTGTATACCAACCCAGACGTGGGACGCCCAGGAACCTGTCAGTCACCAAGACCGAAGACCGGAACTCCCAGGCATAGCATACCCCTACCTTTTTTCTCCAAACTCCCGTGTAACCTGCCCCCTCCGCCTATATAAAGGGAGGCAGGGAAGGGTATTCGCATTCGCATCCGTCTTAAGCAAACACATCCGGTCTCGAGCAAGTCAAACATACAGACGAACATTCCTAGCTCCCGAGCTTTCGCTCCTCCCACTCGGACGAGCGCTCAAGGCCTGTCTTGAGCCCTCGCTTGTAACCCAGTGCAGTCCGCTGCACCTCAAGCAATACAAAACCACCACCACGAACTTGACGTAGGGACATTCGGCCCGAACCAATATACATCTTGGACTCCTGTAGTCTAACCATTCAAGAAGAGGGAACGCGCGGCCCCTATACTTACAAATTTACTTGCCGGTTGTACGAAACACCGACAGCTGCTTAATAAAAAAAACTCATTAAGAGTTAATACAAGCTAAACCAATAACTCAATAGGATATTGTCTTACTATCTATTTCTCATTGTCGCTAATTTCATCTATTATATATTAAAAAGCTCATTAAGAGTTGCTAAGAAAAAAGAGAAATATATTAAAAATTCTCACAAAAAGCAAAACATCTAGCCTTTAATTTGGTGGCCCCTAATTGTAATAGCCATTGGATCTTTCTAACAAAAAAATATAGAAATTCTCATAATAAAACAAAACATCCAGCAGTTGATTTGGCGGTCGCTATTTATATATAACAAATTACAACCGATGGATGCTGGTCGTATACAACAACTCATCTAATTGATAAAACTGGAAAAGCATACAACTCTATCTCTAATGAACTGAAAAGGCCATATGCAACTCTCTCACCCTCTCTCAATCACAACTGATAGATGCAAACCGTATAAAACAACTCATCCATGATTGAAAACTGAAGGCATACAAAGTGCAAAATTCCATCACACAAACTCACGAAACAATTCACAGAAATCATGGGCTCATGGCACCACTCGCTTTCCTCCTAAACTAATTGAAAAAGCCCTCGGATATCGGGCAACCAGATCACATACAAATCATAGACATCTCATCTAAGCATGCATCCATCTGCGAACAAATACGCATGGCCATACCTTTGGGCTTCTTGGATCGGAGGAGGAAGGTGCCTCCCGTGGCTACCGCAATGATGGTGACAGCCACCGTGGTCTCGAGGCTCTGGCCCTACAAAAAATCCATGGTTGGTGACCTCCCTCCCGCACCATTGTCTCCCTCACGACTCCTCGGAACCAGTGGCCAGTTTGGTTGGGTTGGGTTGCGGGGTTTGGTAATGGATTTTAGAGATGGATGGCGAGGCGAGGTGGGCTGCAGAGGTAGGTGTGTGTGGGAAGAAGATGGGATGGTGGTGGCGGAGATCACATGGCCTTTTTCGTATTTCACTTTTGAGCTGTGCAGTAAAGAGATTAACAGAGTAATACATGTATTCACTCACCTATACTAATAAAAGCAATATGATGTACACTAAAATAAGTACTAAAGAAAAAGACAAAAATAGCAATAATAAAATTAATAGATGATATATAAATGCAAAATATTGTGCTATGCTACCTTTACTGTTTTGCAGTGCAAGTATTTGGGGAAGAAAGTTTATTTCACATGTGACAACTATTGCGGAACGACGTGGATATATTTGTCCCATAATATATAATATAAAAATATTAAAAACAGATTTCTAGAATGATCTATTTTTTGTCAAAAACAAAATAACATATGTATTGCCAACTCATTTAAATAAGCTCTAAGGATTATGTGCGTGCAAGTTATTTTTAAGATTGCACAATAGATACCCTTCAAACTATAAATGCAATTATTAAGAAGATGCACGTGCGTACGCACGGGCCCACTTGCTAGTTGACTCAAAAAAGTGTGGTAAAATTCATTTTCCTAGCCCAAAGTGTTGTTTCAATTTTGATAACCTAACCTTACACGAGTCTGGCAAAAAAAAAACTATGACTAAGCGTGATAACCTTAGTCTATGAACAAAAAATGCCCTTATACAAAGGATGCGAATCAGTATCCAACTCTGACCTCTCGGCTCCGACGACGGAGTTCACCAGCACCACAAACCTCTCCCTTATTCATGATTGGTCGAAGAAGCTCAGCGACCAAACAAAAGCACTACATAACCTAATGCCTTTATGTCTTAACGTATATGCACATGCCATTAGTTTAGTTGTTGAATGGGAAAAAAAGTGTCTAGCAAGCAAACAAAAGAATCACATAAACACAACTTGCTATAATACTTGGGTCAACCAATATCCGAGCACTCTGAACGCTGGTAAGTCAAATCAGCAATCTAAGTTTAATCAGAAGATAATACCAGTGTCTGTTTCTCCCTTACACTTTTCTTTTGCATCCATAGATTGCAGGGCACGAAGTTGTGGGGTTGGGTAGACTGTAGGTGAGATTGGCTGGCCGGAGCCCAATCACAGGAATGTCAAGATCTTGCTTTGTGCAATAAAGAATGAAATCTCAAGATTAATCAATCGGATGTGGCCTCCTTCATTCTCAACCATGCAATCTCTATTAACTTTCACTTACCTCTCTCGGACCAGGCGTATCATGATCTTCAAATCCTTCATTCCCTAATTCATGGGGTCAATATCAGTAATGATACTCTCGATGAGTGGAGCTACATTTGGAAGTCTAAGGAGTTTATTCCCAGCCTGTTCTATAAGAGGGTCTTCTCTCACATTATTGTTCCTAGACCGATTTCCTGGATTTGGAAAACGAAATGCTCCATCAAGCTGAAAATCTTTGCCTGGCTGCTTTGTTGGGATCGTCTCAATACCAGGAACCTTCTCAGGAGGAAGAATTGCCTGCTCCCTACCTCTGATTATAATTGTGTGCTTTGCAATCACGCTGTCGAAGAATCTAGAGATCACCTCTTCTTTCATTGCCCTTTTAGTACAAGATGTTGGAATGCTCTCCAAATTTCCTGGAATCCTCACATGCCATCTTCCAATAACGAATCTTCGAAGCCTGTTCTAATGAGGAAGCTCCTTTCTTCATGGATGTTTTCATGATTGCGTCTTGGGGTATTTGGAAGCAGCGCAATGACCGGATCTTCAGAGCCATCCCGGTTAATTTCCTCGCTTGGAAGGGTTGGTTTCTTGATGAAATCCGCCTTCAATCGCATAGAGTTAATGTTAACATTAGGAGTTCTTTTCTAGCTTGGGGTCTCAGACTTGTCTAGTTTCCCCTTTTTCTTTTCCTTCTTTCTTTCTTGTGTTCTTTTTTCTTTTGGTTGGTTTCTCACCGGCTGAATCTTTTGTCGCTCTTTCTTCGCTTAATTGATCCTTCCAGCAGGGGCTTCCCCTATTGTTCCGCGCTTCAAAAAAATTAAAGAATGAAATCCCATGTTCTCATGGCCTCTTGTTTGCACACTGACCTCGGCACTTTGCCATCCAACCTTTATGATTTAAACATAAAATACATCTCAGAAAAAATTCTAGAGTCTATCGTGGAATTAAGAATGCAATCTTCTAGAAACTTCTTGGCTCCTCCAATATCGTCGGATGCTTCCTTGCTGATGGGTAGAGTATCCTGAGTTCCTAACAACGCAATACACGTGAGAAAAAGGCACAAGAAGTTGGAATGGAAGAGAGGAACGTGCACATGCATGTTAGGATTCTTCCTGTTAGTGTTGCCGGCATTATAGCTCGAGCCCTCCACCACTCGATCGAGCGGCACTAGATTTCTGACCTGCGCACTGGAATTGTTAATTACATCATATCTCCGTCTACGAAAATGGAGCGAGTGTATTATTGAGGCCGGGCTGGGAGGAAAACTGCAGGTGTATGTATGTATATACATACCCCTTGCCGCGCTGCCCCAAGTTGCCTCCGGGTCAACGGGCGGACAGTCCGTGGCGCAGCGTCGCTCCAAGCATGTTGCGCGTGCGCAAGTTGGCCGCCGGAGTCAACGTGCAGTGCCATTGCTGTAGTGCATGTTGCGCGTGGCGTGAATGTGAGGTGAGCGCCCTGAGAGCAGTGAAGCGTGTGCCGGCAATGGCACAGGGCCCTGCATCTGCATGGAAGCTGTGTGTGGCGGCTGCTGATGCCGAGAATGGGACCTTGCTGCCATTGGTCTATTTGGCAAGTGGCAGCAGCAGGATTTTAGCACTGACATACTTGCACGGCTAGCGGCCAGGCCACATATATTTTCGCAAGCTGGAACCCGCAGCTAGCTCGAGCCGTGGCGGTGATTGCGTCACCATGAGCGGCAAAAGTTTGGGTCAGACGCCACCGATCTGAGGCTACATACCTCACGTCACCGCGCACTCAGGGATTTCCCCTCGCGATACGCGGGCCGCGTGGATTCCACCCCGCGACCGAGAGGCGAGAGCCGCTCGCCGCGACGCGCCCGCCGACCTCCCGTTACAAGCTACCGATACTCGATAGCCGCGACACGCTGGCAGCGCCAACGTCCCGTTTGGACGCGCCGGTGAATGAGTGGAGTTCGTGGCGTTCCCTAACATTTGCCAAGCGGAGCGCCGCGGACGCCGACCACTACTCATCGGCGTCATCGCTCAGCCGCCTCGCCCGTCCAACACCAAAACAGCCAGTTCGCGGCGCCGGGCCCCTCTCGTCTGCCGTCCAACCAACCACCACACCGTAAATCCGTAATGCTCTCTCAAATCTCCGTCGTCCAAGTCCAACCTCTGCGCGTCGACGGCCTCCGCTGCGTGGTGCCTCTGCCTTACGTTGAGCAATGTGACTACAGCACGTCCCTCCTAATTCGTTACGATCAGAAACTAAGGCAGGCATTACAGACGGGTGACGTAGATTCACGTCAGCACTCAGGATCAGGAGTTCGAATATCAACAGGGTAGATACGTTATGGACCAGCTCAGAATGATATGAACATTTGCAGCCCAGCTCACGCATTACATGAACTTTTCTCCCCCATACATTTCGTCGACTCAATAATAGGAGTTAGACAAGAGGGGCAATTAGAATTCCCTGAAACACATACCCACACCTACAACTGACATCGTACAAAATTGCAGGCTTTAGAGTGCGCCAGGTGCGTCTCTCATGCTTATATTCAGGCTGTTCCTTATTGTTCTTCTCCCAACCCCCATATTGCCCTTTGTCATCATGGCAACAAATTCCCCATAATCAATGCGACCGTCCTAGTGAAAAAAAGCAATAAAAGGGCAATTAGATCAATGTTGTTCAGAAATTTTTGAAGTGGGGAGGTAAGCCATATGCATCAAAGCACACAGTCAGGAACATTGTTGAAGCAACACTACAAACAGCGATGGGCTTCGAAATTCACAAGTTGTACAATAATAAACAAATCTTCAAGTCTCACATACTTATATCATTAGACGAGCATTTAAGCCGGTATCTCTTACGCCCCACAGATACATCCCTAGCAATCCCCAATAAAGAATTTATGACGGTCTATGTAATTCAGCCGTTCAGGAATTAGGAGTACATTCTTGTTCTAGGAACCAGGATAGCTGTAACATGAGACATTTTTTAAAGTTCCTTAAATAGATGATTAGGTAAGATTCAGTATATCCTTTCTGCATGTGTTGGCTATAACAAACTAATAGGACTACAAAATACAAGCTATTACACATATATGTAAAAAAGTACCAGACATCAGTGTACTTACATTATCCTGATCAGCTTCTTTAATGACGTCATCAAGAAAAGCATCTGGCATGTTATGCTCTTTGCAAGCTTGCTGAAGCTCATCCACTGTAATGTAACCACTGCCATCCTTGTCGAAATAAGAAAAGGCTGCCACTAGATGTTCCTCACGCTCTAGTTTATTGAGATGCAATGTAGCAGCAATGAATTCTATGTAATCAATGGTTCCACTGTTGTCCACATCCGCCTAAAGTTATTCAAATGAAACAACACGAATATGTAAGCTCGTAGGATTACTTTTTTAGGAGTACCTAAAATCCTACATCATAAAACATACACTCAGTATGGAAGAGAAATTGTAAATTGAACTACGAAGACACAAAATCTAAAGGAAGTTGCGCATGCATTCACTGGCATATAAGCACATGTTCATTTGAAATAAAATGGCTGATGCTTCTAAGGAAAATAAGTTTTAGCCGTAGAATAAGATTTCTTGTGAGTTGGGAGATCACAAGTCAAACAGAGTAAATGAAAAAAAAGGCTTATTCAACTTCAAAATTCTGGAATATCTCAATCAAAATCACTAGTTTTGTGTCAGCATATCCAATTCATTCCTGTTGAGGATAGTTCTGCCAAATATGCAAACCATCTTAACACTGAGGAGAAGGAAAAATATCCATCGCACTGCATGTTTCCTACCCAGGTGACGTATTCATTCACATGAAGAAAATCACAAATCCAAGAATACAGGTCATAAAACTCCATCTACAGGTTGAGGCCTATGTGTACATGTGCAAGAAATGGTGTTTGAAGCTTAAGGCCCTTTTCTGTTAAGAAGCTGAAGATGCCTCATAGAAGATCTAAAAACAAAAAGGGGAAATCCTTAAGCTACAGTGCCATGGGCAATGGGCAGCCACAGCCCATTAGAGGGGCAGCACACAAGGAAGGCTACCAGCAACATATCTTCATATTAGTAGTAGTTATGATTAGATGCATATCTTTATAATTAGATGGTATATATATTATCTTATCTCTAATGATTGGTTGCATTAGATAACATGGTTTCCATATTGTTAGAGGCTACCCTCATCTATATAAAGAGAGGAGCTGCACCATTCTAAACTAGCATTCAAAGAACAAAGCCATTCTCATCTATAGTCTCCTCTCCTCCCCCAAAACTGTTCGCCGTCTGGTCATCCTCTTGGTAGTGTTTACCCCATTATGAAAGCAACTAAGCAAGACCATAACAACTTGGCATCAGAGCCACATCAACACCTTTCCAGCATGGCAGGCAACGAGGGTTTCGATTCTGCTGCTGCTAATACAATCAAGGCAATTAGGGGCCTCTACGTTAAGCGTTGCTCAGGAATCAAAGAGTTCATGAGGCTCACAATTGAGCTCAAGGCGGAGTTCACGGAAGAGAAGAGGCAGCGAACCACTGCGCTGGTTGTGTCACCGCAAACAGCAACACCTCTACTCACGAACATGCCTCTAGTACCGGCGTCACATCTAGATGTGGTTGAGGTAATATTAGCGCCGACCCCGCGGTGAACACCATTGGCTCTACCGCCAGTGCTACATGTTCCACTGTCAGTGACACTTCCAACACCGCCAGCAATGCCTCCGCTACCAACAGCGCTGCCATTGTGGGTGCACTCGCTAGGGAAGAAGATCGTCGTTGTTTCACGATCGTCTTTTACTTGCTATTGCCCGACGACGTGCCTATCGAGGTGTGGAACACGAGGGATGCCTTGTAGGGAATTGCGACACCGTCATGCCTCTCCCAACGCCATCGCGGTCTGTGGTACTGTGGTAGGAAGGGTGTCACTACAGCTCCCCGCCGATTGCCCACGCCGCCAACGACTCACGCGACATCAAGACATATTGGAGGGCCGTTGTAGTCACTGCTGTTCATTGAGGCTTCATTCATCCTCTTCCACGTGGCGCAACGTCGTCGTTGCTCCCTCTCATCGACGTGGGGCCACGATGGGCTTCGTCCTTGGCCGCCAACTGATAGCTCAAGGGCGAGCTATCTTACAAAGGGTGGTGAAGTGTCATGGACATGGGTATATGTAGCCACTGCCCATTAGGAGGGCTACACGCAAGAAAGGCTACCAACAACATATGTTTATATTAGGAATAATTAGATGCATAACTTCATATTATGAATTATTATATGCATATTTTCATATTTGAATAGTATAGATATTATCTTATCTTTAGTGATTGGTTACATTAGATAAGATAGTTTCCATATGGTTAGGGGCTAACCCCTTCGATATAGAGAGAGGAGCCGCACCATTCTAAGCAAGCAAAGAAAGAACAAAGTCATTCTCATCTAGAGTCTTCTCTCCTCCCCCAAAGCCGTTCGTCACCCAGCCCAGCCATCCTCTTGGTGGTGTTTACCCCATTATGAAAGCAAGACCATAACATGCAGCCACTTTAATTAATTTTCAATCAACTTACCGCCTCCATAAGATCACGAATTTCTGTATCCTTTAGCGTTGAACCATATTTTCTCATGCCTTCTTTGAGCTCATCATATGTAATTGCACCGCTGTTATCTGTGTCCATTGCCTTGAACATTTCCTTAAGTCCTGCAATCTCCTCCTCTGAAAGGCTCTCAGCAATTACCTGGAGAACAAATACAGATCCTCTATTAACACAAAACTCATCAAGTGTGCCCCACCAGACAAGCGAAATGGAGTAATATAAGAGTGATGCCACCAGATAATTAATGGTATACTAGAAATACAGGTTATCTTGGGTAAATACCAGACATACTGGTAATCTTGGGTAACAACAGTATAGCAATTACAGACAAGGAAATACAATTGATTTATATAAAAAATTAATTATGCTAATCAGAGTAATGAAAGGGTCATGTAATGCAGTAGAAATACTAGTCTATAAAAGACATTTTGCTAATAAAATAGAAATTGAGAAGAAGCAATGAACACTCTAATGAGCATATAGCAAATGGAGGTAACTTCACTGTTGTGCATGTTGAAATACTATGACAGCTCTGACAATAATTATAGAATCTCGTAAAGGAAAAGAAATGACTCACTCGCAAAGCCATCTTCTTCAACTTATTCATTGCTGAGAACTGCTTAATGCGAGAAAGGACAGCTGGATCAAGAGGCCGATCAGGAGCAACTCCATGGTCACAAATCCACGGATGACCTGAACGAGTAAGAAAATAATTCTTTGACATTTATGTCTAACAATAGTTGAACAGATTTTCCCCTTTTGGACAAACTCCATGAGCGAGTGAGAACCCAGTACAGTGGTAGGTGAAACAATAGATAATAACAGCTATAACTCAACACGATCAAGCAAGGAATTTCTACATGGGGAAAAAATCATTGAGAACAATCCAATCCTCAGCTAAAAATAGAAGTTCCCAACTCTGAAAGAGTTCTTTATATTGAGGCTTCCAAGTTCCATGTGTCAGCAGAAGAAGCTGCTCCTCTGAAAATAATCCTATTTCTTGTCGAACAAAACAATGCTGTGCAGATATTTGTATTGAGGCATAAAAAATCGGTACACACTCTCGTAATTTACAAAATTAAAATTAAATAAATGTTTCCGATAACCGTAGTTACCATATACTTATAATTGTACTGTAGAAGGCGCATATCATAACAGCAACATTCAGCAAGCAACTGAACTATTAGAGGAAAAAAAATAGAGCTAGAGTACTGGTGAAAGTAACTAACACAGAACTTCATGCGCTGTTAGACGTTCTGCAGGACGAGGATTCAACATTCTTATTATAAGATCCTTTGCACTATCAGAAATTACCGGCCAGGGATCAGAATCAAAATCAATGACACCTTTTAATACTGCATCAAATATTCCTTGTTGTGTCTCTGCAATAAATACATTAAAAAAATCAGCCTAGAACGCTAAAAACTAAATATGAATTTCTAAGAATAAAATATAAAGCTATACGCCTATACCTGCCCAAAATGGTGGGACACCACACAGTAGTATGTAAAGAATTACACCAGCTGTCCATACATCAGCTTCTGGTCCATAACTTTTGCGCAACACTTCTGGAGCTACATAGTATGGGCTTCCTACAACATCAGTGAAAACCTGACCTAAAAAGAAATAAAACAACAAAAGGATTGTTTATAAGATAACTCTGAATTAAATGAATACAGTAACTGGTCCATAAGATGCGCATCACTTAAATGGATATGGTGGCATCCTAATAAAATGAACAATTTTTTAAGAAGTAATATGACGAACATATTAGCTCAAGAGAAAAAAACCGAAGGGTTTTAAATACATGAACAACAAGTATATTAATAGAGTATCTTGAGAAACTCAATTTCTCAATAGATAATTATTTGAACAAATATTTCAAGTAGCTTCTATTAGTTGCAATTGCAAACCAACTAAGAAACGGTTCCTTGCAATTGTAAATCAGCTTAGAAACGGTTCCTGATTAACTTGAAAGATAACTACGAATTAAACACAACAACTGTAAATTGTAATATTGCATTTCATAATATCTTGTGACTAATATTTTGGTGGTAATATCATACATGAATAATGCCATGATTCTATTCGAACATTTGACATGTAAAAGAAAGTGACAATCGAGTCACAACCATTGTGTAAATGTTAACAGGTAATGATCAGAGTGCATAAGTAATCATTTCCTTCGGAGTTCTAATGACAAGATTCTGGAAAAATATCAAGGACATAAAATTGGAACAGCACAGCTGAACATGTCCTTCAAAGCTTGTCCATTCCCAAATTCTATTTCTTATATCCTATCCTATGAGCTTAGCTAAAGCAACTATGTGTAAAATGAATTCCACCAATGCAAACCAATTCACTTATATGCATCAATGCCTCAGAAGTCGGCAAAGCGAGCACATCGAACACAACAGCACAGAAGGAAACTAAGTTTGCTCTTCCTGCAGTGACTCACCGGGCTTAAAGAACACGGAGAGGCCGAAATCGATTGCCTTGAGAGACAAGTCGTCATCCTTGTTCACCAGCAAGAAGTTTTCAGGTTTGAGATCCCTGTGCATGACCCCGAGCGAGTGGCACGCCTCGACGACCCCTACAATGATGCGCGTGAGCTCGGCCGCCTTGCGCTCGCTGTAATGCCCACGCTGTATGATGCGGTCGAACAGCTCGCCGCCCGCGCAGAGCTCCATGACGATGTGGACGTAGTGCTGGTCCTCGTAGGCGCCCTTGATGGCGACGACGTTCCGGTGACCGGCGAGGTGGTGCATGATCTGGATCTCGCGGCGCACGTCCTCGACGTCCTCCTTGGTGATGAGCTTGCGCTTGGCGATGGACTTGCAGGCGTAGTCCACCCCCGTGGCGAGGTCGGTACAGAGGTAGGTGGTGCCGAACTGCCCCTGCCCGAGCTTGCGCCCGAGCGCGTAGTGGTCGCCGAGGCTCGGGGTGGGGTGGCCGAGCACGTTGGCCGTCAGCTCCGCTGGGGCGGGGGCGCCGCGGCGCATGCCTGCTGCGGGCGGCGGCGCCGACGCGTCCGCCGCCGCCGCCGGGCGCGAGGGCCGCTTCCCGGGCGGGGAGTCGGCGGCGGTAGCGACGGGCGCGTACTCCGGGTCGTGGCGCTGCGACGCGCCGCGGAAGCTGGGGAAGTACTTGGATCTAAGGGTGACGCCGCACGTGTTGCCCATCACGCGCTGGGCGCCGGCGCGACGCGAGGCGATCTCTCTCGCATCCACCTAAAGCCTCGCGGAGGCTTACAGGCGGCCGCGGCGCGGTTTGGCTTGGTAAACGCGCGGCCGATGGGGTTGGGACTTGGGATTGCAAGTGGAAACGGGCTGGAAATGGGCGAGAGCCCTCGGGGTCAGGACTCAGGAGCAGAGCGGTGCGGTGGCTCGCTCGAGGCCACGGAGGAACGGAGCCGGAGGAGGCTTCACGGCTGCTTCGCGGTCACGTCTCCGGAAATCGGAGCGAAGGCTGCTGCGGTCGCAGACTAGCAGCGTGTCTCTGGCTCTGCGCCTTCTGCCGAATCGGAACGGAAAGACGAGATGGAAAAATGGAAATGCAATTGCACTGTCAGGACTCAGGATTCTGCTACCGGCGAGCAGTGCGACTACCCAATCGAGCAGGAAAAGTTGGCTATAAATGTTTTTTTCCTCTTTTGCGAGTAAAAATACCTTAAGAACCCGTTTAGAATTCGTACAAGAATTTTCTAGATTTCTGTTAAATTCTTGCAGACCATTGTGTTCTAAACAGTGCCAAATGTTTCCTTTGGAGTAGTTTTTGCTTTCGTTTGTTTGGTATAGGGGTACCACACTACTCTTTTTAAGAACAGTGGCACTATACTACTACTATGATCTGATGGAGTATTAATGAGGGGAAGGCTAGGATCGCGCACCGCTCCATTTGTTTACTTTCCCAGATGAGCCACAGATCCAGCAGCGTAGCTGATTTGAGCGGAACTCAAAACTGATCACCGACAAGTAGGATAGGATCCAACAGGCTTACCACTGACTAGAGTGACTAGTAACTAGTAAGGAACTAAGGACCACGGGGCATGCGCACGGTGTTGTTGATTCACGGGCAACATGCGGCGGCGGGGGATCAGGGGCGCTCGTGTGGGTGGCGCCCATCCTCCCCGCCTGCATCTACACCACTCGCTGCCGTGATAAACATGGACCCTAAGCGACGGTGAGATTCGTGGCGTTCTTCTGCCTAATTGCAGTTGGTCCAGTCCATGGGCGGTTTAAACGTTCGAGGTCTCTTGTGCTGCTAGATAGTGTGCCTGTCCGCGATGGCAAAGTGGAGTGGAAATGATGAGCCTTAAGGCTAAACAGATATAAAGAGGCAGCAAAGACGAAAAGGAAAGGGAGAAAAGTGTGCGTGATTTTTCGGACAACTCACAAACATGAGAATGGAATATTTGGTTGATCGACAAGCTTTACCATACATGCTTTTAAAACAAACTTTACGATACATAAAGTTATACAAATTTGATTTTTTTTTTTTGAGACGTTTAGTTTGGAGTTACAGTTGTGATGTGCCACTCGTTTCACAGATATTTTTTTTGTCATAAGTGTGACGACCGCATTTTAGACGCTATAAAAATTCTACTTTACCAAACTTGTGGAACAAAGCTCAGGAGTATGAGAAGCAACCAAGTAGAACCCCCGTCCAGTCAGTGGCAGTTAGAGAATCCGATCCTATGTACAAAGTGTGAAGCTCAAGAAAGCTTATCGGATCCAACTCGTCAACTGTTCATACTTCATAATCATTGGACCAAGAGGAATTAGTCGGGCTAGTCCAGCTAACCAGATCTGTGAGTATCTTGTGTACATGCAAAGGCAAGTTATTATACTAGTCTCCTGCATTGATCTATACTCGGTACATTAGCACTCTATACTTAGTTGTGTTTGTTTAGGCTTGAGCTTGAGTTTATTTGGTTTCTAGACCTCTATAAGCCATAAGCTAAAACAAACAGTATTTTTTCAGCCAGACGGAGAGAAGAAGCTCCAACCCAATTTGCACTACGCAAGAGAAGTAAGGAAACGATGCTTCTGACCGGTGAAAACACGAAAATCCCACTTCCCCATACTTACAACTTAATCATTATTTACTTAAAATTGCTATGCTCATCCAAATTCCAAAGAATTTCTCCTCCAACACCAGCCTAAACAAACACAACCTTAGACTGTCTTTGGCATGGTTTAGGTTTGTATAAAAGTCAGCTTTTAGCTGTCTGTCCTGAAAAGTCATTTTCTAGGAACTTTACGTCTTTTTACAAAATAATTTAGAAAAAGAAACTGAATTAGAAATCAATTGTTTGACACAACTTGTGACTTATTCTGGAGAAAAACCAGTTTAGAAACTATGCCAAAGAAGCCTTCCGTAGTCCATGCTACGCGTTCGTGGTAGGGACCCCCGTCGAAGAATCGAAGCCATGGCGATGTGGATATGGCCTCCTGGCCGTTGGCGCATGCAGGAGAAGAATTTCGGACGTTGTTAGTGAATCCAAATGGCCGAGTTGTACCTGGGCCATTTGGACCATGTGAGGGGAGCAAAGGCCTAACGGGCTACCGCCTGTTTTTTGTTCTAGTTATTGGTCTGGCACATACAAAAAAGAGGGGCCATCCACTCGACATTTCTGATTTCTGAAAGCCCTTCTCTGATTATAAAAACTTGGAAGTGTTAAATTGAACCTCTCCATTCGTTAGCTTGATGTGTTACATGACTATATATCATGTGATAAGTCCTAGCGCGGATTTATATGTTCACGAAAAGGTTCGAACACACCCGAGTAATGCTGGTTTAAGGCATGTAGGTAGAGGAAAGAGACATGAAACCATGTCTCTCCAATAGGAGGCTTGGAAAGGAGAACCCAGTCAAAGCTCACACATCGATCGCACAGTGCCTCATGTCTTAGCCTGTATATATTGTTATGGGCAGTCAACTTTCAGCGATAGAAGGAGATCGATTTTAAAAAGGGTTACATGTAACATGCATGCGTACTGTGCAAAACTCAGGCTTTCCGTGACCACCTAACTGACTCAGCCGTACTCCATTCTCGCCGATCAAAACACCATTTCATCCGAACTTGCCGCCTTTAGTCCGCTGATCATTCGTGCTGTCCAGATTTACAGAGCCTAGAAATAGAGACAACAACTTAAGCAGTTTCGATGTTTAGCACTGTCTAATCGAGTCAATAAACAGGTTGAATTGTCAAACACTATGTTGCTACAGTGTTTTAAATCCGTACATTAATTTTAAATAGTATTTCTGAATTATCGTTTTTTTTATCTATCCAGGTGCAGCTGGATCTCAACTGACAACCTAGCTCACGATACTTAAAACAACCAGAAAAGCTTATTCTCTGACTCGGCTCACGGGTCACATCCGCCTCCAATCCCACGCGCACCACCACCGTTACGCCACAGCTACAACAAGCCTGGCTTATTCTTATCGGTCGAGGCTGCTTCTTCCTCCCCCGCCGTGACCTTATCACATCAGCGGCTGCGCTTTTCGATCACCGGAAAAGGAGATCGCTAGCTTCGCTTTACCTGAAAGACGCACAAACGGAAACGGGCCGCCTGTGTGGTGTGCCCATCGATCAGATCCGTGCATGCATGACAGATGTAAGCTCCGTAAGAACTGCGCTGCACACGTACGCGTACATCGATGAGAGCGAATCGAATCTGTCCGTATGAGATTAAAGAGCGGTAGGGCCGGCGGCCGTGCGCGCGGTCACAGGTTGCCGGTGACGCGCGCGGCGCGGTCGAGGCTGTTCCGTTCGCCTCGGCTGCGCTTTCCTCCCTCGCGCGCGCACGCCACGGCCTTTTTCCTTTTTGCCGTGCGCGCGACGCTTTATCTGTGAGCCACACACGCACGGGCCGTCGTCAACTTATCGCCCCCGCGGTCCAGCTCCAGCCAGCTAGGCTAGGTTCGGCCAACCTTGTTAAGCAGGACGTTTACCCGGCTCAGGCTAAGCTCCGCCCCTGCTAGACACCGACGTGCACGGGAAGTGTAGGCCAAAGCATTGCATATCTGTTTCATGTATCTTGATTTTTGTAAATTTAATCCTCTCCGGTATGTATTTATAAATTTGATCCCTCCCCTACAGCGAAACACATAACAATGAACACATGTCCCTTACCGCAATCAGGGAGCACAGAAACTGGCCAGCACCACGGCAGGACAAGTGAGCGTGGCAATGAGCGAGCAAGCGCAGGAGGAGGCGCTGTCATGTTCGAGGAGCGCGAGAGGAGCCTCAAGGCGTGTTTGCGGGTAGCGTGGAAGGTATCCTGGCGCAGTGAGCTATGCTACCCCTGCGATCGGCCAGCTTTCGCCCTTCCTAGGCACGGTAGACGACAAGTGTCGCCTGCCAAGCCTTTTGTAGTGGGGAAGGAGGCTAAATTTGTAAATACATATGTGAGGGTCTAGATTTACAAAAAAAAAACATGTGAGAGGCTAGATAAGTGATGATTTTGACGGAGATGGATGGGATGGGCAGAGGCTTCGCCAGCCTGTCGTGTCGGGTTGAGGTGTCACTATGCGGAAGGCCGAGGCAAACAGAATTGAGCGGCGACAGCACTGTGCACAAGCTATAGGCCCTGTTTAGGGGCTATGCTTCGACTTTGGGCCAGAAGCTCCCCAAACAGACCGACTGCACAAAGAAGCCGTAGCAAAAGTAGTGCAAAAGGCCAAAGCCAAGTTAGAGGTGCTTCACAGCTATGTTGTAGCTTCTAGCCCCTTCCCCGCTTTGTGAACTCCTGGTCGTTACCTCCTCCTCGACCGTCGCCACCTCCTCCTCACCCATGAATTCCCGATTGCCGTCTCCTCCCCACTCGGACGCCGCCTCCTCCCCACCTATCACCACTCCTCCCCGCTGAGAAAGGTAACGGGATTGATGATCTCTTGAAAATGATGCGTAAAACGAAGTTCACTAGCTATAGTAGCCAATAAAGGCCAATTTATCAAACAACATCGCAACACCAGCTACGGCTACTTTACAGCCCCGACGGGGGCATAACCAGTTGCGATGCTACGACTAGGAGCCTGTGCGTTGCAGGGTTCATTAGAGACTAGGGTATTGGACTAGGGTTGATCCATTGCTGGGTTGTGGGCCTGTGGCCTTTGAGGTTCTTGTTGGGCTGTGGGTTTTTAATACTTGTTGGACTAGCCTGCTGGATTGCCTTTTAATTTACGAGCCGAGTGAGTCAACCAAGCTACCTGCGAGCTTGCCGGAACTTGGCTCGTTAACTTAACGAGTGAAAATGGGTGTTTGGCTCGGCTTGCTAATTTCACGAACTCGAGCCGAGCTAGCTGGTGAGCTTCGACCTTTTTCGCCACCCCTACCCGCGGTTACGTGCAAGCAATCTCTAGAAGGTTACGTTGCTTGTTTCATGGTGGTGGAGGTTGGTGGTTTTGCCGGCTTGGGGTTGGATCCGCGTAGCTGTCCGGCCGGTTGCCACTTTTGCAGAGTTCTTGCCGCTGTGATCTTATTCTCTGTGCTCTTTCTTCGCTTTATTTACGCTTTTTACAGTATGACCTGGAACCGAGCCGAGAGAAAAAGAACGGGGCCTTTTCTACAGTGCCTCCCTCTTTTTAACGCTCAACAGAAACGTACTCCAACTGGAGTGTACTAATACTGGTACTGTTGAATGACGTGCACGTTTTCTAAATGCTTATCTTGTCACCGTTATTTACTGGTGAAGACAAATTTGAAGTGATCACTTCTGATCCGTTATCTCATTTTTTACAAAATTAATCATCCACGTGTAAAAATATAAATCTAGTCCTCTTCATCTGCTGCGTTCAAGTAGCGCAGCAACCATCAAGCACAGCTGATAGGGAGGGGCACGAAAGCAGGACGGTCTGCCACGGCTAGCAGGTACGAGAGGCACCTTCCATAGGGTAAAAGAGTTATATTTACAATTTCACTTAAAAAAAAGCTAGATTTTTTAAAAAAGTATATATATACTATGATGTGTTACGGACTGCAACAGCCAAACTTCTGTATTGATAGTCCACCCGTGTATATAATTAAGGCCACGACTCAGTAGCCTTACTTAAAGAAAGAACTAAAGGGCGAAATCCAATAGGCGGAAATGCCAATGTGTGTTCAATTTTGTTGTACCAACTGTGCAGAATTTAATTGGATGGCGCAGATCAAAAAAATTAAAACTAAAAGAACTTTTTCTTCAAAATACTACTCTGTCCGTCCCATAAAACAAGACGTATAAAAATTTAATTGGAATCCCATTTTATAGGACGCCTTGTGATTTGTCGTCCGTTTCTTCCGCAATTGCCACTGTGCATGGATGATCCTGGTCAAGCGGGCAGGTTTGTTCCTGATTCCATGTGATTCGCTTGCTTTCTATCTTTATACGTGGTCCTTCCAGAAAGGCAACGGAGGAGTAAAAAATAGACTGCTGATGAAAAGTCGGGCCGGCTGTTAATCAGGGGCAGCATCGGTAGAAAACCACTACGTTGGTAATCACGTTCAGGCTAATACGCCTTATAAATTGGGATGGAGGGAGTACTAAATACGGTATTAGGATCATACCTGCACAAGCACAAGCATAGGGAAACCTTCTTAAACAGACATTTTTCATGGTTTAAGGCATCTACCTATTATATACTATTAAAAGATCACGAGAGTCGCTAAGGAAAAAAATGGCTAGAAATTCTAAAAATATATATATATCTAGTCCTTAATCTAATAGACCCTAATTACAATCATCAATTGATTTTTTTTATTAAAAATAGAAATATACTAGAAATTCTCACAAAAAATCAAAATATTGGCTTTTAACCTGGTTGACCCTAACAAACTTAAACTATAGTAGCTACTGGATGTTATTATTTAAAAAAACATTTAACAATCTATCTAGCGAACTTGAGCTATAACAGGTTAGATTAAAAGAAATATGTCTCGACCAAATACATTATTCTTAATCGGCTTGATCGGTTGGTTGCCGCATCTGGTCTCGTGCGACAGGTGCGCCGTTGGCAAGATGAAGTCACATCCATCCGTTCATTTTCTCATCGTATTCTCAAGGAGAGAAGGCAGCTCACATCGATCAATACGTACCTTCCGTCTCATGACTTGATTATGAGCTGCAGGTTTCTTAATTTCTTGTAAATCCTCGCGTTAATCATCTCATCCGCCAAGCCCTGCAAAGATAAAGACAACAGGCAAGAGCACCAAGACATGTGTCGTTGCTGTCTATAAGAACCATTTAATTATTGGATTGCAAGGGAGAATAAATTCGATGTTGGAGATCAGAATAGTAAGAACGGCCATATCCTCCTGGTTCAGGTTTTTCATCTTGCGTTTAAACACTTGCACATTGTAACTAGAAAAGGGTTACATTGGTGTTTTGAGTAGAAAGTGTAAAGAGTAATTGTAATGAACACTTGTGTATTTTATTTCATTGATCAATCAATATATACAAAGTGAACGGGTGGATTAGCACCCGTTCGGGATTACAGCAGTTAAGGGGAGAGGGAGAGACGCGATGGTTCGCTTCTTCGTTGCACGGTTGAGAATGCGGTAGTTAACTGGATGAGATCATCCTGTTCTTGTTCTTAACACTCCCCCTTGATCGAATCTATCTTCGGAGATCAATATGAAATTACTTTGTCTATGAACCTGACATGCCTAATATCATCCTCTAAAAAACCCAGTGGGAAAAAATAGATGATACGACATATAAACTATATCGATATTGCCTCATTAAAAACTTTACATGATAAAACCTCAAAAAGGAAAAACTCATATAAAGAAAAGAGTACAATATAATGTTAAACAAGTTATTTATCAGAAAGAGAAACTCCTCCTGACTCCTGCAAATCTCTAAGCCGTCTCATACCAATTCCCTTAACACATTTAGAAAATGTAGAATAAGGTAGAGACTTTGTGAATAAATCAGCGAGATTATCACATGACTTAGTTTGCAGAATATTTATTTCCCCACTCTTTTGCAATTCATGGGGATAAAACAATTTTGGAGCAATATGCTTAGTGATGTTGCTCTTAATATAACATGTCTCCATCTGAATCACACAAGCAGCATTATCTTCATAGATAATGGTTGGAGATTCAATGGAACCAATACCACATGACTGAAGTATGTGGTTTATCATTCTGCGAAGCCAAACACACTCTCGGGAGGCCTCATATAATGCAATTATTTCAGAATGATTGATAGAAGTAGCCACCAAAGTTTGTTTGGAAGATTTCTAAGAGATAGCTATTCCACCTTGTAAGTATACAAAGTCGGTCTGTGATCTGGCATTGTAGGGATCAGATAAATAACCAGCATCAGTATATCCAGTTAAAGTCGGGTCTCGGTTTCTTCCATAGAAAAGACCAAGATCTCTTGTACCATTGAGATATCTAAAGACATTCTTCACTCCAGAACAATGACGCTTGGTGGGAGCAGCGCTGTATCTTGCAAGTAGATTCACTGCAAATGCAATGTCCGGCCGGGTACTATTTGCAAGATACATAAGCGCACCAATAGCACTGAGATAAAGGTACTCAGGTCCCAATATCTCCTCTCCATCACCCCGAGGTCTAAAAGGGTCTTTCTCTACGTCTAGAGATCTGACCACCATAGGGGTTCTGGATGGATACGACTTATCCATATTGAATTTCTCCAATATTTTCTGAATATAAGTAGCTTGATATACAAAAATTCCTGAAGGTAAAAGCTCAAGTTGCAAACCTAAGCAAAATTTGGTTTTACCCAAATCCTTCATCTCAAATTCCGTCTTTAAATGATGACGTGCTTCATTAATATCAGTTTCATTACCGATGATGTTGAGATCATCAATGTACACCGAAATAATGCAGAATCCTGTAGAGGATTTCTTAATGAAAACACATGGGCAGTCATCATTATTAGTGTACCCCTTTAAAGAAAGGAATTCACTTAATCGATTGTACCACATGCGCCCTGATTGCTTCAAGTCATATAATGACTTTTGCAATTTTACACAATACATGTTACGATTTGCCTGTGGATCCGGTACATTGATTCCATCAGGAACCTTCGTGTAAATCTCAGAATCCAATGACCCATATAAATATGCTGTCACTACGTCCATCAACTGCAAGGATAGACGATTTTGAACTGCCAATGATATCAAATATCGGAAAGTTATGCCACTCATAACCGGAGAATAAGTCTCATTATAATCAACACCGGACCTTTGCGTGAAGCCTTGAGCTACTAGCCTTACTTTATATCTCACCACTTCATTATTTTCATTCCGTTTTCGGACGAAAACCCACTTGTATCCTACAGGGAAAGTGCCACGAGGTGTAGGCATCATTTCCGAGAATACTTCTCTTTTATAAAGCGAGGCAATCTCTGTTTCGATCGCTTCCTTCCATTGATTCCAGTCCGAGCGTTTTCTACACTTTGCCATGGACTTAGGATCTGGATCATTAAGGATGTCAGCAATTTGTTCAGAGAAATAAGTGTCGACAACTGTAGCTTTTCGGTCAAATAATTCTCCAGTCTCAATATAATTTGTAGCAATTTCGTTCACCCTAAGAGATTCATCATTATTTCCCGTAATGATGGATCTAGGGTTATCCGATGTCCCAAGTTCAGCAATGCGCGCAGCCGAAGAGGGTTGAGGATCAAGTCCACTTTGATATCTATCAACCATAGGTTGATCTGCATTTACCACCTTTTTCTGCTTAGAGGCCTTACTTCTCCCCCTCTTATTGCTAATCGGCGGTTGAGTGGTTTTATTTGGTACCTCCACTCTTTCAGGCACATTTCTTGCAGGAATAAAGGATTTCATAACACCTTTATAATCTGTAAATGCATCTGGCATGTTGTTTGTAATATCTTGCAAACTAATTATTTTCCGAACTTGAAGTTCGGTTTCTTGAGTACGTGGATCCGAGGATGAAATACTTTGAGCATTCCAATCAATTTCACGGCATTCTTTCTGGTACTTGAAATCTCCCCCTAATGCCGGGAAATGTTCCTCATTGAATATACAGTCAGCATACCGGGCCGTAAATAGATCCCCTGTAAGAGGTTCTAAATACTTAATGATCGACGGAGATTGAAATCCCACATAGATCCCCAATTTTCTATGAGGGCCCATAGAGGTACGCTGGGGTGGTGAGATCGGAACGTACACCGCACATCCGAACTTACGCAAATGGGAAATACTTGGTGGATTCCCACGTACTAACTGCATGGGAGAAGAATCATGATATGCAGTTGGTCGAAGTTGGATTAAGTCAGCAGCGTGTAAGACCGCATGACCCCAACACGACGTAGGCAATGAGCAATTCATCAGTAATGGACGCGCAATGAGCTTGATTCTCTTAATCAACGATTCAGCCAAACCATTCTGAGTATGGACATATGGAACAGAATGTTGTACCTGAATTTCTAAAGCCATGCAATAATCATTGAAAGCATGGGAGGAAAATTCAGCAGCATTGTCCATTCGGATTGATTGAATCCTATGTTCAGGATAATGTGCCTTCAGCTTAATAATTTGAGACATTATTTTTGCGAAGGCATGGTTTCGTGTGGACAATAAGCACACATGTGACCATCTAGTAGATGCGTCAATCAAAACCATGAAGTACCTGAATGGTCCAGAAGTTGGCTCAATCGGACCACAAATGTCACCTTGAATTCTTTCAAGAAACTTAAGTGGTTCAGCCGGGATTTTAAGAGGTGAAGGTCTTAAAATCAATTTCCCAGTAGCACATGCTGTGCATACAAAATATGAAGATTTGGGAAACTTTTTAGCTGTCAAATCATGACCGATAGAATTGGTGATAATTTTTCTCATCATCCCGACACCGGGGTGCCCAAGTCGATCATGCCAAGTTTGGAATGCATCGACGTTTTGAAAAATTACCTTGTATGCAACATGTTTTATGGGCTTAATGTATGTATAGTACAATCCAGATTCGAGAGATGGATTTTTTTCGCATATTTGCTTGCCATATCCAGTAAGTCTAGTTAAGAGAAGATATTCCTCTTTATTTTCTTCATGTGTTTCCACATGAATACCATTCTTACGAATATCTCTATAACTCAACAAGGTACGAGTTGAATCAGGATACAATAAAGCATCCTCGATTGTAATCTGTGTACCCATAGGGAGGGTGATTGTGGCTCGACCAGAGCCAACTATCAACGCATCACGACCAGCGATCGTTAAAACATTTCCTTCTCTTTTCTTAAGAGTTTGGAAATATTTTATTTCTGTGAGTATAGAGTTTGTGGTACAACTGTCCACAAGGCATAATTCCTCCTCCGAGGGATTGACTTCTAGAGACATCTATAGTAAGAACAAAAATTTAATTAAAATTCTTTATTTAACACATATAGAGATACATACACATTGTATTGAATATCTAACATAACAATAATGTAATATTACAATACATATGAGTTTGTACAAATAAATATACAACTCCAAATTACAAACAAGTTTTTAAAATTCTAATTATTACAACACACAATACTATTTAACAATAATTACGGACATGGAGATTTTTAAGATAAATCTCCATACATGTCACCCGAGGTGTACTCGATGAGCATGTCGTCTGTTGTAGGAAGGTCCACTTGATGAGTAAGGGCTTCATTGTTAGGTGATTCATGAGGAACCGAAGACGAACAACCAGCCTCCTTAGAAGTCTCAATAGTAAGATTGAAGTGTGCTTCATATCTTGGTGCCTTCTGTTTGCCATCACGGAGGGATTTCTGATAAAGATCAACCAAGTGTTTTGAAGTACGACAAGTCGCGGCAAAATGCGTGTTACAACCACACTTATGACAAAGTCTTTTATTGTCATAGGTAGTTTGTGCATTGCCACGTGCCTTATTGTTAGCACGGTTGTAAGTTCAACCTTCATTAGTTATGGTTTTGGTGTTAATGACAAATCTAATCTTGTGTTAATGACAAATCTAATATTAAGTTTATCCCCTAATGCGATATTGTTATTAATAACAAATCTTATATCGAGACTAACTTGTTTATTTAGAATATCTTTGATTAGTCTCATCGCATTGAAAAATGGAAAACCCGAGGTATGTATGCATATTCATTATAGTATTAATTACATACTTTGGATTCAAGTTAAAGTATGAATGTCCCCGTTATATTAACCACAAAATGTGCATCATGTTTCCCAATCCATATATTACATGGATGCACATATTTAGGGGGAGTTTGTAGTTTAACTTGAAAGTCTCTTTGTATTGATCAATTCGTTATTGACACATATAAGGATCAAGACAAAGAAACTAAATCTTTGAGTATATATTCGAATTGCCTAGTTATAAGTATACTCATGGTAATATAAGATATACTCCAATACGATCAATTTGAATATGTGCATATTATCTCCAAGTCAATCATATTTATGCACATATACATGTGGGGTGTATTCTATAGTTGATGATCTAGAGTAATGATCATTTCCATACAATTTACATATAATGGATCATTTCTTTCCATCAACATGAGTATATGAAAACTTGTGTAGTTAATATATACTCATATCAATTTAAATGATAATTTAAATTGAGTTCATTTGTCTTAATTAATTATTAATGAGCACTTCATCATGTGTTGATGGTGTTCCGTGATTAATTGAGGATAAATGAATAGTTCTTAAGTATAATAAAGCATGAGTTGCATTATTGTACTTAAGACACTTAAATCATTTCTATTGATTTAGGGTTGTGCTCAATTGATCTAGAGGCATCCATTATGTGTTAATGGAGTGCAAAAGATAATTGAGACAACCATGCATCTTGGACTAACTATTTTATGAGTTGTGATTGAGTTAGGTCCAAGGATGGATGAGATGATGAGAACGGGACAAGGGCGGCATCATGAGTTGATGGGCGTCAAGAGTGGATCCCAAGTGGAGTCAGTGGATATCCCGGGAATATCAAAGTGATGATCATAAAGACCCCAAAGGGATTGCTTGTCTTGTGGCGAAGGTATAATTAGATAGGCTAAGGACTTTGTAGTCTTTGAGTCTAAGGTTTTAATCGCCGTGCTATTAAGAGGGGTTGTCTCTTTTGCTTGAGCTTCATCATGTGTTGGTGATCTCAATCCGCGTTCACTCAAGCTCAACCATTTGAATTTGGTTTTTGCATAAAGTTTAATCATTTGGCATGTGTTGCGAATGGGTTAAAAGTTATGCTTGGTTGTTTGGTTTATGCTCCGATTTGCATGTGTTGCAAAGAGGAAGAGCATATGTATTTGGTTTTCGCATTATGCTTTGATTTGCATGTGTTGCAAATAGGATAACCTAATGCGTTGGCTTTTGCGTGAAGTTCATTTTTGCATGTGTTGCATTAGTTGAAGCTTCATGTTTTGTTCGCAAAACAATCTTTATAAAACCGTGTGGTTGCTTGGAGCTAAGTTTTGCATGTGTTGCAAAAGGAGAGAGCTCAAGCATGATTTTATGGTTGTGTATTTGTATGGAGCTAGAGGCTTGCATGTGTTGCGAGTAAAGAGCTCATACGTGTGATTTGGTTTAGTTGAAGTTTGGTTTTGGTGTTGCATGGAACTAGAGAATTGCATGTGTTGCAATTAGAGAGTTCATGCATCCTGATTTGACATTTATGGAGTTGCTTGGAGCTAGACTTTTGCATGTGTTGCAAAGAGTAGTGCTCAAGCATGAAATTGGTTTAATGTGTTTTTGCAAGTTCGTTGTGCGAATAAACTGAGGTTTATGAGTCCGGAATTCCGAGAGCATGTGAGTGGGGCTTGCAACGGGTGTTGGCAAGTTGACCGGGTCTTGTGTTGACCTTCACATGGCTAGGGGAATTAATCTCATAAACTTCGAGTTTGATTAAGCTTATCGATTTGCGAATAGTTCTTGAGTCGATTGCGAAATGTGTTTTCGCAATTTGGGTTAAATTCTTTGAGAATGGTTTGAATTGGTGCAAATGTGTTTTACACGTGTGTGTGATCATGTGTTGATCATTTAATGGCTCAAAGAATGTTGTTTGGGTTTTCGGAGAGAAAGTTTTCAAACGAACCAAAGTTAATCGACAAAGGCGGTGTGGCCGCCTTGATTGATTGGGCCGGGCGTGGAAGCGATCGGACCGTGGGCGGTCGACCGGCCCCAGCGGCGTGATTTTTCGAGGCGGTACTGCTTGGTGAGTCTGGCGGCGACGGCCGGTCGGTCGGACGGACCGGCGTCTTGGTTGGACCGGCCGCCGGCGTGTTTTTTCAAAGGAGTGTGATTTTCGGTGTTTGCTGATTTTGTTGGGCGTCGGACCGGAAGGCGGCGTCTTGAGTGTGGCGGGCGGCGGTGCGGCCGGCCGTGGCGGTCAACCGGCCGTCTGTGATCGAAAATCGACCGTTGCTCTGTGAGGAGCGGTTGGACCGGAGGAGGTCCGGTTGGACCGGATTTTTGGTGTTTTCGCCCGTTTTGCCCCCAAACGACTAGTTTTCTTGTGGGGGGCTATAAATACCCCCTTGGGGGGCTTGGGCAGGTTGTTGTTGCTGTGTTTGAGTATTTGGGAGAGGTGTTGCATGTGTTGCACACTCTCATTTGATTCTTGAGCTAAAGAGTGAGCTAATTGCATGTGTTGCAATTAGTAAGTGGTTTGAGAGGCTCTTGTGCATGTGTTGCACTTGAGTGAGGTCCTTGTGCATGTGTTGCACTTGGTGATCACTGAGGGGCGCATTTGTTGTTCCCGGTGAGGTTCAAGCGAAGGAGCGGCTTGTTGCTCTTGGAGGTTGCCGACTCCTAGACAGCGTGGGCGTCGTCTTGTGAGCTTCGAGGTGTGAAAGCCCGGCGAAGTTTGTGAAGGTTCGGGTTGAGCCTACGCGCAAGCGTGAAAAACCACGACTAGTGGAAAGAGGCGGGTGCTAGAGCGGGAGCCGGTCCAAGTGTGGGCTTGCCTCAACGTGGACTAGGGGAGACTGGCAAGTCTCCGAACACCACGGAAAAATATCGGTTGTCTCTTTTACTTTCAAGTATTTACATTTATTGTACATTGTTCAATTGCTTGATTGTAATTAGAATTGCTTAGTATTAATTATTTGTTCAATATAGCAATTCTTGTTTAGAGACATAATTTAGCTAAGTACACATAGTGAGCCTAGTTGATTTAGGCTTTAATTGTCAAAACCTATTTATCGCTTCCGCATATATATTTGATTAGGTTTTGACATAGGGGTTGATTAGAGCGAATTGTTTAGTGAGCGATCGAATTTCGTAAAACGCCCATTCACCCCCCCTCTAGGCGCATCCTCGACCCTACAACGGTGTCTGCGGTTCTTGTTGAATTTGCGTCTACCAGGGTAGTTCTTTGAATGACCAGATGGAGATCCATTAAACTTTCTTTTATTCGAGCATTATTCGAACATTATGAACCTCGAGCAAAGGTCTTTGAACCAATAGGCGCAACTTATGATTCTTAATAAGAAGTTCATCATTCTTTTCACTGAGATAATGTATGAATAAGTGAGGAATAAACACAGTACTTTTCTTTTCGGTATTGATTACACAATACCTGTCATTGGAAGCATAGTAGATAGAGTTTTCTCTATCTTTTACGCCTCAGTTGGTTTTTTTTAAAACTTCAACCTACTACATATGCTATGAACAACATGATTGTACTCAGCCACAGATTTAAAATCTTGTAAGCGTAAGTGATTCCAATCATGCTGTGCATCAGGATAGATAATTTCCTTCTGTTGTTCATAACGTTCTTTAAGAGCAACCCACAGAACACGAGGATTTTCTTCCAAAATGTACTCTTTCTTGAGATCTTTATGGATAAAAGTGCGTAACAAAAGTAAGGCAGTGTACTTCACTGTTTCAAGGACCGGAGGGGCCCCTTCAACTGGTTCATTTATTGCATTTGAAATCCCTCGAGATGCAAAACTAATTTTGATATCCGTTGCCCATGAAGGATAATTGCTCCCATCAAGGGCGAGTACTTCCAACTCTTTTTGCATTTCCTACATGGCATAACCATCGATTTATTAATTCACCAAATATTGGTAAATTTAAAACCTTAATGGTGGTGTTGTAATATTTAAGTGCAAATTTTAAATCATATCTTATGTTTTGGATGGTTGGAGTAGACCGTATAATTAAGGTAATCTCCATAAATTAAGGTAATCTCTATAAATGGAGTAGACCATATAATTAAGGTAATCTCCATAAATGGAGTAGACCTTATAACCAAAACATTATTTTGAGATAACACTTTATAGGTAATCATCAAGTTAAAACATGATGTAGACCTCATAGTGATGGGTAATTTTCATTGCTGCTCAAAAAGGCATGGTCTCCAGGCAGAAATATTCAGAAAACTAAATAAGACGCAGCCAAAACCCTAGACTCCATCACCTTGTGTTTTATTCTCAAAATAATGTAAGACATGTTTTTAAATTTGCTTAAAATCCTGGACAATTAAGTGGTACTTAATTGTGAGAATTTTAAAGTTATTAAATTGCAATTTATTTGGTTGCAAACTTAATAACATACAACATATATATGTATGCATAAGAATATACACAAACATATATATATATATATATATATATATATATATATACAAATTCTGAGATAATATCAGGGTCTTAAAACAAAAGATACACACTGATATACAACATTATGCAAATACTGTAAAATACAGGGACTAGAATGCATAAATGCTAGAAATACTGAAATAAACAAATAAATAGATAACTAGTGACGGGCTTAATTTCTGGCCCGCCACTGCTTTGGCCCGCGAAGGCCTGCTAGGGGATGGGGGATTTGATGTGGGCTCGGTCCGGCGGATGGCCCATGGTGCACTTGCTTCCGGGAGGCAGAGCAGCCCAAAATTGCGCACGCACACACGCGACAGGAATGAGCCGGCTTCATCCTGGGCCTGGGCTGCCAATTTCAGCCCAAAATGCGCCTGCCTCCGTGCCGAATAAAACGAAGAGAGCGGCCGGTTAGGGTTAGGGTTTCAACCCTAACCGCTCCTCACTCATTTGCTGTCGCCGCCTCTTCGACCGATCCGCCGCCATCGCCAGTCGTTGAGGGCCGTCGCTATCACAGCGCATGGATCTGGAGATTTCTTCGGCCATGGCGGCGCCCCCCTCCCCCTCTTCCGGTGATCCTTAGTGGTGGGGACCTTCCCCTTCATCTGAGGAGGAGAAGATCCCACGGCCACCACCTCCGAAGACGATGGGACGAGTGGAGGAGCCGGCGGTGCCAAGCCCTGGCACAACACCCGTGGAGAAGTGAAGATCCGGGCGCCAATTCGCGAAGAGGGCCGGATCTGGAGGATGAAGCACGCTCGGGGTTGAGGCAGTGATGCCGTTGCCAGTGAAAAATGGTGGCGCTCCGGTTCTTGCCGCCATTGTGGGGTGCAAGGTGAGGCCGGGTGGGGTCGGTGTCGGTGGCCTCCTCCTCGGCGGGGCGGCTTCTTCAGCTGGTGTGGGTGATGGCAGCCGCGAGGCGGCCACGGTGGAGAGGAGATCAACCATGGCCGGGCTTGCCCAAGCGCGGCTGCGTCGAGGAAGAACTCTGCGTCGGGGAGCCCAGGCGCCGGAAGGACAGGGGCTGACCAAGGCTCGGCGAATCACAAGCCTTGACGAGGGCGATCAAGTACCGTGGCGCTTGCGGGCGGTGGAACTCGCGGATGATTGCGGCTAGAAGAACGGAGACAGCGCGGTTAAGGGTAAGAATCGACATTTTCTTGTTCTTACCGTGGAGAATGTCGCCGTGTTGTTCTTTGTTTTTGGTTCTTGTCTTTTGTTTCGTTAATGCTCAGTGAAGAACAGAGTGCATGATAACGTGTTTTGAGTAGAAAGTGTAAAGAGTAATTGTAATGAACGCTTGTGTATTTCATTTCATTGATCAATCAATATATACAAAGTGAACGGGTGGATTAGCGCCCGTTCGGGATTCTGACGATTAAGGGAGAGGAGAGACGCGATGGTTCGCTTCTTCGTTGCACGGTTGAGAATGCGGTAGTTAACTGGATGAGATCATCCTGTTCTTGTTTTTAACAATTGGTAAGATAACTTTAAGTAAGCATTTGCAAATATATTGTAGGTGGATTATCTTAACTATTTTAATTCTGAATAAAATAAAAAATATATATTTTTCATTTAGTATGGAACAAAAAGAACAATACCTAATTTCCTTTTATTTTTATTATTAACTGAAACAAGAAGAGGGTTACATTAGTAAGATAACTTTAAGTTAGCATTTCCAAATATATTATAGGTGAATTATCTTAACTATTTTAATTCTGAATAAAATTAAAATTTATATTTTCACTTAGTATGGAATTTAAAAACAATACCTAATTTCTTTTTATTTTTATTCTTCTATATTTCTATTGTTATTTTTTATTTGATTGAATTTTAGGTTTTCAATTAGAGTTACTCTGAGAATCAAATGGCTAATTTCCTCTTGATTTTATTCTAAATTTATGTTAATTTTCAATGTTATTTTCATTTAATTTTGCATATCGGTTTTATGTTAGAAGTCGTATACAAATCCAATCATTACTTTTTATATAATTTATATTCCAAATCTTAACTATATACAAGTTTTAATTTGAAATTAGTATATAAGTTCAATGGTTATTTTCCTTTTTTACTCTAAAATTTTGTTAATTTTTATTATATTTGATATGGACTCTTTCTTTTAATCTAAGCCATTAATTTTTTTGTTATTTTTTATTTAATTTTGAATATTAGTTTAGGTTAGAATTGATATACAAATCTAACTACTAATTTTTATTCCAAATTTTAGCTATGTGTGGTTTTAATCTAAAGTTCGTATGAAAATAAAATAGCTAATATCTTTTTTTAATTCAAAATTTTTGTTATTTTTATTGAACTTGTTATGGACTTTTTCGTCTAACCTAAACCATTGATTTTATTTTTATTTTTATTTAACCTTGAATAATTTTTTAGGTTAGAATTGATATACAAACCTAACTCTGATTTTTATTATGAATTTTAGGTATATATGGGTTTTAATTTAGAGTTTGTATGAAAATCAAATGACTAATTTCTTTTTTATTCAGAATTTGTGTTATTTTTTGGTACTTAGCATAGACTCTTTCTTTTAATCTAAACTGTTATAACTCTTGTTTGCTCATATTTCTTTGTTTTCTTAGCAACTCTTCATGAGCTTTTACTATATAAAAAATAAAACATCTAACCTTTAATTTGGTATACCCAAACTAAATTGAATTGTACTAGCCATTAGATATTATTATTTTAAAAAACATCTAACCATTTTCTAGTAGACCAGAGTTATAATGACTTATATGAAAGAAAAGAGTCGATTCCAAGTACTTGAAAATAATAACAGATTTTCGGAATGAAACATGAAAAAGGCTTAGATTAAAAGATAGAGTACATGCCAAGTACAACTAAAAAATAACAGAAATTCTGAAAAAATAAAAATAAATTAGGCATTTGATAATCCGTACATAAGTAAAATTAGAAATAAAAATTAGATATACTTAGCAATTAGATTTATATATAATTTCTAAGCTAAAACTAACATTCAAAATTAAATAAAAATAAAATCAACAACTTAGATTAGAAGAAAGAGTCCAGACAAAGCACAACAAAAAAAAATAGAAATTTTAAATAAAAAACAAAACGAAATCAACCATTTAATTTTCATGCAAACTACAAATTAAAACTTGTACATAGCTAACATTCTAAATAAAAATTATCAATTGGATTGCTATACAAATTCTACCCTAAAACTAATATGTGAAATTAAATAAAAAATATCAGGAGACTACTGAAAGCAAGTGACAAGCATTGCAATAATGAATCTAATAGAAGATGATATAAAAGAAAAATGTTATGTTATACTACGCTTATCATTCCGCTATGCAAGTGTTTGGGGTAGAAAGTTTTAGTCATATATGATATTAAAATATCATAAATTGAGTTATGCATTGATCTGTTTTCGGAAAAAAAATCACATGTGTACTCATACTCCCTTTGTTCATTTTTGTAAAACGTATTTTAACTTTACACAAGGAATAAGGTTACGTTAAAATTAAGAAAGACATGAGAGAAAATAACTTAGATATCCATAATTAATTATCTTGTAAGATAAAAGATATACTTTGTGTGGGTGGTAATAAAAAAATAGATATGGTTAAGAGAGAATAAATAAGGGTATATAAGGAAAAACCCCATTAAATCTATGAGTAAACTTTATATTTATGAATAAGATCATTAAAAAAATAAACCTTATAAAAATAAACAGAAAGAGTACTTTAAAGATAATACATCTATAAATGCACGGATCAACTTTCTAGTTTCTTTTTAAAAAGAGTCAAAGCCCCGAACATAATTTTGTTCACTTTCTTGGCACAAAAGTCAAAGCCCTCCCAACCCAGTCGCGGTCACAGGTGCGCGCTTTTGCCTTTCTGTGCCTTTTTGCACTTTTCTTCGGGCTGCCACGTTCGTACATAAACTTCAACTATAGGGCCGTTTGTGCGAAAAGGCTCTATAAATTCTGCTATGGTCCCCAAGAAAACACACGGCTGAGGAGCCTCCTCTCCCACCTCTCCCAAGAACTGTCCCCTGCGCCTCGCGATCCAAAGTCAAAACTCTGTTATTCTGAGGTGCGACGATTGGTAATTTGAGTAAAACATTACTCATTTCGGATATTGCGCTTTATCTAATCCAGAACGGGGAATTGTCCTCGAAAATCTAATCTTTTGGCACTTCACAGGTCAGATTTGTGGATTCTTGGGTGTTCTAATCTTGGAGAGGCGCTTAAGGGAGCCAAATTTGTAGTGAAAGCCCAATCTTTGCGCAGTTCTTGGGTCCTTCGGGATTCCAAAGGCGGCGTATTTCGATAGGAGGAGGCAGGAGGGAAATGAAGGATGTGGTCGTGGTTGTCGAGGATTGCGTCCGCGTGCTTGGGCCCGGTCCGGAGGTACGCGCATATGAGCAGGGATGAGGGATGCAGTGACAATGGCGGCGGCGTCGCCGACGATCTGCTGTGGTCGCGGGACCTTGGGCGTCATGCGGCGGGCGAGTTCTCGTTTGCCGTTGTGCAGGCCAACGAGGCGTTGGAGGACCACAGCCAGGTGGAGACAGGCGCAGCCGGCACCTTCATCGGCGTCTACGACGGACACGGCGGGGCCGATGCTGCCCGCTTCATATCTAACCACCTCTTCGCACACCTGATACGTAAGTAGTCACTTCCCTCTACATCAAAAGAATCCATTCAATTTATGGTGTTGTTTTATAGTAGCAACATTCTATATTGCTGATGGATGAATTTTGCTATGTTTCACACTTTAGTTCCTTGGTAATGAGTTTAACTTGGTTGTGAACGAGTGATGATGTGATTAATGTTATGTGCGAAATGGGGGTTATTTTTGTTGCGTGCTCTTTTGCTGGATGCAAAAAGACATGCTGATTTACTTTCCACTTATTGAGTATGCTGTTGTTTCATGATCAAAGCAGTGGACAACGCAATGCTCTTGCCAGTGACTGAGTGGATTCTGATCATTGGACGAGCAATCAGTATTCTTGGTCCTTTGCAATAGCAGATTAGGTAGTTTCTTGTCGTGCTCAATTGCTCTACTTAATGTTGTCTAACACTGACGGACTGACTTTATTTACTTGAGATGCTGCTGAGCACCTATGGCTACTACATGATGCGACCTGATTCTTGTAAATGACGAGCATATTTCGATCAATGCAATTATTCATTTGCGCTAAAAGAATCTGCTCACCCTTTTCCTATTTCTCTAGGACTTGCCCAACAAAGCGGAACAATATCAGAGGATGTTGTTCGGGGTGCATTTTCTGCTACTGAGGAAGGCTTCTTGTCACTAGTGCGGAGAACATATTTATTAAAGCCTTTGATTGCTGCAGTTGGATCTTGTTGCCTAGTTGGTGTAATATGGAGAGGGACGCTATATGTGGCTAATCTTGGGGATTCTAGGGCAGTTGTTGGCGGTTTGGGTAGATCAAACAAGATTGTTGCTGAACAACTTACAAGGGATCATAATGCAAGCATGGAGGAAGTGAGGCAGGAACTTTTATCTCGTCATCCTGATGATTCACAGATTGTTGTTCTGAAGCATGGTGTTTGGCGCATCAAAGGCATAATCCAGGTTGGTGATCAACAGTGATTGCAATAGTAAAAACTTTTGCAAAGCGTGTAGGATACTTGTGGTTTTGGCTACCTTTTAGTATAGTGGCTGGTAGTGAGTAGTGACATGACCTTCTGTCTTGTTAGTAAGAGAACTGCAAATACTATCATTTGGATTATCACAAGTGTTTTTTTAAAAAAAAAAAATCCAGAAGAGAAAACATTCTCTCCCGGTTTCTATTATAGAAAACCAAAACCGATTACAAGTATCAGTGTCAATAAAGCGACCAAATAGCTCTCGACATTGGTGCGTTACAAACACAACGAATCCAAGAAGCAAACATAATGAAGTGTGTGGCACTCCACTACAACCACATCTGACTTTTCATGGACGATCACAAGTGTTCTTATATGCCAACCTGTTAGATACTTTCTTGTTTTACTTGACGAAAACTTCTTTCATCACATTTTCCTATTTATATTATTAGGTTTCGAGGACTATAGGTGATGCATACTTAAAGAGGCAGGAGTTCACCCTTGATCCATCAATTACTCGTTTCCGCCTTTCTGAGCCTCTTCGCCGTCCTATTCTAACAGCAGAGCCATCTATCAGCTCAAGAGTTCTTCGTCCACAAGATAAATTTTTAATTTTTGCATCTGATGGTCTTTGGGAGCACCTGACAAACCAGCAAGCTGTTGAAATTGTCTACGAAAATCCACGAGTAGTATGTCCTCATTCCTTTTCTTACATGCGCATTTGATCTTTTTCATTGGTTTTGAGCTAAGTGGCAACAGCTAGTTCTCTCTTTCAGAGATGCTAAATCTAGTTTCCATAATTTTGATAGGGTATTGCAAAGAAACTAGTAAAAGCAGCTTTGAAAGAAGCTGCACGGAAGAGGGAAATGAGATATGGTGATCTCAAGAAAGTTGAAAAAGGGGTGCGCCGCTTCTTCCATGATGACATTACAGTTGTCGTTGTTTACATTGATCATGAGTCACTGCAGGAGAAGGATGCTTCTGTGCCGGAACTTTCAGTCCGTGGGTTTGTTGATTCAGTAGGTCCCTCAAGATTTTCAGGGGTGGATGTCATTTCCTGACATGTTGACCTAGCAGCGCAATTTTGGTGTACGGCATTCCAGTAGCATCTGAGTTCTACGCTTTACGAAGCATGCCGCAGTTTTGTTTTTGGCAGTACTTCACCTCTTTCCATTTCATGCCACTTTGTAGTGACATAACTTGCTTTGCAAGTTCTAATATGCTCAAAATAAGCCACATGCTGCTATTCATGTTTAGCTTGCGATGACTGTTGATGTGAAATGTTTGCGTGCAAATGTGAATCATTGGGTATTTGTTGCCTTTGAATATCTGGAAGTTGAGGCTTTTGACAGCATCGCTTGCTTACAAGTCAATTCAACCTTGCCATGTTTAGTTTTGATTAAATGTCACAACCTGGGTCGTCTTTGTAACATTCAGCTGATTTATTTTGCACACTTGTCATTGTTCTTTATGTGCTCATGAGCACTTGATTGATTGTTTGCCATCATGGTACTAATTTATAGTTTTGAATCTGTTGATGGAAAGTTGATTATCTATGTTGCTGATGGGTTTAGACATTGAGAAATTTTACGGTGGATAACACACGTAGTAAACAGTGGTAGTAGAAATTAAATCTGGCCGTCCATTTGTGAAGGGCATTATAGTCTTTTGACTATTCGGCTCTTTCCGAACAGGAGCTCTGCCTTATCTTCTCGAGGCCGCGACGCCCTCCGCCTTTACGACCGTCTCGACGGCGCACCTGCATCTTGGATACCAATACCAATGGAGTCAACCTAGATTGCTCGACAACAATCTTGCATGCTGAAGAAGAATAACCTAATCGAACCATGGATGAATGAATTAGAGACTATAACTAACTGAATTGATAGAAAGAAACATTTGGATTTGATTTGACGGGGTCACGGGGAGATCTCGATGGGAACGAACCTGATAGTTCGGAGGTCAGGCTGGCGATGAAGGCCTTCAACCCCTCGTCCTGCCTGAGCAGCATGGTGAGGCCGTCCTTCTTCTCCTTGCCGAACCTCTCCTCCGTTTACAACCCCCAGTTCCTTTTCACCAACCTATTTCAAAGGAAATCAACAATCCACGTACGAAATTGTCTTGTTTTTTTTTCCCGTCTGAAATATAATTTTTCTGTTTAAATTCTACTCCACGAACTCAAGCTGACCTTAAATTTCGACATTTGTTTACGCAGGAGAACATCAAGGGGGAGAGCTTGGAGGATCTGCAGAGGCTGTTCGAGGAGCTGTTCCTGAGACCCGACGCCAAGCATGGCGGCCGCCATCGACGCACTGCAGTCAGCAGTCAGGCGACCATGCTCTGAGTCCTAACCCTAATGCTTCCGTAATGGGCTGGGCCAACGCGCTACCTCCTCACCCAACTCAAGTGCTTAGCTCTTTAAATTACACTATTAACCCTTGTATCAATTCTACTACCAATACTACCATGGGTAGTATATATGCATTCTAACTAATCTGATCCATTGGATCAAATTGAGTGGACGGCTAATATTAATTGTTGTCCACCGTAAAAGAGCTCGAGTCTACATAGGCCGGTCACGTGGGCACTGGGCAGTCGATTTGGCACTACCAAAAGTTGGGCCTCCGAATCTTATGATGTTGGATGTTGGTAGCAGCTGAATTTTTTTTTATTTAATATTTATTTTAAATCTTTTTTCAAAATTAATCGGCCGGGCAAAAAAATTGCAAAAGTAGGCGCCTGTCGCCCCAGTACGGGGCGATCGCCCGGTATTGGGGTGATAGGTGCCTTGCCTAACGGCTCGCAACGACGAAATTCCAAATTTTTAACGGCAGAGCAAAAAAAATTTTGAAAATAGGGTGATCGCCCGATCTGCAAGGCGATCTGTCTTTATACTGCTTGTTCTTTGTAGTAATTTTTTTTGCAATTTTGTTGTATTCGATCGGAAAAAATTACGAAAAAAACTTCTTATGATGTAATGAGCTGGAAAAATTATTTTACTTTGTTAGTGATCGCATCCATGAGGGATTTTTCCGATAGCCTCGTGGGGCCATCCGGATAATGCCCAAAATCTGAGAAAAATAGCTATGACGACCTCATATTTTTCACACTTATGTCTGGCGAGATGGCGGATCTTGCCCACGAGGCTGCAAAATCGGAAAAGGCATGCGATCACTAACAAAGTAAAATAATTTTTCCACCATTACATTCATAAGAAGTTTTTTTTGGGTAATCTTTTCCCCAAATCTGAAAAAAATCAACAAAATTGCCACCAAAAATTTTGCTACAAGTTAAGAACAAGATTATAAAGATCGATCGCCTTGAAGATCGGAAAATCGCGATCACCCTATTTTCAATTTTTTTTGCTCGCTAAAATTTGAATTTCGCCGCTGAAGTATAAAGAAGACACCTATCGCCTCAAATACCGGCGATCGCCTCAGATCGAGGCTTGATAGCGCCTTACTTTTACAATTTTTTTGCCCGGCCGATTATATTTGAAAAAAAGATTTAAAATAAATATTAAATAAAAAAAATTCGGTAGCAGCTAGCAACAATGCTGTGTGGCGAGCAGAATGCGGACTGCAGGTTACTTTGTTTAAGCTTGCCCGGAGATAACAACTTGTATATGCCTGAATGGTTTATTTATCTCCAAGCAGCTGGATAGCATGGTATTTTGCAGCGTGTTAGCAGTTTATCACGTGGTCAGGGAGTACATCAAAATACAAGAATTTCACCAGAATCATTTACTTAGGAAATCATTCTCCTTACCAATAAATCCATAGTGCAGGTCAGAGCTACCCATCACTTGAAATGCTTGGGATTATGATTCTTGACTTGTTGTGCCCCGGAATTCGAAGGTAGGAAATATATCAGCAAGCACCTGAGTGAGTGACTGCATCAGTCTTTTCCAAATTCGTTTCCACAGTTTCGGCATTCTGTGTAATTTGACTATTCTCACCGTCTCACGCGTGCCGGCCGGGTGCTGCCGCTCTCCGTAATCCTGACGAAGCAGTGCTACCAGACTGGCGGCACCAATGACGTACCATTCTCATCTTTGATCTGAATTCAATCAATTTTCCCCGAGTGCGCATACGATGCGGAATGCATAATTAGCGCTATAACCAAAATTGAACACCGCAATTGGCAGTTTGATCTGGATCGGACAGCAAGGCGCTTTATCTGGATGTCGAAGGCTGGCGTGGCATTTGGATCTGCCAATCTGGCCGCGGTGCCGTGCGCGCGGCGTGGGTAAAGCGAGACCGTGGAAACGTGGAATCCCGAGCGCCTGCGGGGGAGCGGGCCGTCGGGTCGACAGACTCTTCTCCAGGAGGCAGGCGCCCGCGCGGCGCGGTCCGGCCGAATCAGGCGCGGGAAACGCGTGCGAGTGGCCGCGCCGGCGCGTCAGGGCGGGCGTTGGCGTTCCGCGAGGAGTTGGGGCGCCCGGTTCTCGCACCGTCGCGCGAGGGGATGCTTTGGCAGACAGATGATATGGCCCGCGTGTAGGGATGGCAATGGGGCCAGCCATTCCCCGCCGGGGAGGCACGGAGTGCCTTCCCGTTCCCGTCCCTGTGATCTAAAATTTTCTCCATCTCCATCCCCGTTCCCCGTTTTGGGGGAGAAAATTCCCCTGTCCCCATCCCCATTCGGGTATCGGGACCCCGTCGGGGACCCATTCCCGCGAAAATTTCACACAAGAGAAGAGCTCTTATAGCCATTTTAACTCTAAAATCATATCAATAGACAAGGAAAAAAGAATGCATGCATTCATTGAAGAGTATGTTGTCCCGCTTATGAAATGTGAATATGACGGACTAGAGAATATGTTTGCAATCTAATAACTGAATTGGACTAAACTAAATTTGGATCCCCAACCGGGTCCCCGCGGGAAAAAAATTTCTCCGTCCCCGTCCCCGCCATCCCCGACGGGGGAATAATTTCCCCGTTTCCATCCCCGCGGGGGACGATTTTTTCCCATACTCGCCCCCTAATAGAGGAATTCTCCGCCGGAGATCGGGGAACGGGTCCCCATTGCCACCCCTACCCGCGTGGGATGAAGCTTAGCCACGCTGCGTGAGTGCAGCTACGCCCGAGCTTCAGGGATAGTGGGGCGTAGGCACGGGGCTTTAGGGGCGACCGGGCAACCATCCTCGAAATAATGACTTTTCTAACACTTTTATCTCATTTTTCTCAAATTTAGTCTTATTTTGAGTGAAATTGTAAGTCCAATATTATTTAAATATGCTCTCCTACCATGTGCAGTGGCAGCGTGTGCTCTCGTGCTCGCCAGCTACTAGAGCGCGCCCTCTCGCTCTCGTCGGTCGGTTGCCGCACTCTGCTCCTGCGTTTCGAGGCGTAGCAGGATAGCTCTTGCGGAAGGAGAGCGCAGAAGTACAACAGAGGAGACTAGAAATACAAATTCGCTTGAAAGGAGACTAATTTTTTTAAAAAAAACAAAAGAGATAAGAGACTACAAAAATCATCACTTCACCGTCCTCCGTTTCATATTGGGCCATTCTGTAGCCTGATCTATACTTCTTGATCAAAACTCCGGTTCTCTATTGTTTTTCAGAGTAGTTTTTCTCCCTTTGGGAGTTAGAGGACTTAGTCATGACTCGTGCAAAATATTTTCTCCAAAAATAAAAAGAACAGTGCACGAGTTAACATATGCAAGTGACAAGAGCAAAGCTCCTCAGAAGAACCCAAAGAAAATATCAAACCCATGCAACGCTTTGAGCTGTATATGCACGCAGCCTGTGTCATGAAAGAAAAATAAAAATAACGCTTTGAGAACATCAAGCTAAGAGCCGATCAGGATAGAAGAAAGATTAAAATATCCTCGAGAAAAATGACACGAAGCTCTTGAGCGGTCCACCTAAGCGTCCAGAACAATCGTGCATCCTTCTCCTAGCGAATGTACAACAATTGGCCAGCATTCCCATGGCCAGTAGCACGGAACGAACAAACCGAAATGTACGCGTACTGTTGCAGGCGATGGCTACGTCTCGCGGAAGGTGCTGTCCTCCCAACCACATGCGCCCGGACGCCGGCCTTGGCGGACAGCTGCCCCGGTGCCGACGCCATTCGTGAGCTGGTGTGTCACAAGTGCTGCGGAGCCTTCTGGATTTGGTGCGGAAGAGTAACCCCCTTCACTCTTCTCCCCCTCTACGAAGTCATAGCATTTTTTTTAATTATCACTTTTCTAGCTCTTATAATTTTATTTTTTTAATCTAACACTTATTGTAACGTAATTACAAAATTAGCCTCTTCTCATCGCAGGAGATGCCTCCATCGCTTGTCGGCCACGATAGGCCCTTCCTCGTTCGCCGGTAGCGATAGGCCATGTCCCGCGTCGTCCGATCGTGGCACATCGTTGCCCTCCCACCCAGTACCTGCTGCTCTCGCGCTCGCCAACTGCTGCACTCTCTAGGCGTAGCATGTTGCCTATACCTTCGAAATCGTTTGTAAATTTGGCCATTTCCAACTATAGTAGGTGTGGCAGGTGACATATGTAACTTACCGTGTTCGTGAAGCTCGGCAAGTCGCCTATACCTTGATGGCTAAATTCATAAATAATTTCAGATGATGGCTAAATTTTAAAAAAAAAATAGACAAGAGAGCCAGATATGCGATGACCTCTCTCTCGCTTCCTACCACAGGCTTGTGGCTTGTCTCCGGTGGTAGGGCCACAAAGATCCCTAACTAAATGAAATGGTGCCTCTCGCGCCAAGTGTCTTCCGCGTAGTGGCAACGCTTGCTTTGCTTTATCAAAAGCACTGTGCACTCACCGAGTAGGAGCCATACAAAATTGGAGATGAGTACGTTAATGGCACACTTTTTTTTTTTTTTGAAAAACCCACAGTTACCGGGACATATACTAGAAGGGCATAGAAACAATTTCAAGATATTCACAGGTAGCACAAGCTGCTCCTGTGGTGAAAGGACGGCACTCTTTACAGGAGAGTGTAAAGAGAGACGGGTTGAGGGGACTAGAACTGGTTGGGCACTAATTTCTACTCGGTGTTATTTGCTCTTGATGTTAGCTCTTTTAATAGTTTTGCTATAGTTATCTCCTAAAGCTTGACCTTGTCTTTAATGAAAGCTAGGATTTTATGATGATCGATATTTTGTTTTGAAAGACATGTATATTTATCTCTTTCCACCATTACCAATTGTGTTTTTTTGTGAAATTTGATAGGGAGTGCACCCATTTGAGCCACCAATCCGTAGCTTTCATCGTCGGCTCCTCGGCTCCTAATTTATTGAATCAAACATCTGTGGTGAAACCATTAAGCGATTTCATCTCCCGGTTTAATGGTACTACCTGCTTTTACCATTGCGAGTTTGCGACGAAATGTCAACCAACTTTGTACGGCTACAGACAGTGGCGGAGAGAGGGGGGGGGGGCTGGCAGGGGCCTGGCCCCCCTAACGAAAATAAAATTTAATAATTAGTAATTAGCTAGTATTACTAAATATTAAACAGTAAATAAAGGTCTAGCATTAGTAAACACTAAACAGTAAATAAGTTCAATGAGCTCAATTAGAGAGTCAATTACCACACTTTTAAAACAAGTAAAGTTTCCATTTTTCTCAACTTGATGTATGCAATGCTTGATATCTCTTGTTAATTTAACAAATTGACTATATAAAACAGGTAAAGTTTTCCATTATTCAATGGTTGATAGGCTGTTACGATTGTTCATAACTCTTTCAGTGTCAGCAGTAACCACAGAGCGAGCATTTTCAGCTATAAAACTTGTCAAAATTCGCATTCGAAATAAAATAAGAGATGACTTTCTTCGACATTGCATGATAGTTTACATTGAAAAAGAGCTAGCAGTGAAAATTAGTTCACATGAACTTATTGACTTATATGATCTTCTAGGTACCCGTAGAACTAAATTTAAGTTAATAGAGATATAAGTTTTTTATTCTAAAAAATATATCATATTTCACTTATGTGGACATGTGGTTATGCTATATTTAAATTTAAATACATCGATATTACAATGATATTTTTTGATAGGTGCTATGATAATTTTTTATTGATCCACGTGCCTTTCCTAACGCAAAATCCTGGCTCCGCCCCTGGCTACAGAGTACTGGCTGCGGAAGGACGACGATGATAAGAGTCAGAGCCAGATGCAGGGCGTCTATTGCGTTGAGAAAGGGGCATTGCTTCTCAAATTCAGTTCGCATGGCCGAAACTGAAACTGCGAAAGAGGGTAAAGCATCTGTGTATATCCATTTCATGAGTGGCGCTGTGAATTGACCAAGAGGAAAACGATGCACAGCTCAATCACAGGCTCTTTGCCCAGTGCTATCTCGCGGTCGTCGCAGATATGGATACCACAGACTGCACAATCGTTAGAGCGCAACTGATGACAGTAGCATCACTAATGTTTTGTTCAAATCAACGAACTACGCTACGCTATTTTCAACACAGCAAGTCCAATTTTTAACAAGACAATCGCTGTATTATATAGACCACGCGGACACGCACAATGCTTCTAGATCAGTAGATAGTGAAGTCTCTAACTGTAGGGATTACATGAGGTGATGATAACTGTTTTTACTTCAGAAAGTCCTAATAGTAATGTTTCGAACTTAATAAAATAAAACAGGACAAATTATGAAGCAAATTAAAAGGAACGGATAGTTGATCCGCACCATGACACGTCTATTAGTGTACTGTTCTATTTGCATCCTATAATATCTATGTATTTTTTGAAGCAGCAGGGTCATAGCCTAGGGCACCGCTGGAAATCTTAAAACGTCCATGTCATGTAGGCCCATTTATTTTTCTAAAATTTCGAGGTAAGAGGGCTCCGTGGAAGTTTGCAGATTCTCGAAAGGGACCCTGCTGCAATATGTCGATCCATAAATTAGGCACTTGTAGAGTGGTGTATAGGTTTTCTAGTCTCTTCACTGGATATCTCCAATTTAGCCAAGTCAAAAACACTATTCATAGGGATTTCTTAATTCATATATCCATATTCATTTCTAGCAACAATAGTTTTAGTTTTTCCTTGTCAAGCAATTTTGAGTTCCCTTCTGGGAAAAAAAACTAAGATATCTCACGGTGGAAGATAAAAGTGAAATTGCTCGTAAAAAAGCAGCTTTCATGCACCCTATATATGGCTAGTGTCTATCTGGAGACTCTGGTTTGTCGTTCACAGGTTCACAGCAGCGAGCATAGCAGGATTGCCGCTATTCATATCTATTGCTTGAATAAACAGCTAAACAGTGTGTTTGATCAGTTTGATTCGTGCCCATGACTTGTCTATTTGTTTCACAGATGACTAATCTATCACGAACTGCATGTACATTAACATCTATGTAGATTTTTAGTGAAGTATGGATACACATTTTAGAGAGCTATTAGAGATTTTCTTCGGTGATGGATGCATTGTCCAGAGGATCACTGTTGTTAGCTTTCTAACCTGAAATAACCCAAAAATTTCAAAAAAATAGTTTTCCTTTGCCTCCCTTGATTTATTCGGATTTTTCCGGAATTATTCAAATTTATTTGAGTTTGATTTGAGGTCCTTTCGGTCCCTTTCCCTTTTGGGTAAGCATACCATTTTGGCGCTTACCAAATCGGGAAACCTGCCATTTTGGGCTGTTCTTTTTCTCGCTCAGCCCCTTCTCTTTCTTCTCCCGCTCGGCCCGTTTTCTCTAGCCATTTCTCCCTTTTGGCCAGCGTCTTGGCATACCACCGCCCGCCTTGCCCGCACCAGCATGGCCCACCAAGCAATTTCGGTCCACGCGTCGCCTTCCCCCTTGTCTTCTTTCTCACGCCTCGCTCGGCCCGAACCAAAGCAAGCTTTGCCCGTCCACTCGCCGCGCCCTCTGCCCAATCCCGTTCCGCCGCAGCCTCACCCAATCGTAGGAGCCCTACCGAACCGTCCCGACATCTCCATCCCATCCCATCCCATCGTCACTGCGCCGTCCATGGCAGAACCGCCTGCTCTGCCGCGCACCTTTCCCATGTCGCCGCCGCCTTAAACCAGCAGAGCTCAAGTCTCATCACTGATCTTCTTGCCGAAGCCGATTCCTCTCACATTTACTCCCTGTGCCGATCAATATTTCTTCACTCGAGTGCCCACGGCCGCTCTCTCCTTCCCGTACGCCCTCTCTTCTCTGACTCAAGCTATAAATAGCCATGCCCGAGCCACCATTTTCGTCAATCCGAGTTCGTGATCGAGCCCCTGCACCCATTCTTCTACTCCTCTTCCTCTCCGGCGCCTTGCTCACCAAGGCCGATGCCTTCTTCCCCTCTCAGGTGCCCGCACGTCGACCCACCGCCTCGCTTCCTCTCCCAGCCGGATTCGGCCGCCATTGGGTTCACCGTGAGCACCTCAGTCTCCCTCGCCCATCCATTTCCCCGCCCAAGCTGCCGTACGCCGAGTTGCCGTCATCCTTTTCGGCTCCGACCAAACCACCGCCGGCACGCCTCAACAGCCATTCTCCGAGCCCATTCTCTCCACCCACGAGTTCTCCGTAGCCTCCACTACCTTTTTCTCTAATTCTTCCGAGCTCCCGAGCCGCCGTTCGCCGGATCCGCCGTCTCCTCCTTCGGCTCCGGCCACCTTCCACACCACCGCCCGCTCCCTCGCTGACCGCCCGGCCCCGCCAGTCAGCCGCCCCTCCATCTCCTGTGTGTGGCCCGCTCTGTTAGCCCTCAAGACGCCTGCGCCCGGCCCGATGCGATGAGTCTTTGCAGCGCACGTTCAAGTCCGTGGACCGAATGGCGCAACACTGTGCGGCCCAAAAGCACAGTGCCTCTTTCCATTTTCTTTTCGGATTTTAATCTATTTAAAAATCCGAAAATTCATTTAAAACCCAAGAAAATTCCCAAAAATACAAAAATGCCAAAAATACATTTTCCTAACCGTTTCGAGCCGCTGGGTCTAAAAACGGTCTCCGTTTCGTCATATCAAGTCCAGAAAATTCCCAAAACGCCCTTGAACTCTGTTCCGGCCATTTTCTCTCTCATTCTTTTTCCAATTTCCTTTCTTCGTTCTTATTTGCTCGTTTATTTATTGTTTGCGTTTTCTCGCGCTAGATTTGACGTCGGAACAACCATCAGCACGAATCTCGAAGCAAGGACATTATTTGGAGCCGGAGCAGTTCTTGGAGCAACGTCAGGAGCAAGCGTCGTTCGAAGCCAGACACGACATCGACCCCTTCTTTTTAGGCGAACCCTCGATCACGCAAGGCAAGCCACACTCCTTGAACATGTTGATCCCAGTTCCATTATAGTATATATATGTATTTCTTGTATTGCATTATTTTTGTTATTTTAGAAAACTAGCAAAGGTGGTAGTTTCGAATAACATGATTAGATACGACCAAATGTTGAACCTGTTGATATGCCTTAATTCCTTTTTAACCCTAAGATATAAAATATTGAACCCTCGTAGATGTAGCAATTCTTACAATTATTACTTTTAGACAAATGCTTAAAATCTCCGAGAGATGGCTTGGATGATGTTGGTTTTTATAAAATTGCTACGGTGCGGGGGACAACATTGGGCGGACCACGGGAGGTGGATGCCGGCCCAATCCCCAACCGATGACGAGGCCAAGGGTTGAGGCATGGTGGTGGTACAGTTGGTACCAATGATTTGTGGTATGTCATTTGGCTAAGTCTTTGGCATTTAAGGACCAAGGTCTCGGGCAACGTAAATAACTTCAGATCCCGCTCAACCACAAGTTGGGCCGGCCAATCTCATTGACTTGGTCCAACTTAGCTCATAACATTGTACTTCCCCCTGGAATGCCTACAGGCGAGTCCCCATTCCCCGTGGAGGAATGGGAAAGCATCGTTGTTGGGGGTGGAACGGAATGGTGCGCCCACCCTGTTCTCAACAAGAGGTGTCCACTTGTAACTGTGGCGCCTATCCCGCTGGCCCGTGGGATCCTGGGGTACTGTGGGCACAACCACCTACTGGGTAGGAGCTAAAGGGGGGAAATTCAACGAAAGGTTATGTTAATCTCGGTCCGGCCGCATGCATAAAAGTTGCGTGTTAATCTAGTGGCACTAACGACCGTAGATATCTTGTGGGTAAAGCTGAGCACCTCTGCAGAGTGATATCAATGGTATTCGAATACGCCGTGCTTCCGGTTAATGAAGCGGAGTTAATCTAGGGTGATACCTGTAACTGCGCCCCTGTAGCTTTTATGATTAAAACTTGTCGTGAAGGTGAACTTTGCAAGATAAACCCCCCATATATATATATTGCTATTTATGATTTGTGTTTCAAATGTAAAATAAAAACAGATGTTTACGACTTGCATCCACAATATTTAAACCTGTGCCTACCTTTGTTTATTCCTGCATGTAATATTCAGAATTTCCGTGTGGTTTGTTGAGTACGGTTGTGTACTCACCCTTGCTCCCAATCCTCCTCCATAGATTTCCTTTGAAGATGGCGAGCTCAGCATTTAATCGTAGATGACGATGTTATTTTGTTTTGGAGGCCTTGATCTATCTACTCAAGCGTTTCCTGTGGGTATTCTGTAATGTATTCGGTACCTGCCGCACCTTTTGTAAAACCTTGGCCGTTAGGCCCCTATTTCATCTATAAAATATTCACATTTGCTCTTTTATCAAGCAATGTACACTTGGTTACCTGCAGCTAAAATCCTGGGTAGCTGCGAAGGTATTTATACACACCCCCTGAAAAGGGCGGTCCGTCACATAACCCATGTAACCATCTTTCAATTCTGGCAACTAAAGTGCAACAGTAGTTCATTGCTCCCTTATCCAGCAGTTTTGAGTCTTCGCAATTACGTGAAAAACGACATCTCATCTCATCTCAGCAAGAGGGAACAAAGGGGAATGGTTCACCAAAAGGCTGCTGTCATTTGTTGGGGATAACTCAATATCTCTAACTTTTATATCTTTTTCATTCTATCCAAATGTGTTGTTAGCTTAGTCTAAGTCGTCTACAATTAGGACTTTTTGACTATATAAACCAACCCCTGTACTTGTAATCTTGAAGCATTATAGTGGATTGTTTCTCGTAAGGGTTTTTCCACGTTAAATCTGTCTCCAATTATTATGTCGTGCTGCTATCACTAACAAATGGTATCAAATCTAGAGTTTTTCAGATCATCTTCACAGTGTTACCAGAGCTTGGATCAATCTACTGTCACCCGGCGTCCTTCAAGGCGCTCCGCCTCGGCCCTCCGGACACGCCTCCGGTCGGCTCCCCCGGCCTTCCGAGCCACGGACGCTTCCGGCTGCCCGCCTCTGAACGCGTACGTGATGGAGCATCTCTCAAATTAATGCTTGAATAATTATGGTCTCGCCGTTGCTCTGTGCCTGCTGTTTTTCGCCCCTGCTGGTACCTACGAAGGCCAGTTTTGCATTAGATCGGACCGGAAGAACCAGATGATCAAAACGTTTAGATCGGACCGGAAGAACCAGATGATCAAAACGTTGGCGTGCTGCAAGCATTACACTGCCTACGACTGGTAGCTTGGTATGCATGCATGTGTTGCTTGTCCATGGGCCTCCGGTCCCAATTGCAGGAGCTCTCTGGATCAACATTAACAATTCAATGTTGTTGCTGGTCCCATACAGTGATTTGATCAGAGGAATAATTAAGGCGGTCTATTGTCAGTGCTGTCTTGATTAAGTTGCAAAGCACATAATGATCATGTTTCAAAAAGGCATTTCATATGGGATTAATCCTATTATTATCAGAGGAATAATTAAGGCGGTCTATTGTCAGTTTGCTGTCTTGATTTAGTTGCAAAGCACATAATGATCATGTTTCAAAAAGGCATTTCATATGGGATTAATCCTATTATTTATGCACAAATTCAAGTTGTTATGCTTATTATTTTGTGCTCATATTATTGGCGGATTTCATCCATTGCAATTAATGCTTTTATGCATATTCTTGGCGGATATTTATTGCAATCTAGGCGAAATTTATCACTAGAGATTTCATTTGATGTTTCATCGTCTTCTTTGAAAAAAAAATAATATCAGTTAAGGAGACAACTGCATTTGGTGTTTCATCACTGTTTAATTGAAATTTGGTATTTCATCATCATTATCTAGGTCTTTATTCACCATTCAAATTGGAATTTGATGACACCCTGACGGTAGCATTATACTCTCCGGAGTTTTTCTAGTGAATGTTTTGCTTCAATGTCAGTTTCAGATGAAATATTGAAGTGCAAGGAGTTTGTTTCTGCGTGGATACTATAACGTTTTTTTTGTTGTCTTTACTCGATATGAGGGGTCTGCTGCAGTTTTATACTCCATTGATGGCACACGAGTTTTCTTCATATTAACATTTTTTGAACAGTTTCAATCATGTTATGGATTTTCAGTAGGCAGTTTGTCGAATTTTATGTTCTATGTGGAGCATGCCAAAAGTCCATAATATATGTTCTTCGCTATCTATCCGGTACCACAGGTGATGTCTTGGCTTATGCCATTTGATGATTGAGCGTTTGTTTCATGAGGTCAGTTGCACAGGCTTAGATTTTATTAGGGTTATGAATTATTGAAGACTCAGATTCCTTGTCTGCTTTGTTATACCTGTGTGTTTGAATTGACTGTTCCAGTTTTTCTCTCAACCTACTAGTGATTTGCTCAATCTCGCTTCATAGAAAGCGTTTGGATAAGATTATTTCAGTCTTTCATACCCATGGTGATTTTTCGCACTACAAGTGTTTGACTTGACTGTTCCAGTTTTCCTCGTTCAGTAGTCCTTTGGACTTTTAACGCACTTGTATTTATGTACTTAATTACCTTAGGGTTTTCCAGAAACAATTTCGTTATAGATTTTAAATTAAGGGGAGGATTGTTGGAGATAACTCAATATTTCTAACTTCCATATCTTTTGGTTCTATCCAAATATGTTGTTAGTCCAAGTCGTCTGCAACCAAGACTCTTTGGCTATATAAGCCAACCCCTGTACTTGTAATCTTGAAGCATTATAACGGATTGTTTCCCGTGGTTTTTTTCCGCAAGGGATTTTCCACATTACATCTGTCTCCAATTATTATACCATGCTGCTATCCCTAACAGCACTTGTAGAGTGGTGTATAGGTTTTCTAGTGTAGGATCGAAATATACTAATGTAGCAATCAGAGGGGGGGTGAATGATTGCGCAGAAGCTAAAATCAAATTTTCGATCTTTTCAAACACCCCAATTTAAACTCAAATTGCTTGAAGACCGCCATGAAGTCAAGACCAGATTACGAAATTGGAAGACCACCCCACGCAGTTGGGAGACCAAGAGATCATCAGGCGACAAAGAGAGCACTTGGCGACCAAGAGGACACTTAGGCGACCAGTTGGACACTGGCGACAGTTTGGGCACTGGCGACCAGTTGGGCACTTAGGCGACCAAGAAATCACTGGCCGAGCAAGAGGACACCGGCGACCAGTTTGGGCACTTGGGCGAGCAGAGGACACCGGGCGAACACGCCAGACTGTTGGGCGACCACACACACTGTTGGGCGACCACGCGCGCAGTCTGGGCGAGTAGACCGAGATATGTCCACTAAAATAGAAATTCCTGAAGATCCAGCCGTTGGATTGATATGAAATTTTAACTGTAGCAACTAGACATAATTCCACAACTAACACAAAAAGAATCAGGTCAATCATATCTACGGATCTAAAGTTATATCCTTCGCAAGATGACCAAACCTGGGTGACCACGCGAGCAGTCGGGCGAGCAGGACATCAATCTGGGCGACCACAAATTACAGAAGATCTAACCATTGGATTGATGTGAAATTTTAACTGTATAAACTAGACTCAATTACAAAGTGAACAAAAAAAGAATCAACTCGATCGGATCTACGGATCAAAAGATATGACCTTCGCAAGATGACTGAACCAATTAGCGATCTACTGTTTGGCGACCAGGTTAGCAATCTGGGCGACCACGAATTGCCAAAGATCTAACCGTTGGATTGATATGAAATTTTAACCATAGAAACTAGATTCAATTATGAATCAAACCCAATAAGAATCAATCCAATCGAATGTACGGATCAAGAGATATTACCTTCACAATTGGACTAATGCATCTAATGACGAGGAAACCAAATTTCACCTTCAAGGCTGTGACGGACCAAACACCAGAGAGGGCTTCAGTTGCCACGGATCAATCTTCTAATCACCAGAAGCAAGATCATGTCCAGATCATCATCTATCTTCTGGTTGACTTGATGTATGCACGCACGATCAGAACTTAAACCCTAGAACCAGAAGAATATCTCTTCACAATGCACAGCCACCAGACATGAAGTATCTTTTTGGAAGATTGATTTTTTATTTCATTGTCTAAAGTACTCCAACACAAGAGTACAAACCCTAAAACCTGAACGCTCAAAAATAAACAGGGGACACCTCCCCCTATTTATACAGAGCAAACACACAGAGATTGAATACAACTCCACTTCCAACATGGAAAGAGTTCGTATCTATCTCAACTTGGCCCAACATGATCAAAAACAACTCTTGCACGCATGCAAGAACAGAGAGATTGAATACAACTCCACTTCCAACATGGAAAGAGTTCGTATCTATCTCAACTTGACCCAATATGGCCAAAACCAAAACCTTGCACGCATGATCAGCCCACCTGCTGCACATACGTGACTAACCAGCCTTCACATGCATGTTCTCTAGCCCGAACGTCCCGCATGACATCCTTGACCACCAAGACCTCGATTCCTCCCTGAACCTAGTCTCGAACCTCAGTTCCTCCATGAACCTAGTTCTGGTCCCATCATCGACCACGTTCGCCCTCGAGCAACACCTGCACATGAAGTAACAAACAACGCGTCCGAGCACAAGTCCACGACTTGACTCAAGATTAATCCATGCAACCACTCACACGAGTGCATTGCGTTAAGCAAAACTCCATCATGCTATCACCAGCATGATAATCATCTCAACATAGCACATGCACAAGCACCACACATGCCATAACCAAAATCACTTTACAATGCCAATTTCACCATTCAACCAATTTTTCATCACATGATCTCACAATCTCCCCCTTGATGAAAGCATTGGCAACACCATTTGGAAACGAACATTGGCATTCACCTTACAATAGCAACACCATTTTTAAAAGAAGTAAAGTGACCAAAAAACAGAAAGAGAAATCTCCCCCTACAAAGAAGAACAAAAATCTCCCCCTATCTAAAAAGAAATCTCCCCCTATCAAAAAGAAAGACTCCCCCTAATAAAAAGAAGAAATGTGTGTGTGAATGTGCAATGTGTGACCAAAAGTTTCTCCCTCTGACTCCAAACTTTCTCCCCCTTTGACAATGGATTCATCAAGAATGCAAAAAGAGAGCAAAAGAGAAACTTCTCCCCCTTTATGTTGATTTTTTTATGTACTGAGCATTATGAATCATGCACAAATGTAACAACTTGATCACCAAGTCATGCTATCAACAGTACTTGCACCCTCAAATCTACACATAAACAATGTAGAGTAAGCATAACTAGAAATCAAGTACTATTAACGATTTTTTGTATGACATGATCTCCCTTTCTCAACAATCTTAAAACCTGAAAACATTGAATTTTTGTGCACTTTATTTGTGTTTTGAAAAACTGATTCATTACTTGATTGCAACAATAACAATTGCAAGGAATTACATGCACCATCAGCCTTACTTTTCAACCATGCCAAGCAATCACACGCTTAAGGTTTCATGGTTTCGGTCATACACAACCTCTTCCAAGTTCATATCATAGTGCAATGATAAGCAGTCTCGTAAAGAAGAAGTGCGACAGTACATAACCTTGATCTTGCTTTTATCAACAATCACTTTTTGAGCTTTAGCACTCAACTTTCATATTTAGCACTTTTTGAGCAGGATCAAGATAGCCAAGAAAGTTCAACCATGACACGATTTAATTCAAGTTGTCATTCCATTTAAATAGTTATGACATAAACTACACCATATATGTATAAACAGGAAGTTGCAAAGACCTTGTAGCATAAACATGGTGTCAAATGACATATGTGTATGAAATACAATGCTCAGTACTTTTTATTGTTTTTCATTTTTTTTGTTTTTGTTTTTTTTAATTAAGAAACACAAAAAAAAGTTATGTTACAAAATATTACAAAAACTTCAAAAACTCCCCCTCAAAAATATCCTATTGGATGAACCAACCCAAGTTCTCCCCGAATAAAAGCAAAACGAGAAGAAGACAAAGGTTTTGTGAAAATGTCCGCCAATTGATGTTCAAGATCCACATGATGAAGCACAATATTTCCTTTTCTACATGATCTCTAAGAAAGTGAAATCGATCTCAATGTGTTTTGTTCTAGAATGTTGCATGGGGTTTTTAGCAATGCATATTGCACTAGTGTTATCACACAACAGAGGAACACTATCCAAATTAACCCCATAATCCTTAAGTGTAGCTACTATCCAAAGAATTTGAGAACAACAACTAGCAGCACCACATATTCAGATTCAGCAGCTTGATTGTGCAATGAAGATTGTTTTCTAGAGGACCATGCAATAAGTGAATTACCCAAGAAAAGACATGAGCCGATGTGCTTTTTCTATCAATTCTACAACCTCCAAAATCAGCATCGAGAATGCTCTTAAACTAATGCATGAGGAAGCGAAAGCCATATACCAAAATCTTGAGTACCATGGAGATACACAAGATCCGCTGATGACTTGTTGATGTGAAACACGTGGAGAAGCTTGAAAACGAGCACACAAGCACACAACGAAATTGAATATCCGGCCTTGATGCATTGAGATATAACAGAGAGACTATCATGCTTCTATACTCTTTTTGATCAACAATCTCACCATCTTCATCCGGATCAAGTGTGCAAGTGCCTCCCATGGGTGTCATGATCGGTTTGCAGTTTTCCATCCCAAAGCGACGAAGCAAATCTTTTGTGTATTTACTTTGATGAACAAAGGTACCTTCCTTCGTTTGTTTGACTTGCAGTCCCAAAAAGTAAGTCAACTCACCCATCATGCTCATCTCAAATTCCTTTCTCATGGTTTCTGAAAACTTAGACACTAAAACATGAGAAAAACCACCAAAGATAATATCATCAACATAAATCTGGACGAATAGTTGATCATTGCCTTGCTTGAGTAAAAAGAGAGTTTTGTCAACCTTTCCCATTGTAAACCCCTTTTCAAGTAAAAAGGTTTTTAGCCTATCATACCATGCTCTAGGGGCTTGTTTTAATCCATACAAGGCTTTGGACAATTTGAACACATGATCAGGAAATTTGGGATTTTCGAAACTAGGAGGTTGCTTAACATATACTTCTTCATTAATATAGCCATTTAGAAAAGCACTTTTCACATCCATTTGATACAATCTAAAACCTTTAGATGCAGCAAATGCTAAAAGAATTCTAATGGCTTCAATTCTAGCAACAGGAGCAAAGGTTTCATCAAAATCTAAACCTTCAACTTGAGTAAATCCCTGAGCAACCAATCTAGCTTTATTCCTGACAACAACACCATCCTCACTTTGTTTATTTTTGAAAACCCATCTAGTTCCAATTATATTAAAATCAGGAGGAGGTGGAACAAGCTTCCAAACTTTGTTACACTCAAAATTCTCTAATTCCTCATGCATGGCATTGATCCAAGATTCGTCAGTTAATGCATGAGATATATCTTTGGGTTCAAAAGAAGCCACAAAAGCAGAGTGAGCATGAGAATCAGGAGCAATAAACCTGGCTCGAGTGACTCTCTCATTTAAATCTCCAATCATTTGTTCGGTGGATGTCTTCTTTGAATGTGCAAAGGAGTCAGAGCCGGAACCTTCTCCTTCTTCTTCTTCGTTTTCAAAGATGTACGAAAGATGTTGTTGCTTGAGGATGCTCACCAGAGGTGATGTAGTGGTAGGTGCCGAAGAGGTACAGACTTGTTGTGCAATAGGAATTAACACTTCATCCTCAACATCATCATCATCATCAACAAAAATACTCTCCCCTGAACATATGCACTGCTCTGCATCAATTGGACTAGTGCCCGGACTAGCCTCATCGAAAGTGATTTCACAGGTTTCTACAATTTTGTTAGTCTCCAAAACAAGTGCACGATAACCACGTGTATGAGCAGGATATCCAAGAAAGATGCCATCAGTTGCTCTAGCTTCAAATTTATCAAGATTTCCAGATTTCAAGACAAAACATTTGCATCCAAAAACTCTGAAATGAGATACACTAGGCCTATGACCAAAACGAAGCTCATAAGGAGTCTTACCTAGCTTCGATCTCAAAAACACTCTATTGGAAACATAGCATGCAGTTGAGATTGCTTCAGCCCAAAACTTCCTAGGAGTGAGATGTTCATCTAGCATAGTTCTAGCCATCTCAACCAAGGTTCTGTTCTTTCTTTCAACTACACCATTTTGTTGAGGCACTCTAGGTGAAGAAAATTGATGATCAATTCCTTTTTCAACACAAAAGTGATCAAACGAAGATCTAAAGTGACTAAAAGCCTCATCTTTAGATACCATAAAATAAACCCAAGAGTATCTAGAATAATCATCAACAATGACCAGTACATACCATTTGCCTCCAAAGGATTGAACTCGAGAAGGTCCAACCGTGTCAAGATGTAGTAGCTATCCTGGAGCGTTTGTCATCACCATGGTAAGAGGTAGATGTGAACCTGCAGTCATCTTACCATGTCTACAAGAAGAGCATACTAAATTGCTATCACCATTAAGCTTAGGCAAGCCACGAATGAGATCTAAGTCACTAACGCGAGTTAGATGATCAAAACCAACGTGACCAAGTCTTCGATGCCAAAAGAATAAATCTTTAGAAACATTGGCAACTAGACACCTATGCTTAGAAGAAAGTGACACATCAAAATCAGCCTTAAAAACTCTTCCAAAGCGTGAAATCTTAAACACAAGGTCTCCTGAAGCATCTAAAACTTTGCATTCACTTTTCTTAAAGCATACTTCAAGATCTTCATCAATCATTTGTGAAACAGACAACAAGTTGTATTTCAGATTTTCAACTAGAGCCACATCCTTGAACATGAACTTGTTGTTTACCTTTCTTGTACCTTTTGCCACAACAGAGTAGAAGATGCATCTCCAAAAGTAACACTTTCAAAGACGAGATGCACGAGTGAGGAGGAGAACCAATTTTATCACCGGACATGTGGCGTGAGCATCCGGAATCAACTAGCCAAATGTTCTCCTTCCTCGCACGAGAAGCCTACATAAAAGCGAGAAGATGTCGAGGCCTCGATCTCAAGTTAGAAATAAAGCATTTAGGAATCCAAGATCTTGAGACACACGACGAGTAGGCACAACACGAGTACGTTTGTTCAAAAAATCAGATTTGCCCTTTCCCGTGTTTCTTGTAACAAAAGGTGTTTGCATCACCCTAGGCACAAAATGAGGAGTGACATGTGCCTTCCTGAAATTAGATCTAGCCTTAGTCTTCTCTTTCTTTTGCTGTTTGACTAGTCTAAAGCAAAAATCTACTAAGTGTCCATCTTTACCACAATGAGTGCAAGTATACTTAACATGATGTTTAGCTTTAGTAACAGAAGTAACATTTGCATTCATCATAGTAGAAGATAGCATACCAGCAGACTTGAAAATCATTTTCTTAGACTCATTTGCAATCTCAAGTTTTCCTCTTTCAAGTGTCTTAATAACAATAGGAGCATGTGACTTATAATGAGCATAAGAATCAAAACCTAAACCCTTGTGATGAGTACTGACCCTTGACTGATCCAGAATCATATTTAGGTTTTTCTTTCCAGTAGTGAATCGTTCTAAAGATTTTTCCAAGTAATCAACCTTTCGAGCAAGAATTAAACAGTTATTACATGGAACATCCACTTTTCCTTTCTGTTTGCGACAAGTTGAGCATGACAGAACTTCATGAGTGAGCATAGCATCTGTCATTTGAGAAACCCTAGTATTTGCATCATGCAACTTCAATTCTAGTATAGCACATTTAGAACAATGAGTTGTATCATGCAAATCAACAGTTGAACAGCTAGCGTTTTTAACATGTTTCACATTTTCTTTCTTTTCAGTATTGACTTGTTCTAACAAAGAAACATGTTCTTTCCTAAGCACAAGAAGCTCACAGAAATTAAGTCACATGATTTGCAAGCATCATCATCAGGAATCAAAGATTTAAGTCTAGCAATTTCAGCATGCAAAGATTCCACAAGAACATCATGTTTCTTAATTTTCTTGTCGCGTTTGTTAAGCAATTTTCCAAGACGAGCAACAGCAATAGCTAAATCATCGTAAGAAGGATCTACCTCATTGAAATCGCTGTCATGATCATCCTCGGTGAAGCTTCCATCACTTCTAGCCATGAGACATAATCCTGTCAAATCATGCTTGCTTGGAACCATTGTGTCATCCTCACTGCTCTCTGAATCCACATCACTTAAGTTCACTTGTTCAAGAGCAGAAAGAACCCGATGAACAACCTTTTTGTTGATGAAGCTCTTTTTCTTTCTATCACTTGGTGAAAACTTCTTCTTTTCTTTTCTTCTATCGTTGTCCTTCTCCTCCCTTGATGTTTTACCTGCAAGCTTAGGACAATTTGATCTAATGTGATTGAGATCACCACACTCATAGCATCTTGGAGGTCCACCACCAACTCTCTTTCTCATTCTCACATTCTGCAAAGCTTTGTTAAACCGAGAAGAGAGTAGTGCCAAATCTTCTTCAGGAAACTCTTCGATCTGTTCATCAGTTAGTGAAGACAAAGAGGACAAAGCAAAGCTTGAAGAAGCATTATTCTGAGACATGCTAGATTGGGAGGTCAGTGCAATTGATTTATGATCGATCTTCCTAGCAAGAACATCCACTCATGAGTTTTTAATTTAGAGAACGAAACATCTAAAGTAAGTGTACTCATGACAAGGATTCTCTAATAGATGTAACTTTCATCTCCCAAATAGACATGTCTAATGCACCAAGCAATTGTCTAGCATTTGTAGCCTCATCAAAGAAAACTCCAACAGCACGTAAATTGTTAAGAATTTTATTGAACCGTGCAAAGAAATCATCTAGAGACTCACCAGGCTTCATCTCAAATCGCATGTATTCTTTCTTATAAATATCTTGCCTAACCTCTTTGACAGTGTTAGAACCTTCATGATAATCACAAAGAGATTTCCATACTTCATATGCAGACTTGAGATGAATCACTCGATCAAAATCACTTCTTCCAAGTCCTTGGATGATCAAATTCCTTGCTTTGCTGTTTGCTTCAACATGTGCTCGATTGGTGTCATTGACTGCATCATTCTCAGGAACATTGTATGGCTTGTAGACCTTTTCCCAAATTGCAAAACCCTGAGCTTGAATATATGCCTCCATCTTTGCTTTCCAAAACTGAAAATCAACACCATCGAAAACACAAGGTTTTGTCGAATACCTATCCATCGCTACGGTTTCTAATCACCAGTTAAGATTAATTAGAAAAACCTTGCTCTGATACCACTTGTAGGATCGAAATATACTAATGTAGCAATCAGAGGGGGGGTGAATGATTGCGCGGAAGCTAAAATCAAATTTTCGATCTTTTCAAACACCCCAATTTAAACTCAAATTGCTTGAAGACCAGTTTACGAAGTCAGAAGACCAGATTACGAAATTGGAAGACCACCTCACGCAGTTGGGAGACCATGAGCCGATCTGGCGACGATGAGAGCACTTGGCGACCATGAGGACACTTAGGCGACTGGGCTGGACACTGGCGACCAGTTTGGGCACTTGGGCGACCAAGAATCACCGGCGAGCAAGAAGACACCTGGCGACCAGTTTGGGCACTTGGCGGCGAGCAAGAGGACACTGGCGAGCACGCACGCCTGATGGGCGACCACGCCAGCCTGGGCGAAAGGCATCGAGATATGTCCACTAAAATAGAAATTCTCAAGATCCACCGTTGGATTGATATGAAATTTTAATCTGTAGCAATTAGACTTAATTCGCGAATTTTTAATATTCGGCGAAATTGAAAACTTATTTACGGATTTAGCTCTTGTAAAGTCGTAATTACGTAAATAGCCCTAAACAATCGAATTCGCGCTCGGGATCCGCTGAATAATTTTTTAATTTTTTCCTTGATTTTCATGACGCTGACAGCGAATAATTTTTATTATTTTTCCATAGCGGAATAATTTTTTAATATTTCGCGACGAGTAGCGAATAATTTTTTTATTTTTTTAAATTTTTAATTTTCATGGACGTGCACAGCGGAATACTTTTTAATAATTTTTAAAATTTTTTAATTATTCAGCGGTCGTAAACCGCGAAATTTTTTTTTTTTTCGGCGGTTTTTTTTCGTCGGTGGTTTTTCCGTCGGTTTTTTTTCGAGCGGACGAACGACTGAAAATAGGTTCAAACGATGTCAAAAAATTTTGAAATTTTTTTTATAGGTTCCTGACACTTTAGAAATGTTCTCATAAAAATTTTAGGTGATTATTATATCTGTAAAATTTTTAAAAATTCAAATATTGATACTGTGTAGCTGAAACGTTGATCGGCAAGTTTGAACCGGATCAAAAATAGTACAAACTACGTTAGAAAACTTTAAAATTTTTTGTGGATATTCCTAACATAATTATGATATTTCTGTAAAAATTTCAGATGATTATCAAATGTGAAGAATTTTTAAAAATTCAAACATTGGTACTATTTTGGTAAAGCGTTGAGCGACAAGTTTCATCCGAATGAAAATTAGAACAAACGAGCTTGTAAAATTTTGAAATTTTTTTTGTATGGTCCAGACACATCCATAATATTCTCATAAAATTTTCATATGATGATCAAGTGTCATTAATTTTAAAAAATGCGAAAAGTGCTACTGTCCTGTTAACAGACCGATGATCAATACATAGATTAAATTTAGCAATAAAAAGGTTTAAATTTTTTTAAAATTTTACATAATGGTGGCAAGGAAATGATTAATATCTCATAAAAATTTGGAATCATTATCATGCTCCAGTGAATTTATAAAATTCATAGAAGGCACAATGCCATTTATGTTCTTTCTCTGTTTGATTTTTGAAATATTATACAACAAATTAAGTTCAGTGCTTACTGCATTGATAGATTTTATTGACCAAACCAAGAAAGTTGAAACTTTTTGAACATTTTATATTATCTTACTAAGAAATAAATTCATCAACAGTAAAAATATCAGAAATTAATAAATTAATTTGAGATATTTAAAAATTCAAAAACAGAGAGAGTTAAAAACTAGTACTTTTAATGTCAGAATTTTTATAAATTCCTGGAGAAATATTTTGAGCTAAAAATTTTACATAAGAATCCTTAGCTCAAATAAATTTGAAAAACAAAATTTCAAAAAGTTATAAAAATATTTGAATTGCCTGATAAATCCAAAACAGAAATATGTACACAGTACATTGTCAGAATTATTGTAAATTCTGTGAGTAATATTTGCCTCTAAAATTTATACAGTACGAAGATAGCTCCCTATCCATCACTCATTAAATTCATCAATAAATTTAAGACACAGTGATGTCCCCAGAGCTGAACCACGCACATGAGCCGCCACAATCATCTCCCGCAAATCACGTCGGAGCTTGCTCGAATTCATGGATCCACAGTAGCGGATTAATTTTTAAAATTTTTCTAGCGATTTTCCACGGATCCAGTCGCGGAATAATTTTTATTATTTTTTTCCGAAATTCATGCGGATCCATAGCGGAATAATATTTTTAAATTTTTTAAATGTTGGTAGAATCCTCGGTATGTTTGTTCTTCAAGAAGATTGCATACTTACTTTGTGCAATCCTTCTAACAAGTATATTTCATAAATGTAACTAGTTTCTGCAGAGTATACCTTTGTATCAAGCTCAATGGAAGCCATGTTCTTTTCTGTAACTCCAATGAGAACAACAACTTCAATAAGCAAATTCGAGAGAATTTAAATTAAATTGAAGTAACAACAAAACCACATGCAAAAGAACAGGAAAAAGTCTCATACCAACACGCCTTTGTATTTCTTCTCGCCTCTTCTTTTGGGACTTCATCACGTTAGTAATCCTTCCCGAATTATGACAATTAAAAGATAGGCACTATCGAAACAACCGGATAGATAAGCGATGATCGAGAAAAAAAACTAGATTGGTAAGCATTATGAGAAACAAGCTCGACAAGAATTAAATCTAATTATGTGAATAAACAAAAAAAATGAAACCTTTTGCTTATGATTTTTGCCTCTCTATCTTCTAATTGCATCTGCTTTTTTGCGAAGCGTTTGCAAGTCTTCCTCCATGCCTTCAATATCTTTCATATGTTTATCTTTTTGAGATCGAAGCCTTTCAATGTCACCGACATCTAGATCTACATGAATAAGCTGACAAGCATCAGACATGGCAGGTGAACCAGGACTGCGTTGAAGTTGATACTCCTGTCCCGGCAATGGCTCCGCGGTTTCCGAACCAGATACCTGTTCAGATCAATAGTCCCGTCCGAGCAAATGATGTTATGGTGCAGGTTGGTAGCCCTGGCCATTGTGTGCCATTTGGGTTGCATAACCATATGGAGATTGACAGTCCCAACCAGCAGATCATTCGTACACCTCCAACAAATGTTTCCACCCCAAGACCTGTGCGGGATCTGTCAAGACGTGTTCAGCGAATACCCGTTCCCTCAGGAAGCCCACCGAGCCCTCTGTGGGCAATGCCACCAAATCCTGCAACCTGTCGTGTCACAGCAAATGCATTGAGGGAGACAGCGAATCCTCAAATGCTAACGCTGAAAGAATTGGAGTTCAGGAAGATATTTATGATTTTTGCTTACCTTTCTTGGTGAGTTTCTCTTTGGTTTATGGCTTTTTTTATGATGGATACCAAGGAACTAGGTATCAATTTAGTTAAGAAGAAATAGTCACCCAAATCGAGTTGAAGAGGACTCGAACCTGGGTGGTAGGGGGTATACAACCTCACCTCCCACCAACTGATCTAGGCTCTGTTCCTGGTTTATGGTTTTTATGGAATGGAAAACAAAGAAAGTCTTGCTTTTGAAGTCAGGTGTCTTTGTAATCATTCTGTCAACAAATGGACTCAAAACATGTTTATTTTGTTCTCTTCCAAGGATGGGTTATGCACCACTATTTTCTAGTGCTTTTTGTTCCCAATAAGTTTTATCTTTGAGGCAAAAGTGTCTTTTATCTGTGTCATACTGTTGCTAATACCTTTTCTCTTTATTTTACAGGAATAAGATAGAAGATGTACTATCTGAGGACTATATTAGATCCTTAAAGTGCCTGTCCATGGCTCATTTCGAGTCACAAATCTAGAGCACATTTGGTCACAAGTATATAGCACTTGAGATAGAGCAAAGGTTATAGAATATCAACCCTCTTGTTTCTCATATTTTACGATAGATCTCTAACAATGGTAAAGATGATGTTCTCCTTCCATAGTAGCACTTGATATATCATTTTAAATGGAACCAGAACTAGATAGAAATTGCACTTGTGCACGGCATATTTTCCTCAACTTGCTCATTTACTCGTGCATTAATATCATGGATCGCCTGGAGGGCCCGAGGACGTGCTTTCGACTAGAGGGGGCGTCCTCGCTCGTCTTCTTGAGAATATTATGGATGTGTCAGACCATACTGTAAAAATTTGAAATTTTTAAAATTAATGACACTTGATCATCATATGAAAATTTTATGAGAATATTATGGATGTGTCAGGACCATACAGAAAAATTTTCAAAATTTTACAAGCTCGTTTGTTCTAATTTTCATTCGGATGAAACTTGCCGCTCAACGCTTTACCAAAACAGTACCAATGTTTGAATTTTTAAAAATTCCTCACATTTGATCATCATCTGAAATTTTTACAGAAATATCATAAGTATGTTAGGAATCTCCACAAAAAATTTCAAAGTTTTCTAACGTAGTTTGTACTATTTTTGATCCCGTTCAAACTTGCCGATCAACGTTTCATCTACATAGTATCAATATTTGAATTTTTAAAAATTTCACAGATATGATAATCACCTAAAATTTTTATGAGAACATTTCTAAAGTGTCAGGAACCTATAAAAAAAATTTCAAAATTTTTTGACGTCGTTTGAACCTATTTTCAGTCGTTCGCCCGGCTCGAAAAAAAACCGACGGAAAAACCACCGACGAAAAAAAAACCGCCGAAAAAAAAAAAAAATATTCCGCGGTTTACGACCGCTGAATAATTAAAAAAATTTTAAAAAATTATTAAAAAAGTATTCCGCTGTGCACGTCCGCGGAAAATTAAAAAAATTTAAAAAAAAAAATTATTCCGCGCTACTCGTCCGCGGAATATTAAAAAAATATTAAAAAAATTATTCCGCGCTGTGGGTCCGCGGAATTGGTAGAGAAAAAATAATAAAAAATTATTCCGCTGTCGACGTCCGCGGAAAATCAAGGAAAAAAATTAAAAAAATTATTCCGCGGATCCGGCGCGAATTCATCGCTTAGGGCTATTTCGTAATTCGATCTGCACAGAGCTAAATCCGTAAATAAGTTTTCAATTTCGGCCAGAATAGGAAAAAATTCTAATTCCGCAACTGACACAAAAAGAATCAGGTCAATCGGATCTACGGATCTAAAGTTATATCCTTCGCAAGATGACCAAACCTGGGTGACCACGCGAGCAGTCGGGCGAGCAGGACATCAATCTGGGCGATCACAAATTACAGAAGATCTAACCATTGGATTGATGTGAAATTTTAACTGTATAAACTAGACTCAATTCCAAAGTGAACAAAAAAAGAATCAACTCGATCGGATCTACGGATCAAAAGATATGACCTTCGCAAGATGACTGAACCAATTAGCGATCTACTGTTTGGCGACCAGGTTAGCAATCTGGGCGACCACGAATTGCCAAAGATCTAACCGTTGGATTAATATGAAATTTTAACCATAGAAACTAGATTCAATTATGAATCAAACCCAATAAGAATCAATCCAATCGGATGTACGGATCAAGAGATATTACCTTCGCAATTGGACTAATGCATCTAATGACGAGGAAACCAAATTTCACCTTCAAGGCTGTGACGGACCAAACACCAGAGAGGGCTTCAGTTGCCACGGATCAATCTTCTAATCACCAGAAGCAAGATCATGTCCAGATCATCATCTATCTTCTGGTTGACTTGATGTATGCACGCACGATCAGAACTTAAACCCTAGAACCAGAAGAATATCTCTTCACAATGCACAGCCGCCAGACATGAAGTATCTTTCTGGAAGATTGATTTTTTATTTCATTGTCTAAAGTACTCCAACACAAGAGTACAAACCCTAAAACCTGAACGCTCAAAAATAAACAGGGGACACCTCCCCCTATTTATACAGAGCAAACACACGAGATTGAATACAACTCCACTTCCAACATGGAAAGAGTTCGTATCTATCTCAACTTGGCCCAACATGATCAAAAACAACTCTTGCACGCATGCAAGAACAGAGAGATTGAATACAACTCCACTTCCAACATGGAAAGAGTTCGTATCTATCTCAACTTGACCCAATATGGCCAAAACCAAAACCTTGCACGCATGATCGGCCCTGCTTTGCACATACGTGACTAACCACCTTCACATGCATGTTCTCTAGCGAACGTCCCGCATGACATCCTTGACCACCAAGACCTCGATTCCTCCTCGAACCTAGTCTCGAACCTCGGTTCCTCCATGAACCTAGTTCTGGTCCCATCATCGACCACGTTCGCCCTCGAGCAACACCTGTACATGAAGTAACAAACAACGCGTCCGAGCACAAGTCCACGACTTGACTCAAGATTAATCCATGCAACCACTCACACGAGTGCATTGCGTTAAGCAAAACTCCATCATGCTATCACCAGCATGATAATCATCTCAACATAGCACATGCACAAGCACCACACATGCCATAACCAAAATCATTTTACAATGCCAATTTCACCATTCAACCAATTTTTCATCACATGATCTCACATCTAGTCTCTTCACTGGATATCTCCAATTTAGCCAAGTCAAAAACACTATTCATAGGGATTTCTTAATTCATATATCCATATTCATTTCTAGCAACAATAGTTTTAGTTTTTCCTTGTCAAGCAATTTTGAGTTCCCTTCTGGGAAAAAAAACTAAGATATCTCACGGTGGAAGATAAAAGTGAAATTGCTCGTAAAGAAGCAGCTTTCATGCACCCTATATATGGCTAGTGTCTATCTGGAGACTCTGGTTTGTTGTTCACAGGCTCACAACAGCGAGCATAGCAGGATTGCCGCTATTCATATCTATTGCTTGAATAAACAGCTAAACAGTGTGTTTGATCAGTTTGATTCATGCCCATGACTTGTCTATTTGTTTCACAGATGACTGATCTATCACGAACTGCATGTACATTAATAACATCTATGTAGATTTTTAGTGAAGTATGGAAACACATTTTAGAGAGGTATTAGAGATTTCTTCGGTGATGGATGCATTGTCCAGAGGATCACTGTTGTTAGCTTTCTCACCCATGTAACCATCTTTCAATTCTGGCAACTAAAGTGCAACTGTAGTGCAGTTTTCAGTCTTTGCAATTACATGAAAAACGACATCTCATCTCATCTCATCTCATCAAGAGGGAACAAAGGGGAATGGTTCACCAAAAGGCTGCTGTCATTTGCCACTGTCCAGAGCAGAGATCGATGTCTGCTTCGAGCTCGAGATCTTAGCCACAGTAGCAAAGCAAAGCCTTGCTAGCTTCCATCTATCACATCAGATGTCTATGGTTTCAGGCAAACCGGACAGGGGCTACGTAGTAAGGAAGGACTTGCATCCCGCTGTGCGTGTGCATGCATGTCAAGTGTTGATGCGATAAAAGCAACGGCGGTAGATACGAGAAGATATCTCGTAGTATCTTAGATCGCATTACGAGTTCATTGTGTTTCTTCTTCTGACGTGCAGGCACACATGGGTGAGATATTTTGACTCTCGCAGAAATCGGTTAATGAGGTATTTCTCCCGTCTTCTTTTGATCTATGACTATTCACCCAAGTTTGCTTTTTGAACGGTCCAACCTCGCAAAGGGAAACATAACTTCCATCGTTTGGTTTTGGTTCTACTTCGAAGTGAGCTTAAGAGGCTAAGAAACCACTTGAAAGAACAGCCTGTTCCGTTCAAAGCATCAACTTTTGCCTGGTGGATCTAGTCTAGCCACGAGGCCATTCTAAAAATCCATGATGGTTTCTGGAGCGAACCCGTGGAAGTAACTCATTGACAAAAGATGGTAGTGTAGATTTCTCTAGTTGGTTGCTTAGCGGCTGGCATCTTCCGGAATTCCTACAAAATCCTTTTTGATGGAAATCTCCTCCTGCCTATCCAAGAGGCCAAGACTGTACACCGGACAATCTGATGAAAGGGACCGAATCGGGTCCCCAGCAAGAGCCCACGTCACTCTCTCTCTCTCGCTCGCTCTCTTAAGGCAACCACTGCCAGATGTTCTGCTGGGGATAAATCACACGGGGGACCCGCGTGTCATCCCCTAGAAAACACGAGAGGAGGAAGGGAAAAGAGGCAGGCCCCGAGACAACATATGGCCAGAAAATTTCGGGAATTTTGTAGCGCCAGCACGAGAAGCTTGTGGCCATGAGCCGCCCATTTGTGGCTACGCAGCGACGCAAAGGCCTCGTCTATCTCCTCGCCGCTTCTAGCGATGCGACAAGTGGCAGGCACGAGGCGGCCTCTCGATCGAATTGCGCCTAGTAGTGCTATGCTAGTAGTGGGGTTGACGTGTCGTAAAGCGCATCGAAGGTTCACTTGCCTCTCGCTTTTTTCCGCGCTGTTAAATCCGCTCCGTTCCGCGCTTTTTTTAGGGGTCGCTTGGGCTACGGTTGGGTAAAAAAAAAAAACTGTTCTTCTTTACTAGACTGTAAAACAGTTGTAACTAATAGATGTGATTTTTTTATTACACCGTTTGGTAAATTGACTGTTATAGTTACATCTTTTGAAGGAAGGAAGTCGGGGAGACGACGCCCAGGCCAGAGAGAGTTGGGGAGGTGACCAGGTGAGGAGGGAGACGGAATGAGCGGAGAGGCAGAGCAAACAAGGTAAAAGATGGTTAAGCGAAGCAATAACTGAAAATCTCATCCTAGCGACTGCAGTTTTGAAGGTGCTTTTATTATGATTTAACTTCTCAATTATTTTATAGCTATACTGTTTAGCCCCCTAAATAGGCACTTAACCCGTCCACACGATGCTCGCTTCTCGTGCTTCCCAAATTTTAGAGGCTAGGGATATTTCCCCGATATTTAGGGTGTGTTTGGCAGGGATTCAGCTTCTCTAGATTCGTGAATCTAGTGAAGCTGAAAATTCTAGTTTCACCAGATTTATGAAGCTGAAGCTGTGAGTATATTAAAAATGTTTAGATAGATCATTTTGTTTACATTTTAGATCAAAAATATAAACTTAATTTATTTTATTTTAGCCTACAAATTTCAGATTTTAAAAAAAAACTAGAATCTGAAACTCTATCAAACAGACCCTTAATGGCCATAAAGTTATCCTTCACAAAAGGAAAGAAAAACACAAGCCCTTGTTACTGTAAAACGTCGGATTCTTGCCTTCCTATTGTATGAACACCGATGTTTCGCCATGTATGTACGTGAATGAATTATGAGAACCAAGGCAGTGGTGATGTGATTGTATGACCACTAAAATTGTAGTCGCTATTCGCCTATTCGCTACTTTCACATCATCTGACCCCTTTCTAGCGGGGCTCTTAATTATTTGTTATTTTTTAGGGATCAGTGGTAATTGATTTATCACGTCAGTGACTCATATCACTGTAGCGTGTTAGTGACTCATATTAATTAGTACTCCGTAAAAATTGTAAATAGTTAATTATTCCCTTTCTAGTTGACATTGTATCGGTTGTTATTTAGAGCTGTTACTTAGAGTTGTCTCTTGTTTCAAAGCCCATTTGACTGGAATTTTACATTAAAATTTTTATTTACTATCGGAATTAAAAAATTATGTGTTCCGAGCGGAACCTCACAAAGAAAAATGAATATTTAGCCAAATATTAAGACAAGTTTAACATTTAACTAGATAATGGGTATCGGAACATTGGGAGTAAGGATGCTACCGGTTATTTTATAAAAAAGATCCTATAGTTCTGTAAATTTAGCTTAGGCGTTGGTTCTCTAAACCTAAAATATTTACAATTACATTTAGGTTTTTCTACCATTTTTTTAAAAAAAACTCTAGAGTGAGATTTGCGCGGCGCGGCGTACGCTATACTATCTAGTGAACATGATGCAAAAAAAATTATGAGGCTTAGGAGGATGTGCCACATTCAGATAAAGGCAAGAAAGGTAACAATAAGAGAAGCCATCAATTTCTTCGGTTTCACTGCTCCCGTAAAAATCCAGTTTACTACCTCATGCTTGACTGATTCAAGGATTTCTTCATTGTTTGACCATCCGTTTTGAAAGATTATGCTATTGTGTTCTTTTCACTATTGCCAGTATGTTAAAATGATAAGGGTTTTGATGCCAGTCCGAAATCCCAGTAGAGAGTTTACTTGGTCATAGCTCCACACCTCTACATGTGTTGTCGGTTCCCCTTGGTCCCTAGAAGTGATGGTAGGTATACCCATCAAGTAATGGATGATCACAAATGTCGAACCTGAGGGGCAGTTGACAAAGAGGTTATGTGCAATCTCGGAGATTTAAAAGCACATTTGATAAAAAAAAAAAATTAATTTAGCCACCTCTAAGTATGAACAATATTAGGATCATAGTGTTAAAATAACAGCACCAATCAAGTAGCTGTATATTTAGTTGGCTCGATATTTAGGTTGCAAAGATACCAAACCGCACCACCCCTTTGTAGCGGTGCATCGCTCTCAGGAGAGTAGAGACACAGCCACCCATGATTTACGCGTGTTTGATCGAGTGTGTACTCTCAGTAGGGATGAAAACAGATTGATAGTTTTTGACCGATTCAAATATTTTTTTAATATGGATTCTATCGACTCAGATATTAGTTGGATAGTATCGGATTAAAAATGAATATAAATTTTTTTTATGGATTCGATAGCTCACTATTTGTCGAATACAGATACGGATCTGTATTATTCAGATATTCATGGCTCAGATTATCTAGATATTCAGGAGCGTGGGCTGAGCCAAAGACTACTCTGTTGATCCAAAAAAAGTTTCTGAATTTCAAAATCGTTTTCTAATTTAGTTAATCAAGAAATCAACTTTTAATTATTAAAATTAGCAAACCAGCTCCAAAAATTATGAAATTTTTTGGGCATGTCACTGACATAGTCTATCATTTAAAAATTATTTTCAATATTTTACAGATTTTAAATTTTCTCAAAAATTTAAACACTGCTATACTTAATAGGAAAATATTTTAAATAAATAGATAGAAATACATAAAAACTCATAAATACATAATTTTTATTTTAAACATAATTCAACAAAGACTACAAACTTTGGGTCATTACATATTCTTCATGAATGTTTGGATCAAATAAACTAGTTATGTCTTTTTGTTTATTTTATGCGTACAATTTAAAAGGTTTTTATGTTTCAATAAGTATTCATGATCGTATGTTTTATTCATATTCGCTTCGTGTCCATATTCAACATAATTTATATTCATATTTATATCTAATTTATCTGTATTCGTATTCGTATTCGCATCCTAAGAAAATATATCAAAACAAATATGATACAACCATTATCTCTACTACTTCTAATTAGGAGTTAGTGGCGGTTGTCCGTTCTCCTCCAGAATATCTGATCCGTTAGATCTGATATGAACAGTTGAGGTAGAAGAGGATTTAACCCTATAGTCAAATATCTTCGAAGAAATAAGTCTTTCCTACTATCAAAACATAACTAAAGTTAGTGCTATTTACAAATAAAATTTTTATTGCAAATTAAGTTTTTATTGCAACACCCAAGCACGTGACTAGTATTCATCCGTATTTGATGCATTTTCATCCCTAACCATCTCATCATCCCTCGCTCTACAGCCTCTCGCAACCGCACCAAAACGCCGAAGAGTCGGACGGATTAGGCGTCTATCCGTACGTTTTCAGGACCGAACTATTATGTTTTACACGCGCCTAATGGCGGTTTAACCGGTTACTGTTACCGCAGCACGTTACTAGGAATCACAATGGAGCACTCGCGACACATGACAGCGAGGGAACCGGAGGGGGAGCCACAGCCACAAGAACGAGCGGCCTCCCGAATTTTCCACCGGATTATTTCGTCGACGGAAAAAAACGTAGCCAAAAGAAAAGAAAAGAGCGTGGGGCGACGGGGAAAGTGGAAAAATCCGTCCTACGTGGCGCCCTCGTCCATGCTCTTTTTCTCCTGTCCTCTCCCTCGCCTAGTGCGACGGGGCCTACGCAACGTTCTCTTCTTTGTCTCTTTTCCTCCCCTCTCGTCTACTCCTGTCCCTCCTCGTCCTCATCAACAAGTTGGAGTACTTGCAAAGGTTGCGATTTCGTCTTGGTGTAGCTATCTTGGGGAGTGTGATTAGGTTTGGGAATAGTTTTGGTCTTGCAGATTGGAGATGGCATGTTTGCAGGTAATTCATTGATCTTTCGGTTTTGCTTTCTTGGTGAGATCATTTTGGGGTGTTCTTTATTTTTTGGGGCTGAAATGATGTTCTTGGAAACTGATCATAGGATGTTTCTTCCTCTTTCTCACCCGTTATTCACAGGAAAACGCGATGGCAACTGACGAAAACGCTGTCGCTGATCGTGCCGGCGGAGAAGACACCGCGGGTCATCGCAAGAATCCTCCGAACTTCGGCGACATGGATTTGTCAGGGGAGGAGCATGTACCAAAGGTACAACAGCAGCAACTGCGAGACCGATTCTCTCATGTTTTTCAGCACCCAATTCGCTGCTGCTTCGCTGCAAAATCTGTGCAGCTTGTGTGTTCTTTTCGTTGCCTGCCCCCTCCCTAAAATTTCTTGCTTCCATGCACGCTTTTCCGAGCAGGCGCGCAAGCCGTACACGATCACGAAGCAGCGCGAGAAGTGGACCGAGGAAGAGCACAATCGGTTCTTGGAAGCCCTGCAGTTACACGGCCGCGCCTGGCGCCGTATACAAGGTACGCACGCACGAATTTATGCAAGAAGCAATCGATCAATTTACGCTCATGCATCACGATCATCTCGTACGCCTGAATTGAACACTCCCTTCTCGTCTGTGCATGCAGAACACATAGGCACCAAGACTGCCGTGCAAATCCGAAGCCACGCGCAGAAGTTCTTCTCTAAGGTCGTACAGCCTTTCCTCATGTAAAAACAAACTCTCTGATCTCTGCCATGAAAAAAAAAACACACACACCATGGATTGGTGTTACTTGACTGACTGCCATAGTAAGTCGCCAATCATTCATGGGAGAGCAGATGACGTCACTTTCACTAGCGCGGTCTTTGCAGGTTTCTTGATGTCGGATTTGCGCCGTGCTTTGCAGGTCGTCAGAGAATCATCGGGGAGCAGCAACGGCTCAAGCGGCGCCGCGGAGGCGGCCATTCAGATCCCCCCGCCGCGGCCGAAGAGGAAACCGACGCACCCTTATCCGCGCAAAGCGGACGACTGCGCGGCCAAGAAGCACGTCCCGGCGCTCAGGCAGCTGGGGAGGCCTCATGTGAGGATGCAGTCTCTGTGCGAGCAGGAGGACGGCTCGCCGACGTCGGTGTTGACCGCGGCGCAGATAGGAACGGAGGCCTTGGGTGGCGGATTGTCCAACAACTCGGGCGGCAGCAGGTCGCCGGTTCCATCGGCTGCTGGTTCAGATGAGCATGGCAACGTCGGCAGCTCGCCGGACTCGTCGGTGGACAAAGAGGACGGGTACCTCTCGCCAAGCATCGCGACTGCCGAGTTGGCTATGCAGGCGCCAAATTCTAGGGTATATTCCTATTCTTTATTAGGTATAAGTTCTTTCAATTTGGCAAGAATAGGAGATATCCAATATCAAGATAGCAATATGAGGGCCAATAATTTCAGACAAGACTACACACGGCAAGTAATTCTTTCGAGCACAACACAGAGTTCCGATATCTCTGAATCAAAATTTTGTGAAGTGTGATATGTTCGTGTGCTGTTTTAAGGTGATCTGCTTAACAGAATTGGTGAAATTCTAAGATGTTTCAGAATTTTGAATTTCAGGAGTCCGGCCTCATCTCGAACAGTGGTGCCAAAGAAGTTATATGCGTAGGATCAGAAGCTTCAGTCTTTAAGCTATTCGGGAAGAGAGTTGTGGAGGAGGATTCGTATCAGCAGCCAAATACCAATACCGGGAACCTGCAGAACGGCAGAGACCTACCTTCCGTTGGTACCGTAGAAGGAAGCCCATGGAATCCATGGCCGAGCAGCATGCAGCAGTTCTTGTATTTCCTTCCTCAATCGGACGGTTTGACGGCTCGATCCGTCATGCCATGGTTCAGCTACAACGGGAGCCTGCCTTGCGCCTTGTTCTACCCGCAGGCGGTGGCTTCAAATCAGCACCACCACCATCGTTCAGAGGCCGCAGATTGCACGGTCATGCAGAGAGAAGGATCCTTGACAGGTTCAAACACGGCCTCCAGCGTCGTTCCTGGATCAGCAGCGGCTCAGAATTCGGACGTCACGGAGTCTCGCGGGCAAGGGAACAGCAGCGAGAGCGACACGACGCCCGTGCGGCGGCTAACGAAATGTGAGAGCTCTGCGCCCATCAGCCTGCAGAGGGGTTTCGTGCCATACAGCAAGAGATGCGCGGCCGAGAGCGAGCTGCTGCGATCAGAGGTGGCCGGTGAGGACGCCGACGGCGAACTGACGAGGCTGTGTTTGTGACTGCTGAAGCCTCACTTACACTACATATCTTAGATGTTTGCTAGTTTTGCTCCGGTTTCTTGAGCTGCTGATCTGCAGTGGGGAGAAGTCTTGTCCTGCTGCTGTTACCTGTTATTATGTCATACTTCTCTGAAGCAGCTCGAAACCACATTAGATTGAGCAACTCTGGTTCCTACACGTGAATATATATAATTTAAATTTGTAATATCCTTGTTTTCTTCACCGTTTGTCTGTAATTTTCTCCCAAACTCGGGAGTTTTCAGAGGTCAGCGGTTGTTGCCTGTATCAACCTGGGTCTCAGAGAAGGTTGTCATGGTAACTACATGTAAACTAGGCTTGTATCTCTCTGTAGTCTGTAACAAAATGTAACGGGCAGAAGACGAACACAGCGTCCAATACTTTGTATATATGAATCAATATGATTATCTTTGGACTTGGTTTGGCGCCTTCAAGTTCTTCATATCATGCAGGAAATGCAGGAGGATGTAGATAAACTGCCATGTATCACGGCAACTGTTACCAACGGTCAGTTTCGATCGATCGAAGTAATCAACGCCTCGGATCATCGCTTTTTATCCAATGATCGATACTACAACCTGCAGCCATAGTACGACCGCGTTGGTTCTCGATTGATAGAAGCTATAGCCAATTGCAACAGTATCTTCCAGTAGGAACCAGTATAAACAGTTTCACCGAACCAAATGCAAATTTGGTCACCGGTCGTCAAATGCGATGCTGCAACCACACTTAGGTTCCAACCCAGAAGCACAAGGATGCGATCTTGCATGAACGCTTCAAGATAAGTGCAGGACAGATACACCGGGCCTGTAAACCCAGCAAGAAAACACGTCAGCCTTTTCCCAACTTTTAGATAAAGCACAGACTTTTAAGCCCGGCTTTATTGAAAGCACAACCACTACACAGGTATTAAACGCAGCAAAAGTGAATGAATACCAGTGTTCAGTAATAAACTGATCGCCTAATCGCAATCTCAATGCATCAATTGAGAAAACTCGAAGAACAATCACAGCACATAATATAGGAGTCAAACTATTTTCTCTTTATTAATTATCGATTAATTTTCTTATACAATGTAGTGTCATATTTATAGTCAAACCACTCTGAGGTAGTTTTGAAATTCACCAACTAAACCTTAAAGCTTAGTTATATCTCAACACTTCCTCTTGAGCGAATATCACGTTATGCATATGACTCATCAAAAACTCTTCCCAAAAACTCGATGGGAAAAAAGGGATAGAGGAAAGAGTACATTGCATCCGCATATTGTATCACACTTATTGCCTCATTAAATACCTTCACGTGAGAAAACTTTAGAAAAATTCACTAAGTGAAAAGAGTACAACCCATAATCTTCTAGATTAGGGTAGTGTTTTCAGGGTCATACTAAGAGTTGTGGCTTAGAGATTTACTCCCCTTGAACTTTGCATCTCTCTAAGTCGTCTCATTCCAATGCCACAAACACATCTTTAAAAACTTGAAAGGATCGAGATGTCGCCTAGAGGGGGGGTGAATAGGCGTTTACAAAAATTTAAACTAAATCTCAGCGGAAGCAATAAGTTCGGACTGTCCGAGTCAGACTTCGGGCTGTCCGAGTTGTTCAGACAGTCTGATGTTTTATTCAGATAGTCCGAAAGTTACTGAGCAAAAAATGCAAAAGTAAATCTAGGCTATTTAGAGAGAATCACCTGCACCAAATAGAGTTAGTTAATCTAGAATACCTGCAGGAGATGAATAACCAACAATATCCTCAACACAAGTCAAACCACCGCTTGAATCACCAAGATTTGAATCAACTACAACAAGGGTGAAGAGGGAATCCAAGAATAGAAGATGGAGACTCAAAGATTTTATCCCGAAATTCAGATCCTTGAGGGGATTCTACGTCTCCGTTGAGGCGGCACTAAGCCGGGGTCTCTTTCAACCCTAATCCTCATAGTGTTGCACAAAGCACTCACCGATTTCACTTTCTTAAATCATTTCCTTTCGGAGGTGGATTCAATCTTCACAAACTTCCGGAGGCTCACCACGCAAAGCTTGAGAGCTCACCGGCAACTCCTAGCCATCTAGGAGTCCTCAACCTCCAAGAGTAATAGATCGGTGAGAAATCCACAAGAGGATGAAATCCGGTGCTCAAGATGGATCTTTAGTAAGATTCAAGCTCTCAAATCTCGCTTGTTTCTCCCTCTAATGAATCTAACCACAAAGCTCAAAGAGGGGAGAAGCTAGGGCTCAAGGAGGAAGAACAAAGAGCAATAAATGATTTGAGTGAGAGTTGCTAGTGGTAGGTGGGAGGAGATGGGGTATTTATATGGCTCCCAAAACTAGCCGTTTTAGCTCAGGTCCGAGTAAGTTCGAATAGTCCAAACAAATGTTCGGACACTCCGAATAGGACAAGTTTAGCTGAGACAGAGAGACCCAGCTCAGATAGTTCGAAGATTTATTCGGATAGTCCGAAGTATTCGGATACTTCGAATGAAACTTCAGATAGTCCGAATAGGACTTAGCTCGAGGAATAAATCTGTTGGGTTAGACAGAGGGGGTTTACTCGGACATTTCAAGTTGAATCTCGGATACTCTGAATACAATTAGGTAAAATGCTTCTAAGACTTGAAATTTTGACACTTTTGCCGACTAAGATCCATCAGTGAGCACATAATATCATATTACAGCTATTTCTCGTCAAATCCCTCTTTATAGTACGGCTGTCCTTAGACTCAATAGAAAGATAAAATAAACACATGGTATCAAGTCTAAAAACCATCTTTTTTTTCTTTGTTTTGAGGGTGCTCCTTTGCTCTTAGATTTATCATCAGAGACAACATTCTGTTCACAAGGCTTACAAATCTCATTAGTCCCTTAACCCTATTGTCATTATTCACCAAAATCCTTAAAGGGCCTAAATGCACTTTCAAAACTGGATGTTGGCAAATACTTAGTGAATAAATCAGCTAGATTTTACATTATTTAGTTTGCATAATCTTTACTTCACCATTCTTGTAGATTTCACGAGGATAGAAAAGTTTGGAAATAACATGCTTAGTGATATTGTTCTTAACGTAACCTATTTGCATTTGTGCAACAAAAACAACATTATCTTCATAGATAATTGTCGGGTATTAACGGTGTTAATGCTATATGACTTCTGGATATGGCTAATTACACGTCTTAGCCAAACATATTCAGTAAGGCTTCATATAATGCTATTATCTATGAGTGTTGGTAGAGGTAGCTACCAAAGTTTGTTTAAAAGATCGTTAGGAAATAGTTGTACCATCAAAGAGACACAAACCCAGTCTAAGACTTGGCATTGTGGGGTTCAGATAGATAGGTAGCTTTCGTTTATCCCATGATGGTTGAGTCTTGGTCCTTTCGATAAAATAAGCCAAGATCTTATGTACCTTAGAGGTATTTGAGTAAATTCTTGACACCAACCCAATGCCTTCTGGTTGGAGCTACAATGTGGTTAGCTAGCAAATTTACTATGAATGCAACATCAGATATGATGCAATTCGCAATATACATAAATGCTCATGTGGCTCTTAAATATGAAACTTCAGGTCTTAAGACTTCCTCATTTTCCATCTTCACCCTGAATATGTTTTTGTCCACATTAAGTGATCTAACTACCATGAGGGTTTTTAAAAGATGAGATTTATCTATATTGAATTTTTTAATACCTTCTTGGTATGGGTAGACTGGTGCATGAAAATTCTTTTAAGAAAATGCTCTAGTTGTAGGCCTAAGAACAATTTAGCTTTACCCGAATCTTTCATCTCAAATTTTGCCATAAAGTAAGAACTTGATTCATTTATATCCTCTATGGTTCCTACGATATTCAGATCATCGACATAAACTTAGATAATACAGAATCTATTCTAGGTATTTTTTGTAAACACACACAGAGAAGCATCATTATTATAGTAACCCTTCTTTAGAAGGAACTCACTAAGTCGGTTGTACCACATTCTCTCCGACTATTTTAATACATATAGTGACCTCTGCAGTTTGACGCTATACATGTTGCGATTGGTTTTATTATGATCCAGAATTTTGACTCCTTTAGGGACTCTCGTATAAATATCTATATCTAGTTACCCATATAAATGTGAGATCACTATATCGATCAATTACATTGATAAGTTTATGCTAGTTGCCATTGATATTAAATATCAGAACGTTATTCCACTTCTTACAGGAAAGTAAGTTTCATCGTAATTGATGTTGTGCCTCTACGTGAACCTTTGTGCTATATGTCTCACGTATATCACACCACCTGGTTGTTTTATTTCTCTTCCATATGAAAACTGAAAGTGCATTTAGGCACTTATGTTATTTTAGTGATTAATGACAAACGCATATAATGACAATCTATGTAGTTGTGTAAATGCTTAACGTAGTACTTAACAAATGACAAACCTCTAATATGATTATATTGCTATGAGACTAACATGTTTATTGCCAAGTTGAGTATTAATCTCATCTATTTAGAGGAAAATCAAGTGGGATGAGTAAGCAAAGATAAGGTATGCAATCTCGGTATCTCTTTCTATATTTGTTATTGCATTCCTCTTGTGCAAATGCATAGTGAACTCCAAGTAACATGTTGATCATATATATGCACATTGGTTCATGTCATATTTATTTGTGCATATATATTCATTTGAGTTCATTATGTGCTCTGCTTTTAGTATGCATGTATTAACTAGAGTTAAACTTCACATTGCTATAGATTGACTTGGTGCATGCATGTCTTAGTTGTATATCTTCTCATGTACTTCTCTTAGTGAAGTTTAATCTAGAGTTGGATCACATATTTACTCTTATTCTAAATATTATTTACACATGTACAATTCGTGTATATTCTATCATGTGCTTCAATTAAGTAAAGATGTGATCCTTGCCATGATTTAATTGATTCATCATATTGGCAATTATCTCTCTAGTGCATATAGATCAATTACATATTCATCATGACGTACTTAGTAGAGAACATTTCTTATGTTAAGTGTTTCCATCTATACTGTGCTTCTTTATATGAAACATTTGTGGTAATCAATTGCTCACAAATATCAACTTGTTTATATCTAATTGAGCTTTTGGAACTAATGTCTTTTATGAGTGGTTTGGAAAGAATTTGGTCCCGTGTGTGTATAATGACTAAGATATCTTGGAGGATGATCGTTAAGCCGAAGTCAACAAGACGGCGGTGTCACTAAGAGTTGAGGACTAAGTCAAGATCGATTTGGCGTGAAGATCATCGGAGAGAATGATAAAGTCAAGGTTGATAGGACGAGAGTCTCATGAGGTGAATCGAGTCAAGTTGGACAAGGCAAAGATGTCATCAATTATATGGTGAAGGTTTTCATGCACCGGCATTAAGAAAGAAGATGGCAAGTGACTATTTCTAGACTTATATTATCTTTGATTTAATTTGAGTCTAAAGATTGACGTACTATTAAGAGGGATGCGATGTCGAATGACTTTTAGTTGTGTCAAGTGCTCAAGTGATCTATCCTTGTGAAACTTAGAGGGAGAGAAGTGTTAGTAGAGTCGGAAAGTGAGAGTTTAAGGTCTCTCTTGGATTTTTTGTGAATTATACTCCTATCCTTTGGGATTTGGGTAGTGAGATCTTATGGGTTGTGTAGCCCTCGTTCTTAGCTTTCCGTAGAGTCCAAGATCACTGAAATCGAAGTTCGGAGTCAAAAGTTATGCTCGTTTTCATCGGGCTGCTCAATGCTAGGCTGGAGTATCCGGGTTCGTCCTCTCGGTTACGATAATCCGGAGTATCCGGGTTGAGTCCAGAGTATCTAGGTTGAATCTGGAATATCCGGATCTGATATCCAGAGTATCTGGGTTTTGCGCAGTCCCAACGGCTAGTTTTTGGAGACCTCTATTTAAAGCCCCCTCCTTCCTAACTTCAAGGTGGCCGTTACCCTGCTGATTTGAGGTGCCATATCCTTGTTCTTGAGTCCCCAAAACACCTCTTTACTCTTAGATCTAAGTGATCCCCTTGGTGAGAAGGGTTGAGAAGAGTTTGAGGAGTGAGGTGCTAGAGTTGAGTGGGATTTGAGTTGTTGAGCACTTGAGTTCATCTCCAAGTTCGTTCTTCGTGAGCATTTGTTACTCTTGAAGGTTGAGGACTCCTAGACGGCTAGGAGGTCTCCTACGAGCCACCGGTGCTTTGTGTGGTTGGGCATGGAAAGTTTGTGAAGGCCGATTCCGCCTCCGTAAGGGAAGGAATCAAGGAGTAAAGACCGGTGAGTGCATTTGTGCAACACCAGGAGGATAGGGTTGAAAGAGACTCCGGCTCAAGTGTGACCGAGCCGCCTCAACGGAGACGTAGGATCCCCTCAAGGATTTGAACTTCGAGTGAAAAATCGTCTATATGTTTACTTTTTATTCTTGCTAAGGTATTTGTATTTTGAATCTTGAAATTGCCCGATCTACTTTTCTATTATGTTTGGCTCTAGATCTATATTTGTTCCAGGTGTCTGGTAGTGTTTAGATTCTTTGTGTTTAAGTAGTTTACTTAAAAGTTGAAGAGATTTGAAATCTCATCTCGAGGTACCTAACCCGGAGTATCCGCATAGCTCACACCGGATAATCCGTATATACCGGAGTATCCGGATTAGAACTCGGGAAAATTTAATTCCGCTAAAAATTTTGATTTCGCCTATTCACCCCCCTCTTGGCGACATCCCCGGTCCTTTCAAAAACCCATTTGGATCTTACATAGAGCAATTTAGGAGGTGTTTGTTCAACAGGACCGAATACTTTCCTTTTGTTAAGCGGGCGCAATTCTGCTTGAATTGCTTCTTTTCATTTGACCCAACATGAGCTCTTCTATTACTCAACCATGAACTTTTGGTTTTGATCCAGATCAAGAGTTTTAGCAATTTTTTAGGCAAAATATATATCAATAATTTTAGCATTCCTTTTATACAACTCCCCTTAATCCACATAATTAGTGGATATTTCTTCAAGCTCTTCATGATTTCCCACAACGATAGGGTTTGGATGTTCCAACTTCCAAGTGTAAGATTGTGCAGCAAATATTCGCTGAGGTTACCACTTTCAGGATGACTCATTTTAGGGATTTTCTTAATATCAGTTTGAACTTCTTCCACTATGTTGCGAAGTGTTCTGACTTATTCGTTTCTCTGTTTCTATGAACGTCTTGAGGGAATTGAGTCCTATGATTTCAAAGTTCTCTCCCCCTTCTTATCATGAAGGGTAAGAGTGATTCGATATCCTTCTGGAGTGTTTGCACTCTTTTCGTTGTGTTTACTATAGGTATATGAGATTTTATCACCCCTTATGATTAGTGAAGGTATCTTGTAGATTATTAGCTATTTATTACATATTTATTATTCTTCAAACTTCAAATTTGAATTCTTTATTGCGTTAGTTTAAGACTGAATGCCCGTGACATTCCAATCTACTCCTCAGCATTATTTCGTGTGGTACTTTTCTCCCCTAATACATAGAAATTATCCTCATCAAATATATAGTCAGCGTACCGAGCTGTATACAAATCTCCTGTTATAGGCTCTAGTTATTTAGTAATTCACAGAGGTTCATAACCTACATAAATCCCCAAATTTCAATAAGGCCCCATGGTTGTATGTTGTAGTGGTGAGATTGGCACGTATACAGTACAACCAAATTTTGGCAAATGGGAAATGCTTGGTTCTCTACTTCTTTTTCGCGCATTATTTGCAAAGGAGAAATTCATGGTATGCAGTTGGTCTGAATTGAAATAATACAACAGCGTGCATTAATGCGTGGCCCCAAGAACTAGTGGGTAGCCTTCAATTTTGTAAGAGTGGCCTAGTAATAAGTTTTATTATTTTAATTAATGACTCTGCATTGCCATTTTATGCATGGACATGAGGACTATGTCCAAAGTCACACACTAATCATTAAATATCTTTGAGGTAAACTCACCAGCATTGTCCATTAGATGGACTTGATCTTTTCATTTAGAAAGAGAAGACTTTTAATTTTATAATATGAACAATTAATTTTACAAAAGCATTGTTTTCAGTAGACAAGAGGTATACATAACACAATATAGTAGAATCATCTATCAGTACCATAAAATATCTAAAGGATCCTGACAAGAGTTGGATAGGTCAAAAAATATCACCAAGAATTCTGTCTAGAAAACTCAGTGATTCTTCTCTAACTTTTATAAAAAAGGGTGTAGTTATGAGCTTCCCTTTAGCACAAGCAGGGCATAAGAAATCTTTAAGTCTAGGGGAATCTGTAGCTTTTTTTATGTTATGGCTTGCAAAATTATTAATGATTTTTCTCATCATATTCAATCCAAGATGACCTAGTCGATCATGCTAGATCTTAAATAATTTTGGGCTTTTAAGTATTGTTTTATTACAATATAAACTTCAAGTTTTATATATGTATAGTATAATCCTAAGGAGAAGGAAGATTTTCAACCACATGTTTATTGCACCCATTAAACTTAATCATGGGTAGGTATTCTGTATCATCCTTATTTTTTGTCCATATGTGGAAATCAATTAGATGAATATCTTTGAAACTTAATAGAGGACGACTAGAATTAGGATACAAAAGAGCATCCTCTTTTATTATACGAGCATCCATATGGAGAACTATGATGGCCCTTCCAGTGCTAATAACGAGGGCATCACTTCTAGCGATGATCATAATATTTTCAATTTTCTTAGTCAATGTTAGAAAATATTTAGTTTTTTTCTAATAATTGAATTTGTGGTGCAACTTTCTACAAGACATATTTTCTTCTCTGCCATTGGATTATATGTTGTACTATATTAAAAGTATGCTTTTAGCATTAAGATAATTATTATTTGTGAGGCATATTATAAAATATATAACAAACATAACACATTGAATGGATTTAAAATTGTAGAAATAATACTATAACAATAATAATATAGCATATGCACGTGCTTTGGATATTGCCTATGTCCGTTGGGAAAAATATGATGATTTTTCATCAAGAATTCATCACACTTCTCTATTTCTAATAAGGTATAGATAAACTTATAGTACTTTTGGCATTTGGCATGATGGTACTGTAGTTGTAGTATCCTCACTTGGGGTGGAAGGTGCACAACGTGTTGCTATCATTTCAGAATCTGTAACTTTCTGTTTACATTAAAGAGATTGGATTCAAGCTTATGGATGCGGAGTTGTATAGTGATACATTTTTATAATCTTAGAAATGTAGGAGGGTCCATTCATGTTGTGCTTCTAGCAGCAGGGAAGATCTTTATTGGTTATAGCGTTTCTTTAAGCAATTATATAGTACCAGTAGGTCCTCCTTCATCAAATACTTGGCCTTCAGGTCCTCATGGAGATTGTGTCTTAGAAAGTGCAGAGGCGCACACTTGACAGCTTCAGAAAGAGCACGAGTGATAACTTCAAACTCGGTAATAGCAGCTCCAAGAGATTGATCTTGGCATCCATTGTCCAGGTGAGATAATTGTTGCCATTCAGGGCAAGCTCGACAAATTCCCTATTTGTGATGTCTGGCATATCCTATGTTATATTCATGAAAAAAACGAATTTTACTGTCGGTAAACTATATTGCATGCTCACTATTGAATCAGTAAATATTGATTATATCTACTCAATAGATAATTATCTATAATTTCCTAAACTTTTCTGCATTTTTCATAATTTTTTGCTAATAGTGATTTTCAGAATTACTAAAATAACATAAAATTAATTCAACATACATAATAATGGAATTATGCTACAAAAATACAAACCCAAATATATGAAGTTTCCAATGTAAGCTATGTCTAAGGTTCAACAATTTACGGAAGCCCATATACCTAAAAATTTAATTTCTATGATTTAATGTAATTTACTAATTATTTATCAAGATTGCAGGAAACTTCAGGATCAGAATGTAAAATTGCCTCAACCACAATCTATTATAATATTAAAGCAGAGGCAAAAGAAGCCACTACGTTCGCTCTCAAGGCTAAAAGTTTTCACATTAATCGGAAGAAAAAATAAAGATCTACATCGTTGATCATAGTGGGTCCAGATCATAACAGTCTAGATTAAAAGAAAGAGTTTGTGTCATGTACAATACAAGAGTTTGTGTCATGTACAATATAAAAATAACTAAAATTCAGAATAAAAAATAAAATAAGAAATTTGATTTCTATATGATTAAAAGAAAGAGTCCGAGTATAATAAAAAATTTGGTTAAAAAATAAAAGATTATTAATAATCTAATTTACATACGAACATTGAAATAAAATTGAAATTCATAATAAAATTTTAAAATAAAAATAAAAGATAATTAGTAATCTAATTTCCATAATAACATCAAAATAAAATTGAAATTTAGAATAAAAATTAGTAGTTAGATTTGCATATGAATTACAACATAAAAAACTAAAATTCAGACTTTCATATCCATATGAACATCAAAATAAAGAGTCCATGTCAAGTATAATAAAAACCGAATGCCCTATAAAAATAAAATAAAAGTAGCAATTTGAATTCCATACGAACATCAAAATAAAAATAAAATTCAAAAAATAGATTAAAAATTCATAATTGATTTGTATACTAATATCAACCTAAAACTAAAATTTAGAATAAAAATAAAATAAAATTAGTAATTTATTTTTCATACAAACTCCAAATCAAAATAAAAATAAAATAAAAATATACCATTTGGATTTGGATACAATTCCAACCTAAAACTAAATTAAAACAAATCTATGTCATATATGATCCAACAACACACAAATATAGTTTGGAATACAAACAAACAAAAAAATGCTAATTTGTTTTGCACAAGAATTCCAATTCAATTTCCATAGGAATTTCTAAATAAAATCCCAAATAAATATAACCCAGTATAAAAATTAAATAAACATTAGCTATTGGATTTCTGTATGAATTTAACAAAAAATAACTAAAATTTAGAATAGAAATAAAATAAAAAGAGTAAGGCCAAAGCCGAAGGAGCCAAAAACTGCAATGACGAGTGGTGTGCATCTGTATTGTTGAAGAAGTTAGTAGCAAAAAAAGCTTGATGATGGGGAGGCCCTAGTAGAGAGGAGATGAAGCTTTGCATGAAAGACGAGCTACTGAGGACATATATATATATCCATTGGGTAGCTAGAAATATGCTATCGTTGCTGAGAGATATGATATCACACACGATGGTGAAAAATTATGTATATTATTAGATAACGACTAAAGCAAACATACTAGCATCATAGAAGATGGGAGGTTGCCACATTAGTGAGGAAGCAACATCGCTGAGTTGATAAACATCGAATAAGAGAAGTAACCGATATGGGACAAGTGTAAATCAAGCATATATAATATCTTGCATATGTATATGCATGCATGAATTCGTTTGAATTAAAGCAAGATGCAAAAACCTCACAGTGTAGATAGTGCTACTCTGTGGAATAGGGTTGAGGCCACTGGTGAGAGCATGATGGTGTCCCCGGTAGGAATAAGAAATACTTGTACATGTATGTATTGCATGTTGATGTCGTAACGTTCAGCATTAAATAATAGTTGAAGAGGAATAGAAGATAGTTATATGATAGAGTATTGTATTAAAAGGGTAGCAGTTGAGAGGCATCGATTAAAAATTAGGCTTGCTATTGACGGTTGAAACAGAAAAATTATGGGGCAATCAATAAGAAATATAAGACATATGGTTCTAGGGGCAACCAGCGTGTGAGGAAGATATGTTCAAAGTAAGTCGTCTATGATGTATCAGTATATACGTGAGCAATGTACTTTAATACTATGTAAAATAATCAATGTATTACTTGAGGTTAAACAGAGGAACATGTGTTGCATATATTTTGAAAAAAGAGAGTTATTAATAGAGAAAGAATAAGGGTATATAGCTATGTGATCTATGCAAGATGAAGAGTTGCTACATTTCTAAGAACCCCAACAACTTATTATTCTCAATGATTTTCTTCCATCAAAGCTTTTACTTCAATTACATCCCTTAAGTTGAATTTTTCTTAAAGTTTCTATTGTCATTTTTATTGTTTATGATGTCTTAAAAATATAAATAGTCTACAAAATACGTTAATATATTCTCAGGCATATAAGTTATATCGTTTGATACTAGAAACTGTTTAAAAAAATCTAGCCGCACAAATATGCGGATCATCCTTCTAGTGTTAATGAAAAACTAAACTTCAGAGGGTTTAAAGTGCAAAGATTTACTATAACCACAAAATACTCGAAACTTAGGGTTCAAACCACAAATTTCCATGAGTTGATTGTGACTGGGTCGTGTGGGCTGCCCACTATGGTGGCCCACAAAAGGTGTTGGGCTAACTAGCTCAAATAGCGAGGCAAGCCCGTGGTGACGGCGACCGTCGGGAGCTAGTTGTGCCCAGCACGTGTGGCATGAAAGCCGTGGTGTGGTGCCCAAAGTAGAGTGGGCATGAGGGCTCGCACGCGGCATGGTGGCACGGGACTCATCGCGTGCGTGTGGCATGGTGGCATGTGACTCATCAGTGCACGTGGGGTACAAGTAGGGGCAACGACCACATCAAGCATGTGCAGGTGCAGTCTGGCGATAGCTGACTTTCGATGGTATTGCTAGTGAAGGATGGTGCTCAACAACAATAGCAATAGCGCATGCTCGGGCTGAATGCTTGGTAGGAGCGCGGTTGCAATGCACATGGTGGCTCTGGCTGAGCACAGCGCGACGGTGCTTTGGGCGGTGGGCTCAACAAGCGAAGACGGTGGTGATTGCAACATCGAGTGGTGGCATGGCTGTGGCCCATTGAGAAATTCCCCTTTTTATATTGATTGTTTGAGCAGTAGCATCGAGAACCAATCTAGAGCCCTAATCACTCAATTAATCTATGTCATTAGGGTAATTAATCTACTATATTAAAAACCTCTCATATGAGATTAACTTACGTATGGTTCGAACTTGTGTATGGCTTGCAGTAGATTAGTTGCTTAATGCCAGTCGAATTGCAGTTAGATTTGTATATGAATTCTAACCTAAAACTAATATTTGAAATTAAATAGATAATAATAATAAAATTAATGGCTTAGATTAGAAGAAAGAGTCAATATCAAGTACAATAAAAGATAATAGAAATGTAAAGTAAAAATAAAATAAAATCAACCATTTAACTTTTGTACGAACTCCAAATTAAAATATGTACATAGCTGAAATTTGCAATAAAAATTAGACAAAACTAGCAATTGGATTTTTATATGAATTATAACTTAAAAATGATTTGAAGTTAGATAAAAATTGACAATGAATATGAACAAAAATTTGGAATAAAAAGAAAGAAAAATAGCCATTTGATTTTTATATGAACTCTAAAATAAAACTTATATATGGATGAAATTAAATAAAAAATTAGCATTTTGACTTGTGTACAAATTCTAACCTAAAAAATAACAGAAGAATAAAATAAAAGTAAGTTAGAGGTATTTTTAATCCCATACTAAGTTAAAAATATAAATTTTGGTTTTATTGAGAATTAAAATTTGAGAAATACACTAATTGAAAAATAAAATAAAATAAGGTAAATTATTTTATTGCTATATATAAAATTATTAGCTATTATGTACGAATAGTCGTTGACAAGTCTTTTACATTTGCTAAGAAAATATATAATTTGCTAAAAATTCTTAAAAGAAGAAAATGTTCTGACTCTTTATTTGGTGGACCTCTTTGTAATTGAGGGATTAAGAGGGTGATGCGTCAATAGGTGTTCACTCTACTGCACTGTTATAAGCAACATAGTGTGTGTTAAAAAAGTACCGAAAGAAAGAGTTAAGCATTGCAATAATAAAATTAACAGATATTACAAACAAAATGTTTATGGTACGTTTACTAATTTGCTTTTTTTTTGAAAACAGCATAGCTGTGATCTATATTAGATAGAGAAGAAACAGTTTACATAGCGCAGGATTCTGCACTAAAGATAGAGAACAGGGGAAGAGGGGGACAAAAAAGAAGAAAGAAAAAAAACACACAGACTGAAGAAAAATGGTCAAGTCGGACGCTCCACCAGATTTTTAAGTCGAATCTGCTCGCTATAATCCAGAGCGCAATTTCGCTCGATCAATGGAAAATATCCTGGTTGGCGTTAACTTTGTTTCAAAAAATTCGGCGTTTTCTTTCCACCATTGCCAACATGTGAGAGTGATCAGAGTTTTAACGCCTTTACGAAATCTTGGGTCGTGATTTGCTCGTTGAAAACACCAATCTTCGAAAGTGACCGCTCGTTCCCAATTGTTTGGCTGGAGCGATGGTAGCCTTGCCCATGCAGCCACTAATTCCCACAAGCCCCGATTTGCGGGCACTCAATGAAGAGGTGGTACACGGTTTCAAGGTTTCGGCAAAGACATTGGGCAAAAATCTTGGTTTGGCCACCCCTGCGTTGTAGCCGTTGTCTTTGTCCATAGTCGGTTGTGATGAGTAAGCCATAGAAAAACTTTGCATTTTAGCGGTGCCCACGCAGACCAGACTGTGGCATGAAAAGCTGCGACAGTGCTTCCTGTGAACTGCATTCGATATGCTGACGAGGCTGTGTAGATGCCGGAGGATGATTGAGTCCATGATATGGCATCTCTGATCTGAGGTCGCAGCTCCAGGGACTGGATTTTGGCCCACAGTTGGACATATTGGAGCACCAACTGGGGAGTTAGGTTGTGCCGAATATCTCGGATCCAATTGTCATTTGACAAGGCGTCTGCGACGGAGCGAGACTTCCGCTTGGAGTGTTTGAAGAGTTCCGGCGCTAGGTGTGAAGGGGCCGCACCTTGTAGCCATCTGTCAGTCCAGAAGATTGCTATCTGGCCGTTTCCGATGGTGATGGTGGTGGCCGCTGAGAAAAGCTGTTTGTCGGTTCGATCGCATGGCGTGGACATATCAATCCATGGCCTATCTGGGTCAGCCCACCTGTACCATAGCCATCGCAGGCGGAGTGCCCTGGCGAATCTGTCTAGGTCGAGGACACCCAATCCCCCCTTATCGTACGGGCGGCAAACTGTCGACCAGCGAACTTTGCAGTTCCCTCCATGAATTTCTCCGCGTCCTGCCCATAGGAATTTTCTTCGCACCTTGTCAATGTCTAAAATGAACTTTTTTGGAGTCTTGATTGCTGTGAGCAGGTAAATGGGGATGGAGGTGAGGACCGACTTTACCAAGGTTAGTCGCCCCCCCATTGTGAGATGATCTGCCTGCCAGGATGCTAGACGCCGCGCGACTTTGTCATGAATAGGTCAGCAGTCGGTCGTCCGCAGCGTCCGAGAGTTAGCGGCATGCCTAGATATTTCATAGGAAATTCACAATTTGTCCTGAAAAGGCTGCAGGATGCTTTGAAGGTTTAGATGTTGTCCTCGATCGATGCTATAGAACTCTTGTGCAAGTTGATTCGAGACCGGGCGCTTGGCGAATTTGGTGAGGATATGTATGATCGCCTCCGTGTCGCTTCGACGGGTTTAGGAAAATTACCGCGTCGTCGCGTAAAGGGAGAGCTCGAGAGACGGCAAGACGGCCACTTAGAGGAGATAGGACCCCATCTTGGGTTGCTTTTGCGAGGATGTAGTGCAGCGGGTCAATGGCTAACAAGAAGAGGTAGGGCGATAGTGGGTCGCCTTGTCTGAGTCCTCGTTGGTGCTTGAATTGAGGACTTGGAACCCCGTTGAGGAGAACTGACGAAGCAGATGTCGCGAAGGAGTTTGATATCCATTGACGCCATCGAGGGCCGAAGCCTCGAGATTGCATGAGGTCCAGTAAGTATTCCCATGATACCGAGTCGAAAGCTTTTTCGATATCTAGCTTGAGCATCGATCTTGGTGTATGGTTTCGGTGGTAAGATGTTATACGGTTCGGACCCAAAGAAAATTTTCTTGGATGCATCTTCCTTTTATGAAGGCGATGCGCAAAATCGACACAAGAGATGCTATTTGTCCGGAGAGGCGCCGAGCTAGAACTTTTGAGAATAGTTTTGCGAGCGAGTGAATGAGGTCGATCGGTCGATAGTCTGCAAAGATCGACGGTGCATCCTTTTTGGGGATGAGCGCAATGGAAGCCGTGTTTAAAATTCGAAAATCAGGAAAAGAGCCGGACTGGAGGAAAAGAAACGTATCCATGATGTCTTGCTTGATAATTGACCAACAAGTGTTTGTAGAAAGTTCTGTGAATCCATCCGGCTCGGGCTTTCTCCGGGCAAGAAGGAGATTGCCTTCTCGACCTCATCCTCGATGAATGGCATATCGAGGCCAGCGACATCGTGGTTCGGGATGTTTAGGCATGGCCAATTGATCACATTAGAGCGGTTGGCTTTTTCTCCCGATAGCGATGTGAAGTCTTTGTAGCAACACCGCTCTTTGTCGCTATCTTGGGTGACCGTCCCTTGAGGCGATAAGGGACTGAATGAAGTTTTTCCTTCGACGGCCGTTTGCTCTTATGTGGAAATATCGGGTATTTGCGTCCCCTTCCTTGAGCCAACAGATCCGAGAAGCCTGTCTTTTGCGAGCTTTTTCAACCTCTGCTAAGCCGAGCACCCTTAACTTGAGTGCATTTCGTAGAGAGCGCTCGGCTGGTGAGATCCTTGTCTCTGGTGAGTCAAACCGTAGGATTATGGAGTTTGCAAGGTGGAATTGGAGCTTCACATCGCTCAATATGGAGGTGCTCCATGCACGGAGAGCTGATGATGCAGCCCGCAGCTTGAGTGCTAAGCGCTTTAGAGGGTTAGGGTGACTTGGCGGGTCGGACCATGCTCGCTCGACCGTCTGCAGGAAGCCCGGGAGTCGTGGCCAGAAGTTTTCAAATCTAAATAGTCGCGGTTTGGGGGGCAGATGGCTTGCTAACAAAGCGTGGTCGTGATCGACATAGAGGAGGAAAAGGCTTGCAACAAATGGTCGAGAACATGATGTCCCATTCGGGTTGCGAAACACGGTCGAGCTTGACTAGCGTTGGACGGCTTCGCTCGTTGCTCCAGGTATACCTCCTATTCTCGAGCGACACTTCCTGAGGTCTGCAGCGGTTGATCGCTGCCCGGAACTGAGCCATTAATCGGTGATTTAGGTTGTTGTTATTCTTATCTCTAGCCTCACAGATCAGGTTGAAATCTCCTAGGACCAGCCATGGCGATCGGGGGTTTGGCGCCAATGAGATCAATTCTTGCAAGAAAGTGGTTTTGTGACGGTCTTCTGATGGCCCATATACCGCGGTTTGTGAGAAAGACGAGCTATCTTGGAGTAGACTGACTTGTGCTGTCAAGGAGTATTCTCGGACGATGGCGCGATTCGACAACTTGTCGACTATCCCATAACATTAGCACCGCCCCTCACACCTTGCGCCGCAAATCACGCGACCGCTTGCAAAGCGCCGACCGCCAATTTCATGGATTAACTGGCTGGTCGATGCTTTGCGCTTTTGTTTCTTGGAAAACAGCAATGGTAGGACGGTTCGCTTGAATCAATTCTCGCCTTTGTTGACGCCTAGCCGGCCGTTAAGGCCACGAACATTCCACAAAACACATTGAAGTCGACATAAAGGCGAATTTAGCTTCGGCGGCGACATGCGGCGAGGCATCGACAAAGCAGGTGCTTAGATCTTCGGACACGGACGCCGGCTCGTGAGAGGCGACCAAAGCCCGGACCCCATTCGAAGTTGGTCATCTAGACGGCAAATTTCTCGCAAGGCGGAATCACTTTGTTTGAGAGTGGCTCGTTGAACATGTTTCAATTTTGCACCGCATCCGGAGGACTCGCTTTGCGTCTGGCGAGCAAAAATCAAGGCGACGAGTCAGGAGTTCCTCCGCCATTTTTGCAGTTGGGGTAGACTTCTTCTTTGATGCAAGTATTCAAAGAAAGTTTCGGTCACATGTGATAAGTATTGGGAAATAGTGTAAATATATTCTCTCCTGTAATATATGATATTAAAATTTCACAAATAAAGTTACACAATAATCTATTTTTCAAAAAAGCAAATTCACATGCTTTGAGGGTAATACACGCACAAGTGTGTTGACCCCTTTGCCACATGACAATTATTAAGGGTAATACATGCTTTAAGATTAATATAATCTTTTATAGATATACTTTAATAGAAATACGGAACTTAAAACTTTATCTATTCGAGGACAACGCAAGTATTACTGTAACGCATGGCGCCAAACCAATATCAACCACTATATTGCGCCTAGGATTGCCAGAAGCCCGTGAGGCCACCTGTCCTCTTGCGTTTTTTGCGAAAAACCCCTTACGTTTCTCCAAATTACGGATAGGTCCTTCGCGATTTTTTGTGAGGGGAAGATTTTTATTTTTTTTTCGCGTTCGGGTCCCTCGCGCGGTACTTCACGGAAAAAGCCCCCGATAAATTCAAATTGCGGACATGCCTTTTTCTAATTTTTCAGGATAGCGGACAGGTTCAAAAACGTAACAAATAGGTCCTCATTCCTTACGTCTAGATCCTTTCTTCGTTTTTCACGGAAAAAATGTTTTCGTCACCAGAAATATTTGTGCGTCTCTAAGAAGGTTGTCATCACGTCTAGGTCCTTTCTCCGTTTTGCCCGGAAAAATTGTTTTCGTCACCAGAAATATGTGTGCAGCTCAAAAAAGGTTGTCGTCGCTAATAATTTTTCGCCATTTTCCTTCTAGACTATTTTCCCACCTCATTTTTGCACCTCGGTCTCTGATGTTTCCCAAATAATTCGTCGAAAGAGATATTTCTACAGCTGTGTTCATCTCTAAGAAGGTTATCATCACGTCTAGGTCCTTTCTCCGTTTTGCCCGGAAAAAATGTTTTCGTCACCAGAAATATGTGTGCAACTCAAAAAAGATTGTCGTCACTAATAATTTTTCGCCCTTTTCTCTCTAGACTGTTTTCCTACCTCGTTTTTCCACCTCGGTCTCCGATATTTCCCAAATAATTCGTCGAAAGAGATATTTGTACAACTCTAACTCTTTATTTTTTCCCCCGTAACTCGGTTTCTGCTGTTTTCCGGTGTGAGAAATATGTTGAAAATCGCATTTGCGTCGTTTCGTCGCTTTTTCCCCGCGCCCACACAACACGGCGTGTAATCACACACTACCATACCTAGTGTTACCAAACATCCCTAGATCTTAAACCCCTACCGGTCCCCGTTCGGCACGAGGAGGATTCGCCGAGTACCAAAGTTGCAGACTCCGAGATTGCCTTTCTGAAAAAAAAAATTCAAAGGTCCGAATTGGGCCCTATAGTTATGAAGTCTTCTCAAAGCAAGAGCGTTAAGATTCGTACCGCCGATGCACAATTTCGCTGCGGCGGCACGAAGGGGCTGGAGGGGTGGGAGCGGCGGCGACGGCTGGGATGAGGCACACGATGGGAGTAGGGGTGGAAAAATAGCTTGAGGCTCGCGGCTCAGCTCGGGCTCGGCTCGGCTCGGTGCGGCTCGGCTCGGTTCGGTGCATCAACGAGCTGAGCCTGAGCCTACCGTATGGCTCGGTGCTATAATGAGCCGAGCCCGAGTCGGCTCGCGAGCGGCTCGTTGGCTCGTTAGGCTCGGTAAAATTCAGATATTCATAATCACTTTCACTAATCACTAATCATTAATTGATTATCCAAATTACATGAGGCTTAATTTTAATACAAAATTAGCTATATCCCACAGACATTCAATCGGCTTGGTATTCATACAGTCATATTGAACAAGGAACATACAATGAACATACTTGAGAGTTGGTGCAATGAGGCAGGCCCACATGCCAGGTGGCTCACGAGCCGGCTCGGCTCGGCTCGAGGCTCGACCGAGCCCGAGCCGAGCCCGGTTTTCGGCTCGACAAAGACAATGAACCGAGCTCGGCTCAGCTCGCAAACTGATGAGCTCGGTCGAGCCGAGCCGCGGCTCGGCTCGATTCCACCCCTAGATGGGAGGGGAGAGGCGAGCAACCGAAGCGGGGAGGAAACGGGGGCGATGGGATGCTCGCGGGCGGCTACGGCGAGAGCCCTCGCCGTTCCGGTCCAAACAAAGATGCGGAGCGCAGGAGCCTAAAGCAGCCGTGACGGTATGCCTCTGCTCTTATCTCCGATTAAAAGCAATGCCAATGAATCCACACCACGCTACAAACTTACATCTGAAATTCTGACTGATCGGATTACGCAACTAAAGTAGAGAATCACACATGGATTTAGTAGAGAATCACACATGGAGAGGCCTAATCCTCATCCCACCTCAAATACATCTATACAACTGCTTAGAGAGGTTAAATCATGGACCTACGCCTGCGTCTCTGTGGTTATGTTTTGTTGCATGTATCAACTGATATATATATATGAAATGGTTTAATAAAAAGGTTATCAATGTGTTTGGTCTAAATGGTAAGATACAAATCTGAAGAATATTTCCTACATATGCGGAAACATTCTATTCACCTAAAAGGCTAAAATAATGAAACCAAATGATACAAGACCATTTCATCCCATTCAGCCTCATCCCACCAACTAAACACACCCTAAAGCAACTCCGCGACGCGGATGCAGGTGCAGTTTTACAAACCGCTTCCTAGGGAACAAAGAACATTTCTCAGTTCCTTTGCTCCCAATCTCCCATCACTCCATCTAATCTACTGCTACGTCTTTACTGAACAGTAGCACCTTTCCGTGTATTCCCTATCAACAATGAGGCAGAACTGGTTACTCATGTACATTTTCTTTGGGCTAGGTGTTGATTCCCATTGGGCTTTGGGAATTGTTACGCCGCCATTTGTTCCATGCTGCTGTATTTTGCGAAGACCCTGCTCTCATTCTCTTCCCACCATTTCTGCGCCTCCTCCTCGCCAAAATGCTTCCGACTGCGCGATCGATCGAACAAGAAAGTTACTAACTTGCAAAAGTAAAGCATTGGGACATGCGTGACAACTGACGAGATCGTCGAGGCTTTTTAGGGAGTTTACCTGAATCTGACGCGCTTGATGCCCTTCTTTCCACCGGGGGATGTAACGACAGTGACGTACACCCCACGCTCTATTTGCTCGGTGACGCCATTGGGATCAACAGGAGCGAGGGTGGCATCTGTTCCCCCGGTTGCATAGCCATCCGTACTATTGGAGGCTCTCCTGCCATTCTGATGCACAGCTGTGTCATCCACCACGGCAGCATTTGAAGATAGTGTAGATTCCCAATCCACTTGCCTGCTGTTGTGGTGATCTCTGATGCTGTTCGGCTGTTGAAATTTGCCTCTGACAAGGTTTTTGTCGGGTGGATCTGGTAATTCTGCTTTTATTGGTTGTCCAGTGGAGATGTTGTTAGGTATAATTCGGGATTTGTCTATTTGCTCACCAGCTAAAAGCTTCTTCGACAAAGCATTCCTCTGCACAATTTGCCACGGACAACTTATTTTGCATCAAGTAGTCAGATGATTTCGACATAGGTTGAGAATCGAGATAGGTCACACTTATACCTGATTGGTTAAAATCTTTATAATGTCTTTGGCAGCTTTGCACTTCGCAGCCTCATCCCTGGCAATCAGCCAGGTTTCCTCGACTTTTCGTTTGTACAACTGAACCTTCAGGCTCCTATGCCGGCATTGTTCTGCAAGAGTGGTCACCTGCTTAGATAATAACAAGATCGTTATTTTTGAGTAAGCAAATCAGTTACTTTCCATCTTAGAATAAAATAAGATGGTCATTGGTGAAAATATACGATTTAAACGGGGTTCAACAAAAGGCTACTGATACACACACACACACAAAAAAAAAGAGAATGTCATATGAATCACCTGTCCTTGAAGCTGTTTCACCTCTTCCAATAATATCTTTTCCATCAACTCTAGTTCTGCCTTCAAATCACTGGCTGCTTGTGGCAAAGAGCTGGCACACTTTCGCGCCACTGGTTCATGTATTCTCTGTGTAAGAGAAACATCGACTGTCTGTTTATCTGATGTTGAACGACATGGAATGCTTTCCCGTGCACATTTGAATTGACTGGGGCACTCTACTTGCCCCCATCTCAGTGTTCGCACTTGACCCAGAGCAACCAAGCCCTGATTTCTCTGATTAGGACCTTGTGCAAAGGCCATTTTTTCCATAATGAAATTTGCTTCCTTGAATATGCGTGACAACTTTGGTGTATATGTTCTTATTTCTGTTGGAAATGCCTCCTTTTGGATCGTCAGTCGCGAACTTACTGTGCTATGCTCTTCAATTTTCTGCAGTTGACTGAAACATGCATCACAAACACGGTACCTTTTGCTCTCATCTGGTGCAAGAGCTGCCCCTGAAACCTTGTTATTGCTGCAGGAATTGCAGAACATGGATCCACAGTTGTAGCAGTTGTGCTTCTTCCTGGTAAAGCTAAAAGACAACCGGCAACTGCTGCATATAGATTGATCCTTGTTTGAGACTGACCTATGTAAACAAATTGCAACAGTGAAATTGGAACCGCAAGCTATACTGTCCACCTGCTTATCTTCCAAGGCCTCCACTAGAGTTGGGGAGCTCCTGTCAACATAGTCACCCAAACCAAGTTGCCCTTCTGTGCCTTTGCCCCATGTAAACACCTTTCCATTCATTGTCAAAACCGCGACATGGGAAGAGCCTGATGATATCGCTCTGACAAATTCAGTCTTAAGCGTCCCTTCAACTGAACAAATAGATGTGTCCTCTGATCGAGGGTTCCCTAATTGTCCGTGTTCTTTGCTGCCAATGGTGAAAACAACACCAGTTATTGTAAGTGCGACCGTTAGTGCCTTCCCGCAGGATACCTGAGCAAAATCACAATCAGTAAGTGGCTCGACACAAGTCGGTACAAGCTTCGATTTTTTGTCAGCATGACCCAACTTCCCTCTATCTGCGTCGCCCCAGGTGAACAGCTTCCCACTAGGAGCATTGCTCTTGACAGTGCCTAATATTTCCACAATGGCAGCTGTGTGCCAAGGCCCGCATGCGACGGCCTTGGCTCTTAACCCTTTCAGGGACTTTACTTCTTTGGGCCGAGCAACGCTCATCATGTCACCATGTCCAAGAACGCCAAATGTTCCATCGCCATATGTGAACAGCTGACCAGAGGATGATATTATTGCTGTGTGCCATTGACCACATGCAATCTTCAGCACAGATATGCCATCCAAAGGACCAAACAATTTGTGCGGGAACCATTGGCTTCTTTGACTCTGATCATCCCACAAACCCAAGCTGTGAGTCCCTTCACCCCATTCATATAGTTCTCCTGAAATTGTGACTGCACAGGTGTGCTTTGCTCCAAATGCAATAGCTTTCACACGTGTAGAGGCAAGAGACTCGATAATTTTAGGATGTGAGACACTGACACTCACTTTGTGTCCCAATCTCCCACCATTATCCGCACCCCAGGAGAAGACCTCCCCTTGCTTAGTAACTATCGCTGCATGATTCTCTCCACAGGCAAAATTCTGTACGTCAAGAATCTGTGTTGAGTTCAATAACCTTGGAAGTGAAACATTGGTTTTTGATACATCTCCATTGTTTAACACACTACCAAGAACCTCGCCCCAGACAAAGATGTCCTTCAGAGAATCGGTTCCGTATGCCACATGTGATCCGTCAGATGGTTTTAGTTTAAGCATTTCGGTATTTCTCTGCTCCTTAATTTTGTCAGCAAGTGTTATATCCCTGAAACTGTTTTTTAGTCTATTTACCACTTCGGGGGTAATCTTTTCCAAGTAGGAATCTAGGTCTGACCATGTTCTCTGCCTTGGAGAGAAGAATGGTTCTGAGCAATCCAGATTGCTCTGCAAAATATTCTTCTGTATCAACTTAGGGCTGCCATATATTGAGTGTACCTTCTTGAAGAAATTAAGTAGAGAATTTGTCAATTGAACTAAACAAATAAATACACTTTGCGACTAAGAACATATGGCATTTTGCAACCAATCATTAGCCATATCCCTCTACTTAGTTGCATGAGTTGCCCAGAAAAATACCACTTCTTAAAATGTATGAAGTTGAAAGGTTTGTCGAATATCTTACTTTGAATGCCATTCAGTGGCTTATTATTATCGTTTTACTGGACATTAGTCAAAATAACCATAATTTCAGCAGAACCTAACATGTCCGTCATCATCAATATGGCAGTTTCCTAAGCCTACAGTTCAGATCATGTTACTTAGTGTAATCTAGGAATAGTCACAAGCCATGTCAAACTGGTACTCGAGCAAATCCATTATGTTCTCGTATAAAAACCACTGCATGCATGAGTTCTAAAATGAACCTGTGTGAACTTTCTTGTGTCATGCACAGAAAATAGCCTACTCCTTTGTTGAATATAGCTAGGAGGGCTATTTGTGCAACTGTTTATCCGACGGCTGCTTGTTGAATCAACCAAAAGAAGTGGGCTGTATGGAGCTGATAGTAACGCTCTTAGGCCTAGATACCAACATTCAGCTTGATCCCTATCTTTGCAGATCTGGGTAAACATGATTGTCCAAGAAATGTTATAAAAGGTAGCAATACAAGGAATAAAGAGATACGAGCTCTAACAATATAAGGTCTAGTGAGGATATACCAAGTCAAGTGAGCATTCGCCATTCTTGTATATGACTGATAAGGAGTGAGATTCCTTTTCTGGCCAATGCAGACGCAAAAGTTTTGACTGTAAAAAAATGAAATCGTCAGAAAATTTATGTCGTCCTGTCTAAATGCTGTAGTATGGGTAAAAAATAATAGCATGTGCTTGGGAAAAGAAAATCACATACCGTCTTCTGTCCAAGAACTACAGTTGACACGGAACTCAAGCTTAAACGTTTTTCCCTCTCTTTGGAATACCATATTAGCATTTTTTCATCCTGCAAACATACAAAAACAAACATGTTGCTGTTATTCAGAAATGCAAAATACTAAATATGTTGGTATTTAAAATTATCAGACAGTAAGCTGCAGTTTACTCAACCCTGGCCAAACTATAGCAAGCTCCGTGAACCTGGTAAAACCAGAGGTGAGCATGCCAATGTCACCATATAAAAAGATAGAGTTTTTACCATTATTGGAAGGTACCACCAAATTATCTTTAAACTCTTTTACCTCTTGGTACCACCATCCTTTAAACTTTTGGTACTATCTTAATTTATATTTTAGTACCTCCTAAGGATGGTAAAACGTATCAAAAGGGATATTAAGAGTTTCGCAATACTGGAGTACTGGATAATGTCATGCCACAGCTTACTGAATAGGAGAGAGGAGCCATGGGTCTATTCTTTAGGAGGATCTTACAAGTCAGCTGATAAAATGGTATGGCAATAGCAGGTTACCAACTAAAGATAATTTACTTTAAAGGACTGGGTTGCGATACAAAATGTCTGTTCAATGGGATTTGAAGAGAAGTGAACAGTAGTCTATTTTTAGAACTTGTAATGTTCAAACTTCAGGTCTTGTTGGGCTACAGTTTTTCCTCTTTTTTTGGTGGCTGTTTTTGCATACAGTTATACACAAACTGCGTTACAAGCTTTTGTACACTCCGAAATTGCTTTCTCAATGTGATAACAAACAATGTATGGCCAATCCACTAAGCTGGTTTGGAGTTATCAACATAACTGTACGTACGAAATAATTATATACTGTAAGACGCTGACATGTGTGGTTTGTTTGTCGGCAGTAACAAAACAAAGAACATTTGTGGAAGGAGGTCACGAAGGAACAGGATGAGACGGGGATCAAAGCAGAGTGGTGAAGGAGAAGTGGTGAACCGAGCGGTGAAGAACTTTGAAGTCCAAAACACTATCTCGACTGTCAATTATTTTACCTTGGTATGAGTTCCACGCTGACTTATTTGTACTTTTTTAATTTCAGTGTTTGAATAGTTGCTATTTCTTGCATGAAACGGATATAGAAAATATTCAAAAGTTGATGAACATTTAGCGCGGTGTTTCGTGTGAAAATGTTCTGAAACGCTGAGCTTAACATGATTGACCAATTTTCCCATAGGCACTGGACATTAGGAATCTGGAGCACTGCAACGCGTTGTCACTACTCACTACCGGTAGCTAGTTGCCACGAGGTTGCATGTTACAAGCTATGAAGCTAGCGAAAGAACATGTAAATTTGTAATCTTCTGACATTATGTTAAGCATAATTACAGTGCCAAAGCTACTCACAGAAGATAGCCTGAAAGGGCAGAACTTGGGCTTCCCTCTTTTCCCACATTTCAGTAGATGTGCGCCCTTCTTCAGAGCAACAATGGCCTGAAGGAAAGAACTGAGCAATTAAACCACGTAATGGGAAACTCCTAAGATGTGTTTTTTCCAGCATTGATATTTTCTCGTATAAGCGAAACCAAATAGATGTAGACAAGTATATTTTGGTATACTCTTGGTACTACCTCAATGTATATTTTGGGGATGGTAAAAAGTCTTTTATATTAAACATAGTTGGGACAGACAGAAGGAAATGTCATGTGCTCATTCAACATTTTAAAATCCATAAAATATTATGTGCATCAAAATTTAAAATATTATGAAAATGGGAGAAACCAAAGACAACCATGAATCATGCTGTCTAATTTTTTTTAAAGAAAATGCAGTGTTTATTTGCTCGCCAAATACAGCAGCCAGGAAGAACAGATCCTTCTATGTCAACAAGGATGCAGTGATGAAATTGCAGGAGGCCAAAAGAAGAATCATTTGAGAACTCCTGGGACTTACACATAGATCCCAAGAGACCACAATGTTTTAAAAGAAAATGCAAGAAAAACAATTGTTGCTGCATACCTGCTCGACTCCTCTAGTTGCAGAGCTCCTCCCCTCAAAGCCCCCAGCCATTGCAGCCAGAAAAGATCAAGCAAAAGAAACCAAGGATAACACCCTGGGGTTAGGTTCAAACCTCCTTTGATCAACAGCGGGAGAAAGCGTAAGGTGGCAGTGAAGTGACAGAAAGAAAGGAGGCAACGAAGGAAGGAAAGCAAGCAAGAAAGAAGAGGGAGCAGAGCTTGAGGAGGGAGGAAAGGTGTCACTGAAGGCGAGCTGCGCAATTCAGGGACCCGGAAAAGGAAACAGTGGCGATTTTAACCGTGTGTGTTTAAAGATGAGACGGGGACGGGAAGAGAGACGCAACGGAGGTACTGGCCACTGAGCCGTGTGTGCTTTCTTCGACACACATGAGCGCGCGCGCACATGCGTTCGGAGAAAAGAAAGGCTTCCGGGTACTCTCTCGTGCCGTGCCAGCAGCAAAGCTGCAGGGGGTAAATCCTATTCCTCTTCTCTCTTGATTCCAGTGTGATCCGTAGGGTTAGTAATAACATACTAATACAGGAGCATTGCAGCATGCCAGCATCTCTCTATAGTCTGTACCAAACAGCCGTGACCTTTGGTTTAGCGTTTGAAGAGAAGGGGTGGTAGAGGAGGCGATTATTTCTGTACATCTGTTGATGTAGGTGCTTCTGAAATCTTGGATTTCATGTCAAAATCTCAGGATCTGTCACAACTGCGCATTACAAGCCCCGGAAAATCTGGTCCCTGGCTCCCTGCCGTCCTTGCCGCTAGCATCTGTCAGTGCACTGTACCGCCCTTAATTAGCAGAAATTCTCGCACAATGATCTGAATTCTGATATTCTCATCGGCATTTGAACGTTTCTAAAAAATGCATTGAATACAAGCATTCACTCCTGCAAATGCAAAGGCATCCAATCTGTCTGGGATGATTTATGTTTGTCCTGCTGTGGTCCAAAAATGTGGAAAAAAAAAATAGTACTATAGGCATGGCTTTGGACATTTGTAAACTAATGAAGATGTGCAGACACACACACACACGCTATTAGGATATTGAGACAGCAAATGATGGCCCGGGAGAAGAAGATAGCAGGAAGGGGTGCAGCACGTGTGCAGCGTAGGCAGGCGCTGCCCCCGTTCGGGCCTGCACCGCAGTTGGCCTCTCTTGTCCGCAAATGATCGATGTCGCCTCGGGCGCTTGGCTATCTCGCTACGGTTTTCCTTTCATCTCATCCAACGGGCAAACAGTGGCAGCGACTGCCGCGTCCTGATTCCTGAATTATACCTCTGCGCGTGCATGCACCATTCAGTCACTGCGTACGTATGTATGAGCAGCAAGCAGCCAGTACGAACTACTACTTACAGCGACCTTTACGCACGGCACTTACCTTCTCTCACGACGTCTCTAGCTATTTATTGCCTGTGTATCGTATTGCAGTCGTATCGTTATCAATTGTACTGCCACCACCGCCGCCGGCGCCGCTGCCGCCGCCTTGGCCATGGGCATCTCCAAGGATTTTCTACGGTGACCACTGATCAGGTAAGCACAAAAAGATTTACTTAAAAAAAAGAAGGAAGAGTTTATACGGTGACTTGTTTGTGAACTGTAAGGACGGAGACGCATGGCCCGCGGTTGGGGCGGTAAGAATCATAAAATAAAGATGGTAACGCGGTGACGGCGTTGTTACAGCTGAAAAGGTTGGGGGGTGAACGAGGGAGGTGGGCATGTGAAGCACGAACGGGACAAGCATGATGGCCAAGGGAAAAGATAAGGCTTGTCCTGCCGGCAACGTATCCTGTGCACACAAATATTTGGTGAAAACCTGGTGCACACCAACTAAGAAAAGTTTCAAAAAATTCTGAAAAAAATCATGGATGTACATATCAGCTTACCCCATCTACATATAAAATTTCATGATCAAATTCATCCTATACTAGAAGTTACAAAAAAACAAACTTGATCATGAGCAGAACTATTCTGCTCATGATCAAGTTTGTCTTTTTATTACTATTAGCACAGGACGAATTTGATCATGAAATTTTATATGTAGATGGGGTAAGCTGATATGTACATCCATGATTTTTTTCAGAATTTTTTGAAATTTTTCTTAGTTGGTGTGCATCAGGTTTTCACCAAATATTTGTGTGCACAGGATACGTTGCCTTGTCCTGCCTCTCAACCCTCGCAAACGCATTGATATGACCCAACGCTTTTCCCGTGCAACGTCGTTGCTGTAACTCACGGACAACTTTGCTTGCGATTACCACTAAACGTTAATCATGTCCTGCGTAACACTACGGTCTTGTTCAGTAAAAATCCAGATCCCAATTACACCTTAGATCTAAAGTTTATAGACTAAAACAATAAATTAAGTTTATATTTTTAGTCTAAAATGTAAACAAGATGACCCATCTAAACACTTTTAATGTGCCCATAATTTCAGTTCCATAAATTTCTAGAGCTAAAAATATCCTTCTTCACCAACTCCAGGGATTTTAGTGGAGCTGAAGCTATGCCAAACACCCCCTATATACACATGTACCTGCTCTTAATCTGTACCCGATCTGCACTTTTGCACCTAATGATATATTAGAAAGGTAGTATGTCTCTTACTAAGACTAGTGAAAAATCCGCCCTCTTACTCGCTTCACCTAAGTTTAGAAGGCTTATTTTTTTAACACATTGACCAAAGAGATATTAAAAAATACTAGACTACCTCTAATTATTATTTATAAACACTATATTCAGCGCATGCATGTATCAAGTAAGTATGAATATTTGTTTGAGATAAAAAGAGACATCACACTAATTTGCATTATAATATAAAATACGTACTTAAATATGGAGAAGGTCATTAAAAATACGTCTAACTTTAACGGATGAGTATCTTATTACCTCTCTGTACTTGTCTTCTACGGTGAACGAGAATAAAATATAGGAGCCGGAAAGTGGAAAGTGGAAGGCATGTGAAGTGAAATCATATCCATAGTAGGTGAAAAACGAATCCCTGATTGGACCTTAATTTATGGGTGATTTGGCTTAAATTAACGGAGGTGGTTGATGCTAGTCGTAGCCTCGTAGGCATGTACATCGGGCACGGTCCTGAATAATTGCGTGTTGGTAATTTTGTGGCCATCATGCCATGTGCCAAGGTTCTATGCAATTTGCTGTTATTCTTCGGACAAAACAGCTTGATAAAGTGCAGATCTCTCTAAATCATGGCACTAGTATCCAAGACACTGCTTTGCTATGATGTGATTGAGATTTAGGCAATTAAATCCACATACCAACTTCCTGTGAGCCCTCAGCTCGGAACAAGGAGGAAATGCATGCCTCATATACCATCACGCATTATTTGTTAAACAGTTCTAGCATCGAATGATTGCCGTGCCCAATTCATCGTTGGTTGGTAGTTCGTACCCCACATGAGATGAGATTGAGAACTTTGGACGTAATCTAAGCGCGCATTGCACCATTTTTCATGTGCATGCACACATGGGCGGCGCTACCTTTCCCGGCGGTAGGTAACGTAGGTGCTCGGATGAAGCTAGTTTCTCTTCGGAGCATGCTACTGAACGAGGATGGACAACAAATCCGACCGGCCTTAGTTTTGAGCATGCATGTAGAGGTTTGTCATTCTGCAAATGCCTCTTGCATGTTCCCTTCGTTGGGGGGTAGGAGAGGAGCAAGCGTCCAGGTGAGACTGCCAATCGCGGTGAACTGTGTAATTGCACTTTACAGTGCTGTCAGAAATGTTCCCCACTACCGCAAGAATCGGTGCGAGCTGAGGAGAAGATGATCGACCAGGCACTTGGCACGAGAGGAGGCCGAAGACAGCCATCGATTGCTGCTGCTCTCAGTTTGCCTCCTCTTTTAGGCGTAAAGCGAAGCGCTTGGAAATAAGGCTTAAGCCCCACGTCGTATGCTCCACCACAATGCACTTCTGCAGAGCCAAAGTGGGAAAAAAGACGGCGTCTGAATCATGCGTGTCGGTGTCTTTGCGACGATCGTCCTGTCCAATTATCCTGCGTTCTAAATAGGCCCCAGCCCCCAAGTAGTCTTAACCACACCGGAGTACAGATCAATGTAGTCGCAAAAAATGGTAAAAAAAAAGGTGGCTACAGATCAACAATGGCTTGTAGTAATGAGTTTTTTTTTTTTGAACGGGAAGGGAGGAGCTCTGTAAATTGCATTGAGAGAGAGAGAGAGAGAGAGAGAGAGAGCAAACGAAAACAGCAGTACTTCCCCATAGAAGTTTTACAGGCTTTGAGCGAGCGAAATGAGTTAGTACAACAGGAAAAGAGCCCAGGCGCAGGGATGCTCCGACATAAACAATGTGGAACAAGGCTGGCTCAAATGCAATTAACGCGAAAGGTGCTTCGATGATCTTCCGGGCTTGTGTTGGGCACCGTTGCACCCCACGTTAGACTTCCGTATCGTTTGTGAACGAGTTCTGAAGCCGGCCACAACGACTGAGCCGGTCTCCATCCGACGTGAAACCTGCCACCTCATGCAGACGCGAATGCAAACGCTCTGCTCTGCATATCCTGGGCAATGGCACTAGCCACCTTCTGTACCGCACGATAAATATTATTGAAGATCCTATTATTTCTTTCTTTTTAAAGATTTCACAAAGTATATATGACAATACCTTTCACTTCCTTACGTCTTTGTGCAGTAACTGAGAAACAGACATTGCGCTACTAGGCGGAGTTACCTAGCCGGACCAACGGAGGCTGTGGAGCGGTGTGATTTATTTACATGGAAAGAAGAACCTTCCCTCAGACCTGTAGTAATGAGTTGCTCTCACCGTCTTCTTTCTCCGCTGCCTCTCCCTCTTTTGCGAGGAATTGCATCCATTGGATGGAGGCATGCGGAAATTAAAACAAAAATGGCAGGGGCTAATACCTACGCCGTTGCCATGCCCTATCGATCTTAGCTTCGCAATTGATTCGTAGGAGGTAGGACCCTTCCCAGCTCATGCTCATGCTCATGCGTCCTTCGTCCGTCCGAGTCCGAGCGGTAATAATTCTTGTGCGTCAAAAGAAGCACACGGGGAGGGAGTGTGCGCACTGTGAGCAGTACCCCAAGGCCAAGAGGATTCCATTCCTTGGGGCGCTACACTGTACCATCCTGACTTACGCATGCGTTCGTGATGGGTCCGGCACCCTGATCTGGTCTGGCCCCTCCTCTGGAAGTAAACTCTCGGGTCTCGACGAAGTGCCCAATCCCCCATTTCTTAGTTTTTCATTTACACTTGAATGACTTTTGAGTTCAAGAGATGTTCTTAACTCTTAGTTTGGACTAGCAGAGATGTGATGTGCCTTTGGTAGCTCGGAAGTCTTAGCATCAACACAATCCCTGTAGAACGAACTTACCGTACTACTCGCTTATTCCATGTCATACAGCAAGTTTGAGTAGATCAAAGCAAGGAAGGAAGCGGCTAAAAAATGCGGTGGAGAGAGAAGGATGATTGCAGCGGTCTCCCCGGCACGGGCACGGCCACATATGCCGGCCGGACACGGCGTGAGCAAAACAGAACAGTAGCCAAGGCGCCGTGAAGGAACAGCAGGCCTGGCTCAAACCGGGGCCCAAATAGATTAGGGAAGAAGGGTGGTAAAGCCTAAAGGACAGGGGAGAAAGGAAAAGGCCGGGTATGTCAGCTCCACCGTCCAGGACGCTTTCGGTAGGACAACGAAGGCCCCTCTCAGGAGCATTGAATTTGCACATTTGCACTACCTGCTGGCTGCTTGATGCTTCGTGTCTGTACTCTGTACTGCACTGTAGATGCCAAGCTGCCCCTAACCCTAACAAATACAATGGCCTCGCCATGGGACCAGGAAGCATGGTGTCCTCTTCATTGTTGTGTCTACAACCAGGATTTGAAATTTCATTTTCTATTCACATCTTGGAGGTAGATGAAATCTCATAATTTTGGACGAAATCCGGTCATAATTCAAAAGACAAATTTGAAATCCAAAATTTTTGACACGAAATTTCAGAAATTTTAACCGAAATTGCCAACATCTCAGCAAAATTTAACCGAGTGAAAAATAATTGAAACGATGTTAAAAACACTTTGAAAATTTTTGTGGATGATCCTGACACATCACTAATGTTCCCATAAAAAATTCAGATAATGATCAAGCCTAAACAATATAGTATATCCTGATAAAAGGCAGACCAGGAAATTTCAACCAAATGAAAAATGATGCAAACCATGTTATAAAATTTTAAAAAAATTTGTGGATGGTTCTGATGTATCAATAATGTTTCTGTCAGGGGATATTCCCCATAACGACCATCGTACTTCGGCGTGGCTATCGGCCATGCTTACCCTTGGACGGTGTCCCCCAAGGGAGGTCCTCGCGTGGGCCGACCTTCGGGGCTACCGCGTCCTCGCCCAAGCTCAATCCCGAGCATGCTTGCTTGGGGGTGTGCGACTAAACGACCGAGTCAACAGAAGAGGCCTCGAGCATCACCAAAAAGCCGGGCGCAGTCCCTGATGACGACGTGGCATTAATTACGCGGTGGCTCGAAGGACCGCCCTGGCCATCTGACGCCGGGATCTGCATACCATCGTACCCACATCATCATGCGTGCGGAAAGCAAGGGAACAACAACCACGCGTCAAAAAAGTACGTCGTCCCGTAATAAATGTTGTAACACTGTGATCGCCTATAAATACCCCATCACACGCAGAATTTGGGGTTCGTCTCCTTCTTACTTGTCCCCCCATACATAGTAGTCACTCGTTGGAGGTCCGGAGGGTAGACCTTAGAGCCTCCTAGGACCCCCGAGCAAGCACCCCGTAATCCATCTTTGGAAACTAGTGCAATCACTGGACGTAGGGTTATTATCTCCGTCGCGAGAGGCCCGAACCAGACAAAAAAGGATCCCTTGTTCGTTGTGTCCTCTCAATACGTAGCTCGGCAGGCCCTCAGACGTTACACCCTCCGCGGAAAAAGGGCCCTAGGTTGATCCCTCATTCAACAAGTAAGCTCGACGGGGGACTGGTTCCCAAATCATCAATAGCTGGCGCCGTCCGTGGGGATCGACTGAGTCCTTTCGCGAAGAATCCCTGAGGATGCCGAATTCTCAAGACAATCAAGACCTCTGCGTCTTCGACAACGTGGAGGACGACGACATGTACTACCAGCGATGGCGTGGCTAGTGTGGCTGACCCGGAAGGCCACACCGAAGCGAGGAGTCTTTCCCCAGTGGCTGCAGTGCGAGAGTGTTTCCTCCGCTCGCAGCATGATACCCTCGTTGATGAGGAGGAATCCAGCGGCCTCCATGACGGTCCGGACGCCCCTGACCGTCCCGAGTGCAGCCGGAGGACTGTGACGCATGGTGATGCCTCGATGTCACCCTCGCAGTCCTGGTGCTCTCGCAGCGTTAATACGGCGGGAAGGGAAGAGATCCACGAGGCTCAGTCTTCAGAGACCTCTCATCGTCGCCAGCGCAATGCTGATGAGGACCGTCCGGAGTTGTCCCCGGGCAAGACCCTGACGACCGTCCGTCGCCAAGCCAGCGGGAGGGCGGACGCCAGGACTGGAGACCCGGCCCGCGGAGGATCCAGCGAGCATCGCTCCCCGGAGCACGTGCGCGATCGTCACCCAAGGTCGCCCCCCGCCGCTCCCCAAAGCGTTGAGCGGCTGCGCGCCATGGCGACGGTCGTGCGCAGCTTCTGAAACTTCTCCAGCCAGGCGGACCTGGCAGCTATGGGGGCGGTCGTGGCCGAAAATCTGGAAAAGCTCGCCGCCGACATAGGGCTCCCCGGGCCCCCCGGTGGAGAAGTGCCCCGGAGTGTTTCCCGAGATCATAATCGCCGTTCTCCTATTCGCTCCCGCCGTGGCGCCTCCCGAAGTCCTGCTCGGGAGGGCCGCGGGACGCAAGATCGGTACCGTGAGGATGTTCGGAGCGATTCCCGGACGGCCTCACGGGCTCGAGGCATCGTTCCGTATCCGCTCCGTATCCATCGGATATCACCCCCCCCATATCTGCTCCGTATCCGTTTTGCCCGATTCGGATAATTATCCGTATCCGTATCTAACGGATATCAGATTCTTTTGCCATTTTCTTAAAAATGGATACCGGATACGGATACGGTCCGGATATTATCCGCTCCGCTTTCACCCTTAGAAGTAGGGCTGTAAAAAAAGCTCGAGGCTCGCGAATGGTTCGGATTCGGCCCGTCCCAGATTCGATTCGAGCTCGGCTCGAGCCCAAACGAACCGAGCTCGAGCCTGTCTTCGAGCTCGCGAGCCTGACGAGCCGAGCTCGAGTATTCGTGCAAGCTCGGTAGCTCTCCTGGGCCGTTGGGACTTGGGCGCGAGACTGTGACTCTGTGAGCCGTTCGGCCGTCCCGACTCCCGTTCCGTCTCCCCGCGGGCCCGGTTCCCCGTTCCCCTAATCCCCTTCCCCCATCACACTTCACACATTCACACATCTCACATCTCCCCAAGACCCCAACCCAACCCGAGCGGCCTCCCCACCTGGAGACGGCGTCGATGCCTTCGAACCGTGGTGGCGGCGGCGGCGATCATGGCCGCCGCCGCCGCCGCCGAGGCCGACGCGGAGGCGGTGAAAGCGGAGGCGCTGGAGCTGATGGCGGCGCTCCCCGTGCTGCCGCGCCTTGTCGTCTTCGACCTCGACCACACCCTCTGGCCGTTTCAGTGGTCCGTCCTTCGGCCCCTTTACTCCTTTCTTTTGTAATGTTTCTTGGTGCCTTTTGGGTCCATTTTCCGTCCAGATTTCTCGTTGGTTGGTTGGTTGATTGCGAGAGTAGATTCCCAAGAATGGTTCTTGGAAACTTATGACTTTTCCCGCTCTTGAGTTGTACAAAACTGCTGGCTATTGTAGAAATCTTAGAAATTAAGTCAGGACTTATATTACACAAGTCACTAAATTTTGTTGTCAGGATAAATTTTAGAATGTTCATCCCGTGTCATCTAAAAAAAGGGGTTTATCTGGTGCTCATATGCCTAATAGAATTTGAGTTCCTGGCTTGGTAACTGTATCAAAATAACTAACGATTAACTTATTTAATTGTGTGTGATGTCGACTTGAAGCCTCGGTTTAGTTTATAATGCGAAGTTTCTGGATTCAGTTTGTGACAACAGAGTGGAGTGGCTGCTTCAAGATTTTAGGAAGATTGTACAACTAGGGTAACAAGAAATGTGGTCTTCTGATTTTATTCTTTGGTCGCATAATTTTATTCATGTTTTCAAAGTTCTTAAGACCCTTTACTTTCAGTTTCACCACTACCTTTACTCAATTAATACGTGTTAAATTAATCCTTGGGAAGGAGGTTTAGTTAATTATTTGTTAGAAGTTTAATCTGTGTTTAATCTTTCATTTCTGCCCTTATTTAAATCTATCACAGTCTAGTCTGTAAGACTGTAAGAAGAATTCTCATAAGGTTCTATGCTCAGATTTTTGCACTTGTATGCTTGAATCCTGATGTCTATTATCGAGCCTGTGACGAGCTTGTGTGCGTTTTCTTGTTTTCGAGCTTCATCGACCCGAGCTCGAGCTTATTCGAGCTTTGGCCGAGCCGAGCTCGAGCCTGGCTCCGAGCTCGAACCCGAACTCGGGCTCGCTCGAGCTCGGCTCGAGCTTCTACCGAGCTCGAGCCTGGTAGGCCAGGCTCGCTCGAGCTCGGCCCGTTTACAGCCCTACTTAGAAGTAGCCACACATGATACTAGACTCATGTACGTGGGGCCACGGTGTAGACTTCACATCTGGCAAAAAAACAAGCCGGTAGCCCAAATCGACAGAATCATCGTAATCATATTTGTGAAGGCTCAAATCACACACCTCGCACTGACATCAACTTGCGCTCATGCTCTGTGGACTGTGGAGATAGAAATGGCCCAATAACTGCTGGCCCAAAAAACGATGTCAGCAAGCCCTGACTTGGAGCGACATATGGGCGTTGGCCCCATTATGCTGGTTTGCCTAGCGCCGAGCGTTCACAGTGCCTCTACGCGCATGAAGTAACCACACATGATGTCAAACATAGGATCAAGGCCCACGTAAGGTGGATTTCACCCTTGTCTTAAAAAAATAAGCCAACGGCCTGAATCAATAGAATCATGGCACGAATCACCTCCCATGAAGGTTGAAACCAGGCGAATGGCCCTTATGCTGACTTAAGATTAGCCCAATGCTCCGATAGCAATAGACACACCTTGATGGTTGCTGGCCGAAAAACACCATAAGCAGTCCTCGACTTGAGGCAACATCTAGGTGTTGGCCCCTTCGTGTTTGTTCAATATGTGTTGAGCATCCGTGGTGCCCTCTAGGTATTCAAAGTATCCATAAACGGTGCCAAACGCGTGTATGTTGGGCCAGAGGGATGGATTTAACTATTGGCTTAAAAAATAAACATGTGATCCTAATTTGCAGACTTATTGTACAGATCACCTCCGTGAAGACTAAAATAATAGGGAAAGCTAGATGTTTGGCAGTTTTTGTGTTTGGAATGTTCAGCTCCATCCTTCCAGCTCTCAAACTCAGTAACGCTCCACACATTCCTGCATCAAAATAAAAAACCAGTACTTCGACAGTCAAGGCCTCAGGGTAGAAAGTACCTTTGAGATAGAAGTGGTGTCTTCCTGTTCCGAACTTCTCAGACTTATATCTGGTCATTATTCAACTCAGGGACTTTATATACTACAACCCTAATACGTCTGGAAAAAAGGGCACGGCTAACATTATGACAATATTCAGCAGTTAAGTACGAACTCATATCTTAGATAGTGAGTATAAGAATGTTGGAAATCCAGGGGGCTGCCGGATTACTTACGCGAAGAAGATTTCTGATAATGTTTTCGCTAAGCAATTCAATGAAAAGGGGGAGAGCTCTGCGATCCAGGCTGGTAGCAATCAAGGCTTCTCTTTTTTTCTTTTTGTTTTATTTAAGGGTCATGTGCTTCTTGTTAGCAGTCAGGAGAAATTTTAAGGACTTGTATCATCTTGATGTAATGTTCTTGAAATTAATAAAATCTTCCTTCATCTAAAAAAATCTGGATGTATATGCAAAGCGGGGAAGTAGTGCGAAAAATGCTGGTGAATATACAAAACAGAAGACAGTAAAAATGGGAGGATACTGGGGCATTAGAAAATGGGCATGAATGAAGTATGGAGCTATCCTAATTCAGAGAACAAGAAATTCGAATGGGCATGAATAAATAAATTCATGAGTGAAGGTTGAATTCATGGCGTGAACCAAAAAAAAATTCCTCATTAAGACTACGAAGGCGCGTTATCTGAGTACCCAGAATTTGTAAGTAACATCAAGACAGAGCGCTCCGTTGCCAATGCATTTTGACATACTACAGTTTCAACGGATCGCTTAGCCTCATTCATCTATCACCGCAAAGGTGGAAAGCATTGGTTACTAAGCAGTAAGCCCCCGCTTAGAACTTAGTATTTTTTTCTCGATTTCTATAAAAATTAACTATATAATGATTGTTACAAAAGCAAGATTTCTATATAAGATTGTAGTTCTTTGTATCACATGTTTTTGCATGTCTTTGGAAGCTTGGTTGGCACAAGCGAGCTTAAGGAATCATTAAATTAGTGAGGAGCAATAATAAAAATACGATACTAATATTTGCAAAGCAACAATATTAGTTGATGGGATAACAATGGCTTTGAAATATAATAAGAGCTAGCAGTACAATTGTACGGGCCATCCTTCTAATTCGCAGTAATACTGTGATGAAATCACATTCTAGTGTGTTCGAGCGTTTCAGGTTGACCAAAGAGTTTACCGAGAAGCATCAAGAAAAGTTTCCACAACCACATGAATTCATTTTTAAAAAAAAAATAAATTTCTTTTACAAAAATGCACCTATATCGTCAAATGTCTATTTTATCAAAAGTTGAATTGGCCAACAGATTATTTTATCATAAATACATTCGGTCAGAGACTTCTATCGCTATTTGAATTGACGACAGAACCTTGTTACCATTTCAAATGGAGACATTCATTTAGCGTTTTTGTCGTTATTTTAAATAGGACAGAGGTGTACTTTTATTAAAAAAAAGTTTCGACATACAATTTTTACAAAATTATTTAAAAAAATTTCGATGTTTTCCTATCAAACAAGCCCATCGCCCATGTTGCCTCCCGTCCGCGGCGGCGCCGCCCCTAAGCTGTCCATGATCCTCGCGTGATTCGCTCGCTAGCCACCCCCTAAAAACCATTGCCACGTCACCGATCCGCCCCAACCGCGGTGCCGAATCCCCTATCATCCAATCACAATCCAACGGCAACCAACCTCAATCCCACGATTCGACCCCGCGCCCTGTCCACGTCACCGATCCACCGAAACACCGCCGAACCCATCCCACCCTTCCAATTCAAATCTAACGTTACAAACCTGCCCCTTGAACAAAACCCTCCTCTCAAAATTGAAATCCTCCCGCCCAAACACCAAGCAAAAAATTTCCCACATCCCTCCCAAATCGCCCCTATAAATTCCACCCCAAATCCACAGATCCTCCTCATCAGTCTATCTCCACATCCGTTCCAAATTTCTCTCGTGGTAATTGTTCCGAATTTGTCCGATCTCCGGCGATGTCTGGGCGCGGCAAGGGCGGCAAGGGGCTGGGCAAGGGCGGGGCGAAGCGCCACCGCAAGGTGCTCCGCGACAACATCCAGGGAATCACGAAGCCGGCGATCCGTAGGCTGGCGAGGAGGGGCGGCGTGAAGCGCATCTCCGGGCTGATCTACGAGGAGACCCGCGGCGTGCTCAAGATCTTCCTGGAGAACGTCATCCGCGACGCCGTGACCTACACGGAGCACGCCCGCCGCAAGACCGTCACCGCCATGGACGTCGTCTACGCGCTTAAGCGCCAGGGCCGAACCCTCTACGGCTTCGGCGGCTGAGGCTGAGCCCGCCGTGTTGCTCCTTCTGGTGATTCTGTTGGTCCTTGGTGATGTGCTTTTGCTTTGACAGTGTAGACAGCATATGATCTGTCGTGCGTTTCTTTATTAGGTTGTGGTGGTGGTGTAGTTGTTAGTAGGATGCAACTCCTTGTTGTAACTCGTTCGTTTCCTTCGCTGCAATGACATGTTCCAATCCTGGTGAATCTCGTGGCTCCATGCATTTGTGATTTCGCTGCTGCCGCGACTCGTTTCCAACCGTAGCAACGCCCAGTTTTTAAAGAAAAATTTTGACTCGCAACTTGCTCGTTTCGAGGCCTTTGTGCTTACAAATCTGGCAGTTCGGATTTTTACCTCAACATTGTGTGGAGTTAGTTTTTATGGTCCTAGAACAGCCACTGTGTTCTTCAAAGTGTCAAGGTGAACCCAAATTGTTTGTTTGCGTGAGCCGTGCACACCAGTGTAGCTGCATATTGTACCGCTGAGGCCGTGTGACGTTCAGAACTGGTCAGGGTAGCTGACCTCGAGGGTCGTCAAGTTGTCCAAACGGTTGCTCGTCGGGCGGAGAGCTGAAATCTATTTTCAAAATCATCTGACTAAAATTTCAAAATTTTTTATCATTCTTTCAACCATTTTCTATCTAGGCATCATTGTTGTTTGAATTTTGAAAAATCCCTCAAGCTTTACCATTACTTGAAAATTTTATGGAAAGATTACTGATGTGATAGAATTATGCACAAAAAAATTACAAATATTTTAAATGTGGTTTGTCTCATTCTTTGTTTGGTTCAAAATTGCTAATTAGCATTTTATTAGGACGGTAATAATGTTTGAATTTTTAAAAATTTCACAGATTCATAATTATCTAAAATTTTTATGACAACATCATCAACATAAATCAGTGATCTTTAGAAAAAATTTCAAAATTTTTTGATTTCGTTTTGACTGCATTTCACGTCATTCAATTTTGTCAAGATCTCAGCAAAACTGGCAAGATCTCAGTTGTACTGGTGGCTAGAAAATCGGAATTCAAATTTTGTTTTTGCATTTCGGGCAAAATTTGTTTGAATTGTTGAGATATCGCTGAAATTTCGTTCTCCGGCCACGGATGATATTTAGAGCGAAATGGAGATTTCAATTCTTGAATTGTTGTCCATTTTGAGATGTTGCATGTAAAACCCGGCACAATTTATTTGTTTGTGCGAACAAAACCACATCTTGGATTTTCTCAAGAGAAGGTTCAGGGCAAGTATTTGCGGACATCGATCTGGTCAGGCTGCGACGTCAAGCGTGACCGACACATCGTCAGTTTGTCGAAAGAAAAACCCGAATAATATCCTGATATTCTTTTATGGGTGTTGAAAGCTCCATTGTTAACGGAATTCCATTTGCGTTTTTCACCATGCGCCGACGGTTAATATACTGCACTCCATAGTTTTCTGCCTTTTAGTTTGAACTGATCCAAAGTTGTGGAGCCGCGGGGGCATTGCCCCAAGGACCCCGGCGCCAAGAAGGCGGCCACGAGGACCGCCCTCTCGGTGCTCGGCGCCGCGCCCAGGCGACCGCCGCTGGCCGAGGCCGGAGGGGGTGACCGGCAAGGTTGTGACGGGCCAGTGGCACAGCTGCGCGCCACCGCATAAAGGAAAGCATTCTGTTTGGCATAACTCTTCTGTGTTAGTAACTCTCAAGGCAACGGGCATGTTCGCACTCTGTTTGGCCGTTCTTCTCCATCGTGTTCGTGTTCTTCGTAGGGGAAGCTCGTAATATAAATCCACGGTTGAATTAGAATGGTTTTCTTCCAATGGAAATATACATCTCTTCAGCACCTGTCTTCTGAGAGGTAAATTGTCGAGCTAGCGTGCGATTTCTGCTATCCAAGGGGCTCAAACGATGGCTTTTCCCTCGCATTTCTAGCTATACTGATGGTGAAATGAACCGCATAAATGGTAACTAGGAAACCACCCATCGACTATTTCAAAACCCATTCTTGAAGAGGGACAATTTGCTAACTCAAACTCAAACACAAATTTGCAATGTTTTTTAGATACAAGACGAAACCATCCTCCGGCCTCCGCCCCCACAGGAAGCAACTGGTTACTCCTACCAAGTAGTTATAACAAGTTACCAGCCACTTACCACTTGGAACCAGTCAAGCCGTTTTCAAAACCCTGGATTGATCCAGCATTAACAACAGAAACTTGACAATAGCATTATAGCAATTTCACCAAATAAAGGAAAGCATTCTAATTTGACTAGCACTTCAAGTTGTGAGAGTTTAACAAGTTACAGTGTCAGTATGACAATTCTGAGGAGCCAATCCAATGGACTGATAGCTCATCAGCTTCCCTCGTACCATGACAACATACAGGGAATTGTACTCTACAACTCCAGGCTGTGAGAAACTAACAATTCAGAATAGCGTACAGAATGAGTGCATAGTTCCACTCAATAGCGTGGTGCTTCGCACAGTGGAAAAACAGTGAAATTGTTTAACGAGAGTTTTTCACAGGAATAACAGTCATGACCCTTTTTGCCCTCCTTAATGAGATAAGTACCATCACCAGTTCCAAACTTCTGCCGTTAAACAAACTGTTCGATCCAACATAAAAATCCTTCACCCAAGTATGGTTTAATTTGCTAGTAATGATTTGAGAGACATCACACCAAGTTCAGACAGCACGGTATTCAATAAACAGGCTCAACTTCTGAACCAACACAGCATGTGAACCAAATATAGGTTTTCTCCCTTCACTGATCCAATTCTTCTCCAAACTTGATGCCTTTACATTTGCTCGCATGTCATCCACGAAGGCTGAAACTATCTGATAAATTGAAGTCCGGACAACATCAGCCATGGAATAAGCTTTAGTGTGCAGACCACCTCTCTGCGTGCTTGCAATGGCAATTACATTGCTTTTTCTTCCTGTGGAAAAGTTTGCCCATCTAATGCTTGCTGTACCCAACGAGTGCACAGGTTGTGGGTTAGTTTTCTTCCCTAAACATGCCTCAACTGCCACTAGTGCAGACAGCAAAGTAGACATCACAGCAGCATTGCATCCAGTCAGTTGGGCGACTCCATACCGATCCTCTTGGCGTGAATATGCAGTTAATGCCGCCAATGTCCGAGCACACCATGTGCATATCTACATTCAACAAGCCACACAAAACAATCTTTCATTAGGCATTAGTGCATGAGGCAACATTTCGATTATGCGATTTGCAAATGATCAACCATCAAGCAATTACAGATATTTCATGGCCTTCAGGCCTTAAACAAACTTACGGCAAGACATATTAAAGCTTAGGCATGTTGCCGATTGAACTTATTCTAAACAGACATACTGAACATTAATAAAGTTTCTGAATTCCACCAAAACAACAAAAATTGCCGTGGTGCGAAGCTGCATTCACCACAAATCCACAATAAAAATAACCTACATTTTCAAAATTTCTAACTGATAGTTTATAATTTGTATGAGCAGTCATCTGGTGTTAAACAAATAATATTGGAAAAAACCTTACGTAATGGACCCTAAATATAAAATATAAATTGGAGTGGCTATTAAACGGAACATATCATGTTTCAGACTTCCAGATATATTGTCAAAACTCATTGTGATTGTGAAGTCGGGCCTGTTTGGTAGAGCTCCAGATCCTGATTCTCCAGCTCCAACTCATGATTCTCTATGGAATCGATTCTCTGGTGGAAGTGATTCCTGTTTGAGAAATAGTTATGAACTTGGTGGGGAGGTTCATAACTAGAAGGTTGTGAATCAGGTGGGGAGCAGGTTTTTTTGGCTCCTAGGCTGCAAGTCAAAAAACATGAATCACTTCCTCGGATTCCTATGTGAAGCTGTTTGATTTTTTCTTGTTTGGTAGAGCTCCTCAGCTTCTCATGGGGAAGCTGAAACTAGGAGCTCTGCCAAACGCACCCACATACCAGCTAGCAGCTTCCGTTCTTGGCACATAGTCCTGGTAAATTGGTAATATGCATTCTAACCTCTAAAAAAATAGAAATGACTATCCACCATATTCGCCTAAATTGAAAATGCCAGAGAATTTTCCAATCACAATAGAAGTCCACAATAGTCCTGTCATAATTTTCTCCAAATGGAACGGATTTTTTTTTTGCTACAATTCAAGCTAGCGGTTCTAAGGTAAAAGATGCCACACAAGTTAGTGGCGAATTACTCTTGCACCAACACATGAAATAAATCAAGGTCATATCAGGTCCAAAGATAACCGAAATTAGAATTCATATGCTTGCTAGATTGACATGCTACCATGCGAAGCAAAATATAAGTGGATTATTCACTATTTTCCACTGAACCCAATAACCAAGAGCCAGGTTGCCACAGGGCATCTACGCAAGAGTAAGCGACCAATTTATAGTCATACAGTCATGCAGGGATTCTCCACCACATGTACCATATTCCACTATCATACCAACTCTCCAATCATCCTCACTGCAATCCACATGCCCCGCAGGCAATGTCAAAAAATTGTTGCAGGATAGTCCATATGCATACCAATTGTTTCATTGCAATCTCACACAATGATAGTTAAAACTCTGTAAGTACCCAATTACTGTCTATAGACGAATAAATGTCATCCCAACACCTCAGCTATCAAAAAATACACATCACTTATAAAAAGACTGAGCACTTGAAATTACCAACTGCCAAATAATAAACATCACTGCTGTAAAGTATGAACACTTGAAATTAAGCTAGTAACCCTTTCAAGATGAGATTAAATGTGGATACCCATACTCCAAACTCTATGTAAAAAATACAATTAGTAATACTTCTTGGAGAAAAATCTTCCTGATCGTGCTGATCCTTTTTGCAGATCTTGAATTCATTATGTATGTCTATGACTAACCAACAATTATGCATGTATGTTTACAGTATACTCAAGTCAAGATATATAAAGCATTGCTTCTCATTCAACTCTAAACAAACTACCATGGATAGCCAAACAAAGACAAACTGCAGGCACCAATTGATTTAACAGTAAGTTCCAACTGTTTGCTGCATGTTGGTCCTAAATGAGGAGCAGGTTTCATTATTTATAGGCAAAAAAAAAAAGATTAACAATCGAAAAACACAGCATAATCTACCATTTCAAAAGTAATACAAATAAAAAGATCAGCAACTTACCTGTGAATCATTAAATGCACCACAGAGTTTGGACTGTTGTGACAATAGTTCTGGCTTATCACTAGAAAAACCTTCGAGAGCTTCAGCAATTTTTGAAGTGAACTCCTCAAGTGGCTTCAAACAGACTGTTACAGTTCTTTTGTATGTTTCACCAGATTCCTCAAATAAGGCACCTCGACGCCAAGGTTCTAAGTTACACTCAGATACCGCACACAAATCTTGGTATGCAAGATATTGCATTAATGATCGTGGATCACTTTGTTCCAATGTTTCGACGATATACTCAGTAGGATTAGTCTCTGCAGCGGCAGTGCACTGATGTGGAGCAAAACTGCACCTTCTTGTATGCACAACCTGAAATCCAAGATTTAGAGTCCAGACACTGAAAACAGTATATCAAAAGATATGTTGTTTGACTTGGACCGCAAAGAACAAACCTGGCAAAAATGATGGCTTATTTCCCAACAGAAAGAAACACCAGTGATCACTATAAAAATACTGATTTGGGTGATAATTTGGCTTCCAATGGATCCTCCAATTCTGAATTGCTGAGGAAGAACAAAAATCAGAGCAAGTGAGAGGCAGAAGGCCTGAAGCGACACCTTTAGAGCCCTTTTTCCAGATGGCAGAAGCCCCATCTTCAACCCATAGAAGAGAGGTCGCTGAACAATAAAACAAGCTAAGAAAGTAAGTCAATTGACAACACGCACAAGTGACTGGTGGGAAGAACTGCAAGATAGAAAGTGAACAAACAAGCAAATACTTACAAATCATAAGGGCTCAAGATTAACCAATCAGAGCTTTAAAAAATCACAAGCTGTTTCTCTAAGTTTAGATTAATTATTACCATCGTGTTGTCACCTAAATAAAATAGAACCTAGATAGGTAAACACATTTCTACCAATAAACATCAAAGACAAAACCCAGTGTCTGCATGTGAATTTGATCATGTCATCATGACAACACAGTATCCTCGGAAAATTACAAAAGATGGTAGTAATAATAGTCTCATCAATTATCTGAATCAAATTTCTAATCTTAAATAGCGTACATATGTGCAATATATATTAACCTCAATAATACAGCATAGCTACCAGCCATCCCCTCATCTGATCAATTAATGCACCAGTTGAACACGGCAACAATAACACAGCAACCTAGAGTAAAATAACAATAATCCAAGACACAGTTAACAGTCACTTGCACCACCAGATCATTCCTAAGCAGGTGATTCTAAATCGTAGCAATCTGACACTTAAGCCTAAAAATTCAACACATATCGCAGCAATAGTGCTGTAGTAACTCACAGCCAATCTAGAATTGAGAAGACTCGGAACAGCATTCTATATGAGAAACCCTAACTTTTCCTCTCCACCCACCTGCACGACAGGGAATTGGAGCAACCACCTCCGACGCCCAAAGTAGTGCGCGGCGAACACCGCGCCCAACACGGTGCCACGGAACCCCAGCCCAGCGACGGCCGCCCACCCGGCGTCCTCGGGGACCAGCGACGCGGCGGCGCTCACACAGAGAGCGCCGGCCGCGGCGAGGAGAGAGGCCGCGAGAGCGCGGCGCGGCAGCGGGGGAGGTGGCGTGTGGGGCGAGACGGAGGTGAGGAAGGCGAGCGCGAGGAGCCCCGTGGCGGCGGAGGAGAGGAGCGGGTGGAGAGAGAGGAGGAGGCCCGGGGGCACCCCGAGGTGAGGGTGGCGGCGGCGCGGGGAGACCACGATGTGGAGCACGGAGGCAGCGGCCGAGAGCGCGGCCTCGAAGGCCAAGACGGCGAGCCACCGCTGGCCGACGGCGTCGCGGGGGGCGCCGTGCGGGATGACCCTGTCCATGGCGGTGGCGGCGGGCGAGGGTTTTGGGAGGTTCTGAAAAATTTCCCCCTTTTTTTCTCGGGGTTTTGCGCGTTTGAATGAAGAGAAGGCGAGTCAGCTGCGCCTGCGCGTGTTCGTCAGTGCGTGTTCTTATGGGACGATGGTTCCGTGGTTGTCTTATTGAAAGCGCGTTTCAGGTATGAAATTTAAACTAATAAATTTAAGAATATCTTTCTAGAATTCCTCTCTAACATAAAAATTAAAAATTAGAATATCTTTCTAGAATTCCTCTCTAACATAAAAATTAAAAATTAGAACAGTTAAGCTTTGATAAATTTTAAATAGAAAATTTCAACTCAAAAAAAAATTAAAACTAAAAAAATTAAATAAAAAAAAATTATATCTAAAAGTTTCAGCTTTGAAAGATTCAATAAAAAAGGTTTAAATCGAAATTTTTCAAATTGAAAAGTTCTGAACTCAGGAAAATTTCAATTCAAAAGCTTTCGGTTCAAAAAGTTTCAATTCAAAAAAACTTTTGGTTTGAAAAGCTTTGATTTAAAATTCAACTCAAAACATTTTCAATCAAAAAGTTTTAAATAAAAATGTTTCAGCTGGACAAAAATTGAAATCGAAAAATTCAAATTAGAAAGTTTCAACTCGAAAATATTTTACATTGAAAGGTTTTAGCTCCGAAAATATTCAATTCAAAAACTTCTTGATCAAAAAATTTCTGTTCAACAAACTTTCGGTTCAAAATGTTTCTACTTCACAAACCTTCATTCGAAAAGTCCACTTACAAATTTTTTGAAAGTGGTTAAAAAATACTTATTTTGCAAAAACTTGAGGAGAATATTTGAAAAACAAAAACTATTTTGAGTTTGATGGAAAAGGAATGGAGGAGGAAAGAGAATCAAGGAGGTGATGCTAATTGTCATTATGAGAGGGCTTTCGAGGGAGAAAAAAAGTATGGAAAGAAAAAAGTGATGGTACCTGTCACAAGGAGAGAGACTTTGAGGGAGATGTGCTGCCAATTGTCACAAGGAGAAGGTGTCCTCACCAAATCTTTGATGAGAATTATCTTAAATTGGCAATTCCCTTTTTTATGTGTTTGGCACGACGCTGACCACAACTAAACTTTTCTTAAGAAAAAGTGTCTGCTAAACGCTACTCGATTGTTTATTTAGCAGCATTTAATTTTTTTCGTCATTCTATGTTGTTTTTGTGATCTATGTTGTGTTTTATTATTTTGACTCAGTGAGTTTTTCTCGAGGTGAATAATATAATAATGGAATAATCAATTTATTTATGGTTGTCAAGAGTAATAACATAAATGTACAAATATTTTTTAGAATTCTTGTTTGTTGTTTTCCTTATAGTTTGTTATATAACTCTTTTTTTTTTACAAATTATCACATTATTTTTTTCACAATTCTAATTTGCCTAAACCTAGTATATTAATTGATGTAAAAAGGTCATGCAAAAAAAAACAATTTGTATTGGAGCATTTCTCAAGTATCATATCACAAATTAATAACTAAAGAGCAAACTAAAAGATAGAGACATATATGCATCCAATATCTAAAACATTGAGTGCTCCTAGACATACGAGACAAATTGATTTCATCTATTGGGTTTAGATCTAAAGGCTCAAAATTTGAGTACTATCAAGAAAATATTTAAGTTCACCCTATACACCACCAAAAATTTGCAAATTGTGTTTTCTTGAATCCTAATGTTATGTCAACCTATTTTCGCATCTGAATTATGCAGGAATCCTACACCCACAATGATGTTGCCTTCAAAAAAATGCCCTTGATGAAAACAAATTGTTTATTCTAGAGCACCTAAGCTTATGTGGAGTTGTCTAGTGCTTGTATGTATTTTCTTAAATATTTTTGAAACGTTGTCTAGTGCTTGCATGTATTTTCTTAAATATTTTTGAAACAACCCAGAAATTTAGAAGAGCAAAAGAGATCATTAATAGACTAACCAATTGCATTCATTAATATTACTATCATACAAATACATATTGCAATGTACACAAATATTAATTACAATAAAGAATAAATACAATTATTTTACAATTGTCCTAGATCTAATCCTCTGAAGATCTTCTATGTCGATAACCTGAAATAATCAGTAACAACAAATTCCAACAAATATATACATATAAGAAGTTAGAAATTATGTGTTGTCAAACTTGTATGAGTTCGTTATCGCTCACTGAGATACTACACTGTCCGGGGCCAGTCGGCACCTCTCGCTAAATTGGATTTCATCATCAGTTGTATACGAACCTATTTTTCATTAGGTAGCCATAGCCAAGAGTAAATAGTGCCAAAATATCACTGAGTAAAAAGATAAATTCAATATATTAAAGAGGTGAAACCATCTTTGTAAATAGGGGAGAATGTAAAGCCTTTCTCAGTCCATTCTTCCCCAAAGCCACCCAGCCACCCAAACCCTCATAACCTCAAGAGCAAACCAAAGCCATTGAGCACACACCCAAATCACCAGAGCTCCAAGCAAACCAAAGCCGCTGAGCATACACCCAAACTACCAGAGCCCCAAGCAAACCAAAGCCATCGAGCACACACCAAAACCACTAGAGCCCCAAGCAAACCAAAGCCACTGAGCATACACCCAAACCACCAGAGCCCTAGAAGCAAAACCGAAGACCAGGAGCATCCTATGGAGCAACCGAGTTCACCCCAAGACCGAAAGCCAGGAGCATTCCTAAGGAGCTACTGAGTTCATCCCCAAGATCGAAGGCCAAAGTTCCCCAAGACCAGCAGGATCAACCAAGCTCATTCTTGTGTTTTGCAATCACCCTTAGCAGGTAACCCATACCATTTATACTATCCCAAGATCATAGAGCAAGCAACAATGAATAAGGTAGCCATTAGTTGAACTAGAGCCTTCTGTGGTTTAAGTGAGTGACCACTCTAGAGGCAGCGCGCGCATGCCCGATGATCCCCTCACACTCTCTAGTGTGTGGGAAGCCCTTTGGTATCGTCACTGCACCGCTTGTCCAAAGCGATCAACCCATTATCATCATTGACCATTAAAAATACTAATGTAGAAAAATGTAGACAATCTCGAAGCCAGTAAGCCATCACCATGGGGGTAGGAGGAGCCAGGGATAGCGATGCTGTAGAGGAGGCCAACGACGGCGTGGGCCAAGGGGAGGCTGGTGACGGTGTTGGTGCGAGCCAAAGGAGACCCGGCGGAGGCGGACCAAGGAGGATTGGTGCTGAGGCGGCTCGGGGTGGGGACCGGGAGGAGGCTGCTCAGGGAGAGCTAGGGGCAAAGGTGGCCCAGGATGGGGAAGAAGGAGCTGGCGACATGCGACGGAGGAGAAAACCCAGAGAGGCAGGGCAGCTCCGATGGTAGGGAGATAGAAGATCGGGAGGAGTCCAGTGAGGGAGATGAAATGGGGGAGGAAGTCGAAGGGATAAGGTCAGCCAGGTAAGGAAAATAATAATAATAATAGTAATAATAATAATAATAACATGAGAAAATTTCTACCCAGATCAATACGTCATCCAAACTAAACTTACCAAATTAAAATTTGATAAATTAATCATCCCAAGCTACCATTCATTTAAATAAAATATTTCAAATTAAAAATAACCCATTTTTTAAAAGGGCATTATACATATATCAATTTAGCAAAAATTTAGAAAGGGTTGGATGCCATAAAACATTTAAAATCTTACTATCCTCCTGAAGTATAGTATTTTATTATTTCAGGAATTAAATCCAATCCGTCAGGTGATATCCATCATCAACCGTGCGAGGATGTTTATTTTTACCCAATTTCAGGTAAACAATCTTTTGATCGCATTTGAATAATTTCAATCAAATATATTTGCTTATATATGATATCACCCATGTATTGGAAATCCATTTTTAAGAAAGCCCTAAATTGGATCCAGTTGGAAAAAATGGTTTGCTGATAAGCTGTCGAGGTAGCAATTGATTATTGATGTATTGGAATGGCTGTTAAAAAAATGGTTCGATGATAAACTGCTGAGGCCGTAATTGATTATTGATGTATTGAAATAGCTCATCCAATGAATGTAGCCGGTGACGTATGTATATATATGAGGTGGTTAGAGAGTGCCATGGAGATGGATATAGGCCGGTGGGGCCCTCTGCATAGGTTAGAACATAAGGATGAATCACTACATCAGACAGTGAGCCGTATTTTCGTATCAATCATAGTGTGTGGAAATGACAAAAAGGTTGTCATATGAAGGTGTTATGATTTCTATATTGGGTATGAGTAGATAACTAAGAGTGAGAAGCTGAGTATGCTAGAAGGCTCAGTGTGGTACCTTGTTTTGGAATTCAGCTGCGGTTGATCTGTTCCAAGGTGCTATACTTAAACACTATGAGATGAGTACTACCGTTGTAGTCGGAGTACAACTGGTATGCTGCAAGTGGGTGGGGGACGTTATTGAAGGACATCACGACTCGTAAGCCACCAGGTTTAGAGATCTAATATCTAAGTAGTGATAAATATTTCGGGTTTTCAACCGAGGTTGGGTTTACTATAGATAAAGTGGTGCAAATCTACATAGGGTAAAATCATAAATTCATACCGGTCTTCTAGATTAGACGCCATGAAAGCTAAGTTTGCCTCATATACGAGTGCTAGTAGCAATTTTAATAACTAAAATTGGAAACACATGTTTTCCTAATAAAATCTTATTTTCCTAAAATGGATTTGAGAGAAAGATGTACATGTGTTGTATGATGGAAAAATTCATATGATGTATTTTGTTAATAATTTTTGCTTAGTACTATTGTACTCACCCTTCTTAACTCCATCTTTTCTTAGAAGCTAAGGTGGATTCACCTGCGAGGAGTGGGTTAAGGATCACTCAGGGTTAGGGTGACAAGGTGGCGGAGGTCTACCTGGAAGATTGGGTAGAGTAGTGGATTGTTTAGCAGCAACCGTCGATCCACTAGATACTTTAGTGTATATGTACATTAACTTTTGTTGTATCGGATATTATGTATGAAATTGTACTAATAGACTTGTAGCCCTGTGTGGCAATAGATTGCAATAAGTTTCCATTTCAACGTCTAATTATTTTTTTTGCTGTAACACTCTGAATACGGTATATTAACTGATAAAGTATCAGGTGCACCTGATATTTTGCTAGCTAATGTACGAAGAACAGAGTAATGACGACGTTACTATCATTACCCTAGGTTAACCATACAAGCCACTACAATTTTGGTGAGAAATGAACTAGTCCTGGTCCTAAAAGAAATGAAACAAAACTCAGCAGCAAAAGTAAGCTGTACTTTACTTCAGCAGCACTTGTTTGAATTGAAAACATAAATTGGATCTTAAAAAATACATGCTAGTTAGTTTGGTGTGGGCAATCTCAATAATTTGTTTTTAAAGCTTGTATCTGGAAAAGAGAAAACTATATCTTTAGTGGTAAATTGATGAGTCCATTAATTTTCTGGTTTTGTAAAAAGTTTTTTTACTCATGCAAGTATTGAGATAGGTGCATCTTCTCTCTTTTACCTAAAAACACACCTAACGTGAGATTAGTTAGTGCATCCATAATGTGTACTACCTATCTAGACTAAGGTTTGAAAAATCATCGATTATCGCTCAATTTTCATGATAATCAACGATATCGACGTAGGGTGATTTCAAAAGTCGAGCGAAAAACCGAAGAGTTTGAAATTAAAATTCAAAAAAATTGTGAAATTTGAAAAACTTTATCTAAAATCTATCTAAAATTAGAATTAATAATGTGTGACATCTGGGACGAAATTTATTTGAAAATAATGAAATTTTGACATTTTTTGAGCCGAAACCAAATGTAGCAAAAGAAAAGGCAAAAAAATAAGTAAAAAAGTAATGGGCCTTAGCCCACAGTGTTAGGCCCATTAATCAACCCTAGCCCCCTTTAGTCGGATGACCTTGGTTTGGACAACATTATTACACTTCTTGCATTCAACTTCATGCATGGTTGCAGTTGACGCCGGCTTTGATCAGATTCGGCCATCGCCAACACAAAAATCAATGATTAGCGAGTGAAAATCGACTCTTAGCTAGCGAAAATTGACGGCCTACGGTGATAATTGATAGAGTTGCTGGCGCTCAGCAATTATCCCCAAAACCTAGCTATTTTTGATAGAAATCGTGCAATTTTTTTATATGTTCTGGCGATTTTTGATATTAGTGTGTGCTTTAGACTATGATATGCTGTGAATATTGTGATTATTAGTTTAATTTCTGATTTGGTTGATTGCTTGCAACAAGGCATAGTATGCCAATACATTGAGAGTTAGGGTTAGTGTGATGGGTTAGTGCGATTGAGGGTTAGGGTTAGTGCGATTTAGAGTTAGGGTTAGTGTGATTGATGGTAAGGGTTAGTGTGATGGGCTTGTGCAATTGAGGGTTAGGTGCAAATTTAGAGTTGGGTTAGTGTGATTGATGGTAAGGGTTAGTGCGATTCATGATAGTATTGTGTGATTCAATTTTGATATATCTATATATGTGTACATGATGTTGCATTTAATTGCATTCATCACCAATTAGCAGTAGAAAAATTTGTGTATTGTGATTACTTGCTCAAAGTGGTTTAGTAACTTTATTTGGTAGTAAAAAATTTAAGTGTGATATATTGAACCATATGACAAGGTTTAATTGGAGCTCTGACCTCTTGTTGTTCTGCATTTGCAGATGGTATACTAGGGTGACATGGTGTGGAAGCATGGTGATAAGATGGAGACTGGATTTTAATGTAAGTACTGTCACCAAGAGAAGAAAAGAGGCGATGTAACCTGACTAAAGCATCACTTGGTAGGGCGCGGTAAGAATGCCGTCCATTGCAGTTGAGTTCCTATGGAGATTCGTGAGTACTTTCAGCGCGACCTAGACATGATGAAGGATAAGAAGGAAAGTGAGACAAGATGCTCAAAAAGGAAGCAGCAGCTACAGATTCCCTGCCGAGGAGAAGTGCATATTCAGAGTACACAGGTGATGCTGATGAGGAGAACCAACAACAGAATGACATGGCTGCCTCCAGGGCAGAGGCAGAATTTATCAGTCGGACAGGTGGTAGGTATGAGCACAGTGGTGGTAGTGACACCTCTAGGGGCGTTCGTTTACGTCTGTCTCTCAAGCTTGGACTGGTGGGACAACCTTCAATCGGTTGTTACCTCTGTGGAACCGTTGTACGCATTCTTGCATTTTGCTGATCAAGACAGGTGGCTACATTGAGCAAGATGATACTATAGTACATCATGCAAGAGGAATACGATAGCTTGTTCCATGACGCTCCAGGTATATTGAACCATTACATGGATGTCGTAGATCAAAGAATGGTCGACCTAATGCGAGATACTTATATAAACGCCAGTAATACATTAAAAAATAGAACAAAATATTTTGTACTTACACATACGTTACTTGCTTATACTGACATGTTTTGTCCAACTTAATGCATCTGCCGCCTTGAAACCCCATATGCACTATGCGTATGGCATGACCAACACCTTCTTGCCTGATCTAGGGGATGCATTTCAAACGCTGACTAATGATACTGATAGCGCATCTCAAGCTATTCTCGAGGAGGAAGTTTACAGAAGGAAGGTTGGAATGTACGTGAGCGTACTAGCTGAGAAGATGGCACTTGATGCCAGAACTTCTCCTGGTAATTTTCTTATAACGTCTTAAATGTAATGCCACTCTCATCGGTACTTACTGTTCTCTTCATTAACTTACAGCGCATTGGTGGGGTGTGTTCGGTTCGGACACTCTCACGCTCCAGAAGTTTGCCATGTGGCTCGTATCGCATTGCGCTTCTTTTAGTAGATGCGAGCGTAATTGGAGTACGTTTGTGTTCATCCGCACTAAAGTTCGCAACCGCCTATACTACAAGAAGTTCCATAAGTTAGTGTATGTTAACTACAATCTTCAGCCCCGAATTCAAGCTGAAGAAAATTAAAGATGCACAGATGCAGATGATCCATTCTAGTGTATTATAGAGCTTATACTTAGCGACACTGAAAATCAAATCCAACAGTGTATGGAAAAAGAGAGGTCCAATGCTGATCTCTTACTTGATAAGGACACAGAGAGTGACACCCCCTCCCATCACACCTTGTGATAGACCCGATTGACCCTATTGTGTTGCAAAAGAATACTGAGGCTGTAAACATCTCTGAATGGGCAGACAAGACAGTTGGTGGATAGCCACACTGGAAAGAGGAAGCACCCAGCAGGTACAACAAGGGATACCATAAAAAGGAGAGCTCTCTCTAATGAAAAGTGTACCGTAGATGTTGGGAGTGATGACTCGACTAATAGCACTCCCGCAGACCATCGAAGTCCACCATGCCAATAGTTCAATGATAGTAGCTCAAAAATAGATAGCAATGGCGGTGAACCTGGTGACAATGCCTCCATTCTTCTCACATCTCGCTTAGAAGGACAACGTCTTATAGAATTTACAGGGGAGTCCTAGTGCACTCATGACACACAAGATAAAGATCACGACGCTCCTCAATTACAAGGACGACTACTGCAGGAAAGGGCCATCGACATAGCTATGACGCACCACATGATAGCTCTAGCTCGTATAGTGTCATGGAGATACAAGGGAGTTTGGCTCATATGGCGGCTATGACTATGCCATCTCAGATGCTCGTGCACAACCTCCCACCCGATGGATTTATTAGTGGCAAGATCCTGACTTTTATTCCATGTTGTACTAATAGTGGGAAACGACTAGTCCATGGACGGGGTAAAGCTGGCACAAATACGAGGCTGAGTTGCTAGCTACACGAGAATTGCTAGTAATGTCTATTGAGGAGTACAATATGGCCAATCAAGTGCACACTTAACAATACTACCCATAGCTCCGAAGGTAATGTTTCATTTGTATATTTTATTTCATTGCAATTCTATTTTTTTACTAACATAGCGTTCATGTAGGTCCAACAAAACATTTCTATGATAATGGAAAGATGACAAAACTTTGTCAAGCGAGAACATTTATTTTATGTGAGAAATGTTGATTTCAAATGTCATATGCCATGTACATTGAGATGTGGACTTGTTGAATTTATTTGTGAATGGTATTGACATGAAATGTTATTTGTTGAGATATTGTTGCTAGATGCCTAATTTACAACTTTAGATTGTCTAAAATATAGTAAAGGTCATGCCGAATTTTTTTCATATTTTACCATCGTTGTGCTATTCATTTTCCCCTATTTTCTCATACTTTTTATGTATTTCTAACATTTAATCTGATTTTTTTTGCCTTTATCATCTTTTTACAAATTTCTAACATTTTTTCCTTAATTTTTTCGCATTTCCCCAAATATTCGCAAATTTTTCCTTTTTCCCTTCGCACTTCTGATTTTCAACATTTTGGTGTCGACCATCGGTACAAATCGATCGAAATTGCCACAAATTTGTCGATTTTCACCGCTTCTGCCTCTGTTTTTGACTATACGGTACAGATCGGCCTTTTCATGCGATTTCTAGTGATTTTTGCTTGAAAATCGCCGAAAATCGGTATCACTGACCTGACAATTTTTTGGTTGCAATCGGTAAGATAATCCTTATATAGACCCTAAAAAATATAACAACATCGTAGCATCTCTTTCTCCCCTCCCCACCCACCAACTCACTGACACACTTACATATACTCATCTTTGGAAAGATTCTTTTACCACCGGTACCTAGACTAGCACCGGTGCTAGCTTGGTATCTCCCCCTCTAATATTCCAAACTACTTGGCACTATCGTTAGCTTGGTATCTCCAAGTTCCAAACTACTACCTAGCACCGACGGCGACGCTAGCTTGATTTGGTACCTCCTAAAACTGAACATTGAAGATGCTCATAGAAGCAGGATGGGTTGTACTTAGGGCAGTTTGGCAATTCTTCAGTTCAACAATTCTTCGGCCAAATTCAAATACTTAATGGAACCGTGGTAAATACATAAATCCACCGTTTGAATATTTCCTAGAAAACCATCAAATCCTTGCGTAAATGTAGCACATGTTCTTCTCGTAACGATGATCATACGCACTAGTTACGATGAGTGCTCCCATCTTACCATTGAGAAGTGGAACGGTGCATTGCATTAAGCTAAGCGCGCGCTTGGCCCTTCGCATCCCAACTCAAAATTAATTGGCAGCCGACCGGAATCCCCACTGGGCTTGTGCCCTTTAAATCCTCGACGCTTTGTTGCTGCCTATAAGGCTATAACTAAACCACGCATTTGCAAGCTTGCAACCGAGCAAAAACTTCTCTCGCCGGAGTCGGTGGTGTGGAAGGGAAGATGAGCGACAACTACGACAGCGACGACGATGTCGTGTTGGTGCAACAGGGACTAGAGAAGGCGGCAAAGGCAAAGGATAGCAGGTACAGTAGGTGGGTGCAGGGCGAGTTGGAGAAGCGGATGTTCTCGTTGTCACTGCAAGATGTGCTCAACAAGAACCTCTTCAAGAAACAGGCCAGTCTTTTCAGCTACCTGATCTGTTTATCGTAGTCTGTTTTCAAACACAGATTATGTAGGTTACATAGGCACATGGCGTATCTACTCATGTTTGCTTGTCAAAAATAAGTGTACATACTTTTTTTGCGAACGGTTATAACTAGTGAGAAATGGTGTTGCATGTTCAAGCACAACTTAGTATTTCGTAGAGGAACACTTTTTTTTACGTTGTGATTTTAATTCCACATCCGTTAGCCCAGTTCTTAGTTCTTTGATCAAAGATTTAAAGCATTTTCTTATGTGTGGACCAACCAAACAATGGCTAATCCCTAATGCAGGTTAAGAAAGTACCGAACACTTTCACTTCGCTAAAGGACTACATAGGATCATTCAAAGTACCACTGATTGAAGAAACTCGTGCTGATCTCTGTTCTGCACTGGAGGGCATCAGGCACGCACCAGTGGCGGAAGTGACCAAGATTCAGGAGCTTTGTTCAGAGCAGTCCATATTCAGTATTTTCGTTAAGAAAGCTGACCCCAGCACAAATCTGGGAATAGTTTATGCCCCAAAGGATGCGGATATACTGGTGTTGGTGGATCGGAAACCAAGGCACGTCTCGGACTTGGGACGCAGCGAGAGGTCTTACGTCTTAGCGTCAGTGCTAAAAGCCGAGGATGATGAAGGCAATGCCGTCGTAAGGCTGTCAGGTAGACCTGCTGAAGGAAACGGCTCGCTTTTTGCGGTGTTCCTGATCAATATGACGACATACAGTCGCATATGGAATGCAATGGATCTGCATGTTGCTAGTCCTAGGAACACTGGCATACTTGGAAATATATTAAATTATGCTCCAAGGGTATGTAATTCATTGTTTTTTCACATGCTGTTCGTCTTTGTAGCTACTACATAATATGATTCAGTTTTAACGTTTTTACGGTGATGCTTAATATGTTTACATTTCTGATAACAGGTTGCCCAAGAGTCAGAGCTATCTCTACCTTTACATTTGACAGATACAGCGCTTGATGGCATTGAAAATTACAATCTCAACACATCACAAAAGAAGGCTGTGCTTGACTGTGTTTCAGCAATGCAGCAAGATGCGAGTTCGGTGCGTCTGATATGGGGTCCTCCTGGGACAGGGAAGACCAAGACCATCAGCACACTCCTGTGGTCTATGCTGATCAAGAACCACAGAACACTGACCTGTGCGCCGACGAACACTGCGGTAGTCGAGGTTGCATCTCGGGTCCTCAAGCTCCTTGAGGATTCCTCTAGCTGTAGTGGAAAGACCTGTTTCCTGAGCGATTTTGTGCTGTTCGGAAACGAGGATCGGATGAACGTGGATGCAAACCTCCGGAAGATTTTCTTGGAATGTCGCGTTCGCCGTCTGCAGAAGTGCTTCATGCCATCGTCAGGGTGGAGCTACTATCTGAGTTCAATGGTAAGAATTCTCGAGGAACCTTTGATTCAGTTTGCTTCGTATGTTCAGCAGATTGAAAGGGAGACAAATGTGGAACTTGCTAAGATGGAGAGGGATAGGAAAATGCAGATAGAGGTTCTCGCTAAGAAGAGCAAACAAAAAATGTCATTCAAGGACCACTTCACAAGTAATTACAAACGACTTGAGAATGGTCTGCGCAGTTGTATCGACACTTTCCGCGACGATCTCCCCAGGTCAGCTGCATCTGGAGAGAATTTTCTTAACTTGACTCTGGTTCTGGAATCGCTTGAAGAGTTTAGGGAACTTGTACAGTCTGAACCTGATCAGAAGCTACAAATACTGTTCAAAGACGGGCCGGATGGAACAAAGAGTTCATTGTTTCAAAATCTCGTGAAATATGCGCAAGACAACTTGAGTTCAGAGCTTAAGCAAGCAAGAGCCCTCTGTCATCAGAAGTTAAAGCACCTATCAGATCACTTTGAACTTCCAAATATTTTCGACAAGCGGTCAATCGAAGAATTCTTACTGCGTAGCACCAAAAGCATACTTTGCACTGCTTCCAGCTCGTCTCGTTTGCACTACCTGCAAAATGGCCAACCGTTTGAGCTCCTTGTGGTGGACGAGGCAGCACAGCTGAAGGAGTGCGAGTCACTGATACCTCTACAGCTTCCTGGAATCAACCTTGTTGTTCTCATCGGTGATGAATACCAGCTACCCGCGCTTGTCAAAAGCAAGGTGAAATAGCTGCTCTAGTTAAAACATTTTTTTTTTTGCTTTTTCATCTTTCCCATCGTAACGATAACTGAGATGAGCTAATTTTGTTTTGTATGTAACTCTTTCACAGGTTTCGGATGATGCTTATTTTGGACGAAGTCTGTTTGAGAGGCTAAGTTCCTTGGGGCACCCCAAGCACCTTCTTGACGTGCAGTACAGGATGCACCCCGGGATTAGCAAGTTCCCAGTTTCAAGCTTTTACGATAGCAAGATATCTGATGGCCCAAACGTGTTGAACAGAAACTATGAGAGGAAGCACCTGGCTGACAAAATGTACGGCCCTTACTCGTTCATCAACATAGAGTGTGGTAAGGAAAGCACAGGCAAGCATGACAAGAGCCTGATGAACCCCATCGAGGTCGCCGCGGTGACCCGGATTGTGCAAAAGTTGTTTAAAGGTACGTATTAGTACATAAAATGGGGCTTCCTTCGATTTATCTCATGAATAATCTCATTTTTAACCTGTGTGCAGAGTCAGTTGACACGAGGAGCAGGCTCTGCGTGGGCGTAGTGTCGCCGTACAAGGGCCAAGTCCGCGCCATCCAGGAGAAGCTCGGCAAGACGTACGAGATGTACGACGGCTTCTCTGTGAAGGTGCGATCCGTGGACGGGATCCAGGGTGCCGAGGAGGATATCATCATCTTCTCCACCGTGCGGAGCAACAGCGGCGGATCGGTCGGGTTCCTCTCCAACCTGAACCGCACAAACGTGGCTTTGACGCGAGCCAAGTGAGTTTTCCTGAATAATTTCACCTGTCAAATGGACAAGATCATTACGGCTGTGTGTATTTGCATGGTTTCCCTGTGATTTGTTTTTTTTTTGAGATAGTTTTGATCTGCTTATTTTGCAGGCACTGCCTTTGGATATTAGGTAATGCGTCTACGCTAGCAAGTAGCATGACTATTTGGCAGAAGATAGTGGCGGATGCGAAGGACAGAGGCTGCTTTTTTAACGCTAACGAGAACAAGGACCTCTCGATTGCAATAATCAATGCCCTCATCGAGCAGGACGAAGTGGACAATGTGCTCAAGATGGATGGCTTGCGTATAAGCGGGTCACGATCTGAGGTACGAAACTATGAGTAATCCGGTCCTTAGCTTCTTAATTTGTTAAGGCCATCGATCGTGCCCATTTACTTGCTCTGTTAATTTGTGAAACAAGTTGGGAAAAACAATTTTACGGACTAAAGTCACCGAATGAGACATGAGTTGACTTCTATCAATTAGCTTATGATTTTCACAGTAAGCGCTCCGTTACAGCCGCTATTATTTCGTTCCGGCAGAAATCCAAGACGAAGCACATATGAAGATTCTGAATGGATTCAGCGACGACGCGACGATGCGGCAAATCACTTGCATGGTCGTCTGGTCGTCGGAGGCGAACTAAAGAAATTTCCAGCCCATGCAGGCATGCACCTGTCTGCTTTGCAAGAAATACTAGTAATAACTCTTCAGTAGTAGCATATACACTTGCAGGCATCCTTCTGAACTAATGATACGAAAACTGAGTTTGTCAGAAGGCCACGTTTCTTTTCAAGATATATGAACTAGTTCCATTTTACTGCGCCATATCCTAGAGGAAATTATCATTCTGTTCGGTAAGTATTGCCGTGCATTTGTATTGGTCAATCGAATGAACCCAACTTTTACCACATAGCTTGCTGATACAGCTCTCGTGACCGATGGGTACTCGAAAGCCGAAAATACAGTGTTGTGACTCGTGAGACGTGACAGTCCACATAGCTTGCTTATTCAGCTCTCGTGACCGATGGGTACTCAAGCTGAAAATGCAGTGGTGACTCGGGAGCCATGACAGTCGATCATGGCTATTGCGTATCAAGCGTGTGTTTGGTTGCGGTATATTATTAGATGGTTTAAAAAAGATGTTATTTATGTTTTTGGTTGTTTGAATAGAATTATGGAGATACTAGCGCTCGGACGTTCGATCACTGTTTATCCTATCGGACGCCTCTTGCAACATTTCTTTTCTACGCATGCAACGTTTTTTTCCGACGTGTGCAATATTTTTTTTGAACGCTTGCAACATTCGTTTACCGTAGCGAATTTCACTATTTGTCGAAGGAAAATGTTGCACGTGTTAGTTAAAAATGTTGCACGCGTATAAAAAAAATGTTGCAGTGTATCCGAAAATTTTGGTCGTCCGAACATAATTCATTAGGATAGAATTATCCTGTCCAGTATGGTGGAATACAAATTTAAAGAATATTCCTTATATATGCTGAGTCATTTTATTCATCCAAAACAATAGAACCAAATAGTTTAGGATCATCTTATCCTATTCAACCTCATCCTACTAACCAAATACACCCTGATAGTCTCTTTCCTCGCCGTTTGTACCTGCAAGAAAAGGAAGGGATGAGATAGTTGGGTTACCATAGATGGATAGATGCTATAGCTGTGGTCACTGGTTGTGTGCTTGCGCTTTTACAGGTTGATGCATGAGGCCGTCTCGAATTATCGATCACAATGAGTGATCCGTCTTGCGCAAGAACAAATGAAGCGAGGACGTACATCAATGGGCATATCACTCACGTCTCACGAGTCAGAAAGAGATGAACATAAATGGGCGCACAGCTAAGGAACAGCCAAATTTGCACGTCTGGAATCCGAATGGCAAGTATTTTTTTTTTCTGGGTACATAGGTCGAAGAGGTATTAAAGAGGACTAAATTATCCTTAATTATTATCTTTGAGCACTATATTTAATACATGTATATAGGGAATATAAGTACATTTAAATATTTATTACAGATATAAAGATAATATAACACTATTTTTTATATTAAAATATGAAATATCATATATTTATGGACAACTACTTAAAAAATACATCCCTAGTCACCGCACCCAGACAACGGCTCTAGCTACAATTTTTTTTCAGAATTTTTAAATATAAGATGCACAGTAAGAAGGATGTACAAGATATTTTGCTAGGCCTCATAACTTATCTATCCCCCTATTAAACCTTGCAAAGTTCCTGAGAGGAGGACGCGCCACGTCACCCCCTAGGCCATTTTTCGAAAAAAGTCCCTCCGTTTCTTTAAATTACAGATAGGTCCCTGCAAATTACGAATAGGTCCTTCGTAATTTTTTGTGAGGGAAAAATTTTCTTTTATTAATCGCGTTTGGGTCCCTCGTGCGCCGTTTTATAAAAAAAAACTTCCGTTAAATTCAAATCGCGAATAAGCCCTTTTCTAATTTTTCAGGATAGCGGATAGGTCCAAAAACGTAACATTCAGGTCCTTACTCTTTACGTTTAGGTCCTTTCTCCGTTTTTCTCAAGAAAAAATATCCCCCTATTAAACCTTGCAAAGTTTCTGAGAGGAGGACGCGCCACGTCACCCCCTAGGCTATTTTTCGAAAAACCCCCTCCGTTTCTTTAAATTACGGATATGTCCCTGCAAATTACGAATAGGTCCTTCGTAATTTTTTGTGAGGGAAAAATTTTCTTTTATTAATCGCGTTTGGGTCCCACGTGCGCCGTTTTACAAAAAAAAAACTTCCGTTAAATTCAAATCGCGAATAAGCCCTTTTCTAATTTTTTCAGATAGCGGATAGGTCCAAAATCGTAACATTGTGTCCTTGCTCTTTACGCTTAGGTCCTTTCTCCGCTTTTTCTCGTGAAAAATGTTTTCGCCACCGTAAAAATATGTTCACTCTATCTCTAGACTTTTTCTCTCCGTTCTTTCCGGAAAAATATTTTCGTGTTCGCTTTTTCCTCGCTTTTCCGAAAAAATGTTTTCGTGGTCCGCTTTTCCCAAAAAAATTGTGGTCCATTTTTTCTCCGAGAAAACACAAATTTGTTTTTCGTTCACGCTGACGACGCCGCTTAGTCCTTTCTCCATTTTTTGCGTAAAAGATATTTTCGTGCTCCGTTTTTTCCAGAAAAAATGTTTTCGTGGTCCGTTTTTCCTCGCTTTTCCAAAAAAAAAATCCCGTGGTCCGTTTTTTCTCTGAGAAAAACACAAATTTGTTTTCCATTCACACGCGGTAAAATTTGTTTTCGTGATCCGTTTTTCTCCGAAAAAAACATAAATTTGTTTTCCGTTCACGGGCGCGGCGGCACGCCGCGCTTCCTTATCTAGTAGTTTCTGGTTGGAATAAAGTTTGGTGAGATTACATGACTGATGACGTGCGCTTTGCGTACTCCCCTGAACGGTAAGAAGTATAGATTAAATCTAACCCGTCATAATCCTTTAAAATTAGGATCGATCAAACTAAAGGTTTTTATATCTCTAAGCTAACTATTAAATCGAAGACATTGAAATTAGGGTCATCACATTTATCCAAATGTCTGTCATATTTCATTTTTTTTCCTTAGGAGTAGGGGTGGAAAAAAACTCAAAACTCGCGAGTTTAACGAGTACTTGGAAACTCGACTTGACTTGATAACGAGTTCGAGTCGAGTTGGGTTTTGAACTCGTTAAGTTAACGAATTAAACGAGCGAGCTAATGAGTTTAACGAGCGAGCTAACAAGCGAGCTAACGAGCTTAACGAGTCAGGGAAAAAAACACTATAAGTCTGTAACCCTAACTCGTTCCTTCAACTTTCAGACCCGATTCTTTTTCCCCATTTCACATCCGCAATTCCCAGCTTGACTACGTCTCCACCCTCACCCTTGCTTCCGACACTTTTGCCGTCACTGTGCTCCTTTCCTCCATCGACAAGCATCATAACGAGCTTAATGAGCTAACTCGAGCCAACTCGAGTTTTTAACGAGTCGAGCCGAGTTAAGTTTTCAGCTCGTTAAGAAAACGAGTCGAGTCGAGTTGGCTCGTTATCTTAACGAGTTTAACGAGTCGAGTCGTGTTGGCTCGATATCCAGCCCTACTTAGGAGTTGTATTCTTTGGAAATTATTCATCTAAATTCTAGTGAAACAAAAGGTGCTTATTTATTTATTTTACTCCATCATCCATAGGTGATCCAGCTAGTCACGCATTGGGACTTGTGAAGAATATTTTAGCTTAAACAGAGAGTACAGATGTATACAAGCAAGCTAGAGGCAGTTGATTGTGTTTTGATAATCTAGCTTTGGAAGTTTTGCCGTAATGCTATTGTAGTTGATATGTCGGTATCATCATAGTCCAGGAAGCTTATGCGCTAGTTATTCGGAGCTCGTCGTCTTTTACCCAGACTTCGTCGTCGTCACCCACCCATGGCGCCACCACGGATGGTCGTCGAGCAGTGCAACTATGACGACCATTGGTCCCCCATCGCTCCTGTAGCATCTCCATGCTCCCTTGAAGCCATCGCAGTCCCAATATCCCCTTTCTTTTTTCACTCCTAAGTCGACGCCGTTGCACAGCATCCCCGAATCTCAACGCAACCGTACCGCCGCCTCCGTCCACCAGTCGACCGCCGTTACCATCAATGGAATCGCCGTGAGCCCCTCTTTCCATTTCTGAGCACGCCAATGCAGCTCCTGCACTCACGTCGCCGCTGGCGAGCTCGCAGCCAGCCATGGCCGTTCTGCCCCCCTCTCTGTATTTATCTCCCTGACATCTGGGCCCAGATCGATTAGCGGCTAATGATGTCATCTAGATTTAACTAGTCCTAATTAAATTTGTTTAGTCTTAATCAGTCACCTAACATGCAGGCCCTAGCACTTAAATTAATTAGATTTCTAATTAAAACCTGATTTTATTGTTCAACCACTCACAGACGAGTCTCACGGCACAATTCCAAGCATCCATATCATCAAAGCACAAGCACGCCAAGCACGTGGTAAGCACTTAAGCACAAATAAGCAGAGAGCTGAATGCATGTAGGGTTGACTATAGAGCTTAGCGAGCTATTATCAAACTTCTTTCGATATTGATAGAGTTTGATATAAAATCATTTTATATATCATTTAAGTGGTTACTTTAAATTCAAGCTAATTAACAAGACACTATCGAGTCGAGTCAGTCTCATTAATTTTTTTCGCTTGAAATTATTTTATTTTAATTTTAAACCTATCAACTACTGTAATTAAAGAAATTTTGATTCGAGCTCTCATGAACTTTTTTGCTAGCCCTATATGCATGCCCAGAAGCAGCATTTATCAGTTTATACGTGTGTATATATGACAAGTTAGCAGCAACCTGTGCGCACAAACACGGTCGTCTCAGACAAAGGAGACTCCACGCATACCATGACCACTGCTACACCTACACCGCACCAGCTCCTGCTCGCACCGTGCACGGACGACGAGGTCGGTGTCGGCGACAACAGCTGGCCGAACGCCTTCGCCAAGTATGAGGCGCTCGCATCCTCCCTCCCGGCCTCCCAAGGCATCGGGAGTGGCACGTTCCTGAAGCACGGCAACTTCTGGTACCCGGAGCACCTGATGGCACCGACTCTGGCCATGCGAGACACGTTCGTGGCCCGCCCGACCGACGTCATCCTCGCCACCATCCCCAAATGCGGCACGACGTGGCTCAAGGCCCTCCTCTTCTGCGTCATGCGCCGCGACAGCCACGCGCCGGACGATGCTGGCCACCCGCTCCTCCGTTCCTGCCCCCACGACCTCGTCCCGTTCCTGCACTCCCTCTACGAGAGCCGCTCGGTCCCGCCTGTTCCGCGCCTCGAGGCCATGCCGTCGCCGCGCATCCTGGCCGTGCACGCGCCATTCTCGAGCTTACCCACGTCGGCCATGGAATCCGGTTGCCCCATTGTCTACCTGTGCCGCGACCCCAAGGACGCCTTCGTCTCGCTGTGGCATTACGTCGACGAGATCAAACCCGAGGGATCCACCATGACGCCGTTCGCGGAGGCCTTCGAACTGCTCTGCGACGGCATCTCGCCGTTCGGGCCGATGTGGGACAACGTGGCCGGGAGAGCTTGGCGCGGCCGGAGGAGGTCATGTTCCTCCAGTACGAGCACCTCAAGGAGGACGCCGTTGGGAGCGTGGGAAGGCTTGCCGAGTTCCTCGGCTGCCCGTTCACCGACGAGGAGGTGGCCAGGGGCGTCCCCGAGGCCGTCGTGGCGCTGTGCAGCATGGATCGGATGAGGAGCGTGGAGGCCAACCGGAACGGAATGCACGGTGTGGGTCGTTGGTCGACGTTCAAGAACTCGGCCTTCTTCAGGAAGGGGGAGGTCGGTGACTGGAAGGCTCACGTGACGGCCGAGATGGCGCGGAGGCTCGACGGCATCGTGGAGGAGAAGCTGCAAGGCTCCGGGCTCTCGCTGATCCGCAACTGAGGTCGCGCGGCGCCTGGGATTATACTACCGGCTCATTCAGGAATGCAGGCCAAGTGTGTTGTTCGGGCCGTGTTATTCCTCTGGCGTGAATTATGCTTTTGTTGTTTCGTATGCACGCATACATACATGTGCTTTGCATTTGCTGCTGGACCTCGGCTCCTAGCGGAGCGGACAGACGTCTCTGGATGGCTTCGGTGCCATACTGGGACGGGCTGGTTCGAATAATGTTTTCTTTACTATTCTAAATTACCACTTGATGGTAGCGGTCCGCGTCCGTTCTTCACTGCTTCCTCCATATACTACGTATAACATATTTGGTTTTAATTCATATTGAAGAAGAAACTATAAAAACTTTTGTAATCGAAAAAGATAGATGTTCGATCTTGTAAAATAATTTTCTTTTATTGCTTGACCTTTATGTTTTGTTACCAATTTTATTTTTCGTAGCAACGCACGGGCATTGAACTAGTAATTGATAATGTCAGAGTTAAACAATGATCTTTCCAACTGGTCTGGTTGGCTGTGTGCATCTCACCATATAGGGACCAAAAAGTTAATATATTTTTTCATTATCTTTTAAAAAAACTGGTCCGGCTTGTAATAAAAGAAATTGGAAGGGCTTCTCCCCTTGTGTCATCCTAACAAAAATGGTCTGCCCATATGTGCATGTTCTAAAATACTGAAGGTAAGCCCCTCGTGCACCAGGACTCTCGATAAGTTTGGATGCGGAATTGCAGATCTGGTATTCTGGTTTGTTTTTGTATCAGTGGGGCTCTCTGTTCAATTTTTTTTAAATAATATATTTTTTACTTAAATTGCAAAAATATATCTCGATTTAAAAAAATTATAAAATTATATCTCTGTCGCCGTTTGAAATGACGAAAACTAAATGTCGTTGTATCATCGGGCAATAAAGACACTTGTCGCTATTTCAGCAGACAACAAAGAGCCACGTCAGCACCACGTAAGCGAAAAAACGGTTCGGGCTCCCTGTCGCCAAATCATACGGTGACAGATCAAAAATTAACCAATGGTTTGGCGACAGAGGGGCTGCGCACCTCTATCGCTAAACCAACTAGTGATAGGGTCATTTATATAAATGCAGCACGTTTGCTCTGCTCCCGCGAGTTGGTCATTTGTTCGCGTTCAGAGAAAGAGAAGAGAGGAGAGGGAGGGAGAGGAGAGAAAGGAAAAGGTGGGAAGGGGGGAGAAGAAAGTCAGATTTGAGGTTAGTGCTCGTTTTGCAAGTATATTTTTTATTTATTTTATTTAGTAATATACTATGGTAGGATAGTAAAAATAATAGATCTAATTTAATTTAGAGGTTACGGATAGATTTAGTATATTTGTAGTAATTTAGTTGGTTTGTACACATACATTTACGTGAGATAGATATATATTTTTACAAATGGAGATAGTTTTTATAGATAGATCTAGTTAGATATATATATTGTTAGGAATATAGTTGTTTTTTACATATAGATGTAGATAGATATGTATTTTTAGGAGTGTAGATTTTTTTCAGATAGAAGTAGTTGATATATATATTTTTAGAAGTGCAGATGTTTTTTACAGATAGAAGTATATATATATTTAAGAATATAGATAGTATTTATAGATAGATCTAGATAGATATATTTTTTAGGAATGTAGTTATTTTTTATAGATAGATCTAGGTAGATATGTATTTTTAGGAGTGTAGATTTTTTCAGATAGAAGTAGATAGATATATATTTTTAGAAATGTAGGTGTTTTTACAAATAAAAGTGTATATATATATATTTTTGAATGTAGATAGTTTGTATAGATAGATCTAGATAGATATATATTTTAGGAATGTAGTTATTTTTTACGAGATAGATGTAGATAGATATGTATTTTTAGGAGTGTGGATTTTTTTCAGATAGAAGTAGATAGATAGATAGATAGATATATTTTTAGGAGTGTAGATGTTTTTATAGATAGAAGTATATATATATATTTATATTTTTACGAATGTAGATAGTTTTTACAGATAGATCTAGGTAGATATATATTTTTAAGAATGTAGATACAAATAAATCTAGATTTTTTTTTAACATATAGATATAGTTATATTAGGTGTCACAATATTGTTTACAAAAAGTAATTAATTTGTAGGTTAATGAATTAGTTCACAGATATGTCAGAATGAATTTCATTTAAAGAGAAGGAGTTGTCATGTATGGTTTAGAGGGTGCGGATCTGAGTAACTTTCAGTATGTAGACAAAAGTTTGAGTATGGTCGAAGAGCACACATTTTCTTTTGTGTTGAATTGGTTGTATTATACTTTTCGGATGGAATCAGATCAGTGCCAGCTGAAGTTATTTTGCCTTTGTAGTATGCGAAATGATCCTATTTATTGGGAGTTAATTAAGATGAAGGGAACTGCATCATGAACGTCATATGTGAGGGAGGCGAAGCAACGTGGATGGTATAAGATGCTTTTAGTGCAAGCATATGATAGAGTTGTTGCCCCACAGCAGCAGATGGATGCCGGTGTGTATAGCGAGCCTCAAAATGAGTTTAGTTATGGTGACACCGAAATTAAAGAATCTAGCCGTGAGCAGCTTGTATAGAAATACAATGAAAATATCATTTACCAAAGTGGTGAACAAGTTGAGGTTACGAAGGATGATGAAAACATTAGACAAGAAGCACGGAGACAAGTAGATGAAAACATTTAGCGATAGCTCTTTATCGCCAAATGAAATGACGACATATTCCTGTCGCCAAATGATTTGGCGATAGAGTCCTGTCACCCTTTTATTTGATGACAGAGAGTCCACATCAGCGCTGACTTAGGCCCCGTTTGGTACGGTTCCAAATTCTAGTAGAAACGGAAACGGTTCCGGATTCTTGGTAGAAACGTTTCAGGTAGAATCAGAATTCGGAGGAACGGGTTGCTAGCCGATTCGACCACGGCGTGTAAAAATCAGAAACGATTCGCCTTGAAACGTTCCGAGTCCTATTCCGTTTGGTTAGATTTATTTCAGATTCTAGGAGAAACAGTCCGATTCCAAGTTGCCAAACGGGGCCTTAGTTTTTTCTATGTTTTGCGCTCTTGTTGCTCAACCATACGATGACAGAGGTATAATTTTGTAATTTTTTGAATCGAGATATATTTTTGCAATTTCAATAAAAATGTATTATTTAAAAAAATCTGTTCCGCCCTAGTGGGGTCCCATGTACTATTGTTGTTGGATCTAAAACGTTAGCTTATCTTCAGGCCAGATTCTGGGTACTCAAGAATATATTGCCGGTAGGGATATAGCAGTCCCGCTGGTTGTTTAGAAGTGTTGGGGAAAATTATACCCACCTGATCTTAATAATAATGAACTAGCCAGGATAACATGCTATGTTACGTCGTGCACGACGACACAACGTGTAAAATTCAGAAATTTAGTCGTATTTCTGGTTTTCGTATTTTTTTTTTTAAAAAAATAGGTCGACCCAACGGTGAATCTATGGGCTGCTATAAACCTTTTGTCGGCGTACTTTGCGCCAGGGTACCCTCTCCGCCGCACAAAAGCGTGCGTGGCCCGCGTGGCGGCCTGACAGGCAGGTGAGTGAGCATACCCTGCCCGCCAGGCGTCGGTCCACGTGGCGCCCGGGCGAGCAGGTGGGCGAGGACGCTCTGCTCGCCGGTGCCCCACGTGGCGGCACGCGGCGGTGGCGAGCACGCCGCCGGCCAGTGTTGAGCCACGTGGCGCTGGCGGCAGTGGCGAGGACGCCTGCTGCCCGCGCCACCCCACGTGGCGGCTTTGGCGGCGGGTGGCGAAAGCACGCCCGCCGGCAGTGTTGGCCCACGTGGCGTTGAAGGGCGGCAGTGGCGAGACGCCATGCTCGCCGGCGCCCACCAGTGGCGGCAAGCGGCGGGTGGCGAAACACGCCCGCCGGCAGTGTCGGTCCACGTGGCGTTGGGCGGCAGTGGGCGAGACACCGCCGCCCGCCGCAAGGCAAAAGGTGGATGTGGTGGCCGCCTCAAGTCTCCTTCCCCATCGTACTATGTCGGCGGGTCTGCATGTGGTCGTTAAATGCGATTACAAGGAATTCTAATACAAGCCCAATTCTCTGACGCCTCTCACCTACCCGTCACAAAAGGGGTCGTATCCCGGGCGGACCGGGCGAAGCCATGCGTCGGCATTTAATGAGGCTGGAGGAACGGGATAGCACGGGAAGGTGTAATAAATGTATATAGATCAGCATGATGACCCTCCCTTTTACCTACCCCGTTAGCCTGGGCTATATAAGGGCACCCGGGTGCATGGGGAAAGGGGATCGGGAGTTCAGCAGTAGAATCTAAGGAAGAACATGTAACCTGAAAGCTTTGTACTAGCTTCAAACACTCGATAAAAGATCTAGTAGGACGTAAGGCTATTACCCTGGTTGAGGGGGCCTGAACCTGGGTAAAAAACTTTGTGTCATCTTAGTTCATAGGCTCCGGAGTCCTTCGTGTGGGAGTCATTAGGGTTTTCACTCGCTAGGGTTTGCCAGCCGCGAAGACGCCCTCCTACTGAACCAAACCCGGTCTGTAGACTCGGGCATGTCAGGTGGAATACGTCGACACCTTTGATGAATATGGTTTTTTTGAGAAAACTACGGTTAAGACCTGTCGGTGAATCTATGAGCTACTATAAACTTTCGACAAATCTGTGTTTTTTTAAACTGTGGCTATTTTTTTAACGTAATTTGGGAAATATGGCTGTATTTTGGGTTTTCATATTTTTTTAAAAAAAGGTTGGTAGAATCCATTGGTGAATATATAGGCTGCTATAAACCCTCGACGAATCTGTATTTTTTTTAGAAAAGAGCGGCTGCTTTTTTTTTGTATTTTTGGTTTTCTTGTTTTTTTTTAAAAAAATCGTTAGGACCCGTCGGCGAATCTATAGGCTACTATAAACCTTCGATGAATCTGTGTTTTTTTTGTCGAGACGTATCTTTGTTTTTGAGTTCGTTTCTCTAAAAATCGCTGAGAGGAACCAAACATAAACCGTAGAGGGACCTAAAGTAATATATTTTTTCGGGGTCCGTTCAGCTAAAAACCACGAAGACCTAAATATAAACTGCAGAGGGACCTAAACATAATTTTGGATTTTTTCGTGTCTATTTTATTAAAAAACCGTCAAAAGGATTTAAACGTAATTTTCAATTTTTTGGAGGGATTCTTCAAGAGGGCGAACACCTGACCCCTGAGAAGCCTGAATCTCTAGCACTTTAATACATAGTATGCATACATTCAATAAAAAGCAGAAAAAAAGGTTAAAATTTCGAAAGACTCGAAAACTCAAGAAAAATAAAAAATATCAATAGCACATTTGTGACACTAAATTCGAGGAAGTACTCGCTCGAAAGTCCTCGATCTCAGTTGCGGCGTTTTTGTTTTTAACTTACGGCTTGCGCACTGAAAACCGAACCAGAAAACTCAATAGATAAAACTGATAAGCAAGGATGCAAACGGATCAGATACAAATAGAAATAGATAATGGTTCTATTATATTTATTTTTATATTAGATATGGTTACGAATACAAGGGGATATATCCAGTGCAATCATGAGTTTAGTGCAATCATCGTACAATCCAACTAAAAAAAATTTCAAAAAATTCTGAAAAAAATCATGGATGTACATCTCATCTTACCCCATCTACATATAAAATTTCATGATCAAATTCATCCTATGTTAGAAGTTACAAAAAAGACAAATTTGGGGTGCATTTGAACTATTTTATTACTCTTAACATAGGACGAATTTGATCATGAAATTTTATATGTAGATGGGGTAAGATGAGATGTACATCCATGATTTTTTTCAGAATTTTTTGAAACTTTTCTTAATTGGATTGCACGGTGATTGCACTAAACTATATGATTGCACTGGATATGTCCCCCGAATACAAATAACCTGGATACAAATATGAATACAAATAATATCGAATACGATATGGAGTGAATACAAATCGATACGAATATGATCGCGCATTTTTATCGGAACATGAAAACCATTTAAATTAGACACAAAAAATAAAAAAAATGTACCTAGCTTATTTGCTCCAAATATTCATGAAGAACATGTGGTGATCCAAGATTTGTATTCTTCGTTGAATTATGTTTAAAATAATAAATTACGTATTTATGAGTTTTTATGCATTTTAGCTATTTATTTAAAATATTTTCCTATTAATGAGAATAGTTTTAATTTTTTGAGAAATTTTAAAATTAATAAAATCTTAAAAATAAATTTTAAAATTTTAGATTGCATCAGAACTTTTTAAAAAACATAATTTTTGGAGTTGATTTGCTAATTTTAATAATTAAAATTTTATTTATAGATTAATTAAATTAGAAAACGATTTTAAAATTTACAAACTTTTTTAGCCAAACAAGCAGTCTTGTCTAGCTCACGTGCATATTCGAATGTCTAGCCCATAAATATTAAAATTATCTAGATTCGTATCCGACAGATAGTAAAATATCGAATCTGTATTCGTATCCGTTTCTAATCCGATATCATCTAACTTAGCAAAATTCATATCCAATAATTGTTTAGACGAGAAGTTATTCAAACATTTTTCATCTATAGTCACGAGGAACGTACGTTTCGCTCGTCATGCATCTTCACTGCCTCTGCCTCTGCGACAAGTGGACATGGATGAGCGTCACCACTGAGGCCACACGACACGAGCACAGTTGTCATCTGACCGACTGCGGGTTTCTGAGTGCCATGTCCGAATGAAGGTTTCTGTACGAAGCACCGACGCTCATCACGTCATCAGTGACGTGTTCAGATATGCACCAGTAGCCCGCTCACGATAATTTTATTGTAAGTGAAAATGTAAAAGACTTGTGATGTATGAACTCGGTGTATTTTTCATTCATTGATCATTCTCTCTCTCTATATATATATATATATATGTTGAATGGGTGGATTAGCACCCGTTCGGGATTTACAAGGGAGGAAGAGAACGAGAGACGGTTGATATGTTGATTCGTTGCTTTGTTCATCTGTTGTGTCGTTTGGTATGAGAAGGTGTTTCTTCGCTGGATGAGATCATCCGTTTTGTTGTAACAAATTTACTAAGATGGGCGGACACGAGCCACACGGCAGCTAGCCTCAACACTCAGCAGCTTAGCTGTCACTGACGAACGATCAACCGAGTTGCGCCTGCTGAAAAGGCACTCACCAGATCTGCATCCAGCTGGAGTGCTGGGTGGGATCCACCCGGAGTTTTTTTAATTGGCGCCAACGGCAGCCAGAGTTGAGCATTTGCCTGTTGATTTCTGTTGGAATTTTCGAGTAGAAAATTCATTGAAAATGTTCAACTGTTGCGCATTCCAAATAGTGGAAATAAATTGGATGATAGGAGAGGGAGAGAAAATAGGGCCGACCTGCATTGTGATACAGAAAAGAGACAGGGAATAATTGGTCAGGAGAACCAGAAGGGCAAAAGCCAATTATAAGCTCCAAAAATTCTTACTCGATCACTAAAACTCTACTCCAGCGGTCTCATCATAATGGAGGAAATTCATTCATAGAACCAACAAAAGTAAGCAATGCGATCGTCGCACTTCGCACAAATTAGTGTTGTGCAATTGTACTCGTCAACAAGCTCAAAAGCGATCACCTTGTCAGATGTAAAATGCATCTTTACTCGCATCCTAAGTATCAGAATTGCAAGACAGGCATCGCCATTTCAGATTTCCCTCCATTTGTATCGTCGGAGCATGAGCTCCAACCTATATTCTTCACAGAAAGAGAACAAGTGACTACCTTCTTCCCGTATCGATGGCTTATCTAGCTCTAATACCCCTCTTTTTTTTTCAAATCTAGCCTCCTTGCATGTAGATTTACAAATTTGCCCCCTCTCTATCACGAAAGGCGCGATAGGCAACACGTGTCCCCTACTACGCGTAGGGAGCGCAGAAGCTGATTAGCACCATGGTAGGGTGATCGAGCCCGGTAGCGCGCGGGCAAGAGTAGCAACACAGCGGCAAGTGCAGAAGCTACCCTGTCACGGTGGGCCGCACTGCTCTCGTGGTTGGCCGAGCTCTGTCGACTTCCATGTTCCTTGGCGCGCAGCAAGGGCACTTGTCATCTGTCATGCATTCTGCGGTATGGAGGGTCAAATTTGCAAATTCATGCAGAGGATTAGATTTGAAAAGAAAGGTGTTCGGGGCTAGAGAAGCCATGGAGTCATTACTCAGAGACTCCACGTCCACTCCACTCACAAATTCTCTGCCTCTGTCTTCTTCGCCACCAACTCTGGTTCTGCTTTGGTCGCCGCAGCCGCCGAGACTGGCATTGTGAAATAAGGGTTGAATTTGTTGTAGGCGAATTTGCGATAGCATACTAGCATTGAATCTGATTCCATCGCCCTACCTAGAAGAAAGTACAGCATGCCCTAGCAGAAGAGCGGACTACAGTCACCAAGGTCCTCCCGCGTGAGCTCCTCGAAGGCATCGATCGCCTCATCCACCTTGCCTTCCACGAAGAGCACCTGCGCCATGAGGAGGCGGGTGTAGTGTTCACTGCCTCCGGCGGTGGAGAGGCAGGCCCACGCGGCAACCGCGCCGCCGAAGTGGGCGACTGAGGCACTCCATAGTAAGCTTCTCGAAGAGGTGGTGCACGAAGGGCATCTCCGGTGGTACCCAGGAGGCGGCTCTGACGGCGGCTCAAGAGGAGTGTCTCTGGCAACGGCACACAAGAGACGGCTCTGACGGTGGTAGGAGGAGGCAGCGCATGAAGGGTGTCTCTAGCGGCGACAGGAGGTGGGTGGTGCACAAGAGGCTGCTCCGGTGCGGCACACAAACAACATCAATAGATCGGGGAGATGAGTAAGGTTTGGGTTGGAAGGGGTGACCGGGTGAGAGAGGGGGGGTGTTAATAGAACTGAGGAAGACATGTTTAGATCCGTTAGATCTTGATCCAACGATAAAAAAAAGAGAAGGTTTTTAATGGTATTCTCATTCAAGGATTGAAATTTCATCGAAATCTCGGATTTCGGGCCCCCACAAGATCTAAATTATTGGCTGGAAAAAAATTTCAAAAAAAATTTGAAAATGCTTCAGCACTTTCTTTTTTCAGCGAAATTTTGCCCAAAATCGCCGAAATTTCATTAAAAAAATCTAGATTTTACTTTTTTATGGCCGGATTTGACTTCAATTACATCAGTAACCCATAAGAAAGTGATCTTTGAAGATAATTTGTTGAAAAAAATTATTTTTTGAAATATTTTAAAATTTTGGCAGAAACACTTTTGGAATTTTATAAAATTGAATATACTTTTTAATGCTATGAAAAATTTATGGTACTATCTTAAGAAGTCTAGGATCAAACAGGAAATTTTATAAAATATTTTAACTTCATTTATTATCTTTCAAAAATAAAAAATAGAATTAGCATAAACGAGGTAGTAAGAGTGTCAGAATTTTATAATTTTTTTCAAGTTTGATAATCATTTGAAAATTTTTTAGTAACATTAGTGATGCATCAATACTATCTATAAAAATTTTCAAAATTTTTTAGCATGGTTTGGACCATTTTTCATTCAGTTGAAATTTATCGGTCAGCTTTCAGTTTCACTGTCCGAATTTTTAAAAATTCATGAAGCTTGATCATCGTCCGAAAGTTTTATGAGAACATTAATGATGCATCATAACCATGCAAAAAAATTCAAAATTTTGTAATGCGGTTTGTACCATTTTTCATTCGGATCAAACTTGTTGGTCAGTATTTTTTTTAGGACAGTAGCAATGTTCGAATTTTTAAAATTCCTCAGACTTAATAACCATTTGAAATTTTTATGGGAGCATCACTTACGTGTCAAGAACCTCCAAAAAAATTTAAAATCTTTTTGACATCGTTTGAACCATTTCGGCAGTTTCGCCCGAAATTTCAAATTTTTGGCCAATTTCAGGTTTTTTCAAGTGCAAACGGACCAGATTTGAATTTTAGTTTTTGAATTTCGATCGATATTTGTCTGAAATACCGAGATTTTAGCGAAATTTCGGATTTCAGTCCCAGACGAGATTTTATCCGAAAACGAAATTTGAATCCTTATTCTCACCATCCGGTTACCGCAATCAATCCCATCCCATTTTATTCTTTCAAACAAACACCAATCCATCCCATCATCCCAACGAAACAAAATCCAGCCCTATTCCCCTAACCAAACACCGGCCATCACATCAAAAAATGTAGAACCATCCCATCCTACCTCGACCCCCTAACCAAACAAATTTACCGAAGATTACTGCTTTTTTAGGAAGAACTGTAGAGAAGACCCTGTAGAAGTATATCTGAGTTCTGAAGGTTACTGCCTGTTTGATCCATCACCTACAATATAGACCCACAAAAATTCAATCTTCCAAGAATGCTTCATGATAACTTGGCCTGCTCAAGATGCTGGATTCCAACATAATTCAGGAAGAATTAATTGCATGAAATTAGCACCCTGAACTACCAAGGTTAGTGGCTACAGGCGGTTACAGGCAGATTTCAGATCCTAGCTATACACATTTCGAACAAGGGTTAACGGTCAGACCATAGGACAGCCTTTCTTGCGTCTTGGGGTTGCAAACACGAAACTTGGAAGCAGCCTCTCCATGTTTCAGCTCAAAACGTCACAATGCTTTAACTGTAGCCGCCGTTGAGGGGATGATACTGCGTGAGCCGTAGGTTCGAAGGGATTCGCCTCAGAATGTACAGTACAAAAGACGAAGGAAGAATTTCGACCAGCTGCAGTAAACGGGTTAAGAACAGTCCAAGAACAAGTTATACTAATCACCTTAGACAAAGAAAAACTTCTTTACTAAAGTTGCAGAAGTTACACATACCAGGTAATAGAAGAAATTTAGAACTGGATGGTCAAGAACATCGAGGTCAGCTTCTTTATCAAATGCATTGAAACACATCTGCAAAACAAATGCGCAATAGCAAAAGTAAGAAATCAACTTTGTGACTTCAAAACTTGTCCAGGGGTCAGAGAACAGAAATCCTTACCATCACGCATCGTGCAAAGAAACAGCAGAAGCATATAGTACCAACTCTGCCGACCTCTCTCAGCTTTTGCTGCCTCCCTTTGGACTCGATGGGAAATCGTTTCAGCATGAGGAAAAGCCTGCCAATCAAATCAAGAGAGTATGAATACATCTTTCAATGTGATGTTGTAGCTGTTTTATTCACTAGATCAGGCCCTGAATTAGTGGATATCTTCTCAAGTACTAATTTACAAAGTTGCTATTAGATCGAAGACTTTCATGGTACATGGTTTACAGCTAGCCTAGATGACTAATTTGGCTTAAAACATGATCCAAATGCATCTAATTCAAACTTAGTTAAAGAAGCTTTAAATAACATTCTTAATCTTACCTCCCTCCATATAGCAGAAAACCCAGGGCAGCAAAAAAGGACAGGCCTGCAATGAACAGCTTTGAAAGGACTAGCATAGACGGATTTGGATTCCACCACAACAACAACCACAGCAAAACCTGAAGAAATAAATTTCCGTAAGTTTGTTGAGATACTCAGCCTAACATCAGTTGGATACAGAGACAAACAGGCGAATAACTGAAGTGAGAAAACTCATGTAGAACATAACACTGATAAGTCAAAATTAATTAAAGGCAAACATTCAGCCAACTGGGGATATACCCAGTGGCGTACGCAAGATAAAAACACAAGGGGGTGCATATGGGCGTGGCCCTCACTACGCTAGCCAATGCGCTATGGAGGACACTAAAAAAGAGCCAACAGCCCTAGAATGAGTACCAAGGGCGCCGCGGCCCCAGCCGTTGTGCTAGCCTCGGCGCGTCCCCATGGTGCATCCGCCAGAGTACCATAAAGCAACAATAAATGACTCATTGATACTAGAGTTACTTCCTTTACTTTCATCCAAATTATTTTTATTTGTTGTTTCACATTTTTACTAGCAAGCATATCTCTTTTCAGGGAAAGAAAGAGAAACAAGCACATCACAGATTTCCATGGTGTAGTAGGGAGTTTTCATATTTAACATACTTCACGAAATCCACAGTTCCAAAGAAACTACCTGACCAGCATGGCTTGTGTAATATTATTCAGCACAAAAAAATCTAAATTATACAAACATAACAAGCAGTACAGACTTAAAGAACCTGCTTTACTTAACACGAGGTGTTTGGATTAGGGGTATTTCATTGGAATGTTTTAGAATCCTGTTTAAATTTGAATTATATCCCCAAACCTCTCAAAGAATTACCACTCATTCAAACAGGGCCATAAAGAACCTGCTTTACTTAACAAGCAGTGCAGACTTAAAGAACCTAATTTACCTGTATTGCATAAATGACGCAATTAATGGTGTAGAAACCTGATCTAAGTCCATCAGCCTCTAGACCACGTGCTTGATAAGATATCTCGGCCCAGAAAAGTGCCAACATTGCGTAAGTAGTGAAAAATGCAAGCCCCGGCAGATCAAGAATAACATGCTGAAAGATCTGAAATAAAATATACATGAGGAATATAACTCTGGTCAATTAAAAAAATATTTCATTTAAATAACAGAAAACAGTGAAGGTAACCAAACCTGACGGTTCACTTGTTGCACCTGGCGACGGAAAGCAAAGATAGAACACCTTGCTGCAGATTGCCAACACAGTGAAAATTAGCATCACACAGAATAAAAATGAGCATGTAAGTTGTATTCCAAGTGAGAATGAACCATATACCTCCATTCACCAGGAAATTAAGGAATTGGAAGATCTTTTGTGTTGTCCATCCATATTCCGGAACTCTGTGATGTATTCTGGCAACTTGGATCTGCATGGCAAATTATGAATATTGCCTTCACTTCCTCAAAGTAAAGTTATTCGTTTAACAACAAGCATTTATATGTGCACGACATGTATAAACCTATGGTTCATACGTCAAATATAGAATTCATTATTCAGATACTATGTGCACATTCTTATCCTTTGACCTTTATACTGTCTATCCACCAAGAATGCAAGATCTTCATGTACAAGAAAGATAAGCATGACAAATAACCTTTAGTCCCTGTCCAACTATCTCTATTTCAAATCGCTGTTCTCCTCTTGATCTATTATATATTAAAAGCTCATGAAAGGTGACTTACAGCTGCTAAGAAAAAAGACAAATATGCTAGAAATTCTCAAAAAAAGAAAAAATATGTCCCTTAATCTGGTGGATCTAATTAAAGTTGAATTGTATCGACCATTGGATTTTATTAGAAAAAAGACAAATATACTAGAAATTTTCACAAAAAAGCAAACATCTATCAATTGATCTGGTAGTCCCTAATTTTAGAGGCTTAGATTTGCTCTATTGTTTAGAGATTGATTTTATTTAAAAGAAACACCTGGTGCTTGCATAGAGATTGATTTAGAAATTGTATATGGCAAGAAGAAAAAAAGATGGAAACGTTGTCCCCTAGACCATGTATGGCCATGTTGGACACATCAAGAAAAAAATGTACGGTAGAAAAAGGAAAATAGAGCAATAGAAAACAAGAGAGATTACGCACAAGAAAGAAAAGGAAAAAATACAAAACAAAAAAAGGCACTTGAAGTCCAACAAAGTTGCTTCCGTAGGTAACTCTCTGGCTTATAGAGCACCGCTCATTTATCCGCAAACTATCTACACTTTGGTTTTAAATTTGCCAAAACATATACGTAGCTACATGGTAATTTTTGTTATTTTGTATGTGTTTGATTAAAAGTTAATTACGATATTAGGAATATTGAAAGTCAAACAATAGTTTGCCATTAATTCATTTTGACAAGCCTTGGGCCATCATCTGCAGTTGCACATATGCAGAAAGAAACAAGATTTATGACATACACGGGAAAAACTTGAAGTAGCATAGCACAAGAGAACAAAGATTTAAATGAAAGGATAACAAGTTTTAGATGTATTTTTTTAGAGTTGATGCAATTAACTTTTTAGGATTTCCTTGCAAAATGTTTTTAGATTTGCAGTGTAATTAGCATATTTTTACAACAGACTAAAAAGAGCTTACTTAGCACTAATTCAATGAACTATGGAGCAATACAAATATAGTTATTGCATATCAGTCACATTAGTAAATGAGATTGACGGCTATGTATACAATAATAGAAATTATTGACTAACAAATATATGTTGAAACTTCGAGATGCAAAGCAAGAGATAGAATTGACAATACAGTAGAAAGTTCAACACGAAGAGAGAAAATATATGTTAGGAAACTGTCTCAATGGGACCATGCATACAAAAGACCAGATTCCGAAAGATTATCAACATATTTACGCAACAAATACACTCCAGCACAAGAAGGCGCATTTAATCTTAACAGAGTCTAGGCTACATTGCTAGTTGATCTAAAGGTCGGTAACATATTCGTCCTCATCATCAGCTTTTACGAGGTCTGGATTGAAAAATCTGGTATGCTCAAGGCACAAAGCTAATAAAAAAACGTCTTTATTCTCGACTAAAAGCGCTGACCGTGATATCACAAATTTACGGTACTCCCGTCAAATGGGCACAAAAATCAGGTCTTAAATTCTCCTAACATGCCATCAAGTCACCAACCTAGTAGCCAGTAGGAGTACAGGATCCTTCCTTCTACCCTTCTTATCATCACGGCATGCTGGTCATGTAAACATCTCAACACAGAATTCAGAAAGCTCGAATCTTTCCCTAGCGGCGTTGCATAATTATAGCTGGAGTAGTTGAGTATTATCAAGAGAGAGAGAAGAGCACTGCGGTGGGGGGGACGGGGCGGGATGCTTACGAAGGAGGAGACCGCGACGAGGCCGTAGAGGACGGCGAGGGCGCAGAAGATCCCGTCCTGCCACGCCGGCGAGCCGTTCACGTACTCCCACCACTCCGCGCCAGCCGCCGGCACGGGGGCCGGCGCCGCCGCAGCCATCGCCGCTGGACACGGAGATCCTTCGAAAAACACAAAAGACCTTCCTATCCCCAAGTAGAAATCTGGTGGCTTCCGAGATTTGGCGGCGACGGCGTGGATTTATAGGGACGGCTCGCGTCGCTTTCGTCGCTCGAACAGGGGAGCACAGGTTGGAGTCGGGCTGTTCCGTAGTCGGTACAGCCTCTTGCTTACTATGCTTGCGCAGTTGCGCTTCTGTTCTTATTAAGGCGCTCAATTAAAAATGTGCTAAGATTAGGACTCGGGAAGCCAATTCGAGTTTGGAAAACGTTAGCTTTTCGTGTTGTAGTTGCAGTTAAGGCTATTCACAGTGTATTGTATTTTGTCACAATATCTAAAGCTGTCATGTCATATGATATTATAGAAGATACAATTATCCTAATACATGTATCATGAATTGTTTCTTAGTCCCTACAAGATAATTAAATGCTAGATGTGTATGAGAGTATGAATTGTGGGCCACTTAGATAATTCAAGTTTCAATGTCTATGATTTCGTGTACAAGTGGTATCTTCCTCAAGATACAGCTTTCTTCTCTCTCCGCTTAACTCTCCTGCCACATCATCAAAAATGCTTATGTGGCATGTATTAAATAGGTATAATTAATAATACGTGTTGCTCTTGTCATGCGTTGGTTGGCTAAGAAAAGACATGTTTTTCACGAGTGAATTAGACGGCGTCAGGGCTGGAGAGTTGACATCCAACAGACGATGGATATTGCTCGATGGATTTCGCGTTGTATGTGTAAAAATATACCTGAACTACCTCTCTAACCTACCCAAAATCTATGCTTACATGTTGGTCAAGGTTAATGAGCGTTGTATCAGTATATCTGATATGCTGTGGCGTCTGCATTGTTGTTGGTATACCAGTCCCCTGGGAGAATATGAGATATTCATGTTAGGTGCTTCGCGAATTGTTCTCCATGCCAAAGTTGTTGGTGACGAAATTACGAAGCGCAAGTCTGCAAGAGGTTAGGGAATTTAGAGGAACGCTGAAAGTTCAGAGGAAGCAATTGGTCCAGAGATTTGTTAAAGAGAAACGAAGAATGAAGAGGTTTTGTTAAAGAGAGAAGAATAACGAGGATTTTATTTAGGCATATTCAGCCAAGGCTCACCTAGTACCATAATTTAAATCTGGTTATGTGTCCGACCAGAGAGAGATGCTTTATTGTCGGACGCCAAAAAAAAAACACTTTCGAAATCTATTATGTATTTTGTATTAGTTCAAAAAAACTAGTACACACGACAAAGATGATAACTATAACACTCTAAAAATTTGTATATTTTTGGTTTAATTATTATTTAGAATTTTCTTGTAAATTTTCTTATTTTTATGGATTTTATAAAACCTTTTTTGTCATTTTCAGTTTAACAAAAAGAATTTATGCAGAAAATTTAAAAGATGAAAAATTCCGAAAATAATTTCATTGGTTTCAAATATTCAAAAGTATTTTTTAAAATTTTTACAAGATTTTTAAATCCTTTTTACTGTTTTTACCAAACCCATTTTTCTCTTACCTCAAATAAATAAAAAAAATAAGAGTCCCACCTGTCAGACCTTTCTTCAACCTCCATCCAGATCCAGTGCAAACTCCTCTCTCTTCCCTCCATTAAAACCAACTCATGAGGTTCCAAATCCTCACGATTTTCGCACCAAAACTCCTCAAATAATTATGCAATCAAATCCCCATTCCATTCCCCATGTTCTAAAAGCCTTTACCAGATTAAAACCCCTTGATTTGCCCTAAATCTCCATTAATCCTCATTTCTGGTCACCACCATTCCCGTTTCAATTGCGTCCTCTCCGGTCCTCTTCTTGGGTTATAAAAGTGAGCATTAGGTGCGTAACTCAACCTTTTATCCATTTTGCCACTTCTCCTAAGCTATTTTGCCTTTGTTTTGCCAGATTTCGCAAAAAAAGTGAACTCATGCCACCGCTCATTTTCCGGCCACCGCTGCCACACCAGAACTACTCCCTCGTTTTCAATCACGTCACAAGGAGCGTAAGAACTCGATGAGCATTTTCCCTCAATCAAGTTGCACCATGGAACGCTCAATCACCGGGGTTTGCTGGATTTCAGTTCGCACGACTGAGAACAGTATTCTGATCTTCGTGTGAAAAATACCACGACGGTGCAGGAAACAGCTACAGTGAAATGTCCCTTTTCTTTGCATTATAAATCTTCTGGGAGCCTTTTTTGTCCATTCGAACTCCGTTTGGCTTCATTTTTCTTTTTAAATTTATCTAAAATTCTAATTTTCACTTTTATGCTAGTTTGGTATTTTATTTGAATTTTATTTAAATTTGGATGTTTTTCGCGTATAGATTTCGCAGAGCCATTGGAGTTCGCAGACGACGATCCGAACAACTACTCTATAGTCAAGGCAAGTTACACATCCTTGACCATGTTAATCCCATAATTTTAAATTATATTTTTGATTTAAATTACTACATGCATAATTTTTATCGGTGTAATTTAAATCCCAAATTTAAATGCTTAATTACTCCTAATTGTTATGACCCTATTTGATTTTGATGATCCATATACTTTGTCACCTTAAGAAAAATCTCATTAGTTGGTATATTAATATATTATATATTAGTGCTATATAGCAACTAGCTTAGACAAGTTTAGACTTGATTTAGGATCTATTTGGGAATTTATGCCAATCAAATATGCTTTTGTGATAAAGGTTATTACTTGATATTGGTGTGCTATGGAATGATATGAAAATTGATATGACTTAAAGCAAAAATAAATATGTGGATTTAGACTGGGCAAGGATGGTGACTGGTGGTCTTTGGATTTGTTGAAAAGCTCACCTAGTCAATTAAGAACCGGTCTGTGAGTTATCGAATGTAAAGCGCAACTAGGCTTCCACAAATATGGTATGTGTCGGCGCTTGGGGAACAGGCCCCTCGCCGAGTTTACTTGTTGATTGAGGGATCAACCGAGCCCCTTTTCCCACGGCGGGCTAGCGTCCGAAGAATGTCGTGGAAGGAGGCCGAGCTACCAAAGAGGGCGGCGAACAAGGGGATTTTTATACTGGTTCGGGCCTCTCACGATCGAGATAACAGCCCTACGTCCAGTACTTCTTTACTCGTTATCTTGATGCTTACAAAGGCCTGGCAGTGGTTTAGCTTTGCCTATGCCCGGTTACAAAAGAGTGTTGGTATTACTATGCTTATACATGCCTTCTCTAAGATGGTTCTTCCCCTCCACGCGTGTGTGTCCTCTACGTCCATGCTTCTTGGTGTGTTCTGAGGAGGTAGGCGGTTTACGATGACCACATTCGAATGTCACGCCCTTACGTGTCCTCATGTGGCAGCAACTGCCACTTGATTTCCGCCATGCGGCGTCGTGGATGTGATGGGCCTGAATCGTGGCGTAACGGCTATTGCAGCTTTTGCCACGTCGCCTTTACAGCCCGAGCATGACCTTCGAGGCATGCTCAGGGATCTTCCTTGGTCATGGCCGACCTTGGCCGCCGGCCCAAGCAACCATGCTCGGAGGGCTAAGCCGCATACTCGCGGACGGGTATGGCCGGCAGCTGGTCCGTTCGTGGATCTTCCTTTGGGACGACATCAAAGGGAAGCATGGTCGGCCGAAGAAGGGCAGCCGGGGCACGATGGTCCTTATGGTAATTTATCCAATCCCCGACAGCTAGCCCCGAGGCTCAAGTGGAAAAACTACTTGATAGGGGCCTTCCTCTTGAGTCTTCAGAATCATAGGAAGGATTGGGATCTCGTGGCGAAAAATTACCTTGGCATAGGGCTGAAGCCCTGCAGCGAAACACTACCGCGGCGTCCGAGCGACCTTTGCTCGGGAAAAAATTAGAATTCTGCAACGAAGCACTACTGCAGCCTCCGAGCAATCCTTGCTCAGGAATGGAATTAGAGTCCTACAGCGGAGCACCACTGCAGCCTCCGAGCAATCCTTGCCCGGGAATGGAACTAGAATCTGCAATGAGCACTCTCGCGAGATCCGAGCAATCCGCCGAACGAGCATGCTCTGGCGGGACCGAGCACCTCGCTCTAGGCCCGATCCAAACGGGGCTCGGGAACAGAAGCGAAAGGTCGCAATGGTTCCTTCTCTGCGAAGCCTCGCGGGTGCGGTTCTGACAGTTTTTTGGAAACCGTGCCTTTATTGGATAGTTTTGAAAACCGCACCGCCGTGCGTCGATTCACAAACGGGCGGGAGCAGTTTTTGTCCGTTCGGCTTCTCCGCCTATAAATACCTGGCAGGAACAGTACGGAGACTTTCTTCTGCGTCTTGCAATCAAACTCCAAAAACCTTCCAACTCTCAAGCCCTTTCGCCCTTGCGCTCTTCTCTTCAAATTTTTCCCATGGCAAAGTTCGGCCTGACCAAGATCACCAAGGAGAGGTTTCGGGCGCTCGAGGGCTTCGGGTACCTCAATGCGGGCACTTGGCAGATCCCCCGCGGCGAAGGAGCTCCTGTGCCGAAAAATGACGAAATCATCACGTGCGAGTTCTACACCATCAACGGGCTTTGAATGCTCGAGAATGAGTTTCTTGAGTCCGTACTCACCCAATGCGAGTGCGAGATCACCAACTTAAACCCTAACTCTATCCTCGTCTTGGCCATCTTCTCACACCTTTGCAAGGGATTCGTGGGCATCTTGCCCACGGCGAGCCTCTTTTTTCATTTCTATTCCTTGTTTTGCATCGGTGCGGCTTCCCCCACCGGTTCTCTGTATTTCCGTTTGCGGCCCAGCCGACCATACGAGTACCCTTTCTTCACTCTCAAAGACTCAGTGTCGGGCTAGGCTGATTCCTAGTTCTACCTGAGGAAGGCGGAGGGAAGCACTCTTCGCTATTCTGGGACGGCGGCGCCCGGCGTCGAGACCCCGCGCCCACCCGTGCAAGCCGAGGAGGAGCGGGCTCTGATGACGATCAGTAAGCTCATGAATATGGGGCTCACTGGTCGGGATATCGTTCGGGATTTCCTCGGGAACAGGGTGTCCCCTCTGAGGAGGAGGGAGCACCCTTTCTTCAAGGTCTTTGGGTGGCATGATCTCACCCAAGAGGCTGACTCTGGTAAGTCTTATGGTCTTGATCAACTTCTGACTTTCATGTGCAACCTATGCTCGGGCTGATTCTTTTTGTTGATCGGTGGTAGCCCTGAGCTTCGATTGGGTGGACAAGCAGGTTGCCGAGATGTTCGGCACCCCGAAGGGTAAGGAGCTCGAGCAATGGCGGTAGGTCCCGAAGAATGTGCTCGAGCGGAGCGAAGTGGTAAGTTCTTTTACAATTCATACTCGAGGAAAAACGTTCCGAGCATCTTCTGATGTCTCTTTGCTTTTGACAGGAGAAGATCGCTCTCGAAGCAACAGTGGCCGACCTTAAACCGCTGTCGGGCGGCCAGGGGGTGCTCGTCCCTGCCGCCAAGAGCAAGAAAACGAGGGGCAAGAGACAGGCCCCGCCCCCGCTCCCTACTCGCTCGACAAAGAGGCGAGTGATCTTGACCAAGAGCCCTCCGTGGCAGCACTTGGAGTTTGCCGACAGGAAGAAGGTAATCGGCCTGGGTACTTGGATGAGGGATTATTCCGCGAAGAACCCAGAGCTGATCGCCCGCTTGCAACAGATCGCGGAGAAGGCGAGGCTGATCGAGGAGGTGAGGCAGGCCGAGCATAAGGCGATGGAAGATCAGCTTGCCGAGCTCAAGGCCAAGTATGAGCAGACTATCTCGGCCCCCCGGGCTGTGGAGCTCGAGGAGGAGGACGACGAGGATGCGGTGCCCCTCATAGCAAGGCGCGGGTGCTCGAAGAAGACACTGGAGGCGGTCGACATGGAGAAAGTCGACCCCCTCCTAGCGAGGATCAGCCACGCCGCAGAGGAGAAGGCTGAACTCATGGTCGCGGCGGTGGCCAACTCCGTTGGAGATGACAGCGAGGAGCTCGCCAAAGGTAGTCTTCGAACTTCTTCTTTTTCTTCTTTTTCCTTTTTTCTCTTTGTTTTACTTGCCCTTACCCGAGCTAACCCCACTCCACTGATGTGGGCGTGATAGCTCCTAGGGTCTTTCCGGATTGCCAAAAAATAGCTGACGAGATCCTTGATCGTGTCCTAGAGAGGGAGTTCGCCCTCGTCGTCGATCGCGTGATGAGCGAGGCCGTCGACCCTGGCTAAGGAGCCGAGGAACTCCTTGCCCTGGAGGGACCAGCCCCCCAGGGCACGCTTCTGGCCCTCCCGGGCGAACCACTTGCCCGGGAAAAGAGCGAAGAGCCCCCGAGCGGACAGCATGCTCGGGAGGACGCTGTGCTGTCCTCGAGCAAGCCACATGCTCGGGCAGACAGCGAGGAGACCCCGAGCGGACCAGTTGCTCAGGAGGGAGGCACAATGTCCCCGGGCATACTACATGCTCGGGGGGACAGCGAGAAGGTTCCAGGCGAACCTCCTGCCCGGGAGGTGGTCGTGCTGTCCTCGAGCGAACCTCATGCTCGAGCGGACAGCGCGAAGACCCTGAGCGGACTGGCTGCTCAGGAGGGAGCCGTGACGTCCCTGGGCGAACTGCATGCCCGGGGGGATAGCATGAGGGTCCCGAGCGCACTCCCTGCCCAGGGGAATGACGCAACGTCCCTGGGCGAACCGCGTGCCCGGGGGGACTCCGAGGAAATCCTGGGTGAACTCCTTGCCTGGGCGGAAGGCCGATCTCCCCCGCCGAAGACGCCCGAGAGAAATCTTGCGGATCTCTGGGGGCAAACGTCGCCAAGATCTTCCGAAACAACCTCTGCGTGCGTCTTAGTCGGGTAAGTTTACTTCTTTTTTCCTTGCGGTAGTTTTTTCTTTGGAGTCCGGGGGGTGTCTAAAATTTTCCTGTCTGCAGGTTCTTCAAAAGACTATGAAGGACTTCAACTTGGCGACAGTTCCGCCCGAGGTCTTGGTCCAGCTGCGTGCCGATCACGAGGCCCAAGTGGCCAAGCTCGAGCAGCAGATAGACGACCTTAAGGCCAAGGATCTCCTGATCATGGAGAGGTGCCGCCAGGCCGAGCGTGACGCCGCCAAGGACAAGGAGAGAGCTTGCAAGCTCGAGTCAGAGCTCGAGCAAGAAAAGCGACACTCCCAAGTTCTTGAGTCGAAGGTGGCGGAGCTGGACCGGGCTACACGGGAAGCTGCCGATTTTGCTGACCAAGACAAGGAGGAGATGGAGCAGCTCCGCCAAGAGGCCCGCGAAGGACGGGAAGCGTGGCGGAAGGTGCTCGTTCTCGAGGCCAAGCTCGACGAGACGCGGTTGAAACTTTCTGCAGTGCTCAAAGGAGCAAAGCCCGGGAAATAGTCTCCTTGTCTAGGCCTTAGCGTAGATTTCTTTTTCCTTCTCTTTTGTACTTTTTGACGATGTGAATAAAGTATAGTTCCCCCCAAGTCTTTTGTCTTGCGTCTTTGCTATTTTTGCATTTTTCTGATTATCACTACAGCATCCGGGCATGAATTGGCCAGGAAAAGGAACTGATAGGCGAAGCAGACTCACACTACCGCATCCCGAGCAAACCATGGATCAAATGCTCGGGGAAAAAGGTCGGCGCAAGCGAATTAGGAAATGCAAGAACCAAATAGGCCAAAAAACACGAAAAAGACAAAAAAAAAGGACTAGCAGGTCATGAGTGAACTTGTACAACCTCATCCCGGGCATGGATCAGATGCCAAGAAAAACTAGACATGGATCAGATGCCTAGCAGAAAGGTAACTAGCAGATTGTGAATGAAACCACACTGCCGCATCCCGTGCATTGATCAGTATGCATAGGGAAACTAGACATAGATCAGATGTCTAGGAGAAAGGTAACTAGCAGATTATGAATGAAACCACGCTACCGCATCCCATGCATTGATCAGATGCACAGGAAAACTAGACATAGACCAGATGTCTAGGTATTGATTGGTCATGAGAGGACTTATGCCATCACATCCTGAGCATGGATCAAATGCTCGAGGAACTAACAGATGAGATATGCTCGAACTGCCGCATCCTGGACATGGACCAAACGTCCAGGGAAAGAAATAAGCAGGTCATGAGAGGACCCATACCGCTGTATACGGGCAAGCCCTGGGAGTCCAAAAAATGTTTTAAAGAGAGAAAAGATACAAGATCATACTTACTTGCTTGGGAAGACCTGCGCTCAAGCGCAAAACTTACTTGGTGCGGAATAGCATAAGTGCCCAAACAAGTTGTTAACCACAAGGTTTGATCAGCATAGATCCGAGCGGAACGCTTGATCGAGTAAGGGGATGAAATTTGTGTCCGAGCGAAGAACGTGCTCAGTGCAAAACAGAAACGATTCTTGAAAGCACAATAACGAATGCAAGACGATCATACGAAAGATAGGCAAATAGGAGTATAAGTTAGAACGGAGCATGGGCGACATAAGCCCGAAAGATAGACAAAATAGAATCGTGAGTTAGAACAAGGCACTAGCAACACAAGCCTTTTTGAGAAAAAAAAACGTTAGTACGGTAGCTTGTTCCTACTAAGCCCCCACTGCGAATGAAGGTCGTGCACCTATGTTGCAAGCACGAGTTCATTCGCAGAAGAGTTAGAAAAATGCGTGTTGCTTCCCCGACCAAGTCACCGATTTCTCCGAGTTGCGAGCATGGGCCAGGTCAGGAGAAGGGAACGCGCGAGGCCTTAACTTCCTTAATGTCTTGGACTCATACTCCTAAGTTTGCGAGCATAGTCCTGACGAGGAAGAACGTGCGGTTGTCCGCCAAAATGCGCAACAAGCAAGCACTGGCGGACCTAACTAGGGCTCTGAACCGGCCAAGAGGGTGTCTACTTGTGATTGTGATCATGCAGCGAAGAACTACTGCGGATGATAATCGGCTTACAAAGACGGACACCTCTGGCAACAAGACTGGTGATCCGGTGCTTGCTGTGGCGCTTTGAGCGTTCTTGCGCATGTTAGCCAAACCTTAGAATAAGGACGTTTGAAGCTAACGTTCCTGCCCAACGCGCTCGTCCCATCACCATGATCGTGAGGAAAAAGTATGCCCCTGTGCGAGACTGAGTCGGACAAAGTCGCCAACTTGCAAGGTTTTTGGCCGAATCGACTTAGCCGCATGCCTACGAAGAGCTTGTAGGTAGACAGCAGATCGCAGCAGCGCCCCTTCGTGTGTCTCTTCAGCGAGGTCGAGGTCGAGGAGACGCTCGAGCTCCTAGTCGATACTGTCGACCAGGTGCACTCTTTGGGAACCCAGCACAATCTCGGCGGGTAGAATGGCCTCTGCACCATAGACGAGCTGGAAGGGCGTCTCGCCAGAGCCCACCGGCCAGTAAGTCTTGATCGACCAGAGGATGGAAGGGAGCTTGTCCACCCATGACTTGCCGTGCCGGGCGAGGTCTTTGAAGACCCTCTTCTTGATCCCCTGAAGGATTTGGCCGTTTACTCGCTTGGCCGCTCCGTTGCTCTGCGCATGAGCTACAGAGGCGAAGCAGATCTTTGTCCCGATATCCTCGCGGTAGGCTTGGAACAGTTCACTAGTGAACTGAGTGCCGTTTCCTGGCCAATTCATGCCTGAATGCTCAGGAACTGCTCTAAGTACCCTTGCGATACCTATCATGCTTTCTGCGACCCTCCCGAGCAGAACCCCGAGGGCCTTTATGCCTAGAGCGAACAGGAAGACGAGGTTTAGCGTCCCGGGAAAATACTCTGGGCTCCTTTGCTGCTCAGGGACGCTGAAAGCTTTATGTCGACGGCGAGCTTCTCTAGATTCTCAGCTACAGCCGCACCCATTGCTTCCAGGTTCACTTGACCGGGAAAGTCTTAGAGGTCACGTACGACCGTTGCTATAGCCCGCAACCATTCAACGCTCTGTGGAACGGGAAGGGGCAATCTCATTTGGCGGCTACGCACGTGCTCGGGGCAACGGAGCCCACGAGAGCTTCCATGATTTGAAGATCCAACCCCAGCGCCTGTCTCCTCACGAGCTTGACGACGGATACTTGCCAGGGTTCTACCGAGGGATGTGTCGACGATCGGGATCGCCAACCGTAAGAAGTGAGATGGGGGGTTAGTGAGACACGGGACCCGAGCTGCGCTTTGCTCAAACGGAGGAACGGAGGAGATGCGACGTTGGTCGGAGCAAGACGACAACGAGCGTGAGGCCGAGATTTATACTGGTTCGAGCCCCTGTGGAGGTAATAGCTCTACTCCAGTCGCCTTGCGGCAGTATTCTTAGCTATTTCTGAGTATAGGGGTGTGAATACAGCTCAAGTTCAACAATGGCTATGTCTAAGCTCGAGCTATGACGTGTTGTGCGTTTTCTTCGTCCTCCTTGAGAGATTGCGCATCCTTGGTCTTATACCTCCTCCGCACGCAACGGACGGGAGAGATTCCCGGGAAGTGGCCTTCATGCACGTTGAGGGTCGGCAAGAATCGCCCGAACTTGATGCACGACCGCTTATCCCCACGACCGCTGCTTTGGCAACCGCGGCCAAATGCATGATCCGCAATCCAAGGGTGGACTACGGCTTCGAACGAGAGCCGACCCGAGCCCGAGGTCGTGCGGGGCCGTGCTCGGGTTCAGCGCACTCTAGGTCGGGCGTCTCGGTATACGCCCAGGCCGTGGTCGAGGCCTCCTGAGCTTGGGGGGTCCGCTGACCGTCGGCCGGCCGGCAAGGGACGCCAAATTTCATCGCCTAGCCCCGAGACTTAAGGTCGTGGGAGGAACATGGTCCGACCTTGAGCCTCTACAATCGGGATTGATTTCCGGAACCTTCGGGCTTGAGGTCGAGGTCGGGCGGAAAACGTATCGCCAGACCGTGATGAAACGACACCTGGCGCCTCCTGATCTCCGGAACCCCGGTACGGATGCAAACGCTTGGTGGACACCTGCTACGTCTCGAAACCGCAACCCAGGCCTTAATTGCTCCTGTCAAATCATGGCCGGCGCGTCCTTCGAAGCACCGTGGACTGGATTTGGCGACGGTGCGGCCTATAAACTCGAAATCGCAGCGACTGTTGAGGAAACTTCCCGACCAGCGCCCTTCGTCTTCCAAGCCTCCGTGCCCAAGCAAAAAACCTCCTCCCCCTTCTGCGACCGAAATAGCCGCGATCGCCATGACCAAGCTAGGGAGGAGCACGTTGTCGCCTACAAGGATGAAGGAACTCGAGACCCTAAGACTGCTTGATCCATTCACATGGCGGCTACCGGGCAACGAGACCGAGCCACGCCCTAGGGACGACGAGATCGTTTGCACCGAGCACTACGTCCTCTTCGACCTACGGACCCCAGAGAGCGAGTTCCTCTCCGTGGTCCTCACCAGTTGCGAGATCGAGCTCATAAACCTGGTGCCAAACTCCATTCTTACCCTTGCCATCTTCTCCCACCTATGCGAGGGGTTCCTAGGAATCCCTCCCAACCCTCGCTCTTCTTTTCGCAGATTTCACCTCTTCCGCCTGAAGGACCCCGTGGTCGGATGCCTCTACTCGACAATGGACAGGCTCAAGTGGTCCTTCCCAAGATCCAAGCTCAGACTCCCTGCCATGGTCCGAGCGGTGGTTCTACCTCAAGAAAGGGGAACTCAAGACGTCATTACACGAGGGAAAGCCTGTCTTACGGAAGAAGGAGACCCAGAGGCGGACGATCCCGAGGCCGCCGAAGAGGCCATCGCCGCCATTCATCTCGTGACCGAAGCGCGGTCTCACCGGACAGTAATCGCCGCTAACTTCTCGCGGAATCGGGTGTCCTTCGCGAGGCGACGCACCTGTTCTACAAGATCCAAGGGCGATCAACTCGACCCGCGAGGGTACGCCTGTATGCCTCCCGCCTCGTGGTCTTGCTCGAGTTCCGCCTCGGTCTTCTCTCGAGGGTCGCTCCCTTTGCAAATAGAAGGAGTCTTGGGTTGCCGCCAGATGAACGAGATGTTCGGGAAACTGGCGCACAACTACTCCATGGACGACTCGCGTCAAGAACGTGTTCACCGAAGTCCGAGGTAAGCCTCCCCGACCAATGGCTTGACCTGAGCGACCCTGGGGCCCTCCTTGATCCTTTCGTGTACGCAGGACCATCAGGAGCTGTTTGATACGGCCAGGCGGATGCTCCCGCTGCCCGGGGGGGTAAGAGCAAAAAAGGGAAGATAGGCCTTCCCCGGGCGAGGCGGACCGCCAGGAGGCGAAGAAAACTCATGCCGAGTGGGGTGACCGTGCCATGGTAAGGATCCCGCTGCCCCCGAGCCCGTGCTCGTGTGCCTTGCTGGTTGATGAGTTTTCCTCTTTGCAGCAGCAGAGCGCAGCGGCCGCCGCTAGGTCCTCGAACCCTCTCCTGGCCCCGGGGACCCGAACTCGGACCCCCGCCGCGGCGGGCGATACGGAGCCGGCTCGGACTTCGAGACCCCAGGTCGCGGGGACACGCAAGCGAAGTGCCCCGTCGGTTTCTGGGCAATAAGACCTTCACCGGCCCTCAGCGAGACGGAGGCTGGAGACCCAGGTAAATCCCCGGCTTCTTGGACTGCACCGTCCCCTCCGCATCTTTCTGGCTTAGTGTATGTTTTTGATCGCAGACCTTGAGCACCCGAGCTCGAAACTTGCCCGTTTTGACAATGGCTGTTGTCCAGGGCGAGTCCGAGTTCGAGGAGGAGGAGGATGTCTTCGTGCTGGTCCCGCGCCGAACTTCGCGCCCGACGCGGACCCCTTCGGGGCCGCCAAGCCCGGCCCCCGTTGGCGAGTTCTACCAAGGGGTCGACGACCTGGACGAGGAGGAAAATCGGCCCGCGACCAGTGAGGATTACAGCACTGGCGAGGCGGGAGCCGCCACGGCTGCCGTCCCTCCTGAGGTCGACGCGGGGACGGGCACCCAGGGTGCCATGGTCACCACCGTGGAGTCGTCCCAGGCTCACCCGACCACGGCCGCATCGGGCGTCCAGGTCGTGACGCCACCGGCCACCGAAGATGGCACCGCTGCAGGGCGCTGCAGTTCTGGCAGCCGCGGCCATGCTGCACCGAGGTCATGGCATCCTGTGCCGCGGAGATCGCCCACGCCATGGAGGCCTTTGCTGCGGAGCCATCGCCTCCTCTCGAGCGGAGGCGAGCGGAGCCCTGACCATGGAGGTAGGGTCCAGCGTTGTTGCCGCTCCCTCCCCTGCCGGTGAGCCGAGCCCTCTGGAGGCGGCGACGGAATCCCAGGTCGCGCCCGGCGCGGAGCCTAAAGATCTCGGCCCCACGCGCCGATGGAGATCAAGGTCGGCCTCATCCTGTAGCGATGGGCGACGAGGAGGAAATCTCATGGCAGATCGACGATCACGAAGAATATACCCGCTCACGCCTAGAGACCCAACTGCGGGTAAGGGCCCTCCGCACCCCGTAGCTTGTTAGCCCGAGTTCCTGCTTCTTTCTTAATTCGGGCCACCCTTTACGCCGTGGAAGGCGATCGACCATGTCTCCCTAGGGCTGCAAGGCCTTCGAGAGCACGCCGATATGCTGAGGGGCCTCCTGAACGTGGTGGAGGCGCGGGAGGCCGAGCGCTCGAGGCTCATCAGGACCATCGAGGTCGATCAGGCGGAGCTCGAGCAGAAAGCCGGGGAGCTTATCGATCTTCGCCAAACGATGAGGGCGCAGGAGGTAGCCCACGCGTCCGAAGCTCGAGCGGCATCAGACCTCCGAAGCGAGCATGGCTTCAAGGCAAGGCCGTGGAGTACGAGCGCGACGCGACGGCCAAGGCGCTTTGCGCCGAGTGAGCCAAGGTCGGTTACTGAGAAGGCCGCCGAGGAGCAAGCGCCCTCCTCGGGCGAGGCGCCCAGAGCTTGAGGCCAAGGTCCTGGAGCTCGAAGAGAGGCTTGGGCGTGCCAACGAGGCGGTCGAGGCCGAGCGCGTCAAGGTCGAGGCACTGGAGAAGGCTGCTGCGGAGCAAGCACCCTCCACGGCGAAGGCGTCCCCCGAGCGGGAGGCCAAACTCCGCGAGCTTGAAGGGAAGCTCGAGCGCGCCACCGAGGCGCTCGAAGCCGAGCAGGCCAAGGTCGAGGAGCTGGAGAAGGCCACCGCGGACCAAACGTCTTCCTCGGCGAAGGTGCCCCCCGAGCTCGAGGCCAAGATCTCGGAGCTTGAAGGGAGGCTTGAGCGCGCAAAAAGGGCGGCGACGAGCGCCATGGCCCAACTCCAAGAGGAACGGCGCCGAGCTGCAGATGCCTCCACGGTAGCCCTCCAGAACCAGAGCGAGCTGTCGGCCCTAAGGGCCAAAGTCGCCGAGCTCGAGCAAGAGAAGCTTACCCGCGAGATGGCCGATCTGTAAAAAATGTTAGAAAGCAAGAAATGTTCTAATAGAAACAGATCGCTTTTGGAAAACCTCGTTCCCGATCTAAATTCATAGTTGAGGATACTCGGAGTCCCTCCGGCTTCGCTCGCTTGCCACGCTCGCGCTCTTTTGGTCGTGCGCCGATAGGATAGCCTTATCCAGCCCCCGTTGGGCCCGAGGCCGAGCGACGCGTGCCTTGGGCACAAGACGTAGATACGGACTAGCGGCCACAACCTGCAGAGTTGAGGAAAGGTCCGCAAGGGAAGAGTGACACAAAGCGAGCCCGTGAGGTAGATGGTCATACCCAGATTAACGCTCGAATTACCATCGTGACCATGCGCATTGCTCAACAGTCAAAGTGGAGAGGCTCTCGGCTCGGGTCCGGGCACAGGGGAGAGCTAGGTTGCGAAGAGGTTCGGCTTACGTTTTAGCTCGTCCACTGTGGGTGAACGTCAAACTCGCGACACTTAGACCAAGAGCAAATGCGCTGCGTATGAAGGTCGTGCCCGAAGAAAAGGAGTCTCAGAAAAAGAATAGTAGCAACACAAGCAGACATAAAAGGAGAGAATGGAAGAACAACTTTATTGAAATGTAAGGTATAGAGGTTACACATAAAACTTTCGAAGCTGATCTATGTTCCATGAGCTAGAGAGCTCTCTGCCATCGGGCATCGCTAGCCGGTAAGCCCCCGTGCGATCTGTTGAAACGACTCTATAGGGGCCCTCCCACCGTGGGGATAACTTGTTGGTGTTGGACGAGCCCTGAATCCGCCTCAGGGCTAGGTCCCCAACAAGGAGCTTCTAGGTCATACTGACCGAGACGCATGTCTCGCGAAGAGCTTGCGTGTAGTGCGTTGATCGTAGCAAGACACGCCATCTTACTTCTTCTGCGAGGGTAAGGTCAAGAGACCGCCATGCTCAAGTCGACTTGGTCGACTGTCGACTCGGCAGAGCCCAACAGAATCTCGGGAGGCGGATTCGGCCGGCATCAACACGAGCCGGAAGGGTGTGGACCCCGTGGCTCGGCTTGTCGTGGTACGAATAGACCATAGGACGGTGGGGAGTTCGCCCACCCAGTGTCTTGCCGCAGCGCTCGAGCTCATCTCGCAACTCGCTTAACGCCTCGACGACGGTTCGCTTGGCGCGCTCATTGCCTGTTGCTCGGGGTGAGCCATCGGGCGAAGCATATTTTGATGCCGAGGTCCTCGCAAAACTCCCCGAACAACTCACCGTAAACCGAAATACCGCTTGTCGCGATAATTTTGCATGGGACCCGTGCACTGGTGACCACGAACAAGTTTAAAAAAGCGAACGGCCGCCGGAAGCGCTATGGTCGAGACCTGTTCAGCTTCTATCCACTTGGTGAAGGTATCAACAATGACGATCAGAACTTCTTTCCTCCGGTCACCGAGGAAAAGGGTCGAGGATGTCCAAATTTCCATGTCGAGAAGGGCCAAGCGAAGCGGATGGTCTCGGAGCGCGAGAAGCGGCCGATGCGACTTCCGGGCGTGGAATTGGCATGCTCGGCAAAAGCGACGATATCACGAGCATCCCGGCGTCATTGTTGGAATACCCCATACGGAAGGCCTTGCCGACCATCGTCCTGTATGAAGAGTGTGCCCTGCAGAGGCCTGAGTGAATGTCGTTCAACAGATACTTACCCTCCTCCGCAGAGATGCACCACGTCAGGAAGCTGGAAACATTCCGCCTGTAGAGAATGCCGTCCACGAGTGTGTACAAGCTCGCCCGTCGCTTGATCCTGCTCCTCTCGGCAGGGTCGGGTGGCAGGTCGCCCGTTGCGAGGAAATGGCGGATGGGCTCGGCCCAGGAGGGGATACCTTCGACCACAGCGAGCATGACCTCTTGATCGGAGATCGATGGGGCCGCCAGCGTCTCCAGGATGACGTCAGGGGGAATATCATCATCGGAGGAGCCGAGCTTGGAGAGGAAGTCCGCACTGGAGTTGTCCCTCTTGGGGATGTGCTTGAGCTCCAAGTTCTGGAACCACTTCTCCATCTTGCGCACCTCGGCAAGGTACTTTGCCATCGAGTCTCCCGAGCACTGGTAGTCCTTGTTGAATTGGTTGATGGCGAGCTGGGAATCGCCCTTCACGACCAACCGGCGCACGCCCAATGCCTTGCAAGCTCGTAAGCCCGCCAGAAGGGCTTCATACTCTGCCACATTGTTGGTCGCTGGAAACCCAAACGAACCACGATTTTAATCGTCGCCGCTGGGTAAGGACAAGGATCCCACTTCGAAGCGCTTGAAGGATCTTGAGCCGTCAAGAACATGACCTGTGGCTTCTCCTCCTCGACCGTTCGTGCGGCTGCGACGTCGCCGACCACGGTCGGCGAGCACTTGCGATTTTATGGTCGTCCGAGCCACGACACGACGCCGAACGCCGCCACTCCATGGCCCATTTGGCGATCTTTGGCCGCCACCCTCTGGTTCTCGGATGTCCCCATGAAAGTTGCTCGACGACTACAAGCAGCGCTTAGAAATAGTGCCGAAGCTTGCGCGGCCATGAGGAGAGCATACAATGCTTCAGACTGCGGGTAGCGCTCTTCGGTCAGCAAGACCTCACCGACGAATAAATTGGGTGTCATTGGTCCCCTGCTCCGCCACTGTATCAAAGATCGACGGCACTGGTGGTGGCCGCAAGGTAGAGCGAAGAACCTCTCGCCAAAGTTGTGGCGTTAGGAGGGGGGGGTTGATAGGTATACCTTCAAGTCGTCGAAGGACCGCCGCGCCAGAGTCCACTCGAAGCCCTCGCTTGCGCAGAGTTTGGAAGAATGGAAGCCCACGCCGCCGAGTCTCGAGATGAATTGCCGAGGCGGCCATGCGGCGGTGAGGCTCGCGACCGCTTGATCGAGGTCGGGCGCCATCTTCTCGATCGCCTCGATCTTCTCCGGGTTCGGCCGACCTCAGAGCCCCCAATCATGTAGCCGAGCACCTTCCGACGCCGCCACCAACACGCACTTCTGGATTGAGCTTGATCTTGTGCTGCTCAGTTGGCGAAGGTTTCCTCAAGGTCGCGAACGTGGTCGCCTCGGAGGGGCTCTTGACGATGATGTCGCCCACGAGACCTCAAGGTTTTGCCCGATCCGAGGTTCAATGTCTTAGTCATCGACGTCAAACGCGGGCCCCGTGATTGCATGCACCAAACGACAGGTCGTATAGCAATAGGTGCCGAACGGCGTGATGAAGGATGTCTTGTTCTCGTCGTCGACCACCGGCTTGATCCGTGGTATCCCGAGTAAGCATCCAAGAAGCTCAAAGATCTTGGCATTTGCGGTGGAGTCGACGATCCGTCGATGCGCTGAAGCGGAAGTTGTCCTTCGCAAGCCGAAGTTCAACCCCGTATGGTCGACGACATTCTCCACTTTCCTCCTTTCTTCTCGACGATGACCGGGTTGGCTACCACTCGAGTAGTCAATCTCACGGATGAAACCGCCTTCAAGAGCTTGTCAAGGTTCTCCTTGATGACCGCGACCTTCTCCGGAGAAGCGACGCAGCTTCAAGCAGTCGAGAGCCGGATCTCACTCGCAACTTGTGCTCGATCACCTCCTCGAACGCCGCATGTCCGCTGGCTCCTGCTTAATATACCCTTGTTGGCACGAAGGAAGGTGACGAGCTCGAGTTCCTATTTGGAACTCACTCACCGAGACGCGATGTATGCACTTGGTCGGTCGCCCTCCTCGAGCGGCACGGCCTTCGCCACCCCATCTGGCTGGATCGCCGCCTTCGGCGGGCATTCTCGCCGCCGCCTCGGACCAACTGGGCAAAGACGCTGCAAGAGCCAAGGCCTTGGTCTCACATCCATGTGCCGCCGCAGACGCCTCGCACGGTGATGATGCCGCTTGGGGCGTGCGACTTCATACAACGATGGCCATAATGGTTGGCCGCCATAAACTTGACCAAGGCAGCCGCCCGAGGATGGTGTTGTACGGAGGTCTCCTCGACCACCTCGAAGGTGACCACTCGGTCGCGGAAGTTGTCCGAGTTACAAGGTTGCACGGCAAGACCACCGCCCTAGGGGATGGTCGAGCTCCTGCACGATCCCGAAGAAGGGTATGGCGATGTTCTTGACCTTCGACCGGGAATCGTGATCCGGTCAAGCGCCCTACTGCAAAGAAGTTAAGAGAGCTGCCGCGACGACCATGACGCGCCCGACAGCAGGGTATTGCGATGGTCGGGTCACGACCAAGGCGGTCTTCAGATCTCGGCCATATCTTGGAGAGTGTCTTCTGGAGAGAAGGTGATGGTGGCCCCACCCACTTGGTGGTCGCCGATGGGCTTCCCAATGGTGACTGTAGATGGCTCATGGCGGCCTTGACCTCGCTACCGACTAGTAAGCCGACGAGCATGAAGATGACATCGATCCGGTGCTCGCCCTGCTGGAACTCCAAATCGAGGTCGTCGTGCTCCGCGCCGACATTCACCCTGTCCGGTTGGTCATCACCCTTCGGGAGCACGGGCATCTCATCTCGCCCATCATAGAAGGCCTCCAGTTTGCTCTGCCAAGCCCTGCAGGCCCGCAGGTCGTGGACGGCCGCCCTATGAAACAGGTAGAACTTTGCCGTCATATATCCCGGTGCCCTCGGCCCCATGGCCGGAACATCGACCAAGGGGCCGGTCGTCGGCCCTCTGCTGGGCCGGTTCTCAAGCGCTGGGGGTCAAGGCCAACCTTGGCGAGGTTTGGATCCCTCCCGAGCTTGATCTCGGACCTCGAGGACCTCGCGTTGGCCATCTACCGAAACGATCACTCGCGGCAGACCTCCGCCGCCCCTGCGATCGCGCTTTCGCTTCTTGGGGGCGGTGCCGTGGTTGGCGCCCTTGGAGTTGGACGGGCCGGCCTCTGTGGGACCTAGACCAAGCTTACCTTGATCGTAGTCACGTTTCCAGCGGACTGCGTCATCCGCATCCGCATACCGTTTCGCCATACGAAACAGCTTGTTGACGCTGAGGCGCGAGGTGATCTCTGTGTCTTGGAGGCGCCGATCGCGACTCAACTTGAAGGCTTTGATGACGGCCTCGTCGAGATGCTCGAATCGTTCCTCGTGCGGATGAATCACCGCACAAAGTCGCGGAGCGGCTCGCCTTGCCCTAGATGACGCGGTCGTGTCTTTCTCCCTCCGCCAGAATAACTCGAAGTTGGAGCGAGGGCGCTCGATTTGGCGCCACGACCAAGGAACCGGCTTCGTTAAAGAGCCAGTTCGCGCTGCACCGCCCAGACGGCGGTCGAGAGTAATTGGCCATGACGAGCTCGTTACCCCGCCGCCAGATAGCGGTCGAGTAGATGGACAAGAACTCGTCGGGGTTATTGGTCCCATCGGCGCCGACGTAGCTGGCTTGAACCGAAGCCGCCATCGCGACGCGACGAAGGTCGTCGGAATACGCCGCAGCCATAGGTAGGGATCGTGCGCGCCGGTGTGGTCATCGCCGCAAGGTCTCGCCGCCGCCGGATTCAAGTCGAGGTCGGCTCGGCGTCCGACCTTCGGGAACGCCCATGAAGCCGCACGAATCACCGTAGGTAACGCAGCGGTCTCGACCCTCGACGCCGGGCGAACGCCCGGAGAGGCCCGCAGACCTTCGGCCAACTCGGAGTTTGTGCGGCTTGGCCCGCCTAACCTCGCTAGACGGCGGTGCACGGACGGCGGCGGCGGCTGCGTAAAGCCTCGCCCCGCCCGCCACGGTGAGAGGCGCGCCCTGCGAGGGCGTCCGACGGGTGCGTGGGCGACGGCGACGAAGTTGTCATCACTTTCCCGAGCGGGTCCCAGAAAGCCGACTTCGATGTCGCGGAGGTTCGACCTCGGTCGCAGCCGACGAGTTCTTCGCCGAGGCTCGCCAAAGAGTTCGACCGCCCTATCGGGATCAGCCATGACCCGGCGATATAGCGAGGCGCCTCCCGAGAGGGAGCCCGGTGGCCTAGAAGACGCGCGGCTTTCTCTGATCCTCTCGAGGGCGGTTATGGCTTGTTGATGGCGACCGCACCATCCGGCGAAGCGTCTTGAGGGTCTCGCGGATCACGGCCATCCGCATCTCCTCCGGAAGATGACCGCCCGCCACCGTAACGTCTTTGCCGCCGAGTGGCGGTGGCGGCGAGAACAGGATGCGAGTCGAGTCCGCGCCAATCCACGCCGAGGAAAGTCCATGGACGATGTGTGCTATGCTCTCGATCTTGATGTCATTCCTGCGAATGAGCGAAGCAATCGGGCCCCACGGTGGACGCCAACTGTCGACGATCGGGATCGCCAACCGCAAGAAGTGAGATGGGGGGTTAGTGAGACACGGGACCCGAGCTGCGCTTTGCTCAAACGGAGGAACGGAGGAGATGCAACGTTGGTCGGAGCAAGACGACAACGAGCGTGAGGCCGAGATTTATACTGGTTCGAGCCCCTGTGGAGGTAATAGCTCTACTCCAGTCGCCTTGCGGCAGTATTCTTAGCTATTTCTGAGTATAGGGGTGTGAATACAGCTCAAGTTCAACAATGGCTATGTCTAAGCTTGAGCTATGGCGTGTTGTGCGTTGTCTTCGTCCTCCTTGAGAGATTGCGCATCCTTGGTCTTATACCTCCTCCGCACGCAACGGACGGGAGAGATTCCCGGGAAGTGGCCTTCATGCACGTTGAGGGCTGGCAGTAACCACTCCGGACTTGATGCACGCACCTGCTTCATCCCCACGACCCGCATTTTGGCAACTGCCGGTCAAATGCACGATCCGTAATCCAAGGGTGGACTACGGCTTCGAACGAGAGCCGACCCGAGCCCGAGGTCGTGCGGGGCCGTGCTCGGGTTCAGCGCGCTCTAGGTCGGGCGCCTCGGCATACGCCCAGGCCATGGTCGAGGCCTCCCGAGCTTGGGGGGTCCGTTGACCGTGCGCTGGCCGGTCAAGGGACGCCCAGCCCTCGTCAGGATGCTTCGAGATGGCTCTTGGCGGCTTCATAGCGGCGATGACGCGCAGCTCCCGAGGATTCCACCTCAGGGGTTTCCGCCTCTCCCGCTATATTAACGTCATGAGAGCATGGAGACCGTGAGGGCGACATCATGGAGTCCCCTCGCAACGAGATCTCATAATCGGGCTCAAGATGGTCGAGAATATCCGGACCATCATAGAGGCTATTATCTTCCTTATCATCCGTGAGGGTAACCTGTTGCGAGCGGAAGAAACGCTCTCGCACTACAGCGACCGGGGAAAGACTCTCGAGCTTAGTGTGACCTTCTGGATCAGTCACAACTGCCACGCCGCCATCGGCGTAGTATATATCATCGTCTTCCACGTCATCAAAGACACAAAGGTCTTGACCGTCTTGAGAATTCGGTATCTTCAGGGATTCTCCACGAAAAGGATTCTTCAGTCGATCCCCACGGACGGCGTCAACTGTCGGCGCTTGGGGAACAGGCCCTTCGTCGAGCTTACTTGTTGATTGAGGGATCAACCGAGCCCCTTTTCCCGCGGAGGGCTAGCGTCTGAAGAATGCTGTGGAAGGAGGCCGAGCTACCAAAGAGGGCGGCGAACAAGGGGATTTTTATACTGGTTCGGGTCTCTCACGATCGAGATAACATCTCTATGTCCAGTGCTTCTTTGCTCGTTATCTTGACGCTTACAAGGGCCTGGCAGTGGTTTAGCTTTGCCTATGCCCGGTTACAAAAGAGTGTTGGTATTACTATGCTTGTACATGCCTTCTCTAAGATGGTTCTTCCTAGCGTGCGCTTCTCTCTTTCTTCCCCCCTCCACGCGTATGTGTCCTCTACGTCCGTGCTTCTTGGCGTGTTCTGAGGTATTTATAGGCGGTTTACGACGACCACATTTGAATGTCACGCCCTTACGTGTCCTCGCGTGGCAGCAACTGCCCCTTGATTTCCGCCACGCGGCGCCGTGGATGTGATGGGCCCGAATCGTGGCGTAACGGCATCGCAGCTTTTGCCACGTCGCATTTACAGCCCGAGCATGACCTTCGAGGCATGCTCGGGGATCTTCCTTGGTCGTGACCGACCTTAGCTGCCGGCCCGAGCAACCATGCTCGAAGGGTTAAGCCGCATGCTCGCGGACGGGTATGGCCGGCAGCTGGTCCGTTCGAGGATCTTCCTTTGAGACGACATCAAAGGGGAGCATGGTTGGCCGAAGAAGGGCTGCCGGGCACGATGGTCCTTATGGTAATTTATCCAATCCCCGACAGTATGGGACAGACCTAACTGTCCGTTTAGCGATATCTTATGTTAGTTGTGCCATTGTTGGAATGTAGGGATAGTTAGTCTGCCACATGGCGCAAGAGGGGGCTTCTAAACTGGACAGTTTTAACCCTACAAGTGGTAAAACCTTAGCGGGTATAACTATATGAGATGGAGTTTTATAGGGGCCTTGTTGTGATTTTTCTCGGCCAACATACCAAAGGAAATATGTATTTAGGCAAAATGAGATAATCATGTCTTGTGGGTAAAATTATACAACCTCTGCAGAGTTAAAACTAATCGATTAGCTATGTCTGCGGTCATGGACATACCGAGCAAGTCTTTCACAGATCAAATTTTTGATGTTTCGAAAATGGTTCTAGAAAAGTGGTTTATAAGTAGAGAGAGTTCACATGGGAAAATTTGGAATGAGACTCCAGGTTGGTGTAATACCCCGGCTTGTTAATATGAAGGCCCATGTGGCTCGTGTGGAGTGGTGGTGGGATTAGTCCCATATTGCTTGCACAAAATGAGTTGTAGTAGTATATAATGCCTGTTGGGTCCAAATATAGCACCTTCGTGTTAACCCTTTTACACGAAGCGAGAAAGAAAATGTAAGTGAGGTGCTATGTATACGTAGGTCCGCTCTATGGTAGGCTGGACTTTGAGCTAATTTGGGTCAAGGAGTTACAGATGGTATCAGAGCATCAACCTTCGCTGCACGGGCGCGTATGGGACAGGGGTGGGGTCATATGGCGCATGTGGGCCCAGAGTGGGCACACGATATGGCATATATACCGGCACTGGACGCACGGTCGTGTACCGAGGGTTGCTTATGGGCATCTGCCGTGTATACGGTGTGCTGCCGAAGCCGTTAGCCCTTAAGGGGGGTGAGTGTAATACTCTGGCCTATTAATATGAAGGACTATGTGGCCCATGTCCGTGTGGAGTGGTGGTGGGATTAGTCCCATATTGCTTGCACAAAGTAAGTTGTAGTAATATATAATGCCTGTTGGGTCCAAATATAGCACCTCTGGGTTAACCCTTTTACACGAAACGAGAACGAAAGTGTAAGTGGGGTGCTATGCATGCGTTGGTTTGCCCTATGGTAGGCTGGGTTTTAAGCTAATTTGGGTCAGGATGTTACATTTTTGTTTTAAATAATTACTAAAGTCTGAAAAGTTTTTTAGATAATATCAAATATAGTTGAAAATTTTGGAAAAAAATTCATAGAAATTCTTGACAAGATTTTGAACTTAATTAATTTTTTTAAATTTAAATATTGGTTTTATTTTCTTATTAAATTACTTTTTAATTTTTGAAAATAGGAAAAAGCATTTAAAATTCAAGAAAGATTATTAGAAAATACAAAAAATTGAATTATTCTGAGAAATTCCACAAAATCCAATAAAATAATATTGTAAAATTTTAATAACAACTTTTTTATTTTTTTATAAGCAAATTCTGGGATATTACATTTATTAAATATAATTGGTCATCTACCGGTTACACTTATTAACGACCAATAAGGAGTAATAATCAACTTCTCCGACCAATGACTATACGGATAGATTGGTTGGAGTCAAGACGGTTGATCACGTGGACAATGAATTGAACACTTGAGAACAATTAACGGATGTTAACCGTTTAAAACACGATGAAGACATATGCGTGAAACCAGAAGTCGCATGTTTACATTATTAATTGTCGCTTAGATATATTAGAGGGCCTATGTGCCTTCCATGACAGAACAACAATATTATATTCTGTACTTCTTGTATCGGCAATAAAGTCTTAATTTGGATTTTTTTCATTATTATTTTTATAAGTTCGATAGAAGACGATGAGTCATATGCATCCACAAAAGAACATTCCTCCCAAATTGGTGGTATAAAGCAGATCAAAATGCCTATACGCCCTTATCATTTCACCAGTCTTGATTGTGTCACCGTCACATATTCGCTGACAAAACGGACAAGCGAAAACAGAGAACCAATGCATGGAGATTTGGAGCATTTAGGTGGTGTTTGGTTCAAACTTTGGTGGTGTAACGGTAATGGAATCAAATCTCAAGGTTATCCATTCCATGGTAAGGGAAAACACTATTTGTTTGGTTCATTGATGTAACGTCTTCCATTTCCTTAATCTTGTTTGGCTAGGGACAAGTAACAGCTTTCCTACCAAAATACATACACTAATCAGCAAACATGCGTATTCATTTCATTTCCTGGAACATGCGTATGAAATTTCCCATACATGCAAGTCCCAGAAACATGCGTATTCATTTCATTTCATCAAGCAACAGGTTCATTTCATCAAGCAACAAGTTCATTTCATTTCATCAAGCAACAGGTAGAGATAGGTTAAGCTAGTTAAGGACAAGCAGAAAGGATATACAGCGTCGACATACTTAACAGATTACGTAAGTCCTAGAAAAATGAGAAACATAGTACATGATCACTCCACTTAGGTGGTGTTTGGTTCAAACTAAGGTGGTGTAATGGTAATGGAATCAAATCCCAGAGTTATCCATTTCAGGGTAAGGGAAAACACCATTTGTTTGGTTCATTGATGTAACGTCTTACATTTTCTTAATCTTGTTTGGCTAGAGACAAGTAACCATTTCCTTAATCTTGTTTGGTTAGGGACAAGTAACAGCAAAGCTAAACAAACAGAGAACAACAATGTGGTGGCCGAAAGATTAGCAACTTCATCAATCCGCCGCCACTCATGCAATTAGCAGCAATTCAAGATTAAGGAACATAAAAGATATGATTGCTAATATTCTGGAAGAGAGCAACAATGCATGTACAGAGATCTTGAAACATAATACAGACACCAACCATCATTCATGTTTGTCCAAAGGTCCAAGAATACAAAGAGAAAACAAAGGGCACATAAACATGATCGATTCCACACTACGCTTTCATATGAAGAGAAAAATTGCCTTCGCCTTCGTAACTTCGAGCCATGCAAATACAGACGAAAGAAGGCCAAGAACTTGGCACCTAGAACTAAAGTTGGCATTAATCCAGTGTCCAGTAACACAGCAGAGAAAACAATCTAGAAAACAATCATATCTTGAACATACTGGTAATGACTAGTACTACTAACAGGTACTCAGCAACAGAGAATAAAAGTTACTGAATAAAGGCAGCTTGATACCAAGCTAGAGCTACTGCTGAATTGACTGCTTGCAAGAACAATTGCAGGTAAGAAAAACAGAATGTATCCAAACCTCAGAACTTTTTTCCTGTCTCTCGCCCGACCATGTTCTTTCTATCCACTTAAGACATGCACATCAAGCATATTTACATCTATAAGAATCTGTACAGTGTTTTTATCTACGTAGGAAAATACACATGCGATGAACAGAGACACCGCAAAACTTGTGGTGAATTGGTGATGGCACACGAGAAACAAAGACAAAAAGTGGGAAAAGAAACCGCATGCCACACCTCAAGAACCTGGGCTATGACGCACTCTCTCACCGCCGGTGAGCCCCATCTCTATGTCCTGCCGATGTCCTCCTCGCAGATGTGGCGGCGGCGAGGGCGGCGATAAAGCCGCCACACCCAAGCAAAGCGACGCAGCCTCGCCGCTGCGGCGCGACGGCCGCAACTCCGGCGCCAGCGTTTGCGATGGAGGTGTCATCATGGTGGGCGACCATTGCAGCGCTTATGCGCTGCCGGTGCTCACCTCGTCTTTGAGCCGAAGAAGAGCACGCTGGGGGGAAGTTTGCCGACTCGGGTCGGCCCTCGCTACCGCACGAGGGCAGCGCGAGAGGCACGGGCGGCTCGTCGACGACCGAAAGCAGCGGCAGAGCGGGCAGTGGAGTGAGACCGCAGCCACATGTCGGCGCATCCACGTGGAACCCGTGGCCGCACCGCGCAGAAGAAGCGCGCCGTTCTCCCCGCCGCGAAGCTCGTGATGAAGACCGCCGCAAGCTGCGTCGCGTGCGAAGTCGCGAGGGAGGAGCCGCGTGAGGTCGTGAGGGGAATCGGAAAACGCTGGCTGGGGAGTGGTAACCACGTTTGCGCTGTATTCTGAGAGGCGGTATCTGTTTGCGCTGTGTTCAATTCTGGACTGGGCCAACCAAACGTGAACTGATGATAATCGATAGCGCCGGGAACCGTTACGGGCTAAAAAACGCTGAACCAAACAGCTCCTTATTAATCACTCCATATTCTGTAAGTCCCAGATATTAGAAACGTAGTACATGATCACAACGTCGACATACTTAACAGCGCACGCATACACCCTTCACTGGTTCGGATGCTCACCATGGCCGACAGAATATCAGGAGCATAGATGGATCGGATTGAAATACCAGGAGCACAGAATGCATTGCCAAGAACATCATGAACAAGACGCCACCATACCAAGTTTCTTCCTCCTTCTCATATAACAGGACTCACTTCTTCTTTTGAGCATCATCTAATGAAGGAAAAAAGTACAAACATAAGTACAAACATAAGCAAATAAGCAGCAGTACATCTGTGTCCACATTTTTTCCCTAGTGATCACATTATTCGAGCAGTAGCTTATCAAGTCTTCACTACAAAAGATCACGAGTTCCTTGCATATACAATGGATTCAACAGTGATCACATTATTCAAGAGTTAGCTAGTCATATGGAACATGTAGATCTAGCAATAAATAAATTATCAAATTGCAAAACTTACCAGCGAGCATGTGCAGTATGAATTCCCTCCTTAGAGTCTCTGGGAGTGCAAAAAGCATAGTCATCTGACTTGGGACATTGACAAAGGCGCTTGCTGCCTTGATAAGTTCAGTACCAGCGAAATCAAGCCTAGTCAACTCATCTATGGACTTCTTTTGTAGATTTTGCATTGGGTCCTCATGTATTGCTTCCTCTTGGACCCTAGCTTCACGCTCCATAATTTCAGCCATTTTCCCGAAGTGATTTGAAGCATTCTTAAGATCACCACGAAGTCCACCAACCATATCCAAAAACGGGTCACTTGACTTGCTGAGCTCATTCCCTTTGTCTCGCTTCCTTCTCTTAGAGGTTGATGAAGTTGAGTCAACAGAGTATCGTGGTGTTTCTCTAGACATAGAGTCTTCTTCCACCTCCCGACCATGACTCTCTTCCAAAACAATTTATTTCTCCATTTTTGAAACAGCATCAACAAGACTAGGGGTGGAATCGAGCCGAGCCGAGCCGAGCCTCGGCTCGGCTCGGCCGGCTCATTGCCTTTGGCGAGCTGAAACCGGCTCGGCTGGGCTCGGTCGAGCCTCGAGCCGGCTCGACTCGGCTCATGAGCCGCCTAACATGTGGCCCCTCATTGCGCTAAGGCCAACCCTAAGCAAGAAGCCCAGCTCTCAAATCCTCAATCGTGCACTGCCTGCTGCCTCAAATCCCCCAGCTGTTATTAGAAGGCTCAGAAAAATACTATAGTCGCTTAAGAGTTAAGACCTGCTGTCTATAGATTAGTAATACCGAAATGGTTATCATGCTTATGGAAAACTATATATGACTAGTATATATAGTGTGCAACTTTTATGAATTGCATTGTTCTTATGGGAGCACCATCGCACCAATTGTTTTGTATCTTGTTTTATGGACCATTTGAATGGCTAATGTCCGAATGAGTCGCTCTACCAAAGACCACCACTCCGATTTGTTCATTAAGGTATCTTGTGATGCTACTTCCATATTATTTCAAAGTTATCAATGTTATTTGTTTCATAACAATGCCATCAATGTTATTTATTTCATAACTTATCCACGAATTAACGAGCCTATCGAGCCAACGAGCCGAGCCCGAGCTCGGCTAAGCTCATGGCTATCGAGCGAGCCAAGCAAAGAGCTCGGGCTCGGCTTGTTGTCGCATCGAGCCGAGCCGAGCCTGGCCGAGCTCGAGCCGAGCTGCGAGCCTCAAGCTTAATTTCCAGCCCTAAACAAGACCCTCTGCTCCTTCTCCTGTAGCAATGTCTCTCCCATATATAGCAGCTAAGGTATCGAGGTGTGGGAATGAAATGCCATACAAGCCCTTTGCATCAGGATTTTCCTACAAGAAATCAATATGGAACATTGGATAGTCAGTAAAAAACAACAAGAAATAATGTTTAAGAAATTTACCTTGCAATGGTTGTCATATTGTTGCTTCTCACATTGTACCATCTTCCTGCTTTTCATCCCAAGAAAACCCACTTTTGGCTAGCATAATCTCAATTGCGCCATACTTTGTTCTAAAATGTCGACCCTAGACTCAATATGTGGAATTGCAAAGGAGATTACAACTGGTATTTTTTGAGCAAGCACGCTTTCTAGAATGCAGACGTAGCCATTCTTGAAACCACCCTCACTTTTCCACTTTGGATCTAGAGATATCTCATAGAGTGCCTTGATCAACTCCTCATCTTCAAAATAAGTCCATACTCTTTTATTTTTTCCTCTTCCACGTGCAGGAGTTGAGCTCATGGCTTCATTCATCATGTAAGAAGTGTTGATGTTAATTAGTTTGCAATACAACATTCTTTACAAACAACTTAAAAATCATAAGATATACACAAAAAAACAATGAACAGACACAAACCTTAGTTAGACCTAGAAGCTCTATAGCTATTATACATCCCTTGAGCAAGATTATTACGAAAACCAGTCCACTCGTTAGATGTTGATACAGCTGTAATAAATTCCGGTTCACTAATTTCTCCTTCCATAACTTCAAATGATGCCTCCATTGCTGGTTCCTCACATTCAAGTGGGTCTCTAGACATCTTTTGCAAAATTAAGTTGTGCAAGAGAGCACATGCCATTATGATTCGACACTGAGTCTTGACCGGAAAATAAGATGGAGCCCTCAAAATAGCCCAGCGACCCTTGAGCCTTCCAAAAGCCCTCTCAACAATATTCCTAGCTCTAGCATGGCACAAGTTGAAATACTCTTCTACACTATGTGGTGGATTTTGTGTGGTGAAATCTCCTAGATGGTATCTTTGACCCCGATATGGCGCTAAAAAGCCATTTGCATTGGTGTAACCAGCATCAACAAGATAATAGCAGCCTTGAGGGACTCTTAAACCATCGGACCTTGAGATAGCATCTCGAAGCACACGACCATCATGTGCAGAACCCTCCCAACTAGGTAACATATATATAAACTGCATGTCAGGTGCACAAACACCTAAGACATTAAATATTATTGTAACACCTTTACTAATTTCCTTGGAGCATTTAGTTATTATCTTCAGGTTTTGCCTCTTTCCGTGTTTCAACGTTACATCTTTTCCCAAGGAAATTCAAATTCTGACTGTATTTGCAGTGTCTGATATGTGAATTGAAGTTTCTAATCCAATAAATTAAGTTTACAATCACTTGTCATATGCATGTCTTAGTAAGCAGAGAACAAGGTATATTCGAACTTCGTTTATCCCTTGTATGCATCATCCGCCTTTAGGATCTTTTTCGCACACCACCATAAGAACATATGCACACCACGAGTTCATGGATCATCGCTTTAGGTTTGACCGTTTGAGACATTGGACAACTTGAACAGGGCTTCGTTTTCTAGTCCTCTCCATGTTGCCCAATCCACAGATAAAATTACAGTTACGATACCTCAGCGAGATCAGCCACTAGCTTCGAACAATTCAAATTTTCGCAGCAACTTTCCTTTCTGTTTTTATGTTGTAATGAACAGCAGTATCTATAATGATAGTAATGTTCCCTGTCGAGTGGTCAATTCCAAAGGATAGCATACTAATCAGCAATATTGCTCTCTTTTCGCCTTGCTTTCTGGCTAATAAGAAAGTCGAACGTAGCAATTATTTAAGAACAGCTCGCTCCTGATAACCTTAGTACGACCTTTGTACGTGTTTGTTATTCATCATTACACTTTGTAAAGCTTTTCTGTTGAGGTGACTCTTGAGTGGTACGGAGCACCTAACTCGACCATTACTGGATGAGCATAGTCTGCATGCACCATTTATTGACGAACAGTTCTTCAATGCCTTTTATTTTAATATAAGTTATATAAATTTTAAAGTAATTGAAAAGACAAGTAATTACTGTATATCATTTATTCATACTTTTATATTTTTATAACTATGAAAAAAAAGCATGAAATCACCTCTATGTGTTGATTTGTTCATATTTTTAGACAAGTGTCACATTACAGTGCAGGCGTGGACGTTCTCCTCGTTGAAGAGCGCGACCGTGTGGCCGTCGACGATGTGCGTGAAGGTGCGGTTGGAGTAGGATCCGACGACCGGCGCGTTGTAGACGGGGAGGTAGTACTTCTGCGTGGCCATGTAGGTGTCGTACGTCCTCCAGGTACTGTATGGCGAACGGGTAGTACTTGGCGTCGTACGGCCACGGCCAGAACTCGATCGCCATGCCGGTGCGCCGCGCCGCCCGGAGCACCTCCCGCCGGTCCACGTACCCGTCACCGTCACCTTCTGCCTGTCCATGTCGATCTCCACCGTGCCCACGCCTGCAAACCACAACGCATAATTAACAGCGTGCACACCGAAACGTATGCACAACGAAACATCTCCATGTTTTTCTGACTAGGATTATTCATGCATGTCATGCGTGCCTTCGAGTCGGGACATGGCCTTCCTTACTCGCTTCTCTCGCAGCCCTCTCAGTCCATGTGAGAACATTCGTCTCCACGATCTTGATCACACGCACTGACAAAAACGCAGACTGAAACGTACGACGAGTTAGGCTATGCCATCTCAAGCATACTTACAGACAAGGCGTCCGACAAGGTAGTGCTCCTCTGCGTCCTCCAAAAGAGTAGCATTTTCCCGGGCGGCGCTTGGTGTGGATGGATGCACGACGATTGCAGATACGAGGCGTATAAATACTACCGCCAGAGAAGGCTAATGCATGGTAAGTTCGTAAGCTGCGGGGAATATCAACATGCGCGAGCATTAAGATGCAGAGATGCTAAAGCATGGCTGCTTTTGGCATCGATGCCTCCCAACACGAGGGGATGTATATGCACGATCGATGCAGCTGGAACAAAATGCGATTCCTGGGAATTAATTTGTTTTAGTTGGCCGGGGAAGGCTCGGAGACATGTTGGGGGAAGAACCATGTCATTCTATCTCTGAAATGGAATCCGACGGTGGAGGATAATGTTCACGAATCCAGCCAGGATAATGATCGGATGTATAGTGGAGGAGATTTCTGTTTCGGGTTTGGTCATTTCCCGTCGCTAGCCAGGTCGCATTGTTCCATGTCGTTGTTTAGTCGAATCCATAGTTACACAACTTATTGTCTTATTAGTGATATGACGGTGAATATCAGAGGGACTTACGCAACAGTAACTGAATAAGACATCTAGAGAAGCATTTCGTTGCTCTCCGAGTGCTCTGGCACTGATAGGTTGCAACAAGAAGCGTAACAAAATGTAGGGCCTGGTTCTCAAAGGTGGTTTACCACTCAAATGAAATAAGTTCCAAGAGGGTGTTTCTATACATCTTCTTTCAATACAAGTTTTACAAATTTTTAAACGGGTAAAAAAGTGAGTAATCAGTATTTATCCTTCATTCACACTTTAACATTTATACAACTTTAATAAAAAAATACATATAAACACCCCTCTTAATTCGTTGGATCCGGGGTAAAACCATATGAACACGCGGTTCTGCACGGCCCAGACCATTAGGTTTTTTTAGATAAAGGAAACAATCCGGCCTTTTCGCACAAGTAGGAATACGGCCAACGATACAAACTCCAAAAGGTATTACACAAATAACAACTGGCTCTAAAGCCGACAAAACACAAACCACATAGTCTCCCAAGGCGATAAACAAGTGCCCAAAAGATTACAACAGCATGCCCTAGGCCTCAATTCTCCGACTCAATCTCCAACCAAATTTGGTAAATAAATCGAAAACTGTGGTCTCAAGCAGCCTGCATCCCCTTAACAACATCCCTTTCTTCCTCTTTAGACAGCGGAGACCAGCTTCTGATCCAATACGTTCCTCAAGATTACTCGCACGAATGAGTTAAACGAACTTCATTGAAAATCAAATCGTTCCTATACAGCCAAATAGACCAACACATGGCTACTGCACCTATTAAGATTTGGCCCTTAAGCTTAGAATTAGTACCCCTAAGCCAAGAACCAAGCATCATAGATACATTACGAGGAGGAAGGATTCCGCAAGTGATGAATATGGTATTCCAAATAAATCTCGCCAATTGGCAATCAAAAAACAAATGTTGAATTGATTCATTAGAATTACAAAAGCAACATTTAATACTTCCTTGCCACTGTCTTTTAGCCAAATTGTCCTTTGTTAGAATTACTCTGGTCTTTAAGTACCAAAGAAAGATTTTGATCTTCAAAGGAATACTTAACTTCCAAATAACACACCTCCTAGGAATGGCGTTATCCTGAATCAAAGCATTATACATGGATTGAACCGAAAAGATACCCTTCTTGCTAAGATCCCCATCTAAACTTGTCCTTCTCCCGAGTTAAAGGAACTTTAACAACTTTTGACACTAGTTCAAACCAAGATGTCAAGTTGAAGCCTACCAAAGATCTGCGGAAAGAGACGTTTAGCGGAACCGATTGAAAAACATTTGCCACTGTGACATCCTTCTTTCTAACAATTCTATATAGGTTAGGATACGTCTCCATAAGAGGCCTGGTACCGATCCAAAGATCCTCCCAAAATCTAGCACATCTCCCATCCTCAATACGAAAGGAACCCATAGACAAGAATTGCTCTTTAACTTCCATCAAACCTGACCAAAAGGAGGAATCCCCGGCCTTCCTAGTTATCTGAGTGATGGATTTACTATGCAGGTATTTCTTTCTAAGTAAGTTTTACCATAGGCCTTCCTCACTTAACAATTTAAATAACCATTTACCTAGCAAACATCTATTCTGCAATTCCAAGTCCAAAATTCCCAGACCCCCCATACATTTCGGTTTATTGAGCACCGTCCATCTTGCTAATCTAGACCAGACCATTAGGTAGGCCATAATACGAGCCTTATCTGGCTTTCTTTTAGGACATGTAGCCCCGCCCAGAGAAAAGGGAATGCACATGGCCCATCCCCCAGTTCCTCACCACCCTGCGAGAAATATCAAAGATCGACGAGAAACCACGGAGCCACCTTCGAAAGAACCAAAACAGAGACATGACAGATGCTGACACATATCTCTTTCCCAAACAAAAAAAATATCCCAGAGTTGCGTAACCTCGAGCCAAATCTATGAGATGCATGGGTCCCTCCCTGCACGTACGTACCATTGTTAGTAGTATTACCTATTACTGTATGTATGTATGTATGTATGTATGTATGTATGTATGTATGTATAGTGGGTACAGTCCGGCGAGAGTTTGGCGCTTTGCTTTGAAAATTTTGGGAGCGTTCAGCGAACGGTAGAATTGAAGAAGAGTTCCTATGATGGGTTTGGTAGACGGAAACATCTAGACGGACACGAACGAGCCCGCCACTGGATCAGTGTCATTCAACTAACTCGATCGTTTTTAGCCCCAGAATTTGCAAGGACGCAAGAGGAGAAGATAGTCTGCCGACTCCGCGCTTCTGATTTATGAAAAACACAATTAGCTCCTTCCCGAGCTAAAACCCTCAAGATACCAAGCGCTAGACTTACACCGCATCGACTTACGGAACCGTTCGGCACCAGCAACCGAGCTCTCATACATGATTCTGCCCACGGATAGGAAGGAATGGGATATTTTGGTGAAGTTCTACACAGCGAGGCAGTGCTACTAGGACCTGTCAGCGAGTATGATTGACTGAGTCACCGAAGAATAAGTAATCATTATTTACTATTTATTTATATTTTAATATTTATATAATATTAATAAAAGGTAGAAATATCTCTCAAAGTTGCATCATGTGGGCCACCTATGATTAGGGTTAACAAAATTGACATGGAGAAAATCACTCGAAATTTGAAATTCAAAAATCGGAAATATTGTGCCAAAAATGATCGAAAATTGACAAAATTGTAGAGTTTCAAAATAAAAAATTTTGGAAAAAAATTCAAAAATCGACCGTCTTCATGAAAAATCGACGGACTAGTTGAACTTTTTTAACGGTCGATTTCTTTGTGATTTTCATTAATTTTCTTCAAAAATGAGCATTTTTTACCCATTTTTAACCGGTTTACATAATATAGATTTTTCTGATTTTATCTTGAATTTGACTAGTTTACCGATAAGTTTTAGAAAGTTCCAGTGATTTTCATCGATTTTAAAAACCTACCTACGATGCCAACGAATCGCTATCCTGCCAGGCGTCGGATGGTGATCCGAAGACAGCTCACATCAATAGCCACGAGACCATCCCAGAGGATCCAGAGCCTTTCGACTCGCAAGATTCCAAGTCGCTTCCAGAAGCGGAAGAGCCATCCAAACAGATTGTGGGAAGAACAGAGTACAACTCAAATTCTCTAGTTCATTGATCGCCATATTCACAGAAACGAGCGCCTAGCTCTGTTACATGACATCGTCTCGACGAGGGACGGTGGAAGTTGGAACCAAGTAGCACTACGTACAAATTTACAGCACGGGAACAAACCACAAAACATAAGAAAGTCGGAGAGAAATAAACACTCTTATGTAGGCTTATCAGCGTGGCGGGCGCATGCATACTTCAGCCGCGAACGGCGACGTGGAGCGCGTGCGCTGGGGGCGGGGGCTGGGGCGGGAGGGGCGGCGCGGTGAAGGGTAGGCTCCTGAGCATGAGGAAGCGCATGCGGCGCGGGAAGGGCGCGCCGTAGAGAAGCTGTTCCAGCGCCCGCGCCACCAGCACGGTGTACTCCTCCAGCAGCTCCGCCACGATCGCCACCAGGATCATCTCCGCTCCAGCTAGTGCCTGCCTCGGACGGGCGCGAGGAGCTCGTTGTGACTTGTTGAGTCTGAGCCGGGGTATCACGCTCTCACATGGACCGCGCGGTAACTGCGGTTGGTGCGGTGGGAGGGCGTGATGCGCGGGTCCTCAAAAGGCGGCTGGATCGGATTGGATTCCGGAGCAGGGGATGGGATGGGATGAGATGGGAATGGATACTTTTTGGTCGTTTGAGCGTGTTCGGTGTGGACGTGGGGCGGGCTCGGTTGGTGGGTTGGCACGTCCCCACTATCCAGAGATGAAAACGATTCGGATATTTTCTGATCGATTCAGATATTTTTGGATACGGATTTTATTGGATCGGATATTTGTCGGATAGTATTGGATCGGATACGGATACTGATTTTTTTATCGGATATGGATACGGATTCGGTAGCTCATTATCCGTTGGATACAGATTCGGATAATAGTGGGTCGGATATCCGGATAGACATATGGGCTGGGCTAAGACTACTCTTTTGGCCCAAAAAAATTTCTTAATTTCATAATTGTTTTCTAATTTAATTAATCCCTAAAGCAAGTTTCAATTATTAAAATTAGCAAACCAACTCCAAAATTATGAATTTTTTTTGAGAAAGTTCCAGTAATAATATAACATTTAAAAAATTATTTCAAGATTTTATCAGATTTTAATTTTCCTCAAAAATTCAAAAACTTCCGCTCTAAATAGGAAAATATATTAAATAAGTAGCTACAAAATGCATAAAACTCATAAATACATAATTTATTATTTTAAACATAATTCAACTAAGAATATAAATCTTGAGTCATTACATATAAGTGTTATATACTTTTTCTAGAGATATGATATCTAAATATTATCAAACTTTTAGTATGTTATGTGTTTGCTTCTATTTGTATCTCTCGAGTAAGGATTACCTTTTATTTTGTGTTTTACTCTATGTGTATGATGAACTAATCGTATGTGTGTGATAAACTAATCCTTATATAATTTTATTTGCGACATGGTATCTAACTATTGTCTAAGTGAATAAAAATGCTTACATTTGTTCAATTTTCAATAATATTTTGATCAAATCAATTAGTTATGTGTTTCTGTTGATTTTTTATATACAATTTAAGGGGTTATCATGTTCCGATAAATATTCAAAATCATATCCGATTCGATTCGTATTCGATCCGTATCGGTATTTGATATTATCCGTTTTCGTATTCGTATCCAAACTATCCGTATCTGTATCTGATAAAAAATATGAAAACAAATATGGTAGAGCTATTATCCGTCCGTATCCGATCCGTTTTCACCCCTACCGCTATCACGATAAGCCCCGCGTGCGCTACCAGCCGCCGGAAGGAATACTATTAGTGAGAATATATCCATGTCTATCTATATCTGTGATTAATTAGTGTTCAAGTTTGAATTATTTTTATTTTATTTTGAATTTAAAGCAATTTGTAGTGCTGTCAGTATTTAGCGACACTTGTAATGGCTGCGCTATCGGCCTAGGATGGACAGTAGTGCTGGCTGTTGAAGCTACTGATGTGAAAGCGGTAGTCTTTTTACAGAGAAATGTTTCTCTGGATGTGTTCATTGGCGGCACTACCAACCTTTGAAAGCGGTAGTACCAGAAGTGCGATACTACCGACTCTTATGTGTCTAGGTCTAGAGTTAGGGTTGCCTCCACCATATAAGGAGATAAAGGGGGAGGAGAAGTCTTCAAGTCTCTAAACTCTAGATTAGGGCTTTCACAAGATTTCGATTGTTCTTGTGTGGGTGTGTGAGTACCCCTTAGGAGTTTTGCCTTAAGTGTGAGAGACTTTGTAAACACTCCTCATAATTTAAATGCAAATCATCTTCATATTTAAGTTTTTGTCTCAAGGTTTGATCTTCTTGTTACCTTACTTTAATATTTTCTTGTGGTTTCTTTCTTACTTGATCTCTTGTTGCCAAGAATGTATGATTGACAGATGTATCATGTGAAGATCATCTCAATCAAGCAAGTTTCTTCTTTATCATATAAATTTCTCTAAGAAATCGGTTTTTAGATTGAGAAAGAAGTTAATTTTGATCCTACTTATTTAAGGGTTCTTTTTTGGGTATTCTTATTTACTATATGATATATGAGAGGCTATCTAGAATTATCTTGATCATCAAAATCCCATGAGCAAATTTAGGATTAAGTTTTTGTTTTTGAACTCATTTTTGTGCATCCTTCCTTGAACTAGAAAAAGGTCGTAACTTTAGTATCAATCATTGCGATTAAAGGTTAGAATAGGTTCCTGACATCAATAGGAAGGTGCCCTACAAAGTTTCACATGGTTTGAATTAGCTCATTAAAATATTCATTGATTTTTATTTTTAAAACCAGGCTAATTTTTCCTATTCATCCCTATTTTACTGTAGTGTGGCACTACCGCAGTAGCCCGGTAATACTGGAGTTACTGTTCATCCCGGTACTACCAGTCTCTGTAGCGTGGTATTGCCACCCCTGAACTGACTTTGAGAAGATTTGTCCTCTTTCGCTCTTCTAAGGTCTTAGAAGATTTTGATCGAATTCTTTAAGAAAAAAATTATTATGTCATCATTTATCCCCAATTAGTCACCATTTTCGATGCTTAAGTTAGGTTCACAGCACCGCGCGTCCGCGGGGTATGTGCACTGTCACGGTTCAACTAGCGAAAGAAAGTCCTAGCATTAATATATTCGAGTTGGTTCTAGAAAACCCTGTTCGAGTTGGCGGCAACCTCTCATGGTTTTTTCGCCAGGAATTTTAGGGGCAAACGCGGAGGAATTATCTGGTTTTTTTGTGTTGAGAAACCTTGCTACCGGATGTAGTCTAGGGTTTCTCCATATATCAAGTATTGCGAACAGAGAGACAGAGTGTACGGAGGAACGGGAATTCTTTATTACTTTCTCTCATATGTACAATAAAGAAGAACCCCTTCTCTATTTATAGCCTCCATCTAGAGTTTCAGCAAACAGGCCATTATGGGTCTTCGTGGGCTTTAGGGTTTCTTAACATTTTGAACTAAAACACAGATACACCTTCCAACAACTGATGCTGTGAATCGGCTCAGGTACAAAACTGAGCAGGGCCAACTAGAATTTGCCACCTGTCCCAACCGTAGATTAAGCGTTAGTTACCCAAATCTGTTAAAAGGCACACCAACGTGCTTGGTCCCTACTTCACTTCTTTCCCCCTCATTGGACTTGGCACAAATAGCAACTGTAAATGAGGAGCACGCGAAGCCCGCGAAACCATGAAACACGTGCATTGCCGGAGTGCTGCATGAGGCAGCAATCAGCAGCGCGGTGCGTTCACCCAGCCCCCCGCCCCCGGCGCCGGCGCTGCGACCAACGCGCAGGACGACAACCTGCACCACGCCATCTGCTTTATTTGTGCAATTCTCCTCTGCTTCTCTTGGATCCCTCTCGCTTCATTCAATCTTTTCTTCAACTCTTCTCTGTTTTGCTTTCCGATTAACACCAACGCATGGCGAACAAAGAGACCTGCCGTCATCTGGCGCTTATACCAACACGCCGCAATCCTTCGTGCTCTTGCGCTCATGCTCGCTGGCATGGACGATTCAACAAAGATCCCTACACATGAGCCGGTCCCCTGATGCTGGCGATGCCATGCGGCTAGAGGTGGGCGTCGTGTCAGTCGGGCCGACCCGATATAGTCTCATTGTGCTTCGTGCCTGAATCGTGCCGAGCTGCGATGGCCTATCGTGCCATGCCGAGCCAGTGCGACTTATCTTCGGCGAGCCTAAGCATGATCCATTTGCGCTTCGTGCCGTGTCGGCTAGACCCAGCTTATTTGCACTATTGTGACGAGAACAAAAGAATTAAAAACATATAGAGTTAAGACAGTGGACACAAATATTATAGAAAAAAGAATTAAAATTTATTTATTCTTAGAACGAGGGGATGTGCTAAACACGAGCGAGAGAGAGGGCAACGAGAGAGTAAGGAAGAGAGATAATGGAGATTGAGAGAGACGGATGAGCGAGAGAGAAATTGAGAGAGACGAGTGAGAGAGAAAACTGACCCGTCTCTCTCAGATGTCGGCGGTAGGGTGGCATTTATATTATTGGGTACGTCTATAACGCTCACGCTCTGTGGGCCGGTGATCTTCATGCTGAGTTTCTTCCTCATGTCTTGGGTTATCGGGCCCGACACGGTCCGTCATAAAGATCGCATCGAGCGTCGTGCCGCCAGTTGTCTTAGTTCGTGTTCGATATGGCCCGTCCTCTGATGTCATGTCCGGTCAAACTTCAGACCGTGCTGTGCCCACCGTGCCTCATATCGGTCCAAAAAAATCTGGCTTGAGTGCCCACCTCTACATACGGCTCATCTTGCAGTACGTTTCGCATGCTTTCCAACAGCCAGTACTATTGGACCGATTGGGTAGGGCCGAGTGAACAAACCCACTTATGCTGGGCCAGTTTTACCCGAGCCACCAGCAGCTTGCCCTGCAGTAGGAATGCAATCGATTCGAATAGTTTCCATCTGATGGATGATCGAATGTATTCGGATCAGATTTGGGTAGTTATTTCGGATAATTTTCGAATTTAGATATTTTTTTCGAATTTGGATTCGAGATATTACTATCCGTCGAATCGGTATATTCCGAAATGATTTTCGGAAAAATCCAAAAACTTTTACTCGGATATCTGAACCTTCCTCATAAGTTCACCGTTAATGCCACCGACATGCACACACTCCGCCCCTCGCCACCTCCTCTAACCACCCGCCGATGGCGAGAGCGGCGCCGGTGGCCAAGGCGCCCCAATCGAAGCACCTGGTGGCGCTCACCGCTGTCGCCATCCTCGGCCTCGTCCTTGTCACCGATTTCCTCTGGGCCTCCTCCGCCTCTTCCCCTACCACCGCCGCCATCTAGTCCTCCAGGCTCGACCTCTCCACTCGCCCCACAGCGTCGCTGTCGACCTCGCCGAAGAAGGTGACGCCTCCCATCTCACTCCTAATGCTTAGGAATGTTGGATTGCTGCCTCTAGTGCTTTCAAGTGGTCTGTGCTCCGGTAGCGTCAAGGTGCGTGGTACTCAGGCGCGTGCGATTAGTGAGATCTAGTGGGAATTTGGTATAACTTCACGTTCTGATAGCAAGAGTAGAACACATTTCGCTCGGGGGGCAAATAATCATGTTGCTTGCCTGCTTGGATATAGAAGCCTTTCCCCTTATTTCTGCAACGGACAAGTGAAGAGCTGAGGAAAAACAACTGTTTGCCAAATGGTAACGTGGGAACACATCTAAGAGTATCTAATATTTTAACTCCTAATACATTGAATTGGGGCCTACCCAAAAATCTTTTTCCCAAAAAAAACTCCCATCCTCCAACAGTTCCTTTCTTGTTCCCTAAAAAATATGTTAATTGGTCACGTGGGCCTCTTTCCCATGAAGCCATCGCTTTTTCTTCAAGCGTTTGGGCCGCCAGTTTGCTGGTCTTGTTTTGTATGCAAGGTGAAACAGGTACACGATACAAAGTCATGGTAGGAAATGTTAACGCAGATATGCAGAAACTCACGGTATCAGATTCAGATGGATTCAGTACATTAATTGGACTAAAATTGGACTGATTTGAAGCTAAACTCCGGAGCGTCGTGGTCTGCAAATATCAATAATCAACACAGGGAAGAAATAAAATAGCTTGATTCAGATAGAAGAGAGATCGATGCTTACCGCAACAGTTGTCTCTGCTACGTTGCAAGCTTAGCCGTGTCCTTCCGGATGCATGTTGCAGCCGACCACCTCCAGACTCTGATAATTGCCAGCAATACACTCTGAAATGGCAAAAACAGAGAACCTGCAAAGACACACCAAAAACGACAACAGGCAAAAATATTGCGCTGGGCAGGAAGTATCTGAAGACAACGCATAATCTTTGCGATGCATCAACTGGCTGCATCTTTTCTGTATTTTCTTCATGCTTATAAAGGAAACAAAACTGGACTAATTACAATATGACTCGATTAACTGATTTCTACTCGGACTCCAATTCTAGTTAGCCAAACTCTATGTGGCAAGGACTTACAGACTCCTGCTGCTGTTGTCTTTCCGACACAAGACGATAATCTTCCTAACTTAATACTTCTGACTGCAGACTCTGAAACAAAACGTCCAGAACTAATACTCCTAACACAAAACGAAAAACAAGAAGTAAACTAGAACAAGATTATCTCAACAATGCACACCTCCATTTCCTTCTGCACTAGCATCATTTCCACGCTTTCAAGTGACAGAACAACTCCTCAATCCGCTCCTGATTTCTTTGATGCAGAAGCTCAAGCAGTATTCTCACCAGCTCAACAGCTGACGCTCCGTTATAATCAGAGTCGTCGTCATCTTAATTCAACAACTTCCCCATGATCGGTATCTTAGCCTTGAGCATGTACCTCTCAATCGACAAGTATATCACTGCCATTAAAAATAAATGCAGAAATATATATACTCGATGCCACAAGCAGTCAATTCAAGAATGTTCCACTTTCATTTTAGGATAATTGCAGACATTATCTCCTCTGATTAAAGATCACTCTTCAGCGATGACCTAGAAGTATGCTAGTTTTATGGTGCACCACAATGTTTTTCACCTCTGAAAAAGTAAAAGCTACAGAATATCACATAATTTACAAAATTCCCCAACATTCATGACCCCAAAAGGCAGCAATTGTAATTGCAGCCAGAATAGCATGACACAGCGCTATGAATCGTACCCAAAGAAACGACCCAATTGAATAGAGTTCACAGAATAGTGAGGCATCAGATCGAGAAAGAGGCCCAAACCCTTACCGAAGTGGAAGTGGCGCCTGAGGCGGCGGACTGCTTGGCGGAGAAGAACTCCTCGAGATCGCGCTTGACGTCGGCTGCCATCCGCTTGTCCTCGCGCCTTGCGGCCTCGGTGGGGTCGACGGCCAGGCCGGCGGCGGCGGCGAACTCGCGCTCCTCTAGGTCGGACACGGCCTTCCGTCGCTTGACCCCTGCGGCGGCAGCGCGAGCGGCGGCCTCGCGGCGGGCGCGGAGGCGCCCGTCGAAGTGCCGGCGGAGGGATTCATCTCGGAGGAGGCTGTAGGAGCTTGCGAGGCGCTGGAAGTCGGCGGTGGCGTTGGGGTCGTCGGGCGTTTGTCGGGATGGCGAAGCCGTGACTGGGTTCTGTAGGCTTTCTCGATGTGCTCGAGAGACAGCGCCACGCCTTCCTCGCCGGAAGGGAGGCAGAGCACCTCGTAGTGTTCGATATCTTCTTCCTCCTGCCCCATCGCCGCCATGGGTGCCGAACCCAAGTCGGCGGTGAAAGTGTCCGCCTGTTCCGACCCGTAGCAAGGCGGAGGCGGCGACCGAAGGCGAGGGTGCCAGCGCGAGGGGAGGTGAGGAGCGGGAGACCAGCGCGAGGGGAGGTGAGGAGCGGGAGGCGGCGGCCGAATGGCGCGAATGCACGCGATTTGGCCGCAGGAGAGGCGTGAAGCGATGATCGGGAGCGCGGTGGCGTTGCGGAAAAATGAGGACGACGGGGTCAGGTTTTGGGCGAGCGAAAATTTTGGGAGCAAGATTGCGGCACTGTTGAAGTTGTTTTTTTCTTCAATCAAGCCCTAAATCACATATTAGGAATGATTTTTAGACACTGTTGGAGATGCTCTAAGCTATGCATGATTTCGTCATTTGTTGGAACTTAAAGTGGTGTGTTTTTGTTAACACTGCTAGTTTGTGTTTATCTAGGCATATCCATCCTTCCCCTACCATCTAATCTAGTACCTTGGTTTTATCCATCAGAGTATGAAAATGGCCTTGGCCCTGTACTTTTTCCTGGACTAAAATATTGTTGTCAGATTATATTCGGTTTCTTACTTATGTCTACATTGGATGAATTTTGCAACAGATGGTAGTAAACAATGTGCAAAACCATGCTTTACACTTGAATGTTTTACACCCTTATTGTTAATTTCTTAATTATAACGACCTATGTTGTGTAGAGTTATTCCCATGGTCTATACGTATCATTCTATATTTTAAAATTTGTCATACATGCACCGTTCAAATTTAGTGTACATTTGTAATATTGTTGAATTGCCTGATAAAATGACTTATTAGACTACGATAATTTTGTTGCATGTTGAAATCATATGTTTAGTTAATCAGTACTATATATGTGTTTTTGTGGTATCTGTTTTCGTGTGTTATCAGACAAAAAATATTTGATACCATATCGATTCCACTCCGTATTCGATTCGAATCCGCGATCAATATTATCCGTGCCGTATTCATATCTGGTACTATCCGAATCCGATTTCGAATCCGGCAAAAAATATGATTTAGAATGTAAAAAAACGATATCTGTTCGAATCCGAGTTGATTACACCCCTGACTGCACGAGTTTGAATACAGGACGACTTCTAACTTCTGGTTACCCGATAGGCCCGGCCTTGTTCACTTTTTAACAGGCCTCACAAGTTCGACCTGTCGATGGGTCGTTCACTCGTTCTACTCAAATTCGATCGGCCCAATAATCAGTAGGACTGGACATTTCGTCTTATTCCCTAGCACAGCTTATTTCGAGTTTCTCTCTCTAAAAAAGGTACATTTGCGTTCGACGGGAATACAAACCGGCCAGGCGACGCTGTCGTCTTCCGGCTGTCAAAAACCACACCGTTTGATCCGCAAGCCAACGCTCGTCTTCGACTTTGTAATTGCGCCGTACTACAGAACGAGTTTGCCGCCGGCCGATTTGGCTACAATGTGTTAAGACTATCTGGCAACACAGCAGGTAGAGATGTAAATAGAACGAAAAGTTTCCCATTGTTTTGGAGTAAAACGAAAATGTAAGTGACAGTTTCTACAGAAACGGAACAAAAATTCCATATTACTCAAACCGAAAAGTCTGACGGAAGACCCACTACTCAAGGCTCTCAAGCAGTCAAGCCCATCTGACCAACCCAGTGTCAACTACTCAACAGGCCAACCCTAACTCCGTAATTTCGTCCCCCCCCTCCCTAACCGCGCCTCCTAAGTCTCAACACCCTGTCACCCTGAGGTCCCTGACACCATCAGTGGTGCTACCCCCTCGTCCTCCCTCCCCCACGTACGCCCTTCCCACCGTGTCTCCCCCCACCGCGCCACCCCCTCGTCCTCCCCTCTAGGGGTGGAAAAAAAACTTAAAACTCGTGAGTTTAACGAGTACTCAGAAACTCGACTCGAGCTCGTTCCTTAACGAGTCGAGTCAAGTTGGGTTTTAAACTCGTTAAGGTAACGAGCTTAACGAGTCAGGAAAAAAAACACTATAAGTTTGTACCCTTAGTCCCGTTCTTTCAACTTTCAGACCCAATTTTTTTCCTCATTTCACATGCGCAATTCTCCAATTCTCAGCTCGGCTGCATCTATGTTTATACAGTCATAAAATTATTGAATATTGAAGCTTTGTAGCACCTTGATGAGCAGAGGCATCATAACAAGCTAACTCGAGCCAACTCGAGTTTTTAACGAGTCGAGCCGAGTTGAGTTTTCAGCTCGTTAAGAAAACGAGTTGAATCGAGTCGGCTCGTTATCTTAACGAGTTTAACGAGTCGAGTCGAGTTAGTTCGATATCCACTCCTCCCTTCACCCTCGCCCCCGCCCCACCCTCGCCCCGCCGCTCCAGCCCTCACCCCCGCACCCGCTGCTGATGCTGCGGCGCCCACCTCTGCAACTGCTGTATCCACAGCCGTGTCTCCGCTGGTGGAGGCGAATGGCAACTCCGACAATAAGAAGAAGTTGGAGTTTCCTTTCCCATTTCTGCAGAGTTTTAGTTTCGTCTCCGATTTCCTCTTTTGGTTCGTTATGTGCTGTTTATTTTTTATTTGGTTTGACAGGAGGAACTAGGAAGGCGGAGAAAGGGGAAGGGTGCATGACGTGCAGTCGCAAGAAGTTCAAGTGCACGAAGCTGTACATCTCCTCTACGCTCGCAAGATTTCCCATCCCCTCTCATCAATATCAAATTTTGCATATGTTTCATCATTGTTTGTGCTATGCCTAGGATGCGATTATAATTTTGGTCGGGCGCTAATTTAGTTTTCCATCCATAACGAATCTGGCGCTGTTTCGAAGTAGAGAAATTTTATAGTGCATCATACTAGTTTTATATAGTAGATAGTAAAAATCAGATCTAACTGTTAATTTGTTAAGAGTGTTCTACTACTTTATTACCAGAGAAAGTATAAATAAATTCTAGTTAATCTGATCAGTTGAATCGGAAAGAATGAATGGCTCATGTTGAATTTATTGTATCATAGAAGAGCTCTTCCAGGTAACTCTAGTTTCAGTGGCCGCACTTCTCAAATGTAGATGGAAATAGCACTAAACATTGTCAATTTGGGACTGCCTGAGTATCAAAATTTCACAACTCAATTTGAGCATGTGTAGCAACTTTATTTGAACATGTTGAGTTTTTGTTGTGTTCCACGGAGAGATTTGGGTGAGGAAACTGGCCCCTTTTGAAGTTTTAAATTTACCCATTCTTATCATTCTATTATATTCTACTGCAAAGCTGCGCACTTGAAGCACTACTCACAGGAGCAGGCTGATTGTGATTTCCAGTCTAGCTGTGCATGACCTTCATATTAGTGCCATGTAATGTTCTCTGTCTTTCTATTACACAACAAATTACCAACTAGCCAGTGTCCTCCTTTGAATGAAATCATGTACAGCCTTCTGAGTTTTGAATATTGTTACCTCTGCCTGTCAGTTACAATTCTTGTCTTTACGTCTTTCTGATGAAAGTTTCCAGCCAAACTTCTTCCGGTGCCAAGACCAGACCAAGAGGTCGTGGCTATGTTAACATCAGGATTGAGTGTTTCAATTGCTCTTGAAAAAGGTTATCTTGATACACAGTTCTTTTGTTTTCTTTGTCATATACAATGTGGTTTTAACCTCATATTTGGTCAGCCAAATTTTAAGTTTAATGTTCTGCATGTTTTCTTGTCACTTCACCAGCTAGCAAAACTAGCAGGCAACAAGGTTGTTGCCACATGTGGTGAGAGTAAGGGTGTGTTTGGCAGGGCTTCAACTTTACCAGATTAAGCTGAAAATTTTAGTTTCATCAGATTCGTGAAAATGAAGCTGTGAGTACGATAAGATGTTTAGATGGATCATCTTGTTTACATTTTAGACAAAAATATAAACTTAATTCAATTTATTTTAGCCTACAAGTTTCAGATCTCAAGTGAAACTGAAATCTGGAGCTCTACCAAACAGGCCTTAAATCTGCACTTCTAGCTTCCTTAGGAGTTGAGCGAGTTATCAACTACCAAAAATGAAAATATCAAAGATGTGTGTTTTCTTTCAACCTTACTTTTCATACTTCAGCTGCTTATAATGCAATTTTGCTACAATATCAATCTTGTGTTGAAGAATGCAATTTTTGTAAGCATCCAGGTTTCATTCAAACTTGGTACATTTGGATAAATCATGTACCATGTTCTTGTAGAATTTTCCGCTTTTGTTTCTATATCCACTCCACTCCGCTCCGTTCCGTATCCGTTTCCGTCACTATCTGTTTTCGTATCCGTTTTTCGGGTTTCTGACTTTGTTTTCGTTACCGGTACAAAATATGGAAACAAAAATGAAACATCTATTTGTTGACCGTTTTCGTTCCGTTTTCAAGCAGAATCCATAAAAGAATCCGTGGAAGGGCTCTAGTTATGCGGACCTGGATTCGCTACACGTAACATCCTCAAAAATACAAGAATGAAAATGAAATTTTTTAAATTTTGAATGTGATATATTCCTAAGTTTTCTGGCATTTTCTGGATTTCTTGATTTTTGGCCTTAAAGGAAAACATTTTTAATAAGAGATTCTTGATAGATAAATCATGGAAATAGAAAACACATAACAACAAATTGTAGAAAAATATTATTTAAATATAGGAAATCTCCGAAAACCTTGTCTAAAATTTGAAAGTAATATGAACACATTAATTAATGATAAGAAAGCAAAAAAAGTTAAAAAATACTATAAATAGGAACTATATTTGAATTTATTAAAAATATACAGACCTTATCTTATCCTAAAAATTTTATCACATCATATAAAAGACTACAGTATTCTAAAAAAATTATAAAAAATAATAAATCTTATTTGGTGACTTTAAAAATTCAAAAACTGAAACATTAGTTTCGGCGTATTCCACCTAACAAGACCCCGTCAACGAACAGGGTTGACTACACCCTAGACGGAAGGTTTGGTTCGGTAGAGAGCGTCTTCGTGGTTGGAAACCCTAATGTCTCCCACGATGGATTCCGGGAATCAAAAGACTAATGGACACGGCGATGTACCCAGGTTCAGGCCCCCGGCTAGGGTAATGGCCCTACGTCCTGCTGGTTCTTTGTTGAGGAAATGTGAAGGGGATTACAATGACTTCCCTAGCTTGGGTGAGTTCTCTCTTCTTCTTTCAACCTCTCAATCTCTCGGTCTTTCTTCCTCCTTCCGGCCCCCTCGTCCCATGCACCGAGGCACCCTTATATAGACGGGTTGACCCGGACAGGGGAGAAGGTGGCGCCATACTTATCTACAACACATTAATTACACCCATCATTCCAACTTCCACGTCGACCCATGACTCATTTATTACATACACCTCCGTGGCCTTGTCCTTCAAACCTCATTTAATGTCGGTGCGTGGCTTCGCCCGGTCCGCCTGGGATATGACGCTCCTGCGACGGGTTTGGTAAGAGGCGTCAGAGGGACAAGCCGTCGTCGTGTCAATAGTAGAACCCTTCACAATTAATGACCCTGACACGAGGTGTCTGGGGAGGGAAACTTCGAGGCGAAGCCTCCCTCTCATTCCTTTGGTTACCTCTGTGGCCTGACAAGGGGGACCCAGACGGCCGCCCACTTGCTAGGCCGCCTCATAAGCCATCGCCGGCCGCCGCCAGGCGCCACGCTGCCGCCGCCGGCGAAAGCGTGGCGTGATCGCCACCTACTCGCCAAGGCCCAGCAGCTCCTCGCCCGTGGCGGGCATGATCGCTTCAGTACGCCAGGCACTAAGTCGACTAGGCCGCTTCTTGGGCCTATTACTTCTACGGCGGAGAGGGTACCCCGGTGCAAATTACACCGACAGTAGCCTCTGTGGCCGTCCTGGAACGCGCGCCAGTTGCTTTTCAGACCTTATTTAATGCCAGTGCGTTCCTGGATGGGCCCACCACCTCTGCGCATGCAACCGCTTCGGTCCTCCCCACTTCCGTCGATTTTTCTTGGAACCCGAAACGCCACGTTTTTTGCCTGTTCGCGAACCATTTTTGTGGGGGATCTATATATATGTACACCCCCACTCAACAGTTCACGCCTTCTGATCTTCTTCGCACTTGGCTCTTTATTTTTTTGCCTTCTTCGCTTAAAAAACTTTGCTTCTGCTTCGATGATGCAGCCTCTTCTCTCTTCCACCGCTGGCCAGAGCAGGGTGGACCTCGTTGCCAAGATGGCACCCGAGGGCTCCCTGCACCTCCGCCAGGGGACCGTTGCGCCAGGCTGCGAGCCAGGGGAGATTGTCGTCTTTGCCTGGGGGTTTATGGCGGGCTTGGCGCCACCGTTCTCCGAATTCTTTCTCACCATCCTCCACTTCTACGAGATCCATCATCTTCATCTCTCCCCCAACTCCATTGTCCTTCTCTCCACCTTCGCTTATCTCTGCGAGATGTTCATGACGGTAATGCCCAATCTTCCCCTCTTTCGCTACTTCTTCACCTGCCGCGTCTCTCCCGACAGCGGGATCGCAGGGAGCTGCCACTTCCGCCTCCGCGATGGGTTGGCCCCCAGCTACATTCCCTTCCAGCCACGCTCCAACTGGAAGAATGGGCGGAGCGACTGGCTCTACATCGGCGACGACAGCGGGGTCGACCTTCTTGGGGTGCCTTGCGTGCGGGCAGAAGTCCGCGAGAGCTGGAGCTAGCCCGTTGAGGAGACGGCGGAGCTCCTGGTGATGGCGGCCCGCATCGATCGGTTGCGGGGCGCCGGCCTGATTGGGGCGCTGGTAGTCTGAGACTTCGTGGCTCGGAGGATCAGCCCCCTACGTCGTCGTGCCCGCCCTGCATGGCGATACACAGGGGACGACGACATGACGCGCACGTACCCGGGCAGTAAGTCCTGTTGCCTTTCTTTTGAATGCATATTTTTCTTCACGGTCACCATCAGCTAATACTCCCGTCTTCTTTTGGTGTTAGGCGAGGGAAACTTGGATGGTCCCGCCCTCTCCAGATGGCTATCTGGGTTGATCCCACCAATGCCAAGTGGCCTCGAATTTCCAGCGGATGCCCGGTCGCTCTGCGATCTGGAGTTCGCGGAGCGCCTCCGGATCGTCTAATCCTTCCCGGCGATAGACTCCACCGGTCCCGCCGTGGTGCTGGCCCGCAGCCCCTTGGTGATCAGGGACCAGCCCCGGGCCGACGACCGGAGCACAGGCAAACGGCCGATCGCTCTGGATGCCCCTAGCGCGGACCCCAAGAGGGCCTGCACCGGGGATCAGACTCCTGCAGCCGCCGCTTCGTCAAGCGCGTCTGAAGCGGCGACATCTTCTTCTGGAGCAGCGATGCTTGCCGCCCCTTCTCTGGCGTCGGCTGCACCGACACCGACTCCAACTCCTGCGGCGCCGTCTTCATCGGCACCAACTCCAGCAGCGCCGAGTCCAATCGCTGCTGGTGCCCGCCCGAGCGGGCTTGCAGTGGCAGCCACCTCCTTCAGCTTCAAGTCGCCCCCGAGGGTGACTCACCAAGACACCCCAGCCGCACAGACCTCCGTAGTGCCAACAGGTGCGACGGGCTCATCTGCTCAATGGCAGCTTGGCGACTTCGAAGCTGCCGGGCTGGACGTCACTGGGACCAACGCTTCTGCTCCCCCCGCTCCAATCGCCCCCACCGCCCGCGCCCTCGGCTGCATCTGCCTTTCGCCGAAGCTTAGCGGCCTTCATGACATGAGCACTCTCTCTCAGACTACCCAACGTGAAGCCCAGAGGACAGAGGCGCAGCTGGCCCAAGAGAGGGCCACCGGGACGACCTTACTCGCCCGGGCGCAGGAGGCCGGGGCAGCGCGGAGGGAGGCGATAGACGAGCAGCGGCGGGCACTGCACAATATCGCGATCATGCTCCGGCCGTCATACCGCCGAATGGCGAAGATCTTGGCGCCGCTGGGGGTGGACCTTCGCGAGCCGCTTGAGCCCACGGCGATGCAGTACGCCCACTACATCACTCGGGTCGCTGAGACGCTCTCCGGCCTGCCAGCCGCTCGCTCCGTCCAGGAAGGGCAGCAAGTTGCTAGGGCCACTGCGACCTTTGTGCTGCCGTGCTACGCCAGCCGCGACGTCGCCTTCAATCCAATGACCGTCGCGGACGGCATCGAGGGAGACGAGGCCCAGGCGCACGTGCATGAGGCCACGGAGCGCGTTGTCAGCATGATGGCTGCGGAGGCCCCGGACCTTGGCGCAGTAGCAGGGGAGCCGAAGACCGAAGAGGATGACGGGGGCATTCAAGTCGTCAATGGCGACTGATGGCCCGGGACGCTTCCTTTTGCTTTCTTTATTTTGTCTTGTTCCTGTTTTTTGTATGCCAGAACAATATTAGCAATTGTAATGAAGTTGGCATTTTTCGGTTTCACCTGGGCATGTTTGTCTGTTCGTATTTTGGATGTGCTTGCTCAACTCGATCTTCGGGCGATCAACCCTCAGCCTTGTTATGATGTGAACCTAGACACTCAGGTTAGGTCGATACTTAGGCATTTGTTCGAGTGATTGCAATAATGCGAACAAGGATTATGCAGAACATGCAGGATGCAGTCAAGCAAAGTCTTGAGTTTCTGCGTAGGGGTGTCACTGACTCTTGTCCTTTTGGAACTTATATCCCCGTGACCTCTTGGAACCTGACCGCAGCGTTGGGCAACAAGGAAGAGAGCTTCCATGAGTGGTATGGGGCTTGCGGTGCTCGCAGAGACAGCCAGTGGTGCTTCGCGGAGCCAACCCGGGTGTACGAGCCGCGTTTGAGTCACCGTGCCACATTCGCACTCCCGGTCAACCGTCCTTGCGACACAAACGCTGGGCATTTCCTTTTATCAGCGAGGAGCTATCAGGTTACCAGAGCCAGTGATAACCACGCATAATTCAACCCAACAGGGTGCAAATGCGGAAAATAAGTTGGTACTGTTAAAGTGAGCAACTTATCTTTACTATAGGCCACTGGGCGACCAGCCCGGACTGGTCACGGAGGCCAACACTTTGGCGAGCAGGACGTGGTCGCCCACCTGCCCGCCGGACCCATACGTGGGCTTCTTGCCAGGCGAGCAGGGTATGATCGCCCGCCCGCTTGCCAGGGGGCCACGTGGGCCTCTCACCCGGCGAGCGGGGCATGATCGCCCACCTGCTCACCTGGCTGCCACGGGGTTACTTCGGATGCTTGAGCTACAGGCGCCCAGGCACTACATCTGCAATTTGCGCATGGCTGCTGAAAGCACAAGTAAGCATTACGCAAAACATGCAGAAAACGTATTAAAGAACACAAGGTTCCTGCTCGGGAATGTCATAGTTCTTTTCTTTGGAACTTAGGCTCCTATGATGTGGGGTCAGCCCGCGGCGCTGCGTGGCATGGGAGCAGGTTCCCAACATGGGTATCGGGCTTACAGTGCTCGCGGAGATAGCCAGCGGTGCTTCATGGAGCGAACCCGGGGTGTGCGAGCCGTGTTTGAGTCACCGTGCCACACTCGCGCTCCTGGTCGCCCGTCCGGGCATGACGCGAATGACGGGTGTTACCACGAATCAGTAGGGAGCGGCCAAATCGCCAGAACCCATGACACCCCCACAAAAGGCTATCCACCAGGGGACAAGCAGGGAAAATAAAGCAGAAGCCTTCAAGGCAAACAACTTAGCTAACCGCCAATAGCCGTCGATCAGCCGGGGGGAAACCCGCCCAAGCAACCGATCAAAATGAGCTACTGGGGACTTATAGCTTTTAGGGGTAAAACTTTCGCAACAACTCCACGTTGAAGGAGTTGGCCAGCTCTTGACCGTCCTCAGTGGCCAACCGGACCACCCCGGGTCGAGATACCGAGACCACCTTAAAGGGGCCCTCCCACAGGAGAGACAGTTTGTGGAGCCCAGCATGCGTCTGGATTCTATACAAGACCAGGTCGCCAACTGCCAGTGTTCTCTCGCAGACCCGGGTGGTGTGGTACCGCCTGAGACTTTGCTGGTACCGGGCGGCGCGCAAAGCCGCCCGGTCGCGCACCTCCTCCAGAAGGTTGACATCTTCACCGCGGTGGTCTTCTTGTCCTTCCTAGCTGAACGCCGAGACGCGCGGCGAACCGAACGACAGCTCGGACGGGAGGACAGCTTTAGCGCCGTAGACCAGGAAGAAGGGTGTTTTGCTAGTCGCCCGGCTAGGTGTGGTTCGGAGCGACCACAGCACAGCCAGGAGCTCTTCCGTCCACCGCACCCCTCGCTTATGGAGCCGATCAAATGCTCTGGTCTTCAAGCCTCTCAATACCAACGCGTTGGCACGTTCAGCTTGGCCATTGCTCTTGGGATGGGCCACCGATGCAAAGCGTACCTTGGTGCCCATCTCTTCGCAGAACTCCAGGAAAGCCACGCTAGTGAACTGAGTGCCGTTGTCGGTGATGATGCGATTGGCGACTCCAAAGTGGGTGAAGATCCCATGGATGAACTTGATAGCAGCGAAAACCGTGATGGCACGTACTGCCTCGGCTTCGACCCACTTGGTGAACTTATCGATGGCGATGAACAGGTGGGTGAAGACCCCTATGGCCCACGGGTATGGGCCCAGAATATCCAGCACCCAAACCGCGAACGGCCAGGAGAGCGGGATAGTTTGCAGAACTTGGGTTGGTCGGTGAATTTGCCTGGCAAAGAATTGGCATGCTTCGCATCTCCTCACCAGCTCGCAAGCATCTTGGAGGGCAGTAGGCCAATAAAATCCTTGGCGGGCAACGCTTTTGAACAAGCGTCCGTGGGACGATGGCTCCGCACATGCCTCCATGGATATCAAAGAGCAGGGCGCTCCCCTCTTCCCAAGTGATGCACTTCAGTAGAATTCCGTTTCTGCTCCGGTGGTATAGGTCCCCATCCACTAGAGTATAGCACTTGGCCTTGCGTGCTATCTTCTCAGCTGAGGCATCATCGTCGGGGATCTCTCGATCTCACAGGAAGGCCAAGATGGGGTCCATCCATTGGCCTTCCTGGCCAAGAGTGGCGATCACTCGGTGACCGCCCGGATACTCCGCTTGGCCAGGCTTTTCCCCGGGTGTCGCATCGGCGGCACCGCCGCCTTCCCTGCCGGACCAGGGGGCTGAGACAGGTGCGTTGCCTACCCTCCCTGAGTTGGAGGGCGCGACAACCGCACCGCCACCCGCGCCTGGATCGGAGGCCGCGACAGCTATACCGTCCTCCCCGCTCGGAGCGAGGGCAACGACGAACGGTCGTGAGAGTCTTTCTTCAAAGACTCCGACCGGAGCAGAGACTCTTGAGGACGCAAGCTGTGAAAGCTCGTTCGCCAGATGATTGTCACGTCGAGGGATATGGATATATCCCAGTCCTTCGAAGTGGCGCTCCATCTTCCTAACCTCCGCCAAGTAGGCGGCTATGGTAAGATCAGAGCATTGAAATTCCTTCCGCGCTTGATTGATGACCAGCAGGGAATCGCCTTTAACTTGGAGGGGCCAGACACCTAACGCTGAGGCGACGCGCAGCCCCGCTAGCAGGCTCTCGTATTCAGCAATATTATTAGTGGCCTTGAAGTCGAGGGTGACCACGTACTGGAGGATGTCACCGGTCGGAGAGACCAAGACCACCCCAGCCCCCGCGCCTTCAAGCCTGAAGGAACTGTCGAAAAACAAGGTCCATGGGGAAGGCGCGGGTGCTTCTTCAGCTTTAGAAGCGGCGGGAGTCCACTCGGCAATGAACTCCGCCAACTTCTGGCTCTTGATGGCGGTGCGGGGTAAAAACTTGACACAGAATTCCCCCAGCTCCACCGACCACTTGGTGATACGACCCTCTGCTTCCCGGTTGTGAAGGATCTCCCGCAGGGGTAGGCAGTGACCACCGTAACTTCTCGCCCTTGAAAATAGTGCATGGCTTCTGGGCGCTACCAGGCGGCGTCTGACATCTTCTTCGCGCTTGCGGGTATCTAGTTTCTGCCTCGTGTAGCACCTTACTGACGTAGTAGACCGGCTTCTGGATGCCTTCCTCTCGCCACCAAGATCTGCGCTCACCACCGCCGGGTAGCAAATGATGTCTGAGAGCAATGGTTCACGGGCCGAGGCGACCAATGCGGTGGGGAGGAGAGGTACTGCTTCAAGTCTTCGAATGCTTGTTGAGCCTTGGTCCACTCGAAGTGGTTCGTCTTCTTCAGCAGCTTGAAAAGGAGCAGGCTGCTTGAGCCGAACGGGCGGCTTCATGTGTTTGATGGCCGCTATTTTGTCAGGATTGACCTCGATGCCCTGCCTGGATACGAGGAACCCCAACAGCTTCCCGGAGGGCACGCTGAACACACACTTCTCGGGGTTGAGCTTCAAACGATTCTTTCGGAGGTTGGCAAAGGTCTCCTCCAGGTCTTCAATCAGTTCTTCACTCTTTTTCATTTTTACGACTAGGTCGTCGATGTACACCTCCAGATTGCGCCCTATCTGTGGACGAAAAGTAATATGTATGGCACGTTGATAAGTAGAACCAGCATTTTTTAACCCAAAAGCTATTCTGATATAACAATAAACGCCCATGGTAATTACAAAAGCGGTTTTGTCTCGTCTTCTGCCGCCATGCTAATCTGATGGTACCCAGAGTACGCATCCAGAAAGCACAACAGCTCACATCCCGCCGTGGAGTCGACAATGAGATCGACGCGCGGCAAGGGGTAAGGGTCCTTCGGGCAGGCCTTGTTGAAGTCGGTGAAATCGACGCACATTCGCCACTTCCCGTCAGACTTCTTGACGAGCACAGGGTTGGCAAGCCACTCAGGATGAGAGACCTCCCGGATGATCCCTGCGTGCAGCAGCTTCTCTATATCCTCCCGAATGGCGTCTTGGTGCTTAGGTGCTTGGCGCCGGACCTTTTGGCGAGTCGGGCGCACCTCGGGGAGTGTAGCCAGTCGGTGCTCGATCACCTCCCTGGGGACCCAAGTCATATCGGACGGTTGCCAGGCGAACACGTCGGAATTAGACCGAAGGAAGGTGACAAGCGCGTCTTCCTATTTGGCGTTGAGGCTGGCGCCGATGAAGATGGTCTTCCCGGGCTTGCCCTCGCTCAGGGAGACCACCTTCACCTCGTCGGCCGAGCCGGGCGAGGCGCGGGTCTGCGCCTGAGGGGCTCCCAGGAAGGCGGCATTAGCCGGCTTCACGCAGGTGGTGCCAGCCAGGTCCAGTGCAAAGCCTCTGGCCTGTCCACTCGGATGGCTATAGGGCCACCAGGCCCTGGCATCTTCACCACCATGTATCCATAGTGAGTTGCCGCCATAAACTTAGCCAACGCGGGTCGGCCGAGTATGGCATTGTACGGGAGGTCGAAGTCGGTGACTTCGAAGTCGACCATCCCCGTACGGAAGTTACTTTCCTCCCCGAGGGTGACGGGAAGGCGCACCTGACCCAGGGGGACCATGCCAGCCCCCGGGGCTACGCCGTAAAAAGGTAGGGCCGAGCACAGCTCCTGGTTCAGCACTTGGAGCGCCCAAAATGCTTCAAAGGATAGGAGGTTGATGGAGCTCCCTCCGTCCATCAGCACCCGCCCATGCTTCACGTTCCGGATCGTGGGAGAGACCACGATCAGAAGGTGACCTATGCCGGCGGTGCTCTCAGGGTGGTCAGCCCGACTAATGGTGATCGGCTCCTCCGACCACTTCAGCATCCGACACGCCCCTGAACCGGACGCTGTAGCGTAGACCTCCCTCCTCAACCGCTTATAAGAAGCGTTGGAGGGGTAGGTGGATGAGCCACCGTGAATGTACGCCACAGCGCGGTCCACCTGCTGGAAGGCCAGCGAGGCGGGGTCTTCGTCTTGGTCGTCGCCGTGAGGGCGGCGCTCCTTGAGCCGCCGCTCGACCATCTTGCTCACGACCCGACAATCATCCAGGCTATGAGAGTTGGTCTGATGGATCAGGCAGAAGGGTTCGCCCTCCTTTTCCTTGCGGTGGTCGTTCCTCCGACCGCGGTGGTCTCCACGCCGGCCTCGGCGGTCATCCTGCCGTTTGCGGCGGTCATCCCGCCGGTCACGGCGGTCGCGCTTCTACGGCCAGGTGTCTTCACGCTCGCGCTTGGCGGCCAGGACCCGCCTGGTCTCGGTCGACTCGCGCTTCCGCGTCTTCCTGCTTGCATGGCTGGAGCCCCTCGAAGTCCCGGCTTCGTCCCCGCCGCGTCCTCACGCGGCGCCAGATGCTGGGCCCCGAGCCTCCGCCGCCCGCGTGCACTTGTGCGCCAGGGAGAAGAGCTCGGAGGTGGTGGCGATGTCGCGGGTCGCCATCTTTTCCCGCATCTTGCGGTCGCGAACGCCTCTTCGAAAGGCGTTGACGACCGACTGCTCTGAAATCCGGGGAATCGTGTTGCGACAGTGGTAGAATCGTCGGATGAAGTCGCGCAACGACTCCCCTCTTTCCTGCTCGAGGGCATGGAGATCATCCTCCATGCCCGGCTGTGCGAAGGAGCCTTGGAAGTTGGCGACGAAGAAGCCGCACAACTCCTCCCACGAGTGCACTGATCCTCGCGGGAGATTCAATACCCAAGACCGGGCGGACCCCATCAAGGCCGTTGGGAAGTAGTTGGCCATGACCTTTCCAAACCTGCCAGCGGCATGCACCACGGTGGTGTAGACCTGCAGGAACTCCTCTGGGTTGGTGGTGCCGTCATACTTCTCGATGGAGGCCGGGCGAAACCTTTTGGGCCACGCCACACGGCACAGCCGTCGGGAAAACGCCTGGCATCCGACGCCGTAGGGGGAATCCTGCCATCTGCCTTGGCCCTAGCCCAGAAACCATGCCGGGGAGGGCAGACCGCGACTCCCTAAAGAGTCAGAGGAACGGACCTCCTCCTCGCTCTGGAGGTGAGAGTCACGGGAGGAACTCTCACCCTTAGGGGCCATCCGTCCGTCCCGAGCGCGGCGACGCTGCAGGTGATCACGCAAATCACCGCCGCACCGCTGGCGCCGGAGCTCCAGATGGGCCCTCAGGTCCTCACGGCTCCTCGCAGAGCTGGGACCTGCTTCTTGCACGCCCTTTCCTATACTCTGGCCCTCCTAGCCAGAGCGCTTCCCACTAGGGTGGCTAGAAGCTTGGGTGCGATCGACATGCACCCTTGGCTGAGGGGTACCGACGGTCCTAGACCGGTCGGGCATCTCTACGCGGAGCTGAGCCGTGTCCACGAGGCCTGCAATATCCCGCAGCCACAGTGTGGCCGTGGTGTCTGCTACAAGTTCTACCGGAGGGTGGTCCAGGAGGAGACGAACCGTATGCAGGTTCTAGGCCGAAGTGGCGGCCTCCATGGCCAGCCGACGCCGAACCGGAAACTCGGCCACCGTCGTGGGGGCACCACCGACCACCTGCGGGGGCGGCGTGAGGCGATCCCTCGTCCGGTGAGAACGCCAGCACGTATTCTGGGCGCTGCTAGCCTCCGCCACCTCTTGTCGCTGCGAGTGTGAACCCGCCATCACCAGATGTAAAGTCCTTGCGAACGGAAGGTCGGAGTCCGCCGGAGAGATGGCTGGATGAGCCAACCACTAGCCCCCTACCTGGCATGCCCCTGTCGGCGTATTCCACCTGACAAGACCCTATCAACGAACAGGGTTGACTACTCCCTAGACGGAAGGTTTGGTTCGGTTGAGGGCGTCTTCATGGCTGGAAACCCTAATGTCTCCCACGATGGATTCCGAGAATCAAAAGACTAATGGACACGGTGATGTACCCAGGTTCAGGCCCCCGGCTAGGGTAATGGCCCTACGTTCTGCTGGTTCTTTGTTGAGAAAATGTGAAGGGGATTACAATGACTTCCCTAGCTTGGGTGTGTTCTCTCTTCTTCTTTCAACCTCTCAATCTCTCGGTCTTTCTTCCTCCTTCCGGCCCCCTCGTCCCATGCACCGAGGCGCCCCTTATATAGACGGGTTGGCCCGGACAGGGGAGAAGGTGACGCCATACTTATCTACAACACATTAATTACACCCATCATTCCAACTTCCACGTCGACCCACGACTCATTTATTACATACGCCTCCGTGGCCTTGTCCTTCAAACCTCATTTAATGTCGGTGCGTGGCTTCGCCCAGTCCGCCTGGGATATGACGCTCCTGCGACGGGTTTGGTAAGAGGCGTTAGAGGGACAAGCCGTCGTCGTGTCGATAGTAGAACCCTTCACAATTAATGACCCTGATACGAGGTGCTTGGGGAGGAAAACTTCAAGGTGAAGCCTCCCTCTCATTCCTTTGGTTGCCTCCGTGGCCTGACAAGGGGGGCCCAGACGGCCGCCCACTTGCCAGGCTGCCTCATAAGCCATCGCCCGTGAGTGGCGTGATCGCTGGTGCCCGGCGCCACGCTGCCGCCACCCGACGAAAGCAGAGCGTGATCGCCCGCTTTGCTTTCGCTAGGGGCCACGCGACTCCTCGCCCGACGAGTGAGGCGTGATCGCTGGTCGCCGCCAGGTGCCATCTTGCCGTTCACCGTGGCGGCGCGATCGCTGCTGCTTTCGCCCAGAGCCCACGTGAGCTCCTCGCCTTGCCGCCAGAGCACTAAGTGGGCCAGCCTTCTTGGGCCTATTACTTCTACTACGGAGAGGGTACCCGGTGCAAAGTACTCGACAATTAGGAAAATATCAAAATTTTGATAAAATAAATATAATGATTAATAATCTCAAAATTTTATAGTAGTATTATTAAACCATTTTTAATACACATAAAAAGTTTTAAAAACTTTGAGAAATTTTTTATCCTCAGAAAAATCAAAAATATAAAAGGTAAATTCTGGATAGTAGGCATGTTAGAATTTTTATAAATTCTACATATAACATTTTGAGTTGAAAATTTTAGAACATGATAAACATTGCTTAAGGATAAAGAAAAATAATTCCAAAAAATTTAGACTTGATCTGTAGCAATTTAATGCTTGGAATCATGAACTGTTCGGAGGGGATTAACCCTAGAGCTCCCTCTGTTTCCCTTACATGTGGGTAGGGGTGAAAATAGATCGAATACGGCTGAATAATAGCTCTACCATATTTGTTTTCATATTTTCTTCTCGGATGTGGATACGGATACGGATAGTCCGGATACGAATACGAATACAGATAATATCGAATATAGATATGGATTGAATATCGAGTAGGGCCCATCTGTCAGCACGGATGATTCAAAAACAAACCAGGAAAAAACACAGAAAATGGAAAAGCTGCTTTCCTTTGAGGAAAGCATATTTTGCAATTTTAAGTGATTTTTCAGTAATTGAGCCACTTCAAACATATATAGCTTTTATATTTTAACTTCAAATTCAGTGAAACAAATTTATAAATTCATATAAAATCATAAAATTCTAGAATATGAAAAAAATTAATTTTGGATCATATTTTTAATTTATTGCATTTTAAGTTAAATAAAGCACTAATATGGTTACAAATAGAAATATGTAAACATTAAATCATAAAATAGTTAAATAAATTATATTCACTCTTGAGATCACTAATAATCCATATATACAAAAATATTTAAGTCTAAACTTTATTTGAATTTGTTTTTGTAAATAGATCATTTCCTAATGCATTAAAATACAAATAATTAAAATTAGTGCATGAATGTTCAAATGATGGTGGAACCAGTGTGTAAACCTTAATAAAACTATATCATCCCTAGATGAAAAAAATATTTCCTATTTTTTGAAGGTTTAAACTAAATTTATAAACGGCCATAAATTCCATTCATATAAGTGTGAGTATATATATATATTATGAAAATGAAGGCATGTTTACAAAAAGCTAGTTGCTAAAAAACCCCTAAGATCATACCACCCTAAAATGTATAAATAATTGTATATGCTTTGCATCTAAATCCTATTAAAAGCATAACACCTTATGTTGACTCTGTACCTTATTTTATAAATCCAAATAATTTTAGCTTCTTGGATTCATAGATATACATACATATATAAATAATTTTTGTCTCTTGAATTCGTAAAAACACATTCATAAATTATGGAAGTCATATGTCTATGTTACAGTATGAAACCCAACCCTGACTCTATACTAGTATACTTAGAATCGGTTATGAATAAAAGACAAAAGTGAACCAAGTACACGTAAAATTATGAAACCCTAACCTTAGTCACACCCTAAAACCACCACTGTTTTCTATAGCAGATTTCAATTTGATTTTCTATCTATCTTCTTCTTGCCCTTATATAAAACTTACTATTTGTTATATATTTTTCGTTGAACGACGAGAAGACCTTGACGTTTCAGAAACCATTAACGATGACTTCACCAATGATGCAGGTTACATCCCGGACAATAATCAGCAAGGCAAACACCCTCTCGATCATATTTATCATATTATTTTACGATATTTATATTGATTTATCAAACTATTATGCATGCGCTATGTTTAATAAATATTGCTATATTGTGGGTACTGGTAGAAGTATTCCCTAAATTGTGGGTCATCCTTAATAATCTTTGACACGAGAACCTTGATAACTCTACAATAAAATTTGACAATACATAATGCCAACATAGGTCTATGCGGATACTTAATATTCGTGCTTAGACATCTTTGAAAATTGAAAAGTTAATAGTTTTATATAATTTAAAGAGGTTGAATATAATTAAAAAGGTTGATTATGACATTAAAGGTTGTTGATATTCTGGTGAAAATGAAAATAAAACTATGGTTTTTTATGAAGGTGGATATTGGCAATAGCCGGATGTGTATGGGACTTGCACGTAGATAAGGGGAGTTTATCGTCCGGGTCAGATTAAGAACCGAACTATTGTATTGTTTTTAAGCCAAGATAACCGTACAATCACAGCGCTGATATGGAACAGACTTAACCTAATAAGTTACTTAGAATTAGCTTTACACATTGAAAGGTTGTAGTAGTACAGGCTTTATGAGACTGATTACTCGAAGGGATATCCACATTGAGGTGATTATGCAATAAACGTTTACCGATATAACGGTGTACTCTATGCTATGGGGAGAAGTGGGACAATGGAATGTATAACCATTTGTCGTACAGTGATTGTACAAATATCTTATGCACTATGGCAGACTGGTGCAAAGTTAGGTCTAAATAATATAATGATTACGTTATGATCTCTCTATGACACACCAAAGGAAGTCTATTAATAGTTTGCACAAAGAGTTGATCATATCTTCTTGGTAAAGTAGTACAGCTCTGTAGCATTAAAACTTTTCGAAAAGCCACGACCGCAGTTAAGGGCATTTGATAAAGTCATCACATAGTTAAAAGTTTTGTCTTTTTAATTAAATGGATTGGAATTAGATATGATTACTGGGAACTTTTTATTTCAAAACTTGGTGCCAGTAGTTGTCTGTGAATGATATTGTAACTTAGCCATGGATAATTGGATAGTATTAAATTACATTCTTGTTATTTACTATCAAGTCAAATTGCTCTTTTATAACTACCGTTTACAATCTACTATTCAGTATTTACAATTCAAGATTGCTTAATGCAAAACAACTTAGTAGCCATCGTTTGATATAGCCTACATCTAATAATTATCTGTATACACTACAAATCTTGCTGAGTACACAATGTACTCAATCTTGCTATTGTTGTTGTTTATTAGGTGATGGAACATATTATCTCGATGAATACTATGATAACGCAGGTTACATGGATTTTAATGAATAATTTTTCTAGGATTTTACTTGTCAGTTGCCTGTAGGAATACCAGGCTAAAGCAAACTGCAAGATAATAATGTTTTCATTGCACCTTTATTTCCTCCTGCATCTAATAATCTCATTATCTAATGTAATATAAATTGTGTATGGATATGTTATCGATTTTATGAATGCACGTACTAATTACTGATCATGGCTAGTACTGTATACACATTAAAACCTTCCTTCTGTGGTATTCCACTCCATAAAAAAGGGGGCCTCACACGTACTACAGCCAAGAGGTGTTTTGCGCATTCTATAGCATCGCGCGGAAGCTATCTGATCCATCCGACTGATCAATATGAAACTCTCCGGTCTTCGATCTTGTGACTAACTACAGTAGCTCTAACGCCGGAGTGTAGTTTTCCACTGTAGCGCACCCCAAGTACCATGCAGATCAACCATAAACGTCAGAGACCCTATTGGACAGCTCAGGGAGACTACCCGACTGCACGACACTGTAGTAGGGTCTCCTGCAAATCATAGCACCACCCGGCCCAAGATGTACCAATAAACAGCTGGACTGGAATATATATATACACACACAGGAAGCCTCTTTTGGGCCGGGTATCTCGTGCGACTGAGGGCATGTACGCGTAATATACGAGTATATAAGATCATCTAAGTGGAATGTACATTTTTCAAAGGTGGTATACATATTTTTTTGGACATACTCCTTTGTATGCGCATATATAAAGGTATTTGCAGAATACGGTAAAAATTATGGACTCCCTTACAATTTTTTCACATGACTCACATTGAAGTATCTTATAATTAATGTATGAGTGTAGCCAAAGTGATAAAGAAGTATTTCAAGTTCGTTTATGTGGTATTTTAGAGTTAGGAGTAACTACTCCCGGGAGTAAAAGATATTTTTCATATATATATATGAAAAATATCTTTTACTCCCGGGTGTAGTTACTCCCATCTCTGAAATACTACCTAAACGAACTTGAAATACTCCTCTATCACGTGTGTGTGTATATATATATATATATATATATATATATATATATATATATGAGAGTAGTAGTTATCGCGTATGATTTATCACGTGGATGGAGAACATTATTCCAAAAAGGGGCAAACAATGAAGCAAGCGTACGCTCCCATCCCCATTTATACAAGTACATCACGGTAGAGGGCTATAGCTAAAGCTAGCTACTCCATAATTCCACTTCTGATTCGTCAGCGTCGCGTGCACTTGCAATATTGCTAGTCGATCGCTGGGGGGTCCGGCTCGGCCACCGGCATGTGGATATTCTTCTTCCACGACTAGGCGGTGAGCCAGATCGAGGCGGGCGGCGGGGCGCACCGGCGCTGCCAAGCCATCGGCGATCTATTGGGTCGTTGTCACGGACGGGGATATCCTCCGCGCGCACGTCTCCCTCCCACGGAAGCACATGCGCCGAGGTGGCCGTGGTGATGGCGAGAGAGAGAGACAAGAGAGGGAGGGAAGGACCGTGCGAAAGCGACGTGACGAGCGGAGCCCAACGGTTTGATCGGGACGATCGAGCAGTGGATGGATCGAATGCGAGAAATAAACGGGGAAGCAGGCAGGCAGGAATTGTTTGGGTTCTCCCGGCCGCCTCCCATGCATCATGCGCGCAATAATACTCTGCTACTCTATTCTACTCTACTCTACTCTACTGATCGCTAGTACTGTGATCACACTCCCCCATCTTTAAGGCTATAGCTTGTTGTGCGGTTAAATGTGACTCAGAGAGATTGAAACATTTAAAGATTTGGCATTGGATAAGAGTGTACCGAAGTTAGCAATCTATGAATCAAAACCATGGCTCAAAATTGAAGATTTATGGGTTTTATTGATTTTGATTGGATTTTTTTCCTAACGTATCATAGCCTGTTTATGACAAAAGATTTGGTTGTTGCTGATCCTGCTTTGGGGACGGGAGGGAGAGATCGACCGAGAGCCCCGGACAGATCGACTGCTTTATCCCTCTTGTTTCTCTCCCCTGTTGTGATGCTACACAAAGCCCAGACCATATGAATCTAGCTCCCTGTTTCTCTCTCAAAAACAAGCACGCCTCTCTCTCTCTCTCTCTCTCTCTCTCTAGATCTCCTTGCAGGCTTGCAATATCTGAGCGTGCCGTAGTGCAACTTGTTGGGTTCTGGTTGGACGGTTCCATCTCACATGCGCCAATTAAGCTCACAGCGGCAAGGGAGTGGTAACGCGACAACTTAACAGGGTTTTCATGGGCTTTCAATGGGGACGTGGAATATATGTAACGATTCTGTGAGTTTACCATATCGGGATCGATGCATCCATCACCGTGCGCACTTTACTCAACAGGAAATTATGCTTCAAAGTACGGCGCTAGCTTTGTTTTAACGTGTGTGTCCAGCGTGTTGGTGTAAGCTTAATTAATCCATGTTTACAAACAAACAAAACATAATGCACAAAATTAGTCGCCTGAAAAATAGAAAACCAATCACTTGGAGAAAATTGCATGCTAATATTCATGAAACTTCTGTAGTGTTAGCGTCCATTCACGTTGTTGAACAATAAGCTTGCCAAAATACAAAGTGTTTGATGCGCTAGCTCCCTTTGAAATATCCACAATGGATACTCATTTTTCGTAGAAATGTACTGATGCTTAGATAGAGATAAAGGAAACCGACCAGGAACTGCAGAAAACCACCACGCCTTGTTGAGTGTAGGAACTTCACATTGATTTTGGGGGGAATTGTTCTATTTCCCTATAAATTTCTAAGCATGACTTAAAGATTTGAACTGGTGTGATTTTCAAAAGCTCCTGCAAAAAGACCATTTTATCTTGAAGATACGTAATGTAACTTCAAAGATTGCACAATCACGAGCAATATGGAGTAGGCAATAGGATATATATGGGTATATGGCCGGGTGTGTGAGCTGACGACGATAAACATATCGAGGAGTGTCATTTAGCTAGGAATAGCGTAATCAAGCAAGGTTGGTGTTATTTGGATGGTCACACAGCATTAATGCAATATCCATATTAAAAGAAACCATCTAAACATTACTGCAAAACAACGAGGCCACAATTTTTAAGAAACTTCACAAACAAACTCCTAACATCAATGCGCACAATCTATATGGAATTGCTTGTACTACTGTCTACCAGCCGGTTATTTGTAATCTGCAATATTTGTTACATTGGTTACGTACTAGGCGGCCCTTTTGGAATGCTGAAATATCTCACAAGAAACGTGTCAGTGATCGGGACCTAAGTTCCCTATCGAAGTTACAAGAAAAATATAAGAGCATAATCGAATAGAGACTTTGGTGTCATAAAAAGAATCTTACGTTACAGGAATTGAATGAAAATTATATTGCTTTTTATGTCCTTTTGGGGCATGCATGCCATCCCATTTATAGCGACCTAAGGAGTGGTGGCTAATTCTATTACATATATATGCCTACTATCTTCATGGACAAGTCTATATCGAGTCTTGAACCGTCTTTGTTTGGTTAACCGTTGTAGGTTATCAGATACATTAATAACCGTCTTCACGTTAATCATATGAAAAACTACCTTGTCTTTCGACTAGTTAACTGGTCTAGACTTATAAAACCGTATGACTAGTTGTCATTGCCTAGAACTAGTCATTATTATCTTCCAACCTGTTTACTACTAAATTAAGGAGATAAGACCTCATCTGAATCATGGCTTTAGATATAACCGTTATGTTAGGTGGTCCTCTAAATGTGGGTCTACATTTTAGAGAGGCTTTAGCCATAAAATATTTAACCCTAGTCAATAATCCTCATCAAAATGATTCAATTTCCGCAGGATTCAGAGAAAATTCCCACATTCTATAAGTGGCTCAAGGTCAGTTTTTGAGGGGAAGGCCCCAAAGGGTATTGATCTTGAGGTTGGACCAATGGTTCCTATTATGGGGGTGATAAAGTCCCGAGCCCTCGCATTAACGAGATGGCTTTGGAATCAAGCCCCCCTGTACCAATCAGGCCTGCTCGGCCGACCTGGTCTGGGCATTGGCCGGAGCAGTCGTTGTACGCACTGTGTGGGAGGGCGGAGAGAGATGGAGATGCGTTTAGTAGCTAGCGGCCGGAGGACGGACGTAGGAGGAGGAGGAGGCCAGCATGTCATGTGCATTTCTTACTTGTTGTGCACCCCGCCTGCAGGTGGCATGCGGGGGGCGCCGAGCGAGGCTGCTGCTGGCCTGCGCATGTAGCCCTTTCTGCTGTCCTGTCCATGCTGCGCTGCACGCACTCTGCTCTCGCGTCTGTTGGAGAGAGACTCGGCTGTCCAGCATGCCGCTAACTCTTGCATGCATTCCATTGCGTACCTCTAAGCTGCAGCAAAGCATGCATGCATGTGACTGGGTGTCTGGGTGGCGTGGTACCCTGGTTAAATTTTGCTGCGTCACAGTACGTACATGATCATTGATACGTAGGGATCGAGCTGAGGGCGTACGTCGTCTCGATCCACAAGCATTCGCCTCTTTAACAGCACCGCAACCTTTTTGTTGCCTGACAGGTTCATTTACTAGCTCTTTAATTACATTTAGTGATCGCCGTGCATTAACGATTTAACGTAACATTCATGGCTACTTGTCGCTCGCGGGCTGTACAAAACTGGCGCATTATTAGTTTGATCTAGCTTGTAGGTGTGCTTACCTTTCTTTCTGGGAAAAAAAAAACAATCAGGCTGTTGCACAAGTCCATGTGCTATTTATTAATTACTGCAATGGTTCGTGCTGGTGATATTCGATCTCATAGTACATGCAAATGCTAATAGATCAGCAGGCGTGCATGCAAGCAGGATGCAGCTACCAGCTAGTGCTCCAATAAATAATTTAGCTGGCCACGATCAGCAATCCAGTTTGCAGCATAGACATTACTCTCTCCGACACACATATATATATACGAGATATATCATTTAAGTAACATTTAATGAAATTATGTCATATTTATCTATAAAAAAAAAGAGTAATACCACGCTAGCTCTATCTAATATGAGCAACTATAGTATAATTTCATTAAATATCACTTAAATAATATGCTTTTCTAGCAGGTATGCGTGTCGGAGTATTAAGAAGTGATGGCCGCAACCATTACATGATCAGTGATGTGATGTGAGGTGTGTGTTTTGGGGGATTATGATATGTTCTAAGGAAAAGTGGGGAGAGATAGAAAAAGGGTAGGACCATGCAGGAAGGTAGGAGCTGATGAGCTGATCGAGGGAGGAGAAGAGAGAGTCTTTTGTGCTCTGCCTCTGCGTGGAAATGGAAAGCGCCCTGCCTATCTTCTGTCGCTCTGAAAAAGAAGGGACCTTTTGTTTGCATGCATGTTCTATGATAACAAAAGGCTGCCCTGGCTGGCTTTCTCTTTGGCCTCCATCAGATTTAGTTTTCCGTTTTGCCACTGCCCATACTCCTCCTCACGGTCTCCGCTCTCCTCTCTGTGTGTGCTTGCTTAATTGCTTGCAGTTGCAGGTCCTAGGCCTAGCTAGCTCGAGGAAAAGATTAAACATCATGATGCATGTGTCAGGTGTGGAATTAGAAGCCTCTGCAGATCTGAAAGATGCCATGCACCGTGCTGCTGGTTACTGCTGCCGTATTCATGGCGCCAATAAATGCGAACTTCTACATGTACTGACGGTGTACGCAGCACCAGCGGATCGCCAGGTATCCATTGATCGCCGGTACACGTACACCGTCAGTATAACTTAATGGCTAAAATGTATAATACCCGTATACATGACACTAACTGCGACGTACGTGTACGGTGCCAAACTATGCCGATGCGTGTGCGTGCATGCAGGCGAGTTACGTCCCGGTGTTGCATCGAATTAATAGTGCGCGCGTAGGAGTAGTATCGCGCTCCGTGTCGATTTGGGCTAAAAGTTACCGCTTGATCAGAACGTACGCATTGATCCGTGTGTCGACATGAATTTGAGCAGTGCCATGCTATGCACCCAGCTCACCGTCACTGACACCTCTTTCTTCCTTGGACCACCCTGCCGTCTCTCTCCTTCTCTCTCTGGGCGTGAAGCAAGCCATACATGCGTCAACATGAGACAGATTGGCTAGGGAGGAGGTTACTGGAGTATTACTTGAAAAAAGCCCGGCCGGCCGGCTACCAAAATTTGGGCCTTTAAAGTCATGTGTTCCCTGCTGCTGCAAAAGACGTGTAAACCTCAGATCTGCCCATGCGAAAAGTTCAAATGATACTAGCTAGTCCATACATGTATATATGTGCCGTGCGCGCGCGTCTGCCCAAAGGCGAAGAATTTGTACCGTGTGAGAGTGCGTGCCTCGCATGCATGCATCCATCCATGCATGCGCACGCGCTCGATTGCTTTCTTGACGATAACAAGTGCTGCTCCTACCATGCATGCATCGGGAAGCTTTTGACTACGTGCGAATGTTCTCTGATGTGCATGCATATGCAGACCTTTGAAATTTCCATGTCATCTTCTCTCTGAGATGCACGCGTGTAAAACGAGCTCTGGTGTTGTCTGTTGAGTGTGTACTGTACGTCCATGATGCTGAATTAAACTCTAATTGTCTCCATCGCTTTAGGGTGTGTTTGGTTGGTGGGATGAGGTTGAATGGGATGGTCCTGTATCATTTGGTTTTATTGTTTTAAATAAATAGAGTGGTTCAACATTTATAGGAAATATTACGTACTCAAATTTGTATCCTTCCATCCAAGATAAGATGATTCCATTTAAGCAACCAAACATATAGATGACTTTTCTTTTAATCCATCTCATACACGTACCCCTTGTTACAAAGCAACCATACGCTAGAGTCAACTAGTCAACTGGACTGTGTTCTTGTGATCGTTACTTGGATGGTGAAATCCAATAGGGTTAGAACCTTCAAGCTAGGTTCACTTCAACCATTAATTCTGCAGTGTTCAGATGCCTAACCCTATGACCTCAGCGTCTGATTTTTGCCTTTTACTATACAACGATTTCCAGATCATACCAGCAAGTATTTGAATTTTCTCCACTGTTTCCTTTTGGTCTGATCGATCGCGCCTGGTAGCACTGTCATGTACATGTGTGATCATTTCTGCTTTTAATAGCGTAACCGTGCATCTCCGTAGTGGTCCTGAACTTCACTTTCGAATGATGCATATGACAATTTATGAGCATCGGTGCGGTTTCCTTAGACAGCTTAGAGTTTTTATTACCGGGGAAGTACAGCCTAAAAGAATCATAGCTTGTACTACAATATTTGCAGGGGATAGTAGTTGAGCATACAAAGAAGAATCTCTGCCAGTGGTTTAGTGCGCAACAAGCGGCCTAATGATATATCCTTCCTTTGGGTTAGCTATGTCCCAGCCCTATGGATGCCTGCCTCAATTTAACATCATCAGGATGTGGTTGATCTCAGTTGTGGGGACGTGTCACGTATGGGCCGGAGTCCCAAGCATTTGCCCTGGTTTCAAATCCTGGTCGAGCAGGAGTAAAATAACCCTCTTCCACACACACACACAAAAGAAAACCCTTCAATTTCGACTGCTAAAAATGCAAAAAGTTCTATACTAGCTGGTTGCATACCCGTAGCTAGACTCGTTCTCAAACATATGATCTCTAAATATCATAGTTTTGTGATTTTTCGGAAACACGTTATTACAAAATTTAATTAATTATCCACGTTATATGTTGAAGATTGTGCCAGAATATAGGGTGTGTTTGTTGCTTGCTATACACCAGGTTGGTACCATTTCGCACACCCACTTCCCAATTTGGATTCAAAAATAGGGGTACCACTTTCTTTGAATGAGGCAAATCTTTTGTTTAAGAGTTTGTGGAACCACTTAATACTGGAATAAATATAATTAATAAAGTACGTGAAGGATTGAACCAGATCTACTTGATGAACTTACCTCCATTAACTTCATGGGATTCGAATCCCGGTCTGTTATCCCCACTCCAGCTAGCTACTAGCGAAAATTTTCGTACCGTGCTGCCAGCTTTTGCTTTCTTCTGTGGCACAAAATTAATATGCTCCCAATGCCATCGTTCGCGGAACCACATACCAACAAATGAATTGCATCGATCGTGGATGCACCATTGAACCAGAGAAGCATGCACCAGCTGGAGTCGTTATCCGCCGAAGCCATGTACTATTCTCAACTAACGGCATGGTTAATAAGAGAGCTAACTGTAGTTTTTATCCCATTATATTGTCATATCATATACAGCCAACCTAATAGCTCACTCATATAATAGTTAGCCATACATATATACAAAGCCATTAATACTTGACCTACAATTCATCTTCTCATTCTCTCACCAAGTTTCTTGGAGTCAGTCTTGCCGTGAAATTTGTGATCTACAAATTCTCTCTCTCTCCTCTCTCCTCCAACTCACCGTAAATCTGATGTGGCAATTCTTACAGCCTGCTTACCTCACCTTATTATACTTGCTCTAAGCGAGAGAACTGAAGCTAACACGTGTACTGGCAGGCCAATGCATGAGACAACATCCATGAATTAATGACGCAAAAACGAAATGCATGCTCATACTCATACGTACCTGTTAAAGAGCTAACACGTTAATTTATTGTGATCTGCAAAAGCAGACCACATGATAACCATTTAAGAATCATCTGCTGTAGCTGTAAAACAGACATTTGTATCTTTAAATCTCATCATCTAATTACCTGCAGACAGGCCGTGCATTCAGTCAGAGCTGCCACCGTTTTCGGTACGTACAAGCTCAACTCGCAGCTGGGACCATGCATACGGCCAGTCAAGTAGATGCTTCAGTTCACTTGCCTTGAGAGAGCTGAAACGGTCGGATCGGTGGCGGAGCCAAGAATTTTGAGATGAGATCAGTTCGACCATAAGATGAGAAATTATCCTAGATGTTTAATTTGAGGTTGCAAATTAAATGGTGACATACTAGTTTGCGTAGGAGTAATTAGGTCGAGCCATCAGTACTACTTAATTAGCATAGTTAGTGACTCAGCCGATCACTACTACGTACAAAAATGTACATCGCAATCGGTTCTTTTTCGTCATCGCAGTCGGTTTTGGTGAAGATACAAGTCATTAAACAGTGATGAGGAGACACTAACTCAATCGTTTTTCACTCAATGGTGATAAATTGTCATCACAATCAATTCTGAGCTCAGAACAGATTATGATAGATACCACATTACAGTCGGTTCTAAGGTATAACCGATTGTGATGTTCCCCCACATCACATTCGGTTCTAACTAGAAACTGATCAATCGGTTCCAAGCTAGAACCGATTGTGATGGACATGATGTGGGTGCTGGTATTTATTCTTTGTACATCCTCTCGAAAACAGTACAGATTACACATAATATGCATATCACATTCACAATATATATAGAACACAAAGATTTTACAATACACATATCATATTCGTTCACAATATAAAATACAAACATACTTAACAGTCAGTTCACATATCATATTCACATGGTATAATATTATTTGCATATGGATTAGCTAGTAGGAGCTAGTTGGGTCTTTAACCCTACCATCCTCCCCCGAGAACTTCTGTCCAGTACCACTGGTATGTGGTCTCGTAATTTGTAGAAATCTTTGTTTTGTAAACTCGTGAGGAGGATATCGATCTTCTGTAAAATATAAGTTAGTGCATTAATTTAAGTTTTAAAATTTATATGTAAAGGGCTAAGTGTATTATACATGTACATATATCTTAAGGAAAAGGTATGCGCCACCAAATAAGATCAACATGTGATGCATGCGTAGAAGCCGCGTAGGTCATCACACCCCTATTGATGATACTGTGAATAAAGAAAATCAAATTAAGAGATGAAGAATAGATGTAAAAAAAAATCCTATACTAGACACTTATACCTTGAAATACCTCCCCATGACTATGATATGCAAGTCTGCCCCTATTGGTATGAATGGGCAATTTATGATACCCATCTCAAATTCTCAATATATATATGGGGCATTCCTAACTCATACTCTCTCCTGTCAAAAATATTTGTCGTTTTGAAAATAGCTGCAGTCAAACTTTCAAGACTTCAACTATCAATATCTTTTTAAATATTTAAATTAGATACATGAAATCAGATCTGTAGACTTGCCTTGAAAACTACTTTCAAAGCTCAATATCTGAAAACTGTTTCTTTGTCTACCATAAAACCTTCTTCTATTCAAAGTCATTTTCAAGTACCTTTTTCCTAGTTAGCCAATCTTTAGAGTATAAAACTTATCTCTTAGTTATCCCTAAAAGCCTAACCTGAAGACAATTAATTGCCAACTCCTAGGTCCAAGGAAAACCAATGACTTTCTGAAGATAGCTATCGCCTTACCTTTGGCGAAATATTAAGTGAAAACCACCTATTCCATGAAAACTCCGTGGAAACTACCCGTAGAAGTTTTGAAAAATTCTCAAAAAATTACCATATGTAGGGTAGATGAACTTGTACAATCTTGCAAAATTTGAAGATGAAACTCAATCGCATTTGAAAGATATGAAAAAGACAAATTCAGCATAAATAGTAATTTTCACTGTTTTAGCACTATTCTTTTTGCTGTTTGTCTTTTTCATATATTTCAAATGCAATTGAGTTTCATCTTCAAATTTTGCAGGATTATAGAAGTTCACCTCCCCTACATATGGTAATTTTTTGAGAATTTTTCAAAACTTCTACGGGTGGTTTCCACGGAGTTTTCATGGAATAGGTGGTTTTCACTTAATATTTCGCCATTACCTTTAGGAGGTACAGTTCAGAGAATTGACTTCAATGTTGCCTATTCCTAAATTCTCTATTTACCTGATTTATTCTTACTTGAGACAAGGATTATTTGAATCAATTAAAATTTGCTTTAACTTATGGTTTTGACATTTGAGTTGGAAGTTACTTAGATTAGTTAGGTTTTTATGAGCTGAATAATTGTTTTGAATTTGGAGCTCGCTAATCTAATGACCTTGACACTTGAATTCAAGGAGTAATTGAACTAATCTAGTTAATCTTCAAACTTTTGAATTTGAAGGTTAAACCAAAATAATCAAGAACTTCCCCTCTAACTTTTAATTTCTGGATTAGTTGGCTAATTATAAACTCACTTATGTATGACCATGTGTATCGTAGTACTAGATGTGTTAAGCTGTAGCGAGAACACTTCCACTTGAAACTTTTGTAATGTACTACTCATGTTATGGTCAAAAAATTATGAACTCACTAGTTGGTCCCACTTATCATGGAATCAAGTCCAACTGAGGGTGCTATTGCTACGGTTTTACCTTGGGTTGGCACTGTTGCAACTCGACCCACCAGTCAGAGGGTTACAAAGCCAAGATAAGGACCATACAGAGCATAGGACACGACAGCACAGGGAAACTCCATGACTGGCTCGAGTGAGCTTTGGTCAGGGCGAGGCAGCCGTGATGAGGTAAAGGCGAAGAACAATATGGAAACTCGGGTTGCTACAGATGCTGTATGTGGTGGCGGCTTGGGTTGTGGCGACCCGTGGTGGCACACCAGTGAGGAGCAACGGCGGCATCAAGCACACGGCGCGGTAGTTCTCGGGTAGAGGAAATGATAAATCGAATTGGAGGAAATGATCCAAGTTCAGCGGTAGTGCTCTATGTGGGTTTAATTGGGGACTGGAGCAAGGAGTAGGGAGTTGGGCTGTGATGGCCGGCGGTGGAAGAATTGGCCAGAGCTGAGCAAGGAGGCAGAGCTGTGCAAATCGGAGCTTGGCTCGAGTATGGATGGATGAAGTGAGGGTGCAAGGAACTAATGGGGCTCGGCCGGCCTTTCAATAGGCGTAACGACATTGTGAACAAGAGCTGTGGGTTGCGGTGTGAATGGCGGCGCGGGGCGGAATTCCCGGGTTCAAAGCATGGCGACTTCATCGCCGTGGCAGAGCATGGATGAAGTCTTGTCGTGGCAGCGCATTGAATTGGCGCTTGGCTCGTACGACGGAATTGATCGGCTTGACCAAGGCACAGGAAGGCGGCAAAACATGGAGGTGGTGCAGGGAGAAGATGCAGGGTGTGGCTGCATTTCAGGGTACTAATGGTAGTGCAGTGTGGTGCTGAAATGTGATCAAGTTCACACGGCATTGATCCTTGCGGTTGATGGCGTCGTCTTATCGTGGCAGTAATCTGACTACTTCTTCCTTGCCACAGCAAGAGTGTGCAGAAGAAGAAGACAGCGTTTGGCTGAGGAAGAGACAGGGTAGTGAAGGCTAGGTGACCCTGCCAGGTGGATCAATGAACGTAGCAGGTCCCACATGGCAGTCAATCTAGTGACAGAAACTGAAAATTTCAAGTTGAGCCGAAATGAGTTATTAGATTTGATTGAGCTAACATCCTTGATTAAAAGTTTTTGAAAATTTTTATGTATGATTTTGAGATAGGTATTATCATCTAGTAAAAATTTCATGTCCAGATCTTCTGTGAATTTTTTTTACAAATTCTAACAAGCCTGTTGTCAAGATTTTCTCTTTTTAGTTTTTTATTTTTATTAGGTACCAATAAGGTTAAAGTTTTATGGAACTTTTATAGGAGTTCATAATGTCTTGAGAATATGACCCTAAAATTTTTAGAGGATGGGTAGTTATATATAGTTTATAAAAATTATGTCATTACTTTTATTGAATTTGAAGATTTTCTATTTTTGAATTTTCAAAGTAATTTAACAATGTTTATTATTTTAAAACTTTTATACATAACACTGTATATGTTTAGATGATGTGGTAAAATTTTAATAAATTTATAAGGTCTGTACAAAATGTAAAAATTCTGACATCATGTTGTAGCTAGTCTTCCTTATTGTTTTTTATTTGACTAGGACTCTAAATGTGCTCATATTGCATTGAAAATTTTTGATAAGGCTCTGGAGGTGCTCTTTAGTCCAACTAAATTTTCCTTAGATTTTATCCTTATGTGATTTTGTTTTTCACATTTTGGAAAAGAGGATATCAGTCTATGTAAACGATTTTATTAAGATTTTTAATTTTTTCAAATGTTTATGAAATTTTTGGGAAGTTTCTAGAGTTATATTTAGATGTAAATATATTTTATCTAGATTTTATTCTTATATGATTGTGTATTTTAAATATTGAGACATAGAGATTCAACCAAATGAAAATAATTTTCTTAAATACCAAAATTAAAGAAAATAGATAAAACATATAAATTTAAATTAAAACCATAGTTTCAATTAAATTTTTATTTTCTTCATTTTAAAATTTTATTTTATCATTTTTATTTTTTTCAGATGTTACACTTTACCATGTACGTGAAAAGAGTTAAAAGAAATATTGTAGTTAATTTTTTTAGAGACAAAGATGTAATCATGAGCTAGATGTTTCTTTTTTAAAATGAAAACTAATTAGAAGTTTCTTTAGCTTAGTTTGCTTCACTCTTTTTTTCCTCTACTTTTGTTTGAGCAATAATGGTTTTCCTAACTTGAACAGTGAGTCTAAGAGGCACTGAAAACATTCAGGTTTATTCATTTTGTATCCAAAAGACTTCCTGCTCCCTTTTTTTGTATGAGAACTTTATCTTCACGACTTCCGGATGTCCATGGTGACAGCCTGACAGGTAATAAGGTCTGCACAGATGTGCAGTGCCGCATCGTAGTATTACAGTAAACCTGACATGTGGGACCGGCTGAAAAATCCTGGACATATGCATGCAGTGGTACAGTACATGTACTAGGTCCGGCCAGATCTGGAGCCAGAACATATCCCTAAATTCTAAGGGGTAACAACGGGCTAAGGCCGATTACGTCTTTCTATGCTAGAGAGCGTGGAAATTTGTCTTACATGTACATGAGTACAAGCACACTATTAATATTTCTAGGTAATTCTAAAACAAGAGTATTAATTATATCAGCTTGGTGAGTCCAATCCTTTTTCTCTGCGTGAAACAAGATTATTATATCAAACATAAGGCTGTTGCTTCATGCTACATATAAATTAATTCTAAACAAAGATGCCTAGCTCGCGACCATCCCTTCGAACTCTTAACAAGCATCCTCTGTGTCGTTTCAATAGGAACAGCACGTGTTTGCTTTGATAAAGGGGCCTATTTTATCTTTCACGAGCTGAAGTGTTTACTTACACAAAAATGATGTAGACTGGAAGTCTGGAAGCATGTGAAAGATCTTTGCAGCTTCAACCTAGCTTAGCCCCAAAGTATTAAATTCCATGTTAGTGAAGTGGGCACCTAGCTAGCTCGAAATCACATGCATGCTTCCTTGCCATGCATATCAAAACGCCATGTTACCTAACTATCCGCCTCTTCGCACAAGTTTTGGGAGAGCTAGCTAGCTGCATGCATGGGGTCCAGGAGAACTCCTATCTATTCTCTCCCTGTCTTGTTCTCTAGCTTCCTACATCACATTTTTCCCTCTTCTTTTTCCCGGCCCTCTCCCCATTCAAGGGCACGCGTACTAAAATGGAGCCCATTGTTTGAGGGGGGAGAAAGAAAGAAAGGAAAAAGATGAAATGCCAGCCTTTCTAGTGTATTATTAGGGTTTGTCTGTTGGGGAGATGCCAATATACTCAACAAAACTTGATGGAAAGAAAAAAAAATGCTCATATTCTTCTACGCTGATATAGTGGATTTGGACCCAACACTACCGAGGTAAAAGCAGAAGGATATAAAGCTGCACTAATTAACCATCCAAGATCCAACGGAAACAACGCTTGGTCGACATGGTACAGAGCGGACCACACATGCTTGCGTTGGATTGAAGTTTAACGACCCAGCCTGATTAACTCTATGCAAAGACTCAAGGATTTGAATATGACACCACAGTTATTCAACAGTTTCACTTTGTCTGCGTGTGGATAAATTTGTCATTCATGTCACCGCTTTGACCCCCCACTAGGAAAAATATGCCTGTACATTCGCCAGTTGTGACTGCATCTTGAATGACCATACCATATATGGTATGTTTGGTTGAAAGCTGGCATTGCATGTCACGCCTAAGTTTAAATGTGCTATAGATTTTTAGACAAGTGTTTGGTTCGTTACCGCAACTATAGTTTGCCATACTTTCTTAGCCCTATGTACCACACGTCATAGACTTAGTTTTTGCCAAAGTTTTCTATATTTATGGCACTAAATTTTGTTACTACAAAAAGTATGACTAACCACACTTGCCTAAGGTTAATAATGACAAACTTGGGTTCCAACCAAACAAGCCTTAATTCTAGCAGTAATTCTATCAAAATAAGTATGTTCCTCTCTACGTCAGTTGTTCTAAGCTAATGCTGGAAGCTTGAAAGGGAGAAAAGAGAGAGAGATATCCGCTGTTAGACAATCTAGTATGTGGCGTTCAAAAGGAAATATTAAGGGACACAGGATCGACCAATGAGACGAAACAAGCAAACTAGACGCTAGCTAATGTTTGGACTGCCTTTTTACATTTGCTGCAACAACGGCACGACCAGTACCAATGATCAGAGGTTAAAATACAACAATTCCCCTGACAGTTGGATGGTTCTTGGCAATGTTTACATATCTTTATAGTTTGCAATAAACGTCCTCTGTATACTCCTATATAAAAAAGTTTTTACAAAAGAATACTTTGGTTGGTCTCTAGAAGACTAGAAACCCTACTGCCCTTTCCGTCTTGGAGAAATTAAGCCTCTGACAGTCAAATAGCTCATCTAAAACCGAGTCCATACACCATAACACAGTGTAGCTCGGTTATTAAACTCACCAAGTAGTTATAACCATGCATGGACTAATTTATTTAGAAATTAGAACCATTCATGCTGATCGACTTTTGGAAATAATCACATGCATAAGAGGGGAGAGGCATGCATAATCTTTTTTTTCTCCAAAAAATTAACAAAATTTAAACTGTTTGATGGCTTCATTTTCATGGTACCTTCTCCACTTTTGTAGTATTAGGGCCTGTTTGGTAGGGATTCAGCTTCTCCAGATTCATGAATCTAGTGAAGCTAAAAATTCTAGCTTCACCAGATTCATGAAGCTGGAGCTGTGAGTATATTAAGAGTGTTTAGATGGATTATCTTGTTTACATTTTAGACTAAAAATATTTACTTTATTTTAACCTACAAGTTTCAGATTTCAGGTGAAGCTGAAATCTGGAGCTCTACCAAACAGGCCCTTAATCCTCCTCCCTTTGCTGTGTATCCGGCCTTCCCTAACTTACAATCCCACCACACTTACAGCCTTCAGCATTGATGCTACTTCTCTTCCTGCTTCCGTTGCTACTATCTCCAACATTAGCAACACCCACCATCTCTACCGCCGCCCCACCTTCTATGTTGTCTCTGACCAATAATCATTCGCCAATCACGTCAATCTGCTCCAACCATTAATTCTACCACATTGTGTGATTGTTCTCGCCATCAACCTCATTGTTGGTAGTATTACAAGCTCAACACCGATAATGCATCCCTCGCCACACATTGCTCTAGGAGTGTGGGTCGTTGAACTCTTGAGGAAAATTAGAGAACGATGTATATTTCTTCCAAAGAAAAAATGTATGACTTTTTGCGAGAAAATATAGGTGCACATTGTTATATTCAGCTCTCACATATTTCCATATATACCAACCATCAATTTGTGGTTTGAGCAAATATGCAGACCTAAGTCATCACTTCCAATTGATGTTGAGTTATACCAAACCAACCATATGAGAATGTTCATGCCCAAATCTCTTCATGTCAAGCTCACTATTTCATGGGAATGTTCTTGTTCCATCTATTATTTATTGCGTCTTATGTAAAACTATGGTCAAGACTGACATTTAACCTATTGAATTAATATTACAACACAATATTCACTTCCATGCATGTCATGTAGTTATTGTGTGACCACTAGTAATGGATATATCCTGTCACATTAATATTCGTAAGATTTTTGGGCCATCAAACTTGGGATATGCTCTATTAATTTGTACTCCCTCTGGCTCACAAAAACTTGTCAGTTTGGGATATGTACAGTTAAACTTTTGAAATTTTAGCTATTGATATCTTTTAAAATATTTAGATTAGATGTATGAAAATCATATGTATAGATTCATCTCGAAATGTACTTTTATAATATTATAATTTTATTAAAAATTTTAATATATTATAATAGAAATTAGAGGTTAAAGTTGAGTTTTAGGGACCATGTCGCCGTCCAAAATGATAACTATTTATGACAGGGAGGAGTACTAATAACTGTTTGAACACATACAAAACGATAACTATTTATGGCCAGAGAGAGTATAATAAGTCAGAAGCATTGAAGTTCAAGTCATTGAGGCACACAATATTTTCATTACACACTAATCCTCTTGGATATTCGGGTACTGAGTATTGGGGCAAGGCTCCCCTGCAGCCCTATGGGGACTACAACTTAAGTAGTCCTGTAGGTGAGGACCGTCTGATCGAGGTATTAGATGTGGTTTAGATCAGCTAAATATGAGTTAAACAATGTTTTACTAGACTACCATAAACAATATTTTAAAATAGTAAAAAAATCTTCACAGAGTGCAGTAGGGGCAACCTAGGAACTAGGTCTACACAAGCTAGCGGCCCCCTTCCTCGGGTGGCCAAGCTGGAGGCAGGCGTGTGATATTTGATACCCGTATGGTGACAAGGACGAGCTCACATGAGCCCAACCCGTAATTCATGGACCCCACCCCCTCTCCCTCTCTCCATCCTTCTCAGCCCCTTTATAAAGCTACACACTACGCTGTACAGTACAGCCCACTTTTCCAAGGCCTTTCTCTAACTCTATACTTACAACACTACTTCTTTTACAAAGAGAAAGGTACAGAAAAAATTCCGAGCTAAATATGAGGCCCTGTTTAGAACACATAGATTTTCTCCGATTTATAACTGGATTGTTTTTTGTTAAATTAATGCTTGCGCTCCGAACTAAGTCTAAACTCCATGGAAGGAAAGGAACGTAGAGTACAGTTACAGTAAAGCTGGAAAGGGCGAGTTGGGAAGAAAAATACAGCAAGCTCACTCCACTAAGGTACTAACTACTTCCACTAGTCGATCGACTTCCACGAATCTTCTAGGGCAGTGGCCTCCTCTTCCCCTGATGAAGGAACTGCATCCCCCTCTGCGCCCACAGCGCTAGCCACAAATATTAACCACCACCATCTCCATCTCCATCCATCTGGCCATCTCCGCCTCGACCTCTCTGCCTCCCTCCCCCCCAACACCCACCCCCCACCACATCCCAAAGCCCGCGCAGGCGTCAATGCAAACGCTGCATGCCTAATTCCTCCACTGCTTCTCCCTCTTAGTTTGCTCGATTGCTTGGTGCAAAACACAGTTCAGGAATAGGAATTCATAGGAACAATAAAAACATACACGCATACATAGGTTGATCCCCTCTCTAGTATCCTATAGCTAGCTAGCATCTCAGCAACAGTGTCTATCTATTCTCGAACACAGCTGCTGCTCATCACAGCAGAAGGTAGCAAGGGAAAAGGAGGAGGAGGAAGAAGAAGAAGAAAAAGAAGGTGACCGAAAGGATCGGAGGAGCAAGAAATACAGCAAAGAAGGAAGGAGAAACTGATAGTAGCTGCTATGGAGTTCACTACGAGCGGTAGGTTTTCTAAAGAAGAGGACGATGAGGAGCAGGAGGCATCGAGGCGCGAGATCCCCTTCATGACGGCCACGGCCACCTCCGCCACTGCGTCTGCGTCATCTTCTGCAGCTTCCGCATCGGCGGCGTCCGTGTCTGCGTCAGGAAGTAGCCCTCCCTTTCGCTCCGGAGATGGCGCCGGAGCTTCGGGGAGCGGTGACGGAGGCGGCGGCGACGTGGAGGTGGTGGAGAAGGAGCATATGTTCGACAAGGTGGTGACGCCGAGCGACGTGGGGAAGCTGAACCGGCTGGTGATCCCGAAACAGTACGCAGAGAAGTACTTCCCGCTGGACTCGGCGGCCAACGAGAAGGGCCTCCTGCTCAACTTCGAGGACCGCGCGGGGAAGCCATGGCGCTTCCGCTACTCCTATTGGAACAGCAGCCAGAGCTACGTCATGACCAAGGGCTGGAGCCGTTTCGTCAAGGAGAAGCGCCTGGACGCCGGGGACACCGTCTCGTTCTCCCGTGGCGTCGGCGAGGTAGCGCGCCACCGCCTCTTCATCGACTGGAAGCGCCGCGCCGACACCCGCGACCCGCTCCGCTTGCCGCGACTCCCACTCCCGATACCACTGACATCGCACTACAGCCCGTGGGGCCTCGGCGTAGGCGGCGGCGGCGGGGGATTCTTCATGCCGCCCTCGCCGCCCGCCACGCTTTACGAGCACCGCCTCCGCCAAGGCCTGGACTTCCGCAGCATGAACCCCACGATGGGGAGGCAGCTACTCCTTTTCGGCTCGCCCAGGATGGCTCCGCATGCACCGCTCCTGCCGCGCGCGCCCACGCCGCTGCAGTACACAGTACAGCCGGGCGGTGCCAGTGTAACCGCCGGCTCACCGGTGGTTCTTGACTCGGTGCCGGTCATTCAAAGCCCGACGACGGCCACGAAGCGCGTGCGGTTGTTCGGCGTGAACCTCGACAACCCGCATTCAGGCGATGGCGGCGGCGAGTCGAGCAGTCATGGCAATGCACTGTCATTTCAGATGCCCGCATGGCGACAAAGGGATCCTACACTAAGGCTACTAGAATTGCCTTCCCACAGAGCCGAGTCCTCCGCTGCATCGTCTCCGTCGTCGTCGTCTTCCTCCAAGAGGGAGGCGCATTCAGCTTTGGATCTCGATTTGTGACCTAAAGGGAAAATCAAAGGAAAGTTTATCGATTCTTTCTTCTGCTTGTTTTGGTTTGTTCTCATCATCTCACTCTCTTATGGTTCCATTATAACCTTTTGATGATAGCAGTTAAGATTTGATATTTTCCCCTTTCTTTTGGCACTTGAAATTTTCGTGTTGGTTTGAGAAGATATAGAGAAATTAATATTAGGAAAATGAATGTTTTTCCCAAAGCCGTGTCACGTTCTTCATTTCCTTGTGCTGTTACATTCCATTCCTGTGTACTTCAGTACTAGCTTGTCCATGATTTGATAGGAAAATTGCATGCACATTCCCTACATATGATAACATATGTCTGCAAAATTGTCTATAATATCCTAACATTTGCCAAAGATTTGAACATATCGATCCATGGAAAATGCATCACTAAACCGGCGTCTTAATTTGCTTGCATCATATGTGTGATCTGATATTCTCCTCGATCAAATTCGCGTCTCCGGAGACACGGTTGGATGGCGCATAAGACACGTCCTAAGAAGCAACAATTCAAGGTCAGATCTTAAAATCTCTTCCATCCATTATTGCTCCTCTCATCATCTCGTATTAATTTACGCCGGGGTCCGACATTCCTTTTTATTTTTCTTTTATATCTCTTTTTGCCGCCATTTTGTACTACACTGTAGTACTCCTGTTGTTCTTCTGCGTATCATATCTGTAACGTCATGGTATAGACTGTAGAGTAGTAGCTAGTATGCGCAGCAGAAATAATCTCTCTTCGTGTTCTTTTCTTTTCGTTTTTTTTTTCGATTTACCCAACGGAACATAGAATTAACTCATGCAGTGGGCCAAATTACGTATAGCTTGGATTGTCTGGGCCTTGAGTGAATAGAATACAGTCCAAGAGATCTTTATGGCCATGGCAGTCTGTAAACAGGGGACATAGCCACAACTGCACTGGCCATAACTTCTTTGTACGTCTGCTAGAATTTATGGGGGAAGAGGAGGACCTCAGTACTAACCCCTCCTGTTGTTGTAGGAATAGCAACAGTCGGTCGATGTACAATTGTTGGCTGCCGTTGTGTTGTGGCTAGCTGATGCCCTTCTTGTGTGCTGTTTGTGTCCATCTCAGCTAAGCTCCTCTCCTTTTTCACTGCAGTGCGAGTAGCTAGGACTGCACGGTTTGCGGATGTGTGTGCAGGGCGTGATGGGAGCAAAGGAGGCCGCGTACCGGCCTCCAGTAACTAGATGTCTATAACTAGCAATCTGTAGGGTCGGGTGCAGCTGATTTTTTTTGTGCACTGAAATTGTTGGGAAATTCAGAATAGATGTACATGTATAGATATGTTGAACCTTGCAAGAAAGTACCTTTGGTCCATTGTATGATGGGAAAGTGAAAAGGGAGAGTTACGGGAAGGTGAAAAGGGAAGTCTTCGATCTTCAAATAAAAAGGAAAGGAAGTGTGTATGTTTGCTTGTTCTTTCTTCTGCTTTGGTGTAGTTTTCTTTTTGCAAACTCAGTCCATGCTGTGCATACCCTCATCTAGATTGTGGCTGCAACTTGATGGTTCATGGTTTTCTCCTAGGGGTACGGCTAGGTTAATTTAGATGCCTTCGGGGAAGCTGCCTTCTTTTGGGTTCTTCTTTTAGCCTCAGAACGTCCATAGGCTTGGCTGAGACTGATCGTACATCAAACAGGAAGCTGACAAGTCTGGAATATTCAGTATGGCTGGGCAGCTGGCACAGAAAAATATAGGTGCTTAGTTGAAAACTCTCCCGCCGTCCTTTTGAATTTAGTTTACATCAGAATTCAGCTAATGCTCCTCTTGCTTTAAACTCCTGATTTAATATCTTTGGATCTACTTACCGAGATTGTAATAATAATCTGCTAATATCCAGAATGATATAAATCTCTAGTTTGATACTTGATGTATACTTTCATCAAGAAGATTCTGTTACATCCCTCCTTCATCCATCATCAAATGGCTCTGTGTGTGCGCTCTCTTCTTCCTCACTTTGTACGTCAATCTGCACGTACTAGCCTTATTGACTTTCTTTACTTCCTAAAGGGTTAGGGTCCTGCTTTTTTGTGTTTCTATATACACATACAGCTGGCGCGCTAGCTATGTTTCATAACTGAAGTACTGGCTATGAGTATCAATTTATTCTCCATCATGTTTTTATCAGTTGTCATGTAATACTACTTGATTTCTTTCCATCAACCTATGTTCTCCACATTAGTTTTTTTTGTTCATGTATTATACATCTAGCTAGGTTATAAACTGATCAACCCATACTATGAATATGCAATACGTGCTATATAAACCTGGATATTACAAGTACGTATATATGAGGTATATATACCATATACAATATTGTACCAACTACCAAGTTACCCAACAGATCATGGATGGCCAAAACTATTTGGAGAAAGTAAACTTCCAAAATGAATGTCTGATATGTCACAGAGAGTCTCATTGGATGTTCTGAGACAATGGAACATGACTCTTGATCTTGCGCCAGACATCAAGATTAATTAGACAGCTGGTTAGCTTAGCTTGGTGTGATGAAAGGGAAACGACAACACATGAGCTTTATTTTTGCTCATATCTACCTTCTATTAAGACATTAAGCTCTCGATTTGTTTGTGAACATTAACCAAGTATACAGTAGAATTTCTGCGGAGGAAAAGCCTTCTACCACTGTAAAGGCCAAGTATCTCTGCTAGCTGGGAGTCTGCAGGGAAAGATGTTTCTTTGGGTGCTTGCGATGAGCTTAAAAATGTTGATCTCATATATAGCACCTGAAGATATATTGGTAAATTATTAGGTCCCTCAGGTAAATTTGATGTCCACTGTAATGTAAGAACTGTTGAGATGCCTAAGAGGTATCACTGCACGTAGTACTAAATCATTTGGTTGAGCAAACTAGCTAGCCGTCGAGAATGGGCAATAAGTTACCTAAAATTTCACTGTAAAACAACTAATGGCATTGATATTCTTATGTACGTATAATTTGGAGGAATTTGATCAAGTTTGTATATATTATGCCTAATTAATTAACATATACTGAGATACATGTCAAAATTATTGGTAATATAATTTCTTATGCTCTATTGTCATATTAACTCTTCCTGTACATTGCAATATAAGGATGTAAATGTATGTACTGTTACTGATAGCTAATTTCATGCATGTTGAGTTCACAGTTTGTTGTTGCAGTTTGATACATTGTTAAAAGATCCAATGGTTTGTGATAGAAATGACTGAAGTGTTACACATCGTGAATAGTGCATACATATTTAATTTGATGAACCAATAATGAACCGGTAATGATCCATAATTTCAGTGGCAGAGTATATGTGTGCAATATGTTTTTTTGCACATATGGCAATATAAAGATGAAAATTCATATGCAACCCTTGCGCATTGGAGATTATGTGTGGTAGTAAGTCAAGTTGAAAAGGCTTAGTACCATTTTAGCTAGAGAATGATAAAGCCTGTGAAATGAAAGTACATTTATATTTCCAATATGCATGAGATATAAATATGCATTAGCACATCACTATATTTCACAGTCATATAGTACGTACTCAATCCCTCCGTTACTGTATATCTGAACATGGCATCAGAAGTATTCATTTCAATATATTTGTTCACCAAGAAGTCCTAGAGTGTAGTTATTACAATTTTTACACTATTTATCCATTCTTAAATGATTTGGAAGAGGTTAAGTGGTTGTGGTATACCATTTAATAAAGACATGTATGGTCATTTCTTATTAAGTGTTTCTTAAATTTAATGATTTCTTGGTCAGTACGTATGGTAGGCGGTGGACAAATATAGCTACCAAAACATAGGGAGTATTTTAAGGTATTCACAAATCATATACAATTAGTTGGAAATTGTTCCTCCCAACTAATTAATTCACAAGTATAATGCGTATAAATAGTTGAACTCTGATAGTTACGATTAGTTGTAATACTTTATTTCTGCTAACAGATATTTGTGGGTAAATTAAAATCATTTATGTACTAAGGCTGATATATGGTTTTTTAATTTTTCCTTTGGTTGGGCACTAAATTGAGGCCCCGCCTGGTTGGAGCGAACGGATTTTTTTCCATCAAGAATTGAACTATGTCCTGTGGATTTCCCACAAATTTCCTATGAAATTCTTCAAATAGGCCCTCAATATTGCATATATCGATATGTTGTTTGTTCGAAAACATTTTGGTTAGTTATAGATAACACATGCATGCACGGCGTCTTATTTATTAAGTGTGTTGTGCAATAATATATTGTTACAGGTATAACATAGGTGCAACCGTGCAAGCAACAGCAAGTTAATATTCATGAGCGTAAAATAAGAATGGTTTTTGGTGAGTTCACTATTATTTGTCAGGGTCGAAAAGATCATTTGGATGATAGTTTTTGAAAACGTACTAACATACGTCCACATAACTTTCCGCTGACCATTAGTACAATATATATATCAGTGCATGTGCTTGTAAATTTCTTTTTGGGTGTGTTATATGCATGCATCGATATCCTACGGTAGCAGGTTATAACTTGCTGTCACTGGGGATCAGCATTGGATATGCCTGCATGCTGTCATCTATATTCCAGTTTAATCTGAACAGTTTGGCATTATTATCCATAGCTATCCATACTCAGGCTTACCTACGTACCCAGATCGAAGAATTTACACGTTACTGGGCACCTGTGATTGTACTACGGAAGTGTACAAACTGCACTTTAGAAATTGGTAAGATATTTCTTTCCTTGACCTGTGTTAATTTGTCTCAGTCGGATAGAGTGGGGGGAGGGAGAGAGAGAAGAGAGGGAGCGCGCGCCTTACGTACTAGTACATGCATTGATGTGCACAAGAATATACTAATATGAAAATATTAGAATAATCTATTTTAACATTAAGAGATCGAGCCAGTTCTCCCTGACCGGCGGTCCATGCACGATGATGAGCTTGTGGATGGAGCACGGCCTGATGGGCAGATGCTTTTCTCTGTATCGCCTAGTTCACTGTGCGGTAATAATGCGGGTACGGCATATAATCGGCGCTGTGCTGCGCTGCTGCGCGAGCGCGTGTAATACGACGATACGCGCGTCGATCTGACCAGTCTTTCTGATCGACGGGTGCCTTTGAACTGCGACAGGGCGCTGTACAAACCCCAGCTGTCAGCCGTGTCTCTTGTGCTGTAGCAACAGTGGCATTTTTCGAACAACGTGGTCTGCACTGCACGCAGGAGCAGCAGCAGCAGCAGCAGCTATCTTTAAGCCAGCCCTGTGTGCTTTCTGTTCCTGTATCACATGCAGTTAAGCAAGACGTCATTGTATTCCGGATTTCCGGTCAGTGATCATTAGACAGATCATTATTAAGAGATGTGTACTAGGATCAGGCACTTCATATAACTAACGAACTATGGTCTAATTAAAGACAAAATCTGAACGTACGCACACAGGAGGCAGGGTTGTAAATAAAGCAACGCACGTAGTGCAGTCTGCATCTGTACTCTAGTTTTATCCTTACTTTTTTTAAGTAAATTTTAAAAAAATACGGGTTTTCTTATACAAACTATCAGAAAACTACAGATTTTAGCTTTTACTATTTTACAATACTACAGATTTTAGAAGAATTTGTTTCATAAAACTACAGATTTTTTTGTACAAACTATAAAAAAAATACAAAATTTAGCTTCTATTTCACAAAGCTACAAATTTTAAAAGAATTTGTATCATTAAACTACATGTTTTAGAATAACTTGTTTCACAAAATTACATGTTTTATAATTGATCGTTTCTTGTAACGGATCTGATAGTGTGGACCCACATAGCGGTCTCATAAACCCACGTTTCCCGCTTCACTCATACGTAAGGCTATCATGTAGGCTCAGACTATCTGACCCATTGCAAGAAACGATTAATTCTAAAACTTGTAGTTTTGTGATACAAATTCTCCTAAAATCTGTAGTTTTGTGAAATAGAAACTAAAATCTGTAGTTTTTTGATAACTTGTACAAAAAATCTATAGTTTTATGAAACAAGTCCTTCTAAAATCTATGATTTTGTGAAATAGAAAATAAAATCAGTAGTTTTCTGATATTTTGTAAAAAAAACCTATAGTTTTATGAAATTGACTTTACTTTTTTTCCCTTTTACTCCAACAAGTTACTATCAGCTAGTATATATATATCTTTATGTGTGTACGTATTCCCAGTCCCTGCTTTGTGCATGGTTGTTAGAAAAGCACATAAGCAAGGGACAAGAAGAGCGCGCAAGACGATCGACGGGATGCTATACACGTGTGTGTGTCTCTGAGATATGATGTATAGACGCTAGCAGCCTAGCAAGAACGCAGGAAGCATGTGCTGATGTGCACCGCAAGCGCAGGAGATAGATACAGCTGTTAATCAGGGCACTGTGTAGACTGTAGATTGCACCCAAGCTCCGAAGCTTCTGTCTAGTGAGCACAACTGCAGAATCATATACATACATACATATACATATACATAGCCTCTTTTCTACTGTCGGGAGTAGTTACTCCTTATACAGTATCTCACAAAGTACGGAGTATCTCGCGAAACGAAGGGTATGTACGTGTAGTATACAAGTATATATGACTATTGATATCTAGGTGGTATGTATTTTTTTTAATATAGTTCTTTTTATGTGCATATATGAAGGTATTTACAAAATACATTAAAAACTTTAGACTCTGTTTGCACCAAAATTTGGCAAGTATAGTCAAAATCGACAGGATGAAGTCAATGCATCGTAACCGACAGGCGATTTGGAGAAGATTTGAAAATATTTAGTTATAGTAAAGATTTTAGGGAAAAACCGTCCGAATTAAGACCGATACGGATCATATTTGTAACGTATTGTAATAGAATACGATCGGCCGATAGGTATAAAAGTGGACATAAGCAGGCAAAAAGAACAATGCAATCCAATCAACAAATACTCTACTTTTGTTTTCTCCTGACGACTAGGAGTAGTTGTTGTAATTTAGACTCTTATAATACAGTTTGATCAATAAAGTTGTGCATCGCTAATTGTTAATCATCCTCTGTTACACCCATCAGGTTTGATTTTCTCCGATCTTGTTGCGCATCGTCTTTCTTGGAGTAAATCTACCTTTATTCTCTGATTAGCCCTAATTGGCTAATTAGACTTACCAATTACTTGCGTTTTGATCATTTTTTAGCTGATTAGATCTAAACTGGTTGATCTACGAGATCGGCTTTGAGCGTATTTCATATTTTTCTTACCGATTACAGGATCAAATTGGTTGGCACGCCTTAAATCGCAGAACCCGATGTTCGTCAGATGTGTTGTGCCTAATAAACCCTCTTTATGTTTTTGGTGCCAACAAACTATCTTGCAATTTTTTTATGTGGCTCATATTGAAGTATCTTATTATTAGCGTATTAGTGTATCCAAAGTGATAAAGAAGTATTTCAAGTTTGTTTAAGTGGCATTTCAGATGTGGGAGTAGCTACTCCTGGGAGTAGAATGTATTACATACATACATACATGTATGTATGTATGTATATATATGTGTATGCATGTATATATATGTGTATGTATGTGTGTGTGTATATATATATGTGTGTGTGTGTGTGTATATATATATATATGAACATTAACTCATTGCCTGCAGTCCCCATCTATCTATCTATATACATTAACATTAATGGTTATATAGTAGTATACATTAACATTGACCTAAGTCCTGCACTAATGAAATTACGAATTACAATGTGTTAATGGATACATGCAGGAACCCAGGACAAAGGTGTATGTTAGTGTATGGTCATGTGTACTACTACTACCTTGTGGCCTGTAGGGCTCTTGCACTTTGCCATTCCTCGCCTCCGTTATGTATGAAGGTATCCTCATAATTAATAAGTACACCACTACTACCTGTGGTAGGGTATAACGGGTCTATCTAGGCAGTACATTATCACGCTAAAGCAGATTCTAAATGTTTAGGCCACATTGCAGGTAAATATATACCATGCACCGTAAAATATCACACTCTAGCTATCTAGTTAATTAGTGTGACGTTTTTTTTATATAAACAGTGATGAACATAAAACTCACAGTTTGTGTTGAAATTTGCCTTTGTTCGTTTCACCTAAACGCAAACGAGTTAATTCGGTAGGTGGATGCAAGTTAATTAGAATTTAGAACATAAATCCCTGCATCATGCTTGTTACTGAAATCTTCCGTGATTATAGTACGACCCTGCCGCCAGTTTATCCATCAATGGAGCTTGTTGTCTTCCATTTACTGCACCTGAAATGATTGACTTTCTTTTATTGGATTCCATAAATTGTCTGATATCTTAAATTACGTCGTCAGTGATCATGCTGTTTACTAGCAAAGGCCTGGATTTCAGATATGTCATGGCAATAAAGAGTGATCTTTGCATGGTCCCTCCACAATTGTACGGAAATTGTTCCCCCAGTATATAAGTTTTTATCCTTTGCTTTCAGTTCAGTTGTTCATATATATGGCAGTTATGTTTAATTGGGTGCCTATCTTGAGTCCTGAATTCTTGATTGTTCAATTGGAAAATTGACAGTTTATATACGGATGTGATTGATACATTGAAACCTTCAGTTTGACGATCTTAAGAATCTGTTTGCTGCCATATGATCGAAGTAGTATGTAAATTTAAGCTGTGATATATACATGTGTGTATCATAAACGAATAAATTCCGAGGGCTCCGACATGATCTATCTAGTTCCACATTGCTTAATTAGATCGAGATGGAAACAACTCGTTAGAGTACTAGCTAGCTAGCTAGCTTTATTCTCATGAAGTAAAGCAAAAGGTAGCATATATATGTCAGAACTATGCATCCGATCCAGACGCCTCGCTGCAGATCAGTGCTATGTAACCTTTGCCACATTCCTATGTTTTCCCTTTTCTCGCAAAATTCTCCACTAGCAAATATTCTTGCCACGAACAAAGAGCCATCAATTATTGTCTAAATAATAATAATAATAACTAAGATCCCATCCCCTTCTAGTCTAAAAACACAAATCTGGCTGCAAGCCATGTGTATAGCTTGTATATATTATACATATAGCTAGCTGCTGAGTCCTGGCCATATATAAACTGACGCTACAGAAAGAAACAACGAACTATCAGTTCATGTCAACGACAACTAGTCTTGAGCGCAGGTTTGCGTATGCAGCTTTTCAGCCCTCAATATCACCAGCTATTGTGTGCAGAAGTGCAGACGGATCGGCATGCATGCATACCTGCACATGCTTTTGTTTCCATGCACTCCATTAATTCATGAATATTATTCCACCTTGGCATCACTGCGGCTGTGCATGCAGATGCAGGTTAGGTTAATAATATTGTACGCTGTCCAGGCTTCAGAGAGAGTAGCTAGGTAAGTATGTTTTGCGTTATTGGGGAGAGATCCGGAGAACGTGACGGCCCCTCCAGCGGCGGGCTCCGGTCAGCCGTCCGGCAAAAGTCGCTGCCGAGGGTAGGAGGAGACGCGGACGTTGCCGATCCATTTGGGTCGCCTTTAATTGGGCCACACGTAGCTAGCTAGCTAGCACACATACAAAGGAGAGGAGCTGCGACGGCAATGGTTTGATTGACATGCACGATCGAATTGATCGTATCTAGGACAGAAGGTGCACGAATTAAGGAATCAATGTCTTCCCCTAGCTAGATATTTCACATCAACTCTAATTACTTAGCTTCGCATAAATCTTGAAAAAAAACGTAAATAATTAGCGATCAGTTTTTATTTATGCTTTACGTAAATATTTACGTAAATAATTAGCGATCAGTTTTTATTTATGCTTTACGTAAAAACGTAAATATTTATACAACTTTCAAATGGTGATACGTAGGATCACCTCCCAGTTAGCTATGTTTAGCTAGAAATCTAACTCGTACTGTGCACTGTATTCAATTCGATCGCGGCTTGATTCGACCAGCTACGTACACACGGGCACACGGCTACTTGTCATCTCACGCCACCATGATCCCATGCGAACTTACGCATGCTGCAGCAGCATATGATGTCGATACGAGAGAGTAGAAGCGCATAAGCGTATGCGTGTGTACGCAGGCACGAGCAGGTATGATGGCGCCTCCTCGTCACGCGTTGCGCGGAAAAGATGAAAAGCTAAAGAAGACTCCGGCCGGCCGCGGCCGGTACGCAAGCTGCAAAGGGGGACAAGACAACCGACTGCCGCATGAGCGATGAATTTCCAAAGCCCCGCGCGTTTGGATCGCTTTCCGAATCAGAGAACGACGGCTCAGCGGATGGAACGATCGAGTGGAGAGAGAGAGAGAGACACGGCCGGCCGGCCCCATCCAATCCAGGCACCCCATCGACGTGGCAATGAGCATGCATGCACAGTTTACCGGAGGGCCCGTCTCCAGTAAAGCAGGCCCAGCCCGACCAGGCCGGCCCAGACTGGGGTGGAGCCCACCAACATCGGCTAGTGGATCTGTGCTGTGCTCACGGAAAATCATACGCTGCATCACTGAGACGAAGAGACGCTGAAATGTACATGTAATCCACGGCCGTGTTAGGTAACGGGTAGGCAGGAAGCGATGGCGCAGCGCACGGCGCAGGACAGGTGAAGCATCGAGCCGTGTGGCTGTGGTCTGCGGATGGGCGCGGCGCAGAGCGAGAGGCCATGCATATATAGTCGACCATGCATGCACGGACCGGTGGACGCACCGGCCGGGGTGTTGGCGTTGCTCGCTTCCACGACCATACGCAGGCGCAGCAGACGACGCCGCCCCCATGCCATGCCATGCCTGCATTAGTTGCTGCTACAGTACAGGGCTTTTAATTGAACATCGCATTTGGTCCATTTCGATGGTTCACGAAGGCAGGGGCCCCTGCCACGGCAGTGCCGCAGGCTTTGCATGCGGCGTCGAAGGCGCAGGCGGGGACACGGGCCGCTGCGGAGTTGTCTAGCATTTTGCCCACCACCACGCGCGCGCGGTTAATTTCACCGTTTCCTTCCTTGGTTTACCCCGTTTTACGGAACCAGATCGAGGCTCAAAGTCCCGGCGCGGTTTGGGTCCTGTTTGGGTGCTGCGGCTGGTAAGGGTGACAATTGTATCCGTGGGTTTGGGTATCTGCGGGTTTTGCACCTGATCAGATCAGGTTCGGGTTTTAATTTTTACTCGCGGGTTCTTCGGGTCGGATACCCGAAATAGGTTCGGGTCGGGTTCAGGTTTTAATTTTCACCCGCGGGTACCCATCGGGTACCCGAAATACCAATATACCCATCGGGTACCCGTCAGGTTCCGGGTACCCACCGGGTTTGACGCCGGGTTTCGGGTACCCGTCGGGTTTGACTCGGGTTTTTGGGTTCGGGTTTCTTGTCGGGTCGGATTTTGCAAAACCCACACCCGATCCAACCTATTGCCACCCGTATTACACAAACCCATCGGGTACCCGCCAGGTTCGGGTTCGGATATAGATTTTTACCCGATATAGTATTCGGGTTCGGGTCGGATTTTTCAATTCAGGTTTCGGGTTGGGTCGGGTTTTGTAAAACCCGCACCCGACCCGACCCGTTGCCATCTCTAGCGGCTGGGTTGAAAAACTATTTTTGGTTTGCTGGGCTATAAAACAGCTGTAGCTGGCGGCTGTAGCTTTTCTTGTTATGCTGTTTGGCAAACTAGCTATTGCGGCTGTAACTTTTGGGGGCCAACCGAGCGGAGAGGTAACAACATAGCGAAGTACAGCGGCGTCCGAGTGGGGAGATGACGTGGAGGCGGCGAGGTGGGGTGGCGGAGGTCGAGAAGACAGAGCGACCGAGATAGGAGGTGGTCAAGCCAAGCCACAACTGAAAAACTTCTCCTCAGCAGCTTCAGCTTTTGGATATGTTTCTGCTGTGGTTTAGCTTCCCAGCTGCTTTGTAGCCATGCTCATAGCTCCCCCAAACAGAGCCTTGGTTGGCGAACATGTCTTCTGCAAAATATATACAAAGGGTAATTACGGTGTATGGGTTAGTGGTACTTCGGTAAGAAGTTAAATTCAATTCAAGGATGCTCTAGGCTAGCTATTTTGTTGATTAGCTAGAATATCTGCCATTCCATTGTGAACTTCTTGGTGCATCAACTTTTCTCTAACCTACTTTAAAAGAGTTGGTGGTATTCGGTAGTTTTCCCTTCCCACCCCCTCCCTTCATCTCTTTGAAAAATCTCTAAAAAAATAGAAGAAAAAAAATCTTACAACAAATAAATTCTACCTCCATAGAACTTCTCTAACAAAAAAACAAAAAAATTACAGCTCTAACGGACGTGCAACGCAGCCAAAGGCGCGGAGTCAGAGCTTAGGGCGATGGCCAAGCATATTGATCACGACAATGTCAACTCCATGTAGTAGGAGTGATATAATATTCTTTTCATCTATAGTAAAAACACAGCCATTAATTAGCAGAAGGATAATAAATGATGCATGTCCACACACATCGGCGTGAAAATGCGCATTAGTGCACCCATTTGCAGGCATCATTACAAGGGCAAATACAATAGCAAAACTCACTGCTAGTTAATAGTAAACTAAAAAGTCAGCTTGTATAATAACTGTCACTAAAGATTGTCTTTAAATATTATACAATAACTATTTTTTCTCTCTTGTATATAAATAATCTACATATGCTCCCGTGCAAAGCTGGCTACTAAATAAGAGTCAGTTCTCTTCTCTTTTCTCACTCTTTCACATAGATCAAAACTAATGTATATAAGCTAGTGCCAAATAAGATAACCTTATTTTACATGTCGTGAATCCACTACCCACCTCGTGGAGGGTAGGTATGCCCTTTCTCGCACGGGAACCAGGTTGCTTAGGGATGGCAACGGGTCGGGTCGGGTGCGGGTTTTACAAAACCCGACCCGAAAAAAACCCGAATCAGAATACCCAACCCGAACCCGAATGACCTATCGGGTAGAAATCTATACCCGAATCTGAACCCGACGGGTTTGTAAAGTATGAGGCTATCAGCACTGCCAGACAGTCTGAAGTTTAGAATATGTTGGCCTTCGCCTATTCTGAACTCTGAAGCATAGATGACACCATATCTCAGCAATGGTAATAAAATAATACACTGTAAAAAGTTTTACTGTTTCCAAACTTTAACAGGTTGTGCGAGGCAAATCGGCTTCCGAGGAGATAATATTAACATGCAGAAAGAAGGAAAGAAAGGTTACACACACAAAAATCACATCACAAACTGGCACATGATTGCCAGAAAATGCAATCATTCAGATTCCAGAAAATGACTAACTAAAACCACAGAGTTTCATTCAGATTCCAGAAAATAAAACGACAGAGTTTTATTCAGATTCCAGAAAATGACTAACTAATTGACAAGAGCATGTGCAAACATTTATAAAGGCTGAAACAGGAAGATGGATAGATAACAGCCGTAGCAGTATTTACAGAGCAGAACCAATAGCTCTCCAGTATTTACCTTTAAATACAGTCTAGGTAAAGGAACTGAAGAAATCTATGAACTTTGAAGTTTGAAGTATGAACTACAATTCCACGTGCAATCCCTTCCTCTATTGTAAGATCATAATTAGTTAATTACATATGCAAAATATAGATGTCTACTAGTTTATAAGATAGCTAGTTCCTTTGTGTTTGCTCAAATTTACATTTGAAATACAAACGAAATAGACCAGATAGAAGAGGCACATAGAAGTTAGAAAGGCTGTTGTAGCATTATGAACTACTAGACTACTAATTCCATTGTGATTTTAGGGACAACAAATTGAACACGTGTGAAGCAAAAACCACCTTCCTAAGTCCTAACACCATACAAAAAGTTATGTCTACCAAAAAGATCAGCAAAGGTTGAAACACAATCCAGTCATCCAGATGATACAGCAATCAAGGTTCCCCTGATTTACCACCTAGAATAGGACAGACACATAGAGAATTGAGCCATTAGAGTAATGCATGAATCTTTGACATGAAGCATGAAATACCTTAGAAAATGAAGCATGAAGTTTGACATGCCAGCGCAAGTTTGACATGAAACTAATAATAGTTGCTTCTCACAAATGTTTGCTAAATTAAAGATCTTTGCATTAGAATCTCTAACAATTCGCTTGCAGTCTTGACCCAGTAGATTCCTGATGTCAATATGAGCAAACTGACAGGAACTTTCCTGGTTCCACTTTCTAAAAAATAACACAAATGCAAATTAGATCTGAGGAGATGCCTTAATCTCCAAACTCAGGTATTTTCATGTAAGGAGCATATGAAGATATCAATTACTCAGTCACCTCAACATCAACCTAGCAAAAAGTGAAAAGATAGTTTATCATACATTCAATTTGTATTTTGTAGGTATGAAAAATTTACAAGAATAAACTGAGATAGTACTACCACTTCTTCCTCTTCATCCTCAAGACAAGTCATCAATGAATTAAGTAAGGGACTCGGGCCCTAAAAGTATAAAACATTCAAAAGTTAGTGCTACCATATATGAAAGAAAGGAAAAAAATTCAATTGAATTTAAACTATTTACCTAACATTTCGGCTCGAGACCAAGCTTGCATACACATTAATGCTTCTACCATTTTTGGAGCAAGTCTACTTCGATGTGGGCTAATGACCCTCACACCGGTGCTAAAGACTGACTCAGAAGCTACAGTTGTCACAGGAATTGCCATGATGTCTCAAGCAATCATTCGCAAAGTAGGATACTTAATCCCTACATGTCGCCATCAGAACACACCCTACCAATCGCACCGAATGCTACCAAAAGACCCTAAACCTCATACTTCTACAAAAAAATTGAACCAACCTTGGAACTCCCCAAACCAGATTAAAACTAAGTCACCGAAATTTAGAAAATTTCAGCATGACCTCTCTAGAAAACAGGACATCCACTCAGCAGACAGAAAACAAATGCAGTAGGATATTATTCTAGCAGGTCCTTAGTTAACCAATCACAAAACCAATAGAATTTAATAAACTCCACCATGACGCATAACACATTACAATCTTAATAGATACATCAAGACTGAATGAATCGGTTAAACAATTTGCTGGAGGCCGAAGCCGTGTGCGTGTTACTACTCCCAACCCAACGGTGATGGGGACGGCGTGTTCCCGATCTTTCGGTGAGATGATGATACGTCGATTTGGGGGTGTTGATGGCACCGATCTAGGGCTTCCTACCAGAAGGTTGGGAGCTTCACAATCGCATTGCCAATCCACACGATACAAGATCCAACGATCAATTGTTCCTGCAAGAAATCGAGAACCCGCAAGAACAAAGCATGAAGCAATCTGAATAGATAGTATTGAAATCAAACGAAACAAGTTGAGGTTCTGCTTTCTCAAGGCGGTCTAGTCGACACGCCGCAAACACGAGGAGGGACGCACACGGGGTCTACCAAACACAACAAAACCTAAGCGTAAAGAAACGGTGGCGGCCACATATATAGCGGCGGCCAGGAGGTGTAGGGCAGCCAAAAGGGTGGTGGCCACCAAAACCCTAAGATACATGGGCCATAGGCCCAAAAGTGAGGTGACGCAACACCCTGAATTTCTGGCCCGTGACATTGTTCCACATTTTTCCGTCGTTCTGAAGTGAATTTGGAAGTGGGCCTAGATCCATTGGAAAGCTTATCTCCTAAGCTTTCAAACGGGTGGTCGCACGCTGAAAACGGAGTCCGGGAGCCCAAGTTATGCCCGTTTGAAGTTGGCATGCTGCTGGATGGCCGAACCGGGCTTTTTGGCATCTTGGGCTTCCATATGGGCCTTCCTTGACGCGTGGGCTGTTCTGGGGGTGTGTGCTTGAGGCCCTTGTCTGTTGATGTGGGCTTGAATAGCCGAGCTTTTGGATTAAGGCCTCTCGGCGACGAAGTTCCCGCAGTGTCAATCATTTGTGACGAAGATGGAGCAGCGTCGGTAGTCATTGGCGAAGCCGGAGAGGAAGGAGGGGCAGCGGTCACGCTGGTCGTATCCGTGTTGGTGATGTCCTCATCATCCTCCCCTTCTTGAATTGGAGTCGTCCTCGACTCCTTCTCATGATCCTGCAAAATGTTAGTGGCAACAGGAGGCAGGGAAACAGATGTCTGCAAAGCAATATCATGTGAGGAAACAATCTTATTTAAAAGAATTTCTTTCTTGAACATTGGTTTAGATTGTTGTACTCCACTAACAAGTTTGTCATCCTCATGTTCTTTACCATTAGTTCTTTTTATGTTAATTTTGGCTAGCTCAAGAGTCATTGGATTCAAAACCAATTTCTTTCCATTAAACTTGAAAGTATATTGATTGGTTCTACCATAGTGAATAGCATCAACATCATATAACCAAGGTCTACCTAATAAAAGTGAACATGATTCCATAGGTATGACATCACAACAAACATGCTCATGGTATGAACCAATGGAGACAGAACTTGCACGCTTTGTGTTACGAACCTTACCAATTGAGTTGAACCATTCCATTGAGTAAGGTTGTTGAAGTGGGGTCGTGGTCAAGCCAAGTTTCTCGACCATGTGTAGACTTGCGAGGTTGGTACAGCTTCCTCCATCAATGATGACGTGTACAAGCGTTCTTGCACAACAAACTTAGTTTGGAATAAGTTGTTGCGTTGAGTTTCATTGGCATGTTCCATCGGTGCACTAAGTAGGCGATGAGACATGAGGCTCATGTAGTTGTCCGTCATTGCAGAGACTCGGTGCACACCATCTTGATCATTCTTGCCTCTGTGGTTAGTCGCAGGAGTAGCAAGCACGTTCTTATCGTTACATATTGAAATACACTTACTATCCTTCTTCTTGGGTGAGGTAGGCTTCAAATCTTTCTTCGATGGTGTGTTCTCATTCTGGTCGAAGGATAATCCCATGCTCGACCGTCTCACCCTTTGATTTCGCGAGGACTCAAGTCGCTAAGTTTTCGCCAAGATTTCTTTTCTCTTTCATCAAGCATGGACAATCCTCAATATCATCCTCGTAAGTTGTCTTGCTATGTGAACTCGCCATTGTTCGGGCAACAAACAGAGAACTCACAAGAGAATTAGTTCCTATGAACTACTAATATGTGGACAGTGGAGGATCTCACACGCTCAAGCTTACACCAAGTTCTTACCCGTTCTACCCTCGCAGACTTTTCAAGTTTCAATCGGTGGATGATAGTAATCAGACTCGGGGGTGACAAAGCGATTGCAAGGTGCTTCTCCGTGGTTAATAGTAGGTGGAGCTTGGATAGGTATAATATGTAGCAAAGGATATACTAGAACCACACTAGCCAAAACAAGTTGAAAGAACGTTCAACGGCGGTACTTTTGTGGTCCTAGGCTAGACCGCATTAGAGACGCGAGCCCGACACCAATGAAGTCACGAAACAAAGAACTGAATGACCACAAAGACACAAGCAAATAGCTAGGGCTTCTTTTTCCACCTTTTAGTGCGGCTCTTTTATATGCACTTGCCTTTTTTTTATTTTTTTTCTTCCTTTTATATCAAAGTGGCACATATGATGAATTACAACTCAAAATTTTTTTCCTGCTGCAAAACAGATCTACTATGCAGAAACTTCAAACGCTGTTTTCGGGTTTTTACTAGCTTCTAATGCAAAAAAGTATAACTGGAAAGTTGTAGATCTTTTCGAGCTGATCAATTTGCATATATGGAAAGTCTATTTTGGATAAGGGAAGCCAGAGATATTGACCCCGAAATACAGACTGCTCAGAAAATCCAGGACGAAAACAGATTCCAATCCGACGGGATTTTGGGCAAGAAGACGATGCTTTTGGAAAGTTTCACAATGGACAAAGTTGTAGAGAATTTCCCAAGCTTTTAGAAAAGTACAAGAACAGAAAAATCCGAGTTCGTATGAGGGAGTTATGACCAAAATACCGAACTGGACAGAGGAGGATCCGAATTGGACGCAGCGACGTGATGGAGTTCAACTCAGTGACAAGAACGTGACAAGAACTCGAAACTCTAAAGATCAAAACACTAAGACCAGCAACGACACGACGATGCAACGCAAATTCAACAAGAATTAAACTAGGCAGTAATAGTAAAGGCCAAAAGGGGCTCGGATTAGATCAAACACACGACGAACAGATTTTTTTTTGGGCTGTTTTTCTGGACTCTAGGACGAACAAGATGAACTAAATAAAGACAAGGGTGTTCTCACCAGGCAACCGTCGCTCTGATACCACTTGATGGGAACGGCGTGTTCCCGATCTTTCGGTGAGATGATGATACGTCGATTTGGGGGTGTTGATGGCACCGATCTAGGGCTTCCTACCAGCAGGTTGGGAGCTTCACAATCGCATTGCCAATCCACACAGATACAAGATCCAAACGATCAATTGTTCCTGCAAGAAATCGAGAACCCGCAAGAACAAAGCATGAAGCAATCTGAATAGATAGTATTGAAATCAAACGAAACAAGTTGAGGTTCTGCTTTCGGCAAGGCGGTCTAGTCGACACGCGTAAACACGAGGAGGACGCACACGGGGTCTACCAAACACAACAAAACCTAAGCGTAAAGAAACGGTGGCGGCCACATATATAGCGGCGGCCAGGAGGTGTAGGGCAGCCAAAAGGGTGGTGGCCACCAAAACCCTAAGATACATGGGCCATAGGCCCAAAAGTGAGGTGACGCAACACCCTGAATTTCTGGTCCGTGACATTGTTCCGCATTTTCCCGTCGTTCTGAAGTGAATTTGGAAGTAGGCCTGGATCCATTGGAAAGCTTATCTCCTAAGCTTTCAAACGGGTGGTCGCACGCTGAAAACGGAGTCCGGAAGCCCAAGTTATGCCCGTTTGAAGTTGGCATGCTGCTGGATGGCCGAACCGGGCTTTTTGGCATCTTGGGCTTCCATATGGGCCTTCCTTGACGCGTGGGCTGTTCTGAGGGTGTGTGCTTGAGGCCCTTGTCTGTTGATGTGGGCTTGAATAGCCGAGCTTTTGGATTAAGGCCTCTCGGCGACGAAGTTCCCGCAGTGTCAATCATTTGTGACGAAGATGGAGCAGCGTCGGTAGTCATTGGCGAAGCCGGAGAGGAAGGAGGGGCAGCGGTCACGCTGGTCGTATCCGTGTTGGTGATGTCCTCATCAAACGGGCCAGCTTCAAAGTACCTACAACAAGAACACAAACAAGCGTGAGTCCAAGACTCAGCAAAGCGCAATCAGGCATAAAAAAATAATGAACTCGGCTAGAATATAAATGCTACAAGACATAAAGTAAAAGTTTCTTTAATTGATGTCCGTAAATAAAAGAAACAGTTTGAATTCATATACAACCAAACATAAGAGCACAACTACTTCATCTTTTGACATATCCAATACTTAATTGAAATCATCCAGTAAAAGAAGCAGTATCTATCCCCATTTACCACATCCAACTCAGAAACATAACTAAACCGTACTCATGCCTCAACAATCATTCCAGGATGAGTCCACGACTCAATCCTCAACCTGACATTTCCATTCTCATCAATTAACACTTAACACTTGCAACACATATAATGAAATGCGATGCTTTTATGCTCTCATCCTTTTTCTCATGAATCATAAAATGAATACACCATGCATGCTCATAATGCACATTGTCATAGCGTATACCTAAGATAGTTTAATGCACACCCGCCGGTGTGCACCTCAATCCCAACCATCCGTGGCGGGGCCTACTCTTACTGACTCGCTCCCATTCACCTCGATGAATGGGACTACGAGGTAGGACTTTTTGTGCTCACTACGGGTGAGCACCGAGGCCCGCATCAACATGGGACGCCTCATCCATCATGAATGCAATTATGCAATTGACGTGAATGCATTTCACCCCTCATTCATTTTCACCACACATAGCCATAACCAATATAGAAGTACCAATTAACTTGCTATTTCCCCAGTGTGACTCATTCGAGAGTAAATAAAGTCATGAATAAAATTCAGGGAAAGGCATTACATAATTTCTATAAGGTAAATTAAATTGACAGGTATGACCAACTAGGTGATTATAGTGCAAGCTTGTCCCTTCACTTGCATCAACATAACCATACCCATTCGTACAATTTCGTAACGCAATGCAATAAATGGGAATTGAGTAACTTACTTACCAGTTTGCTAACATTTATCCATCCTCATCACCATACTAAAAACAACTTCTAGACATGCTATTAAACATAACCACATCATTAGAAGTTTCATAATCTTATCGCAAACAAAGCATTTAACACCCTAATAACACTCTAGGGGTTGCACTTGCCTTTTATTGAAGACAGTAGCGAGGAGGGTCGAGGTAACCCCAAGACCCACTACCTGCTTGAACCCTCCAAACATCCTAAAGTGGAAACTTCTCCTAGGCCAAAATTCAGTGTGCACTCAAGCTGCAAGAATACGAAGAACATTGTTGCATCTGGGGTAGGCATTACCTAGCTTGAAGGCCCTAGCATACAAAGTCCCATCTATAGCATATCAACTGTTGTGGCGACAAAATAGGAAAAGAGTACCATATCTCTAGGACAGTGTCTCCATGCCAAATAATCTTGGCGTTACCAAACAATATATACAACATTGCTCCTAACCACATCTAATTGTACAATTCAACGCTCACAACAAATAGGTTATGTACGAAATGCATGTATTTCAATGGGTATCATACATTCTGTTTCGAAGATAGTATTATGCATTAGTCTAGTTGTACTCTTTGTTTGTTTTACAGATAGTCCATTAGTTCTTCAAAGAAGCGTAAATTGAAAAATCATCACTACCAGAAACCACCAATGTTCCTTTTTTTCTCCTGTCAAGCTGCAAAACATTTATATAGCATAATAGCTTTTCTTAAACCCTTATTATATGAATATTTGTCGGTCATCACATGTTTTTTGTTCTAAAAAAAACCTTGTGATGACAAACCAAATATTCCTATAACAGAGTTGGCTTACATGGGTTGGGCTAACTACAAAATTTCGCTTCATGCCTAGCTCTTTATTGAGTTGCCCCTGGGTCAGATCATTTCAGGGGATATGATACTCCCATTGGTTACAAAAAAGTGTCATTTTCCACATCACCATTGTCTCGATAATTAACGTTCAGTCGCAATCCAATATCAATCAAAAAGCAGAGATTCTACAGTCCATTAAAAATCAAGAAACGCAAGATGCCGATACCAACTAATCAAGATAATATATATGCGCAATCACATTCAACAAACCTAAACCTTCTAGGCATTTCATCAAACATCTAGCATGCAACAATTAAATCCCCACATTTCTTAGGGTTTTACCTCAAGGGAAACATAGGGAGAAAGGAGGGGGTGGGGGAGATGCTGCCACACGGGGGGAGAAGAGAGCTCGCCGTGGGGGGGAAAGGTCGCCACTGGCCGAGCAAGACCGAGGGCGCCGTGGCGGTGGAGGCGAGGGCGCGGACGGAGGAGATGGGGAGCACCGTGGGAAAGAGCCAGGCGCGCGCAGCCAGAGGTGCCGGAGCGCCGGCCGGAGGTGGAGCTGGGCTGGGGAGCAACCGAGGCGACGGCAACACGGAGCAGAAACGGAGCAAGCACAGGAGTTCTTTTTCTTTTCTTTGCTTCTCTCTCTCTCTCCTTCCAAGTATGCATAGACCCCACTTATACAAATATATATATATATACTTGCACATAACCAAATTGAGAGGATGCAATGAACAAAAACTAAGGGAAAAATAATAAACTTCACAAACCCCCGAGACCAAATTTAATCATCTCCAAGAATCTAACATTTCAAACTCAGAGAGAAAAGAAAACCCTTTTGAGAAAAACTTGCATAAAAACAATTACGGCTCGGTGAAATCCCTTTTCCTAAATGCATCTGCGAACTTAGAACTTCTCGCTAAAATCCTTAAAACTGCGAGATGCCCCAGAAACCCTGGAAAAACAAATCTTGGGGCATTACAGCCACCATTGAATAATATCCAACTCTTGTGTTCTAGGCAATGTTGGCTCGTCCAAGTATAAATCCAACTATGTACGTAGGTAACTAGAAGACTCAACTAGTCGGGAAGACATGTATCGATCAAATATATCAAAAACTATATCATCTCCTTCATTTTGGATAGCAATGTTAGTAGCAGCACCAACCCCATCTGTTGTTGCAATACCCTCCATAGAACCTTGGTATTCTAACACCAAATCATACATCAAATCTCTAACTTTCTTAACTTCACTTGTTGTACCTTCTTTTCCATAAATGTTGCTAAAAAGAGCGTTCAAGAATTGTAGTTTAAACCTTGGATCTAGAACCGTAGCAACTGCCATGAGACCATGAACATCTGTCTAATATTTGTTGAACTTCTCTTTCATTAAAGTTGACATTTGCTCTATCATGGGGTCATCACTAGTTTGCCATTTCCCAATAGCCAAATAAATACCGCAGATTTTGGGAAAGAAAATATTTGTTGTAACATAACTAGTGTCTGACAATAACTCAGTTATATCATAGAACATCTTCAATCTAACACAAAGCTCCTTAGCAAACTTCCAATCATCCTCTGTAGGACGAAAAGGAGCGCATAATTTTCGCGTTGTGCAAGACGGTTAAAGACTAGTTGGTACTCTAATGCAATGCTAATCATAATATAAGTGGAATTCCATCTAGTTTTACAATCAAGAACTATTTTTTTCTGATATTTAATGTTCATCTGAGATACCATTTTCTCGAACCTTTCATGTCTTTTTGGTGTGGCTGACCAAAATCCAACACTTTCACGAACTCTCTCAATGCCCTTTTCTATGACAGACATACCATCTTTCACAATCAGATGCAAAATATGTGCAGCACAACGCATATGCAACAATCTACCACCTAACATAAGAGAGTCAAGGGGCAAATTATCTTGCAATTTTGCCATAACATTATCGTTGGTGCTGCAATTGTCGAGAGTCATACTTGACACCTTCCTCTCGATATGCCAATCCATGAGTATATCATAAAGGACATCACTTATAACTTCACCTGTATGTGGGGCTGGCACGTAAATGAACCTACAAAATTAGAAAGAACAAAAGCATAGCATGAATATTTGTTACCTACATGACTACATGGTAATGTAGAATGATTACATAATCTTCATTATTACCTTAGAAGGAAACTTTTTAGCTTCTAATCATTATCAATATAATGTACTGTCACTGACATGTATCCTTTCTTTTGATGATTTGCTGTCCACATATCTATATTGTGACGGCGATATGAGAATGACTTTGTTGGAAGTACTTCACCATAGCTACCTTTTGCACTTCATACATATCCAATATATCCTTCTTAATGGTGTTTCTAGACACTACCTTAAACAACAGTTGCATTGCAACACAAAACTTTTGAAAGCCAACATGGTCAACCATAGATAGTGGGTACTCATGGACACATATCATTAATGTATGTTCCTTCCTTGCAACATCTTGATCAAAGACATATTTCTCTAACAACTGACCCATCCTGATTTTTTGACAACTTTAAATTGGATTGTTGTAAGCCTTTTCTAACCTGTCTAAATCCACAAATTGCAAGGTGGCTATACAATGATTTGGTGCCATTTCTTGTCTCTGCTCCAAGCATTTTATGACATCAATTGCATTCAGCTTTCCATTTGTCCCCTACTTTCAGTCTTATTTTTAGTACCTTGTGTATCTTGTGATGGTGTAGGTGCAGGTGTAGCATCAAAGGACCGCGTAGTTGCAACAGAAGCACTGGTTCCTGGAGTCGACATTTTCAACCAAATATGTGCTGAAACAAAGCAAAACTAAGCAAAACAACACTATGAAAAAGTTGAACTGTAATGAAACACTAAAAGAAAGCTTATACACTGAAGGCATTGTTGAAAAATAATGAGCATAAAGTGTGCTTAATCATATTGAACAACCAGAGAAGACATTAGACTGTTGGCATGGTTGAGAGTTAAGACTAATCACAGATGACAAACTTAGATCTTATTTTGCAATATTAACACCAAAAGCATACAAACTATACAAACTAGACATTAGACTGTTGGCATGGTTGAGAGTTAAGACTGATCATTGATGACAAACTTGGATCTTATTTTGCAATATTAACACCAAAAGCATACAAACTAGCTAAAGTTCTGATGTAGAAATTCAAATTACTGCTATAATTTGACCTACAATAATACTACAACAGTACACAATACTCAAGCAAAATGAAGTTCTCAGAAGCTCATACAACAGAAAACCACAAGCAAATGAGCAACTCACAGGCACTATTGGAGTGTCGGGCGTGGGGCGGTGGCCGACTGGGCACTGGCTAGAGAGCAAGCAGCTAAGTAGTTGGGGCACTAGGGTGGTGGCCGGACAGCTAAAGCCCGGAGGGATGAGGTGTGGAGCAGTGGCCGAAGAGATGGGGAGTGGGGCGGCAGTCGGAGAGGCAAAGAGCAAGCAGCGTGGGTGGAGAGATGGGGTGCGGGCGGAGAGATGGAAGGTGGGGCGGCCGGCGGCGGTCGGAGAGCAAGTAGCGTGGGCGGCGATCGTCGGTGCCCAGAGGCCAGATCTTGATTCGCCTCCGCCTCCGGTGCTTGCGTGCTTGACTTTGTGGGTGGGCGTGGGCCGCGAGGCTAAGGCGCCGACGGGGCACGAGTGGCGCCGACGGTCGGCGGCCGATGGCTGCAACTGGAGATGGGCGGCCGATGGTGGCTGCGACTGGAGAAGTGGAGATGGCTAGGGGACTCGCGAGTTGGAACTTGGATCTGGGGACTGGCCGACTGGGGAGAAGCCGCTGAAGGAAATGGGGAAATGGGGAAGGGCACTAGGGTAACACTCAGGTGACTCAGCCGATTAGAATTTCGTGCACCCATGGTACCTGGGTGATTTCATAAACCCGGCGCACTAAATCATCTTGCACTCGACCCAACATACCCACGGGTAAAAAATAGGACCCGAATCTGAACCCGACGGGTGTGGGATCTGCGGGTACCTAAACCCGCGGATCTGATTGCCACCCCGATAGTGCTAGGTGTGAGTGCGACGATTGGAAAAACTTAAGAAGAAAAAAATATATACAGTGATCAATGAGGCCCGTTCTATAATTTGAGTAGGCCGCCTTACTGTTCTTAAATTCACATGACCACGTGGGCCTTTTGGCCTACAAACAAATTGGGTTCACGTCTTGCTAGTGAAGGTGGACTGGCCCTTTCCCGATTAGCAGTGTGAGATACAGATCCAATAATCTAACTAGGGTTTACCCCTCTCGCGCGCCGCCCCTGAAGTTAGTAAATAACCCGCCGTGCCCACAAAATCTTCGGCGCAGGAGAACGCACTGTAACCACCGATCTCCCGCGACGACTTGGAAAGCAAGCAAGGCGAAGCCGGCATGGACTCCTTCGTCGTCGTCCGGGTCGCCCGGCAACACGGAAGCAATCATGGACCAGATCCAGGCGCAGCTTGCCCAGGCTTACGCCCAGGAGTTTCTTGAGGTGAGATCTCCCCAAAATTCTTTTATTCTCTTCTAGTCCTGTTGTCAATTAGAATCTTTATGGTTGGTTGGGCTGCTAGTTACTAAGCATAGGTGATTCTTGATTTCCCCAGTAGCCGGTTTGCATGAGGGAATCGAATATTTGGTTTCACTTTCTTTCTGTTGTAATTGATGAGGCCAGTGCTAATTGATCAGTAGTTCGACATACGAATAAATAGATTTTGCTTCAGTGAGACTTAGTTATTGTGCTTGCAAGGGTATAAAATTACACATTGCTAAGTTATTATTAGATAGATGTTCTGTTTTGGGTACTTACCAAGTCTGGATTTGAGCAATCAGCAGCTTATACAAGGTTTAGCTTGATTGGGGGTAATTTGAGCTTCTTCATCATCCCATAATCTTTAACCGGATTGGATGGGCAAGACAGTTTAAACATGCTGGTATAGGATGGTTTCTGCATCTCTTAGGTGTATGGATTTTTTTTCTCAATGCCATTGCACCCCTAATAGTTTGTATAGGACGTCTAGAACTTAGTGGTTGATTTCTACTGCTGGAAAAAAAGGATTATTAACTTGCAATCAACATGGCATGTTGTACCTTGTGAGCCATGTTCACAGTATCCATTGATTGGTAATACCATTGTGCATTCTGATTCGAGCTATTATACTGGTTTGTATTAGTTCAAATCAAGCGTGCGCTTTTATTTGGAGGGATGTGTTGGTGCTTCTATTGATTTATCTTGTTATATTTTATTGTTCAATCCAGTGATCTAGGATTGGTTAAAATACTAAGGATCCAATTATATCCAAGAGTTGAAATGCACACTTTTAGTACCAATAGAGTAGTAAACTGGATTCGTTTGCTGGGCTAGGTGCATCATTTTACTTATGATTTAGATTACAGATTTGAGTTTGGTAATTCTGAATGTTGCCTTCATGTTGTAGTCCTTCCAAATGTTGCTTCCAATCTCTTCTTATGCAATTAGTTTGTCAGTGTGAATCTGTTTGGATGGTTTGTGAGCTAATTACTGGGTAGTGGGCACGAATGATTGTTAATTTTGCAAATAATTGCACGAGGGGATTGAATGGTTGGGTTCTTTTGTTATAAGGTATGGGGGCAATTACTAAACAAATTGGTTCTTAGATAGATAAATAGATCTATCGTCAGATAGGTATCACTCGTAATTACAAAAATGTGGTTCATCTGAGTTGTGATACGGGATTCAGGTTTGCGGCTTGCCATTTTTTCTTCCAATTTCCATTGCGAACATGAACACCGTATCCTAAACTGGTTCGGGTTCGACGAACCTGGTTCGTGATTAGTGGGGGTATACAGTGAATCCGGTAACCATGATATAGCTATTGTGCTTACAAGGAGGAAACGTAACATTCTTAAGGACTTAAGGTTTTGTTAGGTGCATGTCAAGTTCTGGGGGCTTTGTAGCTTCTAATTTTAAATAGTCTTTTTATTTTAGGACTGATTTGGTCTTCCACATTATCCCCACAAACTTATTTAACCTAATTGAAGGGGCAACCCAGTTTTAACATGTTAGCATAAGTTGGTCTCCCCACTTAGGTGTACTATCAATTATAGCTTCAGACGAAGAGAGCATGTTATAACTTGTAAGCCATGCTCATGGTATCAGTTGACTGTAGTATTATTCTGGCATGGACTATTGTACTTTGCACCTAGTTGAAATTAAACCTGCATTTTTATTTGGAGGGATGTGGTGGCATGTCTGTTGATGTATCATGTTAGAATTTTTCCTGTCCTATCCAGTGGTGGCCTGTAGCCTTGTAGGATTGGTGAGGAAAAAAACCTCATGGTCCAATTACGTATCCAAGACTTGAAATGCACATTATAACACCAACTGAGATATAGCAAACTGGATTAATTGGCTGGACTAGGCGCGTCAAGTCTTAATGTCTTATAGTTTTACAGATCCAAAGTTTGGTAATTCAAATGTTGCCTTCACGACTCGCGCTTGCCCTTCCCTCAAATATGGTGATGTTCTGCATTGCCTTTGATAATTGTATGCTTTCAGCTATTTGACCTCAACATGTTTTTCCTTTTTTTTATTCTAAAAGATCTGTGTGGTAATTCTTAAATGATGTGAATTGTATTATATTTGTTGAGCCAGTACTTTATATTTAAAAGGCTGTAACAACGGAATATATAAAGTTTAAACAGCTAGCAGTGAAATTCCTAACCATCAAGTTGCTGCACCATTATTGTTAATTTTCACCTTTGAAACATCTGTCTTGTTAACAGATTAGTTTGTCCATGAGGTGACATGACGAGGGAGTTTGAAACCTCTTTTGTTGCCTTGTAACATTCACAACTCTGTAAACATCGTGCTCATCATTGTTGATATATTACATATAAACAAACCATGCTACATGCAAAAAGACAAAATGATGAGTATTGCTACATTTTGTTTCTTAAATACATAGCTCGATAGTAATTGTCTCTTGTAACGTCACAGACTGTTGGGAGCAAGTGCTTTGCAAAGTGTGTGATTAAGCCAGGATCAAGCTTGAGTGGAAGCGAGAGCAGTTGCATATCGCGTTGTGTTGATCGTTACATTGAGGCAACTGGTATCATCAGCCGAGCTTTGTTCAGCTCCCCACGTTAAGAACACCTGAAGCACGATGCTTGCAAAGATTGCTGAGAATGTACCTTTAGGCCTTGTTTGGGAGACCTATTCTCGGTCTAGACCACTGTAGATGGGTCGGGAGTTTTTGACTTATCAAAATACAAAAACGGTCCGCTACTTAATTTGACGTGCAGTGTATTTTGGTATTTTTGCGCCTTTCTAATTTAGGAAAAGAAACCGGCTGTATATGTACTAAGTGTCAAAAATCTTTAGTTAAGTCGTTTTGCTGTTGAAGCTCGTAATTTTGCCTTGCAGTTCACTTGCCGTTATATGTTTGTTTGTTCCCCAAAGCAATGATTTGAATTACAGGTTTCATGATGTCTCTAAGGATGGCAATCGGGTGGGTACCTTCGGGTATCACTGTCTTAAATCTAAACCCGAACAAAGTCCCGTCTAACCAAACCCACTAAGCTTTGTGAGTACAGATCTGTGTCTATACCTAAACCCAATGGGTACCCAAGAGCACAGATCTGTACGCGAGCACCGAAGGGCGAAGGCAGAGAGGTGGGGGGTGCTACGGCCGCCGCATGCTCCTCCCCCCTCGCAGACGCCGGAGGTCATGGCTCGGTCCATCGGAACATTAGACCTTGGGGTACGCGCGGGGAGCAGTGCCTTTCGGGTGAGTAGGGGTCACCTCTCCTTCTATCTCTTTCTCATCGCTCCTTTCTCTCTCTTCTTTTGGGCACTATGCGCGTCGGGCCAGAGGGAGATGATGGGAGGAGTTGGCGGCGAGGGGAGAAGCAGGCGTCGGCCGCGAGGGAGGCAAAGGCGAGGGGAGGGAGGCCAAAGCAATAAGGCAATGGGGGCAAGGGGAGGAAGGTGATGGGGGTGAGGGGAATCAGGGAGAAGCCGACTCAGCGAGCAGTCAGTGAGTTTGTTTTTTTAATATACCTCTAAAAAAGTGGGCCCACATGTCATAGGATACCCATTGGTACCTATTGGTATAAATTGACACCTACACCTATCCTATGAGCTTATCGGGTGTCCAAACCTGTAAATCCATAGGTCTAAAGTGCTACCTATACCTATTCTTATCGGGTCGGGTATAAATAAAACTGCTATCCCTAGATGTCTCATGTTTCTAACCGCCCCCGCCCCGCCCCCCCCGCCCGCGCCGCCTTTTTTGCGAGGACTCGTGTTTCTAACCTCTAACCCTCACGAATACTCGAAGTGTTTGTATTGCTTAATTGCAGGACTGCAAGAGATCCGCTTAATCAAATATTATTCTATCTGGCAGATGTATTAGCAAGATCTTCAGTTTGATATCTTTTTGATATACTTTTGCTGCTTTTCTGATCCTGAGAAGCCCCAGACATCACTGAAATTTTCCTCTGCCGTCTAAATCGAATACTCATATAGGATATGTACTCAGCTCAGCAGCGTAAGAATTAGGGCTGGAAATTAAGCTCGAGGCTCGCAGCTCGGCTCGAGCTTGGCTCGACTCGGTGCGGCTCGGCTCGGCTCGATGCAACAGTGAGCCGAGCCCGAGTCAACTACTTAGCTCAATCAGCCAACGAGCCGAGCCCGAGCTAGCTCGCGAGCGGCTCGTTGGCTCGTTAGGCTCGTTACCGGTCAGCTGCTTCTGTGGTGATGTTATGAAACAAATAACAGTTGCTTCAGGTTGTTCAAAGCATAGGTATCACAACTGTGCTTTCGTGCATGTAACAAAGACTTCATGCCAAGTTATAAGGTAGAAAAATTAGAATGAGTATCATATAGTTTTTGAGTAATAGCTAGCTAGGAAAACCAGTCAGCTTATCAATCGATCGATCCACCTAACGCATGAAGAAAGCTCAAGGAATATCACGCATTTAAATAGCAAGGAAAGTTTCATCAAACACGTAAAGGATTGCATCAAGCCCAACTATGATGAAGTTTCTCGAATCCAAGAACACGATATGAGATAATCGTGATTTTACAATATGAGATACTCAATTGTGATCCAAAGAGTTTTACGCCAAAGACAAATTTGCTTGCATCTTCAATGTAGTCATAGGTAAATGGCTAAATGCACAAAACATCTTTCGCTTTTGTATTTGCGCATTCAGAACTGAAAACATCGAACCACATTTCTAAACCGAATCTGATTCATGAGCTTCTGCAGCATCCGATAAAATCGAGGGCTAGACGGTGGAGGCGGCGAAGGGTTGGAGGAGGGTGCTGGGTCGGGCGGGCAGGGGAGGTGGCGATAGGGTTGGCGGTCGGGCGGCCATGAGGCGAGGAGCTAGGCCAGAGGAGGCGAACTTGGCCTGGCCTGGGAGGCGTAAGCTTGGCCGGGTCGGGAGGCGCCGAGGCGGCGACGGGTGGAGCCGTGGGGAGGCGATGAGGCGGCGACGGGTGGCCGCGAGTCACTGAGTCGGGAGGCGCCGGGCCGCGGCGCCAAGCCCTGAACCCTAGCTCTCTCTTCGTCTCTTCGATGGATTTGGGGCTTTGGGCAGTCCGGTTTGGGGCAGGAGTCGAGTGACTCGAATCGGTAGATAGGTTTTGGACTTTTGCTGGCCTGCGTAGGCTTGGCTCGTGAGCCTCAACGAGCCGGCTCGAGACTCGACCGAGCCTGAGCCGAGCTTAATTTGTAGCTCGATTCATACTCCGAGCTCGGCTTGGCTCGACTCAATTTTCGGTGAGCTCGAACGAGCCGGGCTCGGCTCGGCTCAATTCCACCCCTAGTAAGAATCCAATGACTGTTTGGTTTGCTACCATCCAAATCAAATCGAATAATGGTAACCCCAGGGAAAATTGGTTATTGTTTACTTTGTTATTAAAATTTGGTAACACAGGCAAAAGTTGGTGACATCAATAAAATGTGGATTACTAGGAGTCGGCGGCGAATCTGTGGTTTTTTTGGGAGAACTGCGGAGGGATTTAAACGACATTTAGTTTTTTTTTGTGTAATTTCGATTTTCGTGTTTGTTTTTTTAAAAAATGGGTCGGTAAGACCTGTCAGCGAATTTGTGGACTGCTATAATTTTTTGGCGAATCTGTGGGTTTTTTTGGGAGGACCTAAATATAACGTTTTCGTGTTTGTTTTTTTTTTAAAAATGGATCGGTAGGATCCGTCGGCGAATCTGTAGACTGCTATAAACTTTCGGCGAATATGTGTTTTTTTCGTGAAGATGTGATTATTTTTTAAAAAAATGGGTTGGTATGATCCGTCGGTGAATCTATGGACTGCTATAAATCTTTGGTGAATCTGTGTTTTTTCGAGGACCTGAACGTAAACTGCAGAGGGGTCTAAACGTATTTTTGGTTTTTTCGATCCTTTCTGTAAAACCTGACCGGAGAACCTAAACGCGATTTCGATTTTTTTGAAAGGCTTTTTTACGAACCACTGACGTGGCGCCTCTGAGATTCTCTTCGCTTTATGTACATTCAATGTCACAGGCAAGTAATCCGAAGGCGAGGAAATCACTCGCCAAAAATTTGGTAGATCCAAAGTTTAGCTTTGGAACATAGAAATCCACCCTTTCAATTCTTAAGGATCATTGTTCTTCTCATGATTTCATACAAAAAACACAAGAAAAAAAAACATGAGCTCACGCCGGATGGAAAAATTCCGACAATTTTCCTACTCATGTGTTTCATATCCAAAAGCTGCCCCGGTCCCCCGACGATGCTAGAACTGCACCGCAGCTTCCATGGCGGCTTGGCGTGCTCTCTCCTATCCCGCCGTCAGCACCACCCCCTCGAACGAACGACCCAGCTGACCAGAGAGATAGACGCACGAGACGACCTAATCACGCGACCCGCTAGCGCTAGTTCCAGTCAAGCAGACTGTTCGGTTTGCGAATCTCATGGTTACAAGTTAGGACTGGACGAAACAGGGTTTGACGGACCAACCGACAGCTGGTTCGCCGTCCGTGCGCGCGTGCGCGCGTGGCGCCCTTACACACCACCTGCTAATGCTATCGCCTCCCCGGCGGCGCACCATCGTTCAACCCCCGTGCCAGGCCGCTGTTCACCTGCCGCTGCACGCGCGCGTTGAACATTCCGCCCCAATTCACACCCGCTCGGCTCGGCCGCTCCCCCTTTTATTAACTACCGGGAAACCCAATCGGGCAATCTCGCCCAAGTCCACCCCCAAATCGAACGCGAAGCAAAGATCTTCCTTCCATGGACCAGCCGAACCGGCCGCCATCGACAGCCGCCTCCGCGGCGGCGGGGGCGGACACAGCACCGAACCCGCACGCCTTCACGTGCGAGCTCCCGCACTCGATCTACGCGCTCGCCTTCTCGCCCTCCGCGCCCGTCCTCGCGGCCGGCAGCTTCCTCGAGGACTACAACAACCGCGTCTCCCTCCTCACCTTCGACCCCGTCCACCCCTCCGCCGCCTCCTTCCGCGCCCTCCCCGCCCTCTCTTTCGACCATCCCTACCCACCCACCAAGCTCCAGTTCCACCCGCGCGCCGCCTCCCCGCCCCTTCTCGCCTCCTCCTCCGACGCCCTCCGCCTCTATCTCACCTCGCTCGACGACCTTTCCGCCCCAGCCCCCGCCGCTACCGAGCTACGCTCCGTCCTCGACAACCGCAAGGTCTCCGCCTCCGAGTTCTGCGCGCCCCTCACCTCCTTCGACTGGAACGAGATCGAGCCCCGCCGCATCGGGACCGCATCCATCGACACCACCTGCACCGTCTGGGACATCGACCGCGGCGTCGTCGAGACGCAGCTCATCGCGCACGACAAGGCCGTGCACGACATCGCCTGGGGGGAGGCCGGGGTCTTCGCATCCGTCTCCGCCGATGGCTCCGTCCGCGTCTTCGACCTCCGGGACAAGGAGCACTCTACCATCGTCTACGAGAGCCCCCGCCCGGACACGCCACTCCTCAGGCTGGCCTGGAACCGCTTTGACCTCCGATACATGGCCGCGCTGCTCATGGACAGCTGCGCCGTCGTCGTGCTCGACATACGCGCGCCCGGGGTGCCAGTGGCCGAGCTGCACAGGCACCGGGGGTGCGTCAACGCGGTCGCGTGGGCGCCGCAGGCCACGAGGCACCTCTGCTCGGCAGGGGACGATGGGCAGACGCTGATTTGGGAGCTGCCCGAGACGGCGGCCGCGGTGCCTGCCGAGGGGATTGATCCTGTTCTGGTGTATGACGCTGGTGCAGAGGTAAACCAGCTGCAGTGGGCAGCCGCGCACCCGGACTGGATGGGCATTGCAATTGAGAAAAAGGTCCAGCTTCTCAGGGTCTAACCAAGGTTTGCTTCGTTGGAATAAAATGGAGAACGGTGGATTGGTTCCAAAGATTACCCCAAAGTGAGACAAGTATATTAAATAGTTTCTTTTTGTGTTTTTATTGATTCGAGAGTTAATGCTATAAGTATATTAAATAGTTTATGTTGTGTTCTTATTGATTCAAGGGTTACTGCTCGTACTTTATTACTCTAAAAATACTTACACAACGTTCACTCGTCAAACTTTTAGAAATCTACGAATAAGTTAACACCAATCAATTAAATAAATCGGTTATTGTCTCTATTCAATCTATTGACATATTTATAATCTATTATATATTAAAAGCTCATCACATGTCTTTTAAGGTTGCTAAGAAAAAAAGAGAAATAAACTAGAAACTCTCGTAAAAAGCAAAATATCTTGCTCTTAATTTAATTAACCCTAACTAAATTAAACTATACAAGACATCGGCTATTTAAAGAAAACATCTAACCATCTATTTAGTGGATCCGAGTTCTAAAGTCTTATATTAAAATAGAGAGTCCATATCAAGTACAATAAAAAATTAGCAATCTAATTTTTATACGAACTACAAATTAAAATATGTATGTAGCTAAAATTTAAGATAAAAATTAGCAGTTGGATTTGTATATGAATGCTAACATAAAATTAATATTAGGAATTAAATAAAAATTGTTATATATTAATAGCTCGTGACATGACTTTTAGAGTTGATAAGGAAAAAAAGAGAAATATGCTAGAAATCTCACAAAAACAAAACATCTAGCTCTTAGTTTGGTAGATCCCAACAAAATTGAACTATAGTCACCATTGAATGTTAACATTTAAAGAAAAACATCTAGGCGTCTATCTAGCGAACACGAGTTATACCAGCTTACATTAAAAGAAGTAATCCATACCAAGTACAATGAAAATTACAGAAATTCATAATAAAAATAAAAAGAAATTACAAGTTTGATTTTCATACGAACTCCAAATTAAAACATATTCATAGCTAACATTCAGAATAAAAACCTAAAATTAATATTCAGAATTAAATAAAAAATAAAAAAAATTAATGGCTTAGATTAGAAGAAGGCAACATACAAATACAATTAAAAATAGACATTTGGAACAAAAAAGAAAATTAGCCATTTAACTTTTTTGTTAGCACTGAAAAATATGACGAAGAATTGATCGGCTCAAACACACGCGAACGCCGGGTTCAAGATGTTCGAGGCGTGCCAGCCGATTTTATCCTGCAATCGACAAGATATATGAAAATACGCTGAAAACCAATTTAATGTGATAATCGGTAAGGATCTAAACAGTTACACAAAGCCGATTAAATCAAAGATAACAATAATTTTAAACAACTTGTTAGGGCTGATTAGATGGTTGATAAAGGTAGATTTTCTAAAAAAAAGGCGATGTGCAATAAGATCGGAGAAAACCAAACCTGGCGTAATCGGAGAAGATCAGCAATCGGTGATGCACAATTTTATTAATCAACGATGAATTACAAGTCTGCTCATAATTGATAGGAAAACGTAGGTAAAAGTAGATGTGGATTGTTTGATTGATTGGGATTTTTTCTGCTTGCCCTCGATCTTCTCTTTATAGTACATAGGTCGATCGTATTCTTCTCCGATTCGTTGCTAACCGTGATTCGTATCGATCTTTGTATGGACAAAATTCTATTTTTAAATCAGCATCGGTCATGATTCTATCTTTAATTTTACTTTTTCTTTTTAACCAATATCGGCCAAAAATACCTATTTTTATCCTTAGCCTGATAAATTGGTCATGCCTTACGAAATTCTAATGCTATCACTTTCATACAAACTCCAAACTAAAACTTGTACATAGCTGAAATTCATAATAAAAATTGGCAATTTAATTTTTATACAAATTATAATAAAAATGGTATGTCAAATTAAATAAAAAATATACAATGAAAATTAACATAAATATACAATGAGTAGGAGGAATACGAAGCCACTATTAGAGGAGAACTGCTGGAGGGGCTCGCCAGAATGGGGCCTGAACCGCCAGAAAGGGCAAAGAAACTTGGCGAAGAACCTTTGCAACGGGGGAGGGGGACCCGTAGGTAGGGGTGCAAATGAAGCGGATAATTCCCGACTGTCCGTCTGTATAAATTCAGATACTATTCGGAGCGTAATTTTGGATATCTAGGGTTTTTTTTCGGATATCGGATACGGATTCGGATAGTTTTTTTTTTGATACAGAAATGGATTTGAAACAAAACTATCCGTCGGATTCAGATATAACCGGAATTGTATTCGGATATATCTGGATAATATCCGGTAACTATCCGATTTGAAACCCGTCCGGCCGATTTGAAACCCTATCCTCTATTCCTCTGGCGCTGGCGGCTCGCTTCCAAATTCCCCAATCATCGCAAGTCGGCAGTCCCCACTCACCGTGCCACCTCCCCATCAGCAATCCCCAATCATCGCCGCCGCCCGCCGGGCCTGATCTCTCATCGCGCCGAAGCCGGTCGGCCGCCTCGCCTTCGCCAAGGTGCAGCCAGCCATCTCCCCTTCCCCAACGCCCTCCGTGCGGCGGCTGCCATCTCCCTCTCCCTCCTGGCCAGCGACGCTGCGTCACGTGGTGGGGGTGGCGACGGCAGCAACGAATGCCCCGGAGATCTGCCGCTGCGGGGGCCCCGCGAGGGAGGCGGAGGTGACGACCGAGCAGCTCACGGAGGAGGCGTGGGAGGGGGTCAACGAGGGTTTCCTCCCTGACGCCGGCAGCCGCCTTTGGTCACCGCGCCGTGCAGAGTCAGGTAGCCACTCGACCTCAGCTCGAATGCAGTGGACATATTTTCTGTATGAGTTGATGACATTTTCACTTTTCAAAAATCAATGGTACATGCATGTTAAGAAAAAAAGCATTTATGCATGTCTGATGCCTTGACAAATTCATGGCTTGGGATTTTAACTGGCTATGTAGAGATGTACCAAAAATTCTCACTCACTAATGCTACTAATTTAGTTCGTGCACTACATCATTAGTGTGATTTCAATATGCTTTGTCTGGAACTTATGATCGCTCTGTAACTTGTAAACAGCAGGTAATTCAGTATGCTTTGAAGTGATCACAAAAGTGTATCTGCAAATTTGTCACGCACTTGTACCATATATATGCTATGGAGCTCAATAATGCTATGTAATGTCTGTGCAACGTTGGGTTAATCTATTCTTGACAGAGTTCAAGAAACCTGCATTAACCAGCAATTTATAGCTAGTTTGCAGCCAAACAAGTGGGTGCCTGGAAATTTGTAACCAGTACCCACCCTCCGATCTCAATCCATAGGATTAACCAGCTAAATACCAGCTTCTGTACCTGCCTCTACTTTATACCCCAAAGCTCCAAGCCAGAGTTGCTGACTTTTGGATCAAGTGCTCAGTCATGGGATTTATATATAGCAGAATAGACTTATTGTTCTGTATAAATAATTCTAATGACTTCGAACTTTTAGCTTAATCTTGCTTTCTGTGGTACAACTAATTACTTTGGGCATGGTCAAATTTGAGCTGATGCCTGTTTCCTTCCTATTCAAAGGTCAACAAGATTGATATACAATATGACAAAGTATCGAAACAAGTGGATGTTCATGCCTTAAAAGAAGTGCTCTAGAACCACATTCATACATCTGCTGAGACTGAACATCCGGTGAGGCAAATGCTCTTATTATTAAATCTGTCACCAAAATATTTGCTATACTTGTTACCATCTTTGTAAATAGATGAGAAGTGCCATTTCCCCTTAGAAGTATTTGCACAACTAATGTATTTTGATAATTTGGTCAATTTTACTGATGACAGATAATAATTAAAAAAAACCAAGAATTTCGTTATGACAGATGATCAATTCTAGGGAATACTCGATATATTACCAACAGTCTAATGTTTCAGAGTCTCACTGCGTGCATTTTTTTCACCACAGTTTGTAATCTTTCGCCAATTATTTTCTGGATGCAGATAAGCGCCATCAGCTCCCCGTTTGCCGCTCTGTCTGCCTGCAATAGCTTTGACAGAGAACAAGGTAAACGCAAGGCAAACGGTCAAATATATAGTCTACATTTGTACTTTCTTTATTGCTTTGAAATATCTTCTTCGGACGCTTTCATGCACTATTCATCAAATCCAAATCAAACCTGGAGCATCAGTACTTCTACTTCATAGTCTGCCTGCAGGTTGGTTGAAATTCTTCCTTCAATGTAGCATCGACTGCTGGCTGGTGAGTCACGGCTCCTGCCCGCTGTGCCAGCGAGACACTGACTCGACACGGCTTCTGCTTGTAATTAATGATTCATCCACCTACTTGTGTACATCAACACATGGAAGAAAAACTCAAGATTGAGCCACTGATGTTCTTGATTGTTGACAGTGTGTAACTTAAGATTAACTTAACATTTTGTCTCATTGAGCAACACAACAGTAATTATTTTGCTACTGAGGTGAAATGGTTTGTCTCATTGAAACGGTTGATTGCGGTTGGATGTGCTACATCATATAAGTGCATATGTTGATTGGAATTGTACTTGGTTGCATATTATTCTTATGTAGAAAATGCAACTATTATTGAATTTGAAACACTTACATGTCTTAAAGGTTCTAGTAAAATTTGTGTATGGTTGATTGATCCTAATATACGTGACATATATGGTTTCTGCTTTCACGCATTATCCGACTAACTATTCGTAACCGAGACTAATCGTATCCGGAACGACCTGTATTCGCTCCGTATTCGTGACCGAAGTAATCCGTATTCGTATTTGAATCCGGCACTGTTCGTATTCGATTCTGTATCTGAGAAAAAATTTGAAATGGGATGCGGGATGAACGAAATCCGTCCGTATCTGCTCCATTTGCACCCCTACCTGTAGGATAAGGAATCACTACGGAGGGGTTGTCGGAGGAGATCACCGACAAGGGCCCCATAGTTCGAGTTGAGGGGATTTCATTAGGTGGAAGTAGAAGAGCTGGATTTTTAAAAAAATAATATATTTTTAGATAATTTACAAAAGTACGCCTTTGTCAAAGAAGTCTATGAGTTAAATCAGCTTGTTGATCAAATGAATCTACAAGAATAATTTATTGGTCAATTCAATCAGCAATAAAATAAACATATGTTGTCAACTAAATTGGCAACAGAACCGCATCGCTAAATGAAATGGTGATAGATCTAAAATTATTTTAAAATGTATTATTTAGAAAAAAAAAATCAAAAGAGCTGCCTCTTATCGATTCAGAATGTTTGGACTTTGGACACGGTATTGCTCACGCTTTAGGGCCTGTTTGTTTTAGCTTTGGATTATCTAAAAGCTGATTCTGGATTGTGGTTGTAGAGAAGCTGATTCTCCAAAAGCTGGAATCCAAAAGCACATATGAAGTAGATTGTGGATTCTAGTGTATATGGGTGGGCTGGATTGTGAGAATCAGATTCTAGAATCAGGCTGTTTGTTTCTACTTTTGAGGCCAGAATTCAGAATCAAAAGCTAAAACAAACAGGGCCTGTCACCATATCAGGTGTCCTCAAATTCAGCACGAGTTGGGCTCTAGTTCCAATTCAGCGATTCTTTGCTCAATTCCAAGAACAAAAACGGTGTCCTCACTCCTAAGGATTCGACCTGTCACCATATCCGTGTATCGTGAAGTGGAAGCACTCGCAAGTCGCAACATCCAAAGAGCTAATGCGATAGATCAGGGCAATCAAAATGTTCTTGTATCTGACAACGAACAAAAAGGAAAAAAGAAAAAATGAACAAAATTCTTGTTTCTACGGGCCCAAGTAGGGTTAACAATACTGTTCTAATCTCGGTTTTCGACGAACCGGCAGTACCGAAATTCACAAAAAAATCGAATGAAATTCACTGAAAACCGAATGGTTTCAAAAGTCAAATGAATTTAGAATTTAGTCAAACAACAGAGCAAAATTTGGATGAAAATGTTGAAAACCGCTCGAAATGCGGTGAATTTCGAGCGGTTTTCTCGAAAATCGATAACAGGTTGAAAAATTTAAAAAAAGTAATAAAATGGGAAAATTTTAAAAATATTGTAAAATTCCAAAATTTGTTTTTTAAAAAGTATTCACAGTAGAGGTCATAAAAAACGGTGTGACTTCAAAGCTGCTTTGCTGCACAGCGCAGCCGCAGCAGCCCCTCAAAGCCGCAACCAGCCTCGAGGAGCTTCGAGTAGTTCGCCTCCCTTCGCTCGGCCTCCTCCTCTTTCAGGCCCCGCCGCCTCCACCTCCTCGCTCCCCACTGCCTCGCCAGCCCCCGCTTTGGTCATGGTGCGTTCTCCGGTGACCTCCCCAGCGGCCACCTTCACGCACCTCCCAGCGACGTCCCGTACAAAATCGCTCTAGCTAGTTTCGTTTCGCACCTTTCTTAGCGGATTTGGTGCTTCTTTGGTTGATTGGACATTTCCCCCCGCAGGCCCTTCGATCGGTGGATTTTTCTTTAAGGGTGGGAGGGCGTTGGTGCCTGTGGTCGTCACCATCGGGTCGGCCGCGGCGGTGCTGGTGGCCGACCTGGACGGATGCTCGGCCATGGAGAAGCAGCCTATTCATCGATAATTACGACAGCTTTACCTACAACCTGTGCCAGGTATATGGTTTCACATGTTGTTTGTGGCCTATCCCCTTTCGAATTGCTTGATGATATGATCTGTGTTTACGATCTTTTGATGTCTTCAATCTGCCCGTAATGTTCTTTTTCAGAAAAGTGCTCTCGTAGTTTTCAGAAAAGGATGTCATGAATGTATTCCATGAAGATATGAATCTGCTAAATATGTTGTGAATCTGCCCCCTTGTGCTCTAAAGCCTAAATAACTAATGGAAAAAGCTCTCCAGTTTACTACGGTCAAGATTAGCAAAAGGCCTTATTCAATAGCTTGCCAAAGTATGATTTCTGAACCATTTAGCCAACCATGTATTATTTTGATTCTAGTGCATTACATAACATTCAACTGATGCTGCTGTTGCAAAAGTTACTGCACACATCTCGTGATTGATTCTGCTTTTTGATGAGAACTAGGATGGCTGTTCGGCTCTAATCACCTCTTTATAGCTTTTGTGTTTTGCATAAGGAATTTTGTAACATGCGACAAGCAATTGTTAAGCCATTCAACCTTTCATATATGAGAGCTTGTTAATCTTTTCTTACTTGAGTTGTAGAAAATTATGGTTGTTTTTATAATATTTAGTTAGTACTAATAGTATACTGGTGTCAGGGATTGGGTGATTCCCATAAAGACCATCATACCCCGGCAGCCAATCTTCGGCCGACCATACTTACCTTTGGATGGCGTTTCCAAGGAAGATCTTCGGGCAGCCCGACCGATAGGTCTGCCTCGACCACGACCAAGCTCATCCTCGAGCATGTGCCTCTGTTTCCCGGGCATGCCTGCTCGGAGGGATGCGACGATCGATCAAGGCTGGAGGAAGACCCCAGACATGATCGGCGGGTCGAGCGCGGCCCATGAAGACGACGTGGCATTAATCACACGGCGGCTCGAAGGACCGTACGGCCACGTTCTAAGCCCACTACGCCCACGTCATGGCATGGCAAAAAGTAACAGCAACAGTTACGCCCACGTCCGGGCACAGTAGTAGCATGTCATTCGGTCATAAATGATGTAAGACTATAATCATCTATAAGTACCCCCGTTGTGAAAAGCGTTTAGGGTCTCCTCCTCCTCCTCTTAGTGCCTTCTCCCCGAGAGCTGTAAAAAACAAACACCCAAGAGTATCTGTAAGAAGTGGAGAGAAGAGAGAAAGCTCAACACTCCCGAGCAAACACCCTGTAAATCATTCTTCGGCAGTAGTGAGGCCACTGGACGTAGGGGTGTTATCTCCTTCGCGAGAGGCTCGAACCAGGATAAAAAGCTCTTGTCTCTTGTCTTATTTCGAACCTTCGACCATCCTCCTAGCTCGGCAGGCCTTCGGACGCTAAACCCTTTGCGGGAAAGGGGCCCTGGTTGATCCCTCATTCAACAAGTAAGCTCGGCGGGAGATCCGTTCCTGAATCATCGACAGCTAGCTTGGAGTAGCTTTTCGATCAGGAAAATTCTGCTTGTTTCCCAATTCAATTCGTGGAAGAAATCATAGCTTAGTCATTGAGGAGGAAAGCTTCCCACGTGACGCACTGGCTGCATGGACTGAACATGGACTTGTCATGGCTACTCGCCACAAGAAGTACAAGCATATCCAGGTATCTCTCACCTTGCGCTTTTGCACCACATTATTTGTTTCTTATGGATAACTCGTACCTATAGTGTTTTCCTAGAGTTCTTGTGAGTGCTAACTGCTAATGATAACTATTTCAGGGGGTCCAATTCCACCTAGAGAGTATCATCACCCCTGAAGGCAAGAGAATCATCATCAACTTTGTGAGATTCGTCGAAGAATTGGAGAAGTAATGCTCCGAGGGGAATTAGAGGCTAGTGGTTGACAGGTCAGGCAAGCAGAAAGGGGGGCTTAAGCCGCGTAGGATCAGGGCTGATAGTGAAAAAGGAATAAGGGAGAAGAGGTTTCCTTTGTCATTCGTTTGATTCATTGTAATATATCTCTGTGGATCGAGATCTTGAATAAAGTTCATCCGATCAAAATCAGTTCACTCACCAACTGAGGCTTTTTTACATGTTTTACTGGTTCTGGTAAGATGTCCACGCTGCTCGTGCTAGCCTTTAGCAACGAGCAAATTCTCAGTAAGTTCAGGTTTTGCTCGTTGTTGTTGTAGGCTTCCGAGCTTCCAAACTTCTTAATAACTTTTGATTTTGCCTTCATTATGTTTGATAGCGTGGCATATCTTGGTTGGTTCAGTCTCAAATCAGTGCTGAAAAAGATATAATTCAAATATAATCTCAAATCATTATGTTTGGTCTTGTATGTTGTCATGTACTTGCATTGAACAAGATAAACAAAAAGTTCATGAAGAAAAATAAAAAAATATATGTAATATTGTGAAAAAAATATAACTAATGATAAGTTAAATCAGCATATAAGCAAGCCTTCATAACTCTTAAGGTTATTTCAGTCATTTAAACACCAGCTACAGCTGTAGCAGCCAACTTACAGCCATGTTGCCAAACTGGCTCTCAAAAAAACCTACAGCTGCTTTATAGCCCAACAAGCCAAAATCAATTTTACAATCCAGCTGCAGCCCCCCAAACAGGCCTTGAGAATTGCTAGCTGTTAGGAGTTATGATAATGTTTATTACCGGTAAAAGAGGAATTCTGTAGCCAAACCGTAGGTAATACGTATGGCTCAGATCCTTTGGCCGGCTAGGAAGGAAACTATTAGTTTTCAGTATCTTTTGGGTTGTTGCTTTCCAAGTATTAGTTATTATCTTCCAAGTATTAGTTAGATTCCATTGTTATGATTTGGAAATTTTACATCTATAAGTATGGAGAAAATCAATGAAAAGGCAAGCTGTATTTTGCCACAAATTACCTCTTGGCGATGCCTTCCGATTATCAAGGCCGGTAGCTCCGTTCGCTAGTTATCCGTCGAATCACCGCCACGGCATCGACGTCCACCTCCTCTCGCGCTAGTCTCCGACCAGGAACTCGCCTATACACCCGAGCACATAACAATTTGGTATCAGATTCAGTCGATCCACCGGCCATGTCACAACCATCTCTAGAAGATCGCGTGGTTCTTCTCGAGCTGTCCCTGGAAGAAATCAAGACCTCCCTCAGCGACCTCCTGACCATATCGAAGGCAGGGCAAGCTAGCGATCCCGCCAGCACAGCCAAGTGGCCGACGATACAAGGCGTCATCAAGACCCACCAAGGGACCATCGCACGAGGACTCCGCCACGACCACCGAGCTTCGCTTCGCCGGCGCGACCATGCAAGCCCAACCTCATACGCCGTCGAATGTGGCAAGCGGGAATGCCAACCATGGGAGACGGGCGGACATCTCCGACCTTCGGCCGAGCATCGCCTATTCCAGGAGGGCGCCGACGAGGGTCTTCCCCGTCGCTGGACACCACGGACCCCGCGCTTGGACCTACCAAAGTATGATGGTACCAGCGATCCTCTGGCTTGGTTGCGGCAATGCGAGCTCTTCTTCAGATTGCATCAAATTCCACCCCGCGAGCACATCGACTTGGTTGGCCTCCATCTTCGCAGCGAAGCGCAGGAGGTATTGGACAATTGGATGTTGGACGAAGACTGAATTTCCTGGGAAGACTTCTTTGATTCCTTCTTGCAGCGATTTTCGCGTTCCTCTGGGGCGGGACCTCTCGGCGACCTTGTTAATCTCAAGCAAGGCGTCAGCCGGGTTGATGATTATGCCCGGGACTTCCAACGATTGCTAGCCAGGGCTCCTCACATGGGCTACGCCGACCAGGTGGAGATGTTCACCACCGGGCTCACTAAGACTCTGGCGGCAGATGTCCGTCGAGAACGCTCATGTGATCTCTCTGAGGCTGTCAGCTTTGCGCGTGAGGCTGAGGAGCGCAAGGACCTTTGGGTCGCTGAAGCTTTGCAGGGCTACGCATCTACAAACAGGAACCACTCGGCTTTCAGCCGCGGAGCTCTAGCGGCCACTGCCTCCAATGCTTCGTCCACTGGCGGACCAACGGCGACACTTCTTTCGGCGTCCAGCAGCACCACGAGAGCGGCACCACCTCTGCCGGCAGGATCGGCAACCGTGGCCTCTCCTCCGTCCAGGATACGCCTCAGTGCAGATCAACTCGCCGAGCGCCGCTCTAAGGGCCTTTGCTATCATTGTGATGAGTTCTACAGTCGGGGCCACCGATGCAAGCGCCTGTTCTCGATTGAAATCTGCGAAGATGAGCTAGACGACACCGTCGGGGCAGAGGACATGCCGAGCGCCACCGAAGACAGCACAGCACCGGCTCCTTCCCTGTCTCTGTTGGCTATTCTGGGGCCGAAGTCAGGTGGTACCCTGCAAGTGCATTTACATCTGCAGGAGCATAATCTTCTTTGTCTCATCGACAGCAGCAGCGCTCACAATTTCCTCAGCAGCCAGGCCGCCCTGCGCATGGGATTGAATCAGTACCAGGCTTCCTCCCAGCAGGTGTAGGTAGCTAATGGGTGTCAGTTATCGTGCCTGGGCCGGGTTCCAGCGGCTGCCTTTTCCATCGGCAAGCATTCCTTCATGGCCCCATTCCTCATAATTCCTCTCGATGTGTTTGATGTTATTTTGGGGGTGCAGTGACTCCAAACACTGGGTGACATTCATTGGAATTTCCGCAAGCTCACCATGTCATTTGAGCTCCAAGGATCACACATTACCCTGGAGGGTATGTCGCGCACCAGGAAACCTCATCTCTTGTCTCTTCAGGCGGATCAGTCCCCGGAGCTTGCCACACAATTGGACAGTTTTGCGGACATTTTCGGCGAGCCCTATGGCCTGCCCCCATCTCGCGCATGTGATCATCGCATTTGCCTGAAGGCTGGTACCAATCCAGTGGTCGTCAGGCTGTATAGGTATCCTTACCGTCAGAAAGATGAAATTGAACGCCAATGTGTGACCATGTTACAGCAAGGACTGATTAGACCCAGCCGCTCTCCCTTTTCTTCCCCGGTGTTATTGGTAAAGAAAGGGGGTGGCACTTGGTGGTTTTGCGTTGATTACCGGGAACTTAACCACCACACAGTGAAGGATAAATTTCCTATTCCGGTGGTTGAGGAGCTGCTTGATGAGTTGCACGGTGCCACATTCTTTTCTAAATTGGATCTCCGTTCAGGTTACCATCAAGTCCGTATGTATGCTGATGACATTGCAAAAACAGCTTTTCGGACTCATCATGGACACTACGAATTTCTAGTCATGCCCTTTGGCCTCTCCAATGCGCCGTCCACCTTCCAAGCCCTTATGAATGAGGTTCTCCAGGATTTTCTTCAGAAATTCGTCCTCGTTTTCTTTGATGACATACTCATCTACAGTCGGTCGCGCGAGGATCATTTGGCACATTTACATCAGGTTTTGGCGCGTTTACGCCATCATCAACTTTTCCTCAAGCAATCCAAGTGTGTTTTTAGCCAGCACCAAGTGCGTTATTTGGGGCATGTCATTTCTGCCTCGGGCGTGGCCACAAACACTGACAAATTGCAGGTGGTTTCAGCCTGGCTGCGACCTACTAATATTTATGTCTTACGAGGGTTTCTTGGCCTGATGGGATACTATCACTGCTTTATTTGCAAGTATGCTGACATCGCCGAGCCACTCACCGCCATGCTTCGTTGTGATAATTTCAAGTGGACTCCAACGGCAGATAATGCTTTCCATCTCCTCAAGGATGCTCTGATCTCGGCACCGGTTCTTGCCCTTCCGGATTTTTCTGCCATTTTTATTGTCAAATGTGATGCCTCCGGCGGCGGCATTGGGGCAGTTCTTCAACAGGCGGGCCATCCAGTCGCTTTCTTCAATCGCAAGCTAGCAGACCGACATACTAAGCTTGCGGCTTATGAGCGCGAGCTTATTGGCTTATCTAAAGCCGTCCGTCACTGGCGACCATACCTTTGGGGCCATCCGTTTGTCGTCCAAACTGATCATGCAAGCCTTAAATTTTTGCTCGAGCAAGCCCTCATTACTCCTCCTCAGCAACTGTCAGCGTACTCTACGCTAGGGTACCCTCTCCGGCGCGTAAAAGCAGCCCATGTGGCGTCCGGCGAGCAGGTGGGCGAGACGCATACTGCTGCCGGCGCCCGACCCACGTGGCGGCTTTGGCGGATGGGCGGCGAAACACGCCCGCCGCAGTGCCACCACGTGGCGTCTGGTGAGCAGTGGCGAGGCGCCTCGCCGCCGGCGCCCGATCCCACGTGGCGGCTCGGGCGACGGGCGGCGAAAGCACGCCCGCCGCCAAAAGCAACCCACGTGGCGTCTGGCGGCAGTGGCGAGGACGCCTGCCGCCGCCCAGATCCACGTGGTCGCTGGCGGACGGGCGGCGAAGACGCCCGCCGCCAAAGCGGCCACGGGCGTCCGACGAAAGCGGCGAGGACGCCTACCGCCCGCCGCAAGGCGTAAAGGTGGTGCGGGGTGGCTTCACCTCGAAGTCTCCTTCCCCTATCGTACCGTGCAAGGCGGCAGGCCTGTTGTGTCAAATCTATCAACTGTGAGGATTTCTGCTATAAGCCCATTCCTCTGACGCCTCTCACCTACCCATCACAAAGGGGTCACATACTGGGTGGACCGGGCGAAGCCATGCGTCGGCATTTAATGAGGCCGAGGAACGGACAAGACGGAAGGAGTAATAAATGTATGAAGATCAGCATGATGACCCCCCTTTCACCTACCCCCGTTAGCCTGGGCTATATAAGGGCCCTCTGGTGCATGGGGAAGAGAGGTCGAACGATCAAGAGTCCAAGCAGTAGAGCCTAAGGAAGAACTTGTAACTCCAAAGCTCTGTACTAGCTCCAAACATTCTATAAGAAATCTAGCAGGACGTAAGGCTATTACCCTGGCTGGGAGGGGGCCTGAACCTGGGTAAAAATTTGTGTCTCATCTTAGTTCATAGACGTCGGAGTCCTTCGCGTGGGAGTCTCTAGGGTTTTCACCTTCTAGGGTTAGCCAGCCGCGAAGACGCCCTCCTACCGAACCAAACCCGGTCTGTAGACTCCGGGCCTGTCAGGTGGAATACGCCGACAACAACATTGGCTCAGCAAGTTGATGGGCTTCGATTTTCAAGTAGAATACAAGCCGGGACGCTCCAATCAAGCGGCAGATGCCCTGTCTCGCCTAGACGTGGACGCCTCATCTTGTGCGGCGTTGTCGGTTTCTCACCCAACAACAGGTGATCATTGGCGGGAGGTCTTACGTGCTGATCCCGACATTCGCAGCCAATGTAGTCTTCTTCATCGTGCTGCTGCTTCGCCGGCCTCCACAACGTCGGCATCTCAGTCTGCTTCAGTCCAGGCCACCCTTTCACCACAGGTGCAGTCAGTTTTAGATGGCCCTCAACACGGCGGATCGCAGCCTGCATGGCGTGTGTGCGATGGCCTAATATTAAACAACAATTGTCTCGTCGTGCCAACCAACTCATCCCTCATTCCTGAAATAGTGGCTGCTGTCCATGATTTAACACATGAAGGAGTCCAGAAGACATTGCACCGCCTGCGACAGGAGTTCTTTTGGCCCCATCAACGGAAGTCAGTAGAACATTACATCGCCCATTGTGCTACTTGCCAACGCAACAAGACAAGTACCTTATCACCCGATGGTCTTCTACAACCTCTCCAAGTTCCTCACCAGATTTGGGCCGATCTATCTATGGACTTCATTGTGGGTCTTCCAAAATCCCAAAGGAAATTAGCACTGATGGTGGTCGTCGACCGCTTGTCCAAATATGCTCATTTCGTGCCTATGATCCGGCAAGCCACTGCTCCTGTGGTCACCAACCTGTTTTTTGACACGATCGTCCGTCTCCATGGAATGCCGGATTCCATCGTTTGTGATCGGGATCCCATTTTTATCAGTACTTTTTGGCAAGATCTTTTTAAACGATGTGGCACAGCGCTCCTCCTCTCGACAAAGATATCACCTCGGGCGACGGCCGACCGAGGTGGTTAACAGAACCATTGAGATGTATCTTCACTGTTTCACCACCGACAATCCTTGTACTTGGGTTCGATGGCTTCCTTGGGCAGAATTTTGCTACAACTCCTCCTTCCATACGGTGCTCCGTATGACGCCTTTTGAACTTGTTTATGGATGTCGACCGCCGCTGCTTGTTCCTTACAATCAGCGCACTTCTTCCATTCACGCCATTGATTGTCAACTTGCGGACCGTGATGATATTCTTCGAAGGGCGCGCGACAATCTTCACCAGGCTCAAAATCGAATGAAGATATATTATGACACACATCATCGAGAGGTCTCCTTTGTAGTAGGAGATTGGGTTTGGCTCCGCCTGCAACGCCATCGCCAAATTTCCTTGCGGGATTAGTCTCAACACAAACTTTCCCCGCGCTTTTATGGACCATATCAAATTCTGGAACGTATTGGTCCAGTGGCATATCGCTTGCAATTGCCGTCAGAAGCTCGTCTCCACAATGTTTTTCATGTCTCCCTATTGAAGCCGTTCAAAGGAGAAGTTCCCACTGCCACTCCATCGCTTCCTCCAGAAGTATCACCAGCCGTTACACCGGAGTCACCAGAACCTCACAGCATATTGGCTCAGCGCATTCTCAGAGGCCGACGACAATTTCTAGTGCACTGGCCAGGTCATTCGGATAGCGAGGCGACTTGGGAATATGCCACCGACTTGCAGGACAGATTTCCCAATCTCCAGCTTGCGGACAAGCTGCCTCTTGAGGGGGGACTACTGTTAGGAGTTATGATAATGTTTATTACCGGAAAAAGAGGAATTCTGTAGCCAAACCATAGGTAATACGTATGGCTCAGATCCTTTGGCCGGCTAGGAAGGAAACTATTAGTTTTCAATATCTTTTGGGGTGTTGCTTTCCAAGTATTAGTTATTATCTTCCAAGTATTAGTTAGATTCCATTGTTAGGATTTGGAAATTTTACATCTATAAGTATGGAGAAAATCAATGAAAAGGCAAGCTGTATTTTGCCACAAATTACCTCTTGGCGGTGCCTTCCGATTATCAAGGCCGGTAGCTCCGTTCGCTAGTTATCCGTTGAATCGCCGCCACAGCATCGACGTCCACCTCCTCTCGCGCCGGTCTCCAGCCAGGAACTCGCCTATACACCCGAGCACATAACACTAGCTACTATCATCTATCAACATCGCAGCAACACGGATTATGTTGAGCCTCGTCTTGCACACAGCTCTGTCTGCTCCATTTCTGTTGTGGTCCTATCTTCGTTGCGCCTACCATTCATTCATCGATGAGTATTACACACTTTTTAGGGATTTAAGGTAACTTTATTTTGTGAAAAGTCAGTAAGTTTCTCCAAACAGCTCATCTTTTGAGCGATTTTTGTTATAAGCTATAAACTATATATAACTAGCAAAACCTAAAAGTTAAAAGCTAAACTAGATCTACTATTATAGTTTATTACTAAGAAAAATTAGCTATTTACTATACAGTCTCTTATAAAAAAAAATTATAGTTGCTTTTCGCCTTACAACAAAAAAACAGTTTTTGAGAAACGGTACGGCTCTCCAAAACAGCCTTTGTTGTTGCCAGCTCTGTGTCCTGCTCGGCAACGTTTGTTTTAGCATTAATTGATTGCGCTCTGTCACGGTCACTCGAACCTTTGGCCATGTGCAACCAGACCCAGATCGAACCACACCACCACCAGCTAACCCGCAGCACGGCTGCGTTTGAGCATCAAAAAGAAGAGTCGGGTAGCCAGAAATTAATGAGTTATGCCGGGGTTATCACTCACTGCCGCCCATGCGCTCATATCATGGTGTCACTCGCCTAACCCGCGACAGAGACCGCTTAGCGAGCCGAAGCCCTATCCAGTCGTGCGTGAACACGAAAGGTGTGCGCCCTCTCGTGAAAGGCTTTGCTTACCCAACCAATTGGCTCATTTTCGAACACGCAAAGCCAATTATTTAATGGCAACGTGCATCGTGTAATCGTGTGCCGATGCAGGTGCAGTTTATCAGAAGACATCGTGACCGACCACGAAGCCACGATGATCTGTCATACTAATACTATTCACATACGCATGGCATGATATAATATATACGCGACAGGTATTCCTTATTTCCCAATGTTGTTTGTGGGCGGAGATTGACAAGGTAATCACCTTTGTTTTCTTAACATTACAAGAGGGTATATGTATAACAATAACGATCGACTAGCGGAAATTGTTAATTGATGTGTGATGTATCTTATCTTTTATGGTACCATACACGATAACTTGCAAACCAATCTAAAAAGATAGAATTGCAAGATAGAATTGCAAAGGATTTCGTTGGCATAATCTAAAAACAACGAGTCTTCAACTTGCGTAATCAACTTTCTCTCTCTGACTCACAACAATCAACTCAACTCAATTACACACCTCAATCATGGCTGCCAAACACCATGGCAATTTTCTATAATTTTATTCAGTGTATCATCTTTGATCTCTTTACATGGGGTATACTCCTTGGCCTTATATTGGTGCACAATGCATAGCCAAAACACATCAAAATTAACTCAAATTCAAATCTTAAACATATACACCTTTGACTCTAAAAGATAAAAAGATGTTACAACTAAAAACTTAAATTTGGCTAACTAGCAGGCTAAAACTTCTTGATCAATTTAACGCAAAAGGAAATGGATTTTGGACCTCTTGTATTGGAAAGAATTTTAGATGATATCGTAAGCTTTTAGAAAAATCTAAGAATGCCTCAATCTAACTTCGGATATGAAAGTTATGGTGTTTTAAATTTCGGATGATTTTGGTAATTCGAGTTGGATTCTTTTCTTCTCCAAATCCAATTTTACTTTATTCTGTAAAATCCCAGGATTTTGCTTATAAAAATAAAAGTTTTGTTATTAAAATTTTAAAATATTATTTTGTTGGCTTCAATAGAATTTCTAATAATAATTTAATTTTCTATATTTCCTAATAATTTTCCTTGAATTTTTTATTTTTAAAAGATTTTTCCTATTTTTAGAAATGAAAAACTAATTTAAACAAGGAAAAATATTTTTAAGTTAAAAATATATCCAGGATTGTTTGTGAAATTTTCTGAAAATTTTGAACTACATTTGCTATTTTCTAAAAGATTTTTTAGATTTTAGTAATTGTGTAAAACATAAATTATCCAAATATAAAGTGCAAGTAATTTTTGTAAGTTCAAAATGTTCTAGTTAAATTCTCTGAATTTTTTAGAATTTTTGGAATTGTTCTATTTTTTCAAGTTAAAATGAATTTTAATATTTAAAAATTAATTACTATGTTGTAAATTGTAATATTATATTATTTATAAATATTTATTCGTGCTTTATTTGTTGAAAGGTTGTATCATAAATTTCCCCAATTTATGATCATTTAATTGCCTGTTTCCCAAATTTAATCCTAATTTTTAGTGGACAATTAATTGCTTTCGAAATTAGTTATTTTTGTTACTGTTCATCCAACCCGATCCGGTTCTCCACCCCACCCGCCAGCTATAGTGAAACCCATCCCTATAGTACCAAAGGACTTGACCGCATTAAATACACACGTTTCAACTCAATTAATTCCAACGACCCATTCCTCTTATGGACATAAATTCGATGTGTATGTCCCGAAGATCCATTGGTCCGATTGCCTCTCCGGGTTCCTCTCCTCATTCCTCACATCCTCAACTTTGAGTTGTTCCAATCCATCCACAAGATCTCCTTACACAAGTCATTCTTTCCGAACTCCAGTAAACTTTCGATGAGCTCTCCCGACCTCTATTTGGTCTCAAATTTTTACTGGAGCTTCCTCTCAATGTACTCTACATTGGGTAAAATTATATTTTGAAAATACTCATTGGAGAACCACCGGTAAACATTTCTTCTCCAAGTCCAACGAGAGTTCGATTTTTGGATTCAAAAGGTGCGATCTCCTTTATCTTAAGTCTGATTGACCTGATTTTTCTTAATAAATTCATATAAAATTATAATCTTTATACTTTTTACTAGTTTTATATTTTATTTGAATTTAGTTGATTTTTAACACATAGTTTTCAGAGAGCCAAAAGGACTTACTACCGATGATCTTGATTACCTACCCTTCGATCAGGCAAGTTACACCCTTGACCATGTTGATTCTAGAATTTTAAATTATATTTTAATTTAAATTGTTGCATGCATAATTTTTATCGGTATAATTTAAATTCCAAATTTAAATGCTTAGTTGCTCCTAATTGTTATGACCCTATTTGACTTTGATGATCTATATACTTTGTCACCTTAAGAAAAATCTCAATAATTGATACATTAATATAGTATTGACTAGTGTTATATAGTAACTGGCTTAGACAACCTTAGAGCTGAATTAGGATCTTTTTGGGAATTTATGCCAATCAAAGATGTTTTTGTGATAAACGTTATTACTGGCATTGGTGTATCATGGAATGATATGAAAATTGATATGATTTAAAGCAAAATAAAAATGTTATTTAGGCTAGGCAAAAAGGTTGACTGGTGGTCTTTGGTTTGCTGAAAAACTCGTCTAGTCAATTAAGGACCAATCTACGAGCTACTGAACGTAAAGCACAACTGTGTTTCCACAAGTCTGGTATGAGATAGACCTGGCTGTTCATTTTACGATATTCCATTTTTAGTTATGCCATTCAGTTGAATGGGGGGATAGTTAATCTGCCACATGGCGCAAGAGGGGACTTCTGGACTGGGCGGTTTTAATCCTGCCAGTAGAGGAACCTTAGCGGGTATAGTTACATGAAATGAAGCTTAATAGGAGCCTTATCATGATTTTCTCTGCCAACACACCAAAGTAAGTGTGTATCTACGCAAAAGGAGATAATCATGTCTTGTGAATAAAGTTGTACAACTTTTACAAAATGTAAAACTAATCAATTAGCCGTGCCCGTAGTCATGGGCATGCCGAGCAAGTCTTTATAGATTAGATTTTAATGTTTTCAAAAATGAGTTCAGAAAAGTGATTTCAAGTGGATTAATTACATTGTAGGAACATTGGTTTAGCTCTAGGACAGATTCCTATATTAAAATTTGTTAAAAAGAAAATATTCTTTAACTAAAAGTATGCCATTGAAAAATTATTTAAAGTATTTAAAAACTTGGTTTGCGCAAAATTCAACCGTGTGGCCTTCCTTTGTCAGCTCTACATTAAAATGCATCTCTCTTGTAACTTGTGAGTACTTTCAGTACTCATCTTTACTTTGTTATTGTTTTTAGAAGAGCATCTCTATCATGGTGAGGATCAGGATAACTAGGCTGCTGCCCCAATTGATTGCCTGTGGTGAACCTATTAGATTCTACTACTAATTTAATTTGCTTTCGCTGTAATATTTTATTTTGGTTTGCGTGCCACCTTTATTGTAAACTTTGATTATTAATAATGTGCATTGGATATGTTATGCTATCATCTTTGCTGTGTGTACTAACTTTTTCTGGACTTGTACAGAATGCACAGAGGATTTCAAAAGTGTTTTTCTAGCTCCGACAATCTCTTTCTTTCCTTGCTTTGCTTGGCCGAACTGAGTTAATTTTCTTTCTCCCCAAACTAGGTTGCCTACTTGTTCTTCCTTGTCTTGCTTGCACATGCTTGCCTCCGTTTTCAGTTCGGCTTCAACCAATTCTTTCTTTTCCTTTCATTGGCACCAACTCCCTTTATTTCCTTTTCTTTTCTTTTCTTTCCAGCCACAAGCTCAACCTCTTGTAGCCCACATACCCACATGAAACCATGTTTACACACAGACCATGCACATGGCCCATGTGGCCCATGCAACCATGCGACACTCTAATTCTTCCTATGTGGCCACCATATAGTATGTCTTTTATGAACTAGGGTTTTGCCCTTTTAGCTAATTTTGTTCTTATTTTTGTGTGGTTGAATATCATAATGACCTGTTTAGGTCATAAGGTACGAACTTGCTTCCTCTCTTGGTCGATCACTCTCTCCTCCCTCTTGGCCTTAGTTTCTTGCTTCGGTGTTATACACAAAATCGGTAACAATTGGATTAGTAGCTTTGATTTGCACCTAAAAATTAGCATCTAAATTTAAGGTAGCAATTTGGCCCGTACCAGTGAGATCAGGAGAAACCTGAACACACCTGTCGACGATCGAGATCGCCTGACCGCAAGAGTGAAAAGGGGATCAGTGTGAATGAGGGACCCAGGAAGCGCTTCGCTCAACAATGGTGCGGGCGTAGGTCGATGCGTGGCGTCAACGAGCAGGAGACAGCAAGCTATACTGGTTCGAACCCCCACGAGGGTAACAACTCTACGTCCAGTCTTCTCCGGTGGTGGAGGAAATTCACTGATTGTGAGTATAGAGGGTGGATTACAGCTCGAGCGTGAATGCTCTGTTTATGTTTACTGGTCTATCTTTAGTGCGTTGGGTTGTCCCCTGTACACATGCCTTGCGAGGCCTTATATCCTCCCTGACGTTGCCTGTAATGGTCGGGAGAGATTCCCGGGGTAGTGGCTTCGCGCGCATTGAAGGTGGGCAGTAACTGCTCCGAAAATGCCGCCCACGTCTGCCTTGATGCCACCACCCAGGTCTCGGTAACCGCCGAGCAAGCGCACTCCCTCAAGCCAAGGTCGAGGTCAAGCGGGAACGGAACCCCCAACCGCCCGAGCTTGAGGTCGTGCGGGTACCAACGTTGTTTTGGTCTTGGTCGAGGCCCCTTGCTGCATCGCCCCGAACTAGGGACCCCTGCTGGTCACGCGTTGACTTGTCAGAGATTTCTCGGTCCTCGTCAGCTAGCCCCCCAGGCTCAAGGTCGAATAAGACACCTGGATCGGCCTCGAGCCTGCAATCGTTGAGCGGACCTCCGCCACTGCCCTTCTGGCCGAGGCTCGGGCGGAGATCACCAGGAAAGACCTCGGCCCCAAGACACCTGGCGCCCCTTGGACTTCACGATGTCGGTACGGATCCGATCGGTTAGTGGAGGTGCCTGCGACGCCTTGAAACCGCCACCCGGACCTTAATTGCGCCTATCTAATCGTCCTTGGCACGGCCTTTGAGGTGCCCTCGGCTAGAAACTGGCCACGACCCGAGCCTATAAGCCCAGGCCCTCCGTGATCTTCGAAGAAAGGATCTTTCGACTTCCTTGTGCTCCTTGTCCCCAACCTTGCTCACAAGAACCCCTCTTCCTCGACCAAGCTCGGCAAAGCTGGCCGCCATGGCGGCTCTGGAAGAAGCACTATGTCGCAGGCGAGAATGAAGGAGCTTGAGAGTCTAGGGCTGCTTGACCTGGCGATGTGGCGGTTGCCTGACGGCGAGACCGAACCACACCCCAGGGACGACGAGCTTGTCTGCACCGAGCACTACACGCTCTTTGGCCTGCGGACACCTGAGAGCGACTTCATGGCGGCTATCCTTGCCCACTACGAGATAGAGCTCATCAATCTGGTGCCTAATTCCATCCTCCTCCTTTCCATCTTCTCTCATCTGTGTGAGGGGTTCCTTGGAATCCTTCCCACCCCCTCGCTCTTCTTTCGGTTCTTCTCTCTATTTCGCTCTGGAAAAGATCCCGTGGTCGGATGCCTCTACTTCCGACTGCAGACAGGAATCCCATGGGCCTTCCCCAAGATCCAGTCTCATGACTCCCTCGGTCCGTAGACCGAGCGGTAGTTCTATCTGAAGAAGAGCCGAACCGGGGCGCTATCGTTCGATGGAACCCCGATCACCGGGAAGAAGGAGACCCCGGAGTCAGACGACCTGGAGGTCGACGAAGAGGCCATCGCCGCCATACACATATGCGCCACACGCGGCCTCACCGGGCAGGCGATCGCCTGTGATTTCCTGCGGAGCCGGGTCTTCCCCCTTCGGAAAAGGGAACACCTGTTCTACGAGATCACGGGCGCGACGACATGACCCTCGAGGGTACGTCTGGTGCGTCTTCTTGCCCTTGAGACTTGTTCGTTTTTGCCCTTTGGATCCTCTTGACAACTTGTTCTCTTGCAGCGCCGAAGGAGTCCTGGGTCGCCGCCAGGATGAATGAGATGTTTGGGAAGGGGGCGCACGACTATACCCTCAATCCCTCTGTCCCGAAAAACGTACTGCGCCGGAAAACCGAGGTAGGCATTCCCGAGCCTTTCTTCAACTTGCACTCCATCGACGCCTTTCCCTGATCGCTCGTTGTGTTCGCAGGACCACCAGGAGCTTCTTGACACCTCCAGGAGGTTGCTCCCGCTGCCCGGCGGGGGCAAGAGCAAGAAGGGGAAGAAGAAGCCACCCTCGGGGAAGGCAGACGACCGCGAGGCTAAAAAGCCTCACGTCGAATGGGCCGCCCGAGCAATGGTAGGGACTCCCATGGTCGAGCCCCCGGGCTTTTGCCCGCGGTTCTTCAACTTCTGACATGTCTTTATCTGTAGCAGGTGAGCGCAACAGCCGTCGCCAGGTCTTTGAGCCCTCAAGCGGCCCAAAGGTCCCAAGAGGGGGGCCCTGGGACTTCTGTCGCGGGGGACTTAGATCCACCGCGGGCCTTAAGGTCCCAGACCGGGGGTACCCGGAAGAGGAACGCCTCCTCGACCTCGAGAGGTCAGGGTCTTCGTCAGCCTCCCGCGAAGCGGAGACTTCCGACCCAGGTAGGTTTCTCGCCCTTCATTTGCTCTGCCTTCCTTGTAACTTTAGGGCTTAGCAGTGGCTCTTAATCGCAGACCTTGAGCGCCCGAGCTCAACACCTGCTCGTATTGACAATGACTATTGTCCTGGGCGAGTCCGGGTCTGATGAGGAGGAGGAGGGCGATTATGTGCTGGCGCCCCGTCGACCTTCGAGCCGGGGGCGCATTCCATCGAGCCCCCAGAGCCAGCCCCCAGCTGGCGAGTTCGACCAAGGGCTTGATGATCCGGACAAGGAAGAGCTCCTCCCCGCGACCAGCGAGGACTACGGCATCGGCGAGGTAGACACCGAAGAAGACGTCGACCCGCCCAAGGCCGCCGAAGAAGATGGCGCCGGAGGCGCCCTCGCCACGACCGCCGAGGATACCCCGACCGTGGCGGTCGTGGCTCTCCAAGCCGCCGAGCCTGTAGACCCCCCTGCCGCGGGAGGTGCAGAGGCCCGAGCCGCGGGCCAGGTCAAGAACACCGTAGAGGAGGTGGCCAGAGACCCTCCAACTGCGGGGGAGAAGGCCGCCACCGAGACCGGGCGCGAGGGCGAGTTGAGCCCCCTGAGGAGGAAGCTCGAGGTACGGCCGCCCACAGCGGAGCTCCCGAAGACCGCACCGAAGACTGTGGGCAAGAATGGGCGACACCGCCTAGGAACGCCGGCAGCAGCTCGCCAAGATACTCCCTGCTGCCTTCAAGCACCGTCTCGCCCGGGTATATGAGTTTTCCTCGATCCTTTAGCTCGAGCTTCTCTTTTTCTTGTCGTTTCCCTTCTTCTCTATCACTCTTCTGGCGTGTACCGTGCTGATCCTTTGACCTCCACAGGCCATCGACTTCGTCTCCCAAGGGCTGCAAGGCCTTCAAACACACTCCGATGGGCTGAAGGCCTTGCTCGACGTGCTGGAGGGCGCATTGGCGACGCGCTCTAAGCTTGTGGAGGATCGGCAAGCCGAGCGGGAGGAGGCCGTGCAAAAGGCGGCAATAGACGCCCAGGAGATCGCCGGCCTCCGCGAGGTGGTGAAGACGCTCGAGGCCACTCACAAGGCCGAGCTAGAGCGGGCCGTCACCTCGAAGCGGGACCACGCGTACAAAGCCGTCGAGGACGAGCGCACGAGGTCGGCTAGGACGCTTGAAGCTAAGCGAGCCAAGGCTGAAGAACGAAACAAGACTGCCGCAGACCAGGCAGCCGTCTCATCGAGGGCCTCCCCCGAGCTCGAGGCCAAGGTGAAAGAGCTCGAGGAGAAGCTAGGTCGGGCAAGCAAGGCGGCCAAGAGCGCCATGGCCCAACTTCAAGAGGAGCGCCGTCGCGCCGCCGAAGCCTCAACCGAAGCCGTCCGACTCCAGGGCGAGCTCTCGACCTTGAGGGACAAGGTAGCCGAGCTCGAGCAGGAGAAGCTCGCACGCGAGATGGCTGACCTGTAGATAGGGTAGACTTCTTGCAAGACTTTTGTAAGAAAACGATTCAATGGAACAACTGCATTTCGGCTAAAACAATTTGATGTCTTAATTTGTTTTATCATTTCTCAACCAAGAAATGTTTCCCAATCGTGCACTTAGCCTTTTCCGGTCGTGGCATATCTCGTCCAGCCCCCGTTGGGCTTAAGGTCGAGCAACGCCGGCCTTGGGCGCAAGTTAGAAATCCTGCAAGGACCAAGACCTGCAAGATCGAAAAAGGCCCACAGGGAGCAAAACATGGTCGCACGAGAAAAAACTTAGGATCTAGAGCAAGGCTCGAGTCATAAAAACGTTTTGCGCGCTGCTCGTTGGACCCGATTACGGGCTTAGTCCGAACCCTAGCGCAGGGGGAGTATTGATGCGAAGAGTGTCGGCTTACACGTAACTCGACCACTAGGGGTGAAAGATAAGCCCCTGACACCCTGGCCAAGAGCGAGCACGCTCATACAGAGGTCGGGCTGAGCTCGAGCCAACACCAGACATAGAAAAAAAAGGGCACGCAAAGACAAATAATGACAATTGAACAAGAGTTTTATTGAAATTCAAGGTAAAGGGGTTACACATGGAATTTACGAAGCTGGTCAATATTCCATGAGCTAGAGAGCTCTCTGCCATCGGGCATCGCTAGCCGGTAAGCCCCCGTGCGATCTGTTGAAACAACTCTATAGGGGCCCTCCCACCGTGGGGATAACTTGTTGGTGTTGGACAGAGCCTGAATCCGCCTCAGGGCTAAGTCCCCAACAAGGAGCTCCCTAGGTTGTACCGATCGAGACGCATGTCTGCGAAGAGCTTGCAGGTACTGTACCAATCGTAACAGTGCACGGCATCTTACTTCTTCTGCCAGGATAAGGTCAAGAGACCACTCTTACTCGAAGTCGATCTAATCGACTGTCGACCTCGGCAGAGCCCAGTGACCTCGGGAGGCGGGATTGCCGATCAACACGAGCCGGAAGGTGTGGACCCCGTTGCTCTACCGATCAGAGTAATCTGAATAGACTATAAGACGGTGGGAAGTTCATCCACCCTGGTCTGGCCGTGTTGTTCGAGCTCATCTGACACTTGCTTTTTGACGCCTTGAACGATCTGTCCGTTGGCGCGTTCTACTGCTCCATTACTCTGCGGGTGGGCCACCGAGGCATAGCATACCTTGGTGTCGATGTCTTCGCAGTACTCCTGGAACAGCTCACTGGTAAACTGAGTTCCATTATCAGTAATGATTCTGCATGGAACCCCATACCTGGTGACCATGAACAGGCGGAAGAACTTGACAGCCGCACGAGCCGTGATGGTGGAGACAGGTTCGGCTTCGATCCATTTGGTGAAGGTATAGATGGCGACGAACAAAAACTTCTTCCCCTCGGTCGCCAGCGGGAAGGGACCGAGGATGTCCAGCCCCCAGGTCGAGAAAGGCCAAGCGAGCGAGATGGTCTGGAGCGCGTAGACAGGTTGATGCGACTTCTGAGCATGAAACTGGCAGGCTTGACAAGTGCGAACAATATTGTGCGCATCCTGGAGTGCCGTTGGCCAGTAGAACCCCATGCGAAAAGCCTTCCCGACCATGGTCCTGAAAGAAGAGTGTGCCCCACACAGACCTGAATGAATGTCACGTAGCAGGTACTTACCCTCTTCCGTGGTGACGCACTTTGTCAGGATGCCGGAAAGATTTCGACGGTAAAGTTTGCCGTCCACGAGTTTATATGAGCTCGCCTGGCGCTTGATCCTGCTCTTTTCCGCTGGCTCGACCGGGAGCTCACCCGTCGCCAGAAAGCGATGGATCGATTCGGCCCACGAGGGGATACCCTCGATGAAGGCGACCGAGGCCCCCTGGACGGAGATGGAGGGGGACGCCAGGGTTTCCAGGATCACATCATGGGGCACGTCGTCGTCGGACGACCCGAGCTTGGAAAGGAAATCTGCGTCGGAGTTGTCCTTCCGCGCCACATGCGTGACCTCCAGGTTCTGGAACCACTTCTCCATCTTGCGCGCCTCGGCGAGGTACTTGGCCATTGAATCGTCCGAGCATTGGTAGCCCTTGTTGAACTGGTTGATAACGAGCTGCGAATCGCCCTTGAAGACCAACCGGCGAACACCTAGGGCCTTGCAAGCTCGGAGCCCCGCCAAGAGAGCCTCGTACTCTGCGGCATTGTTTGTTGCAGAGAAGCCGAAACGAACAACGTACCTCAGCCTGTCGCCCTACGGGGTGAGAATGAGAATTCCAGCCCCCGAGCGTTTGAAGGATCGTGAGCCGTCGAAGTACATGACCCAGGGCTTCTCCTCATCGACCTCGAGCTCAGGAGCTGGCTGCGAGGTCTGTTCGACCACAAAGTCGGCTAACACCTGAGACTTAATGGCCGTGCGCGCCACGAACTGGAGGTCAAAAACAGCCAGCTCCATTGCCCATTTGGCGATGCGTCCTCCAGCCTCTGGATTCCTCAAGATCTCCCCGAGCGGGAAGTTGCTCGGGACGACCACGGAGTGAGCCTGGAAGTAGTGCCGAAGCTTGCGCGAAACCATGAGGAGGGCATACAGGAGCTTCTGGACCTGAGGGTAGCGCTCTTTCGGCCCATGGAGCACCTCGCTGACATAGTAGATCGGGTCTTCTTTGACGCTCCGCCGGCCACCAAGACAGCCTTAACGGCTCGGCGGTGGCAGCAGTAGAGCATCAACTTCTCGCCTGGCTGCGGGGTCGTGAGTAAGGGTGAGGTAGACAAGTATACCTTCAACTCGTTGAAGGACCGCTGAGCCTCGGGCGTCCACTCGAAGCCCCCGTGCTTGCGCAAGGCCTTGAAGAAGGGCAGCCCGCGCTCGCCGAGCCTCGAGATGAATCGGCTGAGGGCAGCCATGCGACCAGTGAGGCATTGCACCTGCTTTACCGAACTCGGAGGGGCCATCTTATCTATCGCCTCGATCTTCTCTAGGTTCGGACCGACCCCCGAGCCCCCGATCATGTAGCCTAACACCTTCCCTGAGGCAGCGCTGAACACGCACTTCTTCGGATTGAGCTTGATCTTGTGCTTGTTCAGGTTGGCGAAGGTCTCCTCAAGATCTCGGACGTGGCTGGCTTCGGCGGAGCTCTTGACGATGATGTCGTCCACGTAGACTTCGAGGTTGCGGCCAATCTGAGGCTCGAACGTCTTGGTCATCGGCGCCGAAGGTCGCTACGGCGTTATGAAGACCAAACGACATGGTCGTGTAGCAGTAGGTCCCGAACGGCGTGATGAATGACGTCTTGCTTTCGTCGTCGACCGCCAGCTTGATCTGGTGATACCCAGAATAAGCGTCTAGGAAGCTCAACAGCTTGGCATTTGTTGTGGAGTCGACGATCTGGTCGATGCGCGGGAGAGGGAAATTGTCCTTCGGGCACGCCGAGTTCAACCCTGTGTGATCCACGCACATCCTCCACTTCCCGCCCTTCTTCTGCACGATGACGGGGTTGGCCAACCATTCGGAGTAATCAACCTCACGAATGAAACCGGCCTTGAGCGGCTTGTCAAGATTCTCCTTGATTATTGCGACCTTCTCAGGAGAGAAGCGCCGTAGCTTCTGGCGTACGGGCCGGCAGTCGGGCCACACCTGCAACCTGTGCTCGACCACCTCCCTCAGGACGCCCGGCATGTCTGCCGGTTCCCAAGCAAATACGTCTTTGTTGGCGCGGAGGAAGGTGACAAGCTCGAGTTCCTATTTGGAACTCAGCTCAGCCGAGACGTGGATGCATTTGGAGGGATCCCCCTCCTCGAGCGGCATGGCCTTCGTCAGAGTCTGCTGGGCCGGATGATCGCTTCTTCGACGGCGACTTTCGTGGTCGCCGTGGGCCTCTTGCTGAGGCAAAGATGCGGCGAGGGCCAAGGCTTGAGTCTCGCAACTGTGCGCCGCCTTGAGGTCGCCGTGCACAGTGATGACGCCACTGGGTCCCGGGATCTTCATGCATCGGTGACCGTAGTGGTTGGCCGCCATGAACTTGACCAGGGCGGGACGCCCAAGGATGGCGTTGTAGGGGAGGTCACCCTCGACCACCTCGAAGGTGATGAGCTCTGTGCGGAAGTTATCCGAGGCGCCGAAGGTGACGGGCAGAACCACCTGCCCCAGAGGAGTGGTTGAGCTCCCAGGAACGATCCTGAAGAACGGGATCGCGATGCTCTTGACCTTCGACCGAGGGATTTCATCCGGTCGAGCGCGCTAGCCAGCAGCAAATTGAGGGAGCTGCCACCGTCGACCATAACCCTCCCGACCATGGTGTTACTGATGGTCGGGGTCACGACCAAGGCAGTCTTGAGGTCCCTGGACATACCTTGGGGGGCATCCTCTTGCGTAAAGGTGATCGTTGCCCCCGCCCACTTGCAGGGCTGGTCGGCTGGCTTCCCGTGGTGGCCTGGTAGACCACGCGCGCGGCATCCTTGATCTTGCGCCTGGACTGATACGCCGAAGAGCCGCCGAAGATGACGTCGATCCGGCGGTCGCCTTGTTGGAACTCCAGGTCGAAGTCGGCCTGGTCTTCTCCAGTGTTTACCCTTTCGGGCTGGTCTCCTTCCTTCGGGAGCGTAGGCATCTCTCCGCGCCCGTCGTAAAAAGCCTCGAGCTTGGCCTGCGAGGCCCTGCAGCCTCGCAGGTCGTGGCCCGAAGTCCTGTGAAACAGGCAAAATTTACCTTCGTCGAACCGAGGCCGCCCCTCAGACCCCTGTGGGCGGCCATCGGCTTGCCGCGACCCAGACCGGCAGTCGTCCTGCCGAGGTCGGCGCTGCGCCTGCTGGGGCCGTGGTTGATTTTGTTGAGAACGGGGCCTCTCCTGGGCCGAGTCCCGCACCTCCATGACCTCATGGTGACCATCCGCCGAAACGGTCACCCGAGGTAGACCACCTTCACGCTTGCGGTCCCTCTTCCGTTTCTTAGCAGCCGAGCCTTGGTCGGGACTCTTGGAGCCCGAAGGGCCTGCCTCACCCGAGTTGACGCCAAGCTTACCTTGGTCGTAGTCGCGCTTCCAGCGGACCGCGTCGTCTGCGTCCGCGTAGCGCTCCGCCATGCGGAAGAGTTTGCCGACGGTGAGCTTCGTTGTGATCTCCAGGTCTTCGGTGAGGCGCCTGTCACGGACGCCGAACTTGAAGGCCTTGATCACGGCTTCATCGGACACACTAGGGATCAGATTCCTAGTGCGGATAAACCGTCGCACGAAGTCGCGGAGGGGTTCATTCTTTCCCTGGATCACTCGGTCCAAGTCCTTCTCCCTGCCCGGCCGCTCGTAGCAGCTCTGGAAATTCGAGCGGAGGGCGCTCTGGATCTGGTGCCATGACCGGAAAGTACCTGGTTTCTTGTTGAAGAGCCAGGTGCGGGCAGCACCGTCCAAGACGGTAGGGAGGTAGTTGGCCATCACATACTCATCGCCTCCCGCGGCTAGGATGGCAGTGGTGTAGATCGAGAGGAATTCGTCAGGGTTCTTCGTCCCGTCGAATCGCTCGATCAACGCGGGCTTGAAGCGAGCCGGCCACCGCACCCGCCGAAGGTCGTCGGAGTACGCCGCGCAGCCGTATGCCGGGACAGGGGCGCGCCTGGGAAGGTTCTCGCTGCTGCTGGAGTTGGATTCCCGATCGCTTTGGCGTCTCGCCCTGCGACCTCGACGACCGCGGCGGTGGGCCCGAGCATCACCCGGGAGGTACTGTAGGCGTTCATGGACCCGTCGGCGCCTCGGTGGGACGTCAGGTGAAAGGCCTGACGTGCCGCTGCTGGAGCGAGAGTCACTGTACACTGGTCGTCGCCGTACCCCGTCCGGAGTCACGCTCGGGGAGCGACGGCGAGGCGGTGTACGGGACAGGTCTCGAGACTACCGTGGCGCAGGAGACCGGCGGGGGTGTTGGCACCTACGCGAGGAGCTGCCGTCGCTCCTCAACGACCGGGACCCAGCAGGGAGGCCCTGGCACTGTGACGGCGCAGCTTCATCGGCCGCCTTGTCAAGCTCGTCCGCTAGGGCCCAGCCGAAAAGGCCCGACGTCGGTCGTGCGGGATCAGTCATGATTCGTGCGATCGCGCGGAGGCGCTCGCCTGAGTGAGGGAGCCTGGAGCGCCCTGAGGACGTTCCAATCTTCTCGAACTCCTCTCGCCGGAGGGCGGTTATGGCCTGGTTGATGGCAACCTAGGCCATCTAACGAGTGTCTTCAGGGGTTTTCGGGCTGCGCTCCCCCTCCTCAACGCCCGCGTCATGGCTAGCGGCCATGAGGACGAATCGGCTTCGCAGTGGCGGAGAGGGGGAGAATAGAGACGTGGAACTTCCATGCTCGGGGGCCGTATTCGAACCCGAGCTCGCGGAATACGCTGCTACAGAGGACGCCATACCTTGAAAATCTGGGACTTCTTCTGGTTGAACGAAGCTCTCGAGCCCCACGGTGGGCGCCAGCTGTCGACGATCGGGATCGCCTGACCGCAAGAGTGAAAAGGGGATCAGTGTGAATGAGGGACCCAGGAAGTGCTTCGCTCAACAATGGTGCGGGCGTAGGTCGGTGCGTGGCGTCAACGAGCGGAGACGATGAAGCTATATTGGTTCGAGCCCTACGAGGGTAATGACTCTCGCCCGCCTTTCTCCGGTGGCGTAGGAAATTCACTGATTGTGAGTACAGAGGGTGGATTACAGCTCGAGCGTGAATGCTCTGTTTATGTTTACTGGTCTATCGCTAGTGCGTTGGGTTGTCCCCTGTACACATGCCTTGCGAGGCCTTATATCCTCCCTGACGTTGCCTGTAACGGTCGGAAGAGATTCCCGGGGTAGTGGCTTCGTGCGCATTGAAGGTGGGTCAGAATCGCCCAAAATGCCGCCCACGTCGCCTTGATGCCACCACCTGTGTCTCGTAATCGCGAAAGCAAGCGACTCCTTGAGCCAAGGTCGAGGTCGAGCGGGAACGGAACCCCCAACCGCCCGAGCTTAAGGCCGTGCGGGTACCAGCGTTGTTCTGGTCTTGATCGAGGCCCCTTACTGCATCGCTCCGAACTAGGGACCCCTGCTGGTCACGCGTTGACTTGTCAGAGATTTCTCGGTCCTCGTCAACACCCATCACCCAGCTTACAGTCACCAATCATTCGCTCCATTGATTCTCTCTTCGCATGGGGAACGTTTTCACGTGTATGGATATGACATAATTAATGTCCTGGGTCTTGATTTGATACGACCCTTGGCCACAACAGAAAAAAAAAACGTGGAACATCACTCTCAGAGTTACTTTCGTGGAGTACTTGTCACGCGAGAAATGTGCGGGATTGAGCTGATGATCGACAGTGAATAAAGCCAAGCAACACCTTGAAAGAACCTCCGCATTTACTATATCCGGCTGATCAAAGGGTCCGCCCGAAGTAATAAACACAGACCGCGTCAACCTTCGCGAGGGGACGGTAGCACGTAGCACTACCCCGTCAGTCGTCACTCGTCAGCCAGCAACGTCTTTGGCCGTTTCCGCGCACGAACGGGCCCCGCGCGCTGGCCAATTCCAACGTGCAAAAACGTACGCCAGATTCATTCGCCTTTCTTCACCTCTTCCCCCCGCGGTATCCACCAAACCACGTGAAACTGACGCGGCTTCCGCACTTCGCCGCGCTCCTCGCACTATATGACCACCGCCCGTAAGCGCGCCACTAGTCGAACACCATATCCGGGCTCTCCTCTCATCCACTAGTGTAACGCTGTCTGCTAGCTTCGGCCATTGTTGCAGCGTTCAATTCGGGACCATGGGATTCCCTTTGGTGTGCTGCTGCTTCGTCATCCCCAAGCCGCTCATCGCCTTCTTCAAGCTCCTCAACGCCTTCAGGGAGGCCCTCCTGCTGATGCTCTCCGTCGTCGGCCTCTGCCGCTTACCGCACGACCACTCGCGCCGATCGGACCCCGGCGCAGTGGACGCCCTCCCGCCCGAGGATGTGAAGGAGCGGCTCCCTGCCGTCGAGTTCGGCCGGCTCGCTGCCGAACTGGCGTCTCCGGACCAGGAGCCGCCGCGCGCGGCGCCTTGCCACGACGGGGACGAGGCGGCCTGCATAGTGTGCCTGGAGAGGCTGGAGGCGACGGACGAGGTGCGGCGGCTGGGCAACTGCGCGCACGCCTTCCACCGCGGCTGCATCGACCGGTGGATCGACCTCGGCCGGGTGACGTGCCCGCTGTGCCGGTCCCACCTGCTGCCGCGCGCGCGGGGCGGGCCGCTCGGCTTGGGCCGGATCGCCAGCATCCTCACGCGCGTTTGGTGAGGGCCACCGCCCCCGCGCGCGGAGTTAATTCGGAGGGCTGTTTTGTCATTCGCGGCGCGTTAGTTACTGAAGGCGGCCCCGGCAGCTGCGTCCGGAGGAGGGGGTGCCGGAATACTGCAGGCAGATTCATAGTTAGAGCGTATATAATTATCCATGTCAAGTGTATGTAAGACTATGTAATATAGGAATTTAGATAACGTGAAGAGAGAGAAAAAGAAGAGAGAAAGCTGTTGTTTATTATTTAATAGACAGTTTTATAAGTAGCTTTCTATTTTGTGTACTATAGTATAGACAGACTGTTAATAAGATATGAGACCATTACAGATAATTATATAGACGATTCATTATATGAGTTATTTTTAGTGCTGTCTATAGATAATATGACGATATATTACAAACAACTGCCATCTATACTACTGTACATACCCTTAGGAGCGGCAACATGTGGGGCTAATTAATTGATTAGTTAGGATTAATTAGCAGCGGGTTAGCTCGGCCCGGCAATTGATACGATATGCTGTTCGGGAGGTTTTCATAATCACGATTAGATGCTTGTACATACTGTTTTCCTTTTTGTAAGACAGGCAATCACCCAAAATTGTTGTTTGAATGGTACAGTATATCAACAACTAGCAAATGCCAGCGCTATCTCTACTTGTGCAATTCAAGTCGTGGGGCAGGTCCACGTTGTATAATTTATACTCGTATAGAGCAACTCGACGACCATCACCATTAATTTATTTCTCGAAACGGCTCGCCCACCCGGTTGGACTTCCTGTACTTAGAAAGCTAGCTTGTCGTCGTTCATCAGTTTGGCGTCGCGATTCGCGAATAATGCGTGGGAGAACATTCCGCACCTTCAATTCAATCTAGACGGTTCGGAAGCGTCAAAGGCACCAAGATTTTTCCAAGGAACCCGCTTAAACTATTCCACCTTTACGACGTCGCACAATAACTTCGGTGACTCTGAATATATCCTTGTCTAATCCGACCATGAAAACTGGAATTTTGCCAATCCAACTGTATTATTTGGCTGAATTTCTGCAGGCTCTTGTCCGAATCAACACGGTACGCGAAGATTTGTAGGACTCTATCCGAAACGAAGTCTCGAGGAAACGGAGAATTACGAACGAACTGTTACTTCCCCTGTTTATCTGCTCCTGCTACTCCCGATCCGGCCCCACTGCACATACCCTCCTGATAATTCCATCCAACTTCTGCCATGAACTGGAGACGATCGAACTGATGAAAGGAAATCTTGAGCATCTGCGTTTAACTAATCTATACGCCTAATTGATCATTTGTGTATAGATTAGGAAATTAGTGCTCTTCCGTTCCCATTGGGAAAAAATTGCATATTGTGAGCAACTAAACTGAAGTGCTCCAAGGATCAGGATCAATCAATTGTGGCCTTGATCAGATGGCCACGCATGTCTGTCAAGCCCCCTTTCCTGTAAGAGATGAGGACAACAACTTGAGCAATCTGAAGAAATTAAAGAGAAAATATTATTGAAGGCATGCACACAAATCAATCGATGACTGATGAGTGCAAATGGCATTCTACCTGAATTGATTGTGGCAAGTTTTGATTCCACTATTCAATAATGCGATTATTTGGAACCCATTCTCGCGAGAAAATAGTGATCAGCCTCTGACAAGTCATTGTCGTTATTGAAGAACTCACTGCGTACTTGAAATGTTTTCGCAAGAAAGTTGCACAGATCACAGTCGTATACTGTACTATTGGGATGGTCCAGGTTATCATGCTTCAGAGTGTGCTATAGGATCCAGGACCAGAAGTAAGAACGAAAAAGGTCGACGATCGACGAATAATACAGGGGAGTAGGGGAGATTTTTTCTAAATAATATTTTTTTATTCAAATTGCAAAAATATACCTCGATCTAAAAAAAATTGCAAAACTATACCTCTGTCGCCATATGGTTTAGTAAATCAGTGTTATTGTGACTGTTTCTCGTCATTTCAAATGGCGACATGAGTCTTTGTCGCTGTATCATCGGGCGACATTTCCCTATCGTCGTTTCAAACGGCAACAGAGGTATAGTTTTGCACTATTTTTCAGTTGAGGTACATTTTTGTAATTCGAATAAAAAATATATTATTTTAAAAAAATTCAGTAGGGGACGTTCCGACAATAATGGTCAAAGGTGGCGGTGCTTGGTAGAGGATGAGGATGCGCTGATACATGGAACGGGGGAGGACAAGGAGGTAGTAGAGTCAGGAGCCACAGCAACTTGCCAGTGACGCAAGGGCAGGGATAGTGGTGTGGTGGTTAGGGTTTGGGGGTGAAGAAGAGGAGCGGTGGGGCAAGCAGGAGGAGAACGTCAGGCTTCCTCAACTCCAATTAAGTCTTTCTAACCATGCGTGGGCGGAAAGAGATTCGATAGCTAACTTTTAGTATTTACGGTCGACCGTTCCATCAAAAATTGATGGATCAGATGTCCAAAGTTATAGTGCCTTATATCTGCACAAGAACTCTGTCCCTGCACGGCCACATCTGGGTGGGTCGTATCAAAATCCAACCATGGGAGATCAGGTACTGTCCAGGCAAAGGATAAACTATAGGCATCCACACATTGGATTTTTCTATTCATGTCCATCTGGCGTCATCATAATAAATACCAGTCTAGATAACTTGCATGCATGGGTAGCTTAGAAGTATTTTACATGATCCACAGTTCAAATAAAAAGCGTAAAAGTACCACACAGACACAACCACATAGAATAAATTAAGGTGCAGTTCTTACACACAGCAACAACTAATTAAGCAAGGGGCCACGCGAGCACTTGATCAGGTAGTCACGCATGCAGATGCATGTAGCACTGCACACGCCTTTTATTAGTTTCAATTTTCGACTGATCCAGCATGAAGTTGTTCAAAGAACCCACCCCATCATGAAATTGTTCTCCCCTCCAGCTGGGGCGATTCTTGTAATGTTGGCTGCCTCAGGAGGCACAAATTGGTGAGGATACCTAGTAGCAACAGAATCAACAATTTTTATGTTAGTGCTGCAAGTTCAGATGTCATGTGCCATGGCTCATCAGTCATGACAAGTAGTTACATGCATGTATGCATCTGGCTTCTTGATTAGCTAGAAATCGTACCCAATTTGCAGTGTGGGTTCACAGTCCAGAGCAGCGGAGTGACGAGGCTGCTGCACATGATACGCGGACGCGGCGCCTTCATCCACGACGGTGCCGGGAGCCCACGAGGCCTGTTGCATGGCTCTATAGTTGTTGCTACCTTCAGCCTCCAGCTGTAGCATATGGAGCAGAACGAAGAAACAATTGATGTGTACACGGTAAAAAAATAAACAAGAATTATATGCGTGTACATACATAATAGGCATAATAGATCTGGGAGTGAATAAATAAGGACCTTGTGCTTGAGTTGCCTGTTAATTTCTGCCAAATGACGCTCCTGCAGTACAGCAGAAATACGATGAAATAAATATTAGAAGAATCAGCTAGTTCTCGTGCAAGGAACGTAGAAGCTACCCAAGCTTGTCTATTTGTGCAAAGAACGTAGAAGCTACCCATACTCATCCGTAGTAGAAGCAGTAGATTATTATTGTTGGCATTTCTTGAGCCACTCGCACACGCACATGCATGCTACTACAGTGCTAGCTACTAGATAGTACTACATGATAATAGATCGTGAACAAGTCTCGTACAACATACCTTCTTGCGAAGTTCCTCAACTTGCTCCATCATAAGTTGTGTCTGCGAAAAATTGAATATTTTGATTTTGTAGTTGCATGATACAAATAGCCAAGTATATCTCCCATCGATCAGTAAACTAAAGCAACAAAGGTATCTTTAATTTGTGAATTTTTATGTGTTTTATTTCTCAAGGCTTTCTTTGAGATTTTTTTTATTAGACAGTCTAAAGTTCATATATGTATATATGTAGCTGTTCCTTCAGCCCTCCTTAGAATAACTCTAGAAACCAGCAAGTTACATACCGATTTTGACTTATTATTAATTTCATCTACTTTCACTACAACAAAATCCTTAGGTAGAGGCGTACTTTCCTACAAACATTTTTTATTTGCCTTTATAAATTGTCATAATATATTGCAAAGACACTTTTTGTGGTATTTCAGAAGGTATTTTAAATATAGAGACACTATTTTGAGATATTTTAGATAAAGCACATGGAATGTGAATCGTAGAGACGCTTTTGATACATTTTTAAATTCTGAAAACAAAAATCATGTAGAGATATTTTTTGAGGCACTTCTTAAATTGCCCTTATATTGTAGAGATGTTATTTGAAGCATTTTTCATTCTCTAGAGACATTCTTTAGATGTTTAAGACATTATATGTACTACTCATAAAACTACAATACGAGTATAAGCAAGTTCTTATGTGAGGATAAGATGGTTAGTTGTGGTACTTATTTATCCACAAGGTCTTGAGTTTGAGGACTAGTTCCAACTTATATTTAGAATATATTGTTGTTTTCTACGGGGTGTAGAGACACAATAAAAATATTTAAGTAAATGTCTCTTCAACCATAGCAACGCTACACACGTAGAGCTACCATTGTGACATTTTAAAAGATGGGTATTTGTCGTTGTTCTGTTTCCATGCATGCATGTCTCTTTCAATGCAGTTGATGATGTAAATTTGAAGTACTGTTACTTCCATTTTGGAAAAATCATAGAATAATTCATCCGCGAACACATAGTTTATATATACCAAAACCGTGTTATATATACTCCCGGCCTTAAATTTACAGCATATCAGGTATAATGTCATGCGTAAATTATATTGTTGTATGGTATTCTATGTGAAATCTAAGGTTGTTTAGAGCAGGGAATTAAACCAAATAAAGTTTACTTGGAAAAATGCGTCTACAAAGCTTCTTTATAAAGGTATTGAGATTTTAAAGCAAAACAAGAGTTGATTGGAGCTCTACTGAACCATTACAATACACAAGTGTTTAAGAACAATGGTGTGCATTTCTTCTGAAGAATGTAGAAGTAGCATTTCTCTGTTAATATTTTTTAATCGATCAACACAGCAAATAAACTTTCAGATAAACTTATAATATGATCACTACTGTTAACATACTATATTCCACCACAATACACCTCTTGTGAGTCTGTAAATCCTATACAGGCTATATTGCTTTTCATTGTTATTATAGTTCCAAACTAATGGATAAACAAAAACACCATGAACAAAAAATCTGGGATTAATTAGGTTCCAAAATAAAAGAGAGAATTGAACAGATGTGAACCTTTCGCTGTCTTGCTTGTGACAGAGCACATTCTAGCTGTTTCTCCAGCTGCTGCAATTCTTTCACGCTAAGCGGTCCAAGATCCTCCCCAAGCAAGTGCCTTTTCAATTTATGCATCACACAAGAGTGAGAGTATAACGCAAATATTGTAGTCACTTTACTTATCCATTTTGCAAATATATTCTTGCAATAAGTGTATTTGCAGATGAAGAGTGAAAATCGAATTGGGTTTCTTAATTGGATACATTTCGAGAGTTATATGAAACGTGTAGAAGTGAAATAAAACCTCTGAGTGCGCTGCAAAGCTTCGTATTTTGCCCTCAGCTTCGACATTTCCTGGTACCAGCTCTTCACAGAAGAAATAACAGCCCAATTAGTTTAAGAACCAAAATAATTACCAGTACTAGTACTCTATCCAATAGGGACAAGTACAATTTAATTCTATTAAATATTACTTAAATAACGTGACTCCTTGGTATATGCATGCACCAAGCTCTAATATTGTGAAACTGAATATATAAGTATGACAAACAATTGTAAAAGTTCGTTATACTTCGAAAACTAAATAAAAATATGCAAATTTCACATAAAATATGGTTATCATGTTGCTCTCAAGATTAAGGGCCATAACCCACCATGAAATTTTTCGTGGCTTGAGTAGTCCTCATAATAGGAAAATTAAAGTCTTTTTCTGCATTTTACTACGTTTCTTACTTTAGTTTAGTTAACATCCATACTGGCACGTGTGGTGGAAGGAACATAATTTTATGCCCACATGTGATATTTGTTGAGGTGCATACAAAAATTAAGGATTTATGACCAAACCGGAATAGTTAACGTCATGAACTTACAGGAGATATAAGGTCCACCCCTCAACCCATCTTAAGTTTTTTTCTCCCTTATAATATTGAATGTCCGGTCTCATAATAAGAAAACATTCTTTTTCTTTGATTTCATAGAGCATCTAGTATCGGCGTTAGCCTGGATGATTGATACAATATAGAAGACCAAAATTTGATACTCCAGTATGGTACTATTTAAATGTATTGATAAGAATTGATAACGACACATGAAAAAAGATACAGTTAATTGTGAGGAAAAACTATAGGAGAAATATTCTGAAAGCGTGAGGTACTACGACCAATTGATAGATTTACATGCATACCTGAGTTTCAGACAGTGCATTGTTGTCTTGAGCGTTGTAGCAGCATTGTTGATATCTTTCTAATGTCTTGGTTATGCTGCACAGGAAAGATATATGTAGATATCTCACTATACGGAATTTCAAACTTGTCAAATTTTTGGTAAGTAATGTAAAAGAGTCTTCTTGATTTACATATCTAATTAGCTAAATTAGTATTTTTTTCATATATATCAACAAACTGATAACATATGTTTCAAGAGGCATGTGCAATCAGTTTGCTATCACAGTGACTTTAATTGGTAGTAATTGCTAATAGCGCTAATTAAACTGTGGGTAAATATAATAGCAAGAGTATATATACTCGATATTTTGTCATATTTGGTGGTCAAAATTAATGATAAATTAAAGTGTTATGCGCATACATAAAGAAATTGAAATCGTCTCTATATATAAAAAAGGAGAATTTGCAAATGCTTCAGGGAACAAGAGTGTTACTCACGCGATTTACCTCAAACACACACTAACAGGACTCAATATATTTATCTAGTTTTTCCACCGTAACCCTGTTTCTTTTATCCTTGAGTCCTTTCAAATTTAATCGCGTTATTAAAGGATACATAATCTAATGAGCTTGGCTACGTACATACACGTTTTCAATTTAATCTCTTTTAATTGATCTTCACAATCCAACCCTATGTACCCTACTGATTGCATTTCCCAACAATACATCATTGCCCACCTCCCTCCTCCCGTCATCCTACACACACCCACCTCTTCCTTCTCCATGCAACTTCACATGCTTAAAGCACAAAATTCATTCCAAGATGCTCCAATACCCCCCAAAAAATAAATCCATTTTTGCAGGGAGACATGTATTCGCAATCTTTATTGAAAGGCAATATATGATAAAGAAACACAATTTATTGGTAGTGTCGAATGTGAATAAATCTTGAAAACATGCAAATGGTTCATAGTACATTGAGAACACTATAATCTCATTATTTTTTGAGAAAAAAAATCCTTGAAAAGGAAAACATGGGTTAATTTTGGACTTATTTAAAGAGTGAACTTGAATTGCACTAATGTATTACAGTTCATTTATTAGAAAAAAACATTTGATGAGAGTTGGCTGGACAAATTAAGGTATTTTTTTAACAATGTGCTAAATTTTAAATCTTATTTAAAGAATTTTTTATCAAACAAAATACTTCTATATCTGCATTAAAATAATATTAAGATCTACTTCCTACTTATTTGTAATAGAACCACTGTAACGTTACGACTTTCAAAGCTCTATGCCAACAACTTATGTGCAATAATAACTAATGGATAATTCAATTATTCATGAGATGTAATGATGTAAACTACTCTGCTGTACACTGTATGATAAGAATTCCTCATCGCTTTATTTTTCTTACAAGTATAAGAATATCTATAGGAATGCTTCCCTACTTACAGGACATCAAAATATCAGCCATATGAGGGAAAAATGATTGAGGTAGAGATGAAGACTAGAATTTTTTTAATTCAAGAAATGCAGATCTTCAGGTTCAAAATTATTCCCTGCTTGACGGTCTACACACATGATGATGCAGTATACCACCAGGAGGAAAGAATGTCTTATACGCATGCAGTCTAAACTACAAGTACATGCAATATCTACTGGGGAGAATAGGTCTGTGTGGAAGGCCAAAAGCTTGGTGAAAGTAGCATGATCTTATGATACAATTGGTAGAATATCGTAATCATACCTGTGGCAAATTTCATGACAGAGAGCACATGATTTGTGAAGTTTTAAACCTTTTTAATAAATACAAGTTACATATTTAAATTTAATCCCACCGATTTCTACCATCATAGAAAATTAGTAAAGAACCATGGCATCACTTATGATGCTTATTTAAAAATGCTAAATATGAGAAGCACAAACACTGTCTAGCCAATAAAAATTGAAAAAAAAAACCGGCCAATATTAATCCTCATGTAAGAACAGATAGTTTCCTTAATTCAAGTTATACATCAATTCACCGTGTGTGAAGAAAAAATCTCCTTTGGTAGAAAGTAAAACAGGACAAAATCCCAGGGTCTGTTTTTGTTTCGTAGAAGACGAAAAAATTTGTAGCACGAATTTAGTTCTGCTGGATACGCAACTAGTCAGGTAGAAAGAGATCTTCTATCAGACAGCTAATTAAGGATGTAAAAACATATGCTCATATATAGAAAAGAAAAGAACTTGGGTCAAGCAACATCCAGGATCAGTGAAGACGAGTGTGTTTTAAATTGCAGTGCAATAGTACTCATCAGCATAAAATGAGGAAAACAAAACAAAAGCAAATATGCATTGTGTTCCGACATCTTTTGACCACACTAACAGAAGAGGAAATTGATGCGTGCTTGTGATTAATTCTGGACAGGAAAGCCGGCGAAGTAACTTTTGCTTAAACCTCTTGCATTCAAATTGAGAATACGTGAAGAACCTTAGATAAATGAAACCTAGACAAGGAAAAAGAGATAGGGGGGAGATTGAAAAAGAAAAGGGAAAAAAGAAGACCTTGGCTTCAGCACTCAAATTATTAAATCAAAGACATCCCGAACAAAGTAGATCTAAATCTCTCTTCAGAAGCAAAGTACAATAAACACCAGCTTTCATAAATGAGCAACATCAACAAGAAATTTAAAGGAAAGTTTGAGCACATATAAGGGCCGGGTGAAGAACAAGGGATTACTTCAAGAGATTGCTGGATCAGACCAGATGGAGTGGTGCTACCCCAAGTCCAAGGCAAAGCAAGTATCAAAACTAACGTTTAGACAGGATTTTAATAGCAGAAAGCCCCTGTATCAAAATGGAAAGGACGTACCTTCCTTTCCCCTCACAATCTCCAATTCTCCATGCTAACACTCTACTCTTCCACACAATCCTCTACTAGTTCAGCAATTAAGGTGTCTCTCTGACACACGCAGACCCCAACGCGGAAGATGGCCAGTCCAAGTACCCGGAGAAGCTGGAAGAAAGAGGTAAAGAGAGTAGGGTTTGTAGATCTGCGGAAAAGATGTCTCGTGCTAGTTTAGGGATCCACCCTCTCCGGTTTATAAGAACACCGCCATGACCCTTTAGTACGTAGTATGCACAGACACACACATATGTATATATATAGCAGGAATAAAATAACTTCTAGCTGTAGCAAAATGAAGGAACTACAAGAGTAGCTCGGCTACTTGTTTTTAAAAATCAAGAAATATCCCAGAGAAGAAAGCCTCAGCAACATCAGCAACCGAAGAGGAGCAAATAAAGAAGAGAGCAAAAAGAAAACAATTGAGCAAAACAACAGATCTGCAGTACGCTTAGTTGCTGCATGTGCCTTAATGGTGTGTATGCATGTATACCCCGCGCTGCCGAACTCGTACAGCTTGCCGCGGCTGGAGAAGATGATGAGCGCGACCTCGGCGTCGCAGAGCACCGACAGCTCGTAGGCCTTCTTGAGGAGACCGTTGCGGCGCTTGGAGAAGGTGACCTGCCGGTTGATCTTGTTCTCGATGCGCTTCAGCTCAACCCTTCCCCTCCCCATGATCTCCTCCTCGATCTTTCCCCCTCGCTCAACCCACAATCACTGATCAGCTAGCTCCACCACCACCACCCCCTTCCTGGCAGGCTTCTTCGTCCTAATGCCACCTACTAACCCACAAGGGAAGGCCGGGCTATCGCAATGATGCTGAGAATTCAGAATATAACGAGCCGAGAGGAGAACATCAATGGAGACAGGGAAAAGGCCTTGGCAGGGGCACTGTAGCTCGGTGCTGGGGCTTCCTGCATATCTTGACACATCTCTCTCCCTCACCCCTCCCCCTCTCTCAACTTTAAAGGAGGGTAAGTTTGGAGTGGGACGGGCTAGTTACCACAGGTTTACCCTAACTGGGAAGCACGCATATACACGAGAAAGAAGGGTAGAGCGAGAGCCCCTCCTAGACTTAACCCAAACCATGTATGTCGCCACCTACTGGTCCGTTTGGACCACTCCACGCCCGGTCGAGGCTGCCCAAAAATAAAGAGGCAGATCGAGGGAGAGGCCAGGATATATTAAGCCTGATGGGAAGATCTGTTTGATCCGATAATAACCCCGAATTGCCTTTGGATGCCAGTACTTGTACGTAGCACACTCCTCCGGACCCGAATCCAGCATTATATATATTGTTTGCACGTTAGCTGGGGCCACTGCCGGTGCATGATTGAGATCGATGTAGTAGTTACTCCCTCCAGCGAGTGACTTTTCTATTTTTCAAAGTCAACAACATGTCCAATTTACTACTAGTTTCTCTTAATCATAAATTCAATAAAAGTTGTAAAAGTGCACTATTTATGAAATTATTTTTTACAACAAATTCATTCGTATCATTTCGTATATCCAAACAATATGTTGTAAATAATGTCATTTGGTCAAAGTTAGTTAATAGGGTTATTTTAGGACGTCACACTTTTGTGATTGAGGGAGTATTTTTGTTGGGATATAATTAATACTGTTGTGGATCATATCATTGCTGTACGTTGGTTTAGCATTGCTTCCTGCGTTCTATGCTGACAATTAATTGGTTGACTGCTACCTCTAGCGAGCTACCTAGTACTCCATCAGTCCATTTTAGATGTCGTTTTAGAATGTTTGCAATCAATATTTTTAAAGCTTTGACAATATTTAGATTTGTCATATGGAACTAATATTACAAGGTTCGTTATCAAAAATAACTTTATATTATTATATTTTTAATAACATATAATTAGAAAAATTAATGGTCCAAGGTGTCCATTGAAGGCGTGTCAATGTTCAAAACATCAAGTTAAAAGGAACAGAGATAGTATCAGCTAATAATCTGTTAATGGTACACGTTGAAGAATGTACACTTTGGTTCATTTAATTGATTGGATGACGTAGTTCACAATCCTACCTAGGGGTTCTCTTTATCAAGAGCAAATTCACTTCATCCATCTCCAATATGTTTTACACACATGCATGAAGTAAAACCTTAATCTTCAAAAAAAAAATCTCTTTGTTCAAGAATATATGACGTTTTGGAAATTAACGCGGTCTCTTATATATGCAAATTTGACAATTACTTTTTATATAAATATGTTCATAAATAAAATAAAATAAAATAATTATATTATGAAAATATTTTTCATGACTAATCTAATGATACCATTTTCACATAACCATTACAAATAGTTTATATATTAGTAGTCACATTTTAGAAAGTTTAACTACCTACTATTTCTAAAACAACATATATTTCTGAACGAGGGAGTACCATGCAACATAAAGAAGGAGAAACACCGTAACTTGCTTCCGCTGATCCTATGCTTCCTTCCTTCCTGTTTTTGTGGTATGTGGATCCGTCATCAGTCACTTGTGCAGAATGGAGGTCCGCATAGCAAACCGAAGAGTATAGATAGAAATGCACAAAGGAAAAAGGTCACAAACTAGCTTTGGACGTTAATGGAAAATTTCTTAAAACTAGCCGATCGGCCCACGCCAATTATCTGAGTCATACTCAATTAGCGCATTCTTTTAGATCTTAATTTCTCCTCCTATGTGAAAGAGAGGATTGAGAGGTCAGCCCGTCCAGCAAACTTACACACTATCCACCTTTCATTATAGCTAGTGCTACTTGTCTATTTTTCATTTGAAATTAATATATCTTAAAGAAAACTATCGAACGTAAACCTTTCCAATTATGGTCCACTAAAATAAGAGCTAGATGTTTTTTTTTGTGGAACTATATATTTCAAATACTTATAACTTTAAGCCAACTATCAGACCAAATAATTTAAAATTAGGTTCCACCGGATTAAGGTCTAGAAGTTTTTATTAGTTGGTAGAACTTTTAGCATATTTCTCTTTTTTACTTAGTAGTTGTAAATCACACGGTGTTAGCACTCATTATATAATGGGAAATTTTTGCTAGTGTCACTGAAAAAGTACCTAATTTCGCTTCTACCACTACTCTTTTCCTCGTTTCATTTTCATCACTACTGTTTTCACTTCATCCTCCTTTTACCATTTTCGTCAGTTAACCGTCAGTTGATTGTGAGTTGACCATTAGTTGGAATTGTTAGTTCTGTGTTTATTTTTTAAAGATAACAAATGAAGTTCAATTCTTTTGAAAAATTTTGATCGTAGACTTCTAAAGATGGTACCATCAGTTTTTGAAAGCATGCATGATCAAGCTTGTACGTTTTTATAAAAATCTGGAGCTAGAGTGAAATGAATTCATTTTTAAAAAAATGTATAAGCATGATCATGCTTAGAAAAATTTATGGTACCATCTTTAGCAGTCTAGAATCATACAAAAAAATCAAAGAGAATTGAACTTCATTTGTTATCTTTAAAAAATCAAAAATAGAAGGAACAATTCTGACTGATGGTCAACTAGTGTTAACTGACAGAAATGGTAAAAAGAAAAAGAAAAGCATAGTCTAGTGGAAAAAATAAAACGAGAAAAAGAGTAGTGGTAGAAGCAAAATTGGATACTTTTCAGTGCCACCAGCAAAATTCTCCCTTGTATAATAGATATCAGTGTTATAGTAGATACATATTTTTTGCAGGAGCAAAAATACTAAAATGGTTTACAATGGACACTAATATATAGAATTTACAATAATTTGGATCATGCCGTGGCCCACGGATGTCACATTAGTGTAAACTTCAAATTAAATGACCCTCTCCATCTACATATGCAGCATCAAGTACCCTTTGTAAATTTATTTGTACTTTTTCTCTACTTTTTTTCTTGTTTTCATGCTCGATGTTTCTCTTTACTATGTTGATGCTTTCCTCCCGTGCAATTTGTTTTATCTCTGAGGAACAAAGATGCCATATTTTAACACAATAAATTTTAGATTTCCTAACTTTTTTGCACTATTCCTTAATCTGGTACGCCCTAATTATCATCAAGCGACAAAGATGCACTGGTTTGAGGATTTAACTAATTTGGTTCACCTTAAATTTTAGTTTTCCTAGATTTTTTAAATTATCATTTCTACATAAAAATTCAGTCCACAAAAATAGCAAATAACACACAAATTATCCATATTATTCTCCCTTTTTGTGAAAATAATATCATTGCATTAGTCTTGCAAAAATACTTTCATAATATATAGTTATCTTTGATAATATATTATGATAAAAAATTCATAGTCAAAGGCTTGCACTGGAGACCATGAAAAGTCAATAATGACCAACATTGGTGGGCAGGAAGAGTACACAATAAAGTTAGTGATGCATGGTAAAAAGTTCTACAAAAAATAATAAATATGCTAGAAATTCTCATAAAAAGAAACGACGTATCTCTCGTAATTTGGTAGCCCCGAATTATGATTAATCAAAAATAACCATTAGATATTCTCCTACAAAAATGTTTGAAGTTATCACAAAAAAATATGTTTAATCAACAACATTAAATGTTATTGTAACGCCCTGGCTCAAATTTCGCTCAAAGCCTAGTCCCCTGTGGGGCGGACGCACGCATATATAACACCCTACTGACATTTTCATCCTCATTTCGTGTAGATGGATTAATCTAGAGGTGCTATATTTGGATCCAACATATATTATATACTACTACAACTTATTTTAGGTAAGCACTATAGGGCTAATCTCACCACTGCTCCACATGGGTATTCACATTAACAGGTCGGAGTATTACATTCACCCCCTTAAAAATTGACGTCCTTGGTAGCACACCGTATCATGGCAAGTACCCAGAACCACCTCTCGGTACATGTCCATGCATCTAATACCAGCGCACATGCCATGCTATGTATCCACTTCAGGTCACACACGTTATGAGCTATATGACAGCGCCCCTGTCCCACACGCACTTACGTAGCTAAGATTGATAGTCTAATATCATCTATAACATCTTGGTCCAAATTTTACTCAAAGCTCAGCCCATCATGGGGCGGACTCTTCTTTCACTTTCGTCATCGTTTCGTGTAAAAGAGCTAATCCGGAGGTCCTATGTTTGGATCCAACAAGCATTATATATTACTACAACTCATCTTAGATAAGCAATGCAAGACTAGTCCCACCATTAGTCCATGTAGTTCACATGGACCTCCATATTAATGGACTAAGGTATTACAGTTATTTGCAACATAGTTTAACTCAAAAGCTAAGAAGACTCTCATTGAGATACAGGCAAATTTTGAGTTAATGAAAAATTAGTAGTTTACATAGACTATCTAGTTATTCCTTGATCAAAGTATTCTTAAAAGTGAAACATGATTAATAGCTGCTCTCTCCGAGCACAGAAGGAAGTCACCTTGTAATGTGTATGGTCAAACCATATTAATTTTGACTAAAGATATATATTATGTAAAATATGTAATTTGGGTATACGAAAATGGTAAGAGTAAATTTATCATGGAAAATACTTTATAGTATTACACTTCTATAATTTTTTCGAACATATGATGGTAAAATTTAGTGATCAAAGTTGCAACTTTTTGACTTTAAAGCGTGAATAAACGACACCTACTTTTTTTTAACTGGGGTAGTACATGAAGACGTTATATATGACACCCTCTGCGGCCTTTTAAAAAATTGATCAAGAGCACTGGCATTTTATTATAAAAGAGAGAAACAACAGGCGAGCTGCATACGCACACTGCACACATGCACCCCACCCACACACGCTCACATGCACACACACGCGCAATCCTTGCCTTCGTGCGCGCCCGCGTGAGCCAAGGCTCGAACGTGACCGGGTGGAGTGTGCTCACTCGGGCCAAACGGGCCGAGACACCCTCTGTTTTTCTTATTACGTCCCAACAACTTTGTTTTTCTTTATTTTGTTCCAACCTGCGTTCAATACTCCAATCGGACCATCAAGGGTAGGTGATCAATCCAAAACAAAAACCATTCTGCTGCATACGTAACACTAGCAATTCCGTGCTACGTAACAAAACCATTCTGATACTGCTTGGATCTAGCACGTAATCACCACTGGGAGAGAGGAGCGATGACCTGACCCCTTCCTAGGTAAGACACAGACAGGCATCTAGTGATACGTGTCGGCCGTCGTATGGTGCGTTTTCTTGTCACAGGAACACTCAAAGCCGTCCGTCCTCTCCTATAGCTTGTCGCCCCCTCCTTTCCCGCCCATTCAAAGAGAAGAGAACCAATGGCCAGTACAGGTACAGCAACCTCCGCGCAGAGAGAGAGAGAGAGAGAGAGAGAGAGAGAGAGATTGCGAATGGACGCACGTGGATTACGCATTCACAGCCTGCGTTAGGCATGCATATCGGGATACGAGGCGTCGGCCGTACGCGGAATTCCCTCGCCAAGCGGAGCTGGCTCCGGCCGGCCACGCCATAAACTCCAGCTGACACACCGGCGCTCTCTCCCACTAGGGGCAGGACCTGCCTCACCATGCCTGCCTAGGTAGACGGCCGGCATTGGTGGTGCGTGCAGAGGACTAGCATGTCGCATTTACGGATTGCGCACCAATGTTGGCGCATAGCGGGCGCACGGCATGCCGGGCCGACCGGGCCGCCATTTTCTGCATCAACAACACGCACAGCTTGCATTTTAGCGGCTGGGCCGGTGCACACCAACCAAATCTCTTGTACCTTACCAGGGTCGCGCTCCAACCTCTCGCACCAGTGCATCAACAACGTATAGACAATATATGAAAAGCTCTCGATCTGGCTGCATCAATTCCACCAGCCCCGGAACGGGAAACGTACGTACGTGAGAGCGACAAATTTTCTCCGATTAGCCGTTGTGGCATGCTATATGCGTATCCTTCTCTAAGATTTGCTGCCTCGCTCGCACACCGACTCAATTTGCCGATTGCCGTGCCATAAATTCGTGACGCAAGTTCGCCTCGCCACCCCAAAAGTGACAATATTCCTCGGCGCGCACTGCTCCGCTGAGACCATCACCATCAATTCACCCCTATCGCGCATTTCCCGTTGCCGGCTTTGCTGCCCTCAATCCAATCAAAAGCTTGGCACCATGCGTCCGTCCGCGCGGACGAAAGAGGGGAACAGCAAGGGAAAGGCTAGATCGCGCAGAGATACTGTAGATTGCAACGGGGTAAGACGTACGAGATGATTTGGACTATTTAGTCTCGTCACACTTTTTTTTTATTTCTAGACCTATTCTAAATAAAATTATAAGTCTAGTTCTCTTTTTGACCGCGGAATCATCAACAATCAACATATGTCACCTACTATGCCTTCCTACCACAGCAGTTCTCCAACACCACATCTCCCCTCCTGTCAAGCTTAGGTTCCATGGCAGGTGCCTGTTGAGCTCAACAAGACAAGGTCCCACGGCGCCCAAGCTCGACAAGATGGGTACCGTGGTATTCGAGCTCAATGGTACAGTAGGAGGAGAGTTGCGGTGTTGGCGATCTACTGCGGTAAGTGACACGTATCGCTTGTCGATACTTTCGCGGTCGAGAAAGAGGCTGATTTACAATTTTATTTAGAAAAGGAATAAAAAAATGGACAAAAAGAAAAGAAAAAAGCTATGCAAGGTGGCCAAATACGCAGGCTTCCTAAGACGATCAGGTTGCTGAAGGATTGCGCGATCGATATATGCGCGTCCGATGGAGGGAAGCGACTGCTGTTTTTTTTTTTTTTTGGGTGGGTGGTCTGGCGTCTCCAAAAAGCAATGGGTGCCCAAACCCAAATCGAGCAAAACGAATTATAATTGCAGTAGCTAGCTACGCAGGCTATGCCATTGGATTGGCCTCGAGTGCGTTGTCTTTTCCCGTTAGGAATTTATCCTCATCCTCTCCTCCGTGTACAGAGAGATCGATGTAACTATCTAAGTCTGGACCCACCAGTACGTAGGATATATATGGGCCACGTCTGTAGAAATACCTCCAAAGGGTGCGAATTTGTGTAAGTCTAATATTAATAATGAAGGATAATTGTTCTGTTTTCTGCAAAAAAAAAATCATGAGAAACTTGTATTCTAAATCGGCCGTTAGTTCAGTCCAAACATGTCTAAGCCCCTGCCCTGGTAGGATTGCTTGGATAGGTGGCAGTACAGGTGGTGTAGGGAGATCGTGGGCATATATCCTTGCAGCCGTTGGTTGAAGATAGGTTGCTCTACAGCTACAGCTTGCTAGTAGCCAGCCTTCCTTGGAGGTGTCCGACGGGAAGGGCCAAATCCCTCAATTCCAGGGCAGGTTTTGCGCAACATGGCAGGTGTGATGCATGCTTCTGAGGCTGTGACTTGCTAGATATCGACATCAACCTAGCTAGAGCTTTCCTTTCCTTTAATTCCTTTGTGTTAAAATATCACTGGCTCGTGCGTTAGCTGCTAGCTATACGAGCCATGACTTGATTGAGATACAGACGATCACGGAGACTGGAGAGCGATGTGTGTCCGTAGAGATAGAACTTCACATACGTACGTGTTCTCAATCTCTACATACAGATCTATAGAAAACTGAGATATTTCTTTCTAGTTAAACAAGTACTATTCCTTGTGTCAAAGCAAAAAATATGAATAAATCTGATAGCCCAGGGCTTTATATCAGAAGAAAAGCAACATTGATCCCCATTATGTTCAAAGGTCTTCCTCCAGAGAAGCTTGATCGAGTATTCGAGTTTGGCTTGTCAAATTGAGTTACCACGTACCACGGCGCGAGATGGACTTGTAGTCCCTTGGTGTGCAATTGGCACCAACTTACCTCCTTCAGACTGTCCAATTATGACACTGTTCGTAGATCAATGCGACCACTGAAGACCGTACTTTTCCCCTTTTTTTAACGACGATGATGAGTTCTTCATGTGTGCGCTAGCTTAGATTTGTTCGATCTTGAATGTTGGGTCATACATCACAACCACCTGCTTTTATAGAAGCACAGTGACCGGAACGAAATGCGCTGAGTCAACAGCACTATTCGAATAAAAGGTGTGCTTTGCCGGAGTTGGCAAGGTTCCTATTCGGTGAATCGCAACCAAAAAAACAAAAAAAACAAAACAAAGCAAGACAAAACAAAAGCTCCTATATGGTGATGGAGCCCGACCCAGGAGGCTGCTCACGCCAGTGCCATATTCTTGCAACATCCTGTGAGCCCTGAGTGGGCCTGGGAGTTGGAACATTGGATCCCGCGGATCATATGCTCATGCGGCGCGCAAGACGCTACATGGGCCTTTAACCCTTGGACATTTATTGGGCTATATTTCCATGGTATTAGGCCGACATGTCATGGTGGTCTTGCTCGCGTGGAATGACCGCTGATGCGCGGGCGTGAGGGCGCGAATTTTTTTTTATTTAATATTTATTTTTAATCGTTTTTTCAGAACTAGTCGTCCGCGGGAAAAATTTTGAAAATGCCGCCCTTCGCCTCAAGACGGGCGATCGCCTGCACTCCGGACGATCGGAGGCCAGCCTAACGGCCGGAACGGCGCTGCTTATTAAACGCATGCATGACACGCGTCGGCCGTCGCCAGTGATCGCCCATGGTCAAGGCGACGCTCAGGCCCCAAAGCATCGGGCGATATTTTATACCCAGCAGCGATCATCAGGCCCCATTTGCTTGCTTCCACGAGAGCGAGAGCGAGAGCGAGGAGAAGAAGAGGAGAGGAAGGAGAGGAAAAAAGAGAGGGAAGAAAAAAAAGGGAAAAATATTCATCGTTTTTGAAGGTAAGTCCGTAAATTTATATGTAATTTTTTTGAAATTTTAGTATTTTGTAATATTTAGAAATATAGAAATGTAGTAATTTAGAAATTTAATGTAGTAGGATGGGGTAGTTCAAATATTATGTAATGTTTAGAGATTTAATGTAGTATTTAGAAATGTTGAGAATCAATATAGTTTTTAGAAATTTAATTTAGTTAGGATTGATAGTAGAAATATTAGGCAATGTTTAGAGATTTAATATAGTATTTAGAAATATTAGGATTGTAGTATTTAGAAATGTTGAGAATCAATATAGTATTTGGAAATTTAATTTAGTTAGGATTGGATAGTAGAAATATTAGGCAATGTTTACTGATTTAATATTTAGTATTTGCGGTATGTAATATTTTAGAGATTTAATATTTAGTATTTATGGTATTTAATATTTTAGATATGTAATATTTGCGGTATGTAATATAGGTAATTGAATTACTTATTTATAGTCAATGACCGTGTTACGTTAAAAATTAGTATATTTAAAAACATGGCAGGCGCCGTTACAAATCAGTAGGGTAAAATGATGATTTTTTCTTCGACGTTGTAGGCGATATGTCGGAGACATTGTATTTTCAGATATTCTATGGAGATGGGGAGATAGCACAAAATGAATGGAGTCGATTTGTCGGGATTTTCAAAGATCATCTGAGGCATATCTAGGCCGAGAGATAGGACATCTGAGGGTTTGATGGAGTTTATATTTGGATGTTCGGTTTGGATGCCCAGAGTGTTCTATTTGCGGGTTAGAGCGATAGTAAGTCGTCGCAGAGACTTTTTATGGAGAGTCGATTCCTATTAACGCGACCTCGGCATGGAGGAGCTATGTTGATACTGTTGTAGAGCGGGGTTAGCGCTCATGTTGCCGTAGATTGGTACTGTACCTCCATCGGTGTCGGAGGTGCGTGATGTCGAGGTAGATATTACGGAGGAGGAATACAGATATGCAACAACGCGATGATGAAGGTGGTGGCGAGGTTGGCGGTGGCGGCGGGATCGAGGCGGGCGAGGAGCCACCGTGGAGGCGCGAGGGTGGCCGACGAGGGAGGAGGTGGAGCACATAGTTGAGTTGATGGAGGAGGAGGACCGTGCGGATGAGGAAGTCCCCGATGGCGAACGCCGGACGAGGAGGACAATACTCTGAGGTGCTGTCCGGTGCGTGGACTAAATATAATTTCAAGACCGACAATGAATGAAAGGAACAGAGATGCATGGGAGTATCATGAGAACGAGGTCGCGAGGGGCCATATATAAAGACAAGGAGGCCGTGATGGATGCGGTGAAATCTTGGTCAATGTCTCTTGGCGCCAATTCAGGTAGTGAAGTCCAAGAAAAAGACTACGACGTGAAGTGCGTAGTTGATTCGTGCCATGGCGGTGCATGCATACAAGGGAAGTGGAGGGACTATCGAAATGTTCCATAGTGACGAGCATAATCGCTAACCGGAGGAAGCGGAGCAGAACACCGCAATCTGTCGTCCACTTGGGTGGCAAATGTGTTTATGGCCGATCGTCGACAATCCGCACTTTCTGCACCTCGATCCATTATCGAGCCGTGGAGGAGTGGTTTCAAGACAAGATTAGCTACGGAAAGGCTTGGAGAGCAAAAGAACGACTTTGCAAATGCGGTTCGGGACATACGAGGCTTCTACGAGAATATTCCACACTTGCTCGGGGCAATATCAAGTAGGAATCCCGTGCGGTCATCGACCTTGCGGAGTTTCCGCGGATGGTGCGTCTTGCGCGAGTAAGTGGGTCTTGCAATGGCCTTCTTCGCCTCGGCGCATGCATTAATGCCTTCCAAGACTGTCGCCTGGTCATTTGCATGGACGGCACATTCCTCACAGGAAATACAAGGGCCGATTCTAACAAAGAATCGCGGTGGACGCCAACAACCGTGTTCTACCTGGTCGCATTGGCCTTCGTGGAGGGGGAAAACACGGAGAGTCGGTAATCGGTTTCTTGAAAGAGTCAAGATGGCGGTTGTGCAAGACCGCCCGATGTATGTGTCATCCATGACCGACATGCGAGGTTGCCGAGGGCGATCGTGGATATGCAACAAGGGTCCGACGTCGTGGGAGCAAAGAAAGTGGCAAGACACAAGAGCGAGGTTGTGCATGAGGCACATAGGTGCCAATTTTTTCCGTCAGTTCAGGAACAAGGAACTTATGAACATGTTCAAGCGGCTGTGCAAACAGAACCAGCGGAGGAAGTTCGAGTCGCTGTGGAGGACGTTGGATGAACTAACCAAGAAGCAATCAATGAATCCAAGGGATGGCGCTAGTTCGTCAAGGAACCCTATGGTGTACCACGAGCAAGGAGATGACCCCACAGCCTTGTGTGCGCTCCCGACCGACGCACCAAACATCCGGCGTAGGCCGGGGGCAAGCATAAAGAGTTTCACGGACTGGATACGACACGAGCCGTTGGAGAAATGGTCCATTCTGCATGACGAGGGCGGTTCCCGCTATGGAATAATGACAACCAACCTGGCGGAGATTTACAACTGGGTAATGAAAGGCGCGAGATGCCTCCCGTTGGTGGGCATTGTTGAGGATGTGTTACTAGGCACCCAAAGATATTTCGTTGAGCGGTACAAGGCCTCCGTTGCATGTATGTCGGACAATCGCCTGTCGTACTCGACGGTTGTCTCTACGTACATGGCAAACAAGACATGGAAGGCACAGACACATCGCTTGACACCGGAGAGTGGCGTGGAACGGAGGTACCACGTGCACTGCGGTGACCGGGGTCGAAGAGGTGCCCACCGGCAGAGGACTTCCCATCTGTGCATACTCCGAGCTGCTGACTGCGAGTGCTCTGCTAGAAGCCACGCTTTCTTGCACTTGCCGTGCTTTCGCACGTGATTGCCGCAAAGAAAGCGAGACACACCAGTCATGTCGTCCGTACATCTCCCACTACTACTACAAGCAAAGTGTTCTCAACACGTGGCATAACGAGGTGTACGGGTACCGGGTCGATGGATCGTTCACGGCAGCCCCCCCTCCAGGGCATCGATGGGTACCGGACATCCGAATGTTGAAGCAGAAGGTCGGGCGTCGAAGGACACGGCGTATTAGGAACGATATGGACGAGTCTGAGGCGCGTCGTAATTGTGGATAATGCAATTCTATGTACAAGTTATTTGTTGTCTCCGTCAATGTATTTTCTATTCTATGTACCAGTTAATTGTTGTCTCCGTCAATGTATTTTCTATTCTATGTACCAGTTAATTGTTGTCCCCGTCAATGTATTTTCGATTGTATGTACCAGTTATTTGTTATCCCCACAATGTATTTTCGATTGTATGTACCAGCTTATTTGTTGTCCCCGTCAATGTATTTTCGATTGTATGTACCGATTATTTGTTATCCCGTCAATGTATTTTCGGTTGTATGTACCGATTATTTGTTATCCCGTTAATGTAATATTTGAATAAGGAACATTGCATTACTTTTCATTTAATTTTTGTAGTTGCAACGTGTACCACAATTTGCTTTCTAACCATGAATTTGCTTTGTAACCACGCAGGTCTGAAGCGATTTATGGCGAGAGTTAGGCGTCTTCCGACGCTACTCCCGAGTCGCTAGACCAAAGACGTGGACTTGACCCACCGGTCTAGGTTGTCCGCATTGAGGGTCGGGTACGGGGACATCATGGTCTCGGTGCCGAACGAGTTTCTTCGGATCGACCAGCTACTGGGTTCCACAAGAAGTCACGAAGCCGCACTATTTTACTTACCGCTAATGGAATTTTAACGACGCTACACACTACGTGCGAGTTACGAGTCGCCGGCTTACTTCGCTTCTGCGGATGGTGGAGCAGACGATCGTGGAGGGCCCGCCGTCACACGGTTCTCAGACGACCGGTCCTCGCCGACCGCTCTCATGGACCGGTGGAGACCGGAGACACACGTTCCACCGCCGTGCGGAGAGATGGCTCCTCGCCGCAGACGTGTCGTACCTCCTCGGCCTCCCTGCGCGTCTCTGCGGTTGTGCGCGCACGACCCCTCGATTGGCGTGGCGATTGGAGCGCGCTTCCGCCCGTGGACCGACACCCGCAGCCGGCCCGTCGTGCCCCACAAGCCGATGAGAAGCACGGAGTCCGTAAGGCGTGGTCGCTCCGCTTCACGGTTAGTACCTCGTTCATTGCAACTTAACGGATCGCCGAGCTGCCGACAATCTTGCATCAATCTTTGCAGTGAGCTTCCACCGGAGGTCGACGAGGAGGACTCGCACGCCACCGAGGCGCACTGCTAGTCCTATTCGGTTGGTACATGTTCCCGTCCTCGCACGGGGACACGGTGGACCGGCACCTGATCGAGTTCGCCCAGTTTATCGCCGACACCCTGGCGGACCAGGTAACACATTTCGTTAAAATCTCTTCGACAGACATGTCTAACTTTGCCGCTGCACACGATGGTGCGATGGTCGTGGGGCTCTGCCGTGCTCGCGTGCACGTACAGGGGTCTGTGCGAGGCTGTCTCGAAGGTAGGCAAAGAGGCGCTGTTGACGGGCTGCGTTCTACTACTGCAGTTGTTGTCCTGGGAGCACTTCTCCTTCGGTAGGCCCGAGGTTGACGAGGCGCCAGACTCCGTAACTCACCACGGCCTCCCCAGATCGACCGCCCACTATGGGCCTCATCGGGTCCAATGACAGTATGCCCCTTGTATCTAACCCCCTAATTTGGACACTTTAATAAGATGCACTACTTTTTGTTCCGCAGTGGTGTACGCCCACCGCCAGACCAAGAAGTCGCACTCGAGTTCGTTCGGAGTTTGACAGTCGCACGACGAGGACGTCACGGTGGACACCGTCTGTGCTGCGCGACGTCCAGGTCCGAAAGCACCTCACGGGCTGTCCGAGCTTTGCTGGCGTGACCATCAGCTCTGGCTCACCCGTAAGGTGCTCCTCTTTGACCTGTGCGTCGAGGAGTACTCGCCGCACCGGTCTTCGCGCGATTCGGCCTCTTCCGGACTTTCCCCTGCAGACTACTCACATCGCCTCACGTGCCGCGCACAAGTAAGTGTCTGAGCACAATACTTACCATTCCAAATGAATGAATGTTGTATGTAAATTGCCGTTTTGCTTTGCAGATGACCCGGTCGGGCATGCACTAGGCACTCGTTTTACGCGCATGATACCGTGGGCGATGCAAAGGGACCAGCGGGCCAGATGAGGTGGACGAGACCCGGCCGCATCTGGCCGCGCCACCGCATTTACGCGATTACATGGATCGGTTCGCGCCACGACTTCGGCTTAGGGTTGGGTACACACCAACAGAGTATGTCCCAGCTCCCAGATCGGTGTCGAGACGCACCCTTCCACAGATGTCCCAGAGGAGAACGCTGCGGTAAGGGTCACCCCAAAGCCCTACACGTATGTTTTATGTAAATTAACTCATATCAAGTCGGCATTACTTGCGAGCACGCCTTGCGAAGCGATGTACGGGAGTTCGAGTCCGTGTTGGCGGGCCTCGACGCGACGTCGCGCTCACCCCGCTCAGCAATGAAAAGCGGTTGGTCGGTGGCGCGCCACGATGGGGCGGATGTGCAGCCTACTCACTGCCGGGGGGCGAGACGTGGTGCCCGCCACCAAGACTCCCCGCCTAGTGGACGCCAGTGCCCACACTCGCCCAAATGAAGTCGGCCCACACTACCCGACGTCACCCAGTACGTGCCCTCGGGTCCTCCTCCACAGACGCAGTGGCCATGGTGGGGTGACGCGGGCCAGTCTTCGTCTCTCGCCAAACCGCGATGTCGAGGTGGGGTAGCGGGCGATCTTCGTCTCTCGACAACAAGACGGTCTTGTCGACTACTCGAGGTACGACGACATTGACGAGGATCCAGCTTTCGACCTGGACGAGTTCATGTCGACCGAGGAGCACGGGCCACCACCCCAGCAGACACCCGAGCCGCCGACATACTACGCTACCCCTCAGGAGCAGGGCCGGGCTAGGAGGGTCGTCCGTCCGCCGTCGCCACTCACGTACCCCACCGAGCAGATCAGGAGGCGTCGCCGTGACTGACTTATTGTACAGTTGTACTTTTGTAATTTATTTATCTTCAGCACCATGTTGTCTAACTATCTGAACTAAGTGCTTGTATTTGCGTAGGTTATGTTTTCTTAGCCATGTCGTTCACCTTATTTTTCTGATTTTCGCAACTTCGTGCCGGAGCAACGTCCGCATAGCTCGACAATGTATAATTGGCTATTAATAAACGATGAAAAAAAAGCCTGCTGTGAAAATGTAAGGAGGCACACTGCCCGAAGGTAAATTTCGCCCTGAAATGGGGCGATAGCCCTGATATGTCAGGAGGCACACTGCCCCAAGGTAAATTTCGCTACGAAATGGGGCGATAGCCTGATATGTCGAGGCACATCGCTCAAGGTAAATATCGTCCCGAAATGGGCGACGCCCATACCCAAAGCGATATCTACCCTTTATAATCATCGCTCTCGACGCCCCTCGCATACCCAAAGAAGAAGAGAACAAGAAAGAACAACAGAGAAGGGAAGGAGAGAGTACAATGTCATTCTATGTCGCCTCTTGACAAGCGAAGTCCTCCGCCCGAATATCCGGATGCCATGGCGTCGACGCCTTGCTTCTGCGGAGTTGCCCGACCCAAATGCGATCGCAACCTACCGCGAAGATGGAGCAATCTACCCATGGAGCGACGGCCCGCTCACTCTTCTGTGTGCGCACCTCTGGGTAAACCTCATGGTGTCCACACAATACTGAGGTAACACTACTATCTCATGCTTCGTTCTTTCTTTTCTCGGGACAAGGACCGGTGTTGCTTCTTCCAATGGATCGACGGGCGGAACGACGCGACTCTGAATTTTCTACAATCGCCACGACGCCAAACCCGCTTCGCCGAGAACTTCACCCGGTGGGAGAGGCCGCCAGATATGTACCTTTTCTAGATCGACCAGAGCTTAGGGCGGTGTGCAAGGGCCAACCGACGGTGAGTTTCATGCGACATACTCATGTTAAACTCACAAAGTAGTAGTGCTAAACCAGTTCATCGCACACAGAGTTCAAAAGGACACTTTCGAACATCAACAAGTCAAAGGAGGAACCTCCTCGGGGCCACCCGAAAGCCCCGACGCTTGCGAACATGGCACGGAGGCGATGGTTGATACCGCCACGGTGATCTAGCGGACCGGAGATTCTACCGGTGTTCTTGCCCGAGGATGAATCGTGCGGCTACTTCAACCGGTGAACCCGAGACGTACCACCCACATCTCGTGCAACTCGCATGGGATAAGCGGGAGAGCAACCTCTCCGTGGTGCCACTACCGCCCGAAAAAGCCGGACCGAGTACGCCTACGGTGTTATGCAACCACCAAAGCGGGCATCTTGCATTGATCGCAGGCACGCTTCGGTTGTCCAAGTATAAGCCCAACACACACCTCCTGCACCATATAGTGGAGTGCGAGCCGAACAGAGCAAAGGCTCTCGCATGTCTCCGCCAACGCCAACACAAAGAGAGGCGCAAGAGGTTCCTCCTCTCGAAGAAGAAGGGACAAGGGAAGCAGCCACGAGGTCCGCACCACGTAACAAATCCTCGGCGCGTTCTGCGGACCACCCGGAACCCGGTGGTATTAACATAGGGGCGCCGAATCGGGATGACATGCCCATATGGGAGGGCAGAAATCCACATAAACAACAACCAAAATTTAAGTCTTATACACCCGAGACGTACGGCATAGGCCACCCAATGGGCAACAGCTGGGAGCACTGCGGAACCCCATGGAGTTCTTTCATAGTAGGGATTGAGCGGTGTCCGAGGACAAATCGCAAAATTAACACGGGTCAGGTAATATGCAGAAAATGTGGGACATCATTCGTCAGACCAGATAGGCGAACGATCATTTGTTCCACCACGACGAACAGTGCTTTCCTTATTAACCTCGTCATCGTTGTAATGCCCATGTAATATAATATAATCTAATCTCTCGCTTATTTTATCATCCTAACTTTGTGTATGTGCACTTATATATGTATTGTTTGAATTTTAAAAAATTCCTCATATATTAAAATCATTTGAAATTTTTATGGTAAAATCACTGATTTATCAGGAACCTCCATAAAAAGTTTCAAAATTTTCTGACCTCGTAAAAGTTTTCGTGGTTTCGTGGCATGAGTGTCTTTTCCGATTTTCGCAACAAAATACGGGCAACGTCCGCCATCTCGCCCGTCGAAAGTCGAGTTTCGCGTTATGTAGGCCGCCCTTGATTTTTCCCCATTTTTTGACCGTGTCCGGCCTGTCCATGGGCTACGAAAACCCTAAGTGGCCACGATTTACGTGGTTTAGTGGTCATGAAGTGCCTTTTCCGATTTTCGCAACAAAATGCGGGCAACGTCCGCCATCTCGCCCGTCTGAAAGTCGAGCTTCGCGCTATGTAGGCCGCCTTGATTTTTCCCCAGATTTTTCGGCCGATTCGGCGGACCCTACGAGGCTACGAAAATATCTAAGTGAGATGTGTATTACTAACGAACTAAAACAATTTTTCCGGTTCATTACATGACAATAAGTTTTTTTTCTAATTCGTCCCGATTCATTACAACAATTCTACAAACAATTTACAACAAAAAATTTCAAAAAAATTTATCTATAAGATGATCGCGATCGCCAGGCCGTATCGGTACATTTTTTATTTTTTTAGTTCTTGAATTCGTTCATGAAGTTTTGCCGTTAGGGCAGCCCGCCGATCGCCTGCATGAGGCGGCGACGGAGGGTATTTTTGAAATTTTTTCCCGCGGGCGACTAGTTCTGAAAAAACGATTAAAAATAAATATTAAATAAAAAAAATTCTGAGGGCGCGGTTGGTTGGATTTGGCGTCGGCAGCCCGGGGCAATGGGCACAAGTCACAACCAACGCCGTGCCTAATCGCCTGCAAAGGATGCCTAATCGCCTGCGTCGTCTTCCGTCACTCACCGCCTCGCGTCCCCAAATAATTCTGATTTTTCCAAATGCTCGACTTTTTTTTTTTCAAATTTAGCATCTTTTTTCAGCAAAATTACAAATATAGCTTTATATCTGATCGTGGAAGGTCACTGAAGTTCCCGACACCATGGCAGTGCGCCTCCCACACTCCACGCTTGCCAGCCATGCTCCTCAGGCGCGATAACGCCTGCTTGCATGTTCTCCAAATGCGGCAAATGATAGATGTTACTTATCATGCCTTCCGCGGTAGAGTAGGGTCAAATCTACAAATGCGTTTGCGAATTGACTAAAGTTGCAAAAAGCGAGGTAAAGATGTTAGAAAAGTGACCAATTCTTTCCTAGCATGCATCATTTTGTTAGAACTGATGGGGATTGTTGTGTTCAGTTCAAGGCTTCAGGGTGCTGTTGCGGGGTGACAGGAGGCACCGCGGTTGTCTGCGGAGGATCATTGGAAAGTATCTCGACTTTATAATCTTGACTTGCCGTGTTGGGTAAGGTATATAGATTACATACAATCAACGATCGGATCTAATCAATTGATTTATTTTTAAGTTATTCGATAGATAGGTGTATGCAATGTATAATACTAACCACTAGAAAATTGCCTAAAACATCGATGTCCTCTCGCGTACGTTTTTTTATCTCTACTTACATGCAAGCTTTACTAGGACCGAAACCAACAGCGGTCGCTAAGTTTGTGGCTGGCGAGTTGATGCAGTACGTGTCTACTTGCCTGTGTTGACTGAACCATGAATCCCAGAAACCTGATTGTTTCTATATGCCTATGTACAGCCTGCCTCGCCATTAAAGAAGAGATGTGCCAATTCGGCGAGAAAGAAACAATAAGAAACCCCAACTTGTGATATCACAATCGGGAGATCAATCGTGAGATGGATTAATTCGGTTAGAGAATAAAAAAATAGATGGCTATAAAAGACGGCAAGTTGATGAATAGAATTTAGACCGGTGAGCCTCTGCATGTCAGTTGGGTGTATCTGATTGAAATTGGGTACTACTTATCTCTTCGGACACCAATTTTTTCCTCTCATGGACTAAAGAAAACCACTCCATATCATTTCACAACTCAGGCATCTTCCATTTTGAAATCCGACGAACAAGTTCTGCGTTACAGGGTGATTTATCACCTGTTACCATTATGCGTATGTTCATCAATGTCAAGGTTAATCTAATTACCGCTACAACCACAAATTTCCAATGGAGTAGTAGGGATGGAGGCTAAAACCTAGCAGTCACCTTCTCATGTAAATTAATCTGATTATAAAGCACTCTGTTTTGCAAGTCCATCATCACTGTGCGTTTGAAGGAAAGAAACCGTCCAGATACCTCCCCTGAATTTGAGTACTCAAATTTTTAGTAAGTTTCTGTCCTCACTGAACCGGTAAAGGAAGAAAAAATGACAATAAAGACATGTATTGTATTATGTCAGTCATATATATCTGTTTAGCCAAGTAAGATTTTTACTGATATAAAAAGATTATAGCTTCTCTTCGTAAAGAGGTGACCTAGTTTCTGAATCTAGGACGTATATACAACACAAAATAGTAACTATGAGTTTGTGTCTATATCAAGCACCTTTTTTATGCCATAATTAAAGATTGTGGGGTCGATAAAGACAAACTAAGGAGACAATATATTGTATAATGTACCTTTAGTTTTGTCTATAAATAATATAGAGGAATATATAGATAAAGTCATTTCTAATATTATATACGCTCTAAGCCCATGAAGGCACACACGTTCCTCTCGTCGATCCCTCATATGTGCAAGCAAGAGGGAAGCAGATGGGGGGAGAAGTGCCACACGCTTCGACAGTTGTATTGCATCAGCAAATATAGCTGGCCGTGATTACATGGTTACAACAAACTAACAAACTAGATTACAATCTCAACAAGAGTTGGGCTAGAGATATACACGGCACCTTACTTGTGATACACTCTTTTAAGTCTAGGTTTGTAAGGGGTATATTTCAAATGGTCTTATAAATATTGAACGTATTTTGTATTTTAATATAAAATTAGTGTAGTGTTCTTTCTACAACCATACACTGCTGTCTACTCTTGATGTATATTATTATCACTAATTAATATATTCAATATATATATATATATATATATATATATATATATTGAATATATTAATTAGTGATAATAATATACATCAAGAGTAGACAGCAGTGGTGCAGTACTTGTGTGCCAAGGCACCGTTCGAACAGGTGTATCGCTAACACTAAGTTTGCTTGATCGAATCGCGAGAACACAAACGCAAGTGCGGCACGTGAGAACCTGACCCACAGCGAAGCAGCACCCGTCTGTTCATAGCAGTGGCGAATCAGGATGAACATAAAGCATGGAATCAAAGTCATCAACTAAATTGAGGAAACCACACTACTAACGTAGTACTGTACAGCTGAAAGCAAGGATTCAAATTTCGTTTAGGAAAAAAATACTAGGTATGGTCAAAATCCAAAATTTCAGCGAAATCTCGGTATTTCGGATAAATTTTGGTCGAGATCCAAAAAGCAAAATTCAAATCCTGTCCGTTTGCTAGCGAAAAAAACCAAATTTCGGCCATTTCGTACCAGCTAAAAAGTGGGTCAAACGACGACGAAAATTTTTAACTTTTTTCTAAAGAATTATGACACATTAATGATATTTCTACAAAAATTTCGGATGATTATCAAATTTAAAGAATTTTTAAAAATTCAAACATTGCTACTGTCCTGATAAAACGCTGACCGGCAAGTTTGAAACGAATGAAAATTAGAACAAACGAGGTTATAAAATTTTAAAATTTTTCGTGGATGGTCCTAAAACATCCATAATATTCTCATAAAATTTTCAGATGATGGTCAAAATTTATGAAATTTTAACAATTCGAAAAGTACTACTGTCCTATTAAAAACCTTACTGGCAAATTTCAATGAAATGAAAAATTATTCAAACCACGTTAGAAAATTTTGATAATTATTTTGGGATGGTCCTTATGTATCATTAATAGTTTCTAAAAAAAATTAGATGATTACCATTCTTAAATAATTTTTAAAAATTCTGACAACGCTACATCCTGATAAAAGACTAATGATCAATACATAGATTTGCTTTAGAAATAAAAAAAATGTTTAAAATTTTTGACACTTTTATAGAAGGGTGATAAGAAAATTCTTAAGATCTTATAAAATTTTTGAATTATGATCACACTTCACTGAATTTATAAAATTCTTATAAGGTATGGTACCATTTATATTCTTTCTCTTTTTGATTTTTGAAATACGACATAACAAATGAAGTTTAATGCCTACATAGATTTGATTGAACAAACAAAAAAGTTGAAATTTTTTGGAAATTTTATATAATGGTACTAAGGTTATTATTAATCTTTAATAAAACTTTTACATCATAAAAGAAAAAATTTATAAAATTCGACAAAGTTACTGGTCCTAATTATGTTCATTCTGTGTTTAATTTTTAAAGATAACAAATGAAGTTAAATTATTTAAAAAAATTATGTATGATCCTACAAGACTAAATATTGTACCATACTTTTTTATATCATTATCAAGCATATAGAATTTTATAAAAATCTAACAGTGTTTCATTAAAAATTTTAAAATGTATCAAAATTTTGGTTTTTCAACAAATTTTCAAATAAGGTAACTTTCTTAAGGGTTATTGTACCAAATCCAGCCCTAAAACTTGAAAACGAACAAAAAAACCAAAATTTCACTGAAATTTGCCAAAAAAAAAACCAAATCACTATATCATTTTCAATTTTTTTTAAAATAATTTGGCTGGTAATTTTAAATTCGGGGTGGCCCAAAATCCAGTTTTTCAGTGAAATTTCATCGGTTTTCATCGAAATTTTTAACCATTGCTGAAAGACTGAAATTAATACATGAATAAAAGATACATCTATAATATTGTTATATATAATATAACAGGTGGAGAGCAGGGTTAACAAAACTGTACTGCGAAAACCAATTCGAAAACCGCTCATGAAAAGATTAAAAGCTAAAAAAGATACATCTATGATATTGTTATATAGAGTTTTGCTACCGTCAGCTTCAAAGCACAGATCATCCCGTGCTCCAGGCCGATTTTTCGAAATCCATAATAAAAATGTACGATCCGAACCATTCATCTTCTTCATCTTGTTGAAATGTAGCCACAGACCAAATTTCGTATTTTTTTGAATTTGTTTACTATTTGTTTTGCATTCAAAACAAATAGTAAACAAATTCAAAAAAAATACAAAATTTGGTCTGTGGCTACATTTCAACAAGATGAAGAATATGAATGGTTCGGATCGAACATTTTTGTTATGGATTTCAAAAAATCGGCCTAGAGCACGGGGAGGATCTGTGCTTTGAAGCTGATGGTAGCAAAACTCTTGTTATATATAATATAATACATAAATTGGTTTTCGCGGTACAGTTTTCGCAAAAACCGCTCAAAAAATCACTCAAAAACTGAAGGGTTGAAAAATAAAAAAATTGAAAACTGCGGTTTTTCGCGAAAAACCGCTCGGTTTTCACAAAAACCGACCTGACCAATTGAATGTTCTTCGAAAACGGTTTTTGAGCGGTTTTTTCAAAAATTTTAATTTTTTTAATTAGAACGGTTTACCAAGCGGTTTTGGATCTCGAACTGAAGTGGTAAGGTCGAAAACCGCGGTTTTCGAGCAGTTTTCGGCGGTTTTGTTAACCCTGGTGGAGAATGCTTGCTTAGCATACCAGCGGTGTGGGTTTCGAATCCTGGCAATGTCATTATTTTGGACCTGAACCCAATACCTTATAGAAGTTAGGGGACTACAATAGCTACTCTGACTATCTGTGGTTCGTGCTAAGTTTAAGGTACGATATTTTTTTTCTAGTCTCTTGAAACCATTTTGCAGCGATCGAAAAAGGCCGAAATTTTGGTTTTTTATAAAAAAGAATTCTGGATTTAAAATTTGCTTTTTGAATTCGACCGAATTTTGATTGAAATTATGAGATTTCGCCGAAATTTTAGATTTCAGCTACATTTGAGATGGATCCGAAGACAAAATTTCAAACCTTGACCTTGCCCCGCTTGACTGGTTCTCTCGTGCTTCCGTTCTGTTGTTGCGTCTTTCTTTGGAGGCCTAGAGCTTGATCCCGACTTGAGTACGCCATCATATGCACCATTAGAAAGGTAGAGGCTGTTTGGTTTACAACCATTGCTTGTCGAGAGATTTTGAAATTTGACACCCTTTAAAAGAGAATTTATCAATATTTGACACCCTGGCCCACTGTCATTGACTCAGATGGACCCACATGTCATACACAGAGCCTGAAAGGCATGCGAATTGGGTGTCAAATATCGAAATACCCCTTGCTTGCCATGCCAAATTTTGGTCATGCCATCTTGATTTGGAGCTTATTTGGTTTGCTGCCATCAAAAGGCTAGCCCTGTCAACCAAAGGTCATGACCATCTACAGTAAACAACAAAGCTGGTGTTGGCGATGGCGAACAAATCTGGCGCCATCGTCTCGCCAACGTGCCAACGTTGGTTCGAATGATGCAAAGCGGACATGTGAGCGTGCACTAGCTAGCTGATGCTAGTTGTATAGGTTCATGTAAAATTTGTGTAAATTTCATATGATGTCCAAATTATATGAAACAAATTTTATAATTCATCTAAAATTGTAAGCAACCAATTTTAAATATTTTACAATTTTTTTTATTAGCTCACATTGATCATGGAACATTGGTTATCATCCAAATAGACCAAATTTGCCAACACAAAGGTCGTGCCATGGATTGGCCATGACCAATGTATTGGCATGGCCATTCAAGACTACAAACCAAACAACCCCGTAGTCTCACCATCCCTTTATTTTTGCTCTTAACGCAAGTCTCTGTTGCGAGCTGACCGACAAAAGCCAATACTTTGAAAATTGGATGAATAAAATCCCCTTCAAGAAAAGAGTTCCTGGTGCTTTTTTTAGCTTTTAATCTTTTTTTTTAATCTTGATCCGAACAAAATTACAAATCTAATCCATTCTTGACCGAAATGACCGAAAGTCAATACATATCATTTGCTACCGTATAAAACTGCAACGATTCCACTGCCATGGTCAAGAGGATAATAGCTTTGCAACTTTGTTCGAATAAAGAACAATGTTAGAATGAAGAAAAAGACCAATGGGTAAAACAAATCCAAAGCTTCTCGAGGAAACAGGGCTGAACTGCCGGGCCGGCCGAGAACACAAGTTGGGAAAGGACCACCTCACCTGAGGCTATGCCTAATTACCTTTGCCTATGCGCGAATACCCTTGCCTCTCAGTCTCTTCTCGGTCCGCCGTTCCCACGCCCACGGGCCAACGGAGGAGCGCAGTGACGTGGTCGCAAGGCGGAACTCGGCCATGGGAGAAAAAAAAGAGAAAGAACCGCAGACTTTTCTACGTCCAAGAAGTTTAGTTAATTTTCTCGGCACTTTGGGGGTCAACCAGGGCCACTGCCGCCAGTTGGGCGATCAGGTGCAACCCAGGACGGCGTTTACTCCACAGTCCATACTCGAGAGTTGCGACGCCGACGTTGAGAAGGAGATGGGTGCGTGGTGGTGAGATGGCATTAATGTGCCTTTGCGCTGGAGCATTTGCCAGGGGCGATGAGATAGGCTCCGATCGTGCCACCGCGCTAAGTACTGTGCTGCATCAGTATTGTCGCCGTCGTCCGTACATTACGGTTCGTTATCGCCCTATGGTCTCTTCCTCCGGATGCGTGTCTGGGTGGGGCTGGGCACTCGAGCTCCTAATTAATTAACCAGGAGCTGGCTGGCTGGATGGATGGATGGATGGATAGATGCTGCGAGGTTGGCAGTGGCAACGTACCCACCTAACTAAGCAAACCCAAAAGCATGGAGTATGAAACTGATCCACAGGGCTCGACACAATCGTTTGGTGCCAGCGGTGTGTGTCACCTCGGCGAGCACTCGTCGACGTACGTACGTAATATCAGACACCTGTGGGGTGTCCCACGCTCCCACTGGCCACAGGTCGCATGGCCTGAAAAAGCAGCTCGTGGGAGAGATTTCCTGTTCAGTTCTACAGCTCATGGATGCGGCGCCGCTGTCTACGTTGTTCTCAAAACGAGAGAAGGAAAAAAGAAGAAGAGAAAAACAGATAGAAAACGACCGCCAGTATAGGAACAGTGGGAGTCTAGGCTTTCTACTAGAGATTTTTTGGTACATTCTACTGTTCTTCTGCTAACGGAACCCACCAATCACAAAAGGCTGTTCTTCTTTTCATAGGGAAGAACGCACGCACACGGGCACTCCGCACTTCCGCCATCGTTCTACAGTAACATTCTTTCATTGTGTTTGCAATGGAGGTCTCAGGGTAATCGTGACTTAACCTGGAGATATATACAATATTGATGTGGAGTAAGAGGACGGGGTCATTACCCAAAACATAGTCGTATGGGTCGGTTTGAGTTGTATTGCTGGGGAGTGATTTCTTTCGTGCATGTAACCGGCCAGCGGCCGACAGAAGCAGAAGCAAGCGTCTCACACATGCGACAAGCCAGCACAAGCCTTAAAATACCTACTCAGCGAACAGATACAGAGCTCCCGCTCAAGAATTCTGTACTTGTTTAGCTCTTTATTTTTATTTTTTATTTTTGCAAAACTAACCCCTGCAAATGAATTAAGCCATGCAGAATATTTCTCAAGATCTGTAGCGAATATTTCTCAAGATATGTATCATTTAGTTTCATTATTTTGTGTGAACGGAATAGTTCAAGATCTATAACGAATATTTCTCAAATTTGTATCCAACTATCTAGAATGAGATGGTTCCATTTAAACCACAAAACGCATAAATGACTTTTTTTTAAAACATCTTATATATGTGATATAAACAACCAAACAAACCTTTAGGTGGTTGATGCATACTCTACTTGGTCTTATTTAGGTCGATATGACATACTCTACTTGGTCTTATTTTGCTATTGACCCTTATTCCACCTAAGTAAATACACTAATCACCATTGTAACACACAATTCAGGCTTGGCTCCAGCGGAAAGCTTCATCTCCACTTTCATTCGGCCTGGCACCGAAAGGAATCTTGCATGAGCTAGGCCTCGATGGTGACGTCTTTGCCCAACCGCTATCCAGACAGCTAACAAATGTCCCAAGTCTTTCCATTACAACAAATGAATTGTGTTGTTTCTCTCTGTTATATCCATTCGTCTACTACTATGTGTAATGTTGTTGATGCATTGGTGGCATTTCTTCCATGATATGCCTTCTAAGTTCTAACTAACTACAGCAAAAAGATGTTTACTAGAGTGCGGCAAAGCGATGAGCATCTCGGTCCACTCTTGTAGTGGTACTGTAACATGATGAATCTGTAGTGTTATAGTCACATGCTCTAGTATATACTACAGTGGATAACTTCCATTTAAGATGTTTGAGTGAATTTTCAGTCTAATTGTTACAAAGCTAAAGATTAGTCAAATTAATTGAGCATTTTAATGCAATATTATCAAATGTTAAACCCAGTAATTAGCAGAAAACCACATCATCGATCGTGTGGCCTAAAACCACAGCATGTGATCGTGGTCATGGAACTCCAAATCTGACGTCACATATCTGAATCCGGTGAAAGCACATCTCACTACAGGAAAAGAACTTATTGTCCACGGCCAAATATATGATAGACGGCCAAAATAGCCCGTCGACCAAAAATAGATTAAGGTCGACGGCCAGCTGGATAGCCCTCTACCCTAAACGCGAAAAAAGTGCGTCCTACATCCCGCCATGAATTTGGTGTACTGTTTGAGAAGTTTCAAGGACTTGTATCTTCTCGATGTAATGTTCTTGAAATTAATAAAATCTTCCTTTATCTAAAATATAAGCCGTCCACCATATTTATAGTCGACCGCCAAATCTGACCGTCCACCCAATGGGCTCCATTAGGGTCGACGGCCTACGTGGCTGTCAACCTTAACTGCCACTCCGGACCAATTGGCAGTGGCAGACGAAATTAGGATGGACGGGATTTATTTGGCCGTCGATCTTAAGTAATTAGGGTGGACGGCTACGTGGCCGTCGACCATAACTAGCGTTACCTCCCCCAGCGCCCGACTCAATCCCCATTTTGACTTGGCCGAAACTCAATCGATCGAGCGCATCATCGATTTCTCGCCGCCGCCCGCTCGGGTGGCCCACCGCCTCTCCGCCCGGCGGTGATCCGCCGCCTCCTCGAGGGCCGCCGCCCAGCAAATCTCCCGAGGGCCGCCGCCTCCAAAGCGGTGGCCTCCCACGCTCTACTACTCCGGCTCCCTCTCGCGCCCGCCCGCCCACACCAGATCGGCGCCGCCCGTGTTCCCACCACCGCCACCTTAGGTAAAAACTTCCGCAAGGAATCTCCAGTACCAAAAACTTCCGCGTGTAGGGAATGGTGATGAAACTCCAGTAGAACAAACCGAAGAAACTTTACATAAGCCCCCCAAGCACTACAAGAATCCAACTTCCTGATGGACTGCATCTAGCTTGTGAAGAACAACGAGTCTCGGCTGATAGGGCAAGATTTTCATTGATTGCTCCCTATTCTTTTCTTTCATCAAGATTTGCAGGTAAAAACAAATGTTTATATTGTTTATGGATTGTTGTATTGACCTCACCATGCTGCATATTTGATCTACATTGCCCCTTGCTATGTAGGAATCCCTGGAATCAACACATCTCTTCTAGAGAAATTTGGGGCATGACTTGTGACCTATGATCTTCCTGGTTTTGGTGAAAGTGATCCTCATCCAAGCTGAAATCTCAATTCTTCTGCACTAGACATGCTTCATTTGGCTGATGCGCTTGGGATTGTGGACAAGTTCTGGCTTGTGGGATATTCTGGAGGTGCCATGCATGCTTGGAGTGCTCTTCGCTACATTCCTGACCGAGTGGCAGGTAACCTACCTCAGATGCTTTGCTATGTTCTTTTGGATTGCTCTATTTATAGTCTTATCCTATCCTACAGACCGAGATAAGCAGTATTTCAGACACTTTCAAAGCAAATTGTCATATTTTTGGTTTGATAAGAATGGAAAGCTTATGTTCTATTGAATCAGGCGATCAAGCATCATCTAAATTTGTCTAGGGAAATATGATGCTTTTTTTTTCATTTATTAAGCGCAAGTGCATTTGGAGACTTTAATTCAGAACACCATATGCCTGTTTCTTCTTTGGAGCCTTAATTCGGTCAAAACATAGTGATGACTGTTCTTAGTTCCATATTTACCACTATTTCATCTTAAGCTGTAGTTCTGTTTCTACGAAAAAAACGAAATTGTTTCTACGAAAAAAACGAAATTGTTTCTACGTCGCTGAAAAAAAACGAAATTGTTTCTACGAAAAAACACCGCACGTAGCGTGTCACGCCGCGAAAATTATCCTAGTATGTAACAGAAAAAGCGGAATTTTAGTGGGGCAAGATGGAGTGCAAGTAGACTAGTACGGTGTATTCTAGTCAATTTTGTGGTTTGATCCGCTTGAGAATTAAGCCTTTTTAGTTGCAGTTTGTCATGCTGGAGGCTTGGTCTTTTGATATTTGTTGAGGACATGAAATTCTTCTTGAGAATTAAGCAGAGCTGAGCTGTTTCGTGGGCTTGGTTGTATCTCTATTGTAGTTCATTTTTCAATGTAGGGTTCGCCAAATTAGTACTGTTTTCTGTCTATTTTGATTTAATTTTCTTCATCTTTGATTAAACTAAAGAGTAGTTGTGGGTCTTTGTGACGATTAAACTAAAGAGTCGCTGGACTGCGCAGGTGATCGCGGAGAACTTGTCAGAGGAGGAGATTGCCGGGCTAAAGGAGATGTTCAAGATGATGGATACCGACAATAGCGGGCAGATCAATTACATGTTAGGACTTTGATGATTTCCTGCTCTTTGTGCTTACCTCCCTGATATGTATTTTTTGCAATAATGCTAGAGATTCGATTAAACTGTTGACATACTTTTTTCACAAATTCTCTTGCTAAATGTTTAATGAAACATTCATCAATGTTCATTGTGTTCATGCTTCAGGCTGATATTGACAACAGTGGCACCATAGACTATAGAGAATTCATAGCTGCCATTTTACACCTCAACAAAGCTGATATCTGTTTGCTAAATGTGATTTTGAATGCTGCCACTGCCATTCGGGCGACTTTTTTTTTTAAATGCCGATTAATTAGGGTGGACGACCTTTTCCACGTGGTTGTCCACCCTAGGGACGGCCACGTGGAAAAGGCCGTCGACTTTAATTTATCAGGGTCGACAGCTAAGTAAAGGCCGTCCACCCTAGTCTAGAGTGGACAGCTGTTTTTTCCCGTCGGTCTTAGCGTTATTATGGTGGACGGCCTATATTTGGTTGTCGACCCTAATAAGGTGGACAGTCAGCCCGTCGAATTTAATATTATGGTCGACCAATTACTTTCGGCGGCTTAAGGTGGACGGCCAGCTGTCGACTCTACTTATGGTGGACGGTTTCATCTCTAGGGTGGACGGTTTTGGCTGTCGAAATTACTGTTTTTTCCTGTAGTGTCTGTCCTCTATGCGAAGCATACCGTTTCGACTTTCAAAGTTCAAACTGCACTTGTGTTACTTGAAACTGTCCGCATCATGTTACTCTGTCGTTCAGAAATACAAGACATACAGTTTAAAAAATTTTATTAAAAAATATAAATCTTGTATGTAGATTTAATAACATATTTCCTATTATACTTCTATTCATTTTCTCTTAACTACATGCATTTATTCATTACCACCGCACACAAAAATATTATCTTTTATCTTCTGTGACAATTAAGGCAACGACTGCTGTGCAATCAGGGCTCCTGTGCAATCACCGTGCAATCCAACTAAGAAAAGTTTCAAAAAATTCTGAAAAAAATCATGGATGTACATCTCATCTTACCCCATCTACATATAATTTGTTTTATATGTAGATGGGGTAAGATGAGATGTACATCCATGATTTTTTTCAGAATTTTTTGAAACTTTTCTTAGTTGGATTGCACGGGAGCCCTAATTGCACAGCAGTCGTTACCGACAATTAAATGTGATATCTAAGTCATTTTCACACATACCCTTCTCAATTTCATCTCAATCTGAATCCTAGGCGTGTTTGACTTTGCACAAGGACTAATGTTACGTTAAAATTGAGAAAGTTACGAGAGAAAATGGCTTAGATGCTCCCACTTAATTGCCTTGAAAGATGATAGGTAATACTTTGTGTGGATAACAATGAATAAATGTATATAGCTGTGAGAGAATAAATAGAAGTACAAAAGAAAATTTCTTATTAAATCCATATGCAAACTTTATATTTACAAATAAAATTATTAAAAAATAAATCTTAAAAACTAACGGAGGAAGTACCTGTTTGCGCGCGTATGTGCCCATGTGACCTTTTTACAGCAGCGCCTACTTCGTGGTCACATGTATCGACATACGTGTACGCTGACACACAGTGACAGCGAGAGAAAGATGCATCTCGCAATCTCTCTCGCGCGCGCGCGCTCGCTCGCTCTCTCATCTCATGTGCACGCAGCATTTTCCAGCTGAAGAGTGTGGTGGTCCGAGGGAGCCTAGAAACAAATAAGCAAACGAACCAGCGGCAAAATCTGGGTGCGTCTATAGTTTCTCTGCCCCTGGCAGTGGGCCCACTGATGGAATGTGAGCCAAGTGGGCCCGCCCTGGACGGTGCTGCAGAAGTGGAGGTGTTGACCACCCGTCATCGCGACCCAAAGGTTTTCTGGCAGGCGGGTGGTTCCGGACGCTCCGGGCCCACGTGTCAGTGGGGGTGCTGTGATCTACACGGAACCGCTGGTGTCTGAGCTGGCGGAGCAATTTGCTTTGGTTTGCCCCCCGAACATTCGGATTTGTTGGTCCGCACGTGCCGCCCGAGGCCTCCCAGGCCGCTCTGTAGCTCGGATTTTCTGTGGCCACTGTTTAGTGGCACTACTCTAGTAGTATTTGATTAGCATTAGGGCATGTTTGGATCCTTGGGCTAATTGTTAGCTGGCTAAAAATTAGTCCTAGTCCATCCAAACAGGTGGGCTAATTTTTAGCCAACCTCTGAGCTAACAATTAGCCCATTAGCTAGTGAGAGTGAGCTAATAATTAGCCCATCCAAACAGGAAGACTAAAGGTGGGCTAATTTTTAGCTAGCTAATGGTAGAGCTAATTTTTAGCCAACTAACAGTTAGTCCTAGGCGATCCAAACATGGCCTTAGTACTAGTAGTGCAGCTAGATTTGACTCTTGCGTAGCAATGTAGGGTAGCAGATCGTCTTACGCTTTTGCGAAGTTATTTGATGCGTTCCATTTTGTCTTATGTATTCCAGCCACTTTGCTTGTTATTATTTACTGATGTGATAAAGAAAGATACTAGTTACATGTTTATGCCATGATAATCAACGTCCAGGACCTCTGTTGGATGTCTTAAAAGCACCGGTTTGTATTAAGTATCATCTTTCCACTCACATAAAACAAACACTAATCTTTAAATCAGTGATAAATCTTCTTTCTTCCGATCAGGGGTTACCTATAAGGATCGTGCTCCTTTTTTTTATAATAGTATAATCTAAGTTTCAAGAAAATAATGGAATTTTCCTAGTAAGCATACCTGCTAGATGGGAGTATTGTGTGAATATTATACGTGGAATGTTCGTGCAGTATGAACGAACCAAGAGGATCTTACCAAACTGCACAGAAGAAACAGTTTGCGAATGCACACTGAAAGTTTGTAAGGGGTGGTCGAATGACCTGCTCGGTTTGCTTAACTAATTCCAAATGCATCCCACGCAACGCAACCAACCTCCTTAGACGCTACCTCCCCCGAAAGAATATTATTATGCATTGACTGAACTGTGCTGATATTATCGCCTTCTTCCACCTCATCCATGCTAATCATGTAAATCTACTAGGGGCATCGTTCTCTTTGAGATCTTGTTTAGGAGGTCTAATTCCAACTAAGATCTCTATAGATGGGCTGAGATTTTAGATTAAAATCCTAATCCATTCACAAAGATCTTGGTCGAAATTGGACCTCTCAAACAAAGCCTAAAAGTACAGATGAATTTCTCGTATGACCCGAGAAATAGACGATGTCTCCCTACTAACCAGCGTCCCAAGGTTTTGAAAGTGATTCTTAACACTGTAGCATTGAGAAAAAGGCAAGAAGTAAGCGCACTGGGACCCTAAAAAAAATTCTTGTTCTCATGTCACTGACGTAACCAAGTGTAGCAAAGCAACGTGAGTATGTGGGCAAATTCTCTTGTAGCACTCCAGTTCAGGGGCGGACCCAAGTGGGGGCAAGCCCGGGCAGGCGCCCGAGCTCCTCTGTCAAGAAAAGATAAGGTATGCATATATGTTCAGGCGACACAACAGCTCGGAGCACTGGAAAATTGTTAGGCACAATTAATTTTAATGTATTAATGATAAGTCCGCCCAGACTCTTAAAAAATCCTGGGTCCGCCACTGCTCCAGTTTATTCTTAATCCTAACTTTAAGAAAGTATACATAATATTTTTTCTACAAAAAATTATCTATATATACTACTAATCTTATATAGGCTGGCTGCCTGCTGCCACGCGCCCTATGACACGTACTATTGATTCTACCATGCCTTGGCTAAAGTTTGTTTTTTTTTGGAAAAATTTCTCCCTTTTATTTTTTTTTCTAATTTTTTATTTTTCTTTGAAAATCTTCTCCCTCTTTTAACATTGAGCTACAGTATTTTTGCTTTTTTTTTTAAAAAAAAATCCAATCTATATAAATTGAGGGGTCGTCTACGGCAATACATGAGATTCTAACTACAGATAATATTGTGTGAGAGGGTGCATAACAAGGTTACACATGAGCTCAAGAAGCTACGCTCTGGACCGAATTATATTTCTGAGTTATTAGTAAAACTATCCCTTTCCTGAAAAAAAGAACAGGCGTAGTATTGTGCAGTTCTAACTTACTTAAAAAACATTCGCTTAACTTTGATAATTGTGTTTTGCCTCTCTGGAATTCAGAACGCATTATTGCGGTTTCAATATTACATATCAAAAGGCTTCTTATTAAAAAAAAACTTTCAAAAACGTTTAAAAACATTTCTTACTAAAAAAATTTAGAGAAAAATGTTAAAGAACAAAAACTATTTTGAGTTCATGGGAAGGGAATGGGGGAGTAAATAGGGATGAAGGAGATAACGCAATTGTCACGATGATAGCCTTTGAAAGAAAAAAAAAAGTGGAGGAGTAAGAAGTCGGTGTCACTTGTTAATACGAGACTTGGGGAAAACACCGTCAAATTAGCAATTTCCATACTTCCATTCCAGCAACGTAAGCATGAGTTTGTGGCGAAGCAGACATGTTTTCCTCCTCACCCGCAAGCATCAGCGGGCGAAAGTTGCACGCGGTTTAAACATGCACGCCATAGAAGGTCAGAACCAGGGGCCGTTTCCACAAAGCACTACTCGTTTTCGCTTCAACGGGTGGTGGTGCACGCGAGCACCGGCAGGTGTCTGTCGGTGTATGCCCACGCACGGGGTCGCCGCGTGGAGACGGTGGCGTCGGACGGGAGTTCGGCGTGACGCGACGCCGCCCAGCTCGCTGCCCGTTTTCCCATCCCTTCACACCGCCATCACCACCGCCTCAACCCCACGTCGCCTCGTCACGAGTTCACGACTTCACACGCTTCCATACCAGATCTCACAGACGATCCCCCCGCCCCAGGAGTCATTTATTTTTCCCACTAACAAAACGTCTCCCCAAAAAACGTACCCCTCCACGACGGCACCTCCTCGGCCCAGGAGCGGAGGGCCAGGTAAAGCCCACCCACCGATAGACTCCCCCGCTCGCGACGGCCCCACCGCGTCAGCGTCACTGCCGCCGCATTGGTGCCGGATCCCAAAGTTGCCTCTTTTTTTTTTTTGGAACGAGGGGCAGGAGTATATTAACGTCAGGGTGGGGTGTAAAAAGTTGGCGTTTTATTAGGGGACGCAATTGAATGGCGCAAGCGGTTTTTAGCTATAGGATTCCTATACGGTAGATTCGTCTCGTTCCACCCCCATCTCGTTCTCTCTCCCCCTCGCTTCTTTTGTGCCTGCCTGATCGCTGTCGTGCTGGTGTGTCTGGTGGTCTTGCTTGAGGCTTCGGCATGGAGCCTGCGGGCCCAGGGTACGGCTACGGCGTTGGATCGGCCGTGCAGGCGCCGATGAGGCAGCAACACCAGCAGCAGCCGCGATCGGATGTCATGGCGGGCGCGGCCGGGAGCGGCGGTGGGGTGCTTAAGAGGAGCCTCAGCGAGATGGAGCAGCAGCGGCAGGTGGCGATGCAGCGCTACATGCGCGCGGTGAGGCAGCGCACCGCGACGCGGTCCGCACTCTCGCCGCTCGATCTCGGGGCCGTGCTGGGCGGGGCCCGCTCGCTGGCCTCGGGTTTCTCTGGGTCGTCCGGTTTTGGTGGCCTCTCGGCGCAGCCGTCGTCGACGCTGTCGTCGCTCACCACCGCGTCACGCATGGTGATACCGGCGGCGCAGCACCAGCTGCAGCGGCAGATGATGACCGTGCAGTCCACGCAGGCCCAGGCGGTGGCGAGGGGACCCGCTGCGAGGCCCGCGACGGCGAGCGAGCTGGTCTTGCTGCAGGAGCTGGAGAAGCAGCTGCTGTGCGACGACGACGAGGCGGAGCCGGCGGGGAGCGCGTGCGGATCCGTTGTCACCAACTCCGAGTGGGGGGAGACGATACAGCATCTCAACTCCATCACCGCCGCGTCTTCCCCGCCGCTTCCCCTGCCGAGAGCCGTGAACAACTACGCCGCGCCCATATCGCGGTCGCCGACGAACTCGTCGTCGTCGACGGCTTCCTCGTCAGCGTCTAGCTCGCCGCCGACCTCGTCAGCCTCGTCGCGGCAGCTTCTGTCCGAAGCTGCCGCCGCCGTAGCCGACGGCAACCACACAACGGCATCTACGCACCTGGCCGCCCTGAAGACTGCCGCCAACCCTCGCGGCGACGCGGAGCAGAGGCTGGTGGCGATGATGGTGGGCGCCCTATCCTCCCGCGTCAGCCGAGCTGCGCCCGCCCCATCTCAACATCTTGCGGACCTCTGTGGCGGTGAGCAGCGCGCGGCGTGCCAGCTCCTCCACGATGTCTCGCCCTGCTTCGGCCTCGCTCTCCACGGCGCCAACCTCGCCATCCTCGAAGCCGTGGGCGACCACCGCGCCATCCACCTCGTCGACTTCGACGTCAGCGCCGCGCAGCACGTCGCCCTCATCAAAGCCCTCGCCGACAGGCGCGTGCCCGCCACCTCCCTCAAGGTCACCACGGTCATGGATCCAACCTCGCCATTCACGCTGTCGTTGACGCAGGCGCTCGCGGCCACCAGCGAGGCGCTCAAGAAGATCGCCCAGCAGGCCGGACTGGACTTCCGTTTCAAATCAGTCAGCTGCCGAGCAGCAGAGATAGAGGCATCCAGGCTGGGGTGCGAGCCAGGGGAGGCGCTCGCCGTGAACCTCGCCTTCACGCTCTCGCGCGTGCCCGACGAGAGCGTGTCACCGGCGAACCCGCGCGACGAGCTCCTCCGCCGCGTGCGCGCTCTGTGCCCCCGTGTCGTGACCCTGGTGGAGCAGGAGTTAAACACAAACACGGCGCCGCTGGCGGCGCGCTTCTCGGACGCGTGCGCGCACTACGGCGCCGTGCTGGAGTCGCTGGACGCGACTCTGGGCCGCGACAGCTCGGCGCGGCACCGGGCCGAGGCGGCCCTTGCCAAGAAGGTGACCAACGCGGTGGGCTGGGAGGGCCCGAACCGGGTGGAGCGGTGCGAGGTGTTCGGCAAGTGGCGCGCTCGGTTCGGCATGGCGGGGTTCCGTCCCGTGCCGCTCGGCCAGCACATTGCCGACCGCGTCAAGGCCCTCGGCCCCGCTCGGCCGGGGTTCGACGTCAAGCCCGACAGCGGTCGTCTCGGGGTCGGGTGGAACGGCCGGGTGGTCACCGTCGCCTCCGCCTGGCAGTAGTCTGGTGAGCTCGCAGCGTTACTGCCATCACCAAAACAATTACTCGACTTTTTTTTTTTTCCCTTCAGTTCCATTGGTATTTGGTAAGGAGTAATGAATTTGTTATCCATCTTGATGATGGCTAGCTGTAACTCATCCTAATTCTTGATAGCTTAGTACTGCTAGTTGTACCGATATATGTGGAAAGAGTAAATTACTTGGTACTCATTCATTCATGTGGCTCAGCCCTTGTTGGCGTTGGTTTCTCTAGTCCTATACTCTACTCGCGATCCTGTTGCTTAACTGGTGGGAAATAAGCGTTGCATGGGGCCTGGCCGCCTAGGCGCCTACCATACTCCACTACCCTGACCCTCCTAGTATTTTCCTTGCCGCATCAATTGCTATCCTGCCACGGCGGCGTGCAGAGGGAGCCTTTCGGTGACGTGAGCCGTGATAAATTACGACTAGTAAGTGGTGGTTTGGGGATTGCTTTTGTACAACCCGCCGTATGGGTGAAAAATAAGTAATCCCTCCATCCTCCGTCCCGCATTATAGGTTCCCTTTCTTTGAAAGGTTATTTCAAAGGACCGTTCTGGTTTTTTTTATGTACTCTTTAGTTTAAGTACAAAATTCTTATGAAAAGAAAGTCTACATGACACCTTAAATTTTACTTAAAAGCTCGTCCAACACTATAAATTTTGAAACCGATTATCTAGCAACCGAACTTTTCAATCTTATTCGTTTAACACCCTAAGTTTTTAACCGGTTTCGTGTTAAAGAATACAAAACTAGTTTAAAATATTAAACGAACGGGATTGAAAAGTTCAGAATGCTAGATAACCAGTTTAAAATATTACTCCTTGTCTGTGTGTAGTAAGCTATGGGCTTATATCACCGGACTGAAGGAGTAATTCCCTTTCGTGAGTAAAGCAGGACAGGGTCGGGAGGAAAAGGCAGCGGTACAAATCCAGGGAGGCAAGCATTTACGTTCGTGTCGCCAAATTGCAACGCGTCTCTCTCTCTCTCTCTGGTTTGGCTTGCGGACGCGTACGTGACGTGCTTGCACTGCTGCAATAGCCAGTAAACGAAGGATGGTGGGGGATGGGTTTCGTTCGTTTGCACGGAAACGGCCCGGATCTAGTGGTGGTGAAGAAATCGTCTGCCGCCGCTATGCGATGTGCGCGCGTGAAGCTGCGGCGGCGGCGGCGGCGAGGGAGCACGCGGAATCCGCGTGCCGCGCGCCGCCTACTGGAACCCGCCTCCCATCCCACAGACGGATACGTGGGGCTGCAGAACGCATCTGCGGTCCATCTGCCCGTAATCCTGCCCCAAGAAACGATTTAAAATTTGATCCGCACATTTGGACCCTTCGGTTTATCAAACAGCCGCGCGCTGCCTGCGTGCCAAGGGAACATCTCTGACATTTTATATCGATCGAACCGATGTTCCTCGAAGAAAAAGAACGGTATCCTTGGTGTGGCTACTGCACGAGTGCTGCATGTGGGAATTTAAACTCGTGTCGAACTTTAAAAAATCCCGTCTGAGTGACGAGCCGACGTCGCAGCGTCGGAGCATGATGCTTCTGCATGTACCCGATCTGATAAGATTACGCACAAACCAGGAAATTTTTTTTGTGCTTGTTGTGCGTGCATCACTGCATGCGTTTTCATGCAAGGAGATGAGACCCAAATGTCCGATACTCCAATGTACTACGATGTTTCTATGATGACTTTTGAGTTATTGGTGAGTGGAGGTGTTAGTTTTGGATACATTGGCATGCCATCTGCGCAACACTACAAATCAAGAATACGGTGTCAGATTTGTTGACCGCATAACAGCAAGGTCCTAAGGAGTAGCTTGTACTGAAAAGCACCAACGGAAGTGGTAGAATAAACGAGGAAAAACACGAGTGACCAGCGGGCAATCCAAGAAGGCCATCAATGCACCATCATTCTTACAGCTAAGCCGAGTACTATCCTTACACAAGCGAAACCGTCAGTTTTCTGGTCCTTAAAATTTGTTTCGATAAATTTAGCCTCTTTTCATTTGAATTTATAAAACAAGTATCTTTGATGAGCTCAAAAGACACTACAAATGACATAGTCACTGCCGCTCTGAGAGAGGTCAACAAGAAGCAGCAGACGATTGTGCGCCCGGTGGCTTGGAAGGACGGATTAATTAGTTATTTAATTAATTGATTAATTAATAAATATAATTAAATGAGTGATTAATCAGTGGAATTGATTCCTTGGGAGGAAGAAGAGCTTGACAAGAATCTTAACACAGCAGACGACCTACCTTGTTTCCTGAGCATCGAGGTGACTCATGGGCGCTAAATTTGCAAATGATTTATGAGAAGAGCTGTCGACGATTCGGGATCCGGTCCCTCGCCGAGCTTACTTGTTGAATGAGGGATCAACCTAGGACCCCTTTTCCGCAAGGGGTGTAGCGTCCGAGGCCCTACTGAGGTACGGAACAAAGTAGTTAGAGTGATCGCAAAGCACAGAGGGAGGCATTTTTTGACCTGGTTCGGGCCTCTCACAGGGGAGATAACAGCCCTACGTCCAGTGATTGCACTGATATGTAAAGGTGGCTACAAATGTTGCGTACAAGTAAGAGTGAAAGTCTAGTGGAGCTAACTCAGTCAGAAGGAACCCGCAACCCTTCGCACGAGAGGGTATTTATAGGGGATTACAGGCGACAAAGCATTTATTACAGGGGGCGCTCTACTGTTCTCGGACGTGCGTAGGGTTGTTGCCGTGCCACCCGCCGGGCACCGCGCGATGTGGGGTACAGCGAGCGTGTATTGCGGGCGCGCAGACCACGGGCGGCCCCGCAATTAATACCGGATCCGCCTCGTAGACCATGCTCGGCTTTTGGGTGAACTTCGAGGTGTCTTCGACGGACTGAGTCGCAAGGTCGTTAACACCCGAGCAAGCATGCTCGGGGAGGGGAGCTTAACCTCAAGGTCGGAAGGTCGGGGGACCCTACGCAGGGACGGCGCCCGGGCTTGGGTATGGTCAGTGCTGGCCGGGCTCCGATGGTCGTTTACGGGCGATAACCAATCCCCGACAAGAGCTATGTTTGAAAAAAAAACATTTACAAGAGGCTAAAAAGCAAAAAATTCTACACGAGCCAAAGTTTTTGGTAGCTAGGAAAGGAACCGCTTACCACGTCGCTAGACAATTAAGTTCATACATTAACGAAGCAAAATAAAATAAAATCGCCAAATCGTTGTTAATCTAGTGGTGGAGCCGGGATCGAAACACTGTGGAGTTAATCCTTGCAAAATATTTAAACTTCTATGAATTTATCTACAAATATCAATACTAAGCGGGCTTTGCATGTCGTAAAAAACATGTAAGTTGAAGTGACCACACGCTTATGTTGCCTCTGCTACTGTGTCAATAGCATACACCAACACATTGTTAGAGAACGCTGATTTTCATCGTTTTGACGAATCGTCATAGCTTGCATGGAACAAAGAAATTTTCCAGAATGTTTTGCGTTTACGCCATTTGTAACAAACCCTCTTTGTGGTGTTATTTTGCAACTTGGCGACGAAGTCCATAGTACGGAGCGAATTTAATCTTTGCAATACATGCTCTCACAAATAGCTCGTCTTCTAAAATGCTCCACCAACACAATCCTGTACAATGTGCACGATCGTATCAATGTGAGGTAGTAATTAAGCTTTTGCCATGTAATAATATATACTGCTTGGCATGTGCGTAATATACATAACCAGTGTTAGGATTAGAAGCACGGTAAAATAGCTGGAATTAAGATTTAATTAATGTTAAAAACCTTTACGGGAAAAACCATAGAAAACAATTTACTATAATAATTCAAGAATTACATATATAAAGGTATAACTTAAATAGTCAAAATAGTCCGAGTAATTGAAGATTTAGACTAACAATCTATTTAGATAAAATTAAAAGATACAACAAGCTGAAATTTGGAGTTATCTGGAACACCCTGACCATTTGAGGGTTGAAAAAACACTCCAAGATGTACTCCTAATGTGTTGATAGTCAACTGCTCAACTCATTGTAACATACCTTTTTCATATTTTGCATGCAGCCAATCCATGTACACGCAACCTGCCGTACATCGACTATCTATCTGTACATGTCTACATGTTTAGAGTCGAAATGGAGACGAAGTTTTCGGGACACCACATTCCGGCATAAACATTTTTGGGCTTTTTTTTATTGGCAAAAGGATCTTACCAATCGGTTGTACCTGAAACTATATAGCAGCACATGCATCAAGTAACGCCATTAAGGTATTGCTGATATAGCACACTGTATGTAGTTTCAACTTTCAACAGTAAGAGGTGCCGCCGACGGAGAGCCTTGTCTGATAGACGAATTCTCGACCGAGATTTACATAGAAGGATTAGGATTTAGCTATATATCCAGTCGGATCGAGCCTTGGAAACACGGACTTAAGAGAGACAAAAAAAAAATCCTCTGTTGCACGTTATCCGGCCGGGAAAAGGTACACTTGATGTTTCACTCATGGAGTCGTGGTACGGTTCCAGGCTTCCAGCTCGTGTGTGAGGGTGTGCGTGCGTGCAATGCAACCGGATGAGAAGATATAAGAGAGCCGTGGCCCCGGCCTGCGCGCGCACAGTAGCTACCGGTGCAACAGCAAGGTTGGCCGGCCATCTGGTGCTAGCTAGCTATACTTAACCGTTATGTGGGGCTTTAGGTACCAAGTTGCGTTAACGTCTTTCTTCTGTTTTCATTGTTCGGTTACAGAGTCCATGCGACTGTTTTTTTTTATAAGGACGTATACAACACAGCCACACTCCATACATACACACGTATGTATATCTATTACACACGTAAAGGATTTTTTTTAGAGAAACTAGCGTCTGGAGTTCAATTACTGTTCATCCCATCGGACATCTTTTGCAATATTTTTTTGAACGCTTACAACATCCGTTTACTATAGCGCATTTCAATGTTTGTTGAAGAAAAATATTTCACACGTTGTAAAAAAATATTGCACATATAGAAAAAAAATATTACAATGGAACTGGAAATTTCGGACGACAAGTCATTACGATTTTTTTTTGGCTCTAGGGTTTTGAAGCGCGGAATGTACTACCCGGCCCACTAAATATACGTGTATATATGTACCATCTTTTATTTTTTGCCGTCCGAGGCATCAACCCGAATAAATTGAGGGCACTCGAATGTGGGTAGACCGTACGCTCACCTGTGGCTGTTGCACGTACGGACGTACCAACCGAGCTAGCTCGGTTCTCCCATGCAACTGTATTGATAGGAGTATGTTTGTGAATCTTTATCCGTATGGTATTGCTTGTGGATGGGTCAGGAACATATATGCATGTCGGATTTCAATCAAATCCACGTGTATCTTAGTTCTCCGTATCGAATGGATCGAGACCCACACCCTCTCTGAACAAAGCCAAACGAGGATTTAGACTCCGTTTGGCATTTGACATTTCAGGCATTTGCAGTGGATTATGATAATTAATCTCGTTTGCTGAAACCGTTTTCATGTATAGAGTGTTCGGTTAATTACTTCTTCTTTTTGTTAACCATGCTGAAAAAGTTAAATGTAGTTGTGTTCGAGATAAATATCCTTTCGAGATCGAAGAAATATAGAAAAGTATCAAGCACTATTGGCTTCGGTTAATTGTTTTTTTCTAAACCATGTTGCAAAAGGAAATATATATAGTTGTGTTCTCAACAAATATCCTTTTTAGATCAAGGAAATATAGAAAATATCTACTACTGTTGGATGACAGAATTTGCTTAACTATAAACTATCATGCCAAACAAGATACTAGATTTTGTTGTGTATCAGTCTATTTACGAAGGTCTGATTTTATATATACTGTACCTATAAACGAAGGTCCGTTCGAAGCAGCCAGCCCACAACACTCATGAGTGCAGTTAGTCTTATGTGGTTTACAAGCAGCCTACCTTCCTCAGTATAAGAAGGGGTTGGGGCAGCACATTCTACATTTGTACATACAAACTTACGGGCAAAAAAGTAAAAAAAAAATGGAGAAAGCTTAAGATCATATCTTATGTCTCTTGTTCTACCTTTATATTACTGTGAGTTGAATGTTTGATCATCGGTAACACAGCCCTAAATATGGAACAGATTATTGGCATATGTTTTTTACGCCAATTTTGAAAAATAAGCACACCACAACACATCACACTACAACCACAGACTAACCCTTAATTGTATAAGGACAGCAGCAGCAGAGTGGTTCTAATTTGGCCCAACCAGAAGAGGCATCCGTGAGCACACTTCATCTCACCGAACTAATCGCTCAGAAGGAATATGTTATCCCATTGGAAGGAACAGATCAACTCCCTCATGGTCCCTCCCTACTCTAGCCAATGGGATCAACACAATTAGCAAAAACGCCGTGCGCCAAGTCCCCAACCACAGACACGCACACTGCCAGTACTGATACATGAATTATTGGGGCGCGCCCGTTGATCAAACCGATGTGCAAGCGACGAGTGAAGTGACCATGCGTAAGACCTGTTGGGGTATAGCTGAATTATTTGCTGCTAGCTAGCATGACACCTCCCTGTTTTCGCACATGCATGAAGCGTGGTAGAATTTACTACAGCCATCGGAGTCGACTGCATGCAACTTGTTGACCAGGATCGTGATAAGCTGGAAACGGAGCAAGGATTCGTACTGGGTTGCTGACCAAATGGTTTTCATTTTTCACGCGTACTTCTTCTACTTCTGTACTTATGCTTGTTTCGATCAACCTGCGTGTCTATGCTAAATATTAAGTTGTATCTCCTAGCTAATTCACCTAAAAAATTAAGTTAATAAAAAAATAGGATAATTCATTTATACTTCAATATTTCTCTTCACGTACAGGTTCTCTTAGGCCTAGGATATAGAATAGAAGTGAACTGTAATTATTTTTTTTAATTGCGTAAACCGGATCTTGAACTCGAGACCTCTTAACTCTGATACTATATTGAGTTATATATATCAATCAGTTTATCTAAAAAATTAAACTTGTACCTATATGCTTGTTGCAAGTGTGAACCAAAATTTCACACGCGAGAAACGACGAGAGAGGGAGCCCGTCAGTGTACATGACAACGAGACGAGCCTCCAATTGTTTCTGCCGATAGACACAAGTCCACAGCGCCAAAGAGAAAACAAGAGAGAAGCGAACATGCATGACAATTGGCACGGGCCCAAGGGTGACAGAGAGACTCCAAGGAAAGCAGGGTTGCATAAGGATAAGGTGGGTGGTCGCTGACGCAACACGTCGAGTGCCTGAGCCTGCAAGATAACGCATGTCCTACCATGGGCAATATTGCCCATGTCAGCCTTTGAGACGTCACCTTCCAGGTGCAAATAGTTCTCCTGGATTGATCAGACATTCAGAGTTTCAGACCACGCACCCCAAAGAGTACCATACAGCATGGTTATGTGTGAGTTTTGACATACCGTATCGATTAAACTCGGCACGCCTAGGTATGGGCTGACAATGAATGATCTGTAATTTCTGTTACAATTTTTGCTAGTTTAACATCTGAGAAGATATTTCACTACGTATTGCTAGTTTAACTGAAAAATATAGTGTTATCAAGTTCAGATAACGACCCTTCAAACAAAGCGGTGAGCTGGTCCCTGATATGGGTATAGACTTGAGTATTGGGCTATGCCGGGCCCAGTATGGCATAGGTCTGATGGGATATGGATCTAGACCATACCGTACCATCATAGCTCAGTCAGTCGTGCCGTGCCATGTCAGCTCGATCTGTCTCCAGCGAGTCTAGGTATGATCTATTGGCACGCTGTATCACCTTTGTACTGTATCAGTATATGTCTGGTCTATTTAGATAGTTGTAGAGGAGAGGAAAGGAGTTGAGGACGAGTGATACACCTAAAGGTGTGGTCGTGAGGATGGAGCACAGCTCGGTTAGAAGCGAGGAAGGTGCTAGGTAGGGGAAGAAGTATACATAGTAGCCAGGGATGGTGGGGACGTATTGCGAGAAGGCTAGATTTGGCAATGGTATGGTCGAAGACCACTGGATTCGGCACCGAGGCAGTGAGAATCGTTGAGATCCGGTGCCATTGACGTCTTCTTCTTCTCTGGTCGTCGCCATATTCTTTCTTGGGATGGCCAGCGAAGCTGGTGGTGTGGTGCTACAAGGCCGTATCCAACGGCGTGACCGAAGGCCGCTAGATCTGGCACCGAGGTAGCGAGGGATGGTGAGGAGGGGATGGCGTGGGTTGGTGGGGGGAGGGAGAGGCGTAGGGTGGGAGCATAGGTGGATGAGGGCAAGAGGAGAGACAGAGAGGAGAAGACGAAGGGGGCAAGGAGACAACGACTTTGTTGGATAGGTCATGAGAGGAATCAAAGGAGAGATATGGTATTTGACGATGGGTTGTGCCACTGGGTGAGATAGTTGTGATGGGTTAGGTTAAGCTGAAGATAGAATATTTTTTTAATAAAAAAGCCAATTTTATACCGAATCGGTTCTAACACAATCCAATAGGTCGTGCCAGGCTGAATCACTCATGGTGCTAAGTTTCTAAGTTTCCATACATACGTGCTGAAGGATAGCCAAAAAGGCATGGTCTATTGCCCAAGTCTGTATAAAATTGGCAGGTGACAAAAAGGAAGCTTCTATCGGTGAGGACAACAGAAAAAGTAGGAAAACAAAGTACCAGCACTATGCGGGCAGGGGAAGCAGACAGGGGCGGACCCAACGGTGGGGCAGCTTGGGCTGCTGCCCCACCTACAATTTACAAGGTCAAGGTATGTTGTATATACTGCATATGTATAGACCCAACATATTTGGAAGTTGGAACGTTGCACTAAGCAAGAAACGTTGGGCACTTCGGCTTCTTGTCTGCCGGCTGCCGCAGCCAGTACTCCTTTGGCCACAGCCCAAAGCACAGTTCTGATCTCTTGCGCTTCCCGCCTTCCTGGTGGAGTGGACGGTGGTGCCATCGCCCCGACAGCCGACGTCGAGGCCCGACGAGACGAGCCCATTTGCGCGAGGCCGCGAGCTGCGACATGCTGTATTCGACTAGTTGAGCAGCTTCGGTAAGTCGGTAAGTCCTATCGTCCTTAACTCCTGATGAAAGCATTCGTTAGATGTGGATTAGCATTTGAAATTAGAAGTTCTGTGCTTTTTGCTTAGAACTGAATCTAACTTAGAACTGAATTGTTTCTTTATGTATGTTTCTTTAATAGTACTATTGTTGTTACGTACATTGCATTCTTTTTAGCGTTTTAATACTACTTTAAATCTGCCCCACCTATAATTTCTTTCTGGGTCCGCCCCTGGAAGCAGAGGGAGTAGAAAAGAGCGCGCGAATGGTGGCAACTGCTTGCTTCCTGCATAGTGATTTCAACTTTGCAAGCATGCCCCATTTATCCTAGAAGATTTGAAATCGGCACAAAGATGGACGTACACGGGTAGCTTTGAAAGGCAGCAAATTGCTTATCACATGGGGGGTATACCTAAAGACCTTCAGAGGTTTAAAGCCTTCATACTGCTGGAGACTGTCATTTACTAATACAGGGTGACTGCTTCGAAGCCTACAAGGTTGATCATAATTTAGGAGTCAAAGCACAAATAATTGATGAGAAGAATTGTTATATGGTGGCATAGTTTGAACTACTACAGTTAAATCATGGACTTCTGAAAATAGAATGACAAAGGGACATGAAGAACAAAAACCAAGGCTCTCCTCGTGTAACCCTGACCAGAGAATTATTGTTGGTAAGCGAGCACCAGATGCGTCCGTTTTAAACATTCTCAGGTTCAGGGCCCCCGTGACTACAAATTAGAACTGCAACTAGATGGAGATGGAACTCAAGAATGCTTCAAAGCACCAACCACTCCAGCATGCGATAAGGAAGATCTGTTTTGCCAGATTGCTGACAACGTTTCACACAGTAGTAAGACAGCCTCATCACCAAGTTCGCCTTATTGCCAGTAGCCATGAACAATATAGTAGAAAGCATGATAACAGATAACTCATCGAAGAACATTAGCATGTTCTAGCGTCATGCGCGCCTTACTGTTAGTAGCCATGGACAATATAGTAGAAAGCATGATAACAGATAACTCATCGAAGAACATTAGCATGTTCTAGCGTCATGCGTCTCTATGTCCTCTATTCAGTGTGGTATCTGAGTTTGAGGACACATCTGGTACGAGCATGAGCAATGTCACTTGGTGCAAAGCATTACCTGATTCTGACAAAAGTTTGCTTGCACATATGCTGTAAAACAAATTTTTATTAGGATCTTAGTGTCTCAAGAGACATTTAGAATCGATGCCAAAGTGGCAGGTTACGTCCACTAGACAGCACCAGACATCAGTTAATAAGTCGGATGCTTCAGAGATTTCCTTGCTTCTGAATTTTTCTTTTTGACAGCAGTCCATGCTTCTAGATATCATTGCCGCCATGGAGCAAATGCATGAAATCTGTTGAACATCACGAATTCATGTAGTGAAACGCAGAATCAGCAGACAAAAAAAAGGATAGTTTTTTTTTCATCACAGGGATTACCAAGATGAGTACATGACAGGTTGCAAGCACTGGAACCAACAGAATTTTCAAACACACGGTAACGTCAAGTACATCCTTGAGCAATGGAGAGTGAAAATTAACTTAGAATTGATCCAACAGGAATGGGAAAAAAAATCCACTTCGCACCCTTGAAGACTTACAGTTCTTTAGTAGTTTAGCAGGCAAAGTTAGTACAAAACTAGTTAGTTACTAACAAAGTACTCTAGCACCAGAGCAACAATATACCATTCTGATTGTATCATAAGAAACACTGAAATAATGGAAGTTACAGCTAGAGAGAACAGAATTGCGAGAAGAGAAAGATGTGACCGTAGTGGCAGGTCAAAGTTCAGACTGCATACACGGAAGGAACTTCAGATATTTATGACGAATATAAGGACATCTCCAATGGTGCCACTTCAGCTAGCTATAAGGGTGCCATCTCATCATTTTGCTTAGGTGGAAGAGAAAAAATAAGGAGAGAGATATAGACTAATTACTAATGTATAGCCAAATATAACCGATTCCAAGGCACTTATTATCTATTACATGTGGGCCAATATTTAATTTTATAGACAATACTATAGCTAATCCATTGGAGAGGTTGTTTTATATTTATCTATAGATATACGGGCATTTCTTATAATTTAGACTCATTGGAGATGCCCTAAGTCGAAGTGGTGAAAGGGAGTAGGCAGAAACAGGTGTGCAGCCCGCGCGCTAGAACGATTGTGCTCGCGTCACGCCTCAACCAGCCGCCGGAGTATGCAGGGCTATCATGCTTGATTTGCTTTGCAGGCAGGCCCACCAAGCACAGTATCTCATTTAGTCCAACATATCAGAACGGGGAAAAGCAAACCAAAAAAAAAAAAAAAAACCGGAAAATCCCAGGAAATGCTATGTGAATCTCTCTAGCTCTCGATCCAAGCAGCATCACCATACATTCGCAACAAAACTTGAATTGAGCACCATACTCCATGTTTGCAACAAAACTTGGATCTAGCACAATCCTAATCACATTCACGAGGCACGTACAATAATCGAACTCGAAGAACGGTGGAACACCTCCAAAGCGTTGCGGTCACCAACGGGCATTGAAGGTCCGGGTCACTTTAACCACATTTAGAAATCGGTCGGTCGCCAACCGATTTTGCAGGCTATTTTTGGGGGGCAGGCCCGCTGATAAGTGATCTAACTGTCTGTCGAAAAAATATCACTTTTTAGTCCGTATGTGATGTATTTTTGAAATTTGACTTTTTTATAAAAATAGACCTATCTTCGACCACGATGCTATTTCGCGGTTGGGGATGGTGCAATATTTGCAATCTGAATCTATTACGAATGCAATTGTAAAAATAGTTCTATCTCCGACCATGGCGCTATTCCGTGGTCGGGGATAGAGCAATTTTTGCAATTTAACTCCTTTACGAATGCAATCGCAAAAATAGGTCTTATCCTTGACCACAGTGTCATTCCGCGGTCATAGATAGGGTAATTTTTGTAACTATGTTCACAAGGAGACCAGATTTGTCAAAAAAAATTGCTATAGAACTAGAATAGTGACAACTTCCCTCTTGCATAGCATGGGATGGGGTGCATGTGCATTGTCATTGCCAAGTGGATCACGTTCACGACCGGTGAAAGTTGCGCATTGTGCACTTTACCCTGTTAGGGATGTGAAGAGTGCTGTGGGATACGTTTCATGCAAGTCGGCGTGAAAGCCTGTCCAGCTATGGCAGCCACATCAGATAAGGACATATTTGGTTTGAGGCTAACTTTACTACATTTAAGTTTAATTATGTTACAATTTTTTAAATAGGTATTTGGTTAGTTGTTATAACCGCGGTTTCTACACTTTTTTAGCTATACATTTTGCACTTCATAGATTCAGTTTTTTTTTTTTGCTAAACTTTGTTATACTTATGACACTAAATTTTGTTGTCATAAAAAGTATAGCAAACTATATTGGACTAGGATTAGCTATAGTAAGTTGTCTGGAAATCAAACAGGCCCTAGATCCTTAACGTCTTCGTCCCCAGTGAAACCTGAACATTGAGGGATGGTCCCCACAGCAGTGTATCTGCAGAAACATCTGCCAAGCCGTCAATGGCTGCTTTATTTGCTACTCACGGATGCATCTGATCTGCATTACAATTTACAAAGTTTCACACCACATATCGCGGATACCTCTACATAATCTCACGGACCTCGCGCCTAATACGATGCCGGCGTTATTAGCTAGTGTATGAATGCTTATCGATTATCATCACTCGCGAGTCGCGACATCAGCCGCATCTCCCGTGCCGACCTTTTGCGTTTACAACACTAGCCGATGACTAACTGCAGAGTAGTACTAACCAACGGTTCACCGTGCGGCGACTTCGCCACTGCCACCAGTCGACAGGCCTTCGCCGGAGAAGTCCGCGAAGTGCTCGTCCGCCTTGGACAGCGTGTACGCCACGTCCACCATGCTCGGCCGCTTGGACGGGTCCTGCTGCAGGCACGCCCTGGCCACGCTCACCACGCTCGCCACGCTCCCCGGCGGGCACGTCTGCTCTGCCAGCACGGGGTCCATCCATGCCGCCACCCGCCCCTCCAGTCTCTCCTCCCGGCCGCGGAACACCCTCTCGTCGGCCTCGGCCCACAGCATCTCGCCGCCGTCGCCGACGGCCTCGCGCCCGGACACGAGCTCGAGCAGGACGACGCCGTAGGCGAACACGTCCATTTTGGTGGTGACGAGGCCGTCGGCGAGGTACTCGGGCGCGATGTACCCCTGAGTGCCGACGATGTGGGTGGTGACGGCGTTGTGGCCGGTCTTGGCGAGGCCGAAGTTGGCGATCTTAGCGCGCATGCTGGCGTCGAGGAGGACGTTGCTGCTCTTGATGTCCTTGTGCACCACGCGCGGCCAGGTGTGCTCATGGATGTACTGGAGGCCGTGGGCGAGGTCGAGGGCGATGTGGAGTCGCGCGCGCCAGTCCAGCCGCCGCGCGCGGTCGCGGTCCAGGAGGCACAGGTCCAGCGAACCGTTCTCCACGTACTCGTACACCAGGTAGCAGTCGCCCGTCGCCGAATTGATGCAGAAGCCCTCCAGCTTCACCAGGTTGCTGTGGTTCACCTGAAGGAGACACAATGTTGCAAAAATCACAATCGATCTTTCATGTCTAAGCTATTGCAAAAAGATGTGTTCTTTACTTAATTAGTTCTAGCCACTGGCAATATGCAGACCTTTGCAATTACAATATGAAGTTGTTGTGATTGCACCAGCGGCGGATCTACGATAGAGGCGCAAGTGGGGCTAAAGTACCGGCTCCACACGTTATACTTTTGGTACCTTTTTATGTGTATTACTAATCTAGTTAATTTTGTTCTTTTAAAATTGTTACTTGTACATATTTTTAAGTTTTTGGATTGCACCCACCATTATTAAGATAAGATTTTTAATTTTTTTACTATTTTAACTTTGTTATTCATCAATTTATGTATGAATTTTGTTCTTTTTTCTACTATTGCCTTAATGACAGCACATTGTTACTTAGGCCAATCTTGTAAATTAAGGCCCTGTTTGTTTTAGCTTCTGATTATGGATTCTGACCCTAAAAGCGAATCGAACAAACATTCGATTCTAGAATCGATTCTCACAATCCAAATTTCACCCATATACACTAGAATCCACAATCCACTTCAAATGTGCTTCTGGATTCCAGCTTTTGGAGAATCAGCTTCTCTACAACCACAATCCAGAATCAGCTTTTAGAGAATCCAAAGCTGAAACAAACAGGCCCTAAGTGTTTTCGCTAGTGAATTGATGACGCAGATGGGATAAAAAGTCAAGGAAGGAGGTAGTCAATTTCCCCCACCGTGTCAGCTGTCGAGACAGCAGCCTTTGTTGAAATGTTGAGCATTTCAATCTCGTACATCAGCGTGCGAAGACTCTTATAAGAGTAGTGATGTAGCTACTGAGGTACGTGGCGATATTTAGTTGTGCATGTGGTGTGGTCGGGCCAGAGACTAGCAAATATCAAAGACAATGTCATTCAGTCATCTATCTAGGAGCACTAGCATGCACAAGGATTTCTATTTCAGAATTTCCTAGTGGCTCATTGAGTTATTCAAGTCTAGGAATCACGGATGGTAGTCCTTGGAATTTTGTCCTTCTGTAATCCATTTTGGTGCCGCTGCCAAAGTGCCAAGTGCCAACCGAACCACAACCCCTGCAGAGCCGTCTCAAGGCATCTGATGACACTCGCGGAGCGACACTTCCAAAATTAAATTTCTTAAGTAGTACAGTTCAATTATTCGGCCTAAATTTTACGCATTTGTACACAACCAAAGACAGAGATGGTCTCACATAATGTTATTATCAGGAACAAGACTCCAAAGTTCCTAACCAATCGTCACCCATACCCTCACAAAAAGGAATTCAGACACAGACATGACTGTGTAAAATATTTGGAACTGAATACTTTTCTAACCTCTATCACCTTGTTTTTTTTTACAAATCTAAGAGCTGTTTGGTTTGAGACCAAATTTGCCAAATCAAACCTTACCAGAAATTGGCATGCCAAAAATTTGGTCACCAAATTGATTGCCAATATTTGGCCAACAATTGGCAAGAAAATGAACTAAGGGTGCCAATGGAGAAGAGAATCTAGCCAAAATTTGGTTGCAAACCAAATGCCTGCCAAATTTGGTCAACACTACTAAAATTTGGTAAGGCAAACATTGGCAACAATTGGAAGCAAACCAAATAGCCCCTTCTCTTCTGAGTGAAATTGTAAATCTAACTCTCTTCCCACTGCGGAATATACCTCCTGTACTGGTCGGCTGCAGCAGCCCCTTCCACGCTCCCCTACCATGGGAGGCCACCCCCCCGCGCTCCCCATCCACGGGAGGCCGCTACTCCGGTGCTAGCTATCCGAGGCAGACGGCTGCTCCCGTGCTCCTTGGGCACACTGCGTCTTTCGTGATAAGGGAGAGGGACTAGATCTATAATTTCACTCAATACTAAATTTACAGAACACAAGGTCACAGCGCTAGAAAAGTGATCCGTCAAATATTTGCACTACTGCTTCAGCTGCTAGTCCAATAACTAACCAACGCGATCATTTCATTTTGAATGAACAGAAGTGCGTGCTTTTCTTTAATATCCTTAGAGCATCTTCAACAGTTCCTAATATTTAGACTCTCAATATTCTTAGATTAGAACCTTCCCAAAAAAATTTGGATCTACAAAATACCTTGCTCTCCAACCGTTCCTATATTTTCTCCCAAAAACACCTTTGAATTGGTTCGGTGGGCCATCCTGGGCGCGAAATAATGTTGATTGGGAGTCGGACAGAGCGCACAAAAATAAGGAGTCGAGGTCTTGTTTTTTAGCGCCAAAATTTGAGGAGCTAGAAAGAGAACTGTTGAGATTTTTTTTGCAATCAAGTCCAAAATCAAGTTTTGGGAATGGATTTTAGGCACTATTGAAGATGCTCCTAACCAACAGATATAAGCACTAGCGTTCTATAAAACCATGCTGTCCCAATCAGATTGCGAATATGTAATGGACAAACCATTTGAGCATCAAGCCTAAGCAATTATTGATTCCTTTGTTCAGCAGAAAATCTACTTGGAAACCATTTTTTTATAACATAAAAACAGTTCATTCTGAATTCTGACAATACTGGAACAAACGATTCAGGTAAAAAAGGAAAAGGCCGAACCTTTTGCAGGATCTTGAGCTCCTCGCAGGCGTCCCACTTCATCTTCTTCACGGCGAACACCTCGCCGTCGATGTTGGCCTTGTACACGCTGCCCTGAATAAGGTGCGCGTCGTGGAAACCCCCCGTGCCGCACTCCAGCTCCTCGACCTTGAACACCCGGTACTTGTCCAGCCACTCGGATATGTCGCTGACCAAGAACCTCTCCCCGCCGCCGGCGACGCCGGCGGACGCGTTCTTGGCAAACCTGCCAGTCTCACCGCTATCGCCGCTCGTCACCGCCTCCCCTCTCCGCCCCTTCGCCTTGAGGCGCCTCCACAGGCAGGCCAGCAGCAGCATCTGCAGCAGCCAAAGCCCACCGACAACGCCCAAACCAACGGCCAGCCCGGTGACCACCCCGTCTCGATTATTGGTCACGACGGTCGCGGCGGGCGTAGCGGAAGGCGGCGGGGATTGCGGCGTGACCGACACGTTGTCCCGGCGCACGATTGGCGGAAGCCACTGCGGCACCTGCTGGCGGAGCGGCACTAGTATCTCCGAGAACAGGCTCGTACCTCGCTCGGGCCCGTTGAGGGAAACGAGCGACTGGGCGTCGACGGCGAAGGCCCTGGCGATGGACGCGTAGGTGTCGCCCGGCTGCATGACGTAGGTGACGAGCGCGGTGGCGTTGTCGCCGGGGGTGGGGCACTGGCAGAAAATGGGGAACGTGACCATGTCGCCGATGTTGAGTTGGGTGGGCACTAGCTTTGGATTGACGCGCTCGACGGCCTGGTACTGCGTCAGGTTCTGCAGCTTGGTGGTGGAGACGATCCAGAAGGTGTCGCCCGCGTTGATCTGGTACAGCGTGGGCGCGTAGGCGTTGGGCGACCTGGAGGGGCAGCCGCACTGGAGCGGCACGAGCAGCGGCTGTCCCGCGGCCGGCACGGACGAGGTGGACAGGTTGTTGGCGTGCGCGATCATGAAGCGGCTGACGCCGATGAGGTCGCCCACGGTCGAGAGGTCGAGCGGCACCCCCCCGAGGCCCGCGCGGTATAGCGCGTAGGCCTGGCACGGGTACGTGGTGTTCGTGCAGTTGAACCCCTCGACGGACGCCGGCGCGGGCGTGGCCGCGCTCTGGGACCGCACCGGGGCGGGGAGTGCGCACAGGCACAGCAGCGTGGCCAGCGCCAGACGCCACCACAGCAGGGGCCGCGGCCTCATAGTCTGCTGCGGATTGGAACAAACCGGTGTTGGGTTGGTGGTGGCTCGAGAATGATGTTGTCTTTGTTGGGGGAGCCTGATATACGAGCGCGCCGATGGTATCAGTCGCACTGCGGCGGATGAGGATTCGTCAAACTGTGGCCGCCTCCCTGCGTTCGTCGGGTTCTGGGGCATCTTTGCCCGGCCGGTCCTGACTCGCGTATGCCGATTGCCGAGTGCCGAGGGTAGAACTGGGTATCCTGCCGTGCGGGGTCGGCACGACGGGACTACTCGAGCCAATGATAGAGTGCAAGAACAGGGTTCACATTATCAATTTTGATATTGAATGTCCCCTCCCTCCCAAAAAAAAATTCGTTGGTCGATAATTGATCAAAAATCATTAAAAATTAAAGGGTTTCGAAATCAAACTTTCAAGGTTTTTTTTAAAATCGGTTTTCACCGATAATCGCTCGATATGTCTTGATAATCGATCAACCAAGTGAACTTCTTCGGCGGTCAATTTTTTGAGCGATTTTTGCTCGATATTCATTGAAAATCGAGCAATTATTGCGATATTTACGTCGCATAAATTTTTTCAAATTTTTTATTTTTAAATTTAACTAGTTTATCGACCGGTATTAGAAACCAAACCGGCTCGATATGGTCGATGTGAACCCTGGTCAAGAACACTTTCTAGGCAAGTCCTGTTAATTGATCATAACATACCATGGAAATGCTGGATGGACCCCCCCCCACCACACACACACACACACATATAACGAATGAATTATACTCTTTATCCTTTTGAGCATACCTTAATAATGATTATAAGATACTCCAAAGTGAGTTCTATAGAAAATTTCATCAAAGTCTACTTTTTATAGCATAATTTATGTATAGGATCCTTTTATTATGAAAAAGGGATATATTGCAAAAGTAAAGGGTTCCAATAATTTTTTTCAACCATATTGTATTGTAGTATCTTAGAATTAGTATTCAAGTATACTAAAAGTAATAAAGGAGTATAATACATTTGTTTAAGTAGTATATTACAAGTGAGAATATATACTCTCGGGAGTATGAAAAAGGCTTTATATATATAAACAGAAAAAGAAAAACCTTGATACTAGGATAGGTGTCCAACCTTTCTGGAAAGAGCGATGTGCATAGACCGGGTGAGTAGGGATGCAGCTCCGTGGACCGCTCGTCGGGCCTGATAGGTGGTGGTATCACACCCTTCTCAAAGGAACCATCGCTTTGCTGTGCAAGCCCGACTCCCCTCCGGCGAGTCCAAGCACAACCCATTGGTAAGTCTTGCCATGTTAGTTTGGCTAAATCCATTTGCACTATTGTGACGAGAGGAAAGGAGCCAGATACACACGAGGCTAAGGCAGTGGACACAAGTATTGGAGGAAAAAAAACTAAATTTTATTCATTCTTAAACATGTATAGAGTTACTGTCTCGCTAAAAAACTTACATCCTAGTGTGGGGTGCTCTAGGTAAGGAAAAGAGTTCAATAAATACATGCATATACATGGAATAGCTGAGGTCAAGGTCGGCTAATGCCTCTACAATCTCCAAATTATCTATCTAATGTTGTGTTGTCACATCTGGACACTCCTAGTCTTTAAGGCATGTGATTGCAGATATGATCTCTTTGGCTCAAGTATCCTCTCCAATACACTGAAAGTAGCTTCTGATGAGACAGTTCAGTATTACAATTACAAGTATATCTCATTCAAATTGTGATAGCATAAAATAAATACCTTGGTGATTCTTCCACTACAGGAGTAAGTTGAGTTCATTGCCATCCATAATATTGAGATAGTGGTAGATCTCTACTCATAAATTCCATTGCGACCAAGGTTCAAAATCCTGATGAAATTTCGAAAACCACAGGGAACGAGATTCAAAATCCCAATAGAACGAAGAAATTTGAATATTAGGGTTTGCTACAATAAATTTGGTGAATTTTGGCCAAATTCTGTTCGATTTCATCAAGATTGGCCATTTGGACCAACATTGCTACAAAATGGACTGGATTTCATGTTTTTAGCACCGGATTTAGCCTACTCCCTAGCCCACTTGGCCCAGCTAGCCTTTGAGAACTGTGCGTGCAGGGATGCGCGGGTCCATTTCGATCGATGGCAAGCAGTAGGGAAGCCCCTACAAAGCACAGCGTCGCCTCCATTTTGCCTCCTCCCATCCCCATGCCTTGCTCTCTCTCTCAAAGAAGAATTCGAGGCTTCTGCCCTAGCGCCACACAACCACCACATCCATGGCGTTAGCTACTCGCCTTGTCTCCCTCTCCCATCAAGTTTGTTGGTTTGCCTCCCTCTTCGTCATCACACTCGAGGAAACCCTAGTTTTTGGGTAGATCTGATTTAGGGCAGTTTGGTTCTGTGTGTGCACTACCTACTTGGCTCTGTTTACATGGGATCTGTGGTTGCTTTATTGATGTTTTCTTGGGAAACAATCATAATATTGGGTGTTGGATGCACGGGACTACCAACAATTTGTGCATTGTTGCTTATTTTCTGAGTTATTATTTGAAGATCTATTGTTAGAATTTTAGTCTTCTTGGCCAAAATTTTAGTTTTTCTGCTCAAAATTTCAGTGTTTTTGAACAAAAAATAGGTTTTACGAGCCACCAAATTACAAGATTTGAAATTTTGTTTTTGAATTCTGAAACCTCGCTAAAATTTTGAATTTCGTCCACCCCCGAGATGTGATCCAAAAATGAAATTTGTAACCTTGATTGCGACCTGCTCAGTGTTTTAGAAGATAAACTAGATGTCTTGCCTTTTAGTTTCTTCCACATACTTGAAGCGCTTGAACCGCCTCGTGCTCGTTGTAGTATTGAGCCAGTTCTTCTCTTACTTCATTTCTGCTGTCAAACTTTTCATAATATTTATAAAAAAATATATAAACTCATTGTAAATATGAGTATAGATCTTAAAAAATTAAGATCTAATGCTTTACCGATTCCCTCGAAGGCACCATTCAAATCAGATAATTTCCTCCAATAATCCAAAATAGTAACAAAACAGTATACAGGTGGAATATATGTAAAATATTTGAAAAATTCTCTCTAGCCCTTTGACTCCTCTCTTCCTCCACCATCGCCGCATCGCGCTCTCTCTCCACCATCATGATGTCCCCCTCCCCTCCATTGTCGCCATCTCCCTCTTCACCATCACCCTCTCCCACTCCTTGCATCCGCCATCGCCACCTCCCTCTCCACCATTGCCCTCTTCCCCTCAGCCATTGTCACCTCCCCCTCTCCCCCTTTGACATCACTAGCCCATGCACAACACTTCATGGTATGCCACCCACCATATTCAATTGCCAAGCCCGGCTTGGCCCTAACAATTGAGCCACACCAGCCCCCCCCATTCACATGTGTGTTGAGCTAAAACAACCTAGAATATTATCTTTGCAAATAAGATAATCAAAAAATTAATAACACATATAACTCAAGTAATCAATAAAGATTGATCATCATCAAATTTAATGACACATATAGATTAAAGCCTTCAACAAAAAATAATCATCATTCCATTCATTAATAAAATTTCATACACCAATCATAGATTACAATGTGTATGAATATCCAATTACATCAAAAATAAAGATGACATGAATTTTGAAGGACCAAAAAGGCAATTACAGGGGGGTAAGTGATCATAAATAAAATTTCTCTCCTAAAATCAAACCACCAAAAGACCAAATTAAATGACTGTACAATCCAAATGGGTGGTGCATGAACAGTACCCTCGACCTGGAGTTCAACAGAACATTGCTTAGATAAATGAAGAAAAACTGCACTGGTCGGATGCATAGTAAATAGCAAACTGGTTAGATGAATAGTGAATAACAGCTGGTCGGATGAACAGTGTTTGGATGAACAATAAAGTCAGCACGATCTGAAAAAGAAGAATCGTTGTAACTTTTGATTGACTGATCCAAAACCCGTGAAACTTTGTGTGCATCTTCCTATGGATGTCAAGACCCTATTCCATCCTTCAATTACAAGGATTGATGCCAAAGTTCTAACCTTTTTTCAGTTTAATAAATGCTGTACCAAAATCGGGTCAAAAACACAAACTTCACCCTTAGCTTTCTTATGGGGAATAGATGATCAAGATGATCTCAGATGAACTCTCACATATCATAGCAACCAAGACCACCAAAGAACAATCATTCAAACAAATTAGGACATGGTCTGTAAGGATCTTTTTTCTACCAAGCACCAAGATCAATTTTTTGCAGAAACTGGAAAGAAGAGGCTGTAGATTGCCTAGATGATTAGGATATGATCTATAGAAAATTTATCCAGCAATCTTTCATCCTTGGCATAAGATCCAAAAACACATAGAAGGAGCGGAGGCAAATCTAAATGTGCAAAAAGTAAATTGCAAGAATTTAACTACTGAATTTAAAGCACAATGTAAATACTGAAAGTAGATTCAGGATAGAGAAATGAAACTTTCATTTTTTTGGAAGGAAGGTTTATAAAGCATCACAACAAAGTGGGCAAAATCAAATAAGCACCAGAATCTCTAAAAACCTTCAGAAGAGAGACGCCCCTGTCTCCTCCTCTATTTATAGCACACTGGGAGCAAACCCTACCCTTGGATAATTTTCTTCTCCTAGAAGGAATCTTATCAAGGGCTGGGATAACTCTCATAACCATACATGGGCTGATCCGAAATCCAACAACATAACGGGTTTTGCATGCTTTTTAAAGCATACTAACTTGACCAGTTACTCTATCCTCTAGATTGCGATCCAACGGCCCTCCTTGATCTGAGCAGTTTCAAGTTGGCATCTTATGCATTCCTTGTTTTCTCGGCTTGCAGCTACTCCCTAGACTCAGTCATCTTTGGTGACACCTTGACCGTCTAGACCTTAACTCTTTCAACCTAGTCCTGATCTCTTCTATCTCACCATGTCCTAGCTTCAACGTCCTACAAGCATCATAGATAAGGAAACCCATAACATTAATGAGCTAGATGGGGATGCCATGGGGAAAGAGGGGGGGGGGGACAAGGGATAGAGCAAGAAGAGTCAAGTGGATAAGGCTGGTGGGGGAAAAGAGAAAAGAAAAAGGAAAAAGAAAAAATATCTAAAACAATGCATCACTCAAATTAAATATATTCAATTAAAATTTCATAAATTAATCATTCTAAGCTATCAAACATTTAAATAAAGGACGCTAACTTATAAATATCCAAAAATTTAAAAGAGGCAATATACGTATATCAAAGAAAAAATTTTAAGAAAGAGTTGGACACCATAAAAATATAATAAATCTATTAGTTACCTAAAATATAGTATTTTATAATTTTAGGAATTAAATCCAATTTGTTCGATGATCTTCGGCAACAACTGTATGACAACGGTTATTTTTACCAAAATTCAGGCAAGCAACCTCTTGGTCATATTAAAATATTTTAATCAAATATAATTGCTTACACGTGACATTACAAATGCATGGAAAAAAATCTTTTAAGAAAACCTTAAATCGGATACTGTTGGAAAATATGGGTGAATGATGAACTGTTGATGCAGTAGTTAGTTATGGATATGTTGAAATTTATTATATGGATATGTTGAAATTGATGATAAATTGCTGCAGCAGTATTTGAATTGTCGATATGTTGAAATGGCTCATCTAATGAATGGAGCCGGTGACGTATATATATGTGGTGGCTAGAGGGTGCCATAGAGATGAGCAATACTGGTGGGGCCCTCTATGTAGGCTAGCACATAAGAAAAAACCACTATACTCGGGTAATGAACCGTATTTTTTGTATCAATCATAGCATGTGAAAACGATTAGAAAAGGTTGTCTTATGATAGTGTTATAATCTTTACAATGGGTAGGATTAGATAACAAGTGTGAGAAGCTGGGTATGCTGGAAGTCCCAGTGAGGGACATGATTTTGGAATTCAGCTGCGATTGATCTGTTCCAAAGCATTATATTTAAACGTCATGAGATGAGTATAACCGATGTACATTGAAGTCGGGGTACAATTGGTATGCTACGAGTGGGTGGGGAAGAGTCAAGGACACCATGACTTATTAACTGCTATAGTTAGAGATCTAATATCTAAGTAGTGATAATTGTTCTAAGTTCTTAACCGAGGTTACGATCACTATGGGCAAAATGGTACAATCCTGCGTATGGTCAAATTATGAATTCATACATGTCTCCTAAATTGGAGACTATGAAAACTAAGTCTACCTCATATACAAGTACTAGTAGCAATTTCAACAATTAAAATAGGAAACCCATGTTTTTTCTAATAATACCCTATTTTTCTAAAAAGGGATTTAAGAGAAAGTTGTTCATGAGATGGATGATGGTAAAATTCATATGATGCATTTTGTTAATAACATTTATTGAGTACTTTTGTACTCACCTTTGCTTAATTCCCTCTTTGCTTAGTACTGAGCATCATGGATTCGCCTACGAGGCATGGGGTGAGGATCTCCTGCAAGGTCAGAGCGGCGAGGTGGCGGAGGACTACCAAGAGGAATAAATGGAGTAGTGTATCGTGCGGTAGCTGTAGTATATATATTATGTAATATTTGATATATCTGGACTTGTAGCTTGTGTGGCAATGGATTGTAATAAGTTTTTATTTTAGTCTCTAATTATTATTCTGTTATAGCACCCTGAACACGACGTATTAACCGAATAAAGTGTTAGATGCATTCGATATTTTGTTAACTAATATATCAAGATTATTATAATTATCTTATTATAATAGTGTTACTATAGTTACTACGACTTAATTGCACAATCATCACACGAGCCGTATTGTGCGTCGTGCCGTGCGTACCGTGTTAAAGACCGATCGACCAGATGCCGTGCGGCATGGGCAACGTGATATTTTGCTCATTTCTCAGCAGGAGTTCGTGCACTATGGTCGCAGTCATGGTCACTTGTGGTTACTTTTCCATGTTGCGCTGGACTACCAACAGATTGGTCTGACTCTGTCAAACTTTTACGTGTCTACGGAGTGGGAAAGCAGGCGGGGTTGGACTTTGGAGACATGCGACTGCGATCCCTATCATGTCATCCTCTGATTGTTAGCGAAGCAACTGAGAACTAGCGGATGCGGTGTCAGCAGTTCAGCACTAAGCACTGGAATTCGCGTATGGAGTGGACTCGGTAAATTTTGATGCGTGGAATCTCTCGCTCGTCAGGGCATCCGCAATGGTGTCTAGTCAGCTATCTATAAGAAGTCTATATCAGCATGTATTCTATGTGGCAAGCAATTAAATGAAGAGAGAAATACTGCTATCTACAAGCGCACAGATTGTCTATTAATTAAATGAAGAAAGAGAGAGAGCACTCTATTAATTAAAAATAGCTATAGACATCTATATAGATTCACCATTGTAAGGGTTTACTATAGCATGGTATATAGATGACATGAATCTTACTATAGAGAGCAAGTATCTTTAACCATTGCGGATGCTCTCAGTCGTCACAAGTGCGACATGTTTTTAATGGTACTGTACCCAATACCATGTTGCTCCTTGCCAGCTCGCCGGCGGCCAGCTCCCCCGCCTGATACGTGGTGTTTGGAGCGGGTCCAGAAAAAAAAAAGTTTGTCTCATCGTGGACTTATAACGCTAACTTAGGGCATCCGCAATGGTGCCTAGTCAGCTATCTATAAGAAGTCCATATCAGCATCTATCCTATGTGACAAACAATTAAATGAAGAGAGAGAGCGCTGCTATCTATAGATCTGTAGATTGTCTATTAATTAAATGAAGAAAGAGAGAGAGAGCACTCTATTAATTAAAAATAGCTATAGACATCTATATAGATTCACCATTGCAAGGATTTACTATAGCATGGTATATAGATGATATAGATTTTACTATAGAGAGTAATTATCTTTAACCATTGCGGATGTCCTTATGGTTTAGAATAGACGGGATACATTCTTACACTGCTAAGTGGTTCCTGTAGATTAGGCTAGCTAGAGGGTATCCACGTCGTTTGATCCGACCTGTGCATGTAGATCCGGCTCTGTGACTCCTTCCTTCTGTGGCCACAAGTTCGATGCGTGGTCTCTCTACCCGTGTGTGGTCGTAAGTTCGGTGCGTGATCTGGTCTCTGCTCGTGCGTGGTCATAAGATCGGTGCGGGTTACTACGCGCTAGAACTGAGACTGTGGGATGATAATGTCAATATCATGCTTGTCATAATCATGCTAACGTGAAAGAAGAGGGCGGCCCGCTGCCCAAGGGTCGAATTTCCGACAGTAACAGAGAATTCCGCGTGAGACGCCGCAATCAACGGCTTTATTTAGGGACTTCATGACGATTTGCTGTCGTATGTTTGGGTTAAGAAAATTGCAAGCCTTTCACCCCATCAAAAATTGCACTAGTTTGGTTTTCTCATTCCAATTTGGACGGACTATTTCTAGATCCAGTTTTGGATTGGACTATACGCAAATACAAAGTCCAACTAACCGACCCGTAGGACAACTGGATTTTCGTTTCTAAGGGCCCCTCTTCTTTTGACTAGCTGGAGCACTCCCGAGCAACACGACGGAAAGTTTGGTCCCCTCGTCGAGTGGAACGTACGCAGTCATGCACGCCCCTGCGCGAATGATGGCTGCAGCCCGCAAGGTGAATATCCCAACTCCCAAGTCGATGTTCTCTTCACCGTTGATGAAGACCAGACAGTCCACCAACCAAAGCGTCGCAGACACTTGCGCGACATGAACATATTTCCTCCGCTACCCGCTGCGCCGGCCACGCCTCCTCTTCCTCGGGCGCCGCCACCCCACACCGCTGCTTACAAACCCAGAGACCTAATCTGCCATCGCTGGACCCTAATTCAATGCTGCAATGTCGTTTGCACCAGGTAGGACCTTGCGAACAGGGAACACGGAGGCTAGGAGACGGAAATGCAGAAGTGGGCAAAGGATCTGGAGGTGTACGGTAGCGCTAGAGAAGCAGTGGCGCCGGCGGCAATGCGGTTCGGCACGAAGGACAGTGGGTAAGTTACTATAGTATTAAATTAAAATTTTCTACCAAGTAACCGAGCAACCATTATAAGTTATAGATTACAGAATTACCACTAAACGTATAGATCTGTAGCGAAAGTAGAGTAGATATAATCCGTTAGTGTGGTTGTAGTCGTACTAGACTCACATCTTCTCTAACATCCCCTTATGATTACAAGTTGTGGATAGTCCTAACATTAAAACTTCGTAACAACATTTCCAAGATATTCACATATACCGGCAGAGATGCGATGCGTTAGAGTGCTAGCGCTGACTACGCGAATTTGGACAAAGAAGATGTAGCGGTTAGGATTTCGAAAATTCCAAAATTCCTATAGTGTCTCTTAACCCTAAAGACACCACCTCTCCCTTTATATAGACGTCTCATGATAGATCTCTACATTAGAGGCCCATTAAGAACTTGAAGCCTATTAGAAACTCGAAACTCATCAGAATTCAGATCATCTTCCGAATTAAGTCCCAACCCTTTAAGCGTGCGACTCTATAGATTCACGTATATTTGGACATAGCCCAAATACCCCTGTTCGACCATTAATCGTTAGTGGTTCTTAGCAGAACGTGCCGACTCCCAAGTATACGTAAAGATCACATCATATAAACCTTAACTATACTTAATTATATGTATTTTCCTTTGTCTCATGATATCGGTCAAACTTAAGGTGAAAGTATGCCATCCTTATTTAGTTAGTTCGACCACTTTTTTTTCAATTACGTAACTCGAAATTCTCGACTACAGTTAACTCTTTAACCGCAAATAGCATGATCATGCATTTTCGGAATGCGACGACCTAGAGATATTTCTCTTGTTGTATGGAAAGGCAAATCCCATCTTAATCTGACCACACCTCGCATCATGCTTACGACAAACCCAAAAGCCACGTTTATAACTATCTAGTTACGGAGTAGCTTTTGACTACCCCTAAGTCATTATATATCTCGAGTAAATACGTCAACCTCAAGTTTAAGGATATAGTATATACATTGTATATAAGATCAACTAATGATAAGTAAAATTACAACGCTCTCGGAGTGTCTCAAGGTGGGTCGATACAACTTCATGTTCTCTAATATGCGTCTATATTATTGGTTTAATATCTCTATATTCATAACCTGTGAAACATAACCATCAACCAATATATATGTTAGTCTATTAATGTATGTTCTTATATATTTATCGATTAAAGATCACTTTTAGAATAATCATCACAAAGTCGTTTATAAATATTCACAAACAAGTTGTATACTTACTAATAAATAGTAATAACATTATTTAAAGAACAAGATAATAAATTATAAATATAAGTAGATATAATTATCTGTACGATTGTCTCTAGGTATAGTCTAGCCTACCTTAATGGCACTGTGAAGGTAAAGACGGGAGGTGAGGCTGGTGGATCTCGTGCCGGCCAGCGGCAGTGGGGGACCAAGGAGCGGCAGGACGGCGGTAGCAGGGACGGGGACGGGCGATGAGATAGGGTCCATTGAACGATACGTAGGACTGCCGATTTTTGTTTTCTAGGCGTTTTTTTTGTGGACGAGGACAAACATGGCACCAGGACAATCTTTCCATGGTGCGGGAGTAATCTTTTTTTTATTTGTTAAGATATTTCGTTGTTAAGTGAGTCTTTAATATGTGTTGCTACCTTTTAGAGAGACTTTAACCTAAAATATTGATCTGGTTCTCGTCAGAGATAATGATGATTCTTGAAGTAAGTTTTGACAAAAAAAAACTAATTTATGTGGCGATGGTCCAAAATACATTCGTTTTATGCATGTAGAACAAAGGGTTAATATCTTCGGTTTTTGACCTTATTAATTGTATATCTATATATTAATAGTAGCAATCTAAATTTAATAACGGTGTTTAGTGAAAAATATCTAAAGAACAAAAATTAACTTGCTAAAACAGTTTCTGATTCGGAGCAGAGGAGTAAATCGTAATCACTAGAGCAACCGAACAAAGCCAAACATCTCCCACGAGAAATGCATCTACACAATCCCACGAAGCAAATAGGCAAAAAGCAATATACAAATCTAGACTGTATATTGGGCCCAATTGGATGTCTCAGCCCAATTGGACGCTCAGAACAGTTATGCCACACCTTTATGGCTTTATCCAGTCCCACTAAACGCGGCAATGTTCCGGGGACATTTGAGTGGGTCATGAGTCATGACTCATGCCGCCCTGCTGGCAGCAATCTGCACAACACTCGGCAACCTTTCCAAGGGAGCAACAACTACGTATCATACATTCATACTACCAACCTTGACGTGAGTAGCTGTGTCTGCAACAAATCAATCAATCAGCAGCTGTAGCTGTTGAATCCCTGCGACGATCTTTTTCCACCGTCCAATCCACACCAGGCAATGTAAGTTGAGCGCGGCACATTATGCCGCTACCACTCTACCAGTCCACCACAGCTCAGCGCTTCTCCGTTGCAAGCATCTGAGCCTCTGAGCCCGACCGGTTAGGAGGGAAGGCGCCATCGAGTGAAACGGTTAGCCGAGCGGAATCCGGCATGGGGCCGAGGACACACCAGGCGACACGCGGGTGGTCTCGGGCCGCCACACTGGACCTGCGTGGCGCGTGCGCGCTCGCCAGCCGCCGTCACTGCCCCCCTTGCTATGCGCCAGCCTGGTGGCGCGATCAGGCCACGACACCTGGGCCCTGATCATCACACAGCGGCCGAAACGCAGACGAACAGTTTGCGCTTGATTTGGCACCGTTCGTTTTTCTTATTTGATTGGTTTTTCAGGCGTTTCCGCAACTGTACATCCAAATATGTTACTCATATTCCAAACCGGGTGTCTGCAGCGGCACGTTTTCTGGAGGGAATTCACGATATACTACGTACCAACGAGTGGTATTGCCAATGAATGGTGTAGTATATCTTAATTTTTCTTTTCTAATATTGTCAATGTAGACACGTGTGCACGTACATTATCGTGACATTGATACGGAGTTCCACTGGTTTGTTCTACAATATACTCACTCCGTCCAAATTTACAAAGACTTAATTCTTCTTAGCACATTGACCAAGGGATATTGAAAATCACTATATTACTCTTGATTATTATCAAAGATCGAATTGTTGAGGATGACAAGCATTGGTGAAATAAAGGTGAAAAACCAGGATGGGGTAGTCATGTTTTTTGAGGAATTGACTCAGAAGACGGATGCCAAATTGTTGCTACAAAAAGTTTGGGGTGCAAGTTTATGGTGTTCCTCATGAGATTGGGGATTATCTATTATTGTGTGCAGTGGGTTTCATCATAGGTGCAACACAATTTGTGGATATCACGAGAAAAAGGGAATTGTGCACCTACACATTGTTGTGACGAATGCAAAATTGGTCCCTGACAATAACGACATTTGTGTTGGTGATGCTCTTTATGAGATCTTTTTTGAGTGCAAAGCAAAGATCAATTGGATCATGACGGTCTAGATCATCCTGATGGGGAGGATCAAGGTAAAGGTGATCAACATATGGAAGAAGATGCATACATGAAGGATAGAGACAGTAAAAGGCCTAAAACTAATCAGGAGGGATCATCGAGTGCACAATCTAGGTCACATGATGATGTTCCTATGTACTCGGCAAATAATGCGGGGGTTCATGCTTTGAAGAATCATGTGAAGTTATGTCCGCATGCAGTCTTTGATACAGATGGATTTACAGAAATTCTCCTCTCATTAACTCTAACCCTAACAATCACACGCCAAGCTAACAAGGCCTAGCAGCCCTCCACCACATCCTCCAAGTCCACATCCTCTTCCTCGTCCACCCCGATGATAATGGCATCGCCACTGTGACGTAATTGCCTATTTGGGGGCTGTTTGGTTGCCTGGTTCCATACGGCCAGATTCGCGGGAGCCAGGGAAACAGCATTTGGTTGCTCGTTGTATCACGTGAGCCTACATCCATGCATGCAAGATAGGTATTTGGTTGCTTGCGCGCGGTGCGGATGCCAGGCCATCAGGATGCACAAAGCACTCGGAGCCAGACTCGTGGGATACGAGCTTCATAACCGTTTTTCCAGAGCCAGGCTGAGGCGGTGCAGGCTCCCGCAGCTAGGCTCGTACGAGACGGCAACCAAACAGCCCCTTGGCCTCTCCACCTCCAACCTCTTCCGTCGTCCCTCCACCACAGGGGTGGATCTACAGTTCAATGAACATGTACCAAATTAAGGGTGCTCAAGCTCAATTGCACGTCGAATTTGATCAGTCACTTTTCTAAAGTTCTTTTCGCAGTGTTGTTTGTGATCGACTTAGAAGAAGAGCACTGACGGTCAGACGAAAATGGCTAGACTCACATCTATGGTGCCATTCACGTCACCTGTGAGCTGGAGGCTGGAGACCGAAGGGAGAGACCCTAAATCTGAAGCAATCAATATTGCGATGGAATGGATCATTACATTATTGTTAGTTTGCAATCACGCGTTCTCGCCGCATAATAACAACACTTGGTGATCTCGTGAACCCTTGCTTTGTTCTACGGTATCATTGTTGTCTGAAGTCCATGCATCTCCATCCGCCTCGTACTCACACCTGTTTGTGCAGTTATTCTATCGGTTTTGACGAGGTATCGCTTAATTTGGAGGATATATACTTGCTCCCTCAGTTCTAAATACATATTATTCTAGCTTTTAAATTTTGTTTTTAAATACATATTATTCTACAATAATTTTGATATGACTTTGTACATTTTTCCCTTCTAGACCTTTTCACTTTAGCTAATTCTCATGTCATTTACTACTATAGGCTACAATAAAACACACCATTAAAAAAATATAATAAAGATAGGTAATTCAATCTTCTGTAGATATGTCTTAATGAAAGTATAAGAACGTAGAATAGCATCTATTCAGGAACGGAGGGAGTAACAAAATGCTAAGGTTAATTTACTATTCCCTTGTTCTGTAATATAAATTCCCCTTCTTAGGAAGGGTTGTCCAATAATATAAGTCTATGGGGATGTAAAAAATGTATGTATTGCAATATTTTTATTATATATTCATACTTTAATGCTGAAAAAATGATGACTGGTTGTAGCATATCATTTAATATACGTATATATATAGTTCAATGATATTTTTTTTAATCTTTTTGATCTATATGTAAAGTGGCTTTAATTTATATTGCTTGTCGGATGGAGTAAATTTATCTCAAAAGTGATGCTCTTTAATGTTAAAATATCCTTGCAACTTTTTCCGTTTTATTAAAGCTACGTACCCTTCTACACTTCATTTTGCGCGGGCTGGCTTTTCTCATTATACCATGTCATGTCGAAACTAGGTAGAAAAGTCAGTCAGGACAGCAAAATTTTCGCATTTAATTTGCATGAACAAACAACCGGTAGAAGCCGATAAACATCATGCTTACCAAAATTATCGCTCACCAATGAATGGCTAAGATTTAAAGTAGCATCTTACCTCCCAATAGGACATAGGATCACCATGAAAGAAATCATCATATCATTAACCATACAGCAGCGCCCTGAACATTCCTTTTATGAGATTATACATACTGCAAGTTTCTTCTTGATCTAGCATTGATGTCTTTGGAGCTCTCCAATGATCGATGGCTGCTCTCTAGATGGATTACAACGAGAATATCTAAAGAACGCTATGGCGTTCTAAGCAAAAACAATGAGAATGCTCAAAACGGTCGGATCCCTTGAGACGAACAGCTACATGACGCCCGTTTCACGCTCATCGCCAGTGAATCTCCCTGCACGACGATGATTGTGGCAACGAGGAGCAACGCGGCGAAGCATGTCGATGGCGAGTATGGCCGGTCGATGCCGCGATGGGTAATGAGTGATGCCAACCGCGAGCGGACTTGGTGACCAACGGCAGCGGCCGGTGTGGCATAATACGACGCTGAGGGTGAAGAGGTGCCAGATTCTCCCCTAAAATATGCTAAAACCTTGGTTTGTTTGATTTTTTGTTTAACCTTGTTTCAACTCTTTTGGAATTTATTGAAACTCTCTGAAATGGGCATGAAGGTATGTGTAATTTTCATAAAACTCTTCTGAAACATGCGTGAAACTAGGTGGACATTACATGAAACTTGAGGTTCAATTGAAGTTTTAATTTCCTTCAGTTTTGAAACTTGAAGTTTTACCATGTTTCAGTTTGGACTATTTTAAAACTTGAGGTTTCATTGAAGTTTCACCATGTTTAAGTTTGGACTATTTTGAAACTAAAATTTTATTGAAGTTTAAGTTCTTGAAGCTTGAGGTTTCATTGAAGTTTCATCAAAGTTCTAAGGGAAATTCCATAAAACTTCTACACCGATGAGGTGTAACGTAGGCTAGCACCTTCCATGACATGTGGACAACTTAGAGGTTGTTGGGGTTACAAGCCAAACAGTATGAAAGAGAGGTCCTTGTGGTGGTACCCGCGGAGGGGGTACGTTCAGTGACCCAAAGTAAGTGTATGGGGAAACGAGTGGAGAGGATAGTCTTTATGTTCTTTCTTTTTTCTTCACGCTTTACATAACAAGGTCGGGCTATTTATAGGCTCTTTGCCGGTCCAAATTGATGTTTACAATTATGCCCCTACAAGGCCTTTGGAGTACTAGGGGTCTTAAGGTATTTTTCCTTCAAGCTAGCTAGTCTATAAGCCTTATGATGACTATTGACATAAGATCTCTGTTCGCCCTCTCGCACCTTCCTGGTGTACGCCTTTAGACTGCAGGCATACCCTAGGCCAAAGTGATTAGACAAATAGGCTCACCGGCTTTGGGGCGAGAGGTACCTCGATGCTAGACCCTAGCTGAGGCATAGGGTGGTCACCGTCCCCCAACAGAGGTCATAGCTCAGAGTAGGCAAGTCAGTGCTTTAAGATTTAACGAGGGCACATAAGTTTGTGCAATGTCATTGCGTAAAACACAGAGGAATGCACATAGAGTTCAAATGAGGTGGGGCAAGGGCGAATCTAGTCAAGAGTCACATCACCATGACCAGCTGACTTAAGGTGTGACCTGTCACAAAGCATTTTTCATTCAGGTTCAGTGTACCGTTGAAGCCAGAGAAGACATTATTACTGAGAGGTCCAAGACCAACAAACGATAATGCCCTTGATCTGATTCATAGCGAGTAGTGAGCAGTAACCTACACCATATGTTCATGGAAATGAGCTGAATCTGGGCACGTCTGGCCAAGCTATCTACGCAGAGTTAGAAAATTTGCCCCCCCCCCCCCACCAAAAAAAAATCCTGATTCACTATAGAAGAGAACTGAGAAAGCTCGCCTGTGTAAGGGCGTGTGTAAATTTGTAACTCGCCTGTTATTATTTTTCTATAATGAATACTAAGGTTCTAGCTATTTTTTGAAAAAACAATTTCAGGCCACGTACTGCCCCGATATGTCCATCTTACGGCAACGCTGCCGCCACGCTCCATGTGCACGCAAAAGCCATCCAAACCGAGCCATGCCGCCTCTACCCAATAGCCAAAGAGCATGAGACGCCGCAAAGCTAAATGCAACATTTTGCTGCGCTGGACACGAGTGCACGAGCTAACCAATGGCCTGTGCTGCTGAAGCCAACGCCTTTCTAATCCCATCATATTTTTTAAAAAAAGAATCTAAAGAACTAAATTAAAAAATAATCCATTCTATATCGTGAAAACGCTCACGTACAACAGCAAGTGCTGTCGAGCAAGATAGAATAACAAAAACCTATCATACTCGCGTACTGCAACAGGTATTGTCGAGTCAGGATTGGGCGATAGGAACCTGCCAACGCTCGAGCATCGTGGAGTTACCATCTTACCACAGTAACATACCGCTAGATTTGTAAAACATGATAAGGAAAAGGCTAGAAAAATAATGGCTTGTGTGCAGTCTAGGCTCCTTTGGCGTTAAAAAGGGAAGAAAAGCTTGCCCGCGCCTTAGCTTTGCTCATCGGGCTCACGTGCTTTACCAAACGGATGTTTCCAGACCGAGCCACGTATACGCACAACATGACCGAATTACTCGAGCTCCTGACGACTACAGGCTAGTGAGCTACAGCTGCGTGTGGTGTGTCTCACTGTTGACACGGTCACGTGATGCATGGGAAGGATCAGATCAGCCGAGAACGCAAGTTGGTGAGTTGGGTACTCGTAAATCGTAATACAACAAACGCTGGCTTAGCATTCTTTCTATTTGTGGCTTATGCTCGCACGGCGCGTGCAGGATATACAGGTAAAGAATTAGGGGAAAAGGTTACAGGTGTTGTTGATAGGTTGATATGATACCGAGACATGCAGTCGGTTGTTACGTTAACGTAGGAGCAATAGATTACTGCCAAACTGACAGTGAAATACTATGCTCTAATCCTAGAGACACAGAGAACGTGTTTGGTTAGGCCTTTTTTAGCCCGCAATACTTCCCAGCGCTATTGGGTCTCGTTGGACTGCGTTTGGTTCGGTGAGCCCGTAAATCGATCGCAGCGCTAGCCGATACCAGCTTCAGAGTCTCGTTACCGCTCGGGAGGCAGCGTTATCCCTTTCCTCGCGACTTCAGCAAAGCTCGGGAGACCGCATCCTCGGCGCATCCTGCGACCGCATCCTCGGCGCGCCTCCGGTGAGCACTTCCTCGCCGGTGAGAATCTCCTGCCCCCATTGTCCTCCCCATCTCCCTCTCCCTCTCTCTCTCTCTCTCTCTCCCCCTCTCCCTCTCCACCCTATCCGTTTCTCCGAACCCTAACTTTTGCAATCCACAGCATCACGCCGGCGAGGACCTCCCTCTCCCGTCGCATCACGCCGGCGAGTACTCTTGTTGATTTGGATATACGTGTCATCCGGTGAGGACCTCCCTCCCCTTTTTCTCCCTCCCATCCGTCTCCACCCCATCTTTGCAGATTGTAATAAAACTATGCAGTGCTTTGCAGATTGTGAAAGAGGAGAACTGGGAAACATTCGTCGCTGATTCATTGCTCTATGCGAAGGTGCGTTGATACGGAATGGTTCTGTTCTCTTATCCTGTGATTCATTGACTTATGAAATTATCAATCATGATTTCTGGTTTTATTTCCTAGTATGGAAAAGTGGAACTCAGGTATAGAATTCATCGTAGTTCACTACTACAGTTATTATTGTTGAATATCTAATCTGACTCCTCGATGTTACTGTTTTGCTTTGTAGGCCTTATTGTTAGCAGTTACTTTGGTCATTGATTATTGGTTGACCCTCTGCTACTTACTGCGATTTATTGGTATGTTTTTGTCTATCTTTGGGTGGTATTATTGCGTATTCGTAGTGATACTTGTTCATGAACATCAGTAGAAAAATAACATAATTAATTTATTATCAAGTTTTTCTGGCACTTAATAAGGAATTCTATTGTTACCTCAAGCTCCTTAAGTGCTCACTGTATGGTTCATATTTTTTGGTAGCCTGTTGTTTAAGAAAAGTTAGATATAGACCTGCTTTGTTTCACCTGTTACATACTTGAAATATGTTGCTCTTTAAACCTAATATACATTGCCAAGTAAAGTAAATATGTTGTTCTGGAGATGGATTTCTGGTACCCTGCGTTTCTAGGACTTTGTAGATTTATCTGTGTGAAATGTTTAGTACTAGAGGCTAGAAATTAGGTATTCAAGTAGAAATTTCTAAGTACCCTGATGTACCCTGCGTTTCTGGTACCCTGATGTTTGATATGCGATCATTCTGCTTGGGTTGGATTTTGTTCTGTCCTCCTCTTCTGATTTTGTTCTACTGATGTGGTGGTCTGGAGTCTGCACTGTTAAGTAATATTGGAATGTTTTCCCTTGCCCGTGATAGTATTTGTTAGCAAGGGAAACTTGATTTGTGAATTGTTATAGAGAGATGTCAGTTTTGTTGAACTTTGACATTGGTGGTAAACTAATAGTACCCCAGGTGAGCAGATATTGCGTAATCTTGAGTGGTATTAGTTAGGTTTGGTCAAGTGGTGGACTTGGTGATATGAGTTGGCATCGGACTTAAAGTGGGTTTTCTGTTGTTAGCTTAGCTTCTCTTTCTTTCTTTTTTCTCTTCCTTTTTTTGGCCATGGACACATATTGTGCTGTCAAATTGAGCATCCTAGCAGAATGCGCATAAATTTCAACTTAAGTTTTTTGAGCTAAGGTTAAGCTTTTCTTTTCGCCTTCAGCAAGATCTGGAAATACCTCTTTTGTATGTCTTCGCTTAAGCGACTAATGACTGTGCATTGTTACAATTTGAACCATTTGGTTGTTCATATGCGTGGCTTTCCTGCTTTCATAAACCTATTGAGATTGTCTACTCCTTTTTTTAAACCTAGTAACATCAGTGATGCTCCTGAAATGGTCTACTTTTTTTAAACCTAGTAACATCAGTGATGCTCCTGAAATGGTCTAATTGGTTAACATGCTTCTAGGTTTCGTTGCTGCATTTGGCTGACATTACTGAGGAGGGAGTTACATTTCAGGTAGATTCTTGCAGCTACCTGTTCTTTTTTTAGATGTGACAGGATAAGACTTATTCCCCCACACTTCAAATAATCAAATTTATTATTTAGTGGATGAGTTGTCAGTTCCACATAATGTAGCACTTAAGGCCATTTCTTTCTTTATTGCAAAACAATTTGTGATCTTGTTAGTTTGTCATTTTCAGAAATCTAACTCTACCTTGCACAATTCTATCTGATAGGTCAAGGAAGAACCTCTCCAGAAAAGTTTTGCCCCTAGGTGTTTAGTGCTGTTCGTGTCAATTTTGGAATTCGGAGAAAAGTCGATCGCTCATCGCCAGATGTCCATCGAAGAGAGAAAATTAAGTTCGATAAACAAGAGCACTGCATTAAATCCAAATGCGTAAGAATTTGTTCCTTCATCCCTTAGATCTGTCAATGATGCTTTGTTGTTTGTTCAGTAATTGCTACATTAAAATGCGGATCTGGTCTGTGGTAGCTTGGCTATTCAATCCCTTTACTTTCACCGTTGGCACAAGAGGAAATTGCTCTGAATCTATTTTGTTGTCATATATAGTCTGTGCTGTCATACTCTGGATTCTCATATGTTTGATGAAGGGTGTAAGCTCTGAATTCTCATATGTTGTGTTGGTAATTGCTCTGAATTCTCATACTCTGGATTCTCATACTCTGAATTCTCATATGTTGTGTTGGTAATTGCTCTGAATTCTCATACTCTGGATTCTCATATCCGCATTCAGAGTGGGCCAACATATGAGAATCCAGATCTGCCAATGCATGCTCTGTTGTGTTGGTTTGATGCGTTCCAGGAAAGATGTGGTGAGTTGATTCCATTACCTTTACCACACCGTTAGAACCAAACACCACCTAAGGAAATGGTTACTTGTCTTTATCCAAACAAGCTTAAGGAAAGGGAAGACATTACGTAAGTGAACCAAACAAAAGGTGTTTTTCCTTACATTGGAATGGTTAACCCTGTGAGTTGATTCCATTACCCTTACCACACCTTAGTTAGAACCAAACACCACCAGAATAGTAGGATATTAGGAGTGGGAATGGGATTGAGACACGAGAGATTGATGAATAGATTTATCTTATTTTATATTCTAATCCTATTTCCACTCTTCATTTCGCACTGTCCAAACAGCCTCTTAAAGGACTAAGACTCTAGCAAGAGCTAGCTGTACGGTGATCCACGAATTGATTAATGCCTTATTTTCTTTCGCCCATTCACTAGCTACTTTATGTCGTTTTCATATATCCAATGCGTAAAGCAAAGGCACGATATCAGAAAAATCAACGAGATCACATGACATTTTGGATAGATACGTTAGATTATTATCTTCGGATAGGAGTAAAGGGCCAAGGGCACTCGCTGTTAGATCACCATTTGAACTGCCAAAACTTTTATGCCAGTCAAGCAGTGATATCATGACGAAAAAGGCTAAAGCAACGCGCACAATCAACTCCTTGCAGTACTAGCCAGCCAGTATGCATGCATGATCGAGTGCCACACCATCTCACAGAATACAGAGCACGGAGACAGAGTAGTTGGTTAAATAGGAACAAAACCTCCTCGAGTCTTGACACAAAAGAACTATAATAGTACATCTATATGCACATGATATGCATGCACCATCAATGTTATCACAAGAAGATCTTACAATTCGTCTCATTATATTGTAGTGTTTTATTTTGGTTGGGTGTAAGCGCTAAAGAACAAACAAGAGAGAGAACAATAACAGCGTCATCACTCGTCAAGTTTTGTACGCTTTGTTTGGCTTGGTGTGCGAGCTACCCACCCAAAGAACAACCTCCCAGTTCTCTCGCATGCCAATCGTGCGATTATTGGCCCCTCGTTTTGTCCACTTCGCAGCTAGCCACCTCCATTCACGAACCACGTAGGAGTGTATTGCAAGATATTGTAATGTTGGCAAGCGGCAGCCATCGGCGCGGTGGCGTTTCTTCCCACCAGCTGGAGACCCTGAAAGTCATGCTGCACGACTGATTGACTTGGGCTGATCGTGGAAGTCCCTTTCGATTCGTGCACGAAACCCAATCCCTGCCTTCTTTTCTGGTCTACTTCTTCTCTTCAGGCTGCTCTACCAGTTGATGTGCCAACAGCTACCCCAAAAACATCACTTTGTTTTAAGCATGCAAGATTGGCAGCTTTGGCAACCATAGTTGATACTAAAATTGAAATTGCGTGTATTTTGTAGAGGAAAAGCCTGAGCTGGTTAGAAAAGCTGACTTGAAAGACACGAGTCATGTTTGTTTAGGTTTTTTTATCAGTTTAAAAGCTCAAATCTAAACAAATATATGGTACTTAAGTTTTTTCAAAAGCTATAAGCCTTTATATCAATAAAAGCTAAAAGAATCGAAGATATGTTTTTTTGGCTTATTGAGGGTTGGTCTTAGACTGAGGGCCTGTGTGTTTTTATTTTTATTCTAAATTCTAGCTCCAAAAGCAGAATAAAAAAGAAACAGACTGATTCTAGAAATCGATTCTCACAATCCACCCCACCTATATACACTAAAATCCACTATCCACTTCATATATGCTTTCGGATTTTAGCTTTTTGGAGAATCAATTTCTCTATAACCACAATCCAGAATCAGTTTTTAGAGAATCCAAAGCAAAAACATACAGGCCCTAATACCATTGGAGTTAAGGTAAAATTAATCTCCTTTGTCACATATAAAGCCGTTTGCTTTTAAAATATTTAAGCCTAAAAGCTAACTTTAATCTATAAACTAAAAGTCTATGCCTAAATAAATAGGACCATAGAACCGACAATCATGGAATCAAATTCCAATAACCAAACATTGATCTAGAAATAACCATTACAACCTGACTATTATGGCATATACAATAAGACCATCTCAACATACTTTTAGTATGTTCACGTTAGCTTTGTCCTATATAGAAGAGTGGACAAAGAGGAGAGAGAAGAAAACTAGCTCTTATTTAGTAGTAAGCATGGCACAGGAGTATAGATAGATTAGCTATGTACAAGAGAGAAGAAGTAGTTAATATACAGCATCTAAAGCCAACCTTTAGAAATAACTATTGTACAAGCTGGCTTTGATGCTTACTCTAGATGATATAGATAGGATATAGAGTAAGTAGCTGATTTTATTATTGTACTTGTCCTTATTAGCCTTGCATTGGCATCTATACATGCAGATCAATGCTAGACGCGGCGGTAAATATGGCCAGCCTGAATTGGGTAGTTACGAAAAAGATCTTGTCCGACCGTTTGGAATGGAACACTACATTAGTTATATGAAGAGCAACTTAAATTAGGACTATGCAAATGCACAAGAGAGGGGGAAAAAAGCCAACTGGTTTGTCGGTCCAAGAGGGAGGCTGCAAGCAGATCAATCCCCCCGTAGGTGCCATCATTGTCTCCTACCAGCACCAAACATAATCTGCTAAGCAAGTGGTTTGGTGCTTAATCTCTCTGTCGTTTTGTTAAGGAGCACATGAGTTTGGGAATGACTAGTTTGACAGTAAACTCAAACTAACAAATTTAAGGACATTTTTTTAAAATGATATCTGTCATCTTCTCCATCCATCTCCACTTTTCCCTCTTCCATACTCACTTTCCTACCTCCCTTCCTTTCTCTCCAACTCAAAAATTTAAATTTGGAAAATTTTAACTTTGAAAATTTTAAATAGGAAGTTTCAACTCGAAAAAAATATAAATAAAAAAATTTCAAATCAGAAAGTTTCAACTTGGAAAATTTCAAATTAGAAAGTTTTAACTCAAAAATTTTTCAAATTGAAAATTTTAAATAAAAAAAGTTCAAATTAGAAAGTTTCAACATGAAAAATTTTAAATCGAAAAAATTCAACTCCAAAAACTTTCAATTCCAAAACTTTTGGTTCAAAATGTTTCGATTCAGAAATTTTTGGCTTGAAAAGTTTCAATTTTAAATTCAAACCAAAATTTGCAGCTTGAAATTTTTTAAATAATTTTTGAATCGAAAAGTTTCATCTCAAAACAAAAAAAATTGAAATCAATAATCTTCCACTAAAAAAGTTTCAACTAAAAAAAATACGTTTCAACTTCAAAAACTTTTGATTCAACAAACTTTCGGCTCAAAAAGTTTCGATTCAAAACTTTCAAAAGTAATTAAAAAATACTTATTTTCAAAAACTTGGAGAAAACTTGAAATTCAAAACTATTTTAAGGTTGAGGGAATGGGAATGGAGGAAGAAAGGGAGTTGAGGGGGATGGCGCCACGTGCCGCAACTAGAGAGTCTTTGAGGTTGAAGGAAAATGAGGGAAGGAAGGATATACTGTCATTTGTCACAAAGAAAGAGCATTTGAAGGGGTAGAAAAAAAGGTAAAACAAGTAGGTGTTGCTATCTGTCATAAGTTAAGGAGGCGACCAGAATCCAGCAATATAGACCTATTTGCCTTCTTAATGTTAGTTTCAAAATTTTTACCAAAGTTGGAACTAATAGACTCTGTAGAGTTGCTGGGAATGTAGTAAGACCGTCCCAAACTGCTTTTATGCCGGGTCGGAATATAATGGAGGGAGTAGTCATTTTACATGAGACTATTCATGAATTACACGTTAAGAAACTTAATGGTGTAATTTTCAAAATTGATTTTGAAAAGGCCAATGATAAAGTTAATTGGTCTTTTCTTCAACAAACATTACGTATGAAAGGTTTCTGTCCTAAGTGGTGCAAATGGATTGAAAATTTTGTTTCTGGTGGTAGTGTGGGTATCAAAGTTAATGATGATATTGGACGCTACTTTCAGACGAAAAAAGGGCTTCGGCAAGGTGATCCCATGTCGCCTATTCTATTTAACATAGTCGCTGACATGCTTGCTATTTTGATAAAGAGAGCAAAAGAAGATGGCCAGGTAAAAGGGGTCATTCCCCACCTTGTAGATGATGGTTTGTCCATTTTGCAATATGCAGATGATACCATTTTGTTTATGGATCATGATTTGGAACAAGCTAAAAATATGAAGTTATTGCTTTGTGTCTTTGAACAATTATCTGGTCTAAAGATAAACTTTCATAAAAGTGAAATTTTTTGTTTTGGGGATGCCAAACGATTTGAGGGTGATTATACTGAGTTATTTGGTTGTGAAGTTGGCGCATTTCCTTTTTGATATTTAGGGATACCAATGCATCACCGTAAGCTCCGTAATATAGATTGGAATGCAGTTGAAGATCGCTTTAAGCGAAAATTAAGTACTTGGAAGGCTAAGCTTTTGTCCTCTGGGGGACGATTGGTTTTATTAAATTCAGTACTTAGTAGTTTACCGATGTTCATGATGTCCTTTTTTCTGATTCCAAAGGAAGTTTCAAAAAAATTAGACTATTATCGATCAAGGTTTTTTTGGCAAGGAAATGATACTACGAAAAAATATCATCTTGCTAAATGGGACATCCTTTGCCGTCCTAAAGATCAAGGTGGACTTGGTATTACAAATCTCCATATCAAGAATAGATGTCTTCTGAGTAAGTGGTTATTTAAATTGCTTAATGAAGATGGGACTTGGCAGTCATTGCTTACGAATAAGTATTTGAAATCAAAGACCTTGTCACAAGTTCAAATTAAACCCAGTGATTCACATTTTTGGAAAGGTCTTTTAAAAGTCAAGGACCAGTTTCTCAGTTGTGGGACTTTCAATATTAAGAATGGTTCACAAACTAGATTTTGGGAAGATGTTTGGGTGGACAGAGACCTCTTAAGGAGCAATTCCGATCTCTATAGTATTGTTATTACTAAGCACATAAGCGTGGCAAAGATTCGAGTCGGTGCCATTAAATATTCGTTTTAAGAGAGCATTACAGGTGACAAATTAAATCATTGGCATACTATTGTAGCTAAAATAGCTCATGTTCAGTTATCAAGAGAGAAGGATATTTTTATTTGGAATTTTCATACCCATGGACAATTCTCGGTTCGCTCAATGTATCAACATCGGTTGAACCAGGAACTCCATTTTCTCATAAATTCATTTGGAATTTGAAGATTCCACTCAAAATTAAAATTTTCCTTTGGTACCTTCAATGAGGAGTTATTTTGACGAAAGATAATTTGATTAAGCTTAAACCGGGTGGGAAATCAAAAGTGTTGTTTTTGTGATTGTAATGAAAATATTCAGCACCTTTTCTTTGATTGTCAATATGTCAGACCTATTTGGAGAATAATCCATATAGCTATTGGGTTGAATCCACCTGTTTCTATAACTCATATGCTAGGGAACTGGCTCAGTGGTATTGAAAGAAAAACGAAACATCAGATCTTGATGGGTGTGGCTGCTATTTGTTGGGCTATCTGGTGTTCTCGTAATGATACTGTGTTTCAAAACAAACGATACTCTTCTTTTATGCAGGTTGTCTTCCGGGGAACCTATTGGATGCGATTCTAGGCGTTGTTGCAACGTGAGGAAGCAAGGGAGAACATTCGTTCTATATGCACAAGATTGGAGACTGTTGCAATGGATTTTTTTGCCAAGAACGGATGGAATATTTACAATAGGCTTTGCTATCCTTAATTTTATGTTGTTTCATCATTCATGTAATTTTGCATCCCTTAAATTTCAGCTAGATAGCTGAATACTTTGTAATAAGACCGGACTGTGTGCTTTTGCAGAGGCCGGAGTTACTTCCATTGTCTAAAAAATCTGTCATAAGAAGAGAACATTTAAGAGGGAAGGAGGCAAATACTATCACTTATCTCGAGAAGAAGACGTGGCCACAAAATCTTTGGTAAAAAGACCCTTAAATTAGCGGTTCATCATCAGTCAAGATGCTGGCTAAATAAGAAATTCATCACCGAGCTAACCACATCATACATTGACGCGTCTTAAGCTTACATGACCCACTAAGATAGCAGAATGAAAGGAGGAAAGAAAAACAAAGACGTTCAAGCCTGCCTTTCCCACGACGTGTGTGAAGCGTATCTAGGTATGTACATGCACAAACGGAGAACTCAAGTCAAAACCAAGTTCTCACCAAAGGGTTCAAACCAGCGAATGGAAAGCCAAATGACCAAATGCTTTCAGATAATTGTTTATGTGGAACTAGGAAGAAACTCAAGAAAGGAGGTACCGGCATACGTCAGACTCAGAGTGGTTAAGGGTGCGTTTGGCAGAGCTCCTAGCTTCAGTTTCTCCATAAAAAGCTGAGGAGCTCTACCAAACAAGAAAAAATCAACCAGCTTTACATAGGAATCCGAGAAAGTGATTCATGTTTTTTGACTTGCAGTCTGGGAGCCAAAAAAACCCGCTCTCCACCTGATTCACAGCTTCTTAGTTATGAACCTCTCCACCAAGTTCATAACTATTTCTCAAACAAGAATCACTTCCACCAAAGAATCGATTCCATAGAAAATCAGAATCTGAAACTAGAGAATCAGGATCTGGAGCTCTGCCAAAAAGGCCCTAAATAATTGCAAGGAGACACCAGGCTGAAGCCAAAAGCTCGGTAGCACTACAGTAAACCCGCAAATTAACGTCGGCCAAAAGCCGACGTTAATTAGCGATTTGCCGACGTTAATCGTAATTAACGGCGGCAAATCGCTAATTAACGCCGCTTTTGGCCCACGATAGTTAATCGACGTTAATTAGATAATTAACATCGGCCGCCGACGTTAATTAGTAATTAACGCCGGCCTAATTAGGTCGACGTTCATTATCGCGTGACTTATAATTAACGCCGGCCCCGGTTGGCGATGATAATTACTAATTAACGCCGCTTGGGCTCGCCGACGTTAATTAGCTCGTCGGATAATTAACGTCGACTTAGATTTGGCCGACGTAAATTAGTGATTTTGCCGGAGTTTTGTCGGGCGAAAATACGGCCCCAGGGTTACTAATTAACATCGGCTATGGCCTGGCCGATGTTAATTACCGCTAATTAACATCGGCTAATGGCCTGGCCCACGTTAATTACCGCTAATTAACATCGGCTATGTTCTGGCCGACGTTAATTACCGCTAATTAACATCGGCTAATGGCCTGGCCCACGTTAATTACCGCTAATTAACATCGGCTGACCCTGTTGGCCGACGTTAATTAGTAATACCAGGGACAACTTTTTCCCTATTTTCATGTTTCGCCACACAATTCAATACATAATATAATCAACATTGACAGCAATTCACACATCAACACATATAATTCACGAATATAAACAATCCAACACAGAATATGCATATAATCAAGTTATCGATCCATCATAATGTCCAAATTGTCATTACATCCAAAAAAGACCAAAGTGACATAGCTACAAACACATCCAAAGTTCAACTCGAATCATACACATCCATCCAAAGTGACACAACTATCAAACAATCTACAACTGCTGGCCGCCATCTGGATTATTGGAGTTCTGGCCGCTTGATCCGGATGCAAAGAGCGCATTGACAAAGTCAGTTGGACCGTCGGTTCCCTACATAAGAAAATGCAAGATTAGACAATAATATAAGAATGAATGTACCATAAGAAAGCAAGTAAGAAACGAACCGCCGGATCTGCAGGTGCTGCAAGTGTTGGAGGCGGAGTACTATAAAACGGGGACCCATGTGCCGTTGATCCCTACATAAGGCAACAATTATAGCTAGATTGATCAAATTTTACTAGATTTACAAGTTTTGACTAAGTTTAGCTAGAAATGTTATAAGTGTAGCTATATTGAGTAAATTTAACTACATTTACAAAGTTTAACTAGAATGGACCAAGTTTAGCAAAAATGAACTAAATATCGTTAAATTCATCAAACTTAACTCTAGAGATACTTAGTCTTACTAGATTCGCTATGTCTCGCTAGAAATGACTAAGTTTGGCTAGATTGACTAAATGTAGCTAGTTTGAACAAGATTAGGTACAACAAACTAATATTATCTAGATTGACTAAGTTCAACTCGATTCACAAAGTTTAGCAAGAATACCGAGTCGCAGGAGGTGCCGGAGGATACATCCCCATTGTGGCGGCGCGGCGGCTACTGAACGTTGGAAAGACAATGTTTTGCCCCATCGCTCGAACATTGCCTACAAATACAATGTATAAGTATTTTGAATTAATATATTCTCTAAATGCAATAGATTGAAGACTTGACTTACTTGAATCGCCGATTGTCAAGTTGTTCGGTATGAAGCGTAGTACTCTTGTCGCGCCCTTGCATACTCATCACGTTGGCGCAGCCCTCACGCAGCCTAGTAACCTCCAACCGCTGTCCGAGGAGCGACGGCTACCAACCCCGAGCTCGGGACGAAGAAGATCCTCTCACCAAGACCACCGACGAGTCGATCACTCCGAGGAACATGGAGTACCTTCAAAATGCGTGACCACAAAGGCTTGAGCACTTGAAATTATGACTTCATGAATTTTTAGAAGGTATGACATCTCACCGTCCATGGGCCTTGCCGCCTCCACTAGCATGCACAGCCACGCCGTCAGCGGTTCCTTCCTCCAATCATAGTCTTCACCATGGTGCTTGACCATTTCTCGCCATATTTCTCCTACATAACCAAATCGACAATTGAAATGGGCGGACCCTTTCGACAACTGTGTCCTTACGGAAGGCATTCTCTGGAACCTAAAAGCGTGTCTCGAGGGTGAAACGCTGTGGCAATCGGTAATGATCTTTCCACCATTTACAAGGCGAAAACAATCGGTTCCGAACCACGATCGGACATGTCAAATTTCCATGATGACTCCAAACAAAAAAATACCATAGGCCATGAAATCATGAATGCACCACAAATATGCAACACGAAGGTTGAATTTACATTTCTTATGATCATACGCCTCTACCCCCGTCCATAATTTTTTCACTCTTCGATCAAGGGTTTGAGCATCACATTGAGACGCTTTCCGGGATGTTCAGGCGTATGATGAGGCACAGAACATAAACTCATATTTCATGCAAAGGGAAGGTGGAAGGTTGTATGGAATAGCAAAGATCGCCAAGACGAGTATGATGCGGCGGTTGTGTTGAAAGGCGAAACCATCGGCCGCCAACCCAATGCGAACATTTCTCGCATCCTCGCGAATTCCTCGTCAAAGCTATCTAGAGCCTTCCATGCCTCACTATCCGACGGTGCACCATTACTCCGTCGTTCTCACGCACACCTTCTTTGTGCCACCTCATGTGCCCGCACTTCGCTTTGAGATAAACAACCGCTTCAAATTTAGGTGTGAGAGGCATGTACCGGTTGCTTGTGTGCGACATCGGTCGTTACCTTTTCACCTTCTTCGCTCAACACCTCGACAAATCTTGGTTTTTACACACTAAGCAATGCTTCTCTTTCTCATGCTCCTTCCGAAAAAGCATGCGCTTATCCTTGCACACATCAATCTTCTCATACTTCATACCGAGACCGCATAACAACTTCTTAGACGGTACATGTCTCTAGGCATCTTATGATTCACCGGCAGTATATCAGAGATCAATTTCACGAGATCATTGTAACAATTATTGGAAAAGAAATACTTGGACTTAATGGCCATGAGCCGCGTCACAAAAGCAAGCTGGGTCACTTTCGTGTGTTCGTGCAATAGCTCTTCAGAAGCTTTAAGTAGCTCAAAGAACTCCCGAACCTCACGTGTTGGCGGATCCTCCGAGTCTCGTTAATCTCGGACGCAAAGCTTCTAGCATCTCATCCATTCTATCATCGCCCGCCCTATCATCTTCCTCTTCAACCGCAACTTCGTGTCCTTGAGCACGTGACTCACCATGATGTACCCACAACTCAAAGCTTGGCATGAAACCGAACCGACACAAAAGTGCGAGACATCGATTTCTTGTCCCGGGGTGGAAATTACGGACTTGCTGCATGGGCACTTCACCTTAACAAGATTAGACATAGAGAAGGCACGGTCCACAAAAGCGGTAGCCTTGACCGCCCACTCACCGAGTGAGCCCCACTTTTCTACCAACCTTCATACATCCATCGGCGGTCGTCACCCATACTTGAGGCTATATAGGTTAAATCAACAGTTATAAGGTTCATTTTGTTTCTATATATCACGACCCTACATCTATAGGAAAGGATATATCCTAAACTCATTTAAGTGGGTCGACAAAGCAGATTTATGACGAGCTCAGAGTCCGAATGAAATTTCAAGAAGATAACCTCATTGTTCTCCACCGCACGCCGGATATGGTGCAGGGAGAACAACAGGTTATGACGCCGAATTTCATTCGACTCGTGGCTCATCATAAATACCGTGACTTTGTCATCCACTCCGAGGTCATCCAAAAAGGACAATTCCGACAAAGACATCTCACATGTCACACATGTGAGACATGCCGATCCAAACGGGTGACGCATAAGTTTCATGACACTATGTGATTTCAAATCAAAAATAAAAATCCGACGATAATCCATTACTCAAATATATATTTATAAGTACAAAATGGATATATAAATTAAAAAAAAACATGTGACAAATCAATATATCAAATGTATCTATGTATTTTGTCATGCCTCTACCAACATATGCATCATTAGTTCATTACTCACCCACGCTGCCTTGCATCATGGTACCACTCCAAAACCATATCGATCTAATTAACAGTGTGATGATCACGAAACCAATCCAAAAGTGGCCTCACTTAAAGTGTTAGAACAGAAACCCAAGGCATTGGTCATTATCAATAATAATTATGCCTAAAATATGACAAAATACACGGTCACAAGCAACATAAGCAAAAGCATACAACTAGAGCATGCTACTGTACAATACTGAGGTAGCCACTACATAACCCATACAACTAGTGCATGCTAAACAAAAGCTGCATATCTATTACTCAACAAAGTGCTTCACTACAATGCTAAACAAAACATGACAAATGCAGTGACTAGCATAAGCAATCCAACTAACAATCAAGTTCACGGAGCCTTATCGCAGTATTAACGCCGCCGGGGTTTTCGCCGATGTTAATTAACTAATTACCCCATTAATTTACTAATTACGAGCCATGCATCCATAAGCGAAACAGGATCGACCTTCAAGCTTGTGGCGCCGGAGGGAGGAGGACGCGGCGGGGACTAGGTCGCCGCCGGGATTTGTCGCCGCCACGGGCGGGATTGGGCGGGGGCGGCGCGGGGGCGCTGGTCGGCACCGTCGTGGCGGGGGCGTGGCGGGGCGGCGCGGCGGCGCGTAGGCGGGCGGCGGCGCGGCGCGGCGGCGCGTGGCGCGCGCGGGCGCTGGCGCGTGGCACGCGGCGACGCGCGGCATGGCGCGGGCGGCGGGCAGCGGCGCGGCGGCGGCGGCGCGCGCGGCGGGCGGCGCAGCAGCGACGGGCGGGCGAAGTTTTTGTTGGGCACGCGCGAGTGTTTTTTGGGCGCGGGCCGTGCGAATTCCCGACCTAATCTCAACAATTAACGTCGGCTAGGTCTGTTGGCCGACGTTAATTATCTAATTAACGTCGGCTATGTCTTTTGGCCGATGGTAATTAGCTAATTAACGTGGGCCAATTGTCAGCCGACGTTAATTAGTTAATTACCGTCGGCTTATTCCTTGGCCGACGTTAATTAATCTGGCCGACGTTAATTTCTCTGTTTCCTGTAGTGTAGGATAGAAGAGCAGAGCTAGGGAACTTGCGATTCGCTGGAATTCATGCTTGTCTAGCTCTATCAACCTCATTTTTTACAAATCTAGCTCCTTATATGTGTATTTGCAAATTTAGCCTCCTCTTTGCCCCTTCCACATCTAGAGAGAGCGAAAGCTCCCTGACACGTTCAGCAAACCCAGGAGTAGTAAGGGTCATCGTGGCAGGTGAACTTCTGCTCTACCTGACTGTGGTAGCAGCACTCGTCTACTTGTGCATGCGCACTCGCTCGCCTGTGCTCGCTTGCACGTGCGCTTGCCCATACGCTCAAGTGGTTGGTAGGCTACTCCAGTGCTCGCACGTGCTACCGCGCTCTCTGGGTATGACTAGGGACATGCGTTATCTATCGCGTTTTCTACAGTGAAAGAAAGAGATCAAATTTTAAAACATGTGCACAATGGGGTTATATTTGAAAAAAAAAGTTAGATAGGCTAGATAAGCTAGATAAGCAATGTATTCAACTTGTTGCGACGAGACAAACCGGACCAACCTACTCCCTCTCCCCGCTCAGAAGGCAAAAGAATCCAGAGAACTTCTTGTGACCATCGCTGTCTTTTTATCCCCGACGAGACAACCCAACTCCTAAACCTCAATCTCTTGATCGGGAAAAGAAAAGAATAATTTCAACTCTAGTTTGTGGGCAAAATTTTAGATCTATACGGCATAACTCCGAACGATTTACTATCTGTATAAAACTGGCACCATAACATCCTAATAAGCTTGATGAGTTTGGATTTGATTTAATTACGAGTGACCGCTTGTACTATATTGCGTGGTCTTCATGTAGATTATACGATTGCGAATTTTTAAGTCTGTAGGATTGTCATGTACGGGTGGTAACTCATTTAACGTGGTTCATACAAAAGAGCAAAGAAGCTTGATCAATACCCAATGTCTCACGTAGAAAAAGCAAATGCGAATAGGATAACTTACAGGCATAATTCAAAATCCCGGTGAAATTTCAGAAATTTTGTCTAAAATTTTGGATTTCGGTCAGAGATGAGGTTCAAAATGCCGTCTACATAAAAAAATTCAAATTACTACAGTAATTTCAGAGATTTTGGCAAATAACTCTTAAGAATGTCATTTTCTATGAAAATTTGTTGAAAAATTGAATTTTTGAGGCATTTTATAAAAATAGCAGAAATTTTGTGATTTTTATAAAATTATACAAACTTGATGATGCTCTAAAAAATTTATGATACCATATTAAGTAGTCTAGTTTCGTATAAAAAATTTCAAAAATAATATAACTTCATTTGTTATAATTAAAAATTCAAAAATAGAATGAATATAGTTGGGACAGTAATAGTGTCAGAATTTTATAAATTAGCTCGAGTGTGATCATGATTCAAAATTTTTAGGATAGCTTAATTATTTCCTTAGAACACTTCTCTCAAAGTTTCAAAAAAAATTAGCTTGTTTTGGTTACTCAATCAAATCTATGAAGCCAAATACATGTAGCACCGTTGTCACAATTTGTAAAAATTTCTCAAGCTTGATAATCAACAAAATTTTTATGATAACATTAGTGATGCGTCAAGACCATCCACAAAAGTTGTAAATTTTTTTTAATGTGGTTTGGACCATTCTTCATTTGGTTGAAATTTGTCGGCCAGTCTTCAATAGCACTGTTTGAATTTTTGCAAATTTCTCATGCTTGATCATCATTAAAAAATTTTATAAAAATATTATTGATGTGTCAGGACCATCCAAAACAATTTTAAAAATTTTATTATGTAGTTTTCATTATTTTCATTTGGTTTAGCACTGTTAGAATTTTTTAAAATTTCCCAAAATTGATTATTATATGAAAGCTTTATGAGAATATTAATGATATGTCAGAATCATTCACAAAAAAATTCAAAAAATTTTAATATCATTTCAACCATTTTTCACTCGGTTTAATTTTACCGAGATTTCGGCAATTTCAGCAAAAAATTTTGGAAATTTTGCTTCAAAAATTCCGAATTTCAAATCTTCCTTTTGAATTTTGGCCAGATTTTGTCAAAAATTCTGAGATTGTACTGAAATTCTAGATTTCGCCCACCTCTAATGTGTAAACTGAAAATAAAATTTTAAACTCTAGGTTGGTAGGTTATAACCTCTCCCTCTGGTTTCCCCCAAAACCAAAAGCATCTTTCAAGACTAGTCGTCCTTGTGGCACACATTACACTGAGTCGCCGACTAGTAGTGTTATCATCGCAGGAAGTCTTAGGGCCTGTTTGGTTGGTAGCCTAAGGTTACCACAACTAATATTAGGCATGCCACAATTCTTTTGGCATGTGTTTGGTTCATGCCACAACTTTAGCTTGCCACACTTTCTTAGCCATGGACCCATGTGTCATAGACTCAAAATTTTGCCACAATCTTGCCACAAGTGTGGCCATGAATTTAGGCGCCACAAAATGTGGCTTGCCACACTTATCTAACCTTAGGTATGGCCAAGTTAGGCAACCAACCAAACAGGCCCTAGTCCAAACGAGGGAGGGAGAGGCTCGCTCAGAGGGCCTATAACGAAAGGAAATTTTTATACTTTTGTACCTTTTTTATGAGTATTAGCTCTCACATCAAATCAGAGTTTTATAATATATAATACGAGCATGTATGATATTAAGAATGAAAAAAATAAATCTTGTAAAAAGAATAAAAATAACAACAATGAAGCAACCACAAAAAAAAATTGACGAAGCCATCTACAAATTCTTGAAGCACAACCTCAAAAGAGTATAAGAGATTATTGCTCTCTCACAGTATCTCGAATCTTTTAAGACCCTTCGATATTTGTCCTACACAAGAATCTAGTGCTAAACAATAACCTAACATCTAATCATCTCATGTACCTCTGACTTTGAGTGAGTTAGTTTGTAATTTTTTGGTTGCTTAGGTTTTCTATGATAACTCAATCGATTATATAGCCCTTTTAGCCCCCCTTCAAAGCAAATAGAAATCCTACTTTGAAAGAAAGTAGAAATCCTAATCATATTAGAATTCATATATCATACATTTCTAAATATAAAAGACTACATGAGCCGCCATAATTAACAGAAATCACGTAGTGCATCAGCATGTGGGCCTTCGCTCCGTCATCACATCACCGGTCGGTCGGGTCGCCTAGCTTCTAGAAGCCATGATATATTTGGTTTACTTCTTCTCGAATGAAATTACAAATCCAGCCTCATTCTTGACTGTAGAAGTACCAGCACGTGGTATATGTCACCTACCGCATTCGCCTTCCTACTGAGCTTGGCAAGAAGGCAAGTTACGATGTCAACGATCTACTGTGGTAGGGGAATGCTATAGCTTGTAGGTGACACATGTCTCCCATCGATGCTTCCATCATAAAAAAAGAAACTAAATTTATAATTTTATTCGAAAAAATAAAAATAAAAAAAATGTGGAAGGGAAACAAATGGGAATTGCTAATTTTCACCCTAAGTTTTTGAATAAGAAGTATTTTTTAACCACTTTCGAAAGTTTTTGAAATGAAACTTCTCAAACATAAAGATTTTAATTGAATCATTTTAAACCGAAAGTTTTTATATGAAAGTTTTTAGAGTTGAAACTTTTTGAGTTAAAACTTTCTAATTTGTGAATTTTTACTAAAATTTTTTTGAGTTGAAACTTTTCGACTTGAGAATTTCCAAGCTGAAACTTGCTAATTTGAATTTATTTTATTTAAAATTTTTTGAGTTGAAACTTTCGGAGTTGAATTTTTTTAATTTTAAAAAATTTTAGTTGAAACTTTCTATTTAAAAATTTCAAAGCTAATATTATTTAATTCAAAACTTTGTATTAAAGAGGAAGAAAGGGAGATGGAAAAATGGATAGAGAAGAGTAAATGAAGATCAGGTGTAACATCCTGTCAGGACGTTCTTAATTCTTTTACTTTAGAAGTTACCTCAAATTTGGTGTCTCGAAAACAAATATGCCAAACTTCCCCGTGTCAAGACTAGGGATGGTAATCGGATAACGTAAGGTACGAGTAATGCTCATCCATACTCATGCCGCTAGCTAAAATCTCCCTCTCAGATATATCCATAAATAGTGGCGGGCAGTGAATCTCGTTCATACCCATCGTCTGTGGGTACCTGATACCTGCAGACATGCTCGTTTACCCGCCACCCTCAACAATCCTTCCAACCAAAGGCATTAGGAGTTAATGAGCTATGATACTGATATAATTATTTTGATGAAATTGTGGGGAATTAGCTATACTAGGCATGGTAGCGTGCGACTGCACGCCGTGTTGTGTGGGCGTGTGGAAAAAATCGACGAAACGACGCAAACGTGATTTTCAACATATTTCTCACACCGGAAAACAGCAGAAATCGAGTTAGGGGGGAAAAATAAAGAGCTAAAGTTGTAGAAATATCTCCTTCGACGAATTATTTGGGAAATATCGGAGACCGAGGTGGGAAAACAGTCTAGAGGGAAAAGGGCGAAAAATTATTAGTGACGTGACAACTTTTTTTGAGTTGCACACATATTTCTGGTGACGAAAACATTTTTTCCGGGCAAAACGGAGAAAGGATCTAGACGTGATGACAGCCTTCTTAGAGATGCATACAGCTATAGAAATATCTCTTTCGACGAATTATTTGGGAAATATCGGAGATCGAGGTGGACAAACGAGGTGGGAAAATAATCTAGAGGGAAAAGGGCGAAAAATTATTAGCTACGACAAATTTTTTTGAGTTGCACACATATTTCTAGTGACGAAAACATTTTTTCCGTGAAAAACGGAGAAATGACCTAGACGTAAGGAGCAAGGACCTATTTGTTACGTTTCTGGACCTATCCGCTATCCTGAAAAATTAGAAAAGGGTATGTCCGCGATTTGAATTTAACGGGGGCTTTTTCCGCAAAGTACCACGCGAGGGACCTGAACGCGAAAAAAATAAAAATCTTCCCCTCACAAAAATCGCGAAGGACCTATTCGTAATTTCGAGGGACCAATCCGTAATTTGAGGAAACGTAGGGGCTTTTTTGGAAAAATACCTAAGAGGACACCTGACTTCGGCTGGAGCCGGCTAGCCCAGGCGCCATTATATGGGTTATTATTCTATTCATTGAAGAATGATTATTAATGATTCAAAGTTTCAAATACACATAAGAATAAGAATTAGAATAACAAATGTAGACAAAGAACACACATATGCTCAAGTTCAACAATTAAAATGGAAATAGTTCATCAATCATCACATATGCTCAAGTCCAACAATTAAAATAGAAATAATTCATTAGTAATTACACATATTATAGATCGCCTATCTCGGTGTACCAATCACAAATTGTTAATATGATGTACCACAAATTAAGGATTAAGAGACCGACTATGTGCATGTTGTGGCCCACATGTCAGTAAAAGGTGGCGGGTAATCGAACAAAACGGTATAGGTGGAGCTACCCGTACCGTTTGCCTGTCAGGCAAAATTTAGTCTCTATGAACATGCGCGCGAATAATAAAAAATATATCTTCTGCAATTAAAATTTCCCCATAAATACACGGTTAATCTTGTAAGATTACTGTCCCTCGTCAAGACTCCACTCCAGCACGAGTCCGAGTCCACCGCCCAATCCTACGGCACCCAATCCTACGACTTACCGTAAACCAACAAGTAACCAACCAACCACCCCCGTCCCCGCCCGCTCGCCGATCTTTCCGTGTTATTCCTTCCCCATCCTCGCCTCCCCCGGCTCCCGCTTTATATTGCGCCCCCGCTCGGCACTACCAGCCCACCTCCCCTGTGGCTCAGCTCTGCTCTGCTCGGCGACGCGCCCACGCACGATCGACGCCATGGGCTTCCCCGTCGGGTACTCGGAGCTGCTTCTCCCGCGGCCTCTCCTCCAGGTGCTCCTCCTCCTCGGCCACCTCCACCGCTTCCTCCTCTGGGCGTTCCATGCCGTTGGCCTCGGCGACCTCATCGACCTCGGCGGCAACCCGACTGTGGCCACGGCGCAGGATCAGTTGCAGGGGCACGCGCACGGGCAGTACGGGGCGGCCTCCCTGCAGCACCGCCGGCCCGAGTTCCTGGCGCTGCCGGCGATGGCCATTGAGGAGGCGCTGCCCGTGCTGCGCTTCGACGAGCTGGTGGCGTCCGAGCCGGCGGTGTGCGGGGACTGCGACTGCGCGGTCTGCCTCAGCGGCATCGGCGGCGGCGACGAGGTGCGCCGGCTGGCCAACTGCCGCCACGTCTTCCACCGGGTCTGCCTCGATCGCTGGATGGCACACGAACAGCGCACCTGCCCGCTCTGCCGCGCGCCGCTCATCCCCGACGAGATAGCCTGCGCGCTCTGGGCCTCCGCCGTAGGCCTCCACGACGCCTCCGACTACGACCCGTCCTACCCATCCCCGCTGCAGCTGCCGCTGGCGCCCACCCCGACGCTGCTGCGGCCGCACGAGCTGCTGCTCAACGGCTTGGGCGGCTTCCAGTGAGCCGCCAACGAATCCACCCAGAACGTTCGCCACAACGTCACGTACGGCTCACACCGGTCAGACAGATGCATGACCGCCGCCAAAATTGCTCAACTGCAGCACACGGTTGCCGGTTGGTCCGTCTTTCGTCTTGGTTGGTAAAAGGTGAAGCCAACGGCAGAGAAGAGCGTCCCGACTTGTACTGTTGTACATAGTCTCCAAGAAAAAAACGGAGACTAGTAGGAAATTAATTAGGTTGCTATGTACGTCGACTCCATCTTCCAAGCCTGTGGAGTAGTGAATCTTTGTTGCAGATTACATCTGTTGAAACAGAAGTTTGGATCTCGTACGTGCTTGATACATTTGGGTAGTTTGCTTCTAGCATTCGACTCTCCCCCAATTTCCCCCATTTCACTGTCTAGATGGTAGCTAACGATCTGCTGCCATTCTGAAGATGCTGTGAGTTTTATCTGACCTGACTAAGAAAATCTAGCTCCAGCAGGCAAAGCACTCACACCGATGCTTCTTCAGCTTTTTATTCTGCTAGTCCTGCAAGCATTCCTCACTTTTCTTTTAGACGTGTACCAGATAGGGGTTCGATCATGTGAGTCGACGGCCTGATCTTGTTTGACCCGCTTCGCGTGGCAAACAAACCGACAGGTGAAGTACTGCTGCGCCCGTAAAATATGCGGCTAAATCGAGTCAATGCTTAAACTCTCGATAGTGATAGACTGCTGGCAGAGGCGGCCTGGCACTATTCTATTCCATGTTTCCATCTCAAGTACGTAGCGTAGCTGCGTCGAACATTCGTAGACTCATGCCGTGGCTGTAGATCGTAGAAGCTGCCAATGTCTGTATAGTGTAGATACGACATCCTCTGCTTCATAATATTTGACTCTCTTTGACTTTTTACCGTCTGCCAAGTTAAACTTTGACTTTAATACTGATGCATTTATAAAATATTATGAGCATAACATAACGAAAACATTTTTTAGATAAATCTAACAATACCATTTTAATATTTAGAGAAATATTATTGTTCAAATATTAACAAGCTTGACTGGTCAAAGTAAGAAAGGACCAAATATCTTGAAGCCGAGGGAGCAGGGATGAAAACGGAGCGGAAACGGTTGGTAAATAGTTGTCCTGTTTCGGTTTCCATATTTTATATTGGTTATGGAAATGAAATCGGAAACTTAGAAACGGATGCGGAACCGAACGAAGCAGATACATAAACAAAAGCAAAAAATTCCATCCAGATATGTTCTCAGTTGTAACACCCTAAAAATTTACAAAATTTTCAATTGAGCATTTAATTCGGATTTTATTAATTTTTCTGAATTTTCATCATTTAATTAATGCTTTTTGCTATTTTCATATTTAAATAAATAATATATTTGAGAAAAACAAAACCAAAATATTTCTGGAAATAATTTTCATAAGTTCAAAATGTTATAAAATATTTTTAAGAATTTTTGTAGAATTTTTAACTCTATTTGATATTTTTTATAAAGCAATATATATTTTTGGTATTATTTAAATTAGAAAACAGAATTTCCATTTCGGTTTCTGTTTCGTTGGAACTGGCTCTCTTTCCGTTTCCATACCAATATTTTCTATTTTTGTTTTCGAAAAAAAGCTTCTATTTTCGCTTTTCTCGAGAACTATCAGAAATTTCGCTTCTGTCTTAGGGAGTACTAGACTACTACTCTACTAGTCCGTAAACAAAGCAAGGAAGTTCTAGCAGATCCGTACCACTGATGCAAATTCTTAGTCTCCTACAGATCTAAGCAGCTAAGCCGCCAACTAGGACAAGCGATGGTATGGAATATATACAACTTGATTGGAAATAGTTTTGGAACGTGGCGTGAGTGAGCTAATTATTGTTGGCAATCCGTGCTCCGAATGGAACCAAACGCGAACTCGTGAGGCAGTTAGGTTATTTTTGCTTTGACAGTCAAGAGGCATGATTGATGACGGGAGTAAAGACGCGACCCTTTGCGCCCACGCTACATGGCTCGCCATCATACACGGGACGCCGAGAGATTCTGGCCCAGCACGCTTTCGACGTGACGTAAAACGGTGGCCTACTTTAGTTTGTAAGAGCATCTCCAGCAGAGCCTCTAAACCAGCCCCTAAATCTTAAAATAGGGACTTTAGTAAAAAATACAGATCCAAAGAGGTCCCTAATCCAATTTCTAAAATTAGGAGGCCCTAAATTTGCCTCCTCATTTAATTCCTAAGGAGCCCTAAACCAAATTTCTAAACCTTAAAATAGGAGTTAAGTGAAGAATGGCTTGCATTAGTTCGTCATTTGAATCGAGCGTGTCTTTCTTTGGATGAGTTGCAACTATTGCATCTGATCTCGTCTTTGAAAATTTTGAAAATTTTAAATTTAAATTTTAAATATCATGTTTTGAAAATTTTAAATATCATATTTTTAAATTGTAAATATTAATATGCTTATGTTTTATGTATTACAAATATTTTTGATTGAATTTTAGTGGTGTCAAATGAAGATTATACATAGCGGATATGTCAAAATAGGAGAAAAAGTAAAATAGGGGCTGGGATTTAGGGGATGTTGCTGGACTTGTGCTTTAAAAACAGGGCCCCAAAAAATAAGAGGAGTCCCTAAATCCAGAATAAGGACCCTGTTTTAGGAGCTCTTGCTGGAGATGCTCTAATGCATCCTAACCGCGGTTCAGCGAGAAAGGGACAAATATCCTCGCAGTTTTGTAGCCAGCCCAGGGAAAGAAATCTCAGAGAATGGCTCTTTTTTCCCACCACCGTACAGTTCCCAGGACACGATGTCCAATTATATGACTCCATAACTTCGTAAACACAATTGCAGCATCAGGCATCAAGTCTTTTCAAATAGGAGTGCTGAAGAAGAGAGAGAGAGATCAGTATGGAGAGTTGAGAGATGAGACCCTCTTTCCAGGACTTCTGAACCTGAACATGGCAAGTGGCAACACGGCAGATGAGCTTCAGCAGACTTACTTTTGCAGCTCGAGCGTCCGAGCAGTAGCTAGGGAACGAAGATCGATCTTGCACAAGCGTAACAGGCACGATCCATGCCTGTAACAAGCATGATCCACGTGCCTCGCCCTCACGGCAAGGAAATAATAGGCTTGAGTGCAACAGTAACACCCTAGCACACTGTACCTGTCATGTTTGGTCAAATTTCCCCTCGCGATTGAATTTCTCCGTTTGCACCCGACCCGGGGATAATCCGCTTGGTTCAGCTTTGAAGCGGATTCAAGCGATGAATCCACTTGTAATTGGGCTGTAAGATTGAGACCATTTATTTCTTTGGGGTCACTAGCCCACCTGTTTCTTTGTTGCTAGTGGTGTGATTGGGCTTTAAGACTTGATGGTATGCAGTGTGCGTGTGTCGAAGGCCCATGACCGTAAAACAGTGGGCAGATTCCATGCACGCCAAGCGCAGCCGGAGGCGAGAAACAACAGGTTCGGAGCCGAGGAGCTGAACCGCTCCTCCCATCAACGCGCGACGCGACCTGGCGAGCTCCCACGCCATCCCAACTCGATCCATTTCTCTTCACCCGTCAAAATCTCTCTGTTCCCCCAACGAATCCGCTCCGTTTCACCCAACAGTTTTGCCGGGCGACGTCGACGGCGGCTACGTGGAGGTGAGGATATAACGACGGCCAGAGACGGCGCGGACAATGAAGACCGCCGCCTGCGGAGGCGGCAAGGAGACCCCGGCGGCCTCCCTCCTTCGCTTCGTCCTCCTCCTGCTTCTCCCTCTCACCGCCCTCTACATCTTCTACACCCTCCACGTCATTCTCTCTTCCACACCCTCCTGCCCGCCTGATCGTCACCCCATCACCGCCACTGCCTCCGTCTCCCACCTCTCCACCGACAACCATACATCCACGCCGCCGCCACCCGCCGTGCTGTCGACGAAGACGACGCTGCAGCACGTGGTGTTCGGCATCGCGGCGTCGGCGCGCCTGTGGGAGAAGCGGAAGGAGTACATCAAGATCTGGTGGCGCCCTAACGCGGGCATGCGGGGGTTCGTGTGGTTGGACCGCGCGGTGCGGGAGTCGAGCGTGCCGGCGGGGCTGCCGGCCATCAAGATCTCCTCGGACACCTCCCGCTTCCCCTACACGCACCGCCGCGGCCACCGCTCCGCCATCCGCATCTCCCGCATCGTCTCCGAGACCTTCCGCCTCGGCCTCCCCGGCGTGCGCTGGTTCGTCATGGGCGACGACGACACCGTCTTCCTCCCCGACAACCTCCTCACCGTCCTCGGCAAGCTCGACCACCGGCAGCCATACTACATTGGGTCCCCCTCTGAGAGCCACCTGCAGAACATGTTCTTCTCGTACGGGATGGCGTTCGGGGGCGGCGGCTTCGCCATCAGCCAGCCACTGGCGGCGAGGCTAGAGCGGATGCAGGACGCCTGCATCCGCCGGTACCCGTCGCTGTACGGCAGCGACGACCGGATCCAGGCGTGCATGGCGGAGCTGGGCGTGCCGCTCACGAGGCACCCGGGGTTCCACCAGTACGACGTGTACGGAGACCTCCTCGGCCTCCTCGCCGCCCACCCGGTGGCGCCGCTTGTGTCGCTACACCACCTCGACGTGGTACAGCTGCTGTTCCCGAACGCGCGGTCCCGCCCCGCGGCGGTGCGGAGGCTCTTCGAGGGGCCCGTGATGCTGGACTCGGTAGGGGTGATGCAGCAGTCGATATGCTACGACTCGGCCAACCGATGGACGGTGTCGGTGGCGTGGGGGTTTGTGGTGATGGTGGCGAGGGGCGTCATGTCGCCACGGGAGATGGAGATGCCGGCGCGGACGTTTTTGAACTGGTACCGGCGCGCGGACTACAAGTCGCACGCGTTCAACACGAGGCCCCTGGCGCGCAACCAGTGCGAGAGGCCCGCGCTGTACTACCTGGCGTCAGCGCGGCGCACGGTGGCACGCGCAGGGGAGACCACCGTGACGAGGTACCAGCGGTGGCGGCACCGCAACGAAATGCGGCCGCCGTGCCGGTGGAAGATCCCCGACCCGGACGCGCTACTCGACAGCGTGATCGTGCTTAAGAAGCCCGACCCCGGCTTATGGGACCGGGTAATCCTCACTCAGCTCTCATTGCATTGCCTCTTGTTCTTGTCCTGTAGCTCTTGTTGGTAATAGTAACTGGTCGCTTACATGAATTTGCAGTCTCCGATGCGGAATTGCTGCAGGGTGCTTTCCTCTCCCAGGGAAAGAGAGGAAGGAAACAAGACGATGACCATAGACGTGGGTGTATGCAAGGACTGGGAGTTCAGTCAAGTATAATTCATGAAATAGACAGAAGTGCATAGGTATTTCTTTTTTTTTTTTTGGTTTTCTCCTGTATTCATGTAAGGCTGTAACTGTAAGATAAGAAAAGACAACGTCCTTCAATAGTGACGCTCGATGTCTATTAACAGCATATGTGAGCGTAAAATCGTGAGAACTCTGTTACTGGTGTGTGTTTTGGAAGTTATCTACACCAACCAAAAAAGGTAAAAGAACATAACTACTCGGAGCTCCCAGGTTGAAGATCATGTCGCTCGACAACACTGGCAGCTTTCAAAAGAATATCTTGTTCTGTAGATGTGTCCACTCGTCCTTCTCTATGACCATTAAAAAAATGTTACTGTAATGCAGAAATAAGAAGACAATGACTAGTCTAAACTTGCAGCACAGAATCGGAACATTGGCCGGTTCCAACAGAATGCATTGCTGTGATGCGATTAAAGATATACACTACGGACTAATCTACCCATACAAAAGATGTGAATTGTGCCGTGGTAGTTCCTACATAAAATTGGCCTCTTGGCATTGTAAAGGAACAACCATCAACAACAGATCGACCGGGTCATTAGGATCTACATGCAGATTGTGGCTAGCCACTAACTGTGTGCAGCCTGCAGCCCATACATGCTTCCTGTAATTGCGCTGGTTTGTTGCATGCAACTCGTGTATACTGTACATCAGCCTTAAATATGGCACACATCAATACATGTGCACAGTGCGTGAGCTTTCTCCAAAATTCCTCCGCATACTATTTTTGCATGGTATCAGAGCAATCGTTCCTGAGCCATTCGTCTTCCTTCCACCATGGATACTGGCGATGAAACTCTCACCGGCAATGGCAACTCCACATCTCCTCTTCCTGCTGCAACACTATCACCCACAGCTGCTATGTCTTCTTCTGTTGTTCACGCCGCAACCTCCTCCACCAATCCCATCTATGCTGTGAACATCAAGGAGCACGTTCCTTATACACTTGATGTCCAAACCAGCAATTTCACCAAATGGCGGCGCTTGATGAGCGTCAATGCGTCATGCTCGGGCGCTTCAATCTCAGGAGTCATGTCGATCCAGACGTCCCGACGTGCCACGACGACAACGATTGGGTGCGCGATGATCTGATAGTCCTTGGATGGATCTACGCGACCATCTCTGAGGAACTGCTCGACATCGTTGGCACCAATGACATGACAGGACAGCCTATGCTACCTGGAGTCAACTCGAAGCATTGTTCCGTGACAACAAGATGTCATGGGCAATACATCTATCCGCCGAATTTCAGAGCCTCACCCAGGGTGATCTTAGTGCCTCGGCCTACTGTCACCACCTTAAGACGCTTGCGGATGCACTGGGAGATTACGACCAGCCCGTCACCGATAAGGATCTTGTTCTTCAGCTCGTCCATGGTCTGAATTCCAAGTTTGCCACGCTGAAAACTATCCTCCCTATGCAGCGTCTCTTTCCCTCCTTTCTCCAGGCACGCGGGTACCTACTTCTTGAAGAAATTGCACAGGCTGCCGCTGCCAGAGATGCGGTTGCCACTGCCCTCGCTGCTGCTGGCGTCAACTCCTCCAACGGCGACAACTCCTCCCGCGCTGACGACGGCTTCAACAACTAGTGCGGATCCAACAACATATCCAACTCCGGTGGTGGTTGCAGTCATGGGCGTGGTCATGGCAATCGCGGTAGTGGTGGGCGTTTCAACGGCAATCGTGGCGGTGGTGGCAACTACGCCTACAACTACTTGCAACGACCACCTACACCGCCATCCAATCAGCTGTACTGGCGGCCACCGTACACCGGCACCAGTGGACTCGGTGTTCTGGGGCCGTGTCCACAACAAGGGGAGCTTGGTGGCGTCAGCTATGGCTCATACGCTGTCCATGGATAGGCCTACCCTGCCTATGCTCCTGTCCAGGCTCCTTCATCAATTCAAGCACCGGCATCAGCTTCAACCTGGGACACGAGTGGACTTCTCCAGGCTCTTCACACCACCTCTTATGGATAGCCACGCAGCTCTTCCGATTGGGTCTTGGACACGGGCGCAACCTCACACATGACCAATGATCATGGTAACCTTTCCTCCTACCGTACCTCATCCACTCCTTCCTCTAATATTATAGTTGGTAACGGATCTCTCCTTCCCATCCATGGCACTGGTACTGCTCATCTGCGCACTCCTTCCTCCTCTTTTCATTTACATAATGTCTTACATTCTCCATCCATCATCAAAAATCTTATATCTGTTAAGAAGTTCACTCATGATATGGCTGCTCTATCGAATTTGATCCCTCCGGTTTTTCTGTAAAGGATCTTCATACTCAGACCGTCCTCCTGAGATCCAATAAGGCCAGTGACTTCTACACTTTACCCCTGCAACATCATGCACTCACGACGTCTCCCATCTCCACCGATCTGTAGCATCAACGACTTGGACAACCTGGGAGACAGTCCTTGTCTCGTTTATTTTCTACAAATTCAATCTTACATAATAAATCGCCCTCTTTATCTGTTGTTTGTGAGGCATGCCAACTTGGACGTCATATTCGTCTTCCATTCAAACACTCTATTTCAGTCACTTATTTTTCTTTCCAAATAATTCATCGTGATTTGTGGACTTCACGTGTTGTGAGTGTACCTGGTTTCAAATATTACCTCATTGTTGTGGATGATTTCTCCCATTACATGTGGACCTTCCCTCTTCGCCACAAATCAGATACATTTGATACCTTGCGCAATTTTCATGCCATGGCCAAAACACAATTCTTTCTTCCTATCCAATCTATTCAATGTGATAATGGTGGTGAATTTATCAATCAAGCTCTTCGATCCTTCTTTGCTTTACATGGCACTTCTCTCCATATCTCCTGTCCTCACACCTCACCCCAAAATGGCAAGGCAGAGCTCGCCATTCGCACTACTAATGACGTGCTTCATACACTTCTCACCTATGCATACATGCCATCCATTTTTTGGGTTGAGGCTCTTCACACGGCCACATATCTCCTTAACAGGAGACCATCTCATGCCATTCAATTCCGCACACCCTATCATGTGCTCTTTGGCACTCCACCACTCTATGACCATCTTCGAGTTTTTGGGTGCTTATGCTACCCTAATCTCACTACTATAACGGCTCACAAGCTTGCACCGAGATCGTCTCCTTGTGTTTTCTTGGGTTACCCTTAAGAACACAAAGGATATCGCTGCTACAATATCACTACACGAAAAATAATCACCTCTCGTCATGTAGTTTTTTATGAAACTACCTTTCCTTTTGCCTCTTTGCCAAATTCCACAGCCAATTCAACATTTCCTTCACATTCCACAGCCACAGAAAATCCCGGAGCATCCTTTTCGGATCACGAGCTGATACCGCCCATCTCATACGCCACACCAACCGAGAGAGATATTACCGCGTTACCTCCCACCAGCTAGCCATCGTCACGCGTCGATTCCACCCCACCTCTCGCATGCACTCCACAGCGACCCAGCCAGCTCTCACCACCTGTCCACGGCGGATCCCCTCCACAGTGCGCGCCTGTCTCATCTCCTGCTGTACCCGGATCTTCCTCTCATTCCGTGCCACCCAACCAACATAGCTCCCTGCACCCCATGTAAACCAGATCAAAATCTGGTCTCTTTTTTCCCAAACAAAATTTTAACCTCTCCACCTCTACTATTTTGCCCATTCCTACTAATTACCGGGCGGCACTTAAGGACCCTAACTGGTACGTCGCTATGCGTGCTGAGTATGAGGCTCTTATGCGCAATAACACTTGGACATTAGTTCCTTCTCCACCCGGTGTCAACATTGTTACCGGCAAATGGACCTTTTGACACAAGTTTAATCCTGATGGTTCTCTCTCACACTACAAGGCTCATTGGTTTTTTCGTGGATTCACTCAGCAACCCGGTGTGGATTTTGATGAAACTTTTAGCCCTGTAGTTAAATCTCCCACCATTAGGGTTGTTCTTGGAATTGCCACCACTCAATCCTGGCCCATCCATCAACTCGATGTTCAAAACGCCTTTCTTCATGGCTCTCTATCTGAGACTATCTATTGCCAACAACCTTCTGGTTTTCTTGATTCTTCTCATCCCAATCACATTTGCTGCCTAAATAAATCCCTTTACAGCCTAAAGCAAGCTCCTTGCACATGGTTTCCCCGGTTTGCCTCTTTTCTTCTCAAGCTTGGTTTTCACTCCTCCAAAGCCGATTCTTCTCTATTTATCTATCATCATGGCAATGATATAGCCTATCTTCTATTATATGTAGATGATATTATCCTTACAGCCAACACTACACCTTTCCTTTCACACATCATTTCTGTTCTTCGCAAGGAGTTTGCCCTATCGGATCTTGGGCATCTTCGTCATTTTCTTGGTATTTCAATCACTCCTAACTCATATGGCCTTTTCCTCTCTCAGCAACAGTACGCCCTTGATCTCCTTGACCGTGCCATCATGACCACAGCGAATCCATGTACAACCCCCATCGACACCAAGTCCAAGCTTTCTGCTTCAGTAGGCTCTCTCATATCTGATCCAACACAATACCTTAGCCTTGTCGGCGCCCTCCAATATCTCACTCTCACATAGCCCGACATTGCCTATGCAGTCAATCAAGCATGCTTGTTTATGCATGCCCCTCATGATCCTCACTTAGCCCTAGTCAAACGTATCCTTCGCTACATCAAAGGCATCATTGATCTTAGTCTTCAAATTTTTCGCTCATTCAATAGAGAACTTGTGGCCTTCTCGGGTGCAGATTGGGCTGGCTGCCCTGATACTCGCCGATCTACGTCTGGGTATTGTGTGTTCCTGGGCGACAATCTACTCTCATGGTCCTCCAAGCGCCAAGCTACTGTCTCCCGATCCAGTGCAGAGGTTGAATACAGGGGAGTAGCTCAAGCCGTCGCTGGGTCAACATGGCTTCGACAACTACTTGTTGAGCTTCATCACGCACCAACTAAAGCTACTGTGGTTCATTGCGATAATGTCAGCGCTACCTACCTTGCAAGCAATCCGGTTCAACACCAACGCACTAAACACGTTGAAATTGATCTTCACTTTGTGCGCGACAAGGTTTCTTTGGGAGAAGTAAATAAGGTTCTTCATGTCCCTTCTTCCCATCAATATGCAGATATTTTCACTAAGGGACTACCAGCTCCATTGTTCCTTGAATTCAGAAGCAGTCTTCACGTCTTGCCCAACGCCGATCAGACTGAGGGGGGCTGTAAAGGAACAACCATCGACAACAGATCGACCAGGTCATTAGGATCTACATGCAGATTGTAGCTAGCCACTAACCGTGTGCTCCATCGACAACAGATCGACCAGGTCATTAGGATCTACATGCAGATTGTAGCTAGCCACTAACCGTGTGCAGCCCATGCATGCTTCCTGTAATTGCGCTGGTTTGTTGCATGCAACTCGTGTATACTGTACATCAGCCTTAAATATGGCACACATCAATACATGTGCGCAGTGTGTGAGCTTTCTCCAAAATTCCTGCACATACTATTTTTGCAGGCATTATATTTGGTCCTATGATTCTACCACAGTGAGCAGCGTGTATTGGTTGCACGACAGGAAACGACACTATTTTCGTCGGTCCACATTATTTTCGTTGGTAAAAAATAGACCGACGTAAATAACTTAATATTTTCGTCGGCCCCCAGGAACCGACAAAATTACGTTTATTTTCGTCGGTCTGTGTTAAAAAGCCGACGAAAATAGTTGAGTTATCACGCGAGGAAAATTTCAAAATTTTTTTTGCCTATTTTCGTCGGTCTTGGCCGACGAAAATAGGACACGTGGCGAAGATGAGTTATTTTCGTCGGCCTCAGCCGACGAAAAAAAGACACGTGGACTGTAATTGTATTTTCGTCGGCCCGGACCGACGAAAATATTGCCGTCCATAGAAAAAAGAGGCCAGCAGCATTTCCCACTGATCGATCGAAAAACCCTAGCGCTCTAGCCCGCTCCGCCGCGATTCGTGCCTCAGGCGCCGCCATTCGTCGCGCGATCGAAGCCCGTCGTCTCGCGCTCATCGATGAGCTCGGCGCCTCCTCACGCCCTCTCCTCCGCCCTAGCCGAGGAGCTCTCCCCTCGCGCCACGCGCCGCCGCCGCCCGTCCCCGCCCCTCGCCACGGGTTTTAATTATTATCATGCTGCTACCTAATACAGCAATATAGGTATATATTATTACTGTCATTATTATTGCTGATGGCATGCTCACAAAGATGTCAAGTTATCTTGCTTATTTTACTGTAGCTGGGATAAGGATCAGCTATCAAGACAAAATATCTACCACGTATGACGCAACGGTAGTACGAGTATTAACCCAAAATAACTTGCTAACCCCTCAGATAAAATCCTCTCGTTATGAAAAAAGCATGACAATACGACATGCTACATGGACTTTTGATGTTGAAACTCGTAGAGCACAGACACACGCAGAACACACTGAAACTGTAGGCTCCATGCTTCCGCTGGAGACATTTGCACTAGAACCAGCGTAGCCATAATTTTTGGAGTTTTGATGCAATTTAGTACTCCTCTGTTACCAAATATATGCCATTCTATTTTTAAAATTTTATTCTCAAATACATATCACTCTACAACTTTAAGATAACTTTTTACTACTTTTCCTGCTATATTCCCCTTTAGCTATTTTCAATATTATTTACTATCACATCATCTAAAAATATAATAAAAAATAATAATACAGTCTTTTATGGATACAACTCGATAGAATTACTCGAATCTTGAATAACGTCTGTTCATAAACAGAGAAAAAGCACTCAACCTTGTCTTGTCTGATTAAACAACAGCGAACACACGGGCAACCACAGAAACGCTGCCTAAGCTAAAGCTGGCAAGCGGGCCGAGATGGAGAGCGCGACCGGCGTGAGAGGGACGGGAGGCAAGTGGGCAGTAGTGGGCTAGTGGCTGCCGCCCGTTCAGCCACAAACGCACACTCATGACCCAGAAAAACGCCGTCCCTCTCTCTCCCAACCAAAAGCCACACCACGCGCCCGCTCCCAGCCTCCCAACCACCCCACGCCGCACCACGCACGCGGACACGCACCCGCGCTACAGCCAGAGCCTCCCGGCCAGCCGCGAGACCACCACGACCACGACGCGAGAGCGCACCACCGCACGCCGCGCCTCCTCCATTCCCCATGGTCTCCGCCAACGCGCCGCCGGCCCCGCCCGACGCCAGCGCCGCCGCATCGGGCGAGGACGCCAGCAAGAAGGTGCGGAAGCCGTACACCATCACCAAGTCGCGGGAGAGCTGGACGGAGCAGGAGCACGACAAGTTCCTCGAGGCGCTGCAGCTGTAAGCAAACGCAAATTTGTAGTGTTCTCTCTCCCCGATGTTTTTCCCTGCAATTCGATGCGTGCCCTTTGGTCAGGCTGTGGTGAATTTTTATGCCTTGTGTATTTTTGTTATGGAACAGTAGCGGTGTAGTTTGCTGCACTTGTTTGTTTGTTCATTTGTTTGAAGTTTGGTCGTAGAGTAGCATATTTGCTAGAGAGTTTACTGGTTGAAGATCGTTTAAACCTTTTTATGTGTAATGAGAGGAAAAGGAGGTCGTATTAAGCTGCCGTGGTTCACGAGCATAATATGTAGTACCAGTACAATTTCTGGAGTCAAACAGGGATTCCGAGAATTCAATTTGCAGACGATGGCATTTAGAATGATGAAGACACTAGTGCGCTCTGCTCAACTGGTGGTGTCATTTGGCCGGGTTGGGCACATACTATATTCTTTAAGCCCGCAAAGCATGTCTTCTCGCAATTAGCCTACAGTTACAAGTTAGTCAGGACTCAGGACCCATTTCTCATGCATCTTTAACCGCACATGCTTCGCAGATAGCCGTTCGGTGAAAAACGCGCGCGCACAAACACAGTGGAGTTGGTACCGGTAGCAGTACTCCCTGACTTCTATGCATCAGCCTTCAGGTTTCCGTGTTATAGTAGTGCTTTGATTTTTCGTAAGGATGAATTTGAACCTGATTGAGCACACCTGAATCATTGGACTTCTTTTTAAGAACGAATAATTGGACATTTTGAACATCATGATTAGTATTATTATGTTCCAATCTGTTGGTCCTCATAGTCTCATATGTTCACACCACCGTTATTCTGTACCATGTTCTATTCAGGGTGTATGAGTGCAACATTTTTCTTGTGGTTGTGTCGATAATGTGTTTTTCACCCCAATCAATAGTGACATTTGCTGTGGTATAATTCACTTATATGTGCCAAATCTTTGACAGCCAGTTCTAAGATTGCATCTTACATGTGACATTTATGTGTAAAACCTGGTTTCTTTTCAGCTTTGATCGTGACTGGAAAAAGATAGAAGCTTTTGTTGGCTCCAAGACTGTCATCCAGGTACTTACATTAGAAATGGAAAAAAAGTTGTTACCAGTTTAAGAATGCTGGTAATCAAACCATTTTAGCTTATGGTATAATAAATCAAGTGAAATAGAACACCTTACTAATTGCGGTATATGTTGATTTATAAACAATAGATGCACAAGGTTGTGGTTGTTGAGTCATGAGTCGAAGCCCCCACTATACTTGGTTTTCGCTGCGTATTCTTGTTTTTTACGAACAACCGATGCTTTTTCCATGCGTTTTTGTTGTTGTCAAGGTAACAAGAGAAAAATGCTACATGCAGTCTGAATCTTTTCATTTTTATGACGCTCCTTTGCAAATGTTGCACAAATACCTGTTTTTTCATGGCAATCAACTCTCCCATAAAATCATTTTCATTTTGCATTCCGATTTGATTTTACAGATAAGGAGCCATGCACAAAAGTACTTTATGAAGGTTCAGAAAAATGGAACCAGCGAACACGTCCCACCTCCGCGACCAAAGCGTAAAGCTGCTCATCCATACCCTCAGAAGGCCTCCAAAAATGGTGAGCCCCCCATACCCTTAGGACTCAAAAAGGCGATACCCCCTCTCTGGATCATCAAATTAGTTTTGAGAAGTATGTTTTGATATTACTCAGTATCCCTTTTATATCAAATAGTAACCTCCATATCTTCGCTCTTATCTAGCAGAACCAGGCTATGCCCTCAAGACAGATTCATTTTCTATGCTTAGGAACTCGGGCATGAATGCGGCTGTTTCTTCATGGACTCACAATTCCATCCCACCAGTTGTTGCCTCATCTATGGTGAAAGGTTTGTACTTCAAGGTGTCTCTTCTCTATAATTAGGGATGAAAACGGAAACAGAATTTCTGACCATTCCGGAGAAAAACAGAAATGAAAACCTTTTTTGGGAAACGGAAAATGTCGATATGGAAACAGAAACAGAATCTTTTTGTCGGAAACGGAAACGGGAGAGCCATTTTCAACGGAAACGGAAATTCCGTATAAATGAAACCGGAAATTCCGTCGGAAACTTGGCCCAAAAAGGAGAATGGAGAATTTACATTTATTTTTGAATCAAAATAATTTTAGAAATACAAATGGTTTTATAGAAAATATCATATAGAGTTCAAAAATTTTGAAAAAATTCTCAAAAATACTTTGAAACATTTTGAACCTAGGAAAATTATCTATAGCATAATTTTCTTTTATTTTTTACAAATATATTGATTTTATAAATCAAAAAAATAGCAAAGCAGCATTTATAAACTCTAGAAAATCCAGAATAAATCTTAGAAAATCATAAATGTACATTGAGCAATAATATGCAAATTTTAGGTTGTTACACCTTTATAATTGGAGGAGTAAAAGGATGTCGATGATAATGATATTGAGGAGGACATGATGGTCTGATCTAGAAGACAAATAGCGACCTTTCAGCTGACAAACTTGAGAAAAAACTTTCTAATAATACCCGTGAACATAACATTATTCTTGTGTCTACCTTGGAGATGGAATGAGTTACATTAATTTTGCGGTCATGTATATTGTGATCATGTACTATATTCTTGTAGAATTTTTTACTTTCGTTTCCGTATAAGTTCCATTCCACATCCGTTTCTGTCACTATTAGTTTACGTATCCGTTTCTGGGGTTTCTGATTTCGTTTCCATTACTGGTAAAAAATGTGGAAACGGAAATGAAATGACCATTTACCAACCGTTTCCGTTCCGTTTTCATTCCAATCTATAATGATTCTAATCAATTAATCCTTACTCTCTTTCACTCAGAGGATTTAGGTGCTGGAACAATGGGTCCAAACAATTTTTGCTCTAGCAGTACTGATGGCCCTCCATGGGCATGGCAACCTGGTGAAACTAATGACCAGATAAATCAAGTCCCATCACTCCACCGTTAGTACCTCTTAAGACTTCTGATTGTTACCTTATGGTGCAGAGTAATTTATTAGAGTTTTTCCATTGTTATCATTTCTGAGACTTTTGTTTTCATTTTCCTTTCTGTGCATGCATTTTCATTGTGAGTTTGTACGTTCCAATCTTAAAAACACCTGATCGCTTCTTTATGATAAACATAACAACCAAAGGTAGTACAACACAACAGTTGCAGAGCATTTCTTAGTACTGACCCCTTACATTTTTTTTCATTGATTTTACATTATCAATGTTGGGATTTTTTTCTTGAACAACGCTTTGCTTATACGATTCAGACTGTCATTGTTGACTTTCTTAATTCTCTTTCATTTTTTTTGGTACAGTTATGCCAGATTTTGCACAAGTGTACAACTTCTTGGGTAGTGTTTTTGATCCAAGCACCAGTGGTCATTTGGAGAAACTTAAGGAGATGAATCCAATTGATGTTGAAACAGTATGGAAATCATGGATACATTTGGTTTTCCTTCTTCTGCTCATATAAAAGTTAACCAACTCGAGCGTTAAGACAACACAAGCATAAGCAAAGTTCTGTTGTGATTTTTATTATGGCACCATGGCCTGTGCAGTACTTAAGCTCTCCTCATTTAAGCATTGCAAAAAAACTGTATATGTATGTTTTGTCATCATTTTGGACCATTTTTGTTATCTTTCATGTCAAATTCATAATATTCTCAAAAAATAACGGTTTAGAATTCTCAAATTTTCTTCATCAACTGACATCTTTGTCTTCTTTTCTTTAGGCATTGTTGTTGATGAGAAATCTCTCCATCAATTTGACTAGTCCTGATTTTGAAGATCAAGTAAGTATCTCTCTAACATGTCTTTAGAATTTAGATCATGCTTGCACTAAATGGTTCACCACTATTTCATGTTGCCAGCAATCGTTCTATGTAATACAAGGTGTTGAAGCACTTTTCTTTTTTTAGATCATTGTTGCATATTGTCATGTTCGCTTTTTTTCTCTCTATGATATTTCTCTTTACATAGACCTTTTTTTTCTACCACAACTGAAAGGTAATGTTAGTGTGCAGAGCTCCGTCACCACAGTATGCCTGCATTGTTATTATGCACTGTGGTGTTGAGGTAACCATTTCTGAAAACCTCGTAAATGCATGTTTCATGAGCAAGTAAACAGTTACAGATGTTTAACACCTTTAGTTGGTCAGTAGAATTTATTTTCTTTCATATAAAGAAACTGCACATGATTACAGCAGCACACTCGTTCCTTCTTGAACTTAGGTGTCTGTTCACACTCAGGCTTTCTACCAGGGTTTGCCCAATTGCCCATGGTTTCTGCTACCGTCAATACAACTTGCTGTCACTGTGCAGAATGGCTGGGATATTTGGGCAGCTATCAGAAAATGTTTGTAAAGTCATAATGTTTTAGCAAACTTTTGAAACTATACGTAATTTTGGTATGTACTGATACCCAGTTCTCTTCAGTAGAGCAGGTCTTAAGTTGGAACCCTTGTCTTGTAGCACGTACTTGTGATGTCGCGGTACCCACATTGAACAAGGGACAAGGCATAAGATTATGAATTATGAGATAATCCAATTTTTTAAAAAGAAAAGTTCAACACCAAATTGATCTTGTTTTATAAAGATTATCTATCAGGGAAAAAAAATGCTAAGCATTGTATTGTAGAGCTAGGAAGTAGGAGGTGATTTGCACTACTACGCAATTCTGGCATTCAATACAGTTTCATTACCTAATCAGAATGGAACTTGTGTTCATCTAAAAAAGGAACTAACCTGTATTCTTTGCAACTTAATACAGAGGGAGTTGCTGTCTTCGTATAGTTCTGCCTCTGATGGGCTTGAGCTAGGGAGTTCCAGAAGCTTACTTCTAGCTGATAGACCATTGAGCGCTGCGTTCATGTAAGCCTTGCATCTTTTTGTTTCATTTTTATCTCCGTTGCACAATTCACCAAGAAGTATGCAACTGTTCCAGGATTGAAGGTGAATAGTGCTGCATAGTGTCTCCACCTATAATTTCAGCTCGACCTCGGAATGGGGGGGTTTTGGTGGAGCACCGATGAAGGCGCTTGCACCGTTGTATTTCTAGCTAGCTTCCAACGGTAGAATGTCTAAGGTGCAACCATGTACAGTAGTAGGCTTCCATAAGGTGAGATCTATCTCTAGCCAGATGTGTATATATTTTTGCCCTGAAGCGTGTATCTTTCCTCCTCCAATACCTTGGTCATCTAGGTGTGTAAATGTTGCTTCAGTTAAAGCTTAAAGGCTGTTCTTAATAATGGAAGGTGGAAAGGAAATTTTGAGTATTGCTGGTTGCTCCCTTTTCGCTCCATCGAGTCCAGTTGGTGATATGGTTTTCGTTTCTGTAACCTGGCAAGATACTCTGCCCCATGTGACCATTACATAGCCAAAATACTTGTCGGGACCCGAATATACAAATCCAAATTATCTATGTATATTGTATTCTTCTAGAATCACACTAGTGCACACAACGGCAAAATAGATGAAATATCGACTTCATAGACAATGGAATAAGAATAAACGACTAAAGTTGATAAATAAATAGATATTGTGAGGATATTATGGTCGAGTTTACATTTATTATGCCTCAAAGGGCTTAAACACTACATAAACTATAGCGGAACAGAAATAAACTCTAGCGAGAAAGACTCATCGATCTACCACAGACAATCGACTGGGGCAAGAATCCTAACAATCAACCTCTTTACGATACTTCTCCTATAAAGCTAGTGTTGAGTCTTATTGAACTAATTGATTGATTATTGCAAGGGTGAGCAAATAGAGTACTCAACATGTTATCTACATAATGTAAGTCTAACATAGCTATATGCAAGGCTTATTTAAATAATGGCTGATATGGTTTACTTTTGCATAAAGCAGACTTTAGCAATCGAATACGATAATAGATTTAGAACTTTCAATAAAACAACTAACAATAATAATAAGTTATTCAAATATTTCTCAATTTATATTGGTACATAGCCTACACAATTTTCTTTTCTTGGCACACAGCCTCCTTCCCAATTTAATTTTATAAATCTAACACTCGTGCGAAGTTCCCGAGAATTATCCATAATTGGGGACATGATTATTCGAATAGTTCTACAATATGCAGAGGTTATACACTTTACCCATAAGATGTGATCAATGTCTTATGTTGGCCATTATACGTTTTCTTTGACGTGCAACTAAGAAGATCATAACAAAACCTTTTAGAAATTCTATCTGAAAATGACCCTCCCAATATGCCTTATCTCACTATTCCACCCTCACACAGAGCAGAAGAATGAGAGGGACTCATAATTGGACTAGAAATAATAAGTGTTAAAGATGCGGAGTCACTAGAACACACACCTCCAATAGTGCACAAAGCTTGGTTGACCCCTGAGGTATCACATGTCAAGACTCCGTAACTTACTGAGTTAGGTCAGTCCCACTCTAGACATATGGTTGTATAGTTAGCCTAGTTTAATGGCTTACAAGGTTAAGTTCTTAAATGACCAAAACAAGACTTTCAATATATTTTGTTCACACAGAGCCCTATCAATTGATTTACACTGAATCACCAACCCAATGTCATATAGCCCCACCTAACACACAATATCTTGCCACTTGCCTCAATCTAAATCATTTATCACCAATTAATTATTATGCAACACATGCCATCAACATTATATTGTTGTGTGACAACACATGACACACTCTTTTCACAAAGATATTCCGTATTCATTTAGTCATGATTGAATTTGCAGTTCAAAATGATATTGATAACCTGTTGAATGGCTTAGTACACTAATCATGTTCTAAACAACTCACGTTGGTGATATATTAGTGACTAACTATTAGTTCTCCATCCTAGGGTGACAAATGATTATGGCATAGCAAATGGCAAGATAAGTATACTTCAAGTAGGTTGCATAACTAATTTCTAAAATAATTAAACAATTGATAATTTGAACTCGCATGCAATAGTTTGAAACAAAATAACTTTTGTAAAACTGGATTCAACATGGTCAAAGAATAACTTGTCTTGGAATAGATCATGGTCTTGACATCTTGCCTTGGAATAGGTCATGGTCTTGATTTTGTATCAACTCTTCTCATTTGAAAGCTCTTGACACTTCAACATTTACTCGAAATAATCAACGAAAACAAAATAAATACAAAATAGACACAAAAAATTAAATAAATAAACCAGATTGTAAGGCTCCATTTTAGATGAATTATAAACTTGAATGGGCTCAATCGAAATTTGTATGAATAAGAGTGGATTCTTGGAAGATTTATCGGACAAATAAATACTAGAAATTGAGAGAGAAAAAATAATATTCCTCTCTAAGAGGCTGACATATGGGCCCAGCGAATATTCCAAAATTATTTTTATATTTTGAAATTTAGGAAAACCAGGAGACACTGACGTGTGGACCCCACATGTCATATATAGTCCACGGTAGACTTGGTCCACCAAACCAATCAATAACATGCTGACATGGCAAGGCTAGCATGGCTGACTCAGCACAATTAGCTCCACATGGCGGTGGCATTAGGACCTATGGTCATCGGAGGGCGATGGCGAGCGGCGGCACAACTTTGGTGATCTTGCCAACAAAGCTTCTAGGCACGCAATTGGTGCCGTCCGAGAGATCTCGGTGAGGCGAACATAATGACGCTTGCATGGCTTCCATGGTGATGACCTCTAATGAAGCTTTAGTGACGAGAGGTGCACGTCGGGTAGAACACACGATAATGAACACTACGTTGTAGACAATGGGGACGGAGACTCACCAATGGCAACGGAATCCAGCGAGAAGCTTAGCAGCGGTACTTGCAAAGATATATAGATCTCGACTCAATGGCACTGGCGGATCTAGAGGGTGGGCCGGGTGGGCCCTGGCCCACCCAAAAACTGTCGCAGTTCCAATTGTACCCTGTTATAAGAGTTGTTCAAACCATTTTTCACTCTGGCCATAACGAACGAACAGAAAGAGTACACTGCGCTCCTGTAAAAGATTTGTGAGAATCCATTTGTCGGCCATCGCAGCAGTAGTTCGAAGCCTGAACCACCCCCAAGTATAACCGCAAGGCATTGGCGCAAACATGCGATTAGAAATGTTATTCGTGCTATCTCAACTCATAAATGACGGCAAGTGTTGAATGAGCATTTTCTGCTATGAATTTCATCAAGAATAAGTTGAGAAATATGATGGGTGATAGTCTTTTGGACGATTGTCTAGTCACATTCATTGAGCGAGACATTTTCTTTAAAGTGAATGAAGAAGATATAATGGACACTTTCATGGCCATTAGAAAGTGTAGACCCAACAAGAAGTAGTACTGTAATCTTCTTCAAATTATTGTAGTCGTGTAAGTTTCTTTAAGTCAAATTTCATACTTAGTTGTTGATTTTAAGATGTTCGTAAGACACTTTATTAATATATCATGATGCACTTTTGGTAAATTTTATACTTGTATTGTATATTGGCATGTTAGATTTACGGTATTTAAAAAATTTATGCCAAGTTGGACCACCCATACCCAAAATCCTGGATACGCCATTGCTCAATGGTGGCAAGATTCGATAGCTGGGGTTAGGGCTTCAGATGAGGAGCTCCTAGCGATGCGGTGCGCTATTTATTACAGTTTCGATGCACGTGAATCGTGGAGTTCAACACAAACACTATGACGTGTATGACATAGACATAGAGTCCTTCGCGGTGATCAAGGACAATGTTTATGATAGGTAGGTCCACCTATCATGGGCGTAACGCAATGCGATGTGGGCTGGGTTGCACCACGGAGATGGCCCATGGCGGCGGGCTGTGCAGTGTAGGCTAACTCACAAGAGATGGACCGTGCCAAAGGAAAAAATTGGTTGGTGGCTAGGGTTTCGGCCCAAGAGCGATTTTTCATCATTTTAATTAGTTTTTACTTTTAGAAAATATAGAAAATGTAAAAGTGTGCAAATAAAATAGTAAATGCACTATAACAATTCCAAAAAATACTTCCAAGCACAAAGAACTCAAATAAAATATTTTTGACAATTCTTCACTTAAGATTTAATCATATTAAATCATTTTTATATTTATGAAGGTCTTATATTAAGCTTTAATTAGCAAATAAAATTGTGAAAATTTTTGGAGGACTAAACTACATAAAAGATTTTTAAAAGGATAAAAATTGGGATGTTATAATATTCCATCTGTTAAGCATACAAATTTGTAAAGTGCTTTTAGTTAAGGTTATCACAGTGCTGTAATTCAACTTATATTTACTCCATGTAGAGGGAAAGTTTATGGTACACATACACTGGAATCAACCATTGATTTCGTGTGATCCAATGGTAGATATCTACTATTACCCCTCACTATGTAAAAGGCTACCAATGACTATAAAGGGTTAATATGTGCCAAGATCCTCACCTGGGCATGAAATACCTGAGGACCTTATGTGTATATTGTACTAGCCCTGTGGTTATTGGCTAGCACACACATTCAACATTGTTATCACATCCAATACTCAACATGGCATAGATATATAAAAATATAAGTCATGTTTATACGAAAGGTGCATTGTTCTTATAATAAGAAGGCCATTGACAGAATAAAATGAAGTGAAAAAGTGTAATAAAATATTAAAGTCCAGCAGTATGCCTCAACCCAAAATATCCATAGGCAATCGACAAGATCAAGTCCTTAGAAAATGCAGTCATCATATTCTTCAAAACCCGCAGCAATTCCTTCATCCTCTGAATATCAACAAGCAAGGGTGAGTACATTTGTACTCAACAAGGCTTATAATATATCACAATTATAAGTATATGCATGGCTATCTCAAAGGAATGGCTAGCTGTCGGGGATTGGATAAACTACCATAAAGACCATCATGTCCCGGCAGCCCTTCTTCGGCCGACCATGCTTCCCTTTGATGTTGTCCCCAAGGAAGATCCTCGGACGGACCGGTTACTAGCTTCGCCCCGACCATGTTCCCATGCCCGTCCGCGAGTATACAGCTTAGCTCTCCGAGCATGGTTGCTCGGGCTGGCGGTAAAGGTCGGCCACAACCAAGGAAGAACCCCGAGCATTCCCCGAAGGTCATGCTCGGGCTGTAAAGGCGATGTGGTTGCTGCGTTAACTGTTACGCCACGATTCGGGCCCATCACATCCACGACGAAAATCAAGGGGCAGTCGCTGCCACGCGCGGACACGTAAGGGCGTGACATTCGAATGTGGTCGTTTTTAATCGCCTATAAATACCTCTTCAGTATACAGCAAACACAACACACACACAGGGAGAGGCGCGCGCTAGGAGGAGCCAACGTAGAAATAAAAAGCACATATAGGCATCGTAATAGCAACACCTCTTGTAAGGAGCATTGGCGAGGTACACCCCGCCAGACCCTTGTAAGCATCAGGATAATAAGCGAAGAAGCACTGGACGTAGGGCTGTTATCTCGATCATGAGAGGCCTGAACCAGTATAAAACCCCCTTGTCCGTTGCTCTTTTGCAAGCTCGACCTCCTCCCGTAGCATTCTTCGGACGTTAACCCTTCACGTAAAAAGGGGTCCGGTTGATCCCTCAATCAACAAGTAAGCTCGGTGAGGGGCCTGTTCCCCAAACGCCGACACTATCCTACCATGTTCTCAAATTTGTGCACAAAACAAGATTTATCAACAATAAAAAGTAGTAGATTGCGAACGAAATTTGTCACTAGCAATTGACAAGTATGTAAATGATAAGTATATAACATAAATATCAGTAATTTACAATCCTCTATGATTGTCATCAATAATTCATTTCCTGCACATACTTCGCATAACATCTGAAACATGTCTACCACCATTTTCAAATTCAAATCTTTATTTTAAAATTCAAAACTAACTAGTGTCAATGCACTAGAGCCACTCATAATAGCGAGCATGGATTTTTAAAAATATTTACACTCTACAGAGGTGTACAGCTTTACCCACAAGGTATGGCTAACTCTTGTTGCCAAGCTATGAACATACTTCCTACACATAGACCTAATTTTGCACCAGTTCATTAATGTTTGACCCTTGCTACGGCAGTGGAAATAAAATTCACATAAACATCATAACATTGACAATCTATCCCTTTCATAACCATTTCCCCCATAACAAGGCATACACAGTTGTATCGGTAAGCTTTAACCCTAATACCTCGGTGAGGGAACCCCTTCGAGCAAACCTACTATCGAAGGTTAGTGATCGACAATACACTTATATTCGGGTACCTTCGGGGGATGCAGGATCAAACACACAATCGAGAGAACACGATGTAGATAGGTTCGGGCCTCTTGGTCAAGTAATACCCTACTCCTGTGTCGGCGATGGATCAGATCAATGAACAGATTACAAGTAGGGGAATTAGTGCTGATTACAAGGAAGAATATGAATAAGGGGGGTGGCTAGACTATGGCTATTGGATGCCTGCGTGGAGATCTTCCTGTGCATCTAGCTCTGGATGGCTTGAAGCTTGCGCTCTAAGTTGGCTTGTGGGGCTTGCCCCTGGCGATGTCCTCCCTGGTCCTTATATAATGGACTGAAGTACCGAATCATGGTCGATGAGGAGTCCTGTTGTTGTGTGGGGTGCCTTGTGCATGTGTTGCACTCGGTGATCACCATTGTACATAGGGGTGGCAATGGGGACCCGTTCCCCGATCCCCGGTGGGGAATTCTTCTATTAGGGGATGGGTATGGGAAGAAATCGTCCCCCGCGGGGATGAAAACGGGGAAAATTATTCCCCCATCGGGGATGGCGGGGATGGGGAATTTTTTTCCCCGCGGGGACCCGGTTGGGGATCCAAATTTAGTTTAGTCCAATTTAGTTATTAGATTGTAAACATATTCTCTAGCCCATCATATTCATATTTTTATAAATGGGACAACATAATCTTCAATGAATGCATGCATTCTTTTTTTCCTTGTCTGTTGATATGATTTTAGAGTTAAAATGGCTATAAGAGCTCTTCTCTTGTGTGAAATTTTCATGGATGGGTCTCGACAGGTCCGAATACCCTAACGGGATGGGGATCTGGGATTTTCTCCCGAGACGGGAACGGGACGGAAAAATTTTGGATCGCGGGGACGGGGACGGGGAGGCACTCCCCGGCGGGGAATGGCCCCGTTGCCACCCCTAATTGTACATGTGTTGTACTTGGTGGAGCTAAATTTAAAGGACTTGACTTGTTACTCTAGGTATTTGCCGACACCTAGACGGCGTGTGGAGACGTCGTACGCGGTAACCTTCTCAATGAGATTGTGAGAAAACCCGACAAAATTGTGAAGGTCGGAGTTCACCTATCTGGAGGGGAAAAGAGTTACCACTAGTGGAATTGAGGTGGGTGCTCAGTTCTTGAATCCGGTCCAAAGTGGTTTGGGCTTGCCTCAACGTGGATTAGGAGAGACCGGCAAGAATCTGAACACCACGGTAAAATATCGGTATGTCATTTGTGATTTGCATTTTATTCTTTATTTGTACTCAGCCAATTTATATTTATATAATTGATGGTTCAATTACTTGTATTTAGGATTTCGAATTATTGTTAGAGTTATAAATAACTAGTATGCTTAGTAAGGGCCTGTTTGGTAGAGCTCCAGATTTTAGCTTCACTTGAGATCTGAAACTTGCAGACTAAAATAAAGTGAATTAAGTTTATATTTTGGGTCTAAAATGTAAAAAAACGATCCATCTAAATACTTTTAATGTACTCACAGCTCCAGCTCCACAGATCTAGTGGAGCTAGTAATACCTAACTCTACCAGATCCACGGATCTGGTGGAACTGGAGCTTTACCAAACGCACCCTGAGTCTAGTTGATTAAGATTTTAATTATCAAAATCTTAGTTTATCACTTTCGCATCTATTATCATTTAGATTTTAACATAAAAATATTTAAACAAAATTTTAATTAATCATAAAATAATTTTTTATAGCCGTTTATTCACCTCCTCTAATCGACATTCTCAATCTTACAGTCGACCCTGGCTGGACTAGACAAGGTGAAGGCACCAATTTAGCCCCTGTCGCCATTTCATCAGGCGACAGGCATCAATTTAGTCCCTGTCGCCATTTCATTGGGCGACAGGAGGTCAAAAGAGCTATTTCGTCCGCCCATCCAATCAGCATGCGGTATATTTCTGTAATTTTTGTTTCGTGGTATATTTTTGAAATTCGAATAAAAAATGTATTATTTAAAAAAATTCATATTTCATACATAAAAGTTCTATGTTTTAGGTATTTAGTTTCGATGTTCTAACTGTTCATAAGCATGTTTAAAAGAAATTAAAAAAAGTTAGCAAACAAATCAAATATGCTCATGGGACAATTCAGGCTACCAGTAGAACAATTAAAAAACTATTAGCGGAATAGATTAAAAAGAATATTGATGGAGCTAACCAAAGCAATTAGTTGAACAAATAAAAAATACATTTAAAAATGTTGAAAAAATGGACACGAGGAACTAAAAAAAGAACTACAAACATCCAAAAAAAAAATTCGAAATTCATAAAAAATCGCAACTAAATAAAAAAAGGGAAGAAAAACATCACACCCATGGCATGCTCACAAACAGTCACAGCTCCAACCCTTGGACCATCACTGACGTGTGGGCCACCAAACCTGCGTGCAATCATGTGGCTGGCAGCAGCAGCACGTTGCCATGCTTGCCCAGAGCAATCAGTGCATTGGCTGGGCCCATGCGGCAGGCAAAAGAAAACCACGACGCAACGTTAAAAAGAAAACGCAGACGCGGCACGCGGCGAACGGAGGGACACACGAATGGGGCATGGCCGAGGTGAGCGGCGGATTAGGATTTCCCCAACGTGACACCCACCTTCAGGCCCATATCGCTCGGCCCATCCAACTCGAGCCCACGCGATTTAAGGCATTTTCTTTCCTCTTTTTTTTTCAGTTCAAAATTTCAAATGATTGTACATTTTAAACCGAGTGTTCAGTTCATGAACCGTTTCAATCATCGTGTTTCATTACAATGAGATATCCAAAACAAGACTGCACTTACATATATGACAGCATAATAATGATATCATATGTCATATGTTTCGGTAGATAAAAAGAAATGTTCCATGCATTACTTTCCTAATGTTCCATTAGTTCAAGGACAATTTTCCATGGTGTATATTTTGATTAGGGTAGGGGGAAAGAATCGAGTGTGCTAGATGTTCCGGTAGGTAAATGAAAATGTTTCATGTATTTGGTTTTAATGTTTCAATAGTTCATGGACGGTGTTACACGCATTAAGTTGTAAAGGGGTTAGGCCAACGTACCACATGTTTGGTTTGATATTCCTGTTGTGATTGCAAGATCAAACAGTACAGTAGGAGGCTTCGGGGATCTCAAAGAGACTCATCGAAGCCTAAAGAATGCGAGGAACAGTAAAGATAGCTTGATTATATTTGTAGTGAACAAGTATATATGTCCGTGTGTCGCCCCGTGCTAGTCGTAGTAGCCCAATGGTGCGATGTGGATTTGGTCCACTGGACCGGAATGGATCCAATAGCGATGGCTGCTGGGGGCTAGATGTAACAATGCCGGATGGAGTACCACTTCTTTGTGTATATATGGCCTAAGTGCTCAACGGTGGGGTCACCCCACAACAATTCGAACAGTTCGTAGATGATATTCGAAAGAAATAAAAAAAATATTAGTGGAACAAAACAAACATACTCATGGAATAATTCAAGAATATTAGTGAAACTACTGAAAACCTCACATTCTTTATCTGTAGTTTTTCTTTTGTTAGTAATAGTCTGGTGTTTTGGCGATGGGTGTGTAGTTCCTTTTGGGTGTGCCTCTGGTTGCTGGCTAAGGTTGATGAAGTTGTGTTGGTCGCTGAGTGTTCTGGGAGGCGCAGAGAGGATTCAGTTTTGGCGCTGGGTCTGGAGCTTTTTGGTCTGTAGCAAGGATCTGGCGATAGCTGTTTTTTTTGTGTTTGGCGCTGGTCCTGGGTTGGGTTTGGAGTAAGTTCTGGCGTTTAGTTGTTTGTCAGTAAGTTTTTGGTTTTGTTTTGGTTGCGGCGGGCGCGTCTCGAATACGCTGGATGATGTGGTGTTGATCTCGTTTTATTCCATGGAATAAAGCAGGGGAAACCTTTTGAAAAAAAAAGAAACGATTGAAAACCTGGAACAAATTAAGGAAATTAGTTCAACAAATAAAAAAATCAATGGAACAATGGTGGAAAAATGGTGAACCAAAAAAAAAGTTACAACATTAGGCAGAAACACTTGTAAATAAATGAAAATAAAAATATCTACTTGAATTTGTGCCTCACGCACCTATATAGTACCCACAAAAGAAAGAAAAACAGAAATTTCTTCCTTCCTTCCAAGCGTACGTAAGGCCAATAAAGGCTACAATTTATGCACGACTCAATGGAAGTGAGCCCACATCAAGCGGCTTCGGCCTAGACAAGATAGGGAGATAAAAAATGGAAGCAGATAGTGGCCCGCCAGGCCTTCCCCAGTCCTGGAAGCACCGAAGCTAAGTGGGCCGTGGGCCGCTCGCGCCGCATGTAGCATTTACCGGCATGTAGCATTTCCCGGTGGTATGTGCAGCACTGTAAAAGAGCTCCCATGTAAATCATGTTTCTCCTATGTACCATTGTACGACCCCCCTTCACTGAATGCAAAGGTTACCTGTGTACTGGCCATTTACGGTCTGTAGTGCAATAGAACCCAGCGAAGTAGTGAACTATCGCGTTTCGGTTTGTGTATCTTCAGTCTGGTAACGAGTGAGACTGCGTGTATTTTCCATCCATTTCGGTCTGTTGATGGTGACATGATTTTCGTTTCATGGACTTGGTAAATTTCTTATGAGAGAAGTGAAAAGAAACAACAGAGAGAAACACAAACTGGGAATCGCATCGTGGATCATATTTTTGCAGTTTCTCCTCATCATTCGTCACCTGACATCCAACCATTAGCCCAGGTAAGAACCAAAATCAGTTGTCCAGAAAAAGAAGAATCAAAAGCAAAGAGAAAACCGTAAAAGGGAACATATTATAGCCTAAAAGTAATCGTAGGACAAGGGGAAAGAGAAAAAAAATCATGGGAATAGATGCAGAATGGAGAATGAAGAGAGATTATCGAAGATATATCATGGCCTTGAGTTTTTTCAACATAGGCCGGGAGGCTGGTTCCTTGGGCCATCTAGCAGCCCAATAAGAAATGATCCACTCCTGATTCCGCGGTTTCGTGGCCGCGAGTGCCATTTCCGATTTTCGCAACTTCGTGCCGGGCCAACGCCTGCCCAGCTCGCCCGTACATAAGTGGCAACCCGCGTTACGTAGATCGCCCTTGATTTTTTTCAGATTTTTGGTCAGATCCTCCTCCCATGGCTACGAAAATCCTAAGTGGTCACGATTTCATGGTTTCAGAGTCATGAGTGCCTTTTCGATTTTCGCAATTTCGTGACGGGGCAGCATCCGGCCATCTCGCCCGTACATAAGTGGTGTCCCGCGTTGCGTAGGTCGCCCGTTATTTTTCTTGTATTTTTTGGGCCCTATCCGGCAGCCTCACGAGGCTACGAAAATCCCTAAGTGGGATGCGTACCACTAACAAAGTAAAATAATTTTTTCTTGATGTTTTTTTTTTGGTAATTTTTTCCGATTGAATACAACAAAACCGAAAAGGAAATTGCTACAGTAACCATGCTACAGTACCTATCGCCGGGTACTAGGGCGATCGGTCTATTTTCAATTTTTTTTTGCTCTGCCGTTAAAAATTTGAAATTTCGCCGTTGCGAGCCGTTAGATAGGTCACCTGTCGCCCCAGTACCGGACGATCGCCCCGTACTGAGGCGACAGACGCCTACTTTTCAAATTTTTTTACCCTGCCGATTAATTTTGAAAAAAAATTTTAAAATAAATATTAAATAAAAAAAATTCAGGTCTTGTGCTCGTTGTGTGGGCCCTGAGCCCCTGAAAGCAGAAAGCCTAACACCCATTCAATTTTGTTCCTGAGATGAAGTGAATCAATTGTATTCCTAAGATGAACTAATTGTAACGTGCAAGGTTGAATTTAGCATTGCGGTATCATTTTAGCAGTACTTTTTTCAAATGCGTTAGCCGACTGGCAACGTGCTTTTTAGTTATAACAAAAAGAATAGTTCACGAGAACAGATAAAAATATATGTGACTAACTTTGTTCCGTTAATTCTACAATACAGCGTACCAAACACCGAGCTGGACTAAAAGTATCACCTCGTGCTCATTTCGGTCAAAACGTAATACAGCGTCTCTTGAAAAGAAAACGTGATGCAGCCATCAGTGACCGACTGGCTGCGTGCCTCAGTACTTAAATTCGGAGTTCGCCCTGCCCCCATTGCATTCGCATCTCCAACGCCAGATGCCCATCTCGCCTTGCCGCAAATAATTCCGGCACACAAAAAAAAACCGCAGCTTTTCTCTTCTCGCGTTCCGCAGCCAAAAAAAATACCCCGAAACGAACTCGGCCACCGCCCTATCTCTCCCATCGGCCAGCGCGACGCCATGGCCACCGCCTCCTCCCTCTTCCTGGCCTCCCCCATCTCCACCGCGCCAAGGACCCGCAACCCCACCCCCTCCTCCCCTTCCCCCGCTCGGCCGCCCCTGCGCCTCCGGCAGCCATCCCCGGCGGTCGCGGCCGCGCTCCAGGCGGAGCACCAGCCCGCCCTGGCCGCGGCGCCGAAGCCGCCGGCCCTCCCGTTCCGCGTCGGCCACGGCTTCGACCTCCACCGCCTCGAGCCGGGCTTCCCACTCATCATCGGCGGCATCAGCATCCCCCACGACCGCGGCTGCGACGCCCACTCCGACGGTACGTGCGCCGCCGTTTACTGTTGCTTGTTCTTTTCCTGTGTTTCCGTTCCTTGCCTCGTTTCGTTACCGGACGTACGGAATGTTGCCTTTGTGCGCAGGGGACGTGCTGCTGCACTGCGTGGTGGACGCGATTCTCGGCGCGCTGGGGCTGCCGGACATCGGGCAAATCTTCCCGGACTCCGACCCCCAGTGGAAGGGCGCGGATTCTTCGGTGTTCATGAGGGAAGCTGTGAGTTTCTCAAGATCTCAAGTCTCAAGTTCACTCCAAATTTCATTATTTGAAGGCGATTCGATCTTGTTTCTGTAACATGTTAGGATACTTTTGAGTAATTAGGACGTTTTACGGTGCGTTTAACGCTTTATCAGAACAAAATTTAGAGTTCGTGCGTGATGCTTTTGCTGAATAATTCGCAATTTCTGATCATACAGCACTTTGTATTTAATTCGTTTTTCTCTACTTGAATTAGTAATAGGCAAGCCTGAAGTCTAGACTATTAAGTGTTAGATGATCAAACCTGTGCAACCCTTCTTTGGAAAAAGAAGTGTTTCTTTCCTTATGTTGTTGGGAATGGAGGAGACCCAAAATGCATCCTTGTAGACACCCCACTTCATTACCTGCTTTTTTACTGTCTGGCTGTTTTATCGTTCCTGCACATCATAAGCATAGGGTGCTTCAATCTTGATTATGTCAACACCTAACAGCATAAGGTGTTTACGTGCAGTCGTGCACATGAATTTCTGACTACAAATTTGGTCTTGGACTTTTGGACTCTTCCAGGACTAAAGGTATTCCACGTTTTAGAATTTGTACAAGGCATGTACCATGTGCTTAGAATGCTGACTACTGCATATTTGCTCTTTGGACTTTTGGATAGAAAGTATTCCCATGCTTTAGAATTTGAGCTCATTGTGTGATGCTTTTTCTACATGACCTCATTGACCGTTGAAATTAGCTTATTTTCTCTTCAGTTTGACATCACACAGTATTTGTTATTCTCTTAGTCATTTTAAGCAATATTATGTAGAATGTTACCAATCGGAGCATGATTGTTTCCTGTGTTCAGACATGAAATTTTCCTGTAAGTGTTATAGCCAAAAGATATGAGCTGGTGAAGCAGATGTTAGGTTGATGCAATTTTAAGTAGCTTCTATCTGTGTAACACTAATGCCTTTTGATCGTGATGCAATTTCAGGTGAAACTGATGCATGAAGCAGGCTATGAGCTGGGGAACCTTGATGCCACACTGATACTGCAAAAACCAAAAATTAGCCCATCCAAGGAGACAATACGGTCTAACTTGTGCGACCTACTCGGGGCGGATCCATCTGTTGTCAATCTCAAGGCTAAGACGCATGAGAAAGTCGACAGTCTAGGGGAAAACAGGAGCATAGCTGCTCACACTGTAGTTCTCCTGATGCGGAAGTAGAATATTGGAGGTATATTGCATAATACAGGGATTGAATTGTATCGTAGTGAACAGAGGTCATTACACTTGCCCTTTTGTAAATGGTCCATTCAATATGGGATCTTCAGGGGGAGAAGTGATAAAGTTTAGTGCAATGAAAAATTTTCTGTGTCCAGCTTGTGTCTGTTTTGATTGTTCCATATTTTTTATTCTGGTCTTACAGGATAGCAATCATTCTGAAAGTTCTTATGATTGTCTTCCAGATTTAAGAACCAAATTCACAAATGATACTTGAAGGTAGGAGTATAAGCGTGTGATCTGTGCTCATTTTTGTTCAACTTAAGCGGCTTAACAGATCTGTGCTCATTTGTTCAACTCCAGCAGCAGGATATAAGATTTCTCTCTGTTGACCTCAATTAAGGGTCACCGATTCAAAACATATGGATATATATAGTGCGTGTTTTTTAAACAAATTCATAACATATACATGGGTACACATACGAATGCTTCTCCAGCAGACAACAAAATACACTGAATGGACAACTAACAAAATAGGGATATAGAACAGATATTTGGAACAAATTCATAACATATACATGGGTACACATAAGAATGCTTCTCCAGCAGAGAACAAAATACACCGAATGTACAAGTTGACAGCCAGCACAGTTGCATATATGGCCGATCAAAGTTGCACAGGGAGGACGGCACATCCAAAGATATAAACCAAAAGCTAACCTATATCTGAGTTTATTGGAACATGGATACATCAGTAAGCACGTTGTCGTAAGAACTTCATATCAGCAAGATTTTCCTCTCCATTTCTACTGGCATATTGGAATATTGGATCATCAGTGAAAAGGATTATTACCATGTAAACTAAACTATGAGTTGTTCCCATATTACAGCACAGGTCCAAAATACAGACCAAAATGTAGATGTTCACACCAAGAACACGAAACGTAGTTTTACGTTAACATGAAGAGAAGCAACAAATAGGTCGTCGAAGCAAAAGACCAAGAAATACACCGCAGTGTCCTCAAATTCCCTTTTGTGTTCAATCAATATTCTTGTTAGTGTTACTTATACCCAGTCCCCCAATCGATAGATGTAATTTCAAGTCAGTAAGTTCAGAATGTAAATTACAAAAGTTCAGCTTCATAACTTTGACCTAGCCAAATCATGTATACATAATATGAATCTATCAAATATCTGACATAAACTAAGAGGTTGTTGGGGACAGCTCCAGCTCTACCAAAATTTATGGGGTTGGTAGAGTAGGATATTTCTAGCTCCAGAAATTTATGGAGCTAGAGCTATGATACATTAAGAGTATTTAGGTGGATCATCTTGTTTACATTTTAGACTAAAAATATAAATTTAATTCACTTTATTATAGCCTACAAGTTTCAGATCTGAGCTAGAGCTGGGATCTGAAGCTCTGCCAAACAGGGCCTAAATTACACTCACTAGAGACTGTTGATGCACATCACCAGCTACATCTGCCATGTGCTTGTTCATACTGTGCCATACTGCATATATTTTTTCAGCATCACGATGACTTGTATCCGCTGACACAAACTTAAAACCCTCAACCCCTCCTACATCTACAAAACTCCACCCAGTCTCCTTTCTCAAACCGACTCCCTTCATTTCAGTCCTAATCTTTGCAGAGTCTTTCCATCTCCCAGCCGAGGCATAGATATTTGACAAGGAGACTCTCCATATGTCACTCTCAGGTTCCAAGACTGACAATTCTTTAGCAGCCTTTTCTGCAAGATCAACATTCCCATGAAGCCGGCAAGCAGCCAGCAGAGGTCCCCAAATGGATGAGTTGGGAGGGACATGCATTTCCCTTATAAATTCTTCTGCCTCAATGAACCTTCCAGACCTTCCAAGCAGATCAACTACAGAAGCATAATGGTCCATGCTAGGCTCAATGCCATGGTCCCTTCTCATGCTTTCAAAGCACCTGTATCCTTCTGAAATCAAACCAGAGTGACTGCAAGCCGATATCACACTTACAAACGTGATAGCATTGGGCGCATGTGTTCCAACATCTGTCAGCTGGTGGAAAACCCTTAGAGCCGAATGACCATCTCCGTGTATCCCATAAGCATTGATCATTGAATTCCAAGAAACAAGGTCCTTAACATCCATCTGCCTGAAAATCTCCTCAGCGAAATCAATTCTTCCTAACTTAGCATACATGCTTATGAGAGCATTGCAGACTGAGACATCATGCACAAATCCATATTTTACAGTGTATCCATGAAGCATCTTCCCTTGCTGCAGTAATCCAGCACTGGAGCATGCCTGCACTACGCTCAACACTGTGATGAAGTCAGGCACAAGCCCACCACCACCGCTATGAAGAGCGCTGAAAAGCTCCAAGGCTTCATTCACATGGTCACTCTTGGCCAGGCATGAGATAATGGTGTTCCACGACACAATATCCTTAACTTTCATGCCTTTAAACACAAAATTTGCTGCATCAACTTGCTCAAATCTAGCATACATGCCCATGAGGGAGTTTTCAATGCTGATGCTTGGGAAAGAACTCATTCTAATCAAGTGCGCATGGATCCCCTTCCCATTCTTCAGGGATCCTGAAACGGTGCAACCGTAAAGAAGCGCAGCAAGAACATCAGCATTAGAACACACATCCCCTCTCCTCAGGTACAGACCCTCCAAAAGCCGCACGGCCTCTTCAACAAAGCCATTCTTTGCATACATCATGGTGAGAGAATTCAACACTGAAACATCGTCCTCGAGCCCCAGCCGAACAACAAGAGCGTGCACCAGACTGAACAATCCCGTGTGGCCCATCAAAGAGCACGCCTGAATAACACTCAACATTGTGACATTGTTGGGAAGGACGCCATCTTCCAGCATCATGATGAACACCTTGACAGCCTCTGCTAGCATCCCATTGAGCACGCACCCTGATATAATGGCAGTCCAAGAAACAACATCCCTGCAGGCCAATCCAAGAACCAGCCTTCGTGCGCTTACCACATCCCCAACCTTGGCGTACATGTTGACCAACGAGCCAACCACAAACGGGTCACAGCAAAACCCATTTGCCACAAGGTAGCCGTGCACCATCCTCCCCAGCCTCGCATCCTTAGCGAGCCCGCAAGCCTGCAGAAGCGCGGCCACCGTGAACTCGTTGGGGCGGACCGCGTCGTCCCCGTAGGCGTCCTGGGCCAGCATGTCCAAGAAGGCGCGGAAGGCGTCCAGGGGCGCGCCGAGGCGGCAGTGGGCGGAGATGAGGGTGGCGTAGGTGGCGGCGTCGCGGCGAGGCTTTTCGTCGAGCAGATGGAGCGCGTGGGAGAGGAGGCCACATTGGAGGTAGGCGTGAAGGAGGGAGTTTGTGGCGGTGATGGGCTGGAGAGAGTGAAGCGCGGCGGACTTGAGGAGGACGGCGTGGAGCGCCGAGGTGAGCGGCGCGTCGCGCAGCGCAGCTGCCTCGCGGAGGAGGCCAACGGAGGTTGGAGCGGTGGTGGTGCGGGGAGGAGGCGGGGGCGAGGAAGGAGTGGAGAGCGACATCATCGGAGCTCGGGAGGATGGAGTCACTGAGTCAGCAGCATACGAGCATATCTTGGTCCCGTCTCCGGAAGATGCTAACTGTATCCAGAAGAAAGACGCCTTCCTGGAAGGCTGGAAAAGGCGTGCTTGGTGAATGAATCATTACCTTTCATCAACATGAGTATATGAAAACTTGTGTAGTTAATATATACTCATATCAATTTAAATGATAATTTAAATTGAGTTCATTTGTCTCATTAAACATAGTAGAATAATTTTACAAAGCTTTTCACAAATTTGGGCCTTTTAAATATGATTTTTAACTTTTGACCTAAATAGTCCAATTTAGAAGCAATAGAGAACAAGGTCAAATTCAAATCAACACAAAGAATTCAAATTAAGCATAGGGTAAGATATAGATATTTAAATTTTGTGTATGAGTCTAAAATACCATTTTGAATCACAATTCTACACAAGAATTGATCCAAATGGAGAAACTCACTAAGTGCTAGAATATGACCATTATGGGTCAAGTATAGTTTTTCATGAGTTTCAAAATCAAATAACTTTAGCTAGGTTGGTCTTTTAAAAATCTTTTGAACACGAAAGTTGTTGAGAATGACCAACTCTAGGATTTTCATTTTGGAATTATTTTCAAAATCCTTTTACTTTTATTTCTATGAAAATTATAAGTTTAAATCAAAATCAAGATACTAGTAACTAGTTTTTGACGTTAAAACTCATTTTCCTTTTAAAATAGATTTTGTGAAGCCAAAACCTTTGAAAAACATTTCAAAAGCATTTGTATACATTTTAAACTAGTTTTTCATAAGATTAGTAATAGAGTATACAAATTTTGAGTTTTGGCTAAATGGTTTGATTTTGAAAATATATATGCACTTATATTAATATGGGCACATGTAGGGATGTGATACACATGAATATGAATTAACACTCCCCTAAATGTGCCACTATTAAAACTTGCTCAAGATTTCAATAAGAGAATAGATAAGAGGCAAGAGCAAGTGGCCATAACAAGTAATCTAAATTGATATTCATTTATATTTCATTATAACCTACACAAGGCTATCGACATAAGAATCAATTCAAATACTTGTTACCCAAGATGGCATTGGCTTATGATGGACATGATTGACTTCATGCTTGACACCACTTGTGAGCGAATATAATCCTTCTCCTCTTGATGTGCAAGCGTCCAATCCATTTCTTTATTGCCTACAAATCTTTTTAGGCACTTTTTGGTACCTAATCCTTATTGGGTCCGACAATGTTAGTCACAATGGATTTAGGAACCCAAATGGTCCTAGTTTTAGCATTTTTAACAAGACTAACATGACTAGGAGCGGTTTTGCGATAATTATTCTTCCTAGGCAAAGTATTTGTATTTTTGTGGAAGGGCATAGGAGGACATTGATATTTTGCAAGACCATTTCTAGTTTGATCTCTTCTAAGCATATGATAATTGAAATTATGGATTGGCTTAGAGGATCTAGCAAAGGCCAGTTTCCCTACTTGGGCTACACCTTTTATCAAGATTTAGTCGAGAGGGCTTTTCCTTTAACGCATCTCTTCAAGTCATTTTCCAACTTAATGACTTGAGCCTTGAGCTCATTGTTTTCCTCTACAAGGTTAGTCTCAACAAGCATAGAGGAAGTACTAGCAATTGAATTAGAGCAACAAGGTATATCATCGCTAGAGGTGGATATGCATTTATTTGATGAATTGTTTGTAATTTGAATTGAGTGAGGCAATTCATCAACTAGATTGCATTGAGTGGCAATATCACACTAACTTTACTAAATTCCTTGAAAAGGAGTTTCTCATGATTTTCCTTTAGAACATCATAATCATTTTGAAGTGATTCATGTTCTAACTTCAAAATTTTATATTTCTTTTCTCCTTTCCAAGAAATTCATTGAGCTCCTCTAGCATATTCATTAATTCTTCATAAGAGGGCTCACCTTCATCATCACTTACCTCATCTTTACCTTTTGCCATGAAGCAACGCAATTTTTGATATAAGTGAAGATTAAATGCGTAGGCTAGGGAGGTTGAGGTTGAAGGAGATGTCGGTTCATTACTTGATGTTGAAGTTGAATCGTCAACGACACTTCTTCCTCATTGCAATCCTCGCCAGTTTCCCTACTTGGGCTACACCTTTTAGACGAGATTATACGCTCTTCTAGTAGAATTCTAATACTGCACGCTTGTAAGCAGAGTCATAGAAAACTAAGGAAACACAAGAACTTCGAAGATAGAAGACGCATCAGTGCACCTGAACATTTCAATAGCTGATTCACTTCTATTTCTCAATATTAAATTTTGAAAGACTAATACACCAGTGTATATAGGTCAATACCTGTAATTTGATTGATGAATGACAAGTATCTTAACCTAGAGGTGCATAGTTTCTTAAGTGCCCCTATGCATATATGGTGAAATGCTTACACAACTTTGACAAAGCTATCATGTATCAAATCCCTTGAACATCCAACCATTGAAATGATGCCATGATTGGCAGGAACATCTATACGGTGAAGTAACCAGCAGAAAGATCAAGACTCCGCCGCTTCAAGTTTAACATCAGCTCAATCATCTCCCATTAGTCTTCTTTCTTGCTGTCTGGATCTTCAAGAGCAGAAAGCCTTTCAACAAGAGGTGGATGGGAGTAGTGATATGCTGAATACCACGGATCCATGTTCATCGCGGATAAGTTCTCTTCCTAAAATTTTCAAATGAATTTTAAATTAGTTTACACAAATCTTCACATGGTTATACTTTCACAACATGCATAGATGGTTTGTGTGGATAAACATTAGTAATATCACCAAGTGCACCAGAGAAGAAAGAGGCACAAGAACCAAAGAGTAAACAAGAGGATGCTAGTGAAATGCAGCTTCTAAATTCCAGCATTGGACTTCAAGATGAAAGTATGATGCATAATGGAGTTATGATCAGATCTTGCAGTTCAGATGTCCACTAGAAAAATGATACGGTGATTCCATGGTTAATTAGAAGAAACACAGAATAAAGTAAAAGGGCCTTTAGATGGTTTTACCTGTAGTTTTACAAGGGCTGCGCGGAGCTGAGGTGCATACCCAAGGTTCTTCGCAAAAGCATCAGCCTAGAAATTGGATGAAGGTAAGTGCAACCAAAAGTTTTAAAGCTAGCAATAGCAGAAAACTTGGAGGCAAACAGAAGAATGAACCTGAAATTCAAATGCTCTGCTGACAAGGTTCAGGCAAAAACTCAGTAGGTGTTGGAGAGGTATTATGGTGTGCTGTAATTAAAGCAAAGAACGTGTCAGTCAAGTAACAACAATAACAATACAGGGAATCCATAGGACAATGCATCTCACTGCAAGTTTAAATGAAAAATATAAACAGCTGCAGTCAGATTTCATTTCCAAAAATAGTTGTGTTACGGCAGAACTTGGTACCAAAAAATCTCGAGAAAAAGAAAATAGCAAGATAACACTTCTTAAGAAACATAAACGTAGCAGACCTGGAAAATGATCAGTCCAATTATTACAGGCTGATCCTCGAAACCAAAACTCTCAAAAAGATCTTTGGAGTTCCTTACTAGAGTATATCCTCCAAATTGCAGAAACATAAGCAGCTGCACAAAAGGTATTAAACGAAGTGAACAAGAAATTAGAACATCCAAAAAACTAGAAAAATATTTGTTTATATCCTTTTTTCCAAAAAAACACAAGGAGGTTTCCAGCAATTAATGCAACAGGAACTACGAACTGATTTTATGGTACATGATGGCACAAATTCCACCAAAACCACCCAAGCATTGTGTCATACAGGCATCTATACCCCCCATCTGTGCTTAATGGTGTTCAGTTCAGTGTTTCATGGTACTCATTTGCTGCTGAGATTTGAGTTTTCTGCTAGTGTTATGCTAGGAGATGTTTCGTTAAATACTCATTCGTCTAATGAATTGCCTTCCTGAGCATAATCTAGTAGCCCCACATGACATCACATCCATTTTAAGGATTGGCAGCACATACTAGGGACGTCATCAGAACTAATATTTTTCACCTTTTTTTCACAAACAGAGGAGATACTTTACTAGAAACAATACTGAAATTAGCCACCAGTCCCATTGATAAACTGCTTGCATTTGTGCATACAAATTTCTCGTCAGTACCTCCAACCTTAATTTTTTTATTCTTACCTCCTAATCTATTATATCCCCATGCCAGCTGATACAACAATGATACAGTTACACAGGTCCTTTCAGGAAAAACAATGGCATATGCCCCTTTAGGAAAACCAATGGAGGATTTCTAGGCCAACCCACACCTTTAAGGCGAGCTCACCGGACAACTACCATCTCTTTAGTCAACAAGTATACAAATGCTAGTGCAACAAAACTAGATGAATGACTGGTATGCAAAGATCATAATTAGTGATCTGAAAGAGAGAGAATACCTGGACAGCTACAAAGGAATACACAGTATGATTGAGTTTCCAATGCCCAAGCTCATGTGCAATAACAGAAACTATCTCATCTTCGTTACTACACTGAAACCAACACAAGGATACAGGTCAATTTCATGCAGGCTCCCCAAACTTGCAATGAAACAAAATAACTCAACACGGTAAAAAGAAAAAAAAAAAGGGTGTTGTTTACAGCACAGAACCTGCTGAATCAATGTGTCATAAAGAACAATGCGCTTATTCTTGAAAAAACCATACATGTAAGCCTGAAAGAGATTGACAGTTGAAATCATAGCAGAAAACTATGGATTACTAGTTATCAATGAACCACAACTCTGAAGGTAAAGCCATTAACATACATTACTGTGGCTTGACCTGGTAGATCCATCCATCACAAAAAGCTTTTTCAGAGGAAACTTGAGGGAAGCAGCTAAGTTCTCTATTTTCTCCCTGAGTGCTCCTTCAGGAAGCTGTTGAAATCAGTGCAACCATAAATTTCGGTCTTCCCTTAGAAAATTTTGTCATCAAAATGTATAGCTTATAAGGTCATGCCGATTCAGTAAAACAAAGCAATAATTAGTAGATGCAGATGGATGCCTATACCATTCTCACACAGAAACATACAAGTCAACAAAGAAAATATAAGGGACGCAATTCGGCAAGAAAAGATACTCACAGGAGTGAATTTGTTGAACAGAGGAGCTATCAAGATGGGGTATATTGTCATCATCACGAGAGATAATGCAAACATAAAACCCCAAAGATATATTGCCAAGTAAGGCCCTCCATTCTGAAACAATACAGGAAAAACTAAATCAATCGACTCACTTAGACACACTACTATGAGTTAGCATGATTGCCTGGAGTAGCATCCCACAAAAACAGGTAAAAAGCATACTTCATAAACACCAATTATCTGCATACTAGTTAAGAAAGAAGGGTTATACAAGAGAAGGAAAGGAGTTATTTACCCGTACTATGATGATAATAGCAGCCACAATTGGCGGTCCAAGTAAGATGGATAGCAAAATTCCTTTGATCATGTCCCTAAAGAAGAGCCATATAGTTTGCTGAAAAAGGTCCAAAGCAGGAGAAATCTCATCTCATCATGAAAAAATTGCAAGTGAGTCTATAGTTTTTAGTGTATTTTGCAAATACCTTCATATACGCACATAAAAAAGAGTATATCCAAAAAAATATACATACCACCTAGATAGTCTTATATACTTGTATACTACAAGTACATACCCTACGTTATGAGATACGGCATAGGGAGTAACTACACTACTCCCTGGAATATATATATACCTTATAAGCTAACAAACAAAAGTGCAAAAATTAAAACATGTGGGCGTACCTTGTTAAAACCGTGTCGAGTCTCAATGACAAAAGTCGAATAAAGAGAGAATGGCAAGTCTGTGATCTGCATTGCATGAAGTATGTATCAGTGTTTCACGTCAAGTAGTAATTTTGGCAGATGCATTGGTGTTTTGCAAAAGAAGTTGTGTCAACATAAGAGAGCAATATGGCACGGTTCTAGTAGGCCTAATCATCAATACAGCTATGAGCATGAGTCCAGACTAAAAATTACAGCTCAGGTGTCACTGAAGCATTCAACAAAAAAGGCTGATCGCTCAACCAAAAGAAATCTAAATCTCAATCCATGCAAATTTGAAGAAGATAAATGCACCTTGTGTTTCCAAACATAAGTTTAAAAAATTTGTGAAGATGTTGAAATATATATGGGCTAGTAATGAACTCTCTGATAGAAGATAAACCACACCTTTTCCTGTGTACTACTAAATGGAACTATTTTTAAAATTGAGAAATGGGGCAGAGACAGAGGAAGTAGAGTCACAAGCATCTCTGTCAGGATCGAAAGCAGAGCAGAGAAAGGTACATCAAAAAGTTTATAGGCGTCACAATGCTCTGCTCTTCAGTCCTGACTTGTGGAAACCTTACTTTTCCGTTTATCCAGCAGTGGTGTTAGAGAGCTAAAGCTATCAATCGTCAGCCAAAGGAAGCAAATGCCTCACTTTATACCTAATCCAAGTCTCAAAAGAGTATTGAAGCTAATTTGAAATAACTGAAGATGGGAAAAAAACCATTATAATCAACATATATGGCATTTTAAGGGAGACAAGTAACTTATTGATACCTGTGACCAAAGCATGACACCTGCTAAGAATGCAAGGGTGTGTGTTATCTCATTCTCTGCATTCAGGCCAATGTTGGTTGCTAACTCTCCAGATTTCTACAAAAGGAAAAGGATAATCAAAACCAAGCATTTGCATAAGAAGGTTAATGGAAAATAAGTTGATGTCTTTGTTTTACCTTCCAAAACCAAGGAAGAACTTTATAGTACAGTATTGTGGTATCCATTATTATAGTCACAGCTTCATGAAAAAAATGGAAATAGCTGCAAGAGGAAGCACAATAGCAGACATGTCAATACAAACAGCCTAAAAAGATAGTCAAAATTACACTGAAATGCAGTTAAGCTGATGAATTTGGGTGTCAGAAATGGTTTCAAAATGGAAGTAGGGTTGCAAAAACTGAGTAGAGTATTAGAAGAACCTTTTGTCAAGGCTATAAGCTCTCGACCGTCCAAACGTTTCATCACTGATTACCCCTACCAGGGGTTTTGGCAACGTTGGCAACTTAAGGGCTCTATGCTGACGGATGTCAAGATATGTCTCAAATATGTACATGAGAATCATAAAGCCTGCAAGAAGAAATACACATCAAGAAGAGCATATCAGTGATAAAAAAATAACCAAGTTAACAATGATGAATATAACTAATATAATATAATCAGAGTAAAAAAAATAAAAATTCTTGACTTCGCTCATATGAGCTGTTGACAACATTTGAACCAACTTATGTCAAACACCATTCATAACTAACATAAGATATGGCAATTCTTCTGAGAAAAGCCTCATCACCAAAATCCCAGAAAAAACTTTGACCCATTTTGTACTAGTAAGTGATCACGAAATCTACAAAAATATATTACAGAACAGAGCTTTACATCACAAACAAAAGTTTGCGAATTCAGTTGATTAACAACCATCTCAGTCAATTGAGCCCAAATGAGTTACGACCTCACAAGGCGTCTCGTCACTCACCCAACCTATCAAAATCAGAGAGGCTCTTCACTGTATTAAGAGAAAAAACGTCTTAGGTTTTGATTTCACCAAAGCCAGCACCATGCTGAATAACCGAGATTAACAGATAACTCAATCTACACAAAAACGCGAATCACATGGTCTTGACAACATCAAAAGGCAAAGGCTCAGCCGCTCAGGGACGTTTAATCACTCGATAATATCTCGCAATCATACGGCGCACATCACATTACGCTCACTCGACCCCACTCAGCAACCAAAGCACCCCACTGCCACGCCACGCCCAATCGGTTCCGCAGCACGGGCAAATCCAACCGCGAAAAACCCCACCCCCCACAAGCCCTAGGGTTTAAACGCGGATCCCGCGTCCCATCTAAACCAGACACACCACACGGATCGAGCGAGCGAGCGAGGCGACCACCACAACGAATGAGCAGCGGGGAGAGGCGGAATCTTACACAGCACGGCCTCCAGGTAGGGCAGCGCCATTGGAGCCGGAGGTGGTGGAGGCGCTTCGGGAATCGAGAGACGGAGGCGACTCGCTTATCAGGCGGGGAAGAGGGGTCGGGGGCGAGAGGAGGGAATAATATAGAGAGGAGGGGGCAGCGTGATGCGGAAAAGTGTTGGATACTTTGCTCGATTCGGTTGCTCGGAGCTGGGGAAGGAAGGTACAAATATGGCGTCCCCGAGGCTGCATTGCACTTACGCCGAAACTGCGGGAAAACGGCTGCTGGCCGCGGCTTGACATGGCTACTGGTAACCTGACTTTTTTATTTTAAGATCTACAGGACAACCAAATAGATGTTCCTGTTCTATTACTGAAACTGAGCAAAAATTAGTTAACTCCAACCAAACTCAAAAGCCAACACCAATACTAACCGCCATAAGCACAGATAATGTCTAAACCTCCAAACAAGCACACATTCACGGCCAACACAAAACGGACACAGGCCAAATAAACTGGATACAGAATTTTCAAACTAAACATAGCAGCCACCAGGCAGGGCACACACAACAACAGAAACCTACATAATCAAATTCGTCATTTCACGTCGGACTGGACTCCAAAGGAAGAGGCGACTGAATGATGATCTCCAGATTTCTGCAGAACAGGATCATCTTGTCCTCCAGTGCTCCTGTGAACAAAGGTCTCCAATCCCTTAGCAGTATCAGAATCTTTCTCCAACCAGTTTTTATACTTAATCAGCCTTGAAAACGAAAAATCATATTATTTTTAGTCTTCCAAATACTCCAAAGGGTGGCAGCACAATCAGAATTCAGAGCACCATGATTTGAGTTACTTAACCTGACTTTCTTTTTCCCAGGTGGAATATGTTTAGTCAGACCGTACCATTTAGGGTCTACTTAGAATGTAGGATTTTTTCCCCTCGATTGCTTGCTGTGAGAATTGAACTCTTTCCGTAGAATTTCTATGAAATTATTGATATTTCAAACAGGATCTAAGTATCTACTTGACGTGCGGTATTTATTCATATTAAAAAAGCTACATCTTCGTAAATAACTATGGTGCAAGCATCTACACTAGCAAATGATATCTCTCTTTTTTAGAATTTAGCAAATGACCCAACAACAACAACAAAAAAAAGGGTAAGAAAGAGGATAGTGGTGCTCTACAACACAAGCACAGAACAATCCACGTGGCTTAGTGCCAACGTGGGCCGTAGCCCCCCAGCAAGAAAAATTAGATCAACTATGAGTATGTAGTAAGAATTTTGGCCCATATACTACCCAGTCCATTGGATGGCCACCCCTTGCTAGCTAGCCCTGGTCCGTGCTCACTGTTCGTCGGTTCGTCGCGGCCGGCGTTGCAGCTCGAGCGGACAATGTGTTGCTGCTGTCAGCGAGCTGCGAGCGGCCGGCGGCGGACGGGCGGAGCAGGATTCGTGCGATGCGAAGCTCTGCACTGAATTACGCCATGGATTTTGCTAGTACACAGAGGGTGAAATTGCAGATAAGTACAGTTACGATGATATTATTGGAATTTAAGAAGCTGAAGAATCGAAGAGCCCATCTATAGTGACTAACTCCACGGCTGAGTACTTCAGCCTTTTGTTTTGGAGTAGTGTATACATATGCTTATACATGTATTTTGTAACCAAACGTGGACATGATCAATCTAAAATTCTTCGAAGGCTATATATTCTACCTTGATATAGTAGTATTTTTTAGCATTTGCATAGTTTGCATTGCCCGTTGACAGTGGCCCCCTTGAAATTTCGGTCAAGCTCCACCACCGCATAGAAGTTTCATATATTCTGGAAAAGATGGATATTTTTAGTTTGGACTATCATTTTTCTCTAGGTATGAGTGTATGACGCAACACAAGAAACAAGCCAACAAGTCATGTTTACTGTTTAGGTAGGTTGACACGACGCGTTCAAACGTAGGCTTAGTGGTGCGGGAAGTAACATAGACGGATCGGGCGGGCAATCCAGACTTTTAGGCCGAACGCGCCAGAACTGGATCATTTCGGCCCACATAAAACTAACTCGATCGGACGGCGACGGCTCCTCAAGGCGGTGATTGGCCGGAGCGGCGCCGCTGCTGACATGGCCGTGCTGAGAGGTCGGGGATTCTTTCCCTATAAAATATAAGGTATAAGTCCTTTCCTAAATGTCGAAGGATGGCCGGCCTCTCAGGCGTTTGAGCCGCCTCGGCTCAAAAAGAATTTTGCGTTTTGGTCCTTTTATAAATTACGAATAGGTCTTTCGTAATTTTTTGTGAAGGGAAGATATTTTCCCTGAAAATTGCGTTTAGGTCCCTCGTGCGCCATTTTATGGAAAGAACCTCCCGTTAAATTAAAATCGCGAACAAGCTTTTTTCTAATTTTTCAGGATAGCGGACAGGTCCAAAAACGTAACATTCAGGTCCTTGCTCCTTACGTCTAGGTCCTTTCTCCGTTTTTCCCGGGAAAAAAAATGTTTTCGTCACTAGAAATATGTGTGCAGTTCTATTTCTAGACTTTTTTCCTAACTCGATTTCCTGTCTCGATCTCTAATATTTTTTAAAACATGTATTATTACTCGGTGAACGCGTAGAGTATTAGACTCGGCAAAAGAAGGTTGTCATCTCTAATAATTTTTCACCCTTTTTCCTTTAGACTTTTTCCCACCGCGGTTCTCCAGCTCGGTCTCCAATATTTTCCAAATAATTCATCGAAATAGATATTTTTACAATTCTATCTCTCTATTTTCCCCCGTTTCGCTCATTATTTTGACGATTTAGGAAATAAGACGCCGCCGAAAAAAAATTCTACGAAAAAACGACGCGCGCGGCGTGTTACGCCACGAAAAATTTTGTGTTCTTTCAACCGTTTCGCTCATTATTTCGACGATTCAAAAAATAAAAATGCCGCCGGGAAAAAAATTTCTACGGAAAAACGTCACGCGCGGCGTGTTACGCCCATCTCGATCTCTAATATTTTTTAAAACATGTATTATTACTCGGTGAACACGTAGAGTGTTAGATTCGGTAAAAGAAGGTTGTCATCTCTAATAATTTTTCACCCTTTTTCCTCTAGACTTTTTCCCCACCGCAGTTCTCCAGCTTGGTCTCCAATATTTTTCAAATAATTCATCGAAATAGATATTTTTATAACTCTATCTCTCTATTTTTTCCCGTTTCGCTCATTATTTCGACGATTTAGGAAATAAGACGCCGCCAAAAAAAAGAAAATTTTCCTACGAAAAAACGTCACGCGCGGCGTGTTACGCCGCGAAAAATTTTGTGTTCTTTTAGCCGTTTCACTCATTATTTCGATGATTCAAAAAATAAAAACACCGCCGGAAAAAAAAATTCTACGTAAAAACGTCACGCGCGGCGTAACACGCCGCGAAAAATTTACTAGTATATATATATATATATATAGCAAACTGCGGTCACCAAAATGTCCTGACTCCTGAACGATTCGGCAGCTTTCCGTTTCGCTTTGATTTATGAGTACATGTAAACAAAAAACAAGATCTGAGCATCTTGTCTACTAAAAGCAAATGCGGCGACTTGTCTGTTTGAGTAATGGCCAATGGGTAGTAAATGGCTAGTTCTGTAGTGTTACTGAAGGTGTTATCCATGCCCGAGCCGGGGGAGCCAGCACTTGAGCTGATTGTGCAGACTGCGTGCCGTGCAACCGGGACTTGCTGGCGACAATCGGCAGGTTGCACGGCCGCTCGGACTTATCTGGGTATGTTCAGCCACTGTCCATTCAGAGTTCTTGATGTCAACTGGTAGTTCAAGAGACCATTCGTGTAGCCTATACTCATGTTCAATTACTCACTCCGTCTGTTGCTGTCAGTGTCTGATACCCCTGGTTGCTTTGCCTGAGTCCTGAACACTACTAAAGACGAACTAAAATGACTATTTAGTAGAGCGCAGGTACTAGCATCGATCAGGCTGGCCGGTTAATCTATACGCAAGTGACAACGCTAGAAGTCACCAGTAAGACACTGGCGTATAGTTGCCGTCACCGCTGTTAATCCAGCATGTCTTGTGCCCTTTGGCGAAGGCTAGCTAGGTACGTCATAAAGGTAATGAATAGCGACTAATATGGTTGCTTACTCTGAACCCAAAAAAAACAAGGCACGTTCTTGTGCACTGATGAGACCTTCTGCATCTACATCTGGCCAGCCGGTGTTCAAGTTGCCAGTTGAACTTTGTATTAACTTACAAGGTTGCAGGAGCCAGGAGCCCAGACCAAGATGGTCCATGCCATGGATCCTATCTCACGCAAATATTCTCTATTGCTAACTGAACTGAAGAGACCGAAACAATGTGTCCTCGATCGCCTAGACTCGGGCGAAAGAATCAGATTCCGATGCGTTGGGCCCGCCAGTCAGCCTCTCCTGACCTGCTTACGCTGCAGACATTTCTTGGAGATCAAAAAGACCAGTACATCGATGAACTGTGATGACGTGCGGACGATGCCGGAGATGGGGGTGGAGACAAGCGCTTGCGAGCCAAGGACAACCTGCATGCACATGCCATCGTCCGGCCTGCCTAATTTGTCTCTTCCCATGGCCCGTAAGCCAGTTGGGCAAAATTGTTCCGTTCGCGTGCGTGCCAATCGCTTCCATACGAAACACCAAAAATCCATGCGTCCGTGGTCTGTCTCTGGAAGAAATCAGGCGCACCGGCGGCATGTCATCTATATATCACTCCAAGATTTCCTTTGCTGTACTTGAGTTTCCGCCTTGCCTGTATATTTGTGCAAGATTTTATACGCTCTTCCTTGTAATTTCCTCCCGTCGCATACATGCATCACTGCGCCATGTGCATCCAATTTCGCAGCTCGGTTCCTCATTCGATTCTGATACGGTGCATGTAGGCGGCAGGCGCGCGAATGCGCGATCGAAGCAACGCAAGAAACTTCAGATCATTCTACTCGTGAGTCGTGATGAATGTCTAGGCAAAGTAGATCATGGCCTTGCTATTTTAAGCTAGTTTCCGTAATGCAGGTGGTTGTGATAGCACACTTGGTAGCAAGTGCGTGCGTCATCTTTTTTCCGGGGGGTAAGCGCATCATAGCTGATAATGCTTACATCTTGGGAGTTCGATGCTAGTCAATCATGAGTAAGAGCGTAGGAAGGTAAGTATTGATACAGTGGGAGTTTTGGCATTGCTACGAGTAGGAGCCAGGGCCCGGGGGACTGGGGATTGCGAATTGGTACGTGGTTCAATGTATCACTATTTGGAAGTTATATAAATATTAAAATATAAGGAAAAGATAGATGATAATTACTTATATCTTTATTTATTTTAAGATTTATATAATTTAAATTAGAAGAGTTATACATAGAAACACCGCTCCCCTGCTCTCGTTCTGTTGCCAGCTACTCTCGCCAGCCAAGTGGCCAACCACCAGTCTACCAATCTACTCATCACTTCGTCCACCCGCTTAACTCCAAGGGCGGGCGGGCGGGCGCCTGCGTGACGGGCCCTCCGCTCCCATTCCCATCCAACCACCACCGGCCGTCCATGGCGTCCGCATGTCCCCACCGATCCAGTACCAAAGCATATTTTCCAATCCTCTCTCTTTTCAACAGCGCGAGCGCATGATTAAGTGGTACTCACAAAACAACACACAAAGGACGGAGACGAAATGGCAGAACATACGAAAGCACAGGCACGGTATCGCGGCGATAAGGCAGAGTGGCAAACACCTACTTCCTTCCTTGATAGCTAGTTCAAATCGGAAATCAAATGATATGGTAGTACATTGACTCGAAGTAACGCACGTTGCGGTAACAACGTGCGCTCGTACGTACGGCGTACGCCTTACGCGCGCCATGCTGGCGGCGGGTGGCGGTGGCGTGGAGGCGTCCTTGGCATGGGCGGCCTTCCGGCCGCCGGCTCGCTGCGGGAGGTGCGGGCAGGGTAGGGGGCGGGGACGGGATCGAGGGAGGCCGCGAACACGTCGTCACAGATCTCGGCGAAGGCGCGGAGGATGACGTCGTGGTGGTGCGGCGCGTTGAGAGAGAGGAAGCGGTGAAGCATCTCGCGCAGGTCCTCGCCGGCGACGAGCCCGTTTCCCACGATCATCTGCAGCATCGACTGTCGGAAGTCTCTAAGCGGGTCCTCGGACTGCTTCACCACAGCTACGCTGCCGTCGAGCCCCACTTCGACGCTGTCACCGCCGCAGTCTTCTTTGCCCGTCATTATGTCGCGGTCCTTGCCGCCGCTCTTCACCTTCTTGTGCTCCTGCCGCGGTGGCAATAGTTTCTTGTCGTGGTGGTTCCTCCGCCCCCAAGATACGACGCTCTGCTCCAGCTCGTTGAGCTCGCGCAGCAGACCGGAAAAGCTTGGCGTGGTGGCAGAGCTCTCCAGCTTGAAGTCGCCGTCGTTGTGGTCGAACTCCGCCAAAGCGTCCTCCCAGAGGAAGGACGAGGAGGCAGAGGTCAAGGTCAGGGTGTCCGTCGTGATCGACGCCGACAGGTTCGTCCCGGCGCCCCTGCCCCGCGTCGCCGTTGTCGTCGATGTCCCCGTCGCGGTCGGCGACGCCGATGCGGATACCGACACGCTCTTGGCGTCCTTGCAGCCGCACCCGAGCACGAACCCCGGGCTGCCGCCGCCTTGGCGCTTCTTGGCCGAAATGCCAGGACTCATCATGCTTTCTGTTCTTGTTACTAGCTAGCTCACCGTGCGTGGTAGCCTCGGAAGGGGCTTGAGAAATGGCAGCTCACTGTTATAAAGCCATGAAGCGAGCATCGCTGTGCACCCGGACGCGCGTGGGCGTGACCCAACTTGCCACTAACGCATTAAGGGCCTATTTGGTTGTTCCATAAATTTGCCATATCTAAGATTAGACAAGTGTGGCAAGCTATATTTTTGTGGCGCCGAAATTCATGGCCACACTTGTGGTAAAATTTGGCAAAAGTTTGAGTCTATGACACATGGGTCTGATGGCTAAGGAAGTGTGGCAATCTAAAATTGTGGTATAAACCAAACACATATTAAAAGAATTGTGGCATGCCTAACATTAGTTATGGTAACCTTAGACCCTAAACCAAACAAGCCCTAACTTCCGCATTTCGCGCACAGGGAAAACAAATAATCAAAGCCGTTGGATGTCGAATCCATAGGATGCCTCGACGCACGTAACGTAAACCCCAACTGTCAAGCGATTCCTCTCAAGAGAAAACAAAAGCGGTCAAATTAATACGGATCTCTTGCTCTTGTGCTCAAGTTTTTCTTTTGTTGCAAAGCTACTGAGCTGCATAGTTGTATCTCTGAAAAATTTATGTAGATAGTACAGTGGCACCATTAGTTACGTGCCCTTTCGCATGTGCCATGCATCCTACATGTACTGCAACTGTGCTTTCGCGATGGCCCATTGGTCCCTGCAACCGCAAGCTCGGACACACTTGCAGTGTTGGAAATAGAAGATCGTATGGTCAAGTTTACCTGGTTAGCTGGTGCCGTTGCCGTGGACGACGGGGCGATTTCCAGTGGCAGGTTTCGGCCGTTTTTGCCGTGCATCGTGCTGGAATTCCGCCGTTGTTTTGGGCAGTTTAATGTAACAGTCTCACGCAGCCAGAGAAGTGCAAGGAGAAGGCAATGTGTACTACTAGTACTATGCCGAGCATCGATTATCGAGGCAGGTTGTCAAGCTTGTGATATGACTGGTGTATCATCATCCGACTTGACAAAAGTTCATCTAATTCTTAGTGATGGTCACACATACGCACGGGTGCTGCAAGCGAGCTAGGGCGCTCCACGCAGTTTCTTTTCAGCTAGCAAGGTTGACCGTGTAAACACGGCTAGATTTCCTTTAAAATTTATAGTATAAAATACTATAACTTATATATTTGAGAATATATTAATATATTTTGTAGATTATTTAGATTTTTAAGATATCATAAACCTTAAAAATGGCAATAAAAGTTAGAAGAAAATTCAACTTAAATAATGTAATTAAAGTATGAGTTTTGACAGAAGAAAATCATTGAGAATAATAAGTTGAGGGGGTTCTTAGAAACGTAGCAACTCTTCGTCTTGTACAGATTATATAGCTATATAATCATATTATTTCTCTATCGGTAACTTTTTTTTTCAAAATATATACAGTAATGTACTTCTATTTAATCTTAAGTAATACACTGATTATTTTACATAATATTAGAGTACATTACTGACATATATACCGATGCATTATGAATGGTTTACTTTGAACTTATCTTCCTCACACACTTACTACCGCACTATACATACTAGCGTTACACTTCTTTTGAACTTATATTAGCGTTACACTTTATTGACCCACAAGAAATGACCATGGAAACTAATGACATTCTCCGACCATGCGTGCAGCCTCCATCCACGCATACACGGTTGTGTTCTGACCGTGAATAGAGAGGGGAGAACTGTAAACACCATGAATGAGACCACGTTCACATACGCACACGACGCATGTATGGTTCGATCGATCGATCCGAGGGGGAGATCGGGGACATCGTGCGTGCATTGCAACGTAGGTAATTAAGCCAGATGGGATATATCAGCTTTGGCCAGGGCAGAAGCTTGCCGGGCCTGTGTGTCCACTGATCGTACGTGTGGATAATTACAGGCGGACAGCTAGGCTCTGCGTCTGCATGACGGTATCGATCGCGAGAGCCTACCTCCACCTCCACGGGCACGAATGTACACTGCACAACCACGTCAAGAAGAGACAAAACCAGTACTAGGGAAGTTGTTGATACACCTCGAAACAGCAAGGACAGCACCAGCAGGTTCAGCATGGCCTGTTTGGGACGGGATCTCCATATGCATTCTGTTAGGAATAGATGCAAAATAAAATAACTGGAGATAAAGATTTAACGTAAAAAAAAATTTGCAGAAAAAATTATAGAAAATAATTCACTATAATACTTCAAGATTATAAGTACAGGGGTTGTCTTATATAGCCAAAAAATTCTAGTTATAGACGCTTTGGACTAACAACCTATTTGGATAGAACTAAAAGATATGGTAGTTAGAGATATTTGAGTTATCTTCAACAAATTTCCCCATAACTCAAAATATATAATAAAGTAGTGTCGGGGATTGGATATTTCCCATAACGACCATCATACCCCGGTCAGCTGCCGACCATACTCACCCTTGGACGGTGCCCCCCAAGAAAGGTCCTCGGGTAGGCTGACCTCTAGAGCTACCCCGTTTTCGACCAAGCTCGCCCCCGAGCATGCTAGCTCGGGGGTGCGCGACCAAACGACCAGGTCCAAATTAAGGAGGGGCCTCGGGCTTCTCCAAAAAGCCGGGCACGGTCCGCGAAGGCGATGTGGCATTAATCACTCGGCGGCTTGGAGGACCGTACGGCCACGATCTAAGCCCACTGTTCCCACGTCGCGGTATGGTGAAAAGTAAGGAAACAGTTTCACCCACGTCCGGGAACAGTGGCGCGTCACTCCGTAATAAATGTTGTAATGCTGTAATCGTCTATAAATACCCGCTCGCACGTAGAGCTTAGGGTTCGACTCCTTTTGATTTTTCCTCATACATAGCAGTTGGTGGCCTGGAGGATTGTCCTTCGAACCTCTCAGGGCCCCCGAGCAAGCATTATGTAATCCATCTTTGAAAGCTAGTGCAATCACTGGACGTAGGGTTGTTATCTCTCCCGCGAGAGGCCCGAACCAGACCAAAAAAGGACTCCTTGTTCGTTGTGTCACCCCAATCCTTAGCTCGGCAGACCCTCGGACGCTATACCCTCCGCAGAAAAAGGGCCCTAGGTTGATCCCTCATTCAACAAGTAAGCTCGGCGAGGGACCGGTTCCCGAATCGTCGACAAGTAGTTTTCCAGAAAACCCTAAAGGGTAATTAAGTACATAAATACAAGTGCGTTAAAAGTCCAAAGAACTACTAAACAAATAAGACCGGAACATCAATCCAAACACTTATAGTTCAAAAAACCATAAAGGGTATAAAAGATCGAAACAATTTTATCCAAATACTTCTCATGAAGTAAGATTGAGCAAACCACCAGTAGGTCGAGAGAAAAACTGGAACAGTCAATCCAAACACACAGCTATAATAAAGCAGACAAAGAGTCCTAGGTGTTTAGTGAATCGTAAAGTATGAGTCTATGCAATTGACCTTCTGAAACAAACACTCAATCATCAAATGGTATAAACCAAGACATCACTTATGGTGCTGCGTAGATAGCGAAGAACTCATAACATGGACTTTTGATATGCTCCGAACTCATAACATAGACTTTTGATATGCTCCATCTAGAACATAAATTTCTACAAACTGTCTACTGAAAATCCATAATATGATTGAAACAACACAAAAAATATCAATAAGAAAAAAACTCTCATACCATCAATGGAATATAAATTGCAGTAGACCCTCATATCGAGTAAGGATAATAAAAACAACGTTATAGTATCCACACAAAAACAAGTTCTTTCTTGTACTTTAAATCTTCATCTGGCTGATGAGGTTGAATGCCTCGGAGAGGCCGAGGATCGTGATACCACTTGTTAAGGTTTTTGATATCATTTGTTAATCTCTAATATCACTTGTTAGGGACAGAAATGCGGTAAAATAATTAGAGACAAAGATTTAACATGAAAAACCCTTGTTAGAAAAAACCATAATGCTTCAAGATACAAATACAGGGGGTTGGTTTATATAGCCAAAGAGTCTTAGTTGATATGACTTAGGGCCTGTTTGGATCCATTATCAGCTAATAGTTAGCTGACTAATAGTTCCTAACTAATATTAGCTAGCTAACTATTAACTGGCTAACTATTAGTTGGAAGGTGTTTGGATCCACCAGCTAATATGTGGCTAATAGATGCTATTGTCCAGAATACCCGTGCTATTAAATGCTATTGGTGGTAGACGCGAAAGGTATTTTGGTTAAATGCCACCTATTAGCTGCTATTAGCTGAGTTTGGCTAGCTAATGAGATAACCATTAGCTGGGTGCCTAACTAATAGTTAGTTGATCTATTAGCTGGGGGTGTTTGGATCCACTCCAGCTAATTTTTAGCAGCTAACTATTAGCTGCATGGATCCAAACAGGCCCTTAAACTAATAATCTATTTGGATAGAATCAAAAGATATACTAGTTAGAGATATTTGGGTTATTTCCACGTTAAATTGTGTCTCAATTTTGACATGCTAACCCTAATAAGTGTTATCAGAGCCCTAACACATTTTGATTTTGGTTGCAAGCTTGTCCCCTCAACTGTGTTTGCGTAGCAGGACGAATTGAACTTCGAAGTTAGATCGAGCTAGAGCATTCTAACACGGGTTGATAAGAAGACTCTTGGTGGCTCAGGTCGATCCAAGCCATTCATTATAAGCTAGCCAAGAAGACTGTTGGAAGGGCAAGAAAAAATTTCACATGCTATCTGTTTTACATAATGGATGACTTCAACATCGATCGGCCTGAGCCACTGAAAGTACCCCCGAATCATGTCCAAAATTATTCTATGGTCTAATAGTATACGCAGTTTGCTCACTGCCCTCTACGGCAATGAGCGGTGTTAATTGTGTACGAGTATCACATCTCGAATTGCATGTCATTTTCACAAGTTCATTTGCTAGATCATTCTGATGCAACAATTTATTTCAAAGAGCATACCTCATGTGAGACATCAAGACTAAGTAAAGTAGTAGTACTGCTGATCAACACATCTGAAAGAAAGGGGAAGGCAGAGTTCTAATCTTCAAAAAATACACACAAACAGAGTTCTTCGAACAGGCGAGGCAAGCTACCAAAGTGGGCTTAAGGCAACTTAGACGAATCTCGCTACGGCGAAGCAAAGGGCTCAAGACCCAGGTAAGGCCGAAGAACTTTCCTCTCTCGGCCCATAAAGCGAGAGGCAGGAATTCTTAATCGGGATCTTATCCTGAGGCCATCAAAATCCCGCCACTGTCGAGCGAAAGCAGGATTACGCCGTATGAAATCATTCTACAAATTCGATAACTTTTAACTGTTTTTTTTCTTTGTATACTTTTACTATTCATTATTTCTAATATTATTTAATACAGTAAATTAAAGTAATATACACCATCTAAAAACAATAAATAAGCTAATAAAAAAAGACAATTTAATCATTTCTATCACCTACAACATTATTTATTCAGAACGGAGAGAGTACATGGCATATAGTATCATCAAGAAACCAACTAATGTTTTGAACACACCAAGGTCGACCGCGTGCCATGATTAAACAAGTAGTGTAATATTAATGCCTTGTTTGGTTGGGTTCTAAATCACATCTTCATCTCAGGGTGTGTTTGATAGGGCTTCAACTTCATCAGATTTATGCATCTAGTGAAGCTGAATATTCTTAAGAGTGTTTATATGAGTCATCTTATTTACATTTTAGACTAAAAATATAAACTTAATTCACTTTATTTTAGTCTACAAGTTTCAGATCTGTGGAGTTGAAGCTATGAGTACATTAAGAGTGTTTAGATTGATCATTTTGTATACATTTTAGACTAAAAAATATAAACTTAATTCACTTTATTTGAGCCTATAAGTTTCAGATCTTAGATGAAACTGGGATCTAGAGCTCTACCAAACAGACTCTTAGAGTGTGTTTAGCAGGGATTCAGCTTCTCCGGATTCGTGAATCTGGTGAAGTGAAATTTTCAAAATTTTGGCTTCACTGAGTACATTAAGAGTGTTTAGATAGATCATCTTGTTTACATTTTAGACCAAGAATATAAACTTAATTCACTTTATTTTAGCCTACAAGTTTCAGATTTCAGGTGAAGTTAAAATCTGGAACTCTACCAAACAGGTCCTTAGGCCCTATTTGGGAAAGTTTCAGATCCCAGCTCCAGTTCAGATCGGAAACTTATAGGTTAAAATAAAGTGAATTAAGTTTATATTTTTAGTCTAAAATGTAAACAAGATGATCTATCTAAACACTTTTAATGTACCCACAGCTCCAGCTTCATAAATTTCTGAAGCTAGAATTACCCTGCTCCACCAACTCCACAGATTTGTGAAGTTAAAAATATCCAACTCTATCAGATCTATAGATCTGATAAGGCTGAAGTTGTACCAAACACAATCTAAATTAGTGCAGCAAACTAAGCTCGGCGGCCGGCGGTGGCGATCTGCGTCAGCCGCACGGGTCGGAGGCGAAGACGGAGAGCCACGCGACGAGTGGGGTGCCGAGGAGGACGAGCCCCGCGGGCACCATCCAGAGCCTTGCGTTCTCGCAGTGGAACGCGAGCGCCCACCACACTAGCAGCGCGACGCCACCGAGGCCAACCGCCACCAGGCTCGCGGCCGCCGCGGCAGGGAGAGACGACGCCGGCGTCGCGGCCTCTGCGGTGGTGGCCCCTGCCGTGTTACTGGTGAGTGGGGTCGGCTTGCGGGGCCCCGCACGGTTGGACACTACCCCTGCGACACACTACGGGTATATACAGGGGCGAAGCTACTTGGTAGCTAGGGGGTGCTGATGCACCCATAGAAAAATGCAAATCTAGTTACGAGGATCAAATTTTCACCATGTTTACACCCCCTATAGCACAAGTCTATGCACCCACAAATCATGTGCACCCCCTTCAGTTTGCTCTAGCTTCGCCCCTGGGTATATATACACTCGTGCGGTTTCGCCCGGCTCTGTGATTCGTCGCGTCCACGCGGTTCCTCGAATTCATCTCATGCCGTGTTCTCCGTCATTCCCGTTAATCCTACCAAGTTGTACTGAACAACTTCACCTTCCCCTCGCCTTCGCGTGGCACTTCTGGTCAGGTCGCACATTAGCATCGTCGGGGAGAAGAAAAAAAGTGTTGATATCGTAGGATTGCTGTAGTCCTAGTAGGTCGCTCCGTTTCGTAGCATGTTCTGCATTTTTGTTCCGTGAGAACGACAGGCGCTAGCGAGCGCCTGCCCTTTCTTGCCGACTTTCCGTCCACGTTGGTCCCCCTTCACTGGACAAAACGAACAAAAGCAAAAGGGAAAGAAAAGTTACGGTTTTATAGTCAAAATTGGCAGGCAAGACGTGCCTGTTCTGAAACTTCGTGCACCTCCTGTAGTAATTTGTAAACAAACAAAAACTAGTACTGACCACATGTTTTCTTTTATTATTCGGTAGAGTAAAAGAATGCATTGCTCGGTTTACGCTAGAGGCATAAGATCCTTTTTATTTTCTTAACTTCGTAACCTTAACTAGGTAGAACTCGCCGTGCGCAAAAAAAAAAAAAAAATCTACGCCGAAATTTTCGTTTTCTCGGTTGTGTTTTTGTAAAAATCTGTCCGGAAAAAAATCTGCACCGAGCCCTTTTTTATGAAAAGGAAATTTCGTTGTTCTCAATGTTGTTTTTGTAAAAATCAGCTGGCTAGGAGCTATCGACAAATCTACGTAACCACGGGTTCTTTGAGCAAAAAAAACAGGTGGGGAAAGTGGGAGGGCCCATCCATGATAGAAAAAATAGAGGACCCGTCTATGAATATACGAAACTACAGGGCTCTTTCTGGAAAAATTCTAAAAAAGGGCGAAGGACCTATCTGCGATTGTTAAAAAACAGTGGAGGACCCATCTGCGAATATACGAAACTAGGGGCCTTTCTGGAAAAATCCCGGGAAAAAACGGGCGAAGGGCCTATCTATAATTAGAAGGACATAACTGTAATTTCAGTTTACCATAGGAGCTTCTTTGCAAAATAATCGGTGGAAGGACCTATTTGAGCTTTCGAAATTCTCAAAGAGCTTTTTCGCAAAAAAAAAACATGAGCTGGCACACCTGCATGCACAGGGATTCTTCCTGGCATAAGAAAGATATAAGTTAGTAGCCGTATTGCTCTCTCTAGTCATAAATACATGACGTTTTAGAATATATGTAATCAAACTTTCAAAACTTTAGTTATCAATATCTTTTTAAAAAATTAGATTGCATACATAAAAATCATATGTATAGATTTGTCTCAAAAAGTATTTTATAATATTATAATTTTATTACAAGAGAAATTAGTGGTCGAAGTTACATTTTAAGGATATTATCAATGACTAAAACAACGTGTATTTGTGACTAAAGAGAGTATTACTCCATTTTGCCTGGAAATGGAAAAGCGACGGAATAATATAGGAGTTCGAGTATCGAAAATTTAGGTGTGGATTGTTATGAGAAAAGATTTCTATAACCGTTTTAGTTACAATCTATCTCTTATATGTGGACGATTCCAAACTCATTTCTTGCCAGTTTCTTTATATATTGGGCATCTCCTATATACAAGAACCAATTAAATAAAAGTGAGGGAGTTCCACCCCTATATTATGTGTGCTTCTTTCATTGTCGCCGAGATTGTGTTGCTATGTTGATTGATTGATAGCGGGAGTATGAAGATAATACCGCTTGTGTTGCACAAATGCAATTGGGTTATGTAAAGAACAATATCACGAAGCATATTGCTTCTAAATTATTCTATTCTCACGAACTCCAAAATAATGGTGAGATAAAGATCTTGCAAACTAAGTCATTTGAAAATATTGCAGATTTATTCACTAAGTCCTTGCCTAAATCTACATTTCAAAAATGTGTTAAAGACATTGGAATGAGAAGACTTAGAGAGATGTAAAGTTCAGAGGGAGTAAACCCTTGAACCATAACTCTTATTGTGATCCTAAAGATCTTAATATAAATTCAGAAGATTATAAGTTGTACTCTTTTTCCCTTAGTGAGTTTTACTGAAGTTTTCTCACATAAAGATTTTTGATAAGACAACTAGTGCAATATAAAGTCTGAGTGCAATGTACTCTTTTCTCCATCTCCTTTTTCCCACTAGGTTTTTGAGTGAAGTTTTAAACGAGACTTGTGCATTACGCAGTATTCACTCAAGGAGAAGTGTTATGAGATAAGATTTCCGTAACCGTTTTGGTTACAATCTATCTCTTATGTGTGGACAAATCCGAACTCATCTCTTGCTAGTTTCTTTATATATTGGGCATCCTCCCATGTATAAAAACCAATTGAATAAAAGCGAGAGAGTTCCACCCCTATATTATGTATGTTTCTTCCATTGTCGTCGAGATTATGTTGCTGTGTTGATTGATTAATCACAGGAGTATGACTATGTTTCACAACATAGATTAATGGGAGTACAACTAATTGAAAGTTGTGGAATTCACTGCATGGCTTGGAAAAATATTCTGCATTGAGGCGTGGGGCTTGAGCCTAAATTTTCTTTGCACTACTACTACAAGAAGTAGGCCGCAATCCAAGAAGGTTAGTACTCATGACTCCATAAACCATAAGGCGAGAGGTGAAGAACAACGGGCTGCGACTAGTACGTGTGGGTATTCGGTTTTTTCAATTTAATTTATTTAGTTAAAAAATAATTTAGTTTTTAGAAAGTATCTATCGAAATTCTCAAACAAAAATACAAAACCGAACTAATTTAACCGAAATAATTCGGTTCGATTAAATCATTTTTTCAGTTAATCGAATCATCCACACTCGCATCACGTAGGCACCGAAGAGGAGGTGGAGAGGTTCACCGGGCGGGGGGCTACCATGGGCTTAGGGTAGCAATAGGGGCAGAGCCATGTGGGCTTGCGCAGCTAGAGAGGCTCACCGGGTGGACAACAACAACTCGGGAGGTGGTGGCGGGGGGAGACTTGCCACGAAATAGCTCTGTGGGGGCCAGGCCACCGGGGTGAGGAGGTCAAAGGAGGTTGCAGTCACCGGCCACGCAGCTCACCAAGACCCTCCGAAGTTGTTGCCCCATTGCCACCACGATGCGTCGCTCCTCCACTTAGAAACCCTAGATCCACCGGGGTGTATCGAGGCGACGACTAATGGATTTGGGGGTTCTCGATAGGGCGGCAATGAAGGGAGAGGGAGCCAGGGAGGGGTGGTGGGGGCAGAGATGATGGTGGTCGTAAGTGAGTGGGGAGGCCGTGGTGCCAGAGGAGATGGGAGGGGATGGTGCGGCCTACGGCGCGTAGGGTTGGCTGGGTTGCAATTTGGGAATGGCAAATGGCGAGAGCGAGGCAGCAAGACAAGACAGTGAGAGGCAAGTAGGCAACAGGGCTCTGGGCAGTTGCTAGTTGGGCCTTTCGATTGTGAGGAGCGAGACGCGATCATGTGAGAGGCAACAAACAAATTGGTTTATTTGTCTACTCGGTAAACGTAACTTGACAACCGAATCGATCCCCGAAAATCGAACAACACGGAAATAAAAACCATCCGAAATCGAAAAAACCAAAATAATCAGTTAATTCTGTTTGATATTTCGGTTTCGTTTTTTCCCCCACCCCTAGTGATTAGGGAATTTGTAAGGGCCTATTTGGAGGAGCTGTAGTTTTTTTAAAGAACTGTTTTTTTGTTTTCTAAGATAAAAAGCAACTGTAGTTTTTTTAAGAGAATGTTTGACAAATAACTAATTTTCCTCAACAATAAGTTATAAAAGTAAATCCAATTCAGGTTTCAGCTTTTACTAGTTATATATAGCTTCTGATTTATATTAAAAACCATTTAAAAGCTGAATTGTTTAGGGAACATGGCCTAAGATTCATTGAGTAGTTTCCCCTACCATCTTCACTAATCCACCGACCCAACACCACAAAAATGGAGTAAAAGATCACAGAATGACTATATCTCGTACAATTCACAAACACTCGCACAACAATCGATTGAAAAGGGCTGTAATCACTCGTGATGTAACCCCAAAAGTGAAATCTGGCAAGAGGGCATCATATCAAGAATCACTAAATTATGAGTTCATTGAGATTTTTGTTAACACGGTACGAACCACAGGTGATGATGGCTTCTTACAATTTGGATGGTCAGAAGTGAATAGCTGAAATATACACCCAAAGAACTCCACATCAGTACTACCAAATAGACTAATACATTCCAATCACACAATCTAGGAGAATGGCTGATGCTAAGCAGCAAATATAATGGCTTGGTCTACTAAACGCTGTCATATCATATACAAGCTTGTCCTGCTTCACCTGACTTCTTCATGGACCTGTTCAACTGAAATACAGGGTGTCTGCAGAGTCTCCCTACTCCTTTCCTAAATTTAAATCTGTCAAACAAACCTTCCACATTGTCGTTACTGAATTTGTTTGCAGAATTGTTGACTTGACTACTAAAATCACTGTCCATGGGAGAAAACTCACTATTGCTTTCGTCATGACCCGGACCAGTAGCACATTTCTCGGGACGTCCAATACTACCTTGTGCATCATGATGAAGCACCTGTTCTACGCTAAAGAGAAAATGATCAAGAGTAGCCCCGCTAATCATAGGGCAATCGACATTTTGCTGACTTGAACAAATGAAGGGCTTGTCCAAATGCTCTAACGTCTGAGGTTCATCTTTATCACTTGGGGAACCAGAGTTGGATGGGAATGCCTTCGCTGCTGTAGCTGCCTCCTCCCTTTCCTTTACAGTCTTCAATATCAATGTCTTGAGAAAATTCATCACTTGAACTGCATGTATCAAAGCAGTCAATGGATTGGCCATCTGAAAGAGATGTCCTCTCATTAGGTTTCGAATTGGAAAAAAAATCCTTAGGTTGAGAAAAAAAAAAAGAAAAACAAATGGGCTTGCCAATAACCTGAGTCATGTTTGGTGCGAAAACCATAGCAATGTTGCGAGCATTCATTTTGTTGTAAGTTTCATGTTCCACAACATCTGCCATCAGATTGATAGCCCAATCAAGTAATGCTGCTTCCACTGGAGGTAGCATACTTGCAAGGAGAGCGCACTCTTCTTCAGTGTTGCAGTGCATCACTTGTTCTGGAGTCAATGAGTCCAAAACTCCACTTGGAAGTTCACGAAACCATGCCTATAATTAGCAACCAAAATTGATCATGGAATGGTGTTGAAGAAAAGCTGTTAAAATAAAAAGGAACATATCAAGAAAGCCATTTCTATGTAGATTTCTTAAAAAAAATACTCAAATACAGTTCATGCCATGTATTACTGTGTACTATTTTGATTCTTGAATATGTCTAAATTTTTATATTTGAAGGCTTTGTACACGTTCAAATTTCACAGAGCATGTCTGAATTCTCATATTTGAAGGCCTTGTACATGTTCAAATACCATAAACCTGAATACTGGCCTTACACATAAAAGATCTATGTTAAAGAAAGCAAAGGGTAGTTGCAAACAAAAGAAATACCAGTAAACATTTTTCACCACACCTTTATCAGGCCTGCAAGACAGTGCATGTCAACTCCATCTGGGACAACACCTCTGTTTAGTTGCTCCCTGACATACAGTTCCTGGCTATTGTCTGCATTTAGTCTGAACATCCCTTCAGCCTGGGAGGAGAAGAATGAATTTCATAAGTTGAGTACTGCAAATGTATTTATAAACTTTTCCGATTATGCTTGGCTAGTTAGCCTTACCTGAAGCCCACCAAGAAGATATAACTTCCTTTGCATAGTCAACAATATGGTTGGCACACTGTTTCCTCTTTTATCATACGAGCATTGCATGGATGTTGGTGAAACTCCAAATACACTCACACTGTGTGTAAAAATAGATTTAGTAAACACAAACTAAGTTAGGGTCTGATAGAATTTAGTAAACAACTATACATTAACAAATGTATGGTCAAATGTTTGTTAATAAAATAAAGGGTAAAGCTATTGAGCATAGAAACAGAAATGATTGCCACTAGAATTGGAAGGCCATGGATCAGACAATTACAACAGTACCAAGACAACAGAACTGGCAAGTGGTAACTACTAACAAATATGATATTTGAAGCATCGTTGCCTCTGTGGAAATGAATATAAAACTAAAAAGAGTAGGAAAAAGTCTACTTTACCCCCCTGAACTTATGCCCTGAGTCCAAATTATAGCCTCAACTACAAAATCGTTCGCTTCCCCCCCCTCTTCCCAATTATCAAAACCGGAGCAAATCACTCCTCGCCATGGTGTCCACTTGTACAAGTTTCGCTGACGTGGCATCCGCGTGGATAGGTCTCACTGAATCAACAAAGCTCAATTAGAAAAAAAAACACTTAGTTGGCCCCACCCGTCATACTCGGGTGCTTCTTATTCCTCATCTGTTCTCCCTCCCACCTCCCCAAGCCCAACCACCTTAGCTTCCTCTCCATCTTCCACGATCTCTCTCTCTAAACCTACCATGTCTTGTTGCCGCCACTGTCGGACCCCACCTACGTTGCTCAGCCCTGCCGACACTTGTCTCCGCCGGATCTGCCTACTCCGGCACCACTGCTGCCGTCACCCTTGGCCATGGCGGCCTCCGTGGCTTCCCTCTCTTTGCTCTAACCCTATGCCTCCACGATCACGGGGTTTGAGGATGGAGACCTCGACAGCGTGGTAGATGACGATGTTGCTGCTTTAGTGGTGGGGTGGCGAAGGTGGAAGAGAACTAGTATTGTAGCCGCTGAGGTTGAGGTAGGGATGAAAACGGGTCGGATATCTCCCGCCTGATCCGGGACCGGATTTTACTATCCGGTCGGATCCGGGACCGGATCCGGATACTTGAATCCGAATTCGGGATCGGATCTAGAGCATCCAATATCTGGTAAATACGGGACGGGATCCAGATAATCGGATTTTTCTTATTCAGATATCCGGATTTTTCCTATTCAGATATCAGATCGGATATTCGGATTTTTCCTATTCGGATATCAGCAAGGCCCAACTCATTTTCATCATATTTTTTCATATCAACCCATTTATATTAACAATTAGTTGGTTATATTGATCCTTAAGTAGCATATTCTTTCTACGATGTTTGTTGAGTTTGATTGATATATAATTTGTTACTATAGTCATGTACTCGTATGGTTTTAATTCAATATATTACTCTATATATGCGTGCATTATCCGCATATCTTTATCCGTTTCCGACCTGAATCCGTCACATATCCGTCCCATATCCGTATACTGAATAACCCAAATCCGTATCCGGTTCCGAATCCGGGGAAAAAATATAGGTTAGGATACGGGAAGAGCAATATCCGCCCATATCCGACCCGTTTTCACCCCTAGGTTGAGGATGGAGCCCACGATAGCTACTAGGCTGCAGAAGCGACGGAGGGGAAGCGGGAGGAACGCCTCTGGCCACGCTCAGATCGATGCCATCGTCTACTACTTTGAGGAAGCGTTGTGATAGAGCACCTTCTCATCAGTCATGGAGATGGTGGGAGAAAGGGAGAGGGAGAAGGAAATGCGATTGCAGAGAGAGAGAGAGAGACAGAGACACAGAGAGAGAGAGAGGAATGGGTGGGAGGGAGAAAGAAGGGGAGGGATGGTGACATGGCTGCCACCTTAACAAAAAACAGCCATGTCAACACAAAACCAGGCCACGTGGCAAAAACCACCTATGGAACCAGCTGTTTTGAATAATTTGCACTGTTGTTGATAACTAGGGGTGGAAAGTGAACAGTTTCGTAGTTGATGGTGTAATTTGGACTCGAGGCATAAATTCAGGGGTGTAAAGTTGGACTTCTTCCAAAAGAATATAACATCACAATATCCCATTCCTTGGCAAGTACAAACAAATCTATTTCCACAAGAAGAATAGAGCTTTAGAAGATTCCCCAGTAGTTGAACCTAACCATGCCATCCTCGAAAATAGCAACAGTTCTGGAAAATGAGGTTACAAACCAAGCAAGCTTATATTGGTTCAAGCCAAGCAAATATAAAGGCTCCCCAGACAAAAAACTACTCCCTCCGGTCACAAATAGTTGTCGTTTCGTGTATCGAGATGATCTCCAAAACACCCTTTGACCACTAATTTCTATTATAGTAGATTTATAAAACCCAATAAAATTATAATATTATAAAATTACTTTTCAAGACAAATCTATACATATGATTTTTATGTATCCAATTTAAATATTTAAAAAGACATTGACAGTCAAAGTTTCAAAAGATTGACCGCCTATGTCCAAAATAAGAATCTGCGTGCATTTTTGTTTAGTTAGGTGGCACTGATAATTAGCTGGACATGATGTGACTAATTCCAAAATGAGAAACAGAAGAAACACAAAATTCAGTTTATTCCACAAATAGTAACACAGCAAATTCTCAAACTCCGGGGTGGAATCCCAATTACAGAGTTCTTCCACAGAATCATCTGCAAATCTACGGAGCACAGAACGTATGTAGAAGGCCAAATTAGCTAAAAGTAGAAGTAAGAGCATGGGTGCGCGGACTGACCTGGCGCTGGGCGTGGGGCGGGGCACCTCGGGCTCGAGGTCGGCGGGTAGGCCGAGGAAGCCGACGAAGCGGTCGAAGGTGACATGCGAGACGTGGCGCACGTCGGTGGGCTGCCCTATCTGCATCCCGGCAGCCGCGGCCCCGTTCTCTTCCTCCGCCGGCCGCACGCTGCTGCACAGCAGCAGCGACCTCCGCAGCGCCGCCGCCACCATCTCCACCACGGACACCCCTCCCTTCGCCGCCGGTAGCATCAGCGGCGACGAGACGGCCCCCTCGCCCTCCGTCTCCTCCTCCCCCTCGTATTCCTCCTCCTCCTCCTCTTCCTCGTCTTCCTCCTCCTCGTCGTCCTCGTCCTCCTCCTCCTCGTCGGTATCGCAGCGGGAGAGGGGGATCTGGTGGCCGAAGCGGATCTGGGACGGCGCCATGGGCTAGGTAAGCTAAACTATGGAAGGATCCCAACTCCTGCGCGAGAAGCAGAGACGAGAGGCAGAGACGAGAGGACGAAAGGAAGGAATAGAAGACGGCGTGGTGGGAGAGAAGTGGGCAGCGAGCGGCGGTGGCGTGGTGTTTCGTTGTAGGCTTAAGCCTGCCTCGCTGGTTTTGCTTAACTGCCTCTTATACTTTACTGGCTCCCTCATGTGATTGTTTTGGGGCCTCATGTGATTATTTCTGCCTTGCTTGTCTGCTCTGGCTTTCTGCTCTGTCTCGATGTTTCCTATTGGCTTTCTGGTTTAAACTTTGAAATGGTTAGGTTAATCGGAGGGAAATAGCGGGATTACGATATTAATGACTGTGCGGGCGCTCTACAGCCTGGTCTCGTCCCTCGGCGCTCCGGTCACGAAACACTGTTTAGGGCACCGGTCTTTAAAATAGAATCCTGACTAGTATTCATTTTTAGTGTTATATATTTATAAAACCAAATAAATTTATAATACTAGGGGAGCGTGTATGTATATATATAACTTAAATATTTAAGAATATATGATAGTTAAAATTTTAAAAGTTTAAGCACATCCACCCGAAAACATGTATTTTTTTTACCAGAGAGAGTAGTCTATTACTCTGGGTTGTACTAGTCTTGTGAGCTGCAAGTTTTTTTTGCTTATGTTGTACTGTTGTGTGCTATCTAGACTTGGACAATGGGCTGTGCTTTTTTGGGTTGGTCCTAGACACGATTATTGAGGATGGTCTGAAGCACAACACAACATAGATGTCTTCTCGTCGGACCGACACGACACAAATGATGAATCATGTTGGGCCTGGAAACTCAATATGGTGGGCAGTATGACACGATGTACTAGGCTAGCCCGGCACAAAAGCATCCTTTTCGTAAAAAAACATCTTATCTACAACTCAGCCCATAATTAGCTACCTTACTCCAGCAACCCAATCCATCATCAAATATTACATCTCCCCTTTGTCTCCTCCTATGATTCATCCGACACAGTCGCCATCTCCTCATACATCTCTTGTCTCCTCTCGTCCTCCTTTACCATGCTTCCTCCCTACACTACCACCTCCCTCGCCGCTTCGGTGCCAAAATCCAACGGCCTTCGGTCATATCTTCGTAGGATACGGCATTGCGGCACTGCACCATCATCTTTGCCAACCGTCCTAAGGAAGAAGGTGGCAATGACTGGAGAGGAAGAAGGCGGCGATGGCACTAGGTCTCGACAATCCTCACGCCTTGGGACTAGATTTGGTGGTCATTTTTCCTAATGAATAAATTCCACCCCTAACTGTAAATTTTACAGGAGAAATCCTTTATCTTTGTCAGTGGAGCGAGCAAGCACGGACGATTCCCAGATTGGTCCATGAAACCGTGCTTCTCGCACGGCCACGGCGGGCTTCAATACATTCCGTGGGATCCGTTACCGTTGCGCAACAGTGATTGCAAGGCTTATGTTTGGTCGTTATCTGTCCATCGATCGATCGATCATCGTTGCTGGTCTGAATTCGTTCGGATCACATCAACACAGACACCGCACGATGGGCTTCATGCATGGATTTGTAGGCACTAGTGCATGTTGAGTACTTGATACTACTTGATGCGGTGATGAACCACCACGTACTATACCAGCTAAAAGTTGATTAGCTAACCCGCTTTAAATCCGTTGGTTCGTAGAGGATGCCGAGAGGACCACACCTCTTTGACTTTTGTGTGGGTTTGGTATTGTACCTGTGCGCTCTCGTATAGCTGTCTTGAGCTCATACTCTTTGTCCTGCACGAACTTTTGACGTAGCAGGCCTGCCTTTCCTTGACACATTCATAATGTTCTTCAAATTGCAGTTAGTCGGTAAAAAAAAATTGACACTTGGTGAACTCTACTAAACAATTTTCCCAAACTAGCTATTGGCTACCAACACCTTGTGTGTCCTCCAATCATCAGGAAAACTGCCAGGATGTCGAACCAAGTAATGTCCCAAAATCAGCTACTAGCTTCTGATCGACTAGGTATATACTTGGCAGAGAACTTGTTTCGGCGTTGTTCACTATGTCGTTTTCTAACTCTCGTTGACCAATTAGGCTCGGTCTGAAAACGTGGTAATTTTCCCGACCGATGTTGGAATCCAACCATTTTTCTACGAAGAGGAATTTATGTGAAACCCATGCGTTCTAAACAAGCCCTCACTCAGCAATCAGCTCCGCATTCGTACTAATCAAGTACAACCATTCTTCCAGCCTTTTTTTGAAGAAATGAACCGAGCACGAAAAGGATAGTACGTTCAACTCTGCTCTCCATTTTCCTTTCCTTTAATCTTTAGACCAGATGTACCTTTCGGCATGCACGTGCATGCACGAGCTCACGCTTCTGCTTTGTCGTAAAACTATAGGTCGCGTGTCAATTGTTGTCCGTCACGACATGACCAGCCGCAAGGACGAGATACTTGGGCTTAAAGTATATATGTTAGATCCCGACATTCGGTCCTTTCTGTGGGCACTGTTGTTGTTGTTGTTCCCATCTCAAGGACCTCTTGACAGGACAAGGGACAATTCGCTTTGGTTGATCAGTAACTTCATTCTGAAGGCCTAACCTACACGTTGTTCGTTAGTGCATACATTGTTAAATATTTGAGTAGTAGATAGCTTCGGTTCCTAGAGACTCATATTGTTATGTAAACATGTCTTGTAACAGATCGGTAATCGGTTGAGAATTGAGATTGTATCTCCCGTTTTCGGATATGCTACAGCGATAGCAATCCTTTTTTTTAGGCTACTCCTGTATGCAATATATATTGCTGCGACCCCGATTGGTTTGGGTGCGTGTTCTGCCTTCCAATTCTTCCTGCAACTAGTTCATACACGGTATCCGAGCTTCTGATCTGCTCGCTTTGTCTACCTAAAGTTCTTCTGCTTCTGCTACTTCTGGCTCCATGTCGTCCATGGCGACTGGCTTGGTTCTAACCTCCTCTTTTAGTCGCATGATCAGTGTCAAGCTTACGCGCAACAATTATCTCTGCTAGAAGGCGTAGTTTCTATCCTACTTGTGAAGTCAATATCTCTTAGGGTACATCGATAGGACAACTCCATGTCCTGTAGCAATGACTACCTCGGCAACTGACTCTAGCTAGTGTGGTGTTGACGTGCCTAATATCTGTATTTTACCACAAGAAATATGTGCAAAAGGCAAGGTAAAATGAATTGCATTAATGTCCAAGCACCTTTATGCTAATATTTCCACATAGTATGTGATGCGCACTAGGTCGCCCCGATCTTCTGATGAGAATGATACGTCGGTTTGATAGTGCACGAAGTAGATGGATCGGCTACTAACCACGAGATCAGCAACCAAGCAATCGCAACGTCACCACACGAGGCGATCAACCGAATCAAAGACCGATCGATCCTTGTACTGCTGCAACCGAGAACATGCAAGAACAAGGTGAGAGCAATTCAATCCAATAATCTCAAAGATACAAGGGTGAGGTTACGTTTCTCGTCACGGGTGGTCTAGTCGACACACGCGAACACGAGGAGGGACGCACAAGGGGTCTACCAAAACACAACAAAACCTAAGCGTAAAAGAACGGCGGCGGCCACATATATAGCGGCGGCCAAGAGGTGTAGGGCAGCCAAAACAGCGGTGGCCACCAAAACCCTAAGATACATGGGCCATAGGCCCAAAAGTGGGGTGATGCAGCACTCTGAATTTCTGGCCCGTGACATTATTCCGCATTTTCCCGTCGTTCTGGAGTGAATTTGGAAGTGGGGCTAGATCCATTGGAAAGCTTATCTCCTAAGCTTTCAAACGGGTGGTCGCACGCTGAAAACGGAGTCCGGGAGCCCGAGTTATGCCCGTTTGAAGTTGGCCTATTGCTGGATGGCCGAACCGGGCTTTTTGACATCTTGAGCTTCCATATGGGCCTTCCTTGACGCGTGGGCTGTCCTCGGGGTGTGTGATTGAGGCCCTTATCTATTGATGTGGACTTGAATAGCTGAGCTTTTGAATTAAGGCCTGTTGGCGACGAAGATGCTGCAGCGTCGATCGTATGTGTCGAAGATGGAGCAACGTCGGTAGTCGTTGGAGCGGCCGGAGAGGAAGGAGTGGCAGCGGTCACACTGGTTGTATCCATGCTGGTGATGTCCTCATCATCCTCCCCTTCTTGAATTGGAGTCGTCCTCGACTCCTTCTCATGATCCTGCAAAAGGTTAGTGGCAACAGGAGGCAAGGAAACAGATGTCTGCAAAGCAATATCATGTGAGGAAACAATCTTATTTAAAAGAATTTCTTTCTTGAACATTGGTTTAGATTGTTGTATACCACTAACAAGTTTGTCATCCTCATGTTTTTTACCATTAGTTCTTTTTGCATTAATTTTGGCTAGCTCAGTAGGAGTCATTGGATTCAAAACCAATTTCTTTCCATTAAACTTGAAGGTATATTGATTGGTTCTACCATAGTGAATAGCATCAACATCATATAACCAAGGTCTACCTAATAAAAGTGAACATGATTCCATAGGTATGACATCACAACAAACATGATCATGGTATGAACCAATGGAGACAGAACTTGCACAGCTTTGTGTTACCCGAACCTTACCAATTGAGTTGAACCATTCCATTGAGTAAGGTTCTTTGAAGTGGAGTCGTGGTCAAGCCAAGTTTCTCGACCATGTGTAGACTTGCGAGGTTGCTACGCTTTCCTCCATCAATGATGACGTGTCTGCGCGTTCTTGCACAACAAACTTAGTTTGGAATAAGTTGTTACGTTGAATTTCATTGGCATGCTCCATCGGTGCACTAAGTAGGCGATGAGACATGAGGCTCATGTAGTTGTCCGTCATTGCAAAGACTCAGTGCACACCATCTTGATCATTCTTGCCTACAGGGTTAGTCGCAGGAATAGCAAGCACATTCTTATCGTTACATATTGAAATACACTTACTATCCTTCTTCTTAGATTGTGTAGGCTTGACTTCTTTCTTCAATAGTTCCTTCTCATTCTTGGTCGAAAGGATAGTCCCATGCTCGACTTTTTCATTTTTTAATTCTCCATTTCGCCATTTCTCCATGAACTCACTGTGTTTTTTTCTTTCAATTTCTTCTCTTTTCTCAAACTCATGATTAAGTTTCCGCATATATTTCTTTGTTCCTGGCGGAATGCTTGGATCATCCTCGAAGTATAGATCATCGTTCTTTCGTGGACCTGCCATTATTAGTGGTAGACAAGAAAAATACACGCAAAAATGTATATTCCTATCTACTAATATGTGGACAGGGAGGGATCTCACACGCCAAGCTCACACCAAGTTCTTACCAGTTCTTACCTGCAGCCTTTTCAAGGTTCAATCGAGGATGATGGTAATCACTTTCGGGGTGACTAAGCGATTGCAAGGTGCTTTTCCTATGGTTAATAGTAAGTGGAGCTTGGACAGTACAATATGTAGCAAAGGATATACTAGAACCACACTAGCCAAAACAAGTTGAAAGAACGTTCGATGGCGGTACTATCTTGGTCCTAGGCTAGACCATACTAGAGACGCGAGCCCGACACCAATAAAGTCACGAAATAACAACTGAATGACCACAAAGACACAAGCAAATAGCTAGGGCTTCTTTTTCCACCTTATAGTGCGGCTCTTTTATATGCACTTGCCTTTTCTTATTTTTTTTCTTCCTTTTATATCAAAGTGGCACATATGATGAATTACACCTCAAAAATTTTCCTGCTGCAAAACAGATCTACTATGCTGAAACTTCAAACGCTGTTTTCAGGTTTTTATTGGTTTCCAATGCAAAAACGTATAACTGGAAAGTTGTAGATCTTTTCGAGCTGATCAATTTGCATATATGGAACGTCTATTTTGGATAAGGAAAGCCAGAGATATTGACCCCGAAATACAGACAGCTCAGAAAATCCAGGACGAAAACAGATTCCAATCCAACGCGATTTTGGGCAAGAAGACGGCGTTTCTGGAAAGTTTCACAATGGACAAAGCTGTAGATAATTTCTCAAGCTTTCAGGAAAGTACAAGAACAGTAAAATCCGAGTTCGTATCAGGGAGTTCTGACCAAAATACCGAACTGGACAGAGGAGGATCCGAATTAGACGCGGCGACGTGATGGAGTTCAACTCGGTGACAAGAACGTGACAAGAACTCGAAACTCTAAAGATCAAAACACTAAGACCAGCAACGACACGACGATGCAACGCAAATTCAACAAGAATTAAACTAGGCAAGAATAGTAAAGGCCAAAAGGGCTCGGATTAGATCAAACACACGACGAACAGATTTTTTGGGCTGTTTTTCGACTCTAGGACGAACAAGATGAACTAAACAAAGATAAGGGTGTTCTCACCAGGCAACCGTCGCTCTGATACCACTTGATGCGCACTAGGTCGGCCCGATCTTCTGATGAGAATGATACGTCGGTTTGATAGTGCACGAAGTAGATGGATCGGCTACTAATCACGAGATCAGCAACCAAGCAATCGCAACGTCACCACACGAGGCGATCAACCGAATCAAAGACCGATCGATCCTTGTACTGCTGCAACCGAGAACATGCAAGAACAAGGTGAGAGCAATTCCAATCAATAATCTCAAAGATACAAGGGTGAGGTTCATTTTCAAATCACGGGTGGTCTAGTCGACATCGCGAACACGAGGAGGGGCGCACAAGGGTCTACCAAAACACAACAAAACCTAAGCGTAAAAGAACGGCGGCGGCCACATATATAGCGGCGGCCAAGAGGTGTAGGGCAGCCAAAACAGCGGTGGCCACCAAAACCCTAAGATACATGGGCCATAGGCCCAAAAGTGGGGTGATGCAGCACCCTGAATTTCTGGCCCGTGACATTGTTCCACATTTTCCCATCGTTCTGGAGTGAATTTGGAAGTGAGGCTAGATCCATTGGAAAGCTTATCTCCTAAGCTTTCAAACGGGTGGTCGCACGCTGAAAACGGAGTCCGGGAGCCCGAGTTATGCCCGTTTGAAGTTGGCCTATTGCTGGATGGCCGAACCGGGCTTTTTGACATCTTGGACTTCCATATGGGCCTTCCTTGACGCGTGGGCTGTCCTCGGGGTGTGTGATTGAGGCCCTTATCTATTGATGTGGCCTTGAATAGCTGAGCTTTTGGATTAAGGCCTGTTGGCGACGAAGATGCTGCAGCGTCGATCGTATGTGTCGAAGATGGAGCAACGTCGGTAGTCGTTGGAGCGGCCGGAGAGGAAGGAGTGGCAGCGGTCACACTGGTTGTATCCATGCTGGTGATGTCCTCATCAGTATGCGTGCCAACATGTTTTACAGGATTTATATAAAAAAGGCATGAACATCAAACAAAAATAAGGTCGGCAACAATTCATTGTGTTGGCTAGTCGGCCTAACCCCACACCAGGCGACCAATAGGTTGTCGATAGGCCCAGGAGGTATACACCGGTCGCCCCAACAAGCTATATCGACCGATGTACATTTTAGCCACACCGACCAGCCCAAGTCATCACACCAGTCAGCCCACATTATTACACGACTCGACCAATATACTTATGTACATGCGAAGACTTGGCCGCCCAGCCAGCTTGGTCAACAGTGGCCGGCATACAAGTGAATGGGTTGCATGGATGACATTTTATTCACACCATCTTTGACTGATCCTCGTTGTCTATCCACAACAGCTAACCATCCAACATACACCGGCCAGCCAAGCCCCAAACCAGCCAGCCAACCACTACATCCGACTTGAGGACTACTTCAACAAACTTGTCTGCCACGTAATCCGTGTACACCAACCGGCCAATCGACCTACACCAGCTAGCCACGACTATCAATAGGGGGCAACACCCACCTTTCAACCACATAGATAATTCCTCCGCTCACCATCCATACATTACACACTATTGTGTAGTGTAGGTGACACTAGAGGCCTAGTAGTCATGCAGCGAGTATATGAGTTGGATCGGCTGTGCGAAGGCAAGGTTTCGGAGAATCATCTTTGGTAGTTCAGTATGTGTTCGGCTCTATGTATCTTTCTTATCGATGTATGAGTATTTTGTGTTATAATATAAAGTGATCATTGTCATGCATTCTCTATTGTCATATCCGGTGGATTACTTTGAGACCCATCTCAATAGTAACCCACCTAACCAATGGTGTTAAGGCCAGCACACTCTTGGGCCCAAAATGGGCACCTTGACCGTATAGTTGCCTACCTAGTGATGCTAGGGGGTATGCATATCATAGGCTTTGCTACTATTACTTTATCCTGATTCGTCGCTTTTAGTCAAATGCATACAGAATTTATACTCCTGTAGTAGCGCGCAACCATAGGGAGTTATCTAGAGCTCCTTTGAGACATGTCCAGCTACATCCCTGAGAGTCAGGCTAAGTTAGTGACAACATTTAGTCAGGCTTCCGTGCAAACGGCTATTAGTGTGTTGTTAGGGTCACGATCTTTCGATGAGAAGGATAACTTTAATTTGTAAAGACGACTCTCGTGATATATCTACCAACTGTAGACGACTGATACACCAAACATGCTCTAGTGGTTGGTCCTAGTACATCTTGATGAGAAGCAGTAGACGTGGTGGTTGTATGGTGTTTCATTTCTGCTGTATGACAGGTTTCCTAAGCCATAGATGCCAAATCATTACATAGGAACACAATACTCACTGCTAGGATTTCTATTGGTTACTTGGACTCTGGTTAGCCACATACATTTGGTTATGTAAAGTAAGGTTGGATTGATGTGTGGTTGGATTCCACTCATATTATATTCTTGACTTTCTATTTTGGAAAGTTGGTTAATGTTTAGATACCTATTAATTTGGTAACCCTAACTCATAATGCATCCTTGGGGAAATGTGATACCCTGAAATACTCTGCAGTGAAATGCTATGACGATTTCCTGCACTTGCAGATAAATTAGTAAATTGTCATTATGACGTAAGGATCACCAACATGTAGCTCAAGTCCCAAACCTGGAGTACGTGTGTTGGCTTCAGATGGACCAGATGGTCCTCAGTGCAATTCTCTCGTTACTCATGGATGATGTGTTGGGTCATCTAATGTTTCTCGATACATCTCGAGAGGTGTCGATGGCACTTGGAACCCTATTTCTCTTTGCAGTTAAGGGCAAGGATGTAGATTAGAATGCAGTTGTCCAATCTCAAGAAAAGAAACATGCCTACTGCAGAATACTTCAACAAGATGAAAGGACTAGCCGATACACTCATTTATCAGCCAGCCCCATAGTGATTAGGAGTTTATATCCTATGTGTTTCTTGGGTTGGATGATGACTATGACCCCCTTGTCACATCAGTCACAACTCGGTCTAACTTGATGCCGCTCAATGACCTCTTTGCTCATCTCCTAAGCTTCGAGCAATGAATTCAACTTCAGATTGACAAAGTCTAGATGAAAGGTTTTGAAAACTTTGTGGCACACGGCAACAACAACAGTTACAGTAGTGGCTATTATGGACCTCGAGGACAAGGGTGTGGCAAGCGTGGTAGCAGAAGTCAACAAAACAACAGTGGTGGCAATAATTCTGAAGTGGTGGTGGCAAGAACTAGAACAACCAGGGTGACAAACGACCTGTGTGTCACATGTGCAGAAAGCTAGGGCATGTGGCACTAAAGTGCTACCACTATTTCGATTGCCCATACACAACAGATGAGAACCATGCTGCGACCTTTGTAGGAAATCCCTCCTACAAAAGAGCGGATAAGGCTAAAAAGAGAAAAAGCAGGGCTTGGCTTATTCTATTCATCTGCACCACCTGACAGAGATTCTTTCACAGCCTCGTTCAGCTAGTAGAATTCTTTCTAGATCTCGTTCTTTTCACTTTCTGGGCTGAGACCGTCCAATTTCATTCTTGCCTGGGAAGAGAGGATCGGAACTCACACTCGATCCCTACTCTTTCCTCGTACTTCACAGGTTTTCGAGGCCGAAGGTGAACTGGACTCGCATTCACTTGCTGGGAAAAAGAGAGTGGATCAGGCTACGACTGAGGCTGAGGATAGGTCACAGGACGGATGAGGTAAAGTATTCCAAAACGGAGGATTCCAACCCGAGGAAGTGGGTCAACCACCTTGAATATGGCTCCGTGGAAGTAGTTAGGGGATAAGCCCAAGGAGGATAGGCCTATGGGATTTCCACAATGAGTCCTAGTACCAGGTAGGTTAAGGCGTAATAAGTCAAAGAGGTCTTAGCGGAACTCGATAGGCCAAAAAGGAGGGATGTGACTCATCAAAGGAAGTTGCCGACTCGGGTAGGTAAGCAAGAAAGTAGACTCCTTCATCGGCCAGGGTACTCCTGAACAATCACCCATCTATCTCAGTAGGGAAAAGAGGAGTTATGGTATAGAGAATACCGACCTACTGGATGCATTGATTAGGGACAAAGACCTGGTATTTCAAGTCAAGCTTAGGCGAAGAGGTCCTTCTTTGAGGGAGGGGAGTCGTCAGGTATGGAGCTGACTCTAATAGGCCAGATAGGAGTTCTTTCTGGTCAAGCTGATTGGTACAATGACACCAACACCACTGACCATATCGTTGAATATCTTGATCGGCTCACTACTGGCTAGGAAAGATACAATGGGAAGGACCAAATTCAAGCAACAAATGGTTCGAGTTGTCAATATTTCATGTTGGTCATTATCATATTTATACTCGATCCAATAGTTTGCCATATGAGTCCAATAAAGACAATGCATTGATTTGTGGTGCATGTCAGCCATTAATTACCTTTCTCAAATTCCAGTAGCATGTCTTCCTCTAAATTAGAACTTGTGTTTATAGATGTTTAGGGTCCTGCCACTAGATAAGCTAATGGCTATAAATACTTTTGTAAGCTTTTTTGATGATTATAGTAAGTTTACATGGATATATCTTCTTAAACACAAGTCTAATGCAGAATCAATTTTTGTCCAATTTCAAAAGCATGTATAAACTTCTTAACACAAAGATTCTTTGTATTCAATCCGATTGAGGTGGCGAATTCTAACGGCTTAACTCCTATCTCAAGCAAGTAGGAGTTCAACTAGGGTTTCCTATCCTCAAACCCACCAGGAGAATAGGACTGCTGAGAGAAAATATACACATAGGACACTGTTTAAGGCTTAGAAGATCAAAGTCGACTATACTAAGTGCATTATCTAGTGTAGATTGGGTCAGGTGTTCAAATGATCACCGGTCAAGTGGAGGTTTTGCCGTCTTCTTTGGCACTAATTTAATATCCTGGAGTTCATGAAAATAGGCTACATTCTCTAGATCGAATACTGAGTCCGAGTAGAAGGCTTTAGCAAATGCCATAGCCAAAGTTGTATGGGTGCAGTAGTTACTCACAGAGTTTGATGTGTTTTAGTCCAGACCTCCAATTTTGTGGTATAATAATCTTGAAGTCACATATCTTTCAGCCAATCCAATTTTTCATGCTCGAATGCAAGCATATATAATTGGATTTAGACCTTGCTCATGAAAGAGTGGCTCAGAAAGCACTTGAGATTTGGTTCATCGCCTAGCAGGACCAGCACACTGATATTTTCACCAAGGCATTGCCAGGACAATAGCTTAAAACTCTTATGTTCGATCTCGACTTGAAGTCTGCCAAGTCGTGATTGAGGGTGCTTGTTGAAGTATAAGTGAATTGCTCACCTTTCCTAATCAGCTTAATTTTTTGGGTGAACTGACTGGTGCATGCAATTCAATATGGTATTAGAGCCAAGATGTCTCAAATTCAAAACCCGATTGGCGTAATTAAAAAAATAATTACAGCCTACTTCTATTTCACGTATCAGACCTGAGAGAGCCTATACGTGAGAGGGAGTGTTGAAGTATAAGTCCTCATCAGTTTAAGTTTTGGATGAACATATTATTATGTAAACGTGTATTGTAACAGAGTTGTAATCAGTTGGGATTTTATCTCCCGTTTTTGGATATGCTACAACGATAGCAATCCTTTTCTTGTACTTTACTCTGTATGCAATATATTGCGATTTTTTTTAAATAATATATATTTTTATTCAAATTACAAAAATATAACTCGATTGAAAAAAATTGCAAAATTATACCTATGTCTCGTTTGAAATAACGAGAGCTAAATATCGTTGTATCATCGGGCGACAGAGACACTTGTCGCTATTTCAACTGACGACAAAGAGCCACGTTGGCACCACGTAGAAAAAAAATGGTCTAGGCTTCCTATCGCAAAACCATACGGTGACAAGTCAAAAATTGATCGATGGTTTGGCGACAGAGGCGTGCGCCCTCTGTCGCCAAACCAACTGGCGACAAAGATATTTATATAAACACAGCATGTTTACTGTACATCCACAAGCTTTGTTATTTGTTCACGTTCACAGAAAAAGAAGAGAGAAGAGGGAGCAGTTTTTCGAGCGATTTTTGTGAAAACCAAATCACGAATTTCACTACAGTTCTTCCCCTCCGCCGCATTACTCCTCAATGATGCAGCCGCCGCCGCCGCCGCCTCGTCCGGTCCCTCCACCCACCCCGACCGCACCAACCCGTCCCGCGCCTCCAGCCCCACCACCTCCGTCCCCTCGTCAGATCGCCGCCCTAGTCCTAAACCACCCGTCGTCCACCCTCAACACTGCGTCGGCGCGCTCCCTCTCGGCGTCCCTCCTGGCCGTCGCGCCTACGATCCCGACCCCCGTAGCCAACTCCGTCCTCAAGCTCCTCTGGCACCATGCGCCGCGCGCCCTCCTCTTCTTCCACTCGCTCCTCCACCTCCCCGCCCGCGCGCACGCCATCTCCGCCTGCACCATCGACCTCGCGCTCGACCTCTCCGCGCGCCTCCGCCGCCCGCGCCAGCTCACGAACTCCATCCTCGCCCTCTTCACGCGCCTCCGGCTCCCCTTCACCCCTCGCACCTTCCCCATCCTCTTCGAGCGCCTCTCCGCGTCGCAACGCCGGCCCGACCTTGCCGTCCGCCTCTTCCTCTCGCTCCACCGCTGCCACCGCGTCGCGCAGGACCTCGCCCTGTTCAACTCCCTACTTGACGCTCTCGGCAAGTCGCGCCACGCCGGCAAGGCCGCCTCCCTCGTCCGCGCTCTCGGGCGGCGCTTCCCCCCGGACGTGGTGACGTACAACACGCTCGCCGATGGATGGTGCCGCGTCAAAGACACCTCCCGCTCGCTCGACGTGCTGAGGCAGATGGTCGAGTCCGGCATTGCCCCCACGAAGACCACCTATAACGTCATCCTCAAAGGCTTCTTCCGTGCTGGACAGTTACAGCACGCGTGGGACTTCTTCCTTCAGATGAAGAAGAGGGGGACTGAAGACGAGAGCTGTAAGCCCGACGTCGTTTCGTACACTACCGTCGTTCATGGGCTGGGTGCTGTCGGGCAGCTGGACAAAGCTCGCAAAGTGTTTGATGAAATGTCTAAAGAAGGATGCACACCCTCAGTAGCCACCTACAATGCGCTTATTCAGGTTGTCTGTAAGAAGGGAAAAGTGGAGGATGCAGTGATGGTGTTTGATGATATGCTTGGAAAGGATTACGTGCCAAATGTGATTACCTACACTGTCTTGATCCGAGGCCTCTGCCATGCAGGGAAGATTGACCGAGCTATGAAGCTCTTGGAGAGGATGAAGAATGAAGGCTGTGAGCCTGTCGTTCAGACATACAATGTCCTTATGAGGTATTCATTTGAGGAAGGGGAGATCGAGAAGGCTTTGGGTTTGTTCGAGAGGATGAGTAAGGGAGAGGAGTGCCTACCCAACCAAGATACATACAACATTATAATAAGTGCAATGTTTGTGCGCAAGAGGGCGGAGGACATGTCATTGGCAGCGAGGATGGTGATGGAAATGGTGGAGAGAGGTTACTTGCCTAGAAGGTTCATGTTTAATCGTGTACTGAATGGATTGATGTTGACAGGGAATCAGGAGCTTTCAAGGGAGCTCTTGAGAATGCAAGAGAAATACAGACGCTTGCGACGAGAAATAAGATTGTGATTGCCATTTTAGTTTTACAATGCCAATACCTCTGAAGGAGGTGGAGGCGGAAAATGAGCTTGGGGAATGGACTAGGGTTGGTAAAAACAAACGGGGCAAGCACCCCAGGAAAACTAGAGGATCATGAAAGGGCTCTTTTGGAATGTTCGAGGGTTAGGTCAACCCAGTAAGACCAAATGTTTAATGGACTTGATTCGTAACAGTAGGGTGGATTTTGTTGGTCTTCAAGAGACTAAGAAGGAAGACTTTAGCAGTTCTTTTCTTAATTCTATTGGTGGCTCTAAAAATTTTAATTGGCATTGGCTGCCAGCCAAATCCTCTGCGGGAGGAATCTTGGTTGGGATAAATGTGGATTTAATGGATATTCTGCATATAGCTATTAAAGACTTTTCTGTTCAATGCCTAATCAAGTCTAAACAATTAGATTTTGTCTGGAGGCTTGTTGTAGTTTATGGGTCTCCTTATAACGAAGGAAAACAAGAGTTTATTTTTGAGCTTCATGAGATTTTTGTTACGGACAATCGTACTCCCATTATTATTGGGGGTGATTTTAATCTGGTTAGATCTCAAGCGGATAAGAGTAATGGTAGAGTGGATAGTAAATGGTGTAATAAGTTCAATGAATGGATTGACCTGTGGGTTCTCATGGAATTGCGGTTAACTGGTCGGCATTTCACGTGGTCTAATAATCAGGAAAATGTAATCATGTCGGTTATAGATAGAATCTTCTGCAGCACGTCTTTTGAAGAACGGTTCCCTTTAGCTATTGCATCTTCGTTAGCTAGGATTGGAAGTGATCATACCCCTATTTTGTGGGATTCAGGGGTTGATGCCCCGCGGGGCAATGTTAGTTATAAGTTTGAGAAATGGTGGCTGCTTCATGAGGACTTTAATGAGATTGTGCATAAAGTGTGGAAAAAACCAGTTAAAGGTAATTCGGCCATTGACATTTGGCAAGCTAAAGTTAGGAATATAAGGAGGGTTACTAAAGGATGGAGCTGGAATGTGGAAGCTGATATAAAGAGAAGGAAAAGAGTACTTTTAGATGAGGTAATCGCTTTGGATGTTATGTCTGAGTCTAGAATCCTGTCTAATGTGGAGAAATCTAGATTGGCTTCGGCTAAGAATGAGCTAGAGAAACTTTGGATTATGGAAGAAACTAAAGCCAAACAAAGAGCGAGAGATAGAAATGTGAAAGAGGGTGATAGGAATACTAAATATTTTCGTGCTGTTGCTAATCAGAGGCGCAGGAAGAATTTTATTTCTGTTTTGGATGGGCCGATGGGTACGACTAATGATAGTAATGAGATGTTAAGTATTGCTTGTGACTATTATAAATCCCTGTTCGGCTTTGAACCTAAGCCAAATATTAACATTTCGGATCTCTTTTTTAGTTCGGGTGATAGAATTTCTGTGGATGAAAACTTAGCTCTTGAAGCCTCTTTTACCGAAGAAGAGGTCAAGAGGGCTGTTTTTGAGTCTTATCCTGATGGGGCTCCGGGGCCTGATGGTCTTCCGTTCTTATTTTGTCAAAAATTTTGGGGTCTGATCAAGAATGACTTACTCAATCTTTTTAGAGATATGGAGAAAGGGATGCTAGACCTGTTTCGCATTAACTTTGCTATGATTTCTTTAATTCCTAAGGAGAATAATGCGAGGAATATTAAGCAATTTAGACCCATCAGTCTATTAAATTGTAGTTATAAGATCATTACTAAAGTCCGTACAAATAGACTTAGCCCGATTTGTAACAGGATTATCTCCCAAAATCAATCTGCTTTTTTGAAGAATAGATATATTCTAGAAAGCGTAGTTACTACTCATGAGATCATTCATAAAATTCATCAAAATAAAATGAAAGGTATTGTTCTTAAATTGGATTTTGAAAAGGCTTATGACAAAGTTAATTGGGAATTTTTTATGGATATTCTGAATAAGTGGGGTTTTGGGACCAAGTGGCAGAGTTGGATTTATGATTTGCTTAATAAAGGTTCTGTGGGAATCAAAATTAACAATATTGAAAGTGGTTTCTTCCAAACTGGTAAAGGTTTGAGGTAGGGGGATCCTTTATCTCCTATTCTCTTTAATTTGGTTGCTGATGTGTTTACTAGAATTTTGCAGAAGGCGGTCTCTATTGGTTTAGTGGAAGGGTTATGTAGTGATTTATGTCCGGGGGGTATTATTAGCCTGCAGTATGCTGATGATACTCTCCTTTTTCTCAATAGCGATGAGAGTTGTGTGTTACATCTTAAATGGTTCCTTGCTTCTTTTGAGCAAATGTCTGGTTTGAGGATTAATTTTCACAAATGTGAGTTGATTCCTTTGGGTTGTGATGTGAATGAGACTAATCGCTTTGCTAATATTCTTCGTTGCAAAGTTGGTGCGTTTCCCATTAAATATCTTGGTATTCCTCTCCATTTTGATAAGCTTAATAAGGATGATTTGCAACCTATGGTTGATAAGATTGTGAAAAGGATCGCTGGTTGGAGGGGTAAATTTTTGTCTTATGGTGGGAGGCTGACTCTTATCAAAGCCTGCTTATCGAGTATTCCGATATATTTGTTGTCTTTTTTCAAATTTCCTAAATGGGCTCTTGATAGTTAAATTCTCATATAGCGAATTGTCTCTGGAATGATTATGAAGGCCATAATAAGATCCATCTAGCTAATTGGCATCTGGTTTGTATGGAGAAGGATTACGGGGGGCTGGGGATTCCTAATGTTAGAGATCTTAATATTTGCCTCTTAGCCTCTTGGATTAAGAGGTTTTATGCTAATGGGAACAAGCAGTGGGTTGACCTTGTTAAGTTTAAATACAGAACTGAGAACCCGAATATTTTTGCCTGTCATCCCGATCACGCGTCTGTTTTTTGGAAAGGGGTCCTTTGGGCTATGCAGGCCACTAAGTTCGGTTATAGGTGGTCTATTGGTAATGGTAAGAGAGTTAGGTTTTGGGAAGACATTTGGTTTGGTGTTTCTTGTTTAGCAATTCAGTTTTCGAATCTTTATGCCTTGGTTAATGAAAAAGGTGCTTCGGTTGCCGAGATTTGGGATGGTTCTAATGTTAGGTGTACATTTAGAAGGTCTTTCTCGGAAAACATGATGATTAGATGGTTTGAGCTTGTGGAGGTGGCTAACAGTATTACTTTTTCTGATGAAGAAGATTCTTTGGTGTGGCAATACTCTAGTAGGGGTGTTTTTTCGGTTAAGTCTCTTTATGCTGTTATTAATTTCAGAGGGGTTATTCCGGTCTTTATTCCTGCAATTTGGAAGCTTATCGTTCCTCCTAGGGTGCAGGTTTTTCTGTGGCTTCTTTCTCATAATAAAATCATGACGAAAGATAATTTGTTGAAAAGAGGCATCGACAAAAGGAGTGCCTGTTAGTGCTGTAATGAGAATGAAACGGTTATTCATATTTTCTTTGAGTGTGTTGTGGCTAAAAGTGTTTGGAGGGTGATTTCTGAGTTTTTCGGTGTGAATCTTGGTGCTAATTTCGAATCTGTTGCCCAATTCTGGTTGAGTAATTCTAAGAATGGTGCTTTAAATTCTATTTGTGCTGCTACGCTTTGGAGTATCTGGAAAATTAGAAATAACATGGTGTTTCGATTTCAGGCTTGGTCAAATGTAAAAATTGTTTTGAGAAAGTTGAGTGTGCTTCTAAGGAACTGGAATCCTCTTTTCACCGGAAGGCTGGAGGCTGTGATGGCAGACTTTCGCAAAAAGTTGGAGTCAATCGTTCAGGCGCCGCTTCCTCTGGAGTGTCTGACGTTGCAATGTGAAAATGAAGTTGGTGCTGGTATTACATAGCTTCGGGGATTTGAGGATGGCTTCAGTTCTGATGATCTTCAGATGTGGATGCCGTTGAGTTTTGGAATACCTGGTGGTTGCTGTTTAAGCTTTGGTTTGAGTTCAGAGTTCCAGTTTTCAGTTACCTGTGTTGGTTAGGCTGTTCTTGTGTGATGGTTTTTGGTTTTGGTTTATGTTTGTCCTCAAAGCATGTGGGTGCTGGTAGTAGTTCTGGCATATGCTTGTGTGGTTGTTAAAACTGAATTCTATCCAGTTTCAGTAATGGAGCTGGGACATCTTTGGATGTCCTGATGTCCTGTTGATCTAAAAAATGGCATAAGCATTTGATTTTTTTTGTTCATCTTGAGGCTTGGGTACAGAAGTGAGGTGCAACCCTCAGGAACACCTAGTCAATTGACACTATCCTGTGGTCCTATGATTAATCTGATGTACAACTCAAACTTGAATTTCAGTATATGTTGTGAACCTGTTCATGCAGTTTGCTCAATTGATTGTGTATATCAGAACAGCAGTTTAACTATTTTCGTTTTTACCTTGTATTTCAGGCAGCTGTGGAGGTTCTTTCGTTAGCTCAGCACACTATGTTTGTAATTGTAAAGGATTAAACTGGTAAAGGTATGCAGATCGTAATCTATTATCTCGTGGTAACATGGTATAGAGTTACTAGGAGTCTAGGATAGTAGGATTGTGTTTCTCAGTTTTTCTAGGCAGTAAGATAAGGTTTGTTCATGCTTTATGCTACTGAAATCCATTTTAAGGAGGGAGCAGATAATAAAAACTGGTTTTTGGTAGTGACTTCGGGTTTGGGGTGTTGAAGGCAAGTATTGAAATGTGCTAGAATTTCTGGTTGTTAGAAATAATTATGGTATTCTTGGTATATGCTGTGTGGGCTCTGTAAGACTGTACTGTTGGTTTTTGTTAAGCATATTATGGGTCGAGAATGGAAGATGCGGATACAGGAGTTAAGTTGGAAGATGCGGATACAGGAGTTAAGTTGTATATTTGTTTGGTTTTACTTCTGCTTCTCAGGTTATTTGGGTGCTGGATAGCTGCCCATTCCTGGTGTGAGCTTACATGCTGTCAGACACCAAGAAGGTAGGACGATCTCTGTTCAGGACAAACGAACTGCTTTTGGTGTTTTCTCCATGTTCTCTTTTGTCGAGCTTTGGTTTATACTATGTGCTGATTCTTGGTGTTGTGAGCTGTAGTTTCTTTCTGGAGCTAGCGTAATAGCTAATTTCCCGTTGTCGTGTGTACTACTAGAATTTATGGTACTATGAACTGTCAAAGAGCGTGTACTACCTCCAGTATAAAAGTGTCTATGTTTTAAGTTCAAATCCTGCAATTTACTCAAGTCACAGAAAAAAGATGTATGACATGGAATTCATTTTCTGGTGTATTATGTGTATTTGTACATTTTGACAAACAAGTTAATGGAATGAATTTTTTCTCGTACCTTTGGTTCCCTTCCAATCTGTCAGTCCTAGTTTACCACCACCACTTATACTTAGTAGCAGTTCTTAACCATCGCATCATCTCTGAACTCTTGGCTTCCATTTCTCCGCTCGCACTTGCTGCTTCTGTGCATTCAGAACCTTTATATAGGATTGAGACAATCCAAAGAAAAACTGGCAGAGCAAATTACTTACGACCCGCAACTTGGGGGTAAAACTTTTAAGGACTCCTTTTTTTGGAGAAAGTCCTTATATACCACTTCATAATTGTGAAAATCCTTCACTGTGAACCTAACAAGGGGGTCTACTAGACCCACATGTCAATGGCATCTAAGGGATACAGAAAATGAAGATCCTTTTTTATTATTGTTTTTATTTGTATATTCCTTCTTTGTTGAGCATAAACTATTCTTATCATCTACTCCCTCTGGTCACAAATAGTTATCGTTTTAGACATCGACACGATCTCCAATACACAGCTTTGACCACTAATGTCTATTGTAATATATTTTATAAAATCTCAAAAAATTGTAATATTATGAAAGTACTTTTTGAGACAAATCTACACATATAATTTTTATTTATCCAATTTAAATATTAAAAAAGATATTGACATATAAAATTTCGAAAGTTTGACTGCACTTTATATCCAAAACGACAACTATTTGTGACTAGAGGGAGTAGAAGGGAATCGCTCATCATATTTCAGTGCATCAAACCTAAGGGGGGTGTTTAGTTTGATGCCTAATTTTGCTATGCCTAGCTAACCTTAGCTATGCCACACTTTCTTAAGCAATTGTTTGGTTTACTGTCATAATTATGGCTTGCTCATACTTTCTTAGTTTCATAACCTACGTGTCATATGCTCAATTTTGATCTTCACGCTCCGGACGTCATTTTGGCAATGACAGATAAAGTTTCAAAATTTTGACTGCACTTATATTCAAAACAACGACTATTTATGACCAGAGGGAGTAGAAGGGAATCGTCCGTCGTATTTCAGTGCATCAAACCTAAGGGGGGCGTTTAGTTTGATGCCTAATTTTGCTATGCCTAGCTAACCTTAGCTGTGCCACACTTTCTTAGGCATTTGTTTGGTTCACTATCATAATTATGGCTTGCTCACACTTTCTTAGTTTCATAACCTAGGTGTCATATACTCAATTTTGATCTTCACGCTCCACATGTCATTTTGGCAATGACAGATAAAGTTTCAAAAGTTTGATTGCACTTATATCCAAAACGATAACTATTTGTGACGGGAGGAAGTAGAAGGGAATCGTCCATCATATTTCAGTGCATCAAACCTAAGGGGGGCGTTTAGTTTGATGCTTAATTTTGCTATTCCTATCTAACCTTGGCTATGCCGCAATTTCTTAGGCAATTGTTTGCTTCACTGTCATAATTATGGCCTGCTCACACTTTCTTAGTTTCATAACCTAGGTGTCATATACGCAATTTGATGTTCGCGCTCTGGATGTCATTTTGATTGCCATACTTTCTTGTTAAAGTTGGCTATGAAGCACACAGGCCCCTAAAAAGGTCCAGATGCATTGGATTGGAGTAGGGCCACTGCCTACTTGGCCTGTAGATTGAACTTTGCATGTCTCAGAGCGCAAGTCTGTACCAAGCAGGCAGTATGTTTTGCCTTGACATTGAAAGATCTTTTTGGAACGCATCCATGAATGCAGAGTAGGAACAAAATTCGTGTGATCACAAGGAATTTATCGTGCGCATGAAGAATGGCAACACGCACTGTATCCCGTCCGACCAGACCTCTGACGTCTTTAGGTGTCATTTTATGTTACAAGAAGAAAAACCCCAGTGCACTGTATACTCGGTCCTATTCACGGATGCTCCAATGTGGCCACATTCCATAGATCACCCCGCTGTCCTCCAAGACCCGGAAGCACCAAGGCAGGCTTAACGAGGCAGAGATGCGGCGGCGGCACTGAGCAGGTCAAGGAGTGATGAGGCAGTGGGCCGGAAGGCAGCGCCAAGGCATTGACCAACTGTAGCCTGCTGCGGTGCGGTCGCGCACTCGCTCGGACAGGGTGCTCACGCCGTGGGGGCTACGCGAATAGTCACCCCGAACCAGTCCCAGACTTAATTACCGTTTGCGCTGTGTGCCATAACAAGATCCGCGATCTGGTAGAGCAGCTAGCAGCAGCAACCCAGTAGCAATCTCCTGTACAGCCAGTACAATCCATAGCTATGCGTAAGGGAAACTAGATGCAGAGACAGCTAATAAGATCAAACCAGGTCTCATCCCTCGATCAGGACGGTACCAGAATTCACCAATCACTATGTCCATGCGGCAAGCAAGCAGCGGCCGTGCCTGCGAGTCATGGAGTGCGGGACACTTTGCGCTGGGCCACGCGGCCACTGCACCACGCCCAGACAGAGACAGAGTAGAGTGCAGCATCCAATGCCTCACTCTGCCCGAGCCACTCACTGACAAGGTCAGTGCATGCAGCGGCGGCAGCACCCTCCTCTATCCGCGCGGCCCCAGGCCCCCCCACACCACCACGGTCACCGCCACCGAGGCGCGCTCCCCACAACCCAACAAAAGAAAATAATCGCCTGTTACAGATGTCACAGACCACGCAAACTCACAGGGGCACGCACAAGGGTAACAACGCACGCACGTACAGTAACAAGCAGCGCGTTAAGCATGCCATCGAACTCGGCGAAATGGTTTGAAAACTTGCGAGGAAAATGTTACAGGACACAACATAATCCTTGCGGATTTCGTCCCCTCATCCCGTGCGCCCAAGACGAACGCGCGCGGTGGGTGTAGGGGCAAGGAGCGGGCTCAGGTGGCGCGCGCGGCGCTGTGGGCGAGGAGGACGCTGGTGGGTGAGAAGCCGAGGCCGCGCGGCGACGCGCTGATGCTGCCGCTGCCACTGCTGTTGGGCGCCGGGGTGGTGGTGGCCACGGAGGCTTCCACAGGCTTTCTTGAACGGCCGCGGCCCCGGTGGACGTGCCGCTCGCAGTACTTGTGCCCCGGCACCACGTCGCGGGAGCACCGCCACTTCTTGCCGTCCGTGCGGCGGCACCGCCCCGGCTCCGGCTCCATGCTGCTGCGGTAGTCGAAGCACAGGCTCCCCAGCCCCATCACTGCCACTCAAGATGACAACCAACTCACCGAATAATTGATCGACCGTATTTAGCTAAACGCAATGACAAATTGCCGGCTAGAACAAGGGGAAAAGGAGATATTTATGTCTTGGCACGTACGGGAGGGGAAGCGGTGGGGGCCGAAGGACGAGGCGGCGACGCTCTTCCAGATGGGGAGCACGAGGTGCACCGGCACGGGCGCGCCAGCGGCGAAGTAGCGGTATATGAGCACCTGGTGCTCCAGCTCCTGCTGCTGCATGAACGTCAGCGCCGACGGCGCCGTCACCTTATGCACCGCCGGTGCTTCCACGCCACGCTCGCCGCAGCTGTCGCCGCCGAGCCCCAGGCCCAGCCCAAGAACCAGCGGCGACGAGGCCGCCATGGTCACCGCTCCTACAAGACGACACGCCAAACTAATGAACAACTAACACTTGCACCAACCCGACGAGGACGCAGATCACTTGTTGCTCTGACTTCCTGGTGTTTGCACGTACCGGCATTCGGGTCGGCACAGGAGAGGCGGGGGAGCTTGCACGGTGGCTGCGGCGAGTCGGCTTCTTTCTCATTGGCCATTTGGAGATTTTGATGCGCGCCTTGTTCGTTTCGAACTCTATGGAAGGCGAGAGGCAGGTTCTTGAGAAGAGGGAAGAAGAGACAGTGCGTCGTCAGAGGAAGTATGATGGAGTGGACATATTTATGCGTGACGCACTGCCGGCTCCCGTCGTCTGGTCGCTCGGTAACTTCTGTGCTCAAGTAAGCAACGGAAACTGACGGGATGTAAGAGCTGTGGAATTGCGGTGGGCGTGCGTAAAGGTGGCATGGCATCGGCCCCGGCGCCGGGAGACGACACGCACGACTTTTGTTTCGACTTTTTGTGCTCGTGTACGTGTTTGGCTGCCTTTTTATCTCGTCTGCTCGTGCTTCGAATTCGTTTCACCGTTGGATGGACGCCGGCACGTGTTTTGGTGAAAATGGATGCCCACGTCACGTGTTTGTACATTTAGGAGCCTCGGTGTGTCGGACTCTTGCGCATTTTTTTAATTTTTATTTTGCTTTCACTACAGCAGAAGTATCACCTAGCAACATCTAAGTGCTCCCCTAATACGGAAAGTAGCAGACCTTATCTTCCTATCAAGCTCGAGTACTACGGTAGTTCATCTTCTATAGTAGACTCTTTGAATGTGTTATGTTGAAGGATGGTACTACAGTGTCGGTGATCTGCTGCATTAGATAACATGTGTCGTTTGTTGATATTTTCATGGTTAGAAAAAATGCTAGACTTGTAATTTTGTTCAGAAAGAAACAAAGATGAAAAAATATATATAAAGAAAACCAAATAGGTTAAAGCTTGTACATCGACTATAGTATCTCTGTTATTCTTCTCTCACCAACATTTGAAGATGGGATTATCTGTGTGAGCTCAATTGGCTAAGGCGAGTGAAGCTCACCCAACCTATCCGCGTTCGAGCACAGCTCAACACTGCATGTGCATGTGCGGGTGTGTGAGTACGTGCATGTGGGATATGTGTGCATGTATATAACTCATATGTTGTTTTTTTTTCTTATAATAAATGTCAGAGCTCTAGCCAATTTTTTTTAAAAAAGAAGCCAGTCAAGGGCACGAGCAAAGACGATACATGCAATATATGAAGGAGGTGCGTAGGTAACGCCAACGGTGAAGATGATGGCATGCACATGCGCATTAGACAAGAGGTGCAGCTGGATGAGATAGAGTTGGATGTGTCACCAGGACAGGCGCTGGTATTATTTTTGGCTCTTGACATTGCTAGCAGCCTAGCAGTTTCCGGCGCCTTTGTTACTCGCGTCGTATATTTTGATACCTCCGCTACTTGCACGGTTATGACTAGTGACTAAGGATCAGGATGGGCCAAAAAAAAACTTGCTTAGGATTTGAATTAAAATTATTTTGATTACATAATTAATAAGTTTAAAATTAAAATGAGTTCATTTCAAGTGAAAAAATATTAACGAGACTCAACTCAAAAATAGCTTGTTAACTCAAATTTGAAATAGGCACCTAAATAAGAAATAAAATAATATATATCGAACTATGCCAATTTTGAAAGAAGATTGATAATAACTCTGCACCATAGCCAACCCTACTTTAACGCCTATGCCACACATCGTATGGTCAGTTGAGTTATTGCCAATCCTAGGCGACGGTACATTGCTCAGCACTGGACATGGGCATTGTATTGGGCTAGGGCAACGCAACATGGCTATAATGAGCCGTGTACCTAGGCCGTGCTGTGTCACCATGGCCTAGTCAGTCCGCCGTATCATGCCAGTTCGACTCACCTCCGACGAGCTAGACACAGCCCATTAGCATGTCATGCCCCCTTCGGACCATACCGGTCCAACTCTGGTCCATTTGTACTACTACAAGGATAGGAAAGGAGCAGGAGATGCATGGACCAAGGCAGTGGACATAAATATCGAGAAAAAAAACTAAATTGTATTTGTTCTCCGCAAAAGGTATGTTGATATAGTGGTTTAGGGTAGCTCTAATATATATGGTCGATCTCTACAGTAAAAAAATCCGGATCCATCCCATGAACTGTACAAATATCTCCTTTTCCTCTTATTAACATAGTAATATTTAGTCTTTAGAAGCGAACGTGGTGTCTTTTTCATTTGTATTACCAATATAATATTTGTGGCCAGCCAATAATCCTCAAGCACGGGCAACGTGGATGTAGATATAATTATAGACAATTAGAAAATATGCCTAGCGCACCAAAAAGTATAGTATTTGTCTACAACATTGTAGTAAAAAATATGTAGTATTTGAGAATGGGGTAATATTTAAAACCAATCTATTATGTGATTGAAATAGTATAAAATAATTACATTTGCTCTAAGAAAGCTAAAAAATCTCACATCAATCAAAGGGAAAAGCGAAAAAAATTGCATGATTTATAATAGTAAAACAACTACAGAAGAATTTACAAAGCCAGTGTGGAAAACAAGCGTAAATTATTCACATGGTTGTTCCTCCAAGGCAGGTTACTCACGATGGAGAGGTTAGCAGCAAGGGATTGGTCTCACAGCTTTTTCTGTCCTCTGTGCAGCTCAAAACCTAAATCAGCAGCGCACTTCCTGCTATCCTTCCCCTACGCCAAACAGGTTTGGAGGAAGATTTTCCACCAAGTTAAGTGTAACCCCCTGATCCCGCAAGCAGGAATAACATCTTCACTATGGTGACATCTCATTCGGCAGAGTGTTCCCAACAACTCGTATAAACAAGTGGATGGGATCATAATCTGTACTTTTTAGAATCTTTGAAAGGAAAGAAATGCGAGAATTTTTAATAATATGTATCAATCCTTTCTTACAGTTTTCACTCGTATTTTCCAGGATGTCAATATTCGCAGGTTGGCATTGCGAGATGGTCCACTGGAGAATAATACTTACCAGGTTTAGGATATCCAAGATTAATACAAAATAGCCAAAACAGACAGATGGGGTTCTCCTCGTTCAGGAACAAGGGGCATCGACTCAGCAGTCAAAAAGCATTCATCTCTCAAAAAAAAATTCCTTGCGCATTGCACCGACAAGGACAAGGTCTTACTTTAGAGGTGAGAGTCCATATTCACTCCGGGACTTCGGATATTTCTGTTTGTTTGGGCTAACCTTATGTACCATGTTACGGGTTTGGATTCGCATAAACCCCGGGTTGTGGTTTAGATTTTCTTTTCCTTAATAGCTGCTCCTGCCATTCTATCTTACTTACCTGTATTGGACTCTTTCTATCTTTAATGCAAGGCAGAGCTCCTGCCGCTTTCCTTAAAAAAATAGTAAAACAAGTATTAAGATATTTCCAATAATAAATGTTAGAACTGTGTAACAAACTTAATTTTATTTCATAAATATAAATATATATTTTGCAGAATCTGATTATGCAATTTGTGTCGGTAATTCCGCTTATCTATTATATATTAAAAACTCATGGAGAGTTGCAAAGAAAAAAGAGAGATATACTAGAAATTCTCACAAAAAACAAACCATCTAGCCTTTAGTTTGGTGGACCCTAATTACAATCACCATTAGATCTTTCTAACAAAAACATAAGAATATATTAGAAAGCCTTTAGTTTGGCGAACCCTAATTACAATCACCATTAGATCTTTCTAACAAAAAAATAGAAATTCTCATGAAAGCAAAACATTCAGCCTTTAATCTGGTAGACCATAACTAAATTAAACTTAGTAGTCATTGGATATCTCTACTACTTCTAATTTTGAATTGGGGTCTCCACCACTAACCCCCTTCTAAATCGAAAAAAATGAACCGGCGAACGGAAAAAAACGGTCTGTTCTTTTTCGCTTCCGTTCCTCGTGATAGCTGGCGGCGCAAACCACGGTTCTCCCGACTCCTCATTCCCCCCGATCTGCAATTATGGCGGCGGTGAGCGCAAGGCGCAGCGGCGGGAGGCCGCGGGTGCTGGCTATTCTGGTGTTCGGCGACTCCTTTGTCGACATAGGTAACAACAACGCCGTCGTCGCGCTCGCCAAGGCCGACTTCAAGCCGTATGGCAAGGACCTCAACGGCGGCGTCCAAGCGCAAGGCGCGGCGGCGTCCAAGTGCAAGTCGCAGCGGCGGGAGGCCGCGGGTGCCGGCTACCTCCCGACCTGCAGTTGTGGCGGTGGCGAGCGCAAGGCGCGGCGCGAAAACCCCAGTGCGAGCTATTACGGTGTTCGCGACTCCTTCATCGACACGGGTAACAACAACGCCATCGTCACGCTCGCCAAGGACGACTTCAAGCCGTATGGCAAGGACCTCAACGGCGGCGTCCAGGCGCAAGGCGCAGCGGTGGGAGGCCACGGGTGCCAGCTATTCTGGTGTTTGACGACTCCTTCGTTGACACAAGTAACAACAACGCCGTCGCCACTAAGAACACCGATGCCTTATCATCTCCCGCACGCGTCGGCTACCTCCCCACTGCCATGCGAGACCTCGGTGTGGGATTCAATCTCGCGTGCGTTCTTGGGACGATTTGGGTTTGGGATGGTTGTTGACGTGTGTAGGTGTTGGTTGCGGATTAGGTGGATGGGATCAACGAGATCGGCACCACGCTCTGCCTCCCGACACCGGGCAAGTCGACAATGAAGTCCGCGCTCAAGGCGGCGGTAGCGGTTGGGGAGGGCCAACAGTAGCACGGGAGCCCGCTCCCCCGTGGCCGCCGCAGAGGCGATTCGGATGGACGTCGAGGATGGCGAGGACGAGATGAAGTGATATCTCATCAAGGAGAAACCGTAGAAACTTTTGTAATAAGGATAATATATGTTTGATCTTGTAGCAAAATTTTATTTTATTACTTAGCCTTTATGTTTCGTTATCAATTTTATTTTTCGTAGCAACGCACGGGCATTGAACTAGTTATTATTTAAATGCGAGTCACGACGAGAACGGCTGCCTCACGCTCTCATAAAGTAATCATGTTTGCCAGATTTTCATACGAACTCCAAATTAAATAGGAATATATTAGAAATTTTCACAAAAAAATAAAATATTTAGCCCTTAATCTGGTGGACCATAACTAAGTTAAACTATAGTAGTCACGTCGAGAACGGCTGGCTCACACCCTCAAGTAGTAATCAGGTTTGACAGATTTTCATATGAACTCCAAATTAAAACCTGTACATAGCTAAAATTCAAAAAAAAATAGATAAAAAATCAGTAGTTGGGTTTGTATATGAATGCTAACCTAAAACTAATATTCAAAATTAAATAAAAATAACTTCTTAGATTAGAAGAAGAGTCCATACCAAATACAATAAAAAATAATAAGAATTAGGAATAATAACTAAATTAAACTATAGTAGTCATTGGATATTATTATTTAAATGCGAGTCACGACAAGAACGGCTGCCTCATGCCCTCATAAAGTAATCATGTTTGCCGGATTTTCATACGAACTCCAAATTCAATAGGAATATATTAGAAATTCTCATAATAAAACAAAACATTTAGTCCTTAATCTGATGGATCATAACTAAGTTAAACTATAGTAGTCATTGGATATTATTATTTAAATACGAATCACGTCGAGATCGGCTACCTCACGCCCTCATGCAGTAATCAGGTTTGCCGGATTTTCATATGAACTCTAAATTAAAACCCGTACATAGCTAAAATTTGAAAAAAAAAGATAAAAAATCAGCAGTTGGGTTTGTATATGAATGCTAACCTAAAACTAATATTCGAAATTAAATAAAAATAACTGCATAGATTAGAAGAAGAGTCCATACAAAGTACAATAAAAAAAATAAATTAGGAATAATAAAATAAAAAGAAATCAACCATTTATCTTTTATACTGAACTCCAAATTTAAACTTGTACATCATTGAAATTCCAAATAAAAATTATAAATTGGATTTGTATTCCAATTCTAACCTAAAAATGGTATGTAAAATAAAAAAATAGAATAAAAATTAACATAAATTAGGAATAAAATAAAATAAAATAAAATAAGAAATTTGATTTTTTATATGAACTCTAAATTAAATTTGTACATAGCTATAATTTAGAATAAAAATTAAATGAAAATTAATAGTTAGATTTATATACAAATTCTAACATAAAAATGAAATTATAAAGTAAATAAAAATAACATAAGAATAGAAATAAAAGGAAATTAGGATTGTTTTTTCTATTCTATACCAAGTGAAAATATGAATTTTGGTTTTATTTAGAATTAAAATTCCAAAAATATGATAATCGGAGGAAAAATAAAAGAAAGTAAGGAATTTGATTTGTATATAAGTGGATGATAGGTTTTTTTTACGGTCGCTAAGAAAATATTAAATATGCTAAAAATTCTCAAAAATAGAAAGAAAGCATCCTAGCTCTTCATTTGGTGGATCTCTATGGAATAGAGAGATTAAGACAGTGATACATCGACATGTGTTAAGTCGGCTATACCACTATAAGCAATATGATGTGCATTAAAAGAAGTACAAAAAGAAAGCGACAAGCATTGCAATAATGAAATTAAGAGATGATGATCTAAATAGAAAATATTATATTATGCTATGTTTACTATTTTACTATATAAGTACTTGGGGAAGAAAGTTTTGATTATATATAACAAGTATTAGAAAACGGAGTGAGTATATTCTCTCCTATAATATATAACTAGCCATATGCCTATGCGATATAACGGAAACTCAATTTGCGATAAAAAATTTATTTGCAAAGAGTACTAACCTTATCTGAATAATAATGTTCACTCTGAATGTACAATGTTTACAAACTCGAGCTTAAAATTATCTTTAATTTCACAAATTTAAATAATAACATCATAGCATTTGGGATTGTAAATTTGTAACGCCATAATTCGAGATCGATCGATCGACCGAAAGAAACATCATCTGCTGCCCTATGGGCACAAAGACATTGAAGAGATATGTGTCATCCGTATGTGGCTGCCACCATCAACGGCGTACATGGCTTGTACGCCTTACTCCGACCATACCATAGCCCCACCCATCAACCAGTTCCACCGCCTCTTCGCCTCCCCTCGCGAGTACATTTCTCAATCTATTGACAGCATCCACCACACGCGAGTTCCAGCAGCATCGCTAGCCTATTTTACCGTCCACCACCGGCGATCTGCCCTGCGTCACATCGACGAGATCAGAAAGATCGCCCATTACCTCCGCTCAACGGATAAGCTCAACACATCTGCAAAGGAGGCAAGAAGTAATGGGGTTATATAGATTCAGCAACCGATGAGATATCGATGGAATCTAGATTAAAAAATCGTCGAATAAGAAAGACAACAAAAAGGAAAGAACGAGAAGAGACCTAACTCTATGTATCGGAGCTAGGAAGGGAATCAATCAATCCAATCCGAAAAGCACCGGGAATAATCGCCGCCGATTCGAATGCTAGATTAATGGGAGAAAGAAAAGCAATAAATGAGTCATGTATATTAATTTACCTCCCGCGACGGGATGATCCAATCCAATCTACCGGGGTGACCACTGTCCGTTTTCCACTCAGCCACGCGGGAGCGCACACATGTCGGGGTGAGGGTGGAGAATGGACGTACCACCACCAACTTCTAATTAGAATTAATAGAGATAGAGATAACAAACTTATCTAGTCGTGTCATGCGTAGCCGTGTGCATGCTGCTGGCCGGCCAGAATCAAATCCATGCGTGATTAGATAAAAAGAAAAGATGACCTTATCTACACATGCAAGTAAATATTTAATGGGAAGGATGTATATGGCAACTCAAAAGCATATGGTAACTCAGAAGCTATATGCGTTCAGTATATGGAAAAAAATCGGTTGTATAATATTTAAAAATAGAATTGGCTGATTAAGATAAAAGTCTGATACGCCGCAGATCAAGCATGCATGTCTATCCAAGTGAATTAAAACTTTCTTTGTTCGCCAATGTACAGAAGATCAAGACAATAACGGTTTTGGGAGGAAGGGAAAATGGACAATTCGTAATTAGAAGTAGTAGAGATATTAAAATATCATAAATATAGTTATACAACAATTTATTTCTAAAAGGCAAAATCTCGCTCTCTCTCTCTCACACACACATATAGGCAACGTATCCTATGCACACAGGTCCTTCCGTGTACACACCGTGCACACCAACTAAAAAAAGTCGTGAAAAATTCTGAAAAAAATTGTAGATATACTTCATAGATTACTCTACCTATGTATAAAGTTTCAAGATCAAATTCATTATGTATCAAATTTAAATTTATCAGAATTTTCTCTTTTTTATAACTCTTGATACATAATGAATTTTAACCTACAATTTTATACATAGGTAGAGTAATCTATGAAGTACATTTATATTTTTTTCAGAATTTTTCACGACTATTTTTAGTTGATGTGCACAATGTGTATACGAGAGGATCTGTGTGCATAGGATACGTTTTCAAGTTATTTAAATATGCTCTAAATGGCCATCTTGGTAGTTTTATAAAATGCTGCTTTCGTAGATCAGTTTTGAATGTTTCCAAGTACCCTGAAATGTCCGCTTGGATCTACTCGCCTTGTCACGTGATACTTTGCCTCCCGTTCTGACTTCTGACACCATGTCAGCATTTTATTTCGTTTCGCGTTTTCAATTATTTTTGCCATACCGTGAGGCACTTCGAGAAATGAAGGTTACATAAACTTGCCTACTCCAGTCCTGCGTATTTACGTATTAATCCTTACGGAAGCACTAATGATTTTGAGGCGCTGATGGCAACCTGGGCGAGACGAAATGGGCGAGCTTTGCATTACGTGGCCCGATGGCACATTTGTTTCGTAAATTTGGATTCATCCGAATGAAATAGTAAAAATAGCTCTTTTACCAACTGGTACAAACAGCGCTAGACGACACATGTTGTCTGCCATGCTTCTTGGCTGGACATTTAGCCAGAATCACCTCAGCCGATCTACCGAGCGTATCGAATTCGGTATGACCTGCCACACTAACCGTGCTTTGTCGAGCTCAGCATTTACCTGTCATGGTACCGACCTCGACAAGTGGGTATCCGTAGTACCGGCCATCTGCTATGGTAGTGGAGCACGATAGATGATACATATCGTCTACCAGTACTTTTGTGATAAGAAAAAAACTAGAATATATAATTTCATATAGAAGGGGTTTAAAAATAAATAATTAAAAAGTGTGTAAAGGAACTTACATAGGCACAGGCTTCGAAAGGGTGACACCACAGGGCCAAGCAGGCTTTTGTGGTCGCAGGGCTTGTGTCTTTGTGGTGCACTAGGGCAGTGGGTACCTTTTGTTTTTTTTCCCCTTTGGTGCAAATTTCTTTTAGGTTAGATTCTATTCCAACGAAATTGTAAATCTATCCTTTTTTGAAAACTCGTAGCCATCTACCGTACTCCTATACCACAGTAGATGATACGTGTCATCTCTTGTTTCTTGTACCATCTCAAAATAACTAGATTTATAATAACGTTCGACTACAACAAATTTGAAGAAAACTAGGTCGAGGGGCAAAAAAAAAAAAGCTAAAGGTCGTGAGGTCGTGCAGTGCAGGAAGAGGATTGGCTAAAGGGTGGCCGCCGGCGCAGTCGCGTTGACGGAGACAAGTTGCGCAGCAGCGCAAGGCCATGCGATGTGTGTGCCGCGACGCATAAAACGTTTGATTTGCGATGGGAGGGAAGTTAAAAGAGAGACGAAAGGCGTACGTGATTTGCATCTTCCGCGCCCCTCTGCCCCCACGAACGCGCATGCAGTAGGCTAGCCGCTGTCCGTGCAAGCTAGGTCCTGTGTGTCGACGCGTGCTACGTATACTGGAGCAAGGACATGGCGTGTTGTTCCTCCCGTCGACACCTGTAGGATCAAGGATACCGATTAGAGGAGGGTGAATAGGAGGTTTTTAAATTTTCTACACTAAAATCAAGTTTAAGGATTTCTAAGTACTAATGACAATTTTAGCACTTTTAATATCTAGCAATTTTTGTGAGTACTTAGAATTCTTCTCAACTCAAACACTACAATAGCTAAAATAATATTGCACCAAGATAATCAATTTGCTAGGATTAACACAAGAGAATCAACAATGCAAACCACAAATGAAGAACACGTGAATTTTTATCCCGTGGTCTCGGAGACATGCCGGTCTCCCCTACTCCACGTTGAGATGGCTTGAACTTCTTCAAGCCGACTCCACTTGCTTGAGCCTTCCTCGATCACTCGTGGTAGCTTTTCCACGCTCCGGGTAGGCGAGTTCCTTGCCTTCACAACCGTCCGGGCCTTCACACAAGCTTCTTTGTGAAGATCACCGGAACTTCACGCTTCCAAGTCGTCTAGGAGGCGGTAACCTCTAAGAGTAATAAACTTGACGCAAGCTTGAGACTCTAGAGTGCTTCAATATGGCTCAACTAATGCAATGCACTCAAATTTTCTCTCCAAAACTCAAGAATCAAGAATTGAATGCACTTGTGAGAGGAGAGAGTTGCTAGGACTTTAAATGAATTCAATGGAGTCACCAACTAGCCCTCAATACAGGTGAGGGGGTATTTATAACCCCTCCACCCTTAAACTAGCCGTTACTCAAAATTATTCAGGAAAAATCGACCAGGCCGGTACTACCGCCCTCTAAGGGTCGGTAGTACCGCCCCATAGGCCTAACGGCTATTTGGCGTATTTAATGCCCTGACACGTAGTCATTAAAGTGTTTTCCTCCATGTCCCAGATTACTACGCACTTGAGGATCAGTAGTGCCGCACTGCGTGCAAATTAAAGGATATTGCCTCTATTAAATATCTACCGTAGGTGTAGGTGCTTGCGGTACTACCGCCAGCACTCCTAGTAGTCTTGGTCAAATGATCAAGGAACAACATCCTTTCGCTAAAAGGTATCATTTGTTGTTGGTAGGTATCAAGAAAAGCGGATTACCGCCATTATTCTTGATAGTGCTAGCCAAGACAATGACATCCAAAATGAATGCCGAATCGAATGCATGAATGAACCATTTAGACTTTGAGCCACATTGGATGCACTTTTAAAGTTCAAGACCCTAATCAAGTCCCTCTTAATAGTACGGCGTCTATCCTATTAACCCGATCTTTTCTTCCATCTCCGAGATCGGCAAAAATGATTAGAAAAATACCCTTACGATTTTATACCTTGATTTCTTGTACATCTTATGCAATTTCTTCCTTTTCATACTCTTGATGCTTACACGGCCATCCGGGCTCGGGCTGCGGTCGTTGCGTCGACCGCTGTCCACGACCCGCGATTGGGCCGCTTCGGCTATTGCCCTTCTCCGCGCCTCGAGAGTGGCGCGGACGTCGAGGTTGCTGCCCAGGCGCTAGTGCACCAGAGTGCACGAGGCCTGGGGCCGCTCAGGCTGCGGTGCCGTCTTCGCCGGGCTCCGCCTACCCCGAAGCAGCGGCTCGGACGGCTCGAGGAGGCGCCCGAGTGGTGGGAGCCGGAGCCCTGCATGTGCTGCACGGCAGCACGCTCCACTAGCCCCCTTGGAGGTTCTGGTACCTATCCCTGGCCTCTGGATCCTCGGGCTCAGGGATGCCGCGGAGCAGCATTGCGGCCGCGGCGACATTCTGGCTGGCGTGGGGGAAGAACGGAAGGCCGTCGGACCCCTGGGCCAGTTGATGATGTAACTGGCGTGCGCGCGCGAGCACCAAATGCGTGTGGGGGCTCAGGCTGACTCTGCTCTAGGTCGGCCTGGAGTTTGTCGAGCTCGGCCCTTCGAGTCTCCAGCTCATCACGCCGTTGCTGGAGCTCGGCGCGGCGAGCCTGGAGGCACTCAGCGCATTCGCGCTGATGCTCCGCCTCCTGCGCTTCGGTGCATTGGAGGATAACCCCTAAACCTACAGGGGTTGCGGCCGGGTCGGCCACGCCCGCCATGTTACACTCGCGGGAGTGCGGACCGTCTGCAATGTGCTCCGTATCGGAGCTGGAGTCGTGGCTGGAGGAGTCCTCCAGCAAGTCGTGGACGGAAGCCGGCCTATAGCTGGCCATCGCCACGAGCTGCGAGCCTGCGGGGGGCGACGTCGTCGCCCGTTTGAGCTCGCACGTGCTGCCGTCGGAGATGGTGCAACGCCCAACGGGCTCCGGCGTCGGGGTCCGCGTGAGGGCGTCGAGCCGGAGGTTGGCGAGGTTGCCAGCAACGGAGTCCAGGCTTCTGGCGGATGCCTGGTCCGGAGAGGTGTGGGGACGAGCACGAGCTCTCCCACCGGGGTGGCGACAAAGTCGAGGGCGTCGAAGCGGATCTAGCTCCTCGACGCTAATGCGCCGTCGCGGGTGGAGGAAGCCATCAAGGAGGTGAATGGGAGTCCGGAGACGATGAAGATGACGCGCGAAGGCCCCTACCTAGCGCGCCAACTGTCGGTGTTTCGAATACCGGCAAGTAAATTTGTAGTCAAGGGGCCGCGCGTTCCCTCTCCTTGAATGGTTGACTCAGGGAGCCCAAGATGTATACTGGTTTGGGCCGAATGTCCCTACTTCCAGTTCGTGATGGTTCTATATTGCTTTGGGCGCAGAGGACTGCGCCGTGTTACAAGCGAGGGCTAAAGCCTGGCCTTGAGCGCTCGTCCGAGTGGGAATAAGGATTGTGTTGCTCGTTAAAGCCGTCCCTTTTCCAGAGGGTCCTGCCTCCCTTTATATAGTCGGAGGGGGTAGGTTACATGGGAATTTGGAAAAGAAAGGAAGAGGTGTCCTATGCCTAAGAGTTCTGATCTTCGGTCTTGCTGACTAACCGGCATCTTCTCGCCCCACGCCGGGTCGGTAGATACATCGCGTGGTATGGTTATCCGTTCCGTCGGGAAGTGGCGCACCTACTCTCTGTAGCGTCTGTCAGTCTTGACGCCAGTGCTGCGGGCTCGGTCTTGCCTCGGGAGGGAGCGTATCCTCCCATCAGACGTGGCGAGACAGACGAGAGATCGACGCTTGACTTCGGCAGCCTCCCTGCCACCTTGGGAAGGAGCCACCTGCCCCCGCACGGTCACTCTGAGCCGTCGTGTCCGTGGAGCAGGTGGCCAACTCAAGATTGACCGGCGACGGTGGTGGGGATTACCTTAACTTGGTCGGAGCTTGCGAGGCGTCCAACCCATGACAGGGGTCGGAGCCTCGGGGGATCCCCGACCTATGACGGGGGTCGGACCTCCCTTTGGTTGGCTCGGTCGGGGGTCGCGGGACGCCCGACCCATGGCGGGGGTCGGACCGCCCCCCGGTCGGGGACAAGAGTCCTTCATGGCCCGGCGGGGCCTTTGGCCAAAGTTGGGCTTGGGGCAGCCAATACGTCGTCCTGGGCCGCTGGGGGTACCCATGGTATGAGTATTCGTCACACAGTTAGTCTTTTAACCTTAATTGTCATTAATTACCAAAACCTTAATCACACGGGGGCCTAGATGCTTTCAACACCGGCAGCGTCTACCTGCCTCCACCGTTTTGTCCGCACCTACGGCATGATTGGGCTGTAAGCTGCAATCGTGATCGATCGAGGCTCACGGTGTCACGGGCAATGAGGCTGATCGCGAGGAAGGCCTACGCACGTCTTGGAGTTGCACGCAGCTGGCGTACTGGCGACCTCCCCATGCTGCTAATGCTGGCGTCGACGTGCCTACAGCAGGGTTAGAAATGATTTCACGAGATCTTGCCGAGATCTCATTTTTTGGATCTGGATGAAATGTTGGACTGCCAACCGAATTTAAATTTTTTTAAAAAAAATCATATTGCTACACTAATCTCGTTTTTTTCGGCGAGATACCGCTCTTACCACCTGGTATCTTGGGATTGGAAATCAGAATTTGAAGTTTAATACCTGAATTTGACCGGATTTAGCTCAATTACCCTGGGAAAAGTGATCTTGATAATTTGTCGAAAAACCATTTTTTATGACATTTTAAAATTTCAGCAGAAATAATGTTAGTTTTTATAAAATTTTAGAAATATTTTCATGCTACGAAAAATTTATGGCACCATCCTAACAAGTGTAGAATCACACAAAAAAATTTTAAAATATTTTAAGTTGATTTGTTATATTTGAAAAATAAAAAATAGAATAAGCATAAATGAGGTTGTAACCATGTTAGAATTTTATAAATCTTTTCTAGTTTGATCATGACGTAAAATTTTTAGGAGAGCTTAAGAATTTTCTCATAACCCTTTTATAAAAGTTTCAAAAAATTTGACTCTGGTTTGGTTGGTCAATGAAAAATTGTAAACTCTACCAGCACACGCACTAAAGTCCTAAAAGTGTGAAGTAGTACTGTCACATTTTTTGGGAATTTGTTAGGTTTAATCATGATCAAAAATTTTTATGGTAATATTATGGATGCTTCACAACTATCTACTAAAATTTCAATTTTTTTGCATCTTTAGAACTATGCAAAAAAAATCTTGGAAAAAGAACACCATAGTTGTGACTCGAACACAAGACCTCCTCTTCAAATATTTCTGACCTTAACACTAAGCTAGAGCTGGTGTTGCTTAACAATACTAAGAAACAAGGCTATTTATCTATATCATGCAATCCTACTTACTTTACCAGTCCGAGAATTATAGCGACCGGATGTTTCATTACGAACATTGGAAGTCTGCCTGGCTACCGCGAGACATGACCTGAGAAGAATACAAGCAACAACACGAGAAGATGCATCACGAGGTCATTGTCGACAACACGGAGGTGGAGTTTGCACCACAGGCATACTATTACTTATAGGTACGTAATGCATATAGACATTAATTTTATTGTCATGCAAATATAGGATAAATTGTCATATGTATCGATTTTATTTTATGCCTATTAGTTGTCATGCAAATATACATTGATTGTCTGCAATTATGACTCTCTAAATCTGAATTTTAGTTGAAATGCTATGGACTTATAATCATCTAAAAATTTTATAGCAAGGTTAATGATGCATCGTAATCATCCAATTAAAATTTCAAAATTTTCTAACGTAGTTTCAACTATTTCCCATCTGGATATCACTGCTGTTTGATTTTTTAAAAATCCCTCAAGCTTCACCATCACCTAAAAATTTTATGGAAAGATTAATGATATGTAGGCCTGGGCATTCGGTTTTTTCGGTTCGATTTATTCGGTTTTTGAAATTCGTAAACCGAACCGAAACCGAATAACCGAAATAACCAAACATGCACTTTTTTTCGCTCATCTGATCAGTCTGTACATGATTTTAGCAAATGGCTTTCAGGAAGTTGGCATTTCATTGGTAAAATCACCAACACTAAACTAGCCTGCCGTCAGTGAAATTTGCAGCTGCTTCCTATATGTATTCCTGCTATCTATGACCAGATAAGACGAAATCAACAAAGATGCAACATCATAGTGCATTAAAACCTACAACAGATATTTGCTGAAGCAAATGTGTTTTCTGAAATGAACAGAGATCAACTCACTTTTACTCATTTAACATGATTTAAAATTCACATGTAGAGCACACATGTATCAAAGAGCTTCAAAAGTTCAAAGCATGTAGAAGGCATGAAGCATCAAGCAAGCACTGATCAAGCGAAGCCAACTCTGCAGCGTCCCTGGACCTCTTATCCGAGGGATACCTACAAAGAAACGCACGCAGACACTTGTAAGGAAAAACTCGAGACCAGCCGGCGGCAAGGCGGATTCAGAAGGCTACAGCTTACCATCCCCGGTGGAGGACGCATTGGGTATCACAACGCGTAGGGCGTTGGGCCCTCAAGACGGAGGATGTGAAGGCAGCGCCAAGCACCAGGCCGTTGCGCGCCGCCTGGACCGAGCAAGCGCCACACAGCCGTGGCGTAGGGACTCGGGAGGACGGGAGGTGCCGGGATTTCGGAGCCCAGGAGGACCGGCGGCGCGGCGCCGTCGCCGCAACCCGCTGGCGCTTAGGGAAGATCGAAGACCGGATCTGCGCCTGGGGATTCTGGGAATTGAGGGTTAGGGTTGGGCGCCGCGTGCGTCTTGCGAATGGAAGGTGGGGAACTGGGGATTGGGTTGGCGAGTCACTTGCGAATGGAAGGGGGGATTGGGTCGGCGAGTCACTTGCGCCGCGTGATGCCGACCGTGATCAGCAGAGAATCAGTTTTTTCGGTAAACCGGTTTTTCGGTTTTTGAAATAAGAAAACCGAACCGAAAACCGAATAGTACTAAAATAAAAACCAAACCGAAAACCGAAAAAACCGAAATTTTCGGTTAATTCGGTTCGGTTCGGTTTTTCGGTTTCGGTTTAAAAGTGCCCACCCCTAATGATATGATAGAATCATGCACAAAAAATTACAAATATTTCTAACGTGGTTTTTTCGTTTCGTTCAAAATTGCCTGTCAGCGTTTTATTAGGACAATAGTAATGTTCGAATTTTTTTAAATTTTACAGGATTCATAATTATCTAAAATTTTTATGGCAACATAATCAATGTGTCAGTGATCTCCAAAAAAATTTTAAAATTTTTTGACTTCGTTTCAACTGGATTTCACACCGTCCAATTTTGCTGAGATCTCGGCAAAATCGACCGAGATCTCGGTTGTACCAGTGGCTCTAAAACCAGATTTCGAATGCTGTTTTTGTATTTCAACTAGAATTTGTTTAAATTGCTGAGATCTTACCAAAATTTTGTTTTCCGACCACGGACGATATTTAGAGCGAAATTAAGATTTCAATCCATAGCCTGCAGTACTCGTTATTCGGGACAGGGACAGAGATCAAGACATCGAAAAGTGTCTTGAGGACCAGCCGATCGAGCCAAGACTTCGTCGGAGTCCATGGCAGGCAAGCAGCGCAGGCACGCATAGGCGGTTCTTGGTGTTGACACCCAAGACATCCTCAAAGAAGATGGGGACAGTACTTGACAAGAACTGCGAACGAAACCAAACCTCTGCTGGTCTAGGTCTAATACTCTAATCACAAAATATATCAATGCCAAAGCAATTCAGGTATCAGGTCAACTGCTGCATTACAGTGTCACGGTACAGATGCCAGCAATCAGCTCCATTCAGCGGCGAAGCCACAACTTTTATTTTTTTAAGCTCGAGCAAGTTTAGCTACGGTGAAATGTAATCATGTTGCGAAGAAATCATTCAATCCATATCCTCACATACCAAGAAAAATAAATACAAAATCAACAAAACTCCTACACAGATATAAGGTGAGGGCATCTTTAGTCGTCAACATGCCGTATACAAACCGTGTTGTACCCTGATCGCGTAACACCTTTTCCCATGCGCCTCGTCTCTTTGTCACCCTGGGTCCAATTGACTTGCCGCGCACCTGAACACGAGCCTAAACACCCTCGCCCTGTACCCGCAGCCCCTGACTTAAACCCTGCTGCTTAACTCGTGTTTGTTTCGATAGGAAGAAGTCAATCAATATCATCATTTGATTTTTCTTCTAAACTGTAAATGGGCTGAATTGTTGACCTTAGGCTTTAATTGTTGAGCTAACTGAACTATTAAATGATACATGATCCAATTCACAAAACAGATTGATAGCTTCACAAAACAGGTTAACAGCTTCATCTTCCTTCTGACGCCGCAGAGATCCTATGACCTCTTTTCTTGTTCTTCAATGGTAGCCAGTCATACGCAAGAGAGGGGATTGAGCAAGGTCCCGCCATCGAGCCTAGGCAACCGTCTAGGGTCATTGAGAGGTGGCTCTGCCACTTACCACATTCCCTATTTGCTACGAATGCAATTTAGTCACTTACAGGCAACATAGGAATAGGAGTGTCCAAAGTCATTTCCTAATGAACTTTCGTAAAATGAAATATGACACACTCCAATTATGTGACACATAATACAACAAAGGAACTTATTACTTAACATGGGCTAAATGAATTCTAACAGGATTAGTATTCTTACTTTCTATCGTAGTAGGATTACTATTTATTTTGGAGAATGATTAAGAAGGCTATATACAAAGACATAAGATGATTGCAGAGAACCCAAGCAACCTAAGTCACAAACCGACTCATTCAAAGAAAGAGGTGCATAGGAGGATTATGTGCTAGATTATTTTTTAGCACTAGATTTTTGTATAGAACAAAGATCTAAGAGTCCTAAAAAAATCCAGAGGGTTATGAAAAAGCGATAATCCCTTATATTCTTTTGAGATTGTATTTTAATAATTTGCGAATGGCTTTGCCAAATCTCTCTTTTCATGATCGCTTCAATGTGTTATTTTGGTTCTCTCTGAGGGATTTATCTTTCTTCATTTTTATACTTTGATGTGATCCGAGTGTTGCTATGCGTAAGAAGTGGCATCTAACATAATCCATTTCAATTCCCATTGTATTAATGGGATCCGGAAGACATACAAAAGTTGAACTAAATGACACCTTGTATTGTTCTATGTAATAATCTGATAATAACAAGGGGTATGAGTTCCTATGAAAAACCTAACTGTTGCAATAACAATGCACACGACACAGGGGCATAACAAAACATCATGCGTACTTATTGATTATCACCAGAGAGTAATATCAAATTATATGGAATAAATGACATCAACATAATGTTTTGTGCAGACTGTTCCATTCGTCAAGCCTTGGACGTCTTCTTGTTTGGTTCGAAAACATATTTTATCAGTGACTCCTTGATTGACAAAAGTTCTGGGAACTGTGTCTTCAATTTAGTACAGTCAAGCTCATTGTTGCTCCTAGGTGCAACTATGACTTTGGCTTGCTCCTCCAAGTTGAAGTTCTTCCAAGAGAAGTTTGGATCAATGTAATCCCTGTACATTTCCAATATCTCATTGTGGCTCACCACACCAGGATTAGTGAAATTCCAAATTCCGGTGAGGTTTTGCTTCGCCATTTCGATTGAGATGGGGAGAAGTTCATCCAATATTGTCATAGAATTTGGGATATCCACAACCTTGTCATACCGGGTGATTTTGGTGATGAAATTGCGAGGATTGGACAAATCAGACGAAATAGGCATCCTTACACGAAGGGTGCATACATTCTCGTAGTTTTTGAGCAGTTCCTCAACCTATTAAAAGTAAACAATAGATTCACCATGAAATACCTGTTCAAATAATCTAGTTTAAAAAGCAACTACCATGGAAATATGAGACCGCAAGATAGCATTGTAGCATGCACACATAAGGATATGAGCACAAACAACTCGTTTATTTTTCACCAAAAGTCAGATGAGTGATTTCTGGTCATGAAAGGGTAAGTGATAACTCTCTGTGAGATTAGATCAGATATTTCTTTTGATTTTAAGCTTTATCTATTCCAATTTCCAACTTTGCATACATGGCCACTTTTCATTAAAATAGCATGAAAAACCTTGATTGTTTTGAATGAAATAAGTTAGTTTATACTGAACAAAAACCACATGAAACAAACAAAATTTCCTAAGTGATATATACATTTGAATAATTATAGTGTTGTTTACTTCTTTACCGAAGTTCCAACAACATTGCTCACCATCTCTACTTAAGATGCATAAGGCACAGAGAACCAATCTATCCACCAGATGACTCATCCAACTGCAAAACCAGTGTTCCCCTAGGCGCTAGACAGGCGCCACACCAGTGCCTAGCGCCTAATCGCCACCTAGGGCCTAGGGGAACACTATGCAAAACAATTGAACTACTTGTGTTTTGTGTGCTCAACTAAATGATAAGGAAGCCTAACACACAAGGGTCCTGCTAACATGGACACCTTTTGCTTTACAATAAGCAACTGCTGTATGCACTCATGGCATTTAGGCTGTTGAGAAGAACCCAAGTAAACAAACTGGTCAACAAGCTCCTCACATTATGACACTAAACACAGTTCATCCATTCTAGTCTAATCACCTAAAGGCTGAGGCACATTTTTAGCATTAAAATAGTGTGGTTATGCACAATAATTAGCCTCTTGCTTGGTCTCACATCACACTCTTCTCTTTATTATCATTTACAATTTTCGTCCAATGTAACATCCAGTTTGTTCATTTCGCATTGCTATTTTCCAACTATTGTACTTAATGTTTGCCTTTTTCAATACAATTGGGGTAACATACAAGGCCATGCCCCAGCAAATCTACTAAATGACATCAGACCTCACTGGCTTTGAATATACTGTACTTATAATGCAGTTCATGAATTTATTTCTTCAAACCAACACTGTGCATACCAAGAAACGACAAGTTGACAATACCAACAAAGCAATCATCCTAAATTAAGATGAAATGTCCCCAGCAACAGTCACATACATCAAGTGCAATTGTGCAAAGCAAACCATGATCTAGTAAAGGATATAGTCAATTCTTGGTATTGCGTCTAAGTAGCTAACTTGCTAGACCTATAGTCCATAGAGGTCTCTTTTTCCCCCTTTAGAATCAAATAACAAAACTTCCCTTCCAAAGTAAATGCTAAGCCCCTATGCTGAAATAAAATTGGCATTCCCAGAAACTCAAAATGGCATGATCTTTTGTGTTGACCATACATATTTAATTCACTCAAAACTTGCTAATCCCTCTATCTGATCAAAATTGGCCACTTTCCTCTTATCATCAAGCTCTGCCAAGGATGCGATGCAAATTCAAAGCAACGTGGCATTATGAAAACAAACTACTTGTCTACTACTAAGCATAGGTGGCCAAAAAACAAAATTAGGATTCTCAGAGAACCCAAATAGATCCCATACTATCTTGCCAGAGGGAAACATATTTTTATGGACCTTGTTCAGAAATTAACCAGCATTTTGATTAAGTCAACCCAAGCTGAAGGACAGCATCATAGACCTTTAGGATCATCATCATGATGCTGAGAAAGATATTAGGGATATTATACAAAACATGCCCAGATCCAACCAAGCGATGACCAATCAATATAAGTACTGGCATAAAATGAACGAAATCTCCAAATCTCCCTTAAGGCCTTAACCCAACTGCACATCAACGGAATTCTCAACCACTGACAAGCCACATTTCCCTCCATGATGACACCAATCACCGACATTGACATTATAAATTTAGCAAAATGGACCCGATCCATTTGCACTTTGCCATTTCTACAGAAACTTCTGTGGATAACCGAAGCATAAAGCAAGGGCACAGGGCATACCATGGCCTTGGTTTTGGAGTAGAATGATCCGACGAAGTTGGGGGTGTCCTCCTCCTTGAACCCGACCCCGGAGCCGAGCGTGTGCCCCGCGTCGTACTCGAAGATGCAGCCCGTCGCGTAGTTGACGAGCACGAGCCCGCGGCCACGGCAGACGTCGGCGAGCGTGAGCGTGCCGCAGACGTTGGCACGGATGGTCTCGACGCGGTGGGTCTCGCACCAGTCGACGTTGGGGCGACCGGTGACGCCCGCGGCATTGAACACGTGGGTGGGCGCAACCTCGTCGACGTCGGCCTCAAGCTGTGCGCGGTTCTCGAGGCGGCCTGCGCCGTAGGCGAAGGGGATTCCCCGCGCGGCGCAGAGCTGGCCGAGCAGGCCCCCAATCCAGCCGGTGCGGCCGTAGATGAGGAACTTGAGCGCCGGCGCAGGCTCCGCCGAGGAGCCGTTGGTGGCGATGCCCATTGCGAGGTGGGGTGAAGGGTGGCGAGGCGAGATCCGGATGGGGTGGGATGAGAGGGAGGCGAGGGGAAATGTGTGGGAGACTGGGAGTGGTGGTGGTGTGTGTGGCGAGGGGCGAAGGGGTCGGGATTTGAAGAGCATCTCCAACCGTGTCTAAAATCTATTCCTAAAATTTAATTTTAGATTTAATTACAAAAAAAAAAGTACTTCAACAGTTTCTCTTTCTAGCTCTTTAAATTTTGGCACACCCAAAAACAACACCCCGACTCCTTATTTTTGTGCGCTCTGTTCGTGCTCCCAATCAACATTATTTTGCGCCCAGGATGGCCTACCGAACCAATTCAAAGGTATTTTTGGGAGAAAATATAGGAACTGTTGGAGAACAAGGTATTTTGTAGACCCAAAATTTTTTGAGAAGATTCCAATCTAAGAATATTGAGAGTCTAAATATTAGGAACTGTTGAAGATGCTCTAATACGCGGGCCGGAGGTGAGCTGATACTGTAAGCACCGAGGGACACCGGTCACCGGTGAGCTGATTGGGGGGTGGCTTGCTGCGTGCGACACCGCAGGACGACGGTGACGCTGCAACACTGGATGGTTACTTCACCGTGATCCATCGCCGGATCGTGCTTTTGCGAGCACGATGTCACCCACCGACAGGTGTTTCACTCGCTTGAGTGTAAAACAATCGCTGCAAGACATACTGATACAATTGTTTTCTGATTTTTTAGTTCTGTATTTAGCTTTTCTTTTATCATACTCGGTAATTTTAGACTTGCTTCGTTTTTATACTTACAAATTTATTGAGACACTGACTGCGATACCTATATTCAGTGTTCTAAACGAAGGCTGTTAAGCCCTTGTAAATAGCAGTTAAAACGTTAAAGGTGGCACGTTTATTTAGATTTCAAAGTTGATCCATTATATCGAGCTGTTTATACAGATTAATGGTCCTTAACAATTACTACGCCCGCTTCATTGTTGGTGCTAAGCTCCCATTACATTCACGTCATGGATAAGAAGATTACTAATGTCAGACATGAGCATCTCGTATGAAGTATTTAGCAATTAAAGTGTAGAACATTGTCAAATCTTTTTTTTTTATGTCACCAAGATAGATAATTGCCGAGAGCTTGGTAGTTCCATCCATATTTAGGAAAGAAGGTGAATAGATACTTATTTTCTTACTTCAAACATACATATATATTTATCTAAATTTTAAACATTAAAGCCATTTACAAATCCGTTTACAAAGCTGCTTATCTTATAAACACTAAAAGATATGGTTTTAGTTCCTTACACATGTATTTTCCCTACTGTCCGCTGTTCATTATGTAACTGGGAAGTAACCAACATTGGAAAAAAAAAACATATTTGAAAGGAGACTTTTCTTTTATATATATATATTAAAAAAAGAGATGGTCGTACCATATCGGCATAACGATCTCTATTTCTCAAATAGAAACAGTAAGAGCGTATACTTTATTTAATTAGCGATCTACGTTATCTGGTAGACCGGTACACTGGAATCAAATCAAGCGCCAAGCGGGGCCATGTGATGGCGTGGCTGGACTCTTGACGCAGGAGGCTTATTAAACTCGGCCTCGGCAACGCACCGCTATCCATGACATCTGGGCCCTGTTCAACACTCCCGAAGCCAGCGGAATCAAAACGGTGTCCCAGGCTCCCAGCCTTGCGGGCCCTATTGACACCGGACCGGGTGGGTCTTTTGTCTCGCTCGGGATTGTTCTCCTGGAAAGAGAAGTTCTCTTTGTATCCGACGTTCCATGTTTGTTGAGAAACTTTGCTACAGTATGTAGTTTAAAATTTTTTCAAACAGATCTAAAATAAAGAATAGAGATACACAATAGGGACCATCGAGGGCTCTTCATGGACCGCACGGTTTCTCAACACTCTCCCTTGGGCCTTTTGCCGCGAGATGCATATGCCTCATTAAAACTCCAAAAAAATTTAGTAGAAAAAAATACTTGGAGAAAGAGTACATAGCATACGTTTGCTGCGTTGCACGAATTGCCTCATTAAAAACTTTACGTAAGAAACTTCTGTGAAAACTTATTAAGGAAAAAAGAGTGCGATTCACCTAAATTTCAATATTAATCTTCGAGATCAATGTTAGGTACTCAAACTTCATGTTCAAGATTTATTTAGGAGTATGTGAAGATTCTCCCCCTGAAATCTGCACTTCTCTAAGTCTCATCATCCCAATTCCTCTAACGCACCTTTCAAAAGTAGATGCTGGGAGTGACTTAGTGAATAAATCGGCAAGGTTCTCACATGACTTAGTGTGCAATATCTTGATCTCGTTCATCTTATGCATTTCATGAGCATAGAAGAATTTGGGGTTGGTGTGCTTTGTAAGGTTGCTTTTCATAAAACCCATTTGTATTTGAGCAACACAAGCTGCATTGTCCTCATAAATGATAGTGGGAGTTTGCTCAATGTTCAAGCCACATGATTTCTGGATATGGTGAACCATTCTTCGAAGCTATGCATATTCACGGGATGTTTCATACAGGGTAATAATTTCTGAGTAGTTTGTCGACGTCGAGACAAGAGTCTACTTAGACGACTTCCAAGAAATTGCTGTTCCACCACAAAGGAAAACATACCTAGTTTGGGACTTACCAGTATACGGGTCCGATAAGTACCCAGCATCGACATAACCAACCAAATTCAATTCATGATTTCTTCTATAAAACAATCCAAGATCTTTACTTCCTTGGAGATAACGGAAGATGCCCTTGATCCCTTTCCAATGCCTTTTGGTGGGTTCTGCACTGTACCGGGTTAACAAGTTCACAGCGAACGCAATGTCCGACCTGGTGCTATTCGCAAGGTACATGAGTGTTCCAATTGCACTTAGATATGGGAATTCCGCTCCTAGGACTTCCTCTCCCTCTTCTTTTGGCCTGTATGGGTCTAGGTTTGCTTGCAATGACCTTTCGACCATTGGGGTCTTTGCAGGATATGCTTTTTCAAATCCAAATCTCTCTAGCACTCTCTGCATGTAGGATAATTGGTGTACCAAGATTCCTCCTTGGACGTGCTCAAACTGCAAGCCTAAACAAAACTTGGTTTTACCCAAGTCCTTCATTTCAAACTCAGACTTCAAGTATGAGCAAGCTTCTTCTATTTCTTCATTTGTCCTGATGATGTTCAAGTCAACAACATAGGCTGAGATTATACAAAATCCATTCGGAGATCGTTATATAAAAATACATGGACAATTTTCGCAGTTTGTGTAGCCTTTCTTGCAGAGAAATTCACTCAAGTGATTATACCACATTCTTCCTAACTGCTTTAGCCCATACAGTGATTTCTCTAATTTGACACTGTATAGGTTTCTGTTTTTTCTGTCTTGGTTCGGGACAGGGATACCTTCCGGTACTTTCATGTATATGTCCAAATCCAAGTTTCCGTACAATTATGCTGCAACAACATCTATCAGTTTCATTTTCAACTTCAAGTTGACTGCCATTGAGATTAGATAAATAAAGGTAATTCCTCCCATGATCGGGGAATATGTTTCTTCATAATCAACTCTTGGACGTTGAGTGAAGCCTTGTGCAACAAGCCTTGCTTTATACCCTACAATTTCATTATTATCATTCCTCTTCCGAACGAATACCCATTTGTAACTTATGGGGTTTATATGGGGAGGCGTGCGACACACAGGCCCAAACACCTTTATTTTGTTCAGAGAGATTAATTCTACGGTGATTGCCTCCTTCCATTTCTCCCAGTCTAGCCTTTTCTTACATTCTGCCAAAGATGCAGGCTCGGGATCATGATCAATGATTGTGGCAATCTTCTTTGCAAAATGTGCATCAACATTAGCTGTTGCTCTATTCAGACATTCTCCCGTTGTTACAAAGTTTATGGCCATTTCGTCATAGGGTGCTTCCTCATGCACTTCTTCTTGCTTTTCTCTGCTATTTCCTATTACGGGAGAAAGTTCCTTTAGCTTTTCATCGCCTATGTGTGCGCACACATTATTTTCAGCGGCTTCCTGCAATGGAAGATTCAGATCTGGAATAGCCTTTTCCATAGGCTTCTTTCCTGTGCCAGCTCTCAACTGGCTCCCCTTCTTATTTTTGGGCATTTTCATGATTGGCTGTGGTGAGTCTTCTTGCTCTTTTTTCCCAGACGTCTCCGGGTACTTCGGGTTTGAGAAGCCAGAGTTCCTGTTCTTTTTGTTTGAGGCCTCTGAACAGGATAAGAGATACCTTTTGCTTTCTTGGGTATTTCAACCCTCTCTGGTGTATTTCGAGCAGGTACATGCGACTTAACCACACTCTTTAGATCACAAAAATGATCAGGCAGTTCATTTGCTAGGTTCTGCAAATCGATTATCTTCTGGACTTCTTGATTTGCTTCATTAGTGCGAGGGTCATGAGCGGGGATCTTAGTGGAATGCCATATGATTTCCCGGTATTTTTCATCCAAAGGTTGATTTTCTCCCCCTAATGACGGGAAATTATCCTCATCATAAATGCAATCAGCGAATCGGGCTGTATGCAAGTCTCGAGTCATAAGTTCTAAATACCTGATTATGGATGCACTCTCATAACCAACGTATATCCCAGGCTTACGAAGAGGGCCCATTGCAGTCCGCTGTGGAGGTGGTATAGGTACATATACCATACATCCAAATTTTCTAAGATGGGAAATTTTTGGAACAACTCCCTACACCAGTTGCATAGGTGAATGGATGTTGTAGGCCGATGGTCTAAAATTGATGAGTGCTGCTGCGTGCAGGACTGCGTGTCCCCAACAAGTGTTGGGCAAGTTACAACTCAGCAAAAGCGGCCGAGCTATAAGTTTAATTCTTTTTATCAGTGCTTCGGCTAATCCATTTTGTGTATGGATATGTGGTACAGAGTGCTCAACTGCAATTTCAGTTGCTGTGCAATAATCATCAAATGCCTTGGAAGTAAATTCGCCGGAATTGTCCATTCGAATGGACTTCACACGATGATCAGAAAAGGTGCTCTTAATTCTCATGATCTGCGAGATCATCTTTGCAAAAGCATGGTTTCTAGTTGACAGCAAACATACATGCGGCCATATCGAGGAAGCATCAATGAGCACCATGAAGTACCGAAATGGTCCTGATAAGGGCTGAATTGGGCCGCAAATATCCCCTGGATACGTTCCAGGAATGCAAGGATTTCATTTTGCATTTTCATAACAGAGGATCTAGTTATTAATTTCCCAGTGGCGCATGCAGGACATACAAAATCTTCATGATTTGAGAAATTTTTAACATTAATACTATGACCTTGCAAGTTGTTCACTATATTTCTCATCATTCTAAGACCAGGGTGGCCTAATCTACAATGCCACAGAGAAAATAACTCAGAGCTTCTAAAAACAGTCTTCAGAGAAGTATACACTACTAGTACATTAATTCTCGTATAGTACAACCCAGATTCATATGAAGGATATTTTTCTAATACCATTTTCTCACATTCTGCGTGCTTCACAATACACAAAAATTCTTTGCTATTTTCTTCATTTGTTTCTACGTGAAATCCATTAGCACGGATGTCTTTAAAGCTCAAGAGAGTCCGTGTTAATTCAGGGTACAAGAGGACTTTTTCAATTACTAAGGTAGTACCCATTGGTAATACAATTGTGGCTCTTCCGGAGCCTATTATACATGAATCACTGCCTGTGATTGTAGTAATACTGTCAGCGTTATTCCTAATCGATTGTAAGTATTTAGACTTTCTTAAGATGGTATTTGTTGTGCCACTATCAACAATGTATATCTCCTCCATTTGGGCGTTACACAGTTTCTATAAAAATACAATTTCAATCAGTAGAGGCAAAATAATTCAAATATTACTTGTAAAGATAGAATATTGGAACAAAGAATAAACTGCATAGCCAATCATGAGAAATAAGTCTATGCTCTTCTAGAGCTTACAATCCATTATTCAAAGTTCACTAACGACCACAATCTAAGAGAAATACTAATAGTGCGATTCATGCATTAGACGGAATCCATGAAGAATGCATTTACTTCTGCCTCTATGTCATCAATAGAGGTCTTTTCTTCATTTGCTATGAACTTGGCTGTTGCATCTATATCTAGGGAAGGATGAGAGGACGATTCTAGTGGGGTTTCCTCTTCCATGGCATCATCATTGCGTACCTTGGCGAAATGTGCCTCTGCTGGAGCATTGCCTTTTGCCTTCTTCTTGGCCTAATATGCATTGATAACATTCTTGGGTTACCGACATATCTTCGACCAATGTCCCCAAGTACCACACCTGAAGCACGTTTGGTTCTGCTGTCCATATGGCTTAATGGGTGGCTTCTCCTTGCCATTCTGCTTCTCTTGGGCATTTGATTTTCCCTTAGCCGGATTTTGCTCTTTTCCACCCTTCTTGCCCCTCTTCCTCTGAGTGGGCTTCCTCACCTTGTAGTTATTAGCATTGACTTCTGTACGGCCAACACCTCTTCCAGATGGTTGTGAGATGAAATTCTTGCGAAGAACATTATCTTGTGACTCCGCAACTTGCATAACATCAATCAGTTCACAATACTCCTTGTATGCGTCCTGACGATAGCTGCGAGCACTCTGGATAGCACTAGGGTGAAAAGTGGAAAGGGTTTTCTCGATCTTCTCTTCTTCAGTGATCTTCTTGCCACATAGAGAAAGATTGGTACAAATTCTGTGCAAGGCAGAATTGTACTTGGCCACTGATCTGTAGTCCGCAAACCTCAGGCGAACCCAATCTTGCTGTGCTTGGGGTAAGATGGTGTACTTGAGCTTTTCGAACCGCTTCTGAAGTGCAGCCCATAGCCCGAGCACACTTCCCTCAGCCATATATTCATTCTTCAAAGTGGTTGAGAGGTGGTGCCTGAGGAAATGCAAAGCTTGATCGTTTTGTTCGGTAGTAGGTTGCTCGTCCTTCGAGAAACCTAAGCCGATAGTGACTCGGAGCTTCTTGCTACCAAGCACGATCTTCACATCTGATGCCCATTGAGATAGTTCTGACCATGCGGGGCCAGTTCCTCAAACTCACGGTTCACAATGCCAGACATCTGCATATTCACGAGATTCCTTCATTAGATTACTGCGTGCAATCTAGTAGAGTAGTTGCTAGATTCATATAGAAAAACATACCTAAATTCTCATGATTTTCCAGTAAACTAAAGTAATAAATACAAGATTCATAAATATTCGTAAAAATAGTAAAAGAAATCTTCAAATAATTACTTCATGTAATTTTCACTAGGGTTTCCAGCCACCATCTGCATGCGTGCTGCCGTCGCTTCGTGCTTGCGCTATTGCGTGCGTGCGTGCATAAATTGCTAGTTGCAGGCGTGCAATTTCTGGTTGTATGCATGCATGCAAATTGCTAGTTGCATACGTGCGTTGCTAGTTGCATGTATGAGTGCATATATAACACATCTTATAGCCCCTGGGATTGCCGAGAGGAGGCGAAGCCAGCTGTCCCTCTATGCATTTTTTCAAAAAAGCCCCTGTGTTTGGTTAAATTACGAGTAGGTCCCTGCAAATTACGAATATATAACACATCTTACAGCCCCTGGGATTGCCGAGAGGAGGCGAAGCCAGCTGTCCCTCTACGCATTTTTTCAAAAAAGCCCCTGTGTTTGCTTAAATTACGAGTAGGTCCCTGCAAATTACGAATAGGTCCTTCACGATTTTTTGTGAGGGGAAGATTTTTTTTACTTTATCATGTATGGGTCCCTCGTCCACTCTTTTACGAAAAAAGCTCTCGTTAAATTCAAATCGCGAACATGCCCTTTTCTAATTTTTCAAGATAGCGGACATGTCCAAAAACGTAACGAATAGGTCCTCGCTCCTTACATCTAGATCCTTTCTTCGTTTTTCTCGGAAAAAAATGTTTTCATCACCAGAGATATGTGTGCAGCTCTAAGAAGGTTGCTATCACGTCTAGGTCCTTTCTCTGTTTTTCCTGGAAAAAATGCTTTCGTCACCAGAAATATGTATTCATCTCTAGAAAGGTTGTCGTCTCTAATAATTTTTCACCCTTTTCCCTCTAGACTATTTTTTCACTTCGGTTTTCCACCTCGGTCTCCAATATTTTTCGAATAATTCGTCGAATATGTATTCATCTCTAGAAAGGTTGTCGTCTCTAATAATTTTTCACTCTTTTCCCTCTAGACTATTTTCACACTTCGGTTTTCCACCTCGGTGTTGTCGTCTCTAATAATTTTTCACCCTTTTCCCTCTAGACTATTTTCCCACTTCGGTTTTCCACCTCGGTCTCCAATATTTTCCGAATAATTTGTCGAATATGTATTCATCTCTAGAAAGGTTGTCGTCTCTAATAATTTTTCATTCTTTTCCCTCTAGACTATTTTCACACTTCGGTTTTCCACCTCGGTTTCCAATATTTTCCAAATAATTCATCGAAAGAGATATTTCTACGACTCTAACTCTCTATTAATTTTTCACCCTTTTCCCTCTAGACTATTTTCCCACTTCGGTTTTCCACCTCGGTCTCCAATATTTTCCAAATAATTCATCGAAAGAGATATTTCTACGACTCTAACTCTCTATTTTTTCCCACGTAACTCGGTTTCTGGTGTTTTCCGGAGTGAGAGATATGTTGAAAATCGCGTTTACGTCCTTTCGTCGATTTTTCCCCATGTCCGCACAATACGGCGTGCAATAGCACGCTGCCATGTCTAGTTGCTACTACATGCTTCTTGCTTCCTGCGTGATCTTTGCCGCCGCCGTCGTGCTTTGGGCGTCCTGATGAAGCGGTGTCACCGCGACACTTCGGATAGTGGCGCCGAGCTCGTGGCGTTATGGGCGTAGCAGGTCGCTTCTTACCTTGCTTGCCGCCGTTGCCGCCACTTGTGCTCCCGCGCGCCGCATGTACTGTTGGCGGCCATTATGTTTAGATATGAAATGTAAAAGCAATTGATGTGTATGAACTTGTGTCTATTTCATTCATGAATCAATGTATATATACATGGTGAATGGGTGGATTCACACCCATTCGTGGATTACAGTTTGAGGGGAGAGAATGAGAGGTGTCTCTTCGTTGATGCATCGCGTTGGTTGCTTGGAGAGTCGGTTGCTTGAAGGTCTGTTGTTCGTTCCATGAAGATATAGACGAGATCATCCATATTTGTTCTTAACACTCCCCCTTGATCGAATCCATCTTCTGAGATTATTTTGTCCATGAACTTGATATGCCTAATATCATCTTCTAAAAAACCCAGGGGAAAAATAGATGATACGACATATAAATTATATTGATATTGCCTCATTAAAAACTTTATATGAGAAAAACCTCAAAGAGGGAAAAACTCATACAAAGAAAAGAGTACAATATAATATTTAAACAGGTTATTTATCAGAGAGAGAAACTCCCCCTGACTCCTGCAAATCTCTAAGTCGTCTCATACCAATTCCCTCAACACATTTAGAAAATGTAGAATAAGGTAGAGACTTTGTGAATAAATCAGCGAGATTATCACATGACTTAGTTTGCAGGAAGGTTTTTTTCCCACTCTTTTGCAATTCATGGGGATAAAACAATTTTGGAGCAATATGTTTAGTGATGTTGCTCTTAATATAACCTGTCTCCATCTGAATCACACATGCAGCATTATCTTCATAGATAATGGTTGGAGATTTAATAGAACCAAGACCACATGACTGAAGTATGTGGTTTATCATTCTGCGAAGCCAAACACATTCTCGGGAGGCCTCATATAATGCAATTATTTCAGAATGATTGGTAGAAGTAGCCACCAAAGTTTGTTTGGAAGATTTTCAAGAGATGGTTGTTCCACCTTGTAAGTATACAAAGACGGTTTGTGATCTGGCATTATGGGGATCAGATAAATAGCCAGCATCTGTATATCCAGTCAAAGTCGAATCTCGGTTTCTTCCATAGAAAAGACCAAGATCTCTTGTACCATTGAGATATCTAAAGACATTCTTCACTCCAGACCAATGACGCTTGGTGGGAGCAGCGCTGTGTCTTGCAAGTAGATTCACTGCAAATGCAATGTCCAGTCGGGTACTATTTGCAAGATACATAAGCGCACCAATAGCACTGAGATAAGGGTACTCGGGTCCCAATATCTCTTCTCTATCACCCCGAGGTCTAAAAGGATCTTTCTCTACGTCTAGAGATCTGACCACCATAGGGGTTCTAGATGGATACAACTTATCCATATTGAATTTCTCCAATATTTTCTGAATATAACTAGCTTGATATACAAAAATTCCTGAAGGTAAATGCTCAAGTTGTAAACCTAAGCAAAATTTGGTTTTACCCAAATCCTTCATCTCAAACTCCGTCTTTAAATGATGACGTGCTTCATTAATATCAGTTTCATTACCGATGATGTTGAGATTGTCAAAGTACACCGAAATGATACAGAATCCTGTAGAGGATTTCTTAATGAAAACACATGGGCAGTCATCATTATTAGTGTACCCCTTTAAAGAAAGGAATTCACTCAATCGATTGTACCACATGCGCCCTGATTGCTTTAAGCCATATAATGACTTTTGCAATTTTACACAATACATGTTACGATTTGCCTGTGGATCCGGTACATTGATTCCATCGGGAACCTTCATGTAAATCTCAGAATCCAATGACCCATACAAGTATGCTGTCACTACGTCCATCAACTGCAAAGATAAACGATTTTGTACTGCCAATGATATCAAATATCGGAAAGTTATGCCACTCATAACTGGAGAATAAGTCTCATTATAATCAACACCGGGCCTTTGCGTAAAGCCTTGAGCTACTAGCCTTACTTTATATCTCACCACTTCATTATTTTCATTCCGTTTCCGGACGAAAACCCACTTGTATCCTACAGGGAAAGTGCCACGTGGTGTAGGCATCACTTCCGAGAATACTTCTCTTTTATAAAGCGAGGCAATCTCTGTTTCGATCGCTTCCTTCCATTGATTCCAGTCCGAGCGTTTTCTACACTCTACCATGGATTTAGGATCTGAATCATTCAGGATGTCAGCAATCTGCTCAAAGAAATAAGTGTCGACAACTGTAGCTTTTCGGTCAAATAATTCTCCAGTCTCAATATAATTTGTAGCAATTTCGTTCACCCTAAGAGATTCATCATTATTTCCCGTAACGATGGATCTGGGGTTATCCGATGTCCCAAGTTCAACAATGCGCGCAGCCGAAGAGGGTTGAGGATCAAGTCCACTTTGATATCTATCAACCATAGGTTGATCTGCATTTACCACCTTTTTCTGCTTAGAGGCCTTACTCCTCCCCCTCTTATTGCTAATCGGGGGTTGAGTGGTTTTATTTGGTACCTCAACTCTTTCAGGCACATTCCTTGCAGGAATAAAAGATTTCATAACACCTTTATAATCTGTAAATGCATCTGGCATGTTGTTCGCAATATCTTGCAAACCAATTATTTTCCGAACTTGAAGTTCAGTTTCTTGAGTACGTGGATCCGAGGATGAAATACTTTGAGCATTCCAATTAATTTCACGGCATTCTTTCTGGTACTTGAAATCTCCCCCTAATGCCGGGAAATGTTCCTCATTGAATATCTGATCGAGATATTAGGGCGTAAATAGATCCTCAGAAGAGGTTCTAAATACTTAATGATCGACGGAGATTGAAATCCCACATAGATCCCCAATTTTCTATGAGGGCCCATAGAGGTACGCTGGGGTGGTGAGATCGGAACGTACACCGCACATTCGAACTTACGTAAATGGGAAATACTTGGTGGATTCCCACGTACTAACTACATGGGAGAAGAATCATGATATGCAGTTGGTCGAAGTTGGATTTAAGTCAGCAGCGTGTAATACCGCATGACCCCAACACGACGTAGGCAATGAGCAATTCATCAGTAATGGACGCGCAATGAGCTTGATTCTTTTAATCAACGATTCAGCCAAACCATTCTAAGTATGGACATATGGAACGGAATGTTGTACTTGAATTCCTAAAGCCATGCAATAATCATTGAAAGCATGGGAGGAAAATTCAGCAGCATTGTCCATTCGGATTGATTTAATCCGATGTTCAGGATAATGTGCCTTCAGCTTAATAATTTGAGACATTATTTTCGCGAAGGCATGGTTTCGTGTGGACAATAAGCACACATGTGACCATCTAGTAGATACGTCAATCAAAACCATGAAGTATCTGAATGGTCCAGAAGTTGGCTCAATCGGACCACAAATGTCACCTTGAATTCTTTCAAGAAACTTAAGTGGTTCAGCCCGGATTTTAAGATGTGAAGGTCTTAAAATCAATTTCCCAGTAGCACATGTTGTGCATACAAAATCCGAAGATTTAGGAAATTTTGTAGCTGTCAAATCATGATCGATAGAATTGGTGATAATTTTTCTCATCATCCCGATACCGGGATGCCCAAGTCGATCATGCCAAGTTTGGAATGCATCGACGTTTTGAAAAATTACCTTGTATGCAACATGTTTTATGGGCTTAATGTATGTATAGTACAACCCAGAGTCGAGAGTTGGAATTTTCTCGCATATTTGCTTGCCATATCCAGTAAGTCTAGTTAAGAGAAGATATTCCTCTTTATTTTCTTCATGTGTTTCCACATGAATACCATTCTTACGAATATCTCTATAACTCAACAAGGTACGAGTTGAATCAGGATACAATAAAGCATCCTCGATTGTAATCTATGTACCCATAGGGAGGGTGATTGTGGCTCGACCAGAGCCAACTATCAACGCATCACGACCAGCGATCGTTAAAACATTTCCTTCTCTTTTCTTAAGAGTTTGGAAATATTTTATTTCTGTGAGTATAGAGTTTGTGGTACAACTGTCCACAAGGCATAATTCCTTCTCCGAGGGATTGACTTCTAGAGACATCTATATTAAGAACAAGAATTAATTAAAACTCTTTATTCTACACATATAGTGATACATACACATTGTATTGAATATCTAACATAACGATAATGCAATATTACAATACATATGAGTTTGTACAAATAAATATACAACTCCAAATTATAAATAGTTTTTAAAATTCTAATTATTACAACACACTATACTATTGTTCAATAATTACGGACATGGAGATTTAAGATAAATCTCCATACATGTCGCCTGAGGTGTACTCGATGAGCATGTCGTCCGTTGCAGGAAGGTCCACTTGCTGAGTAAGGGCTTCATTATTTGGCGATTCTTTGGGAACCGAAGACGAACAACCAGCCTCCTTAGAAGTCTCAGTAGTAAGATTGAAGTGTGCTTCATATCTTGGTGCCTTCTGTTTGCCATCACGGAGGGATTTTTGATAAAGATCAACCAAGTGTTTTGAAGTACGACAAGTCGCGGCAAAATGCGTGTTACAACCACACTTATGACAAAGTCTTTTATTGTCATAGGTAGTTTGTGCATTGCCACGTGCCTTCTTGTTAGTACGGTGTCTGCGGTTCTTGTTGAATTTGTGTCTACCAAGGTGGTTCCTTGGATTATCAGATAGAGATCCATTGAACTTTCTCTTATTCAGAGCTTTATTCTGAACATTATGAATCTCAGGCAAAGGTGCTGACCCAATTGGGCGCAACTTATGATTCTTAATAAGAAGTTCATCATTCTTTTCAGCCTGACATAATGTATGAATAAGCTGGGAATAAACCTGGTATTTTTCTTTACGGTATTGATTACACAATACCTGTCATTGGAAGCATAGTAGATAGAGTTTTCTCTATCTTTTCTGCCTCCGTTGGTTCTTTTTCGCAAAACTTCAACCTACTACATATGCTATGAACAGCATGATTGTATTCAGCCACAGATTTAAAATCTTGTAAGCGTAAGTGATTCCAATCATGCTGTGCATCAGGATAGATAATTTCCTTCTGCTGTTTATAACGATCTTTAAGAGCAACCCACAGAACACGAGGATTTTCTTCCAAAATATATTCTTTCTTGAGATCTTTATGGATAGAAGTGCGTAACAAAAGTAAGGCAGTGTACTTCATTGTTTCAAGGACCGGAGGGGCCCCTTCAACTGGTTCATTTATTGCATTTGAAATCCCTCGAGATGTAAAACTAATTTTGATATCTATTGCCCATGAAGGATAATTGCTCCCATCAAGGGCGAGTTCTTCAAACTCTTTTTGCATTTCCTACATGGCATAACCATCGATTTATTAATTCACCAAATATTGGTAAATTTAAACCTTAATGGTGGTGTTGTAATATTTAAGTGCAAATTTTAAATCATGTCTTATGTTTTGGATGGTTTGGAGTAGATCATATAATTATGGTAATCTCCATAAATTAAGGTAATCTCCATAAATGGAGTAGACCTTATAATTAAGGTAATCTCCATAAATGGAGTAGACCTTATATCCAAAACATTATTTTGAGATAACACTTTATAGGTAATCATCAAGTTAGAACATGATGTAGACCTCATAGTGATGGGCAATTTTCATTGCTGCTCAAAAAGGCATGGTCTCCAGGCAGAAATATTCAAAAAACTGAATAAGACGCAGCCACAACCCTAGACTCCATCACCTTGTGTTTTATTCTCAAAAGTATGTAAGACATTCTTTTAAATTTGCTTAAAATCCTGGACAATTAAGTGGTACTTAATTGTGAGAATTTTAAAGTTATTAAACTGCAATTTGTTAAGTTGCAAATTTAATAACATACAACATATACATATATGCATAAGTGAATATACAAACACACATATATATATTTACAAATTACAGATAATATCAGGGTCTTAAAACAAAAGACACACACTGATATACAACATTATGCAAATACTGTAAAATACAGGGACTAGAATGCATAAATTCTGGAAATACTTAAGGAATAAAATTATTAAATAAATTATTTTTCCTGCTGGCCAAATTGGTGCCTGCCATCACTATCATTGAGGCCCATGCAGGTCTGCCAGGGGTAGGGGGGAGGCGTGGGCACGGCCGATCGATCTGACCAAGCGCGTCGGCGAGGGTAGCTTGGGCTCGAGCTTCCTGCGCCGAATAAAACCGGGAAAATAACGATTAGGGTTGAAACCCTAATCCATTCCCCATTTCGTTGCTGCCGCCGCCTCCTCGCAAATTTCGCCGAATCCATGGCCCATCCACCGCCACCCGATAGTAGATGACCACCACCATCGCCATTCGTTATAGCGCATGGATCTGAAGTTTCTTGGCCGTGGCGGCATTCCCCTCCGTCCCCTTCTCATGCGGCATTCAATGGTGGGAGCCCTCCCCCTCATCTGGGGAGGAGAAGAACCTGCCGCCGCCACCGAAGCCATTGGGAAGGGTTGAGGAGCCGGCGGGGTAAAGATCCGGGGCGGTGAAGAATGGCGGCGCCCAAGTTCTTGCCGCCATGGTGGGGCGCAAGCCTAATCCGGATGGAGCCGGAGTCGGGGGCCTCCACCTGGGCATAGCATCTTCAACCGGAGTGGGCGAGGGCAACCGAGATGCTGCTATGGTGGTAAGAAGATCAACCATGACCGGGCGTGCTCGAGATGGGCCAAACCGTGCGCGTCGGGGACGAGGGAATCCTCCGTGTCGAAGAACCCTGGCGCCAGTGGCACAGGGGTTCATCAAAGCGCGGTGAATCACCACGCGAAGACGGTGACGATCCAAGTACCCGCGACGCATGGAGCGGTGGAACTCGCGGATGACCTCGTCGAGGAGAATGGAGACGGCACGGGTAAGGGTGAGAATCGGCATCTTGTTTTGATCCTTACCGTGAATGTCGCCGTCGTTGTTTTATTCTCTGTTTCTGTTCTTCTCTCAAGAACTCAAGAACTCAGTGTAGATTCTACGCGCGTGATAACGTGTTTAGATATGAAATGTAAAAGCAATTGATGTGTATGAACTTGTGTCTGTTTCATTCATGAATCAATGTATATATACATGGTGAATGGGTGGATTCACACCCATTCGTGGATTACAGTTTGAGGGGAGAGAATGAGAGGTGTCTCTTCGTTGATGCATCGCGTTGGTTGCTTGGAGAGTCGGTTGCTTGAAGGTCTGTTGTTCGTTCCATGAAGATATAGATGAGATCATCCATATTTGTTCTTAACACATTACTTGCAGTGCATGCATGCCCAGCCTGCTTACGCGACTTGCATCCAGCCCCGTGACTTTATGCGCACATCCGGTTTCATGCGCACAGCGGCTTCATGCGCGACGCGGCCGGTGATTCATGCCGCGGTAGAGCCACTTCGTGCGGCGTGTTTCATACGTAGATTAGAGAAAAATAAAATAAAAACTAATCTACATAAAAATTCATGATGAGTTTCATCATTTGACTGATCGGTGTAGTGCCGGCGATGCGACAGCTAGTGTAACGCTCCGATCGACTTTATACCGGCAACTTCAAGTCAGCAACGGTAGTGTTTATTTGTAGATGCATTCAAGGTGATTCAAAGATTCAAAAGAAACGTAGATCAGTTACCGTTTCCTACCTTTTTGATCTGTCTCGTTGTTCGTTAGAGCTTCGTGCTGATAACGTGTTGAGAAACCTTGCTACAGTGTGTAGTCAGGGTTCCCCAAACAGATCTAAAACAAAGAACAGAGAGACACAATATGGAGACATGGTAATTCTCTTTATTTCTTTCTCTTCTCTCTATACAATGAGGGGGGACCCCTCCTCCTTTTATAGCCTCCTTCTAGGGTTTTGGTAAAGGGATCATCGTGGGCTCTTCATAGACCGCACGGTTTCTCAACAATGTTATCTTCAGTTGTATACATTGGACGTAAAACTGGTTTACATGTACGTGGATATTACTTATTTTGTATTCTAATCTATTTTTTATTTGGAGCCAGATGGGGTTAGGCAGATACAAATTCGAATTTAGAATATTAGAGATACAGACACAAAACGGATACATGAGTCAAAAATAGATAAAATAGTCAGATAGTACACGATTGCGCACGTAGAAAGAACTACATTGAAGTGTTGAACTATACCATACATAGCTTCAACGTTTCAACATAAATACACCATCACATACGGAATGGTATAGAACGATTCGGTATAAGTTTATACATAAATTTGACATAATCACAATGGCATTTATCTATTGTTGATTTTTTTAGCCATTTCGTGAAATTTCTTGAATTTATAAAAGCCTTTTCCTATTTTCAAAGAGACTAAAAGCAACATAATTGATAAAACATTTTAAAAGCGTAAATATATTTTATTTGGGTTCCAAGTATTCTAAACTACTTTCGTGATTATTTCTAGAATTTTTAGTGCCTTTTGCTATTTTTCAAAGCCCAAAAATATTTTCTAGTATCTTCTCCATCTTCTTCGATACAGAAAACTATCTGAATTACAATATGAAAAACTATCCGGCATAATACGGAAAAAAAAGGCAGATTCCACAGATAGTAGTTGCTCTGAATTCAAGACTACTCGAATTCAATGAAAGTTTAACCCTAAAAACATTGATGTGATACTATATTATAAATAGCATATGTATTGATCATAAGACCAATAGATCAGAATAAATACATATACATGAGGATACAAAAAAGGAAAGTCTGTGTAAGACAATATCTATAAAGGCAATACATAATCTCTATATAAAGCAATTTAGGATAATAGCAATCTCTATAAGATAATATAGGACACTATCTAACAATAAACATAGGATCAACTCAAGTCTCAAAACCGAAGCTAAAACAACTGAAAGCAACGCAATGCTTACACCTGCATGAACGAAGGCAGCGAAATCGGTGCTCGAAGATGACAGATTACCTACACCTACAAATACGACAAGTAATTCTTCAGATTAACTGATACACCATTCTAATACCACCTATTCAGAAATTAGAACACTCCCATAGTCCCACTACCATATAGAAAAATAGTTGCAGAATCATAAACGAGTTTACAGCGAAAGAACAACATCGAGGTTTTTGTCTTCCAAGAGACCGTAATACATAAACATTGAATTCGACTGAAAAAACTGTCAGCTCGGTCTCACATAGTACTCACAAACTGACCGTTTCTCGTTTAAGATCGATCCTGACCGTTAATTTTACAGACAAGCAGTCACATTTGTGTGATTGGGTAATCGATGTGTTGCGAATTCGTTTCTGCTGAAGTATTCACCATGACAAAACTGATAGTTCCGCTAGAAAAGGATGGGCAACCCGATTTTATTTTGTTTGGTTTTTGGCCTTGAAGACTTAAAGTTGAAGTCTTACAGTCTGTCATAATTCCAGGCCAAAAATTTTCTTGGCCTCAGTAATATTAATGACAAACACAACAATAATACAGTATAGCATAGACTTCCACAATTTATGCAAATTAGTTGATAATAGAATTTCATCTATTCAATTAGTATTTCCAATCTGTAGGATGACCACTAAAAGAATCCTGAGCAAAAACAGTAAGTGAAACACATATGTATTTTGAGAACGGACTACAGTTTTCTCCCTGATCCTTCAGCTGTCATCCTCTCCTTTTGGATTTTGATGCCCATGTACCTGTCAGATTGCAGACACGAGCGCAAATCAGATTGGCTCCTTTACGGCAGAACTTGATCGAATTTATCGAGAAAGAAGAGAAGTAGTACCTGCCGAGCATCATGACGGTGGCTTGAGGGTTGGTCCCCGGCGAGGCATTGAACGTGGAGCCGTCGATGACGCGCAGCGCGTCAATGCCGAGAACGCGGTAGTCGCGGTCGACGACCCTGCCGACCTGGCAACCGCCGTGGTAATGCCAGATGGTCATGACGGTGTCCCTGCAGAACTGCTCGAGCGCCACGGGATCGCTGCCGGCGCGCAGGCGCATCAGGTTCACCGGGAAGTCGGCCGTGACGTTGAGCATAGCCGGGAAGGCGAAGTTTGGGTATGTGAACCGCGAGAAGGCCCTGGACCGGATGACCCGCTCGATGGCCGAGATGCCCGCGACGCAGCGCCGGAGGTCGTCGGGGTGGGCGAAGTAGTTGAACCTGACGGTGGGGTTGTCGTCGGCGTCCAGGTTGCGGAGCGCGAGCTGGCCCGTGGACTGCGGGCCGAAGACCTTCTCCAGGATGAAGCCGCCGCGCAGCGCCGCGTCGGGGACCCTGCTCATGGCCTCCACGGCGCGAGCGATGGCCGCTGGCGTGCGCTGCTTCGGGGGCAACGTCCCGAGCTGGCCCGTCTGCGCAGCAAGAAGCTATCATTTTGCTTCGTGTAATGTGCACGGCTTCATACATGTGCTGTGTGTGAAAAAATGATCTTGCCTGTGGAGAGAACATGCCAAAGTTCCGGGCTTGCGTGCCGGTGCTCGAGGGGCGGCTGTTCCAGTTGGACCCGCTCGCGCCCTCGATGTAGCTGCCGAACCTAGTGATGCCGACGACCTGGATGAGCGACACCTCGACCGGCGCGGGCGACGGCACGTAGATGGCGTTCATGGGGTTGTCGGACATGCCCTGCCCGACGCCGGGGTGGTCGACGACGAGGTCGATGCCCAACGACCCGAGGTGGCCAGCGGGGCCGACGCCGCTGAGCATCAGCAGCTGCGGGCTGCCCAGCGCCCCCGCCGAGAGGATGATCTCGTTGGCGGCGCCCCGGTTGAGGTACGCCACGTGAGTTCGGCCTTGCGAGTCGCGGAACACCACGCCGCGCGCCACGGGCCTAGTCCCTGCAAAACTCGTGCATTTTCATTTTTCAGTGCGGTTGGCGCCCGATTTAATTAGCTTCGCGGCAATAGTATACTTAAACTGGCCCAAGTGCGTGACTTCTACAAAGAAACGACGGGCACCTATACCGTTGCACTTACCTACTTTGCTGTACATGGTAACAAACTTACCGGTAAATGGCTACTACAAACTTTAAATGAAGCTTTGCTGTATATGTGTGTGATCGTGTCACCTCTGTAACCGAACAAGATCCTTGCCACTCTAGCCCGGAGGAGCACGTCGATCCCGTCAGGGTGCGAGTACTGCAGCAAGTCCGCCGCGGTGTGCCGCCGCCCCTCCGCGTCAAATATGGACCCGCCGACCTTCGTCCCCTGGATGTGGTCGTAGGTGAATCCGTTGTCCGGCACCACCCCGGTCTCCAGCAACCCCCTCCGCATCGCCGCCTGCCACGGACCCAGCTCCGGCTGGAACGCCACCACGTCCTCCACCCACCTATACGCGCTCAACACCTCCTTGGGGTCCCACCCGACTCCCCTGACGTAGCCGGCGCCGGCCCGCGTGAAGAAGCCGGCGTTGAGGCAGCTGCCGCCGCCCAGCACCCGCGGCCGCGAGTTGATCACGCCGTCCTCCGACACGAACCGCTGGGACGGGGACGCCGCGGACGTGTCCGCGAGCACTTCCGAGAAGTGGGCCATGTTGAGGACGCGCGCGTCGTCGTACGGCGAACCGCCGCGCTCGAGCAGGAGCACGCGGTAGCGCTCGGACAGCGTCGCGGCCAACGGGCACCCGGCCGTACCGCCGCCTATGATGATGTAGTCGTAGTACGACACCAGCGGCGCGTGCACCGCCTCCCTCACGAACGTGTAGTTAATACCCCGTGCTGCCACAAACACACGTACATACATGGTTGCAAGAATCAGTGTTGAATGCACGTATTGAGTGAACAACAATTGAAATGGAGACCCATCGAGAGAGATAGGATTGATCACCTTGCTGAGAGATGCACAAGAGGGCAAAGAAGCTTGTGACAATGAACAAGGGCGCCATTGTTTGCGCTTGTGCTAATGAGATCGGGAATGTATTGACTTCGGTTTTGATGTGGCCAACTTACAGCATTTGCAGTGCTTATATACTAGAGAGCAATCAGCCAACCAAAATTTGCTGAAGAAACCGTTGTTGCATGGGTTGGTAGTTGGTTTGGTACGGTGTGGCACTAGCCCAACCGGCCCTCCGGTCTTCGAGCTCCGCAGCCTTTGTGTCAGCTGAAATTGTTCGACAAGTTCGGCAATGATAACTGGCTCTGTTCCGTACTCGTCTGCTAGAATGCAACACCCTTGTATCTGTGACGTAAAGGAGCCAGAGTGCATCTATAGCCAGAACGCATCAGAAACTCAAGGGCCTGTTTGGGGGCTTAAGACCCTGAGAATGTTGTGCTCGTCGAGCATCACACAACATCAAAATCACACGCATGCCAGATGAAAACAATGTTCACAACCATCATTACAATTACGTGCATCCACTGACAGAAGATCATTAAGGTCAGATATTGATAAAGTTCTCCTTGGTTTTATGCGTGAGAGATGGACACAGAGGCCATCTTCTTGACACGATAGTTGATTGAGAGGTACAGAGAGAAAAGAAGGATTTATCATACAGAGTGTTATGACAGTGTGCCGAGAAAGATCATAGGACAGGCGCTTGAAAAGAAAAAAGTTCCAATAAAGTATGTTACCATATATTGAAAAATAATCAAGGCTTGTCAAAACTATTTACTTGCCATGTTGTACAAAGCAAGTAATGATTACAATGCAATTGATAACAGATCAAATCAGTTAGTTTGTTTCCTTAGTTAGGCTTTCTAAATTTAGTTGTTGTTTTGGTTAACAAATTGATTGAGTGATCCGCCTATTATAAAAGGGTGTGGTGATGTCGGGAAAAATATGTTTGTGTGTGTTCATGATCTAGGGCTAAAACCAACAATTAGTATCAGAGTGAGGTTCTAACTTTGGTGTTATGCTTGCCTCGGGTGAGGCCATCACTGCTGCGCTTTGGGACAGGTTATCATTGATGAGCGATGCAGTGTTGAGTTGGATCTAACAGTGCATCGAGCGTGGCTGAGACAGTGTATGTGGGTCCATGGCATTGGAGAAACAAAGATGGTGTCGTCTAGTGCTATGTATAGGAGCGGCGATACTGGCAACATGGCATTACCGAGGTTGGTAGCGAGAGGCTGCGGCATCATTGAGATTCCCTGTGAGGTGGTGGCCAACAGCGTGTCATGGTGCTATGGTAACAGCACACCAAAGATCAACATTCTGAAGCCATTGATGATGGTGATGTTCATTGTATTAAGCGCGAGGTGGTCATGAGTTAAGTCTATGGGAGTTGAGTTCGGGACGTTGAGGAGATGTGTTTGCCGTCCTAAATCAAGTCCATGGCAGATGAGTTTGGAATGTTGAGGAAAAGTGTCCGTGTCCTAATTCAAGTCTGTAGTAGATGTGTCTAGGGTGTTGAGGAGATACGTACACTGGTGTGAGTCAAGTCTGTTAAAGATGAATCAGAGATGTTGAGGAGACACATTTGTCATCCTGAGTCATGAATCAAGTCCGTCGAAAATGAGTCCGGAACGTTGAGGAGATGCGTTTGCTGTCCTGTGTCGAGTATGAGTTGGGCAAGTTGTAGTTGTGACCGATTGCCTCAATGAATTATAGTTGACGAGTCTTGATTAGAGGGAGATTATTGGAAAGTAATCAATACTTGCTAAAATTATTGACTTGCCATGTCGTGTAAGGTAAGTAAAGATCACAATGCAATTGGCAACTAGATCAAATCAATTCCTTTGTTTCTTTAGTTAGAATTTCCAAGTTTAGTTTCTATCTTAGCTAGCAAGTTGATTGGGTGATCCGACCATTATAAATGGGTATATATCCCATGAGTTTGAGAAAAATACAAACAGAAAACAATATAAAAAGAGAAGAAAGAAAAGACGTCAAATTGTGGCAATGTCAGGAAAAATATCTCTGTGTTGTTCCTCATATTTGTGTGCATATGTTTATGATCTAGGGATAAAACCAACACCCAAATCAACAATATGTACGGCGATGTTGTTCCTAATGTCAAAGTATGGGATAGCTATACTAGTGACTTTTCCATTAAGATAGAACTACATCAAGAGTCAACATTGAGCCCTTATAATTTTGTCTTAGTGATGGATGAAGTCATGTGGACTAACAAGGAGAGATTCTTTAGTGTATGCTTTTTACTGATGATATGGTGCTAATTGATGAGAGTAGGGTAAGTGTTGATAGAAAACTGGAGTTGTGGAGGAAGACTTTAGAATTGAAGAGGTTTAGACATAATATGTCTAAAATAGAATATATGATGTGTGTTTTCAAAGGCGCTATGGCAGATGCTAGTCTAGATGGAAAAGTATTGCCTAGGAAGGACATGTTTCGATATTTAGGATCGATGCTACAGAGTGACAGCGAGATTAATGAAGATGTGAGCCACAGGATACGAGCGGGGTGGTGTGAAATGGCGTCAAGCATCTGATATCCTATGTGATAGAAAAATCACTCAAAAGTTAATGGGTAAGTTTTATAGAACAACGATTGGACCTGCGATGTTATATAGAGCGAAATGTTGAATGACAAAAAGATGTGTAAGAAGATGAACGTAGCAGAGATGCAGATGCTACAGTGTATCTGTGGTCATACAAGGCGAGATGGATCTGCAGTGATGATATACGTGATAGGGTACATAGTTGAATTTTACGTCATCTCGATAACATAAGAAGAGGCATAGGTCGATCAGAACTTACGTTGAAATAAGCATTTATAAGAGATTTAAGGGATTGGAATGTATCTAAAAAGTTGGCGTTAGAGGGAAGTGCATAAAAATTAATGATCCATGTACCAAAACTAAGAGTTCGGCCATTTGGTGTCAGCATGCTAGACATATTTGGAGAGTAATTCAGATTGCTACTGGGTTAACTATACCTGTTTCTATCACTCATATGCTAGGGGATTGGCTCTCTGGCATAGAACAAAAAATGACTCAATTTATCTTTATGGGTGTGGCTGCTATTTGTTGGGCCATTTGGTGTTGTCGCAATGATCTTGTGTTTGAAGAAAGCGGTATGCTTCTTTTATGCGAGGTTGTCTCTGGGGCACTTACTGGATGCGATTCTGGGCGTTGTTGCAACGTGAGGAAGTAAGGAAGAACATTCGTTCTGTTTGCACTCGATTGGAGGTTGTCGCAATGGAGCTTTTTGCTAAGAACGGATGGAATATTTACAATAGACTTTGCTTCCCTTAATTTTTGTTGCTTCATCATTTATGTAATCTTCAGCTGGATAGTTGAACAATATGTAATAAAATCAGGCTGTATGCTTATGCAGAGGCCGGAGTTAATTCCATTGTCAAAAAAAAAAAAAACTAAGAGTTCGGCCGGTAAAAATGGCTCCCCGTCTGTTGCGTTCTTTGACTGCATCTTCTCACGGTTACCATGCCAGGAGTGTGAGGAAAGAAAAGGCCTCAACCACCAAAACGGCAAAAGCACCAGTGCCTTCACTTAATCACTTGGACGCGCACTAACCTTGGCATTGCGCCTCTTACCAAACATCCAAATCTGCAACATTTTTTTATGCTCTTCCCGTTGCTCTGGGATTATCTAATGGACGGACCTGCGACTGCAGTTGAGAAAGTGGTGCGGTTCATCGAAACAGTCGACTCATGTAGCCACTAAAGATTCTGGCAGTGGTTTGCAGCATTGGATCGGTACAGTTTATTTAACGTGTTCGCGTTACATCATTTAGTAACTAGCATAAGCTTCTACACATGGCAATTAGCAGCAACGGCCTAACATTTACAGCGTCGTTGCAAAGCTTAAATCATCAGCTTTTCAACGTGACCTCGTGTAGCCAGGAACACGTGTTACCTGCCTGTACATAGAGGGAGCGATTTCTCAGCTCAGTACAAGGTGTTGTAAGTACAGAGTGTCGCGATTAGGGAGGCTACGCAGATCACTAAGGATGGAAGTAGGGTGATATTTAGGAGGTGGTTCTGGCCTAGATAACCCGCAGCGGTGATCGTCATGTCCGCGGCGACGCGGGCCAGTGTCCCGGCTTCCGTTGAGAGGAGCCCGCCGTTGTAGGTTCCGCGGGAAAGCCTCGATGACATCACCCGGGATAGGAGGGATAAGTTGACTCCTGCAATATTCAAAAGGAAGTCAGAGATGCAATGGCAAGCACTTCACACCTGCTTCAATTTTTGTGTTCGCGCAAGATCGTTAGATCGTAGTAGTAAATTCTTATTCACTGCCCCTTACCTTCAAGCACCTCGGCAAATACAAACGTGATGAGAGCTGACGAGACGTATTGCGGAACATAGTAGTGAGGGGTGAAACGGAAGCTCATGGTTATGCCGATCAGGACCATGATTTCGGACGCTACCAAAATTTGCCTTCAGGGGAAAAGAAGCAGGAAAAAAGAATGGAAAGCAGTAAGGATTAGAGTGGACAAGAAAAGAAAAGTGCTCTAGTACGTCCAGTGTAAAGAGCAGACAAGTTACCTGTCTTGAAACAAGTTGGTAATATAGCTTCCAACGATGGCATTGATTGGAAGAACTGTCAGCCCAAGAACAGCTAGAAAGATGGCCACGGAACTTGTGGACCACTTAAAATAGAACGTAGTAACAACACTCGACTCCGAGAGTAGAATTTCCATTGCAAACTTGAGCATAAAGTAGATGAATAGCTGAACCTGATATGTTGTAGAAAGCATATGTAACTCAATGCAGAAGAAAACTAAATAAGCTGGTAGTTCCAACAGACAGAACTCGTGTTTTGAATCCATGGTTGTAAAGGACAACTCAAGAGCAGGTTCGTGTGTGTGTGTGGGGGGGTTGGAGGAAACCTTCACAGATGGTGTGAGCAATCTGTATGCTGCCGCAAGTGATGTTGCTGGTTTATGGGAGTCGTCAGGGTCTTCTTCGTGGTCGTCATTATCCTCTCCATTTTCATCCTGGCTCCCCTTTGCATCTATGAGCAAAGGCTGTGCAAGACCATCCTCCAAATTATCACTTCGTTCATGGCCTATTACAAAAAAGAAATTAACTTAATAATTGTGTTCAGAGCATACACTTCCTGACAATGGAAAGAGTTGTGAAACTATCTTTAAACGACGCAAGTGAGAAATTTTACCAGAATCAGATGACTGTGTGTTGACCGAATTCTCTCTAGTAATGTGATCCGGCTCTTTGAACGAAATCCACAGCCAAAACAAGTAAGCAAGCCAAGCAAGGCACATGACCCACCCAGGCAAGGTGCTCTGATTAAAAGTGAGAGCATAGATCTTAAACTTTGTCTGCAGCAATCCGGCAAGAGCAGGACCGCAGGCCATTCCTAGTGCACTAGCACTGACGAATCCTGCAGAGGCTTTTAGCCTGATTTTGAGAGGCGCACAGTCGCTGATGTACCGACGATTTACGGCTCTGGCAGAACCCAACCTGCATACCATGTTGCCATTTTGATCAGAGAAACGTTTTGAGAATTCAATACTAGAATAAGCACACCAAACAGCACCCTAACAAAGCTGAAACATAAACCGAATGGCACATAAGTAAATGAGAGCGCAATATATTCCATACCCGCAGAGCAGCCGGCCAACTATGAGTACAGTCAAGGAATTTAGATCATATGCCAAAGCATACAACAGGTTCCCCAAAAATAGCATAACGCTGCTGAATACGAGGGGTCTGAAGTACGACTTATTCGACCAGGCACTGAAATAAACTGAAGAGAACAATTGAGCAACTGCCATCGATCCGATAATCACACCGCAAACAGTTGCTGCAGCGCCTAGGCTTACTGAATAGTCATCTGCGGTTGGCACGATGATGTAAGTGTTCACCATGTAAAGAAATGTGTTCACTAGGTTGAGCATCAGCGACATGAAATGGTAGCTCTGGTCATCAACAAGATCGTCTGAGCCACTTTGCACATCTTCTGGAACGATGAGTGCATGTTGTCCTAGGAATTGCAAGAAGTTCGTGGAGTGTGTTAGTTTGTGTACTGAATGGTTTATTTGGTCTATGATAGGGTCCTGCACATCAGAAGGATAAATTAGTAGATTAAATATTAGAGCATACTGGAAGTGCACTATCTTATTATGGAAACAGCACAAGGCTAGGGTAGAAGACCTTCAAGGTAATCGATGGATGATCATAGATGGATGAAAAACTTCCTTGGTGATCTTGCAGATATGCAAGGTTGCGTGATAAAGCACCAACAACAGCCACAATACCCTGCATTCATAAACCGTATCGTAAGGACAAAACCATTAAAAAAAACAGATGCCCTCACGGCCCCAATTATGATATGGAATATGTAAGAAAGAGAAGTTACCACTTGCTTGAAGATCTGTTGGAGCTGAGAGTAAGGATGATTTGCACGAGTGGACACATAATAATCCGTAAACTTATAGCCAAAACGCTTATCGAATTTCTTAAGTATCTTCCGGATACCAGTAGCGTTCATTTCAACAAATCTAAGGAGCTTTACAAGATCATTCCCAACTTCCCTGTAAACCTCTCGTAGACGACAAACTTGGGATATATCAGACTGTTCCATAAGTACGGCACGCTGTTCTCCCAGTTTCTCGATCCTGATAGCAAGATGACCTTGTTGTTGCAGCAAGAAGAGCACAATTTTTTCAATCTGCAAGAAAGAAACTTATGTGAACGCTGTTGGTAGTAACAAATACATGAACATTGATGGTTCAAGGAATGCATCAACAACTCAGCCCTGTTTTACCTGATCATCAAGCATCTTTGAGAACTCTTTAAGAACCTGTTCACGATCTCCACCATTTTGGGTCTGTTGAACATACTGTTTTACCTTTTTCTTCATCATTTTGTAATTAATGTAGTACCTAGAATCAGCAAAGGCAAAGAATTCGTAAGACTTGTATAAGGGTAATTTATTAACATCGTGAAGAAAATTCTGAATATGCAGAAAGTACTGGCTTTTAATAAGCATTCCCATTCCAGTTTTCAGTGATTTCTGTATGGCATGATTCATTCTTTCGTGTTTACTAAAAAGAGAGAGTATGTCATGATTAGGGATGGCAACAGGGCCATTCCCCGCCGGGGAGTGCCTCCCCGTCCCCATCCCCGCGATTCAAAATTTTTCCCGTCCTCGTCTCCGTTCCCCGTCTCGGGGGAGAAAATCCTCCCGTCCCCATCCCCGTTCGGGTATCGGGGCCCCGTCAGGGACCCATCCCCGCGAAAATTTCACACAAGAGAAGAGCTCTTATAGCCATTTTAACTTTAAAATCATATCAACAGACAAGAAAAAAAAGAATGCATGCATTTATTGAAGATTATGTTGTCCCGTTTATGAAAATGTGAATATGATGGGCTAGAGAATATGTTTGCAATTTAATAACTAAATTAGACTAAACTAAATTTGGATCCCCAACTGGTCCCATGGGAAAAAATTCCCGTCCCGTCCCCCGCCATCCCCGACGGGGGAATAATTTTCGCGTTTCCATCTCCGCGAGGGACGATTTCTTCCCATACCCGTCCCCTAATAGAGGAATTCCCCGCCGGGGATCGGGGAACGGTCCCCATTGCCACCCCTAGTCATGATCCATGAATGAAGCTTATGGTTTGATGGTTGCAACTTTCAGTTTCATTTATAACCTCCCAGCAAAAACAGTAATTATCTGGGCCTACATATGTTTATGTAAATGTAACTAATATAGCCATAACAGTGGAACGGTAGGAACTTCCAAAGTACCAAAGGAACATACTCTTTCCACTCTTCTAATTGATTCGCCATCAATCTCTTCCCGAAATTTACCATCTTGGCCTTTCACTAGTTGAACCTGAAACTAAACAGAATCGTTAGCATTACATTAGAGACGAATATCATACCATCACCAGGAACAATATTTATGATTCAGATCAGAATACCAGTCAGTAGTGTTTTTTCAGAGTTCAGTTTTTGGTAATCCAACATTCTTACGGAATCCCAAAATAAAGGAAACTTCCTACTTGCCATGCAACATGCACCATAAGAGCAGGGACAAATACATAGTGCTAAAGTGCAGATTAAGACGGGCTAAGAGATCTTAAGGAGGATAAGAAAGAATTTTAATACAGTACACATGTCACATGGTAAGTGCTGAAGTGCAGATTAAGGTTCAACATGCATAAAGGCATAAATTCTCAGAGCTCGACATGTCAGCGAGTACATGGACAGAAAACATACTCCAACTTGGAAGTCGAGCACCTAAGATAATATTAACATGTCTAGCAAAAGCTTAAAATATTCGAGACAGATCCAAAAGGATAGGGCACGTAGCAAAGTGACACAGAATCGTCTAGTGACACTGTCAGATAATATCATAGAAACCCTGGCCCGTGGCTTCCCTCCTCTTAGAGAGGCCAACTTCGCACGCAGAAATTACACATAAATGGCCCAGTGGTCTTCCAAGAGCTAAGCATCTTATGGCACTCTTTCTGCGCATGCTTCCTTTTCCGATTGCTCTTGCAATGGAGCATATGGAGAGATGCATCTACGTACAGGCTGCTGCACTGTACTAGGAAAGTGATGGTGCGTTTCTTTCTCTTCCTTTTGTCCTGGACGTCCCCACGTAGTCAATACTAGGAAAGCGAACCATCAGGTGAAATAATCAAGAAACGACCTAGTGGGCCGAGAGTGATAACTCAAACAAAAAATAAAAACTACTTGTACTGATCATATCTTCCGTGAGTGTTTCTCCCGTCAAGAAACCATGGTCGCATGTTGCAGTTGCACTCACTGAACGCAGCGAGGATGCCTTCTTCAGAGTATAGGATATGGTTCTGTGATTAGAAGGGCAGGCATGTGCGATATAGAAGGCGCGCGTTCGGGAATGACTGCCAAATGCGGATGATTGTTAAGTCACGTTCACTTGTTTGGTGAGATAGGCAGAGCGCTCGCCGAAAAACTAGGAAAGGAGGAAAAATTTCCAGCCGCAACGAACAAGTCTTACAATCCGAATTATAAGTTAGAATTTCAGATAAAAACTAACAATAACCCCAACCGGGATCCCGGATCCTAACTGTTCCCAAGGGGGAAAAAATAATAAAATCTCGTTCCCGGTTTAATTAAACAGAGAAATGACGGAAATAGATTTGTTACCGTGCGTGCTTGTTCTTCGGCGGCTCTTATTCCCTCCCTCAGCGCGAAACGATCTCCTCGATTAGACGACCACCAACAAACCCGGGAATCGCTTCCAGCTGCGGCACCATCAAAAACATTCAATGAGAACACAACTACAGAAACCAAAAGGTAAAAGGAAAAAAAAAACAAATACATGCAGGTGCATGCACGTACGCACAAGGATCGATCGATCGCAAAACACCGCGAGGGATTCGCGAGTCTGGGATTTGGAAGCACGCGTTCAGTGGATGCGAATGCAATGGCTACGTCGTTCGGTTGTATCTGTGTGTCAGTAGGTGTATGGCCTGGGAGATGAGAGGGAGAGGGAGGAGGTACTTATAGCGGCGACTGGCCAGGGGAGAAGGAGGCGTATGTGGAGAGGGTCTCGCCGGGATTGTGGCAGGGACACAACACTTTGGCTGCGCCCGGTCGCTCTCGTGTCGTGGCAGATTCGACCGCGACTAGGGTGTGGAAAAAAAAAATAGTTGGTAGGCTCATAGGCTCAGTTCAAAATTGTTTCGATTACACTTATTTATTGGTTAGACATTGAAATGAGTTAATTTCGAATGAAATTGGATTTTACTCTGCCTTGATTTGGCTCAGCTCGTTACCTCAGTTCTAAAAATATTTTCAAACTATAAATAAAATGATACTAAATCAAATTATATCAATTTTGGAAAAAAGCTTATAAGATGAGGACTTGACTCGGGGGGTGTTTGGTACAGCTCCAGCTCCACCAAAATCTGTGGAGTTGGTGGAGCAGGGTATTTCTAGCTCCAGAAATTTGTGGAGCTAGAGTTGTGGGTACATTAAGAGTGTTTAGGTAGATCATCTTGTTTACATTTTAGACTAAAAATATAAACTTAATTCACTCTATTTTAGCCTATAAGTTTCAGCTCTGAGCTGGAGCTGGGATCTATAGCTCTCCCAAACAGGGCCTCGATATCCACCTCTAACTGCTACGGCTTCATTTTGGGATTGTACTTGTGGTGGCTAAAAATGCCTCACCTCCCTGCTCCTAATTCTTGTGGTGCTCTTGCCCGCGTTTGATTGAGATGATTGGTACTGGTCGGACTCTAGGTTAGTGTCGAGATCTAAATATGTACATATAGACACTTTATATGTATTGCATTAGTTTATGATCATACTAGTGCACATAGTAGTAACATAGATAAAATATTATTTATATGCATAATATTTAAGAAAGAAGCAATTAACAATAAATATTGAAATAGCGATCTTATGATCAAGGCTTAAAATTCTTCCTTACGAGGCGAACAACTCAAATAATCTGCAGCGAAAGGAAACAAAATATCTTCACGAGAAATCTATCTATATGCCACATGCAATTGACTAGAGTAGCACAACCTAGTTCTTCACAATATTCAAAGTAGTTTTATTGATCACTAATATATTGATGAATGTCTTTAGAAACTGAACATCATTATTTATAGTAAGAGCAAGTACATGGAGTGTAATCAGCAAGTTGTACAACAGAATGCAAGTCTAATAAATATATGCAAGTCTTATTTAAAGAATGGTTGATATGGTTACCTTTGCGCGAAGCAAACTTTAATATTTGAATAGAACAATATATTAAAACCCAAATAACATTAGTAACAAGTTATTTAGAAAAATTTCAAGTTAAATTGGCACACAGCCTTCTCTCCCAAGTTTTATTTTATAAAATTTAATACTTACGTAAAATTTCCGAGCATTGTCTATAACCGAACACATGTTTATTCAAATAGTTTTACACTCTACAGAGATTATACACTTTACCTATAAGATATGATTGTTAGAGATTGTTCGTCCAATATATTTCCATAGGTGTGCGACTAAGAAAATTATAACAAAATCTTTCAAAAACTCTATCCAAACATTAATTCTCCCAATAAGCCTAATCTCACTATTTCTTCTTTACTAGGGATGGCAATCGGGCGGGTATGGGCGGGTACACCTCTCGCAGACCCGAACCCGAAACCCGAAATTCATACCCGAACCCGAAATCTCTCACGGGTACATACCCACGCCCATACCCGAACCCGATGGGTACCGAACCCGAACAATTGCAACCCAAATTAAATTCACCTCACAATCAAATTTTCAACCATCAATTCATTTGTAATTTCTATATTTAAAGGAAAAATATATGGTGTATATAATTATGAAAGTTACCGCATCTTACATCTCGAACGATGCTTGAAAATCTTGAATTAACCTTCCATTATTTTAATTTATATTAATTAATTCGGGTACCCATGGGTACCCACGGGTGCAGAACCGAACCTGAATCCGAACCCGAACCCAAACCCGAACCCGAAATTTGAAACCCGCGGGTCTGAAATCAAACCCATACCCGAACCCATCGGGTCGGGTACCCACGGGTACCCGAACCCACGGGTAATTTTGCCATCCCTATTCTTTACACAGAGAAGAAGAATAGGAGGGACTTATCGTTAGACTAGTAACAATACTTGTTCGAGATGTGTGGCTACAGTGACGCACCTTTTCCAGATCTCGCACAAAGTTTAGTCTACCACTTGAGACATCACATGCCAATACTCGGTAACTTATCGAGTTAGGTATGTCCCATGACAGATATGTGGTTGTATGATTGGTCCAGTTCAATGGCTTACAATATTAAATTCCTAATTGACTAAGGCAAGACTTCTAATATACTTGTTCATATCATCCATATCACTTTTATTCAAACATCATCATACCAACCCATTGTCAGACTGACCCACCTCAGCTCACAGCCTCTTGCCACTTGTTTTAGTCTAAATCATTTACCACCCCAATTGATTATTGTATAACAAATACTATCAACAACTCAACATCATTGTGTGACAACACATGACACACCCATTTTCATAAACGTGTTTCATATACCATTAGTCAAGTTTGAATTTACACTTTCAAAATATGTCAATGATTCGTGGCATGGCTATGTATACTAAACATATTCTAAACCAATCACATTAGTTCTATGTTCATGATCAACTATTAATTATCCATTCCAGAGTGACAAATGATTATATCATAGCAAATGATAAGGAAGATATAATTCAAGTAGGTTGTATAGCTAATTCCCAATATAATTAAACAATTGATAATCTGAGATAGCATGCAATAATTTGAATCCAAATAACTTTTGTAAAGTTGGGTTCAATATGATCATAAAACACTTGCCTAGCTCTTGCTACGATGATGTTCCTTTATTGTTGCTCACTTTATCTTTTGTCTTCGACTTCCTTACCTTTAGCTCCCCCGGAATGTCCTTTAGATGTTTACGTCTAACGAGAGAGAAAGAATAAATACAAATAAAACTCAAAAAGATAAATCAAATAAACTCCAAATTGAGAATAGATAATATTAGAATGAAGGGCTTGATTTTAGATAAATTTAGGAACTCGCATATACTGAATCGAAGTTCCTATGAAAGAGAACGGACTCTTAGAAGATTTGTCAGCAAGGATAATTTCGATAAATTAGAGATAAAGGAGAATATTCTAGGGAATATTTCTTCGGATAAAAAAATAGACGCTGACATATGGACACTCAATCTATGGATTGGGTCCACAGAATAGCATTGTTCTGTGGTGGACTCGATGTATCGACTTGAGTGTATGACCGGTGGGACCATGGTGTATGGACCAAGTTCATGGGAAAGCTCTGGTCCACGATGGACCAGGTTCATGGGAATAGGGCTAACAAGTAGGCCCGCATGTTAGTGACTAAAGGCTTAGATCTCAATTTTGGGTGTATGACATGTGAGATCCACGTATCATTGAGACACGATCAAATCTAAGGTTTTGGATGCTAAGGTAGCTACTGACATGGCATAAGGTGGTGGTGTCCACCTGTCATAAAGACAACAGCGAAGAGAGAAAAAGGAAGTAAGGCTAGCCCATAGCTAAGAGAGAGAAACATATAAATATGGGACAACAAGTTAGAGAGAGAAGATGACACAAGACAGAGAATAGAGGAGGCTCTCAAGTGGTGACGTTGATGGCAGTCGGCGGAACTTCGGCGAGGGCTAAAATGGGTCGAGGGCAGCATGGGGAACCGATTGAGACAATCCGGAGCGGCACTTTAGGGCTTTGAGAGAGTAGAATGAGACAATCCTCATGACAAGGATGGCGGTATATGTAGGCGCATAAGCGTTCACGTCGCATGGAGCATGGACTCCAGAATAGAGTCGTTGGTGGCATAGCTTGCATAAGGAAGATGAATAAGGGTGGCCAAATGGTAGGACTAGGCCCACAGGTCAACGACGAAGACGACTGGGATGCGGGGCGCACGTGTTGCGGTGGTAGGCCGGCCAGGCTGGCGTCCTAGGCTGGGCAAAGTAGGTCGGGTCGAGGGAGAAGAGAGTAGCTTGGCGGCCCGGAAAGAAACTAGGCCAGACCAGGATTCTACCCAAAGGGATTTGGAAATTGGATTTGATTTTTTGAATTCCAAAAAAGGTTGGAAATTCAAATAAATCAAAATAAATAGCAAATAAACTCAAAAAATTCAAGAAAATATACAAAATTCCTTTTAGTGAACCGAGCAAAAAATATTTTCTTTTAATTGATGCTTAGATTATTCAAACTAAATCTTTTAGTTTATAAAAGTCCCAGTTAAGCTTTATTAAAGTGAGAAAAATCAGTGAAAAATTTTAGAAAACTACCCTACACATAAGATTTGTGAAACCTCAAAAATTGGGATGTTATGGTTAGAGTGTTAGACCTAGGTCTTCTCCCTGTTGGGCACAACAGAGTCGGCGACATGCTTGATTTTGTGTAGTTTAGGATGTGTTTAGTTAGAGGGATGAGGCTAAATAGGATATGATGGTATTGTATTATTTAGTTCTATTATTTTAGATTAATAGAATGATTCAATATTTATAGGAAATATTTCTTAAATTTATATATCATCATCTAGAATGTAATAATTTCATTCAAACAACCAAACACATGAATCATTTTTTTCTTAAACCATTTCATACACTATCACTTGATACAAGCAACCAAACACATTCTTAATATGTCAAGAACTTGAGATACGGAGGAGAGAGGAGAGCTTAGCGATGGGGAGGAGATTGGAGAGCTCGGTGACGGGAGGTTGAACTCGTCTCGAGTTGGCAACAAGGAAGAAGCGTCATAAAAGGAGTCGCGGACCTCGCGGTGCGACGCGAGCAGGGTAAAAAATTTTGGCAAAATTTTGGATTTCGGGACAGGGCGAAATTTGAAGTATCGGCCGAATTGAAAATTTTGAAAAAAATTTGAATTTGCTACAGTAATTTCGGTAATTTCGACGAAATTTCAGGCAGACCGGGCGAAATTTCAGGTTTTGAAATTGGATTTTGATGTTTTAGGGCCATATTTGACCAGAATTAGTCCAATAACCCTTAAGAAAGTCATCTTACATGAAAATTTGTTGAAAAACTAAATTTTTGGGACATTTTAAAATTTGGGTAGAAACACTGCCAGATTTTTATAAAATTTTAAAAGCTTTATAATGATCTAAAAAATTTATGGTACCATATTTAGTAGTGTAGGATCATACAGAAAAATTATAAAAATAATTGAACTTCATTTTTTATGTTTAAAAAATCAAAAACAAAATAGACATAATTGCGACAGTAAACTTGTTAGATTTTTCTAAATTTTCTTAAGTGTGACCATGATCTAAAATTTTTATGAAAGATTAATAATTTCCTCAGTACCATTCTATAAAATTTTTAAAAAATTTAAACTTTTTTTGTTTGGCCAATCAAATTTATAAAACCATTGAACTTTATTTGTTATACTATATTGCAAAAACCAAAAGAGAAAGAACATAAATGCTACTGTGCCCTGTAAGAATTTTATAAATTCACTGGAGTGTGATCATGATTCAAAATTTTTATGAGATCTTAAAAACTTTCTTATCATTATTCTGTAAAATTTTTACAAATTTTAAACCTTCTTTTATCGCTAAAGCAAATCTATGTATTAATTATCAGGCTTTTATCACGACATAGCACTGTCAGAATTTTTCGAACATCTTCAAGTATGATAATCATATGAAACTTTTATAAAAACATTAGTGATACATTAGAATCTTCCACAAAAAATTCCAACGTGGTTTGAACTATTTTTCATTCTGTTCAAATTTGCTGGTAAGGCTTTTATCAGGATAGTAGCACTGTCCAAATTTTTAAAAATTCTTGAATCTTGATCACCATACGTAAATTTTATGGAAATATTAGTGATTTATCAGAATCATGCGAATTTTTTTTAAAAATTTTCTAACGTGGTTTGTACTATTTTTCATCCGGTTCAAACTTACCGGTCAACGTTTCATCTGGATAGCACCAATGTTTAAATTTTAAAAATTTCACAGACCTGATAATCACCTGAAAATGTTATAAGAACATTTATAATGTATCAGGAACCTTCAAAAAAAATTTCAAAATTTTTCGACATCGTTTGAACCAGTTTTTGATCAGTGCAATTTTGCCGAAATTTCAAAAATTTTGGCCGAAATTTCGGAAACAACAAAACCAGATTTGAATTTTGAATGGATTTCGTCCGAAATACCGAAATTTTGTCGAAATTTCGGATTTCAGCCAATGACGAAATTTTGTCCAAAACGAAATTCATATCCTTGGTCGCGAGTTGCATGATTCCATACGATTGACGTGGAGAGAGAAAGAATTGGCCTTAGGTTTGGTTCGAGTACTGGAATTAGGGGTGGAATCAACTATTCCAATTCTAATGGCAACCAAACACCCGCAAGGTCTCAACCCTGGAATCCAACTCCAGTTCCAAGATTCCAGCCTCCGTACCTAGGAGACAACGGGTTGTAAAGGAGAACTAACGGCCATAGAAGTTGGCTTCGGAAAGAAGCTGACCGCAATGGAAGCTTAAGAATCTGCTTGATTGAGGGAGCTTAAGTTTATGATAGATCTAATATGAAGCTTTCAAAACAGGGGGATCGGAATCCGGTGTAATCCAAGCTTGTGCCGGTCAAATCCAAAGAGGGTCTTACCTTGGCATGGTCGATGGTTGTCTGACTTGGGATTTTTACTTCTCGATTCACGAATCTAACTGTACCACTTTACTGACTAGGCCCCGTTTGGTACGGTTCCAGATTCTAGTAGAAACGGAAACGGTTCCGAATTCTTGGTAGAAACGTTTCAGGTAGAATCAGAATCTAGAGGAACGGGTTGCTAGCCGATTCGACCACGGCGTGTAAAAATCAGAAACGATTCGCTTTGAAACGTTCCGAGTCCTATTCCGTTTGGTTGGATTTATTTCAGATTCTAGGAGAAACAGTCCGGTTCCAAGTTGCCAAACGGGGCCTAAACTTATGTACAGCGGGACTAATTGTTGGTTAAAACTATCAAAAAAAGTAGTTGGTTAAAAAATGCAAAATATGAATGTTAAAAATATGAGACTTTTTACCATCATTAAAATATACCAAAATTTACATTAAGCTATTATCAAGAGGGAAAAAATTAGTACCTTACCCTTTAAACTTTTGGTATCTTTTAATACTAGTTTAATGTAAATTATAGTATCTCTCGAAAATAGTAAAAAATTTCTTAAAATATATAGACGCCTTACAAAAATCAATGGCAAGTACTCGCTAATAATCAGATGTCTCAAAAACAGACTATAACTCGCTAAAAATCAATGGCAAGTACTAGCTAAAAATCAATGGCAAGTACTCGCTAAAGTTTAGGTTTTAGACCGTCACTCTGTTCGTTACGGAATAAACCGGAGAACATTCAAGATACCAGTTTAAAGTCTCGTCCGCTTTCGGTAATGGAGAATCCAAGCCATCGAACAGAGACCGTCCTCTTCCTATTTTTATAGCGGTCACTAGCTGCGCACGTAGCAGAAAGTTGTGGATGATTTTTGTCTCAAGAATCCACCAAAGGTGTGGCGAGCGTGCTACACTAGCAATTGGTTGATAATAATGCCTAACATTCTAAAATATCTCGAGGACATTTGTGAATTGCGATGGGCCATAAGTACTGCATGTTAGTATAATTGTGCATGGGTCTTAGCGAGACAGCGATTCAAAGCGTAAACTTTGTTTCATGTTCATGATATAAACGTGCTCGCACTTTGTAGTACCAATACATTACATAAAGTTTCAGAAGAGAGAACAATTTGTCTGCATTTTGAGTAGCTGCTACATATAGGAGTACCCACGTGAATAACAACAACATGTTTAACTGGGGAGACAAATTAGCACAACGGCAGACACGATGTTAGGTACAGAAGTTCTAGCACACTCAAAAAATTGCATAAATGTTTTTCTCGTATAGCCAGTTTGAGTCCATATATTTCTCATGTTCCAACAATCGAGTCTTCGCGTTAGCATCCCCAGGGAAGTTGTGCTTTGGTAGAGATTTTTTTAGATAAATGCTTTGGTAGAGATGTCACTTTTCTTCTCTTCTTTCCCCTAATCTTCCTCATTTTTTTGTTCCTACGAAGTGGAAATTAACACCGGTGGAGTGGCAAACTCTTCGAACCTGTCATGCCGTTTCTAATCAAGGCACTCCCAAACGAGCAATATATGAACAGCAAACACTTCACTGTGGTAATTTTCTCCACCTGCTCTTGATGCAGATGAGGATGACAGGGAGTAATTCACCCACAGCGCTAAAATATTGTTCGATCAAGTTCCACGCATAAGAAAAGCGGAGATAACTTGTCTTCACATTTTATCCTTGAGAAGACATTAATTTGTCCCGACTTATGTGCTGGATGTGGCGCATCGATCTTTTTCTTTGTCCAGCACTTCTCGTATCCGTGCCAGGTCATTGAAGAAAATTAAATTGCTACAAACCTTAGGTGGTATTCCAACACGTGAAGGAACACACCGAACTCCCGCAATTAATATAGCGTATTTAATTGACAATGATTATCCAACGACGTGGGATATCTTTTGGTTAGATCAAATGGGGATATGACTGGTCTGAAATGTTCACAAGAAAAGCAGCAACTAATGTGCTATACACGAGTCATTCTTCCGCTTTCCGATGGGGATATATATGCTCAAACTTCACCTCCTTTTTATTTGTCAGTACCTCGGGCCTGAGAGCTACAACTAGTACATGCCTACATGGAGAGTTGATGCATTCTACACTCGAAACTAACACTGTAACCTCTTTTTCCTATCGTTACGGGTGCAAAATCTAATGTAGTTCTCATGTAGACATTGCTGATTGCTCACTTAAAATTAAAGATGTTGAAACTAGTTTTTTTTTTGAAGTCATAGGCTCTATTGAGACTTTTGAACTAAAAAACTAGACTTTGTATTATCCTTATAATGTACCAAATTATTCATTGAACTAGGTTGGTACCAAAAGTTTACAAGATTAATTAAGATACTAAGTGGTACTAAATATTTAAAAGTAATTTAGTAGGAAGGTTATAATCTCGTAGTTCTTGCCCCAGTCTTCTCGACAACCCATGTAGGATAAACCAAACTCTTCTTTCGTCGTCTTTTCTGTAGAGCGCTTGCGTGGGCGAGTAATCGCTACATAAAAGTGTTCTCGTGCTATCGGTGCACATGGGCAACAGTAAATAAAATGGATGGCTACCTTGCTGCCACTAGTATACTGCAGGAGTACAAGGCATGTACTAAAGGATATTCTCCCCTTTTCCGAAATCGTCGTCGTAGACTTTTTTTTTTTTTTTTGATCAGTCGTCGTCGTAGACTTGGGAAGTGCTGGAAGAATCTGCACAAAGTTGGATGCGAGAAGCATTCAGCAGCTTACCATTTTATTACGCCATACGGGATGCGGCTAATATCACTGTATAAAATTATGTCAGATTAAATAGTTGGCTTTATAATTTGAGATGCTAGATGAACTTTCAATGAAAGTTGAAGATGTTATATGAATTTCTTCCTTTCCAACTTATACACCAGCCCGGAATCCCAAAAGTAGAACTCTTGTGAAAACGAAAGTTGGCAAGTATCTTAGTATTACATACTAGAGTAGTAAATTAGTACGTATGTGTTTCTTTGGAAATAAAGGATGGGAGAATAATACTTTCAAGCATCTCACACTTTTACACCCGAAAAGATTGATGGCATCTCATGTCACAGTTCCAGAAGCGCTGCACACAAATGAGCGTCAAATAGTCTGGATTAGCAATAGAGATTCATTGAGAGGCCATGATCAGCAGTCGTTGGTGGGACTTGGCACGACCGCACGACCGCTGGTGAGTGATGTGGCACACATGATCTAAGAATAAAATCGAGTCGCGCAGATGGCATCAACACACAATGATCGATGCCAACTTTTCTTGTCGTCTCTCTCGGTGTTGTTCCTTTCTAAACTTTTCGTTGCCAAATGCCAACTTTCCAACGGGTGATCTTGTGTTGTGAGGATGAGCGACGAACGAACCGGCGAGAGTCTTTCTAGAATTTGCACCAACCTTCTAAGCTAACGGCGTCATGAGTACAAAAGTTTCGCTTTATTTCTGGGCTTGCCTTGCTATGCATCCGCGGAATGCTGATGGCAGCACCGGCTCGCTGGTGAGTGGCGACTTATAACGAGACGATCAGCTCCCGTGTACGCCACGAAGACCATACAATTCAGGAGCAGCCCGATTGTACCTTGTATTCGGGCTGCCGTCCGTGCTGTGTCGTTGCACCGCAGTGGCTGGGTATGGCAGGCTGTGATGGCGCGACGCGGGCACGCGGTCTCCGCGGCATCGAATTGTCGAACGGGCGAGTCACGAGCCGGGGGGCGCACCGCGCGCAGCTCCGAGCGTTTTTGTCGTTCGTTCTGGAAATTGGGGGTTGCCGATCCTGTCGGGGCGGTCGACCGGGCGAGGCACACCAGTGAGAGAGCGGCCATGCCGCGCGCGCGTGGTTAGGGGGAATGTGGTGGATGCAGCCGAGTGTTGTTATCAGGGTTTCAAATTTATCAAAAATCGCTTGGATTTTCGGAAGAGTATACCGTTCAGCTTACCGCTTAAGTTCAAAAAATTCAAAAAAAGTATCTAAAAGTTCTTTAAAATTAGTATTAAACTAGCATACTTACCCATACAAATGCGCGTCTAGATATTATAATACAATTGTCTTTGATATACAACTATACTTTCAATGATTGAAATACAATTGTATTTGTTATATAACTCTAGTATTTATATATGATTAATCTGTACTATTATAATTTAGCCTCACCAAAATAAGTGGTGGGGATCCTTTCTTTGGTATACAACTTTACTTGAAATACAATTGTATTTGTTATCTCTAGTATTTATATATGATTAATTTGCATCATTATAATTTGGTCTCACCAAAATAAGTGGTGAAGATCCTTCTGCTCATTTGCTCAATGAGCCCCATGGCCGACTCCGCTATCTTCCAACACCGCAGCTCCATCGCCTGCATGCATCCATATATCGAACCATCACATCAACTGATATAATTCTCATCAAAATGTCAAAGATAGCACGACGGTATCTTGTTATAATCACCTTCTGTTTTGCACTGAGCGCCTCCTTGCATGTTGTGTTGTATTTGTACATGTCCATCGTATACTTCAGCTCCAGTCTAAGCCGCCTCATCTCTGCCTCCATGTCTTCTTGCATTACACCATGGCAAAACTCATATCATATCAAATTCATTCTTTTTTCGGTGCAATTTGCACGTGCATTTGTACGCACCATGGGAAGGGAGGACCTGGAGCTGGTGCTAGTGTTGAGACGTACTCTCTTTGCCGAGAGAGTTGCGCACCCCACTTGACCAGCGTGCGCCCTGCCTCGAAGATGTGGTGGTCATGGCTGTCCGACCCGCTCAATAGTCGCGGCGAGCATGGGCACCACTCCACGCTCCGGTGGCTGGCTCCGATGAACCTTATGTCCAATGACTCGGGCAGCAAAAAGTCTAGGAACGCCTTCCTCGTCGATGCGTTCAACCCCCTATAGAACGACGACTTGCCCCATATGCAGCGAGATATGATCAACCACTTCTTGTTTCTACAAAATATGCAAAGTTATAACCTGTTCTTACCAAAATAAGTGGTGGAGATTCTTATCTTTTTTTCCCAATTGTATTTGTTATATAACTCTAGTATTTATATATAATTAATCTGTAGCGTTATAATCTGACCCCACTAAAATAAAGTGGTGGAGATCTTTCTCCTTTTCTTCCAATTAATGTGAGAATTTCTAGAGAATTTAGGATTATTGTAGAATTTTCTTGCCCTTAAAATGAAGGAGGTGCCTTGAATATCGTCAGTTGTTTTATATATATAGATAGCTTTATATTATCTAGTGTGATTTTTTTTAAAAAAATGAAGTTTGGAGAAAAATTCCCTAAAAGATTTTTTTACAATTTTTCAATCTGTCATCAATTTTTGAGAAAACTATTCAAAATTCACTGCTTTTCGAGTGATTTTTGAACTTTTCGTTCGAATTTTACTCCGCTGTTTGATTAGATTTTAAATTTATTTGACTTTAAAAAACATTCGGTATTTCATAAATTTCATTCAATTTCTCATGAATTTTGATACCGCTGGCACATTAAAAATCGTGGTCGAAATGGCAGTGTTAACCTAGTTGTTATCCTTTGGCGGCGGACGCGCGCGGCAAGTTGGTCTGGCGGGTGTGCCGGTAGGGGTGAAAATGGGTCGGGTAATACCCGGCCCGTATCTGTATCCAGGATAAATTTATCCGAAATTGCGGATACGGGTTCGGGTATTTTTGGTTCGGGTACGGATTCGGGTACTACCCGGATAATTTTTGTTCGGATACAGATCGGATACAGGATAGAAAATACCCGATTTAAAACGGCCTCTGGTACAAACCAGGTAATTGCAACCGGGTACCCAGTGCCAGCCCACTTAATGCATTTGGCCCATCTCCTCCCCGAGTGGGCCGCCGGCTCGCTGCATCCCAGCCTTGCTCCACGCCGCATACAGCCTGTCTTCCCACAGTTCCCTGACCTAAATCGCTGATTCACCCGTCCTGCTCCACGCCGCCACCCCTCCACGCCGTGGCCAGGCCATTGACCCCTAGCCGCCACTGCTCCTCCACGCCACATCTCCCCTCCACGCAACGTCTCCCCTCCACGCCACGCATCTCAGCCACACCGTCGTCGCCGCTCCTCCACATTGCACATCCCCGCCACGCCGTCACCCAGACTGTCGCATCTCCTCCATGCCGTCGGCCTGTCGCCCCCAAGTCACCCGGCCCTCAGCCCCAAGCCGCCGCTGCTCCTTCACGCCGTCGCCTCGCCGGTCCTCAGGAGAAATAACTGAGGTGAATTTGTAAACGTTCCGAATGCTTAATCGCATTAGCTATGGGATTGGTTGAGGGCTTGGGGCGAAGGGGAAGGAGAATGGGCCAAATTGGATTTTGACCTGCTTTTGTGGGCAGCAAGATCAGATTTTGGACTGTGCTACTGATTGGGTGCAGTGATGTAATTAGACCATATCCATGTTTCTGGAGCGTATTAGACCATATCCATGTTACAATGTTTGTCCTCTACTGTAGTGTTTAAAATGTTACCATGTCAGTGTATCATGTGTATCTCTTTGTCCTGTGTTCATAAATCAGCAGTATCATATAATTTGGTATATAGACATTAACGTGGACCAGTTTAATGCTGTCTTTGCAGGCGATTGCAACAAGTGCATTCACCTGTGGGAGCCGACTTCAAACAATTGGAACGTAGATACAAAACCATTTATGGGACACTCTGAAAGTGTCGAAGATCTACAGGCATGCCATTGAATCTTGAATCTACTCCTATGTGCTCTAGAAAATTTTATTATCTCAACTATTATGGGCATGTTTGGTTGCCTGTATGTATAAAAATTTGCATTCATAGATGCAGCTTCTAGCTTTTTTGTGTGTTTGGTTTCCTGCATGTTGCTCGGAGTCTGCATGAGTTGATGCAAGATTCTTCCTCTAGCCTGCATCACCGGAAACGTGGAATCGGCCGTATGAGTGGAGCCAGGCTCGAGTTGAGCTGCATGCACACTGACATCAGCATGATATCAACGTTTTCAATTCGATTTTTATCTAAATTTTTGCTATATCTTTTGATTAGTATCTTCGATCACTGAACCGATTTCACCTATGTGTTCCTGACATTTTTTCGAACAAAACTAGACCACACTTGCCATATAAATTTCAAAATATTAAAATTTTCATTTTTGGATTTTTTATTTCCTATTGTTTGTTTTTAAAATTTTTATTTTCGTTTTAAAACTTATTGATTTTCTAGTATTTGTTTTTAATTTCTTTCATCCATCTCTTAAAATTGTCTCCCCACTTCTCTTCTAGTACAACCAACCAAACAACATCTCTAGTAGCCTGCTCTCATACAACCAACTAAACAATATCCCTTTGCATTCACTTAGCCTGACTCCTACCAGCCTGGCTAAGTTCATACAGCCTAGCTGAGCTGAGAAGGCAACCAAACAGGCCCTATAATTATATCCTTGCAATGGAGTCCTGTAGAAGCCGACACATTTGCCTCTTGTTCAGCGGATGGAACAATATCTATACAGGACTTACGGACAGGGAAGAAACCATGGATTAATGGCTCACACAATGCTGATGTGAATGTTATCCCATAGAATCGATATATCTAGTGAAAAATTTATTATCTTCATGAGCTCTATTATTTCTTCTGCATAATATTTTATGCATATTTTGACTTTCGATCATGATCAAGCTTGCGAGCTGTATGACAGCCTCAGGATGTGATGATGGCAGTTTCTCAATTCGTGATCTTAGACTAATCTAGGTACACTTGTCTTGATAAAGCACAATTTTATATGCTTGTCATTTTCAGACAACCGGCATTTTTCACTATCTCCGTTTCATGATTTATTTTTTAATTGGACTTCTGTTTGCTTCTGTCTATGTATTTAATATTCAGAAATAAAAATACAAGTGACTGGGTCTTTTGAAGATAATACAAGATCAGTAAACCTTCTCATGGATGAAAATATTACCCTTTTTCTTAACGTATTTGGATATATATACAACTAATAATAATATCTTTTGTTTGCCATTTTATTTACTGTTGCTTGTAAATATATTCACATCAAATCTTTTTCTCTTGTGCTTTCTGTTACCGGTAGGGTGACTCCGTGATAGCGCATTTTGAGTACCACAAGTACCTTCTTTCATTTGTGTTTTAAGAGACCAAATTGCCCAAATGTTTTGCCTACTATTCCCTGATGTTTCGAGTTGCTTTGCTCTAACGTCCTGAAATTTTTGTGTCTTCAGAATTTGGGATCTTCACCATTTTGGAGATTTGTAATGTTTGCGTTTGTGATTTATAGAAACACTGAACCACTAACCACTAGGCAGGCCAAGTTGCCATCGAACTACCCTTTGGTTTGATTACATGTTTGTATATTAGCTACTAGCTACTAAGTGACTGGCTCTATGTGTTGAATTATGTATGATAATTGAACCATATGTGTTAATTAAATTATTTTTATCACATACTTTGATCCTAGATAGTTTACGTACTATTCGACTAAGTACCCGTTATCCGTATTGTACCTGTCCGTATAATAACCAGTATCCGTTTTTTACCCGTTCGTAAATACCCGGTATCCGCATCCTACCCGATTTTTCACTACCTGTATCCAAAAAAATAATTAGGGTAGGATACAGGATAACCTACTACCCGACCGTATCCGACCCGTTTTCACCCCTGTGTGCCGGTGTCCGTGTGTGGCCTGTAGAGCGTAGAGGCGTGAAGCTGACCGACGGGCGTACAGTGCGGGCGTGCTGCTCGCGGGTTTTGCGGAGACGATGCCCGTTAGGAATCCATGTCATATGTGCCAAATTGGCGTATTGGACTACGCAGCAAATTAATACAGTCGGCAAGAAAAGGTGTAACTTTGGGCCTGTTTGGTAGAGTTTTAGATCCCAGCTTCTCCTGAGATCTGAAACTTGTAGACTAAAATAAAGTAAATTAAGTTTATATTTTTGGTCTAAAATATAAACAAGATGATCCATCTAAACACTCTTAATGTATTCACAGCTCCAGCTCTACGGATCTGGTGAAGCTAGGAATACCCAGCTTCACCAGATCTATGGATCTAGTGAAGTTGAAGCCCTACCAAACACACCCTTTGTTTTCCTTTGTTTTCCTGCTGATAGTTTCTTGTAGGTGTTGATTGCTCAAATAATCGCAGAGTTTTGCAGCGGAATAGTGGTGGTTGCAAAACCAGACCTTCAATTTGCCTTAAGCATGGTGCCCCCCTCTCACCTTTTAGAATGGAGATGAAGCATCTGCATTTCCTTCATCGAAACCGAAAATATGTTTCCGAAACAGCATATATATCGCACGATCAAACTTGGGACATGCCCTTTTCCAATGGATGCAGAATGTTCATGATATAAACTTGGGACGCGAGTGTACAGTACAAGCTGTATTATCCAGTATTGTCATGGAAATCTTTCTAAACCAAGTTTTTTGAAACATATAAGATTGGAATTCTGAATATATCTGCAAGTCAAGGCCAAACAGCACCTATCAATTGATTAAGGAACACTCGCTGCATGCGTCGAGAATTCGAGATGCTGGAACAACGCATTAGGTCATTCGCCCTACTGGGGATAAAGAAAAGGGCCGGAGTAATTAAGTTCCACTTACTGGAAACAAACAAGAACCACGCGCGACTTGGGATATCATGTATCTCTGAATTAAGTCTCAACTCTAGATATGCTGCATCCATGGGCCAGCCACACAGTCTCGCTCGTTATGCCAAGTGCCATCACTGCCATGTGCATCGCAACACCTTGAAACAGAAAGCATGGCATGTCCTGCATGGAAGCAACGACGACCAGCTCCATTCGAAACTCGAAACGTTAACGAGTGAAATTAAAATTGATATGCATGCATCAGAGGATCGGGATTGTGCCATCGGTTGGTTTCGATGCATGTAGATGCCATGCTTTCTGTTTCAAACTGCTTGTACATGCATCCTCCTCAATTTGTTGTAGCCATTAAAAAAATGAGAGTAATTTTATTTATTTAGCAGAGAGAATAATTTTAGAGCAATTTTACGGTGAACTAGTTCAATGCCCGTGCGTTGCTACGAAAAATAAAATTGATAACGAAACATAAAGGTAAGCAATAAAAGAAAAATGTTTTACAAGATCAAACATCTATCTTTCCCGATTACAAAAGTTTTTCCGGAGAATTGTGGTAAAAGTCAAATGTATTAGTGTATATCAAAATTTACAATCTTGCAACATATTCTTCTTACCTTCAATTTATTTATTAGTCACTACAAAAAAAATCATTCGGTATAAAAAAAACTATACCTGAGGAGCACAATAAGTTTCTGCGTAACTTGGTTTGGGTCCATGAGGAAGTATGTTTTCCTTTTCTCTACCTGAATCAAGACATGCATAAGACAAAAAAAGCGAGAGACTATTACAGGAATTCTATCAAGGTACTTGTCACTGATCCTAGCAGATTCAGCTTGCCTCCTTTCTGTAAAATAATTCAAGATTCAAACAACATAAGATGAGAAGAACATATTGACAGCTAATATGAATAAATACCCTGACAACACAAAGGAATTGACAATAACCGGAACATCAGTTGCAAACATCAGGGAAGGACATACTGTACTGTAACCCATGCTCTTCATGTGGAGATAAAAAAGCAAACAGTAATATACATATGTCATAATCAATGTTTGGATACCAGAGATTCTATTTGAAAGAACTAATCTGCAAAAGACAACAAATATTAATCTTTCTTTATTAAGATGTAGCAAAACAAATCCTATGACTCATCATAATTGCATCTAAGATCTTGCAAACAACTTTATTACATTGGTTACAACAACATATTATAGCTCGCAAGCTAAGATTTAGAGAACTATCATTTTACATGAAGCTAAAGTTATGGCAGGAGAGCAGTATAAAATGTCCAAATCAAGCAGCATGTGCAAACACACTATAATCAGATAGACATGTGCAAAGAAGAACCTAGAAAATGGAATTCATCTATCTTCTATATCATGAAACAAAGCTTCATAACGCAAAATAAAGTATTCCTAAATATGTACTACTTTTTCCTTTTATTTTATAGAGAAGATAGCATCAATCAAGGACAATGAAACAAAAGTAGTGCAACAAAGCTGACAGAGGATAGTCCTATAAGAAAGATGTTTAGGTCCAACATAAGGATGTGTAGCCTGTATCCATAAAAAAAACAAAGAAATCTGCCTCAACTTGTACAATTATCCACGGGAATCATGAATCCTAAATCATAAATTGGAGCTATAGCAAGGATAGACTTGGAAGTAAGATGTTTAGCTCCCACATAAAGAGAAAGCGATCCAATAAATTTTTTTTTGAGATGTGATCCAATACTTTTTTAGCGTAGGAACAGTATTCTTGATTAAAAAAACTACCAAAGCCCTTTGCTCATTTCACCATTTATGTTGTATTTAAATTATTAGCCAGATTAAAAAAATTGATTCATTTAATTTCATTGCAAATGAAAACCCTTACAAGTGGATACAAAACTAATAAAGTGCGAAACATCATATATAGGTGGTAAAAAAGGTTCAAGATACAACACCATGAATAACCTAAAAAGCTTAGAAGTAGCGCAACTCAATGCGGGTACATGAGTACAGTCACACAACATAACAAAGAGCAGTCAGGAAATGAGTCTACAAAAAGGTTAGTTAAGAAACTAATGTTGTCAACTAGAAATACCATGACTACAGTGCAAAACATTATCACAGTCGGTGACTCTTCATTTCAACCAAATTACATTCTGATAGTCCATGGACCGAAAGAAATCCCCAATGCTGCCAAAAAGGCAAGTTCCAACACATAAAATTCTAGGAACATGGTATCTGAAACATAAAACTTGTTAACAGGAATTAGACATATCAGTAGAATCGAAGGTCGAGATAAGGATACCTACAAGAAGTTGGAAGATTAGGAAACAATCCATTAGCTCCATTGTAGTATATAAAGATTGGATGTATTTACTTTGGTTCTCAAGTGGAAGGATCTGCCATAAAGGTAATGATCAAAGTTGAGCTCTGAAAGTCATCAGAAGAAGAAAAATGCTAAATGTTATATTATTTGTAAAACAGGATTGGAAGAAGCGATGCAAACCTGCGATGACAATGCCAATACCAAAGGGAACAAATATAGAGGCAATGGCAGTTGTGGAGGACTTCATCTACTTGAACTGCAACAAAAGCCCTAGTATCATTCAGGTTATTTGAATTCCAGCGAGGGCGTTGCGTTGCGGCGGTCTCCTCGCCACCTCAAGAATCCCATCCCATCCTCCACTTCTCCATCCCTGCTTGCTCCTCCCCTTCGCCCTGCCTCCATTCCCGTCCGCCTCTCCTCGTCTCCTCCTCCCACTTCGGTGTCTCGTCTCCTCCAAGGTATCGCTCGCCCCGGCAGAATCACCTTTCTACTTGCTTTCTTCGAATCCTTTTTTTTTTTGAGTTTGGCTTTTTTTATTGCTGCGAAGATTGGCTGCGGTGTGCTCTGGCCACGTGGAATTTGCGGCCTTGGATTGTTGCTTCTTAGATTTAGCGGGGTTTGGTGGGTGTTTAGCCTATCTGGGGGTTTCTTGATTTTTTCCCTTTCTGTGTTCATGTCTCATATGGGTGAAATTTCTTCTTTCATGGCATTTAGGTAGTGGTTGTAGGAGGGGATTTAGGTGCCAAACACGTGCACTTGTCTGGAAATTAATAGGGTGCTGATACCAGGTAGCAACAACCAATTATCAAGCAAGCAACAGATGACCTTCGCTGATAACAACAGAATGGGTTCCTGTCAGTTAATTAGATTGGCGAGAATGTTCATGCAGATCACAATTTCCAAAATTATACAATCCAAATCTTTTCTTTTCTTTCTTTCTTTTTACCGGGCACAATCTAAATCTTTGTTGACTTAGGATAGAAGATATATGAACATTCCAAGCACAGGTGAAGTTTGAAATAGAACTGATAATTACCGGTATCCCAACAACCCAGGATTTGGCAGCAGCAACAACAGCTTTCCCACACCATTGTGTCCTTTCGCATCATCTCCAAATCCACCAAGGAGGTAGGCACTGAGCAACCACCCTGCACAAGACCCGACTCTATGAGCAATCCCTTCGTCCAACAGATGAGCGTGAACGAAAAAAAAGGCGGTGGCATTTTTCTGACCAGCAATGAATGGGTCGGCCGTCTTGAAAGTCTCAGCGTCAAGAACAGGCAGCCCATGGCTGAACCTTCCTATCGCGGAGAAGATCAAGAGGCAAAGCAAATCTCCGCTGGCCAAAAGCCCCACCTTCCTACCAACAAAAGCACCCACAGATTAGCAAACAGAATCAAACCAAACCAAACACAACACAAAGGGAGAAGATGGTGCGGGGGGCATACGCGTAGGAAACGAGCTTGGACTCAGCAGCGGCGTCGCCGGTCTTCTCAATCTGGATGACGCCCTCGAGGGGCACGCCTTCGTCAGTGATGCCGATGAGGACGGACTCCTCGGTGGCGTCGGGGGAGCCGCACAAACCAAATCCACCGTGCATTCTTGCATAAATTAGCGTACACATCTCTACACAACATAGGAAGCGTTCAAATTGTTACCTAATTACAAGCGCGTAAAGATACTGCTAGTGATGAGAGGCTTAGGTGGGGTTGGTGGACCTGGAGCAGGAGAGGAATACGGCGAGGTCGCTTACGACGCTGGCGGCGATGGCACCGTGAGCCCAATGAGAGAGCCCAAGAATGAGAGCGCTTGCTGACGCAGGCCCACACCCCCGCGCCCTCATCAACCGACGGCAAGATCGGGACCTTCCTGATTGCGCTGCGCGGGGGTGGAGGTGGATCCGGCATGGCGGCGCTCGGCGAAGATTGCGGGCGTGGGTGGGGACATCGATCCTGGATGGCGGGGTGGGGGACGGGTGGGGTCTGAGGCGGGGTCGGGAGGATTGTGGCATGGCGGGGTAGGTCTGAGGGCCTTGGAGAGGTGGGAGTGGGGGAGACGACGGTCAGGGAGGGGCGAGGTGGGGGATGCGAGAGGGCCGAGGTGGGGAATGCGGGAGAGCGATGGCCAGGCAAGGCGGTGTGTGAGGTTGGAGACGCAGATGACAAGCGGGGTGTGGATCGGATGCTGACAGCAGAGAGAGGGGGTATCGGGGGGTCGTAGGGTTGGATGTAGAACGGACCGCTACCAACTCAAAATTAGAAGTAGTAGAGATAACATGAGTAGTAAATAGTGATAGTAGAAATCAGATCTAGCCGTACATTTCCCATCCTCCTTGATTTGTTGTAGCCATTAAAAAAAGTGAGAGTAATTTTATTTCTTTAGCAGAGAGAATAATTTTAGAGTAATTTTACAGTGGATAACATGAGTAGTAAATAGTGGTAGTAGAAATCAGATCTAACCATATATTTCTTAAGGGTATTATGGGTTTTTGATTCTTTGCTACTTATATTCAACTTATGTATGTATTTACGCAAGAGTGCGCTACTGCTTATGGGAGACGAGGTGGTGGCAGCGGCTGCGATCTCGGCGTCGACGGTGACCCGGTCGTGGCTGCTGCTGGTGGGGTGGGTGAGCACGGTGACGGGCAACCTGTCGCTGCTGGGTCGACAGCGAACCTTATCGTGTGCGAGCAGGCGCGCCGCGCAACGCCTAAGGCCTCACCTTCTGGAGTCACGTCGTCTTCGGCGTCCCCTCCACGCTCGTCGTCACCGCCATCGGGATACTGCTCATGGGCAAGATCAACACATAGAGGCACGCGATAATTAATTAACCGTGGCGAGCAATCCATGAGACGTTAGATAATTTGAAAAGAAAAGTATTTATCAAGCCGTGCATGCTCATGCGTGCCTCATGTGTACGAACGATCGATTCGAATATGTTTCACAAGGCGATTGTATTGGTGTATAGCTTGCCGTGCTCTAGGATAATTGTTGTTATATAGATAGAGCAATGGTCACTATTACAAAAAGACTTGAGCATGGGGGAAGATCTTGGTGTCGTAGCCGGTGCGGAAGCGGGCGTTGGAGGGGATCCGTCGGAGGGGACGATGATGCCAAGGTAGTGTGGGGTGGTGATGTAGACGTGGGGGAGGCCCTCGGCGCAGAGCGCCTGGGCGAGGCGGCGCATGGTAGGGAGGAGGGCGACGATGAGGTCCTGCAATCTGCAATTCACACAACAAATCAATGAGTAAGCACCATGGTGAGCTATCTGCAATCTACAACGGGCGCAGGAACCAAGGATGAGAGGGAGATCGATCTCGATGGGAACGAACCTGAGAGCTGGGAGATGAGGCTGGCGGTGAAGGCTTTGAATCCTCACCGAACACACCGAGCGACGCCTCGATCCATTTCTCGCTTTCTCTCTCCCGAACACACCCAGCGGCGGCGATGGTCCGTTTCTTGATGTGCATCGCTTCCTCCCACCCGAGCACAACATCTCCTAACTTCCAAACCCTATCACTCCCATAATGGGTGCGCCAATGCCAGACGCTTTTTTTTTTAAAAAAAGGAAGAATTTTATTAATTTCAAGAACATTACATCGAGATAATACAAGTCCTTAAAATCACTTCTGGCCTCTGCTTAACTTGAAACACACAGCCAGACGCTATCTTTGGTGAACCCACCTGCCTTCATAATAAAAAAGAGATAATTACACTACTACCTCTTATATGAGTTCTACTACCGTAGAAAGTATAATTAATTCTTAACTAATCTAATCCGTTAGATCAAATAAATTAGACGGCTAATATTTAATATTATCTACCAGAAAAGAGCTCTAATTTTATTGGCATAAAGAAAAACTGAAGGGTGCATTCACTGAGCCCATTACGTTTCTCACACAACACATCGATGGAAGCCGCACAACTTGTTGCGTGAACTAATCAATTACGGATCGAAGCTTAGACGGGCCTACCAATTTCGGGCTAAAATTTACCGAGACATCTCTTACCGGTTCACGCCAGATGGATCTCCTTCGCCTGGGTCTGGGATGATAAGGCAATCAGTTGGTCCACTTTGGAACAGGAGATTAGATCACATATCTCTACTACTTTCATAATTATGAGTTAGTGGTGGTGGTCCATTCTCTCCTCCCTCTAAAACTGTTATTGTCCCGATCTTTTATACATTGGCGAACGGAAAAAGTTTTAATTCGGTTGAATATGCATGCATACGTGATCTGCGGCATATCAGACTCTTATCTCAATCGATCGATTCTATTTCTAAATACTGCACAGCCGATTCTTTTTTCATATACTGCACGTATGCAACTTTTGAGTTACCATGTGCCTTTGAGCTACCATATGCATCCTTTCCATTAAATATTTACTTGCATGTGTAGATAAGATCATCTTTTATTTTTATCTAATCACGTATAAACTTGATTCCGATCGGCCATCAGCATGCGCACGGCTATGCATGACACGACTAGATAAGTTTGTTATCTCTATCTCTACTAATTCTAATTAGGAGTTGGTGGTGGTACATCCGTTCTCCACCCTCACCCCAACACGTGTGCGTACCCGCATGGCTGAGTGAGAAGCGGACAGTGGCCACCCCGGTAAATTGGGTTGGATTATCCTGTCGCGAGAGATAAATGAATGTGCATGACTCATTTATTACTTTTCTTTCTCCCATTGATCTAGCATTCGTGGTGGTACATCCGTTCTCCACCCTCACCCCAACACGTGTGCGTACCCGCATGGCTGAGTGAGAAGCGGACAGTGGCCACCCCGGTAAATTGGATTGGATTATCCTGTCGCGAGAGATAAATGAATATGCATGACTCATTTATTGCTTTCCTTTCTCCCATTGATCTAGCATTCAAATCGGCGGCGATTGCCCCCGGTGCTTTTCGGATTGAATTGATTGATTCCCTTCCGAAGGAAGTAGAGTTACGATTCATGGAGTTAGGTCACTTCTTGCCTCTTTCCCTTTTGTTGCCTTACTTATTCGACGATATCTTAATCTGGATTACATAGATATCTCCTCAGTTACTGAATCTATATAACCCTACCGCTTCTTGCCTCTCCTGCAGATGTGTTGAATTTATCTGTTGAGTGGAGGTAATAAGCGAACTTCTTGATCTCGTCGATGCGGCGCAGGGGCAGGTCACCGGTGGAGGGCGGCGAGATAGACTAGTGGCGCTGCTAGAGCTCACTCGCGATAGATGATCTCAATAGGTTGAGAAAGACACTCGTGGGGGAGGCGAGGAGCCGGTGGAGCTGGTTGATGGGTGGAGCTATAGTATGGCCGAAGCAAGACGTACAAACCACACGCGTCACTAATGGTGGTAGCCACATACGGATGACGCCTACCTCTTCAATGTCTTTGCCCCCATAGGGCAGTAGGTGATGCCTCTTTCTGTTGATCGATCGATCTCAAATTATGACATTTCGAATTTACAATCCCAAGTGTTGTGATGTTGTTGTTTAAGTTTTTGAAATTAAAAATAATTTTAAACTCGAGTTTGTAAACAGATG